>OZ022263.1:190899908-192302408 GCA_963978885.1 Nemotelus pantherinus | reverse complement strand
CTAGTATTTTGTTTTAAATTTGTGTCATTCGTGTGAAGGTCTCGTTCACTATTATCTAGTCATTAATTAAATCTTCAAGTGAATGAACCTAAAAATGAAGAGAATGCTGAAATCTTGCTTGAGGATATCCAGGACGAGGAGGAAACACAAGACCCAGTGGAACTGTCAGTGCATGCTCTGCTCATGGAAGTGAAATAGATTGCGCGTTTATTCCACACCAGTGAAGCTGTCTCGGAGGAGCTTAAGCAGCAGCAAGTCATGGCTGGAAGATCAGAAGTAAAGTGCTTGAAGCTCGTCCAAGAGGTATGGACGATCTGGAACTCGGCTCCACAAAGCAAAGACCACCGCCAATTATTAGTGGGGAAAAGGTCAATATTCTAATCGAGATCAGGGACCTCCTGAGGCCTCTAGAGGTGGATGCAACTCTCAGTAACGTTATCCCTATTGCGAACGGAATCAAAACAGTGAGAATAGCGTGACACTTGTGAGTGACTCCGGGATTTTTGGCAGGCAGGCTTTTGCATCTGCCGACAAGACGTGAGACTTGGAAGGCTCCACCAACCTTTACTCCTCACCTCTCGCTTGTCGCCGACAGATACACGAAGTGTTGCCTACCTGTAAAACAACACCGGATCTCGTGCGCCACCCTGTATATATTTTTGATAGCTTTGAACACCTACTAAACAATTAATCTAAACTTTCAGGTGGTCAAGGTCTATGTGCCAACAGAGCCCTTATCATTCAATGTCAAGCAGCAACTTTTAGCGGATGTCAACTCAAAATTTTCTGAACTCAAGTTACTTCGCTCATATGCAGCAGCAAACTTTCTGGACCCTCGGTATAAAAAGTTAGTCTTTGAGAATCCACACGCTGATTCTTCCATAATTAGCTACTTTGGTGATTATTTTGCCGTTGGATATGTAGTCTTTTATTGCAAACCAAAGCTTGGTGGAGAAAGTAGATAGCTACTTTCCAAATCAGCCCCTGATGAGAAAGGGGATTAAAAAGTTCAATGCAAATTATCATTCATTATTGGACTCACGGCACCACTAATTGAATTGGCGCCGATCACCAAGTTGGTATTTATATATGTCTGAACGGCATCCATTTGGATACGGCTCCTCGGAATGGCTTCTTTGTGAGGGGCAGATGTAGAAATATCGAGCCTCGGACATGGATGTTTAGATGGTAAATTTTTTGCAGTTCGATTTCCGAAAAATGAAAAAAACTTTTTTTTAGTCTAGAATTATAATTGATGTCTTTCTTAAGAATGTTATGCTTTTTCCAGCTGCCGAATGAGATTTCTTCCCAAATTTGGTTTTTAACAGATCAATTGGAGTTGTTAAACAGCCAAACATATTTTACTGGAATCACCACTTTAAAAAACTTGCGAAACTTCTTGTGTTTCATCTACCTGGGTGAAATTGCAACTTTGCATTCCTTCTTTAAAACTTCTTTTTCGGGAAACTGCCGCATTCGGTTTTCATCTGCAGAGTTAAGAGCTTCTTTCACAAAAACATTTCGTGTTTTAAAATACATTTGTTCGTGGTTTGAGCTACATGCTTATTTTTTTTTTAATTCAACAGGACCATTTGTCCTTTGTTCAGAGCGCCCCAAAGCTAAAAATCATGTTTTTTTTACTAATGAACTGGTGTTGTTGACAAACTGACATTATGTTGTGATGCATCCTTTTTCCTGGGGGAAGTTAATGCGACCTCAGACTGCTGTCTGTTCCTGTCTTGTTTTGTTTTTAATAAACACTAGCATTTTATGGCATGTGCCTCTGCAATAATTATTTCAAAATCTAGTGATAGTGAATCGCCACGTGGGGTAATATTAATTTCGCAGAGCACTTTGTTCATAGAATCAAACAAACAAACCGATTCGACTGCACTGCATAGGTTTGATTTCGCTGAATTCATCAACGGAGTGTATTCATCAATTATAACGCCTGATTGAACTTTAACCGGCTATTTAAGTCTGCAGTCGATTTCGATGGGTCACTTGGAGTTACCCGTGGTCTCGAATTTTATCCACTTTTAATTGTCACAATCCTATGGAAAAGTGACTTCTTTTTGTATCTGGCAAGAAAAATGTTCCAAGTGGTTTCTCGGATTTCATTGAGTTCAAATGGACCGCATTTGCCCATCTTATGGATCTTTTCTACAGCTTTAAAACCTATGGAGACGGCAACTTGTGGCTCATTTATCTGATCTGCAAATCGCTATTGCATTTGAACGTCACGCTCATCCAAAAATAAGTGCAATTTGTTGTCTTCATACTTGTTCGGTAGTTTCCCATGTTCACTATTTTTGAATTTTTCAAACCACTCAAAGCATTATGATCTACCAAAAGCATTGTCACCGTAAGCGTTGGTAAGCAGTAGTTTTCTTCAAATAGTAAAAGAAAATCAATGTTGTCCAGAAATCATAGTTTCTAGGCACAAAATTCGTCATGTTCAACGCTGTTAAAAAAATATGCTGTTTTGTGAAACTTACATTGTAGCGAGTTGGCGCAAATGACGTGGTTCAACTTCATTGTCAAGAAGAAAACAATTTTTTTTCTACGATGATGCCATGGCTCAGGATATGACCTATCATTCTATAGCACAGCCTTGACGGAAAAAAATTTAAGGAAATGGAGAGACGAAGTGATAAGTTTGCAGGAGATAACGGTGCACGATTCGTTTAAACAACTGTGGCAAATAGTCAGCGAGGAAAACAGTAGATGGTAAGCTGTTCCACAATCGTATTGACCAAAATAATAAAGAAGGCACTAATAGTAACGGTATAAGAGTGAGCGCATTGAGAGGCTTATGCTTCAAATGCATATTGGCCCAACATATTGGCCAAAAATCCACTCAGGCTGAGAGTGAGCCCAACATCAGCCCAGCTAGCACCAAGGTGGTGAACACATATTGGCCATAGGCTCTTTTGGTCTTGCTTGGGCCAATATGTATTTCCTACATTAGGTGATGTGCGTAGGAAGTGCTCTACAAGGGTTCAGACTTGATATTGCGTTAGAACAAAGACCATAGTAATAGCGATAAAGATAAGAAAGGGAACCCACATTACGTCAATGCTTGAGAAAATCAATACGCGAAGTAATGGTTTAATCGCCAAAAAGCTTGAAAGCTTTGCGTTGGACTTTGTCTAGTGCCACTAAAGCCGTGCACTCTGTACCAGCCTATACAAGGGAGTTATATTCAAGTCTTGGTCTTATGGGAGTCTTGTAGATGTGCGCTATGTCGGATAGTGTAAAGTATTTTTTGCCCCTTTGAAGGAAGCCTAGGCATTTCATGGCATTTTTCACAATTTCGAAAATGTAGCCGGACCAGCTGTTTGCTGGATATGTTAAATTCCAATAGGTTTAGCGTAGCTGATTCACAAATTCCTACACCATCAATGAAAACAGTGTGGCTAGCAAGAGGAGGGCAAGGCTTGAGTGAAAGATGACAACATTGAGTTTTAGACACATTAAACACAATACGATTTGCTGAGCCCCAAGCGATAATGCTTAATAGGCCCCTGTTAAGCGATGGAAACATGCGATCTCTACTAACAGAAGTAGTATTTCAAAAGCGTTGTCAAAAGAGTATGCGCAGTCAATAATGCTGTCATTGTTAAAACTATCAATAAAATGGAAAGTGGAGGAAAGTAGGTCGTTGATAAATAAAAGGAAGAGATTTGACGAAAGAACAGTGCCTTGTGGAACCCCGGCATTAGTGATTTTAGTCCATCCAGAACAACTTGAAAGCAACTATTTACGCTTGACGAGGACGGTATGAAATCTCCAGTAGAGCATCCAGATCGGAAACTATACTGGCGGTCGTTGATAAGATGATTCAACTCAAGATATTTGATTGATTTTGAGCTCACGATTGTTTCAAATACCTTAGACATAACCGAAATGATTGCAATTGGTTGATAGAGGGATCACAGGCCTCCCCCTTTTTATGTATGAGCTGAAGTTGTGCAAGCTTCCATGTGGAAGGAAATATTCCGGTCGAATATGATAGATAAAATAGTTTGCACGGAGGTTTAGCTAAGGCAGAGGTGCAGCACTTTAGTGCAAGGGGCGAAATACTATCAAGTCTGGAAGATTTGGAAATATCAAGCTTGGCGAGTATTTTTAATACCTCTCTTGTGCATAAAAATAGAGGCCGTTGCTTGGAAGCGTACATTGGAGGACTAGGAAAACTCAGCGATAAAGGTGCCAAGTACGAGTTTGTAGTGAAAATCTCAGGAAAGAGCTTAGCTGTATCCAGTGACAGTACGTTACTACGATGAAGAAAAGGTGGCACGAAAGAACTGGAGAAGTTAGTCTTGATCCTTTTAGCAAGCGACCAGAAACCTTTGCCAGTAAAGTGGCTGAAGTCTGGTTTTATCATCTCGAGCAAGATATATAAGTTGTACTTCTAAGTTAACAAGAAAATATGCTTGAAACTTTAGCGGCAGCGGGTGCTTGAGTGGATTTATATGTACTCTTATGTTTCAGTGAAAACAAAATGTTTGGAAAAAAAATTGCAGAGGAAATGAAGATTGGCCTTGTTTTTAGCTTGGCTATTAAAATGTTTTGGATATTTTTAACTCCATGAGGGTGCTAAGTGCCTAAAAATAGGCAGAGAAAATGTATAGCTGCATACAGAGTCACCAAATCATTATTTTCACAACACGTTGATATGTATATGATATACGCTTGGGCGATTTTGTATTTTGGATGAATAAACAGAAAACTTTCAGACCAAACGCCCTTCAAATCTAATCTCATAAGAACGGTAACCCTTCACCAAATTTCCTATATTTTCGGCACCCGAAATTTTTGCTCTCGAGTACCTTAGACTTGGTAGGACCAGGCCTGAGAGAAGTTAAATGAATGTACTGGTAATCCTGTGGTTGCGGTGCTATCTTGAAATAACTCTAGAAAACCAAAGCTTTCTGCATTATGACCTCCGATGCAGACATTGGATGTAAACGAAATTCACATGTCAGGTTAATCTCAGCGTTCCTAAATTTTGGTAAACCTTTGGATGGTTTGGTTTTTCTACTTATTCGTTTTTTTTTTTAACTTATTTCGGCTTAATTTTTTATGTCCAAAATTTTTTGTTTAATAGAATTTAGGGTTGGATTCTTTACATAACTCACGAAAAATTTGGTTAAGTTTTATTTTAATGAACAATATTTCCTGAATATTTGGTTTTAATATGATATATTTGGACTAATCAAAACAGAAATAAATATATATTTCCAAATGAAAACAGGGATAGAATTCGTATAGAAAGAAAATGTCCAAAGAAGCCTATCATTTTATAAATATCGTCGCTTAGGATTGAAAATTGCTTTGCATTTAATGTGAAAATTGTCTGCTGCATATATGCTTGAATGAGAAACCAAATTTTAAAATGAACTTTTGTATCATATAAAATGTCAACATTTTGTTTTATTAAGGTTCCCACTAAAAGATACCTTTAAATTCCGAAAAAGCTTCAAAAAAATCTTTTCAAATTATACACTATAAATCGATTTAATAAATGTAATCTGCACGGCATCGTGACATTGCATGTCAAATGTGACCTTTAACATGTTGGCTGCCAATGCATCAGCGACGACCATTCCAAAAATGTTTCTATGTAAGCCAATGAATCACTGGTGACCATGTTAGCAAGCATAGTTTGTTTTAATTTTAACATAAAAGAACATAAATTGAAGCTTTTCAGTGGGAACATTGAAGTGATTTGTGGAAAACTATTATTTGGACGCGAAATAAAAAAGTGTTTGTAGAAAAAACAGAAAATAGTTTTAATTTGCATAATTTTTAGTCCTTGAAATGATAGTGGAACTAAATAAACTCATGGCACAAATACTGCTTATTAAAAAGCTTCAAAATAAGATGTTTTAATAGCAATGTGTTCGTTCTTATTTCCTTAAAACGATTAAAGTCGAACAGTTCTAAAAAGACAGATAAATTTTCTTTAATTTAAAGAAAAATGAAGTGATGCTGACCACTACGTTTTGCTAAAATAATCTGCAATATTACTCGATACACGAACTGAATGTGCAGGAAATGACGAGTTAGCAGATTTTAAATAGTACTCCAAAGCTAGAGACTTACGCAAGCTCCCATCACTCACACTCTTTCAGTTTCTTCAGCACTTTCCGAATCAGTGAACTGAGGCTTATTTCAGTTCATTAACACGTTTTCTAATTTTGTTTCAAACTAAGAAGTTCTAAAAATTACAAAACATAAAATAAACAAAAGTCAACCGCACATGAAACCTTCCAAATATAATTGTTAGCACTCACAGAAATAAAGCCAAAAAGACCCACAATTTTTTTAAATAATTCTCAAATTATTTTATCAGATAATTTTAAGCATCTTGTGGTACGGCTTTTCGTTCAATTTTATAATTTTCATGAAAAGCTATCTCAAAATATTTTCACTCCACTTTTTTTCAATTCTTCCCAATACATCTCTGTTAATATATTTCAAATCAAATACAACTAAATAAAACCTATCATCCAGTATATTTCAACCTGCTTGGATTTTGTCGGTATTTTCATCACAAAATACATACCATATGCACATTATTTTCTTTCATCAGTTTATGCTTTGATTCAAATCTTCTTTTGTTTATATAATAAAAGATTTGTCTGCAAATATCAAACAGTCACGGCCAGAAATTTGAGATCTCATAGCTATTTCTAAAAAAAATACACACGATGTTCTTGAAAATGTCATATCTTTTACTAACGGCATTGTGATATATCTTTTGCAATTTCCGCTGCGCTGCTTTACCCATTAGTTTTGCCAACTCTTAGCGCATGCATACTACATACAAAAAGATATTGGAATTAATTTCAGCTATCAAACGCTGCCATCATTCAATTCCGCAACAATTTGATGATATCAGTGATTAAATACCCAATCAATAAAACTATTCACGATTTTGCATTCTGGAACACATCAACGTAGATAGGTACTATGCTTCCAAACAAGATGCATCTGATGATCGGGTGTGTTCACTTACATACAACGGTATCTTACCACAATGTTTTGATTTACTGCATCCAACCGTAATTAGCACTGGCATTTGGCTCAAACTATATTAGAACATGTTAATCGCTTGTAATATGCATAGCATCTGGATTAAAATTTTCTCTTCTCCAGATCGTTTATAGTTCGCCACCATTTGATTTGCAATTCAAGCATTCCACTGGCTTGTCCCAACCTATCCAACAGGTTTATTAATGTTCCAACAGGTTGTCTGTGTTCTCCTTACCCGATTTCGCAGTGTCTGTCTTAATTCAACGTCAACTCGGAAGCAATTACTATTCTGTTTGTAACATTGTCAACATCCATACCTAGCGATCAGCTCGGAAAAGGTTAATAACACGAAACACGTTTCTGGATAATTAGATGCATGATTTCATTGTTTACTAGTTTTCTGGAAGCCAATCGCTCGGTATTATTCCATTCAGGGAAAGTTTGATCTGAAGGGCTCCGGTCAATTTCTCAGATTTCAAAGAAATCGAAAAAAGTGAAATTGACCAAGTTGACGATTACGAGTTTAATGTTAGAAGGCAATATAATAGAAGCAATTATGAGACAACAAATTTTATTTTGGACACCCAGAGCTTTTATAGAAATTAATTAGTTTAAGTCTAGTAAATGTTAACGCACCATGGAAAGTGAAGAGTGAATTAAAATTTGTGTTTCATCTTGCCTTGAGTTTATATGTTGACTCATCGTTTATAGTGAGAAAATTTGGTTCATTAGTTTATTTTTAGTTTTGCTTTGAAATATTTTACGTGTATGACGGTTTATGCGGTCGTTATTTTACAGATGTAAGAGAAATGCTAAATTAAAGCTTATTGTCAAATAAAAGTTCTGTTGCAAAATGTATAAATTGCTTAAGGGAAAGGAAAATTTACTTAAAGAACAGGTTTGATATTCATTTCCTAATTGTTATTTCATAAACTATGTCTCAGTTTGAACTCAAAATATACATGCACCTTACGCTCTTACAAAAAATATGGTACAGAAACAAGATAATCTTTGCAGGTTTATATATTAACAGTCTTTCTAATTTCAATAAAGATAATACCGTGAAAGTTACTATGAAACTGTTTGGTGTTAGAAAAATTTCCACTGACAAAAATTCATATTTTTTGTAGGTACTGCATGCGACACAGTGTCGTCTATTATGGATAATAATTGAAGTTTGTTTTTGAATACGCTTTACGAAGAAATTAATTACCGGCAAAATATGCATGTAATGCGTTTAGCGATCTCTTGGGTCTACAAAATATGTTTTTGTATTCCAAAAGAAAGCTTAACAAATAAGCAAAGCTAAGTGCTTCATCTTACATGTAAATTCAGATGTCTCAATTGCTACATTCAGCATTTTCATGCTAATCAATACTTGCAACATTCAAATTCAATGCTCAAACATGTTTGTTACTACAAATGACATCCGTTAGAGAGTAGTTGCGAAACAATTGCTTCATTCCGGAGAAAGAGGTGGCTGCATTTTCTTTTTAAAGACATGTTATTGGGCTCAAACTAGCTAATGACATATTTACATATTTTTCAGCTTCGTATTTATGATGTAACCGATTTCAGCATTTGCAACCAATTGAATTTCCACAGGGGTGGGGAGCTATAAATTATTACTAGTGTTCGAAGAAAATTAGTATTAAAATCGATTTGGCCAGATATTTCCATATATATATATATATATATATATATATATATATATATATATATATATATATATATATATATATATATATATATATATATATATATATATATATATATATATATATATATATATATATATATATACATATATATATATATATATATATATATATATATATATATATATATATATATATATATACATATATATATATATATATATATATGTATATATATATATATATATATATATATATATATATATATATATATATATATATATATATATATATATTTATATCATCAAAAAAATTCAGTGACTATTTCTCGGGAACGCGCCATCCGATTCAGCTGAAACTTTCAGGATACATTGGTGTATATGCAGAATAGGTCCAGGTCTCACTAAATGTCAATTATTTTGAACCCTTTGGCGCCGGTGGCCATTTTAGTGATATTTTTAACATACCTATTATTCCGTCCACAAATATTTTTTGTAAAAATTACGTTAATAAAATAAATTTTGAACGTGTTTTACATGTGATTCGGATAATGTTTTGGAATTTTTTAACCCCATATGTGCGCTAGGTGCTTAAAAAGAGAGCGGGAAAATTTGAATATTTTTAAATTACGATAACTTTTGAAACATATTGGTAATATTTAGTTGTAAATTTGTGTAGCTTTTAATGCGCATGTTGGCAACCGTGTAGCTAGAGCAGGCGCTGAAAGTGAAAACCTTTAACTCATCGAATCTCCTGAATAATTATCGCTTTTTGGAAAAAAAGCCACTCATAAAGAAGTCTTATGCTTTGTGTCTATAGCCAAAGTAAAAAGTTCCAAAGTTCACAACGGGAACGCCTGGTAACCCTTTCCAAATTTACCTATATTTTTAACATCAAAAACTCTTGTTCACGGAAACTCACGATCCGATTATCAGAATTAATTGAAATTTACAGAATATTTTGGCCTTAAGTAGGACCAAGTCTGATAGAAGCGATTTTGGAATGCGGGCAATATTTCGTGCCAGTGGTGCCATCTTGAAAAATCACTAAGAAAATAACTGCTTTTGGCCCTATAAATTCTGATTCAGACATTCGATTTTAACCAAATTGACACAGTATGTGAACCTTGTTTTGAGCCATGTTTGGAAGAACGTTGGTTGAAAAATTCGGTTAGAACTGCCAGCTATGGTAATTTTGGTGTCTTAAATTTTGAAAATTCCTAAGGAAAATAAAGTTCTTGGCCCTATAGCTTCCAGTACAGCCATGGAATCAAAACGAAATTCTAATAGCAAATTAAACTTATTATAAGCAATATTCAGTAGAAATTTAATTTCAAAACAATGAAAGGGTTGCCAGCTATGGTTGTTTTTGTTTATTTTTGGCATATCTTTAGTAAGTGATTATAGCATAGAATTTTCAAATCGTAGTGATCTTATAGTGAAAATAAACACCAAATATTAAGATCTAGAAAGTTTGAAAACTTTTACGAATGGTAACCCTAAATTTCTTTGCACCCCTATAACTTCCAATGCAGTCATCGGGCCAATACGAAATTCGCAGAACAGGTTGACTTCAACTTTTTGTTATTTTCGTTCCGTTAAATGCTTGCATTAAGTATTTTCATCGCAAACATTTGCAATGCAAATAAGTAAACATTGTCTGAATTTTCTAAGCTCTGGACATTTTTTGGATGGCAACCCCAAACACCTTTCTACCGCAGTAACTTTCGATGAAGTCACTGAAATTAAAATAAACTTAGATTCTATTATTACTTAGGGTGTAATAGTTTTAAGTTGGAAAAGTTAGTAGTGGTAGAATACACACTCAAAATCATCACAAATCCTCTACTGTTCTTCGAACATTAGTGTTTCTAGCGGTTCTGATGCGCTTGGGGTTTGTTTTTAAAGTAGCTTAATAAGATGGAAAAAATGTCTACATTTTGTTTTGTAAGGCAGAAGTATGTATATTGAAACAAAATAAAATGTTGCTACAAGTCATTTAACATAGACTAACGATATATAAACAAAACCCATCGGCTTTGCAGGACGTTTCATTTCCTCATGAAGCATTAAACTATGAATAAAACATTTCATTGTCGATGTTCTGCGGTAGAATGAAGTCAAAATTAGTGTGAAAGCAGGATACTTTGAATACACTAAAAAGAAGATGGGAGCTAAAAAATGTTCAAGAAAATTAATGTGGTGATCAAAGCAGTGCTAAAATATATCATGTGATTGTTCCTATGGAAATAGGAAATTAATATCGATAGCAAATAATAACTGAGAAATTTTCGTTTCTATAGAATATTCACTGTAATAGGCATTAGCTTATCGTAGCTGAAAAAGAAATTTGAAAACTATTTTTACTTCTGAGCTCTACAATATTTTCTTAACATATGTTATAACTACCGTAATTAGATATTGAGTATAGATTGTCACCTGCTGCCTCTTAAAATGTTTTGGTTTAAGTTTTGTCATCATAAATAATTTTGTTGAATTAAGAAACGAACGGTTATAAAGTGAGAATTTTTTATCTGTGTGATTTTTTTCAAACATAAAATCATTCCTGCAGCATACTAACTGGTTCACATAATGGTTTTCGTCACAGTGTACACATTTTACTTTTTCATAGTGTTTTGGCTCTCAACTTTTGAAGGGATTATCGCCCTCTGTACCTCGCACCTTGAGTGGTGAACCTACTTGGCGAATGAATGGAAGAATTAAGGTTGGTGAGGAATTGAAGTTGGTGATGAAATTTATTATTGTTAGCAGTATAAGAAAAAGGAAGGAAGGGGATTACTACTTCAATTAGTTTCATTTCAAATGCCTTCAAATCTTGATTCCATTCGGACTTCGAGATTTACTGCCGTACAAAAAATGTACAGACGAGATAGATCAAAATTTTAAAATTTGACCATATGTACTTAATTATTGTTGGTATCTTCGCATTTGTGTTGAATTTTGATCGTTTGAACTCCGTTAGTAGTCAATTTTGCTGCTTAAGGCTTGTGTTGAGTTGAGCGTGAAACTAAATTCTGACAAGTCTCAATTATTTGAACATTTCTTGAATTGAAAATTTTGACAAACGAAAAAATCGGAGACAGCTAACTACTGACCGATAAATTGTCCAGTATTTAAACCTTTGATCGATTCTTTTGTTATCTGTTATTTTAAATTTTACACACACTCTACACACTCTAAATTGGCGTGAAATGGGTGGAGATATACTGCTCATGCTAGCTACATTTTCATAGCGAAGAGAAGTTTTCCACGCAAAAATGTGAGAACCACTAGCTAAATTTTTGGCGGAAACGAGTTTCTCATGAATTTTTTTGTGAAATGTGAAAAGGCTTTATATCGTTTTTTTATCAGTATATTCTTCTTCTAACGAGTTAAATTAACAAAAAAAAACTTAAAATCTAACGGCTACACTGTTTTGGCCTACTGTCTCTAGTCGGCTTTATTTTTAATATTTATTATCTTTTGCATTTTAGATTTCACACGTTTATTTTCTAACTTGGCCTATACAGAAGCTATGACTTATATGCTTTGCTATATACTACCTAATACCTAATTACAACTAACTTAGCCTTAATAGACCTAGGTCTTATTCTAGTTCTTGTATCTAGCCCCTCCTGTTCGTTATGAAGGTTTCATTAGCAAAAAACGCATCCATGAGCTGCCGACTACATAATATTTTTGCAGGGCGCAAAAATGGTTCATTAGAGCCACCTGTACGTCCAAGTGACCGGATCTGTTCGTTCTCATGTGGGTCTGTCTGTCCATAGATCCGTGTTGTTAATTTCACAACCCGATCCCTATGTGGTTTTAGTCCCAACTCCTAATAAAGAAGAAGGTTCTTCGGCTACTTCTTAGTTACCGGGCTGTAGAACCTGCCAGTGCAGAGACGCAGGACCCTGCTTTCGAATATCTCTGTCATGGCAGTTTGGGAACAGGTAATCCATGATGAGGAGGCGTAAGTTAGGATAAGCTGGATTAGGGTCTGGTAGCAAATGGATTTAGCTTTGGTAGTCATGCCCACCTTTTTGGCAAAAATATGTCTAATGCATTGAAATGTAGGTTTGGCAGCTTTGCTTTTACGTCGTACGTAAGGATTAATAAAAATTTGTGAAAATCAACACGGATGTACTTCAACGATGAGCCAAAAGTAATCTTAGAGGTTCCAAACGAGTCAGTGAGTATTTTAGTCTTGTTGCAAATAGTTTGGAATGCCCAATACTTAGACGAATTGCAAAATATACAGAGTACAATATTTTTCTGATATTTGGTTTGATATTTGGTTTGACGCCAAAATAAAAACTTAGCTCTGTCAAGTAATATTCCATGCTCTTCGCTGCTTTGAGCAAGTCTTTGCTCGTTGCGAATAAGACCGTGTTGTCGGGATAATGAAGGAATTCGACTTGAGGCTGGCCTGCTGGAATAGGAAGGTCAACGGTGAATATGGTATAAAGAATTGGTCCAGTAACAGAACCCTGTGGCACTCTTGATGTCACAGGCCCTTTAAGAGATTCTGCCTCATTAACGCTGACATTGTATTGTCAGCTGGTAAGAAAGAATTCAGCGAGCCTTATTACCTCCTCCGGCAAATCAAACTTAAACAGAAGCCTTAAACTGCCTTCTTGATATCCAAAACACACACTAACGTTGGAGTGTTTTGCTAATTCAAGTGTAACACAATTTGATCGTGCATTTACGAGATGGCGCGTTGTGCCCCTTGTTTGCGCCTAAAGCCGAATTGGTAATCAGGAATTACCTGCATGAGCTCAACATGATTATTTATCATTTCCATTCAAATTGTTTCGAAGAGCTTACCCAAGTTAGGAAGCTGGTCTATTTACTTTTGCTCTTTTTGTGGATGGGAACAATCTTTGCCACTTTTTAAGTGTCTGGAAAGCAGCCATCGTTAAGGGCATTGTTAAATACATTGGAAAAAGTTCTGAGCATTGAAAATGGTAGATGTTTAGTAATGAAATTACACATTCTTCTTATTTGTCATAAGACTTCTTACTTGTCATACCGCGTAACAGGTGCACCAAGTATCCACTATTGATAAAGTGGGACTGGTGACCTTAGCATAGTCCGGTTAAGTGTAATTTTTGAAATTGATTAAAAGAAAAACAATTGTTAAAACTACTGTATTAAAGCTCAAATTATAATATAAAAAAGAGAAGCTATAGTCAGTGAAAAGTGCAAACTATAATCAACCGAAAAATGGAAATTATAGGCAGGCAAAACGAAGGTAGCTAGAAATCAAACAAGAATTGTTCTTTGGCGGGTCAGTGAACAATTTTGTATTTATTTTATTTTTGTAGATGACATGGCGCGTCTCAGTGACGATTAGCGTCAAAAAAATAAGATAATCTGAGGGGCAGTAAAAAAAAACAGAACAAAATATTTAAATGTACAAATTATATTAATATACTATGAGAGAAAAAAAGTAAATTTTGCAGATAGTGAATACAAAAGCAGAGATAAAAAAAATCACGCTGATAGTAGAAGAGCATATTTTGATTGTAAATTCTAAATTTAAGGAAATATTTCACACGTACTATAAATACAGATAGTTAGCGAGCTATTATTATGCATTGCAAACAAAATCGCCTTCGTTTTTCACCCGTTTTCCATATACTGCTTTTAATAGGCTCGTTTTGTGTTTGTAAACTGTTAGTGCGTAAAATCATTTTATAACCTTCATACTTCGCAAATCCGGATCTTTTCAAAACTACCACCAAATCTATCTAAAATATAAAATAATCTCAAAACTGCTGAATTTATTAAGAGTCTTCCTGAGAATCTTTGAGTTAAGAATGATATTTAGAGCACGCAACGCTGCAAAAAACTTTCAATTAATTGAGAATCCCTTTAAACAAAACTTCGAATTTGTCTTTGTAAATTTTGCCCAGTCCGGTCCGGTAGTTTCTAAAATCGTAAATGATTTTCGCATAAATGCAAAATTCATCATTTTGCAAAAATGTTTGAATGTTTGATTAAAATCAGTTTCATTGCTAAAGAGGTAAGCGTATTTTTAAACAAAAATGTATTTATAATATTTTGGAACATCAAACTCGCGCTGAAATGTTATATATTTGAAACACTCAAAATTTTACTGTGTTTAGCGCCATAGTCAATTTTTATCGTAAAATTCAACCAAAATAAAATCATTATCAAACAATGAAAAATGATTTTCTGAGTCCAGGCAATATCGGTAAATGAAAAATCTTTGAGCTACTTTTTTCAAAAGTGAATTGCTTCTTTGACTTTTCACCATTTACGAACTTAATTAACTACCAAACCAACTCACTTAATTGACGACCATCCAGACGTATAGAAATTGTCAGTCTTTTTTATGCATTATAGTTTGTAAATTATAGCGCAATATCAAGCAGTCAAACAGGTTGGCTATTTTCTAGAAAGTAAATCTGCCTCTAATTTTACCAACCATAAATCTCATTTTCTTTGCTTTCAAGTAGAACCTTTACATAATGTTGGCATATTTTCATTCATCATCAAAATAGTAGTGCCAAATGTAAGGTGTTCTAGGAAAAATCTATTTTACTCCACTTCACTGAAAGCCAAATTGCGTAGAAATTTATATATATAAATATTTCAAAATTCTTGCCCTTAAATATCTGTTTTGAAAGTATTAAAATTACTTCAATAACAAATTTTACTACCACTTGTATAGCAAAAATTAAAAATGCTATGCGCGTGTGCAACCTTAATCAACCGTACGGTAAATGAAATGGCCACGGGAAAATATTTCTTATTTATTTTGAAGTTTTATATCTCAGTAAAATTTGGATGAAAAGTCCACTGCCGGAAACGCCATTTATATTTTAGCAGCTTGCTTTTTGACTAGTTTTCCAAAGTAAAAACTATATGCGATTAGAATAAAACCAGTTGCATACATACATTAATTACAAATCAGTTCCGTTCCCAAGTACTGCTCATGGCATCCACATTTCCAACTTTTTTATTTGTACTGATACGACTTCCATTAATTATGCATGTAAATAAAATGTTTTAAAAAATAGTATTAAACGAAATCCTGTAAAGATGTTCCACCATCTTTCTTGCCTAGGTAAAAATCCGGACAAGTACCGCCGATCGGCCTTTAAAATGATATGAATGGCTCTCTTGGCCAGGAGCCATCTACCCAAGTGTACCCCAGCTCTTTCATTTAATGGAAGTTTATACTATCTATTTTCTCACATTTACCGCCGGTGCCAAAGGATTAAAGATCTGAAAATCAACAATAATAAGCATAAGCAAAACGTCAATTGATATTTCAACAATATTTGTTGCTCGCATCTCGTCATCTCATCTATTTTGATGCTGCATTAGTGTATAATAAATTGTGGTTTGTCATTTTTCAACTAGCTATTGTTATCCCTATATTCAAAGGAGGAAATTGTCTGAATAGAAGAAATTTAAGTTTACAGAAATTAGTTTCTAGACTATATACATTTGCTTTCAAATGTTTCTGTTTCCTCGCTAAATTTTGTAGTTTTATTTCAAATATCCGAATTTATTTGTTAACATATCAAAACCTACCTAAATACCATACCTGTTAAAAAGATACATCTGCTAAAATATTTGTAGATGATCTTGCAGGAGCTCAGCTTGCAATAGAAACATGATATCAAGAAAGTATTCAATGAAACAAATCAATGCAACTATTTATAAAAAGCCACTGTATCTAATGATTTAGATGCGATTGCATGCAACATAGGTTTACTCCGACGATAAGTGCAATTGATGGAGATAATTTTTTTGGAAGTTTTCAAATTGTGTACGAAATTTAATTTAATTGACTTTTATAATTTATACGTTCTGTACGCATATAAAACATTTCCTTATCGTCCACTTCTCATCTAAACTATTATAGCTACATCCACAGGCAAACCTATAAACGCACATAAATGTGTAGGAAATCGTTAGTCATGTCCCATACCCTCCAATCGCTTAGAAATTTTCGATTAAATTATTTCTGGCCGTTATTTTCAAAAACCTCCTCTTGCATTGCAACTTACGCCTGGCTAGATTTACAAGTAAATACTTGAATCGTTTCCGTACCTGCCGGCCAGTCGGTCATATTTCAGATTATAACTGCGAGTATCTAGTTGCGCCAGCTTTTACACCGTGTTGATTTCATACGATTGAATTAAATTTTCTGCACATAGTGCACCGCATTAGTCATAAAATAACCAATGCATACTGAAATGCACCTCTCTTTCTCGGTGAGTCTACTCGATTCTCATTTACGAGGAAATTTCACAAATGTGGAAGTACGCGAAATAGCGGCTTATGCAATTTGATTTAGTGTTTAATTAAAACGAGGAAAACTCTTCGGCATCGATGCATTCGATTAGAATGGATCAGATAAAGTGGGTAGTGTCGGCAGATGAAGATTATAAGAAGCAATAATATTGCTAGATGATTACTGATAGCAGAGAAAAATATTGTGGGTTTGTGGGGCGGAAGCTTATTTTTGCTTTGAGGAGTGGATAAATGAGGTTTGCTTTGTTTTGCTGGTAATTGAAAATATGTGCTTAGAGCGACAGCTTTTAGTCATCTTTTTTTCAACCGAAACTAGAACTAGGAAGACTAGAAACTGGAAAAGAGAAACTAGAAAGCTCAATAACGTTTAATAAAAAATAATTATCTTTGAATAAAGTAGAAGAAGATAAAAAGAGTTTCAATGCATAAACTAATGAATATTCAACTGATCACGCGCAACTTACTTGTTGATTGAAATGACTCCTATAGACGTCATTTCGAAGTGTCTTAGCATAGCTGCTGTGTCCGTCTGTTTTTGCTTCAAAGCAGTGAGTGCCAACTGTATTCATTCCATCACTCCTTTGAATACCCGTTTGAAAATTCTTTCAGCACCATTGAACCTTTTGTACTCTTGCAACTTTATAGCTGTGTCGTCGTAGGGATTTTTTAATAATCAATCCACATCCACCTTGAATCTATTGAATTTTCTCACAGCCCTTTAACAATTAGAAATTATTAGAATAAATATTATCAGAAATTTTTAATCTACCTCATTTTGCAATATTTTACTTCCGAAACAAATGAAAAAAATTGTTGATAGTAATGTATAAAAAGATCTGCCTGTGTCAATATCAAAATTTCAAATCTAAATAATAATAATTTTTTAATGGACGGTGAATTTCTGTGTGTAAAACTTTCCGACCTAAAATACTACTTAAAACACCCTCTTTCAAACCCGGAACCTAGCCTGGAACATTTTAATGCATTATTTCAGGCTATCTCCTTCAATCCCACTCTAGGGGTCATCTTCTCTGTTAAGGCATCGACCGTTTGAGGTTAGTTTTTTTTTACCCGCGATATGACTTGCACATACTGCGCTATCTTACTCCAGCTTGACTATTCTGGCACCATAGTCTCCACTTTTGTGACATACTCAATATCTATCGCTAGCTGTGTTCTTAGATGCGCCTACCTAACACAATGAAAAGATGTGCCATCGAGCCCTGGGCAGTATAGTCACTCGTGGAAAAAGGTTTTACTTATTTTCTTTAAAAATGCCGAAAATAATCGTGTCCGCTGAGGAATCACGTTACGTATTAATCGATATTGCCAACCTATCTCTCCAACCAGAGCTTTAAATGTTTGATGAGGCCCACTGGCTACCTAAATTTCGTCTCATTGCCCAAAAAGTATTGTCATGCCAGGATCGTGTAGGCTCTTTCCTCTAGCTTCATCGTTTCACCATCGTACTCATGTTTTCTGGGGAATATCGCTTTTCATTCCTTAGCAAGGAGGCCAATCGGAATGACTTAAGCGATAACACACACAACTGGTTCTGAGACAGGTGCATACAACTCTGAGCGCTGCTTTTTTGGATTTGTTATAGTTTCTGGCCGTACATTTGCTTATTCAAAGTAGCCTGCACCTCCGTCCCATAGAAGAGAATCGACTGGACTGCAGTCATCAACTGCCGGTGTCTACCTGACCCATTTGCATTAGACATCAGCATACTTAATGGTATGACACCCTTAACAGCTTTCTATTTGCTCAAATAAACCCATCTTAGTGTCACTCATAACCCTTAAATATTTCACCACTGTCTTACTTTTAACTACTTCTTCGTTTACCCTCCTCTTTTTGGTTAGGATGAAAGCCTCCGTTTTTTTGAGCGTCAATTGCAGTCTGTACTCCATGATCTATCTGCTGACCGTGTACAGTACTTGGTTTGACCAATGTTGTGCCTGGTATAAGTGACAAGCCGCAAAGAGCACAGCAATGTCATCACCATATGCAAGCAAGGCATCTTTCTTAGTATTAGACTGTCATACGAGACATTCTAGAAGCTTGCAACTATGATCGATCCTTGTAAACGAGGAAACGATTTCATAGGTAGTCTTCTACCGTCCGCGAAAAATACTTCAGGGCTAGAAACTGATCAAGCACCTCAAGCAGAATTAAACGCGTTTCTCATATCAACTGTCACCAGGAGTCTCACCCGCCTTGAGAATTGGTCATGACCTTTAGCCCAACTGACAGCTTTAATTGCTGCAATTGTGGAGGATAGTCCTCACTTATATTCGTATTGTCTCGGCCAACAAGTATCGAACTTATTGAATCGCTGACATAAGTCCCGTCTTGATGAGTCTTTTAATCACTTTTTCTGTACCTTTGTCTTTTCTTATAAGCACCATCGGGTATAGAAAACCTGAAGACAGAAGACTCCATTTACTAGACAAACGTTATTTGAATGGAGGAGTCACTTGATGAAAAACTAGCATGAGTGTTTTACTCAGAGTGCGGTCAAAACTTGGTTGTTTTACCAATATGGTAAAAAGCTGTAAGTCCCCGATACCCAAATAATCATTATTGAAATCGTCCCTAAGCCTGTTCGAGCAACGTGCCTTACTTATGTTAATGGCTTTCCAGATTTTCTTCTTTTTGTAGCGATATTCTTTGGATCTAAATTATGTTTCGGCTCTGCTCGTTATGGTTTGGAATTGAAGTCAGTGACTACCACCACTTGTCCTTCCAGCCTTACGATTTTGTCCTCCCATTGATTTTCCTGGATCGGTTGGTTTGAAGGGAAGTAACTACTGAAGAAAGTGGTTCCCCACTTCTAACCTATGGAAAGCTTGTAACTTGCGCATCCTTCTTGAATTTATCACCTATCTGGCTGATGTGCCAAAAAGGTTCGAATGCCAAGAAGAATACTCCCTATCTATGTACTATTCACTTAAATGCTCCAGGTTGATGTTTTTTTTTGGATTCTACTCCTCTACAAATTTGTCTTACTACATCTTTGTTGAAACCTTTTTCCGAACACAGTACGCAGACGTCCTATGAGGTGGACGTCTCTGCAAAGTGGCTCTGTCTGGTCTTGTATAGATCCTAGCAACATGCCCGTACCCAAGGCACTTAAAGCAGCGTATTATGACTGCCCTGAAATATATCCAGCTGTGTTGTTCCAGGAGCTTCCACATTATTCTCTTCCCTTTCTCCATAGAAACAATCCGCTACCCTCTATGGTTAGCCACTGTCAGGCTAATTTTGGCTATGTATGCTGCTTTCACTTCAGCCTCATCTGCGAGACAGTTATAATCAAGTTTTTCTATTGTATATTTAAGTTCAATAGATGGCACGGCTCTCGAAAGTCTTTCATATGTACTTAGCTTTGATTCAGACTTTGGTCTGATTAGCATTGCCTCCTTCTTTTTTCTTCCGCTTGGTAGCAGCAGCAAAGGATGGTGTAGTAAGTGTAATTCGCCTGAATTTTTGGTTTTTTTCTGTTATGTTCGTTTGGTGATGACTACCTACTTTTTGTGCTGGTTCTCTTCTCTCCTTTTATTTTCATTATTCTTCAAATCTAAACACCTACAGTGGCTATCTAAATCTAAATCTAAACACCTACACAGCTTATTTGATACAGTGATTCTTTAAAAAATTAAGTTGCAATAACTCAAAATATAATAACAATATAAAAAAAATTTGAACCCCATTTTGAAGGAAAATATTTGTTGCTTATTAAATAAATTTATATCTGTTACAAAGTTGCTGTTTTGCATCTTAAAAACAAAAAACTAAAAGGAATAACAAATTTCATGTCACAGCTTATTTGATACAGTTTGATTAAACATTAAAATTGTTTTGAATTATGAGATTTCCAGTTGATTTCAATACTTCGTATGACAGCCTTTAGCCTTCAGCAGAGCCTGGAGCCTATTTGGCATTGAGTCAACGAGTTTTTTTGTGATGTCAGGAATAATTTTTTGCCATTCCTCTAGCAGTGCTTTCTTCAGGTCTTTTTTATTAGAAATCTTGTGTTTTCTAATGTTTTTATCCAACAAAGTCCACAGATTCTCAATGACGTTCATATCTGGTGACTGTGCCGGCGGAGACATCAAATGAGGGCAATCCCAAATTGGCCAGGACTGCACAAATCCCGAGTTGTGCTTTGGATCATTGTCTTGGTTCAACCGAAATTAGTTGCTAACACCCACTTTTTCAGTGCTTTGCAGCAAATTATTTTTGAGTACATCAAGGTACTTTTTTTGGTCCATTGTTTCCTCAATAAACTTTAAATTTCTGACTCCGGCTGCGGACATGTAGGCCCAAACTATCACATTACCACCACCATGCTTCACAGTAGCTTTGAGGTTCTCCTTGTTTAGCTCAGTGTTTGCCTTGCGTCAGACATATGACATTCCGTCGCAGCCAAAAATGTTAAACTTGGACTCGTCCGCAAAAATAACCGTATTCCAGAACGCAGATGGCTTTCTCACATGCTCTTTGACAAAGGCAAATCGGCTTATTGTATATTTTTTGGAAATGAATGGCTTCCTACGAGCTACTCGCCCGTTGAAATCATGGTCGCGAAGCACGCGTCGGACGGTTTCAGCACTACATGACTTCTTTAATTCACGATGAACCTCAGTAACCAATTTTGGAGCGGAAATCTTTGTGTTTGCTTTCACTTTCCTTGCAATGTATCGTTCGTCGGATACGGTGAAAATATTGGTTGGCGCATTTCTCATCTTATTTTCTACCCGATTTTCGTGTACGAAGCGCTCAATTATGTGCTGCACTGTAGAAACACTCAAATTTACACTTTCAGCAATTTTTCGACCACTTTGTCCTTTTTTAAAGTGGTTTAATACCAATTTGCGCTGTTCAATTGTGGTGCGATGACCCATTTTACAATTTTGGCTCATTTTGGCACTTCAGCTTACAAGATCTTGCTAAAAATTACTTAAGCCAATGTCTAAACACAATCAAAAATTCAAGAAACAAAAACAAGACAGATTAACGGTGCAGCAAATAGAAGTTAATTGGCATTGAAGTGTCTGTATCAAATAAGCTGTGAGCTGCAAATTTTCTGCGCCAGTGGTATTTCTGTTTTACTGGACGCCTATGAATATTGCTGGAACATTTTTTGTTTGTATTGTATTTGTTGAACATGCATCTAGTCAAACACGTTTAAATTTTTTGGATAGGGTTCTTTATTTCCAAGTTACAGTGATTTGCATTTTGAAATAGTCACTGTATCAAATAAGCTGTGAGCCACTGTATATAACTAATATGTCAAATTGGAATCGTGAATGGTTTTTGTGAATTATATATAGCCTTGCCAAAGAAGAAGGATTTTAGACGCCAGCTGTGTGTAGCTGTTAAAGTGATGTAGCCAGTCGACGAATATTTCTTGGAATTGTTTTTGCGGGATGATTAAAATTGAAAAAAATTTTATTTACATTGAAAATTTTATTTCGACAAAATGGTTTTGACAGTATGCACTGATTCTCATCAGACACCAGCTCACAGTGTATGCTTGACTGATGTGACCACTTGCAGTTGGTAATCATTAACTTTTATTTACGCTAGTTGTGACAAATTTTAACATCTCCAACTTATATCCATCGATATAATTTGAATACCATTTATAAAGGGCCTTTTTCGGCAGATGTTACTGCTCGGTTTCATTTTTCTTCTATTCACGCCAATTACTTTTAGATATTTACACTGAACCCCAGTGCTATTAAGTTAAATTTCAAAATTAAATACCAACAAAGGAAAAACACCAACCACTTTTCCCCATTACATTCGCTGTCTGCGTTGAAGAAATTAGTTATATTATTTGCAAAAGATTCACAAAAGTACACCAATTTTAAAAAGTTTTTATCTACAATCCATTTATCTACATTTTCTCCTTAACATTTCTTCAATATCCTGCCAGAAAACAAATTTGCTGTCTCACTCAAAGTCAATGTTGGGTTTTAAAAGTGCCTAATAAACTTGTAATAACTACATGATAAGCGTCAAATGTGACGAGAGCATTCCTATCAAAACTAAACAATTTTACGATAAAATCAAATGCATGAGAAATTAAATGCAGCATCATTGTGAAAACACTTCCCTTCACAAACTTATTACAAAATTCACTTGTAAAGCTCATAAAACGCATCATCATCATAATCTTCGCTATATGTACATTACCCACATTAACTTCACATGAATTTTTCCAGCAAGTAAATTGCAATCATATAGACTGCAAACTTTAATTTACACACTTGCAAATACTTTCGCACTTCATACAAGTTACGTGACTTTCTTTCTAAATCCGCAACAGCATGAGCATATGCTCAATTACTTTGCAATTCAGGGCTGCGAAAATAATCGGAAAATCCTCTTTGTTGCCCGCATTAGCCACTACATATCCAATTCAGTTGCAAATATACTTATCGGACATGTACCTGCATACATAACATCCATGTCAGATCTGAAATTGATCGATTCAACTATGCCTATTAAAGCAGCAAACTACAATCTATTCATCGGTTTAATGTGTACTCACCATAATCAGATCTCTTTTCAGTTTTGTCTAATGGAAATGGATATACTCGGCATTGGCAATGGAACACTTGTTTTAATTTTACAGCAGTATCTGGTTTCCATTTTCTTTGAAAAATGTTGAATATTAAGATAATAGACTTTTCACTTTTAAAAGCTTGAGATTGAAATTATTAATTCGGCTCAATTCAAAAAAACTATGAATGGGAAGATTGTAGCTCATCTCCAACACGTAGTACATTTGCCGGAAGTGTTGACTTAAACCGATCTTTCTCGAAAATAAGATACAAGATAATGCAAGTACTTTTAGACTTGTGTAATATTTCAGTTACATATATGAACCCTCAAAACAACGTATGTAATTGCAGAGTAGCGAAAAAATAATTGTTTATGCTGTAATAGTTTGTTCGTTATTGTTTTAGTGTGATGTATTATTCAAGCTGACATCTGTTTTTGTTTGATTTTTTTTTGTCGAATTGATTTTTAAAAAAAATTTGAAAGATTAAATCTGATCGTTTAAGTTCGTGGTCAGTAGCTGAGTTTTATAGTATCCAGAGTAGAGTATCATAACGGTAGCACACGTGAAACAACAACAATATCCAGAGTATGAATCCTTGTAGGATTACTGGACTTCTTATTATGTTCTTTTTGGAACTTATGATTTGTGTTTCCGATAAGTCATACCAATTGAAACAATTGGCAGCAGTGACAAATTGCACAACATTTCCCTATCAACCTCACATCCAAGAAAAATCACGGAAAAATCAAATCGGATGAGTATAGCTAAAACATCAATGCTGTCAACCGAATTATCAGCCTCCGAATCGAAATATTCTTCGAATATATTTTAAAATGAGGTTAATTCGAATCTAATTTTTTAGCTTTCAAATTAAAATTTGATATTTAAAATTTGAGTTGACAAATGTCTGCCAACTATGTAGAAATGAAACGAAAATATATGTTTTTTTGCGAGCCGATTAAATACTCAACTGCATAAACAAAAAAAAATGAGTTATGTAGACTAAATCTCGGCGTAAATAATATTTGGTTATTTTTTAAAGCAACCGTTTCCTGCATTTTTTATGAACTTTATCAATAATTTTTGATGAGGTTGGCTGATAAAAAAATGATATTGAGTCAAAACAAAATATGAAATCAATTATGATTTTCGTCGGTAGTAGTATAGAAAAAATTATTAAAAATTTCACTAAAAATAACTAACTAAAATAAACTTTCGAAAAAAAATAATTACAAATTTCACTCTCACTAATAAATCACTATTATTTTTAGGTTTAACTTACATCAAAAAACAATGCTAAAGCCGCCATAAAAAAAAAATCATCCCTTGCCTACAATGGGAAATACTATAACAAATGGAGTTGCAACTTTGACAAGGAGCCAGAAAAGTGATAGCTCTCACACATCAAGCAATCAAGAAAGCTCACGTATGCTGTTTCTGTTGTACCTAATACACAGGACATGGAATGTTGTGGTCGATACAGTTGACTCAAAAGGACGAAGGTATAAATATTTTGTTTAGTATCTACTCTAGATCATTTTCAATGTTTGTTTCAACAATTTTTAGATCAAGGTCCAGTCAAGTCACGTCAGAAGACTCTGGCGCACCTCGAAGTTTATATGACGAAAATTTCGATTTGGATATTTTGGATTTAGACGATGATGAAGAATCGAGCCTTTACGATGGATCTCTGTATTCATTTTGTAGCTGTAGCTATTGCCATTATTCGAATCAGAATGCATATTATTCGAGTGCTGGGCTACGTATGTCCATTTGTGAAAGGTATGTGGTTTTGTTTTTGAAATAAGCTAGTCTGTGTTATTTTGGGTGAATTTATTTGTTTGTCTATCTAACACAGGGGAAATTCCAAATTGTGGACACTTCGCAAAAGAAAATATTTCCGTACAACAGGATGATTTCGCCTTCTCTTATATATTTTATTTGAGCTTCATTCTACAAATTTTATTGTACACTGTTCCTAAAGTTGTGTCACAATTTTTTTGTGATTTTGATCATATTTAGTCAATTTTTTAGAATTCTCTTTGCAAAACAATGATTGCGGAAAGTGAGCTCGGTTATATTGTAAAAATAACGCCTGATGGTGCTACTGCACGTGATTTATGAAAATTTCGAAACAAATTATTCATTTGATAATGCAACATATTAGGTATGTTTCTTCACTTCTCGGTTAAAAATTTTTGGGTAAATATTTACCGAAAACCAGAAAAGTAAGGCAACGAAATTCGGAAAAAAACTTACAAAACAAGAAGAGAAGCTAAAAATGACGTCTCCTTCCCTTTGTATTTTTAGAATCGTTTGAAAATATATTTTTTGTTTGAAGATTATATTGGAGGATTTATGGTACCATTTTCTTCACCAGTTAATGTGGAGAAAACTTTAACCAACTGATTATCCAGGCACAATAATATTATTTATCACATATTTGCAACTTAATTTCCAGTATTTTCTCTTATTAAAGTATGGAATTATATGAATTAAACAGTAGCTAATGAATTTTTTAAGAATTTATTATAATACAACAATTCTTCTCTTCTCTGCCGCGACAACGCGAAAATCTCAGAACGAAGAAGTTTCAGCCTAGTTGAAAACACCTTTTAAGTGAATTCAATAACATTTTATTTATCAGTGTTTCTGAATTTGAATTGATATGTTATAAAAAAAAAATTGTTTATTGCTTCAAATGTTTAGATTGTTAAAAAAAATAATTTCAACTTTTTGTCTTAAAGGCCAAATCTGTTTGGATCCAAGATTAACGTTTTAGCTAATTAATTATAATACTATACTCGTCAATACATTCGGCTTCCATTTTCATTTTGATTTTATTTAAAATTTCGTCAGCTTCCCATCTCTGAAACATTATAGCTTATCCCGGACTGTTCACCTACTGTTTTTATTATATAATTTGATCCAATGAAATCAA
Source organism: Nemotelus pantherinus (assembly GCA_963978885.1). Lineage (NCBI taxonomy): Eukaryota > Metazoa > Arthropoda > Insecta > Diptera > Stratiomyidae > Nemotelus > Nemotelus pantherinus. The sequence goes on along the minus strand of OZ022263.1, from coordinate 192,275,885 downwards.
TTTTTTCCCAATATTAACTTTAGGTCTGATATTGTTATTTTCTTTCGTTATTGATTTATTCCAACCATTGTACAGTATTTCAAAACTATATGACCAAATCCAATGGATATTTTAACACTATTATGATTCGATTTTGATCTTAGCAAATCTCTATTGAATTACCATTTCACGTGTGACGAAACTGTATCCAAGCTCATTATTGATGTTAGTACTGTCTACCATAATAACTATTCAATACTACCCTTGTAAAATTTTGGTTATCTTTAACCGTTTGGCGCCGGCGGGCTATTTAGTGACATAATTGCAAAATTCTTATAAATGCAAAACACGATCTAAACGAGTTTCAAACATTGATATAATTTTTTGGAAGTTTTAAACACTATACGTGCGCTCTTTGCCTAAGAACAAAGATGAAAAAAATTTGTAAAATTTCAAATTGTAATAACTTTCAATAGAGTAAGATTATTTTTAGGGTTTATTCAGAAGACCCTTATAGACTCTCTCTGATGCAAGCGCATACCCAACCCGCCTATTCCAGCAAGAACGGTGGAGTGAAAGAATCAAAGTTGCAAATTTGCCCAATAGAGGCTTGAATTAGCCGTAGCCAGTGAACTTCTACTTTTACACCTAAAATTGTTTACAATGCACGAATTTCGACAGCGAATTTTGTGCGCCAATGCTGAACTTTGCGTTCAATGTGTTTTAGTGAATTCTTTGTACGCAATCGCTTTGCAAGTTTTAGGCGCACCATTGAAATAGATTCGGGCTGGTCACTATGAGACAGCAAAAGCAACAATAATGAACCAAGTTCGTGTACGAGTATGATCTTGGATCACTAAGGGTTTAATTGGTGCATCAAATCAAAAACGAATTGCTAACAAAGAACATTAAGCTAATGCAAACTCTACGTCTAAGAAGCAGATCTACTCTTATTAATCAATGAAAAAGGAATCGAAAAAAGGTATCATGGAGGCCAAAAACATTTCTACAGGAAAAAGTTTGAAGTTTCAGCCGGGAATGCCTCCAGATATTGGCAACTAGTAAATGAGGTTTCATCTAAACAACGAAACAACAAATCATCAAGGTGCATAGAAGAACTGTTGGTAAATGGAACATCCATTACAGACCCCAAAAAAACACAGCAGTTAAATAATTTCTTCGCTACCATTGGAACACTAGTCAGTAATAATAATAATAATATAAATTTTATTCACTACATTGCACATAGATAACTTAACTAAAGGGGTATTTAACATAAAAGAACTTATACTTAGCGGTTATCCTATTTTGGCCTGCTGGCTCTTATTGGATTTTTATTTTAATTGTTTTTTATCATTCATTTATTTTCCGATTTTCACTTGTTAACTATTACCCAGGTAGTACAATACCTGGGGCTCACTTAGCAATATAGTACTTAAATGCTAACTTAATTTACTAAACTAAATTTAGCTTAAGTCTAAATACAATTAGCTTAGCCTACTTAGACCTAAACTTAACCTAGGTCTTAACTATCCTCTCCGATTCTTCGGAAGGCCAACATAATTGAACAGCATGTCCATGAGCCTGGGACACAAGTCACCGAGCAACTGGAACTTTCATCAGGTTCGATTATTCACATTGAGCCTAATATGCTCACTTCAGTTCACTTACGTCCTAGTGGATCTGTTGAAATATCGGAAATAATCGGCAATCTTAAACCAAAGGTTTTTCCTGATCTAGATACTATAACATCGGAGGGTAAAAAATTGCTAAAAAATCATATTTTAGAGCTTCTAACTACAGTAATAAATCAACACCTAGCAGCTGACTCATTCCCTGATTGTATTAAACTGGCAAAAATCACTCCAATCTTCAAACGTAGTGATCCTGCAGATCTACCAAATATCACCCAATAGCTGTCACAAGTGACCTAAGTAAAATATTTGAAAGAACCATTCAAAAACAATTGCTGCAATTTCTTAAGACTAATTCAATTTTGACGCCAGTTCAATATGGATTTCAAGAAAACAATAGTACACTAGCAGCAGCATTAAATGCAGTACATTTCATCAACAATGTATTGGATAAGGGCGACTATATAGCGGCAATCTTCGTGGACCTGAAAAAGGCCTTAGACACCATTAACCATGATACTCTGCTTCAGAGGCTCGAAATATACGGAATCCAATATACCTTCAATCTGTTAATAATGAATTATCTTTTCAACAGACGTATTATTACAACCAAAAATATGCATAAAAGTCAAGAATGCTCTATAAACATCAGCATTCCCCAAGGATCAATTCTTGGACCATTACTGTTTTTTCTGTACATTAACAGCGTATAAGACATTTATCTGTTAGGGAAAAATAGTTGTTTTTGCTGATGACACACTCCTGCTGTATTTCGCTATAAATGAATCAAATCTCCAGCAAAATATAAATGATGACCTAGGAAAATATGGGAATTGACTCGAACAAAGCAAATTAATCATAAAAATCCAAATGACATTTATTATTTATTATTCCAACTCAAATAAATACTAAAGATTAGCTTTAGTCTTGGCCACAACATATCAATAACATCAGGCATAAAGTAGCGCTTAAGATAGGAGCTCTGATAAAATATGATTTTTTATCTCTTAACAGCAAACTTAACATTTTCAAAGCTTTTGTTTTGTCAAACATCACCTATGGAGCAGTTTTGTGGAAGCAAATATCGAAATAAAACATTGACTTCATCGGAAGACTAATAACTAAGGCTATCAAGACTATATTTAAAATATCAAATCTGACTCCAAGTTCACATGGGTATCTTGAAACAGGACCACTAAGCATACAACAAATAATGTGTCTTGAACAAGGAAAACTAATATTTAAGATACTTAACAAAAAGCTCAAATGGCTATATGTTATAAGAAATGTTGAAGAAATAACTCAGACAGCCACAAGATCGGCGAATAACCTTGCAATTAAAAAAGCGAGGACAGATCGCTTAAAAATGGATCCAGTGCAACAGTCTTTGGTTTTTACAATACCTTACCTGCGGATATAAGAAAATCTGAAAATTTGGGTAAATTTAAGGAAAATCTGCGAACATTCCTTGCAAATCGATAGCAAAAAGATTTCTAAACTTTTCTCTTGATAATATTGCCTATTTCTTTTCGACAAGAAATAGGCAATATTATCTGAAGGCGATTTTATGCAATGAAGTGCTTTCCCTTGTACCAATATATAATTGTCTGGGAAGTACGAAAGTAACATATGTTGAGGAGTTTTGATTGATTTTAATTGACTAATGGAGAAGGTGGAAGGGAGGATGTAAAAAAAGCAGCGAAATAAAGAAAATTGGCGCGCATTCTCAACATAGTTTGAGAAACGACGGCGAAAAAAGCAAGAGGAAGGTTGCCCTATCGCCACAGGAGCAGTGATAGGTTTTAAAGTCCGTGGGCACTAATACAGCACAGCTAGGTCGAATCGACGCTCAGCCGCACCCCAACTCGGAACTTCGTGGGCTTGTAGATGGTCTTTTTTAAGTGAGTTCAAACCTGGTTAGCATATTTATTTTTCACTTACTAAATCTCGCACCTTTCCTAATCGGTACGTGGATGGCATGCAAAAAACAATTTTTTACTGAGGGAAAAAGCTTTCAATGAAGAAAATGATCGAACGTATGCCTATAGCTTCAAACAAGCTAAAAATGTAGCGAAAAAGTGAAAAGATGTCCTGATCCCATTTTCGATATAGTTTGGTGGAGAGTAGTCATGATAGCTTGAGCAAAGGGTAAAAACGGTTGCCAAAAATATTTAGACTGTTATTTTAGGCACAAGCAGAATACCGTTAAATCCAAATTTATTGAAAGGAGGATTCCACTCCAGGGCGAAAAGGATTCCACTCCAGGGCGAAAAGCATTAACGTCTCAAACAGCTAAGGGTGGCCATTTTGAATAATACTTTTTTTATTCTTAATAATGCGCTGGGTATTTATACTTTAATAGTAAACTTTAATATTTTATTTCCTTTTTATATGTGACAATATTCAAAGCGGAACTATTTTTATATACATGCAGTGGAAAAAAATTTCGAAAGAGATAGTAAGGATAAGATATACCCTCTAAGCTTCGAATGTATTAAGTTTTCGGTCGCAATGTGATTGCAAATTTCAGTTTTCTTTTTGGTTGTAGTAACCTGTTTTAAGCCCATCTTATTTTTTCATTTAAAACCAATCTTTTCCTTTTGAAGATTGATTAATTTTGCTTCACATTGAAAACACTTCTTATAGTTGTTAAATTAAAGAAAACATTAAATCAAGAGTATTTTTTCATGGTTGTTAGTTTAGAAATAAAAACTGCATAATGAAAAGGGGTGATTTATTTATCTCACATCAACAACCTTACTATAAGTATCTTAGTGGCTGTTGGTTTCCAATGAATAGCTTAATACACAATACATCTATAGCTCTCTGAGATCCAGCATGAGATCACATTACTCATGCAAGAAGAAATCTATAACTCATTAAAATTTAAATTAAACATCGGTTTCTTATTTTGAAAACAAACTTTTTTCAAGCTCAAAAAGTAAAACTCTCAAAAGTTAGCATTGAGAAAATGTTCGTCACCAAATGGCATATGTACAGTAGAATCTCGATTATCCGAACATCGATTATCCGAATATTCGATTATCCGGACTTATTCTTCACGGCTCTAATTAACGATTTTGAAATGATTTCCCGCATCCGACGGTTAGGTACTCCCGCTCTCATTTTTTTGTGCGATAGTGTTTGTTATTGTTTCATTTTACATTTGATAGCGTTCAACTGATAGATTGTCTTTTATTTTTGTTTGCGTTTTGCGTTAAAAATCTATAATGTCTAAGCGAAAAAGAGTAGTGTTATCTCTTAAAAACAAAGTGAAGATAATTGAGAGTTTAAAAAATGATAAATCTGAGAGATGAGAGAGAAGATGGAAGCTCGCAACGTAAAGCCATGAAAAAGTCTCATAAGAAAATTCTGGAGAACACAGTTTTTTTTACAAAGAAGAGCATGCGGACAGCCCATATCTGGACCTCTTTTATGTAAAAAAGCATTGGATTTTAATCGAAAGCTTGGTGGTGATACTTGCTTCAAGAGGCATTGTGGATGGTTAACAAGATTTAAATCGAGATATGGAATTCGCGAATTGGAGGTTCAAGGCGAGAAACTGTCTGCTAACGTTGCCTCAGCCAACTCATTTGTAGACGAGCTAAAAGCATTTCTAGATGAAAAGGAATACGATTTAGATTTTGTATACAATGCGAACAAAACAGGTCTTAATTGGAAAGCTCTACCAAGCAGATCATTGTCATCGCGTCGTGAAAATGCAGCACCGGGGCACAAAGTAAGTAAGTACATAGTTATGGTTATGGTTTGCGTGGATGCTAAAGGAACACATCGATTACCACTGTTACTTATTGGCAAATCAAAAAATCCACGCTGTTTCAAAAATGTCCAAATCCCCTTAACTTAAGGTGGCTTTAGATATGCAGTGTTTGTCAAACACCTCCTATTCGCCAAATACCGAACACCTAGTCAAGTAATTTGGCTTGGTGCTTGCGGAATGACAAGCACAGTGAATTAGACATTCGGGCATTGCCAAATGTTCGCCAAAACTGGAAGATGAACGAGCTGCGGGAATCCGACACAGTGCTCGTCTACTTTGATGTGAGTTGAAAGTTCGACAAACTACGGGAATAGCGAGCACCCGAATGTTTGTGCTTGGCCTAGGGCAAGCACTAGGCGAGCAACCCAACCACACATGCGAAGTTTGCCAAACTAGGTGCTCGGTATTTGACAAACACCGCATATCTAAAGCCGCCTTTACGCTAACCAACAAAAAGCATGGATGAACACAAATATTTTTCTTACTTGGTATGAAAATACATTTATTCCTGAGATGAAGAAATTTCAAAAGGACGTGGGAAAAGAGAGCGATGTGTTATTGTTGTTAGATAATGTGCCAACTCACCTTTCCGCTGAAACACCAAGTCGAGAAAATGGGAAGTTTACAGTAAAATGTTTGCCCCCTAACGTAACATCGATATTGCAACCTATGGACCAAAGTGTCATTGAAACTTTAAAGCGTTTATACAGAAAGCAGCTGCTGCGACGTCTTTTGTCAGCAAACAGCAGTGAAAAAGAAACGATATTGAATTTTTTTAAAGAAATAAATTTAAAAGATTATTGCTATATGCTGGTAGAAGCGTGGAACTCTGTGTTATCGCATATCGGTATGGAATAAATCATTAAAGACTCCATTCAATTCTTCAATTAAACCGCACGACGATTTCAAAGAAATTACAGAAACAATGAAAATTCTTAGCATTGAAGAAGAGCGTGATGAAGAGAATAGAAAGGAGTGGCTGAACTGCGATAGTGAAGACCCTGGATTCCAAATTTTAACTGATGAAGAAATCATTGACGATTTGAACAGTAACGAGAAAGAAGATGAAGAAGAGGCTGAAACTGGTGATGTATGTCAAGTACCATCTCACGCAGAAGCTATTGAAGCTTTAGATGCTGCTTTTAAATGGTTTGAACGACAGGACGAATCGGATCCCATACAGTTGTCACAACTGAAGCGCATCAGGGACTTGGCCGCAATGAAAAGATGTGTTCCATTACATCAAAGATTAATAGCTAATTATTCCAATCAAAATTTTAAATTACTTAGGTATTATGTAATTCATTGTCTTTATAACTCGTAATATTTTTATATTATATTGTCTAATTAACGTATGTAAACCTTATACATAATAAAAAAATATTAAATTTTATTTACTTTGAAACCGATTATCCGGATTTTCGATTATACGGAATACCCCTGGTTTTATTTGATTCGGATAACCGAGATTCTACTGTATGTATAAGGTTGATGCACATATATATAAGTTTTGGTATATGTTTTGATTGCTTTTCGATTAATTGTATTGTTTTTAATGAACAATTTTAATTATAGTCCAATAATCAAGCAAGTAATGTGTAATCTCATTAAAACTGTCGAAAAAACTGTTGCAAAATGTTGTATGGTTTTTGTTCAACATAACCCAGCTTTGTGCCCAACTGTCACTCAAGTTTAATCAACAAATGCTTCCATATATATTTATTTAAAAAATAAAAATATATTTCTTTTTCAAAATCTGACATAAATGTAAATTTTAAACCATTATAATCATAAGAATACTGTTTAATATTTCAATCAAAGTAGTCGAATCAGTCTGATTCGATTTTTCTAGCTTTCGAAACAAAATCAAAAGACAAATTTGACCAGCAAAACATATTTCAATTTCTTCACAACTATTCACTAAAAAAAAAGTCTGCAAAGCGCGCAGTACTTTATAGCATAGCTCAGCGTTTATGGTCACATACACCTTGTACATAGTATCCTCAGCTTGAAAGTATAGCTTAAAGATCACATTTTCATGCATTATGAGCTTTTCTGCTATGTGCATAGTCTAAACTCCTTTGTAACAAAGCCTCAACTACTATGAACATAATCTCAGCACATATCAATAAAGCAGGCTAAATTATCTTAGTTTTCTAATAAGCTCATTTAGCCTAGTGGGTACAGTTTCGGCTTTTGGGGAATAGGAATTACATAATCTCAGCACATATCAATAAAGCAGATTAAATTATCTTAGTTTTCTAATAAGCTCATATAGCCTAGTGGGTACAGTGTCGGCTTTTGGGGAATAGGAATTTATTTGTCATAATTTAAAAGCTTAGAAATAACATTCCGTTAAAGTAAATAAAAATTTTCTTAACCTACCATCGTCAAAATATCAAAATCGCCTAAAACGGGGACGCTATATTTTACAATAGCCCTGGAATCAACTATGTTTATATCGTCAGAAGTATATAAATTATGGTATCTGCCACTATTTTTTTCTCAGTTTTAAACACCATATTACTTAATATGCATTTCTCAAGGTTTTTTTTTGTTTTGAGAAAATAGGAAATTCAACAGAATAATGCAACTATGTCCAATCCAATGGCATTTTGTATTATAAGTAACTTTAAAGTTTAAATTTTAACAATAAAATTAAACCTCTGTGACAAGTAATGTCAGTGAAATTCAAATTGCCAACTACTATCCAATTACCATCTCACTCATCATTACTCTATAGGTTTAACCATTTGCTAGCTCGTAAAAGATTATCAAAAGTATTTTTCGAAAAAGTCTTGGATATAATTCGAAACTTTCCAGGCGCAAACCAAACTTTATCTAATGCTTTTGGATAGTTGGAGAATTATCTAAGATACACATCACAAAGCTTCTGCTAAGCATATTTCCAACTGTAAATTCAAAGCTAGCTTGCTGCAAACATCTTTCAAGATAAAGCTTTTAAAGTGTGGGGCTCTTGTTAAAATGTAATAAATGAAATAAAAAATTTAACTAAATACATATTGCTTTTTACTTGAAATAAGTTAATTATTCTTATGAAATTTTCTTTACGCACTTCAGCTTTTAGTCTCGCAGCCAAGATATAGTTGCAATTAATTTGTCTATCAACATTGGATTCATTTAACCATAATTTAATTTGATGTTCAATTTTTTTGCTTGCAATTTTCATTCAGGACATGTTAGAAAAATCAACGAATAAGTAGCATCTATTTTGGCACTCTTTTTTTCGGATACATGGAGATTATTTACCATTCTATTTTCAAATGAATTTTGAGGCGTAGACATTTTTGAAACCGAAACTTTTTCTATTATTATTGAATCGATTCAAGAGTGAACCAAGAATAACTGAGATCTTTTATATTATTATAAATTGAATAGCTCCATTGTTTATAATACACAAATAAATCCTCTTATTGCTTATAATGCACAAATAAATTTGTAATTATTCTCTATTCATTGTTTGAGGCTGGAAAAGATGAAGCTTTTGATTCATCAAATTTTTTTGATTTGCCCTGTAAATCAAATATTATAGTTTTGAAAGTTTATTGCGGTATCTAACACAGCTGCCAATAACGTGGATTAAAAAAAGTCGACAAAAAATAAAGTAGGTGCTTACAAATCAAATGAAAATTTATGTTGTGGAATTGCCCATAAAGTATTATAATTACAAACATATTACCCAGCAGCTTCTCTAAATATATAGCTGAAGCTTCATTTAATACATTTCAGCGTGAATGACTTCATCAGCTTATCACTTATCGCACTGCTCGGCTGTATTCAAATTTTGAATATAATACAACTTATAAAACCTTCTTTCGTTTTTCTGTATACGTTTTTATTTATGTGTTTAGAGATTACAATTACAAAAACTTAAAAGCAAAATCAATTTTTTCAAATTTTTTTGCATTAATTTTTTCTCAAGAAATGGAAAGTAGTCCCATTTGCTTACATCGAGTCCATCATTAAATATTCCGGTGAGTGTATGCCAAATAAATTTCTGCACGTAATGATATGCAGAAATTTATTTGGCATCAACTAGTCAGTTGCATTCATCGCAAATGATGTTTTTATTCCCACTTTGAGCTTCTGCCGACGATGCTTTTACGAACCTGTAGTTATTATGCTGCACATATATGTGCATATGCTGTAATCATTCTACCTGACAAATTTAAGATAACTGATTTTTTAATGATGCAACTATATACGAACATGATGCTGCCATATACAAACTTAAAACGTATCTTCATCTTTTGATTATCGCATCCAAAAAGATATAAAAATTCATGAAAGTCATTGTGCGCAGCTCAGTAAGGCGATATTGTGAAACAGAATGGCATAGGTCGTGTGTGTTTTTTGGCGATGAATTTCTTAGTTTTATTGAAAACCAATCAGATTATATCATAATCTTAGTGATTGGATATATTCGATTGTTAACTGAATTATGTGTGGAGACTGAACTATATAGCTCACGTGCTTTTTTTTGTATTTTTTGGTTGAACACAAACAAAGGGAAAAATGCGATGCTGAAAATTATGTATTCGAATTCGTTTGGCCCTGGCTGAACAAACTTCAAAAGACTACTTAGGCTGAAATTGAATGTCATTGGCCAAATAAACACGGTTTTGTTTTAATTAAGGTACGGTAGTAAAAGATAATTTTGTAACACAGATTCGCACATGTTACCGGCTCACCGGGCAGTTGCCTACTTGTGAGAATTTTATGCCTGTTTAAGAGATGTGATGATCAAGATCGTGGTGATCTCGAAATAGTTCATACTCGTCATAAAAAAGATGATGGTTTCATTAGTATTCAAGTAGGATGCTTCGAATAAGTCGATGGTTTTATTTGGTTAGTTTTAAAGGTTTATAATTAACGTTGAGCTATGGTGTTTAACAGAAATAGGGTTTGGATATTTTCTTAAAAAATATATTGTCATTGACTTAAGTAACATTTTAATAGGCTCGTATTTGTAGACATTACTCCATAAACTTCCAGACACAATATTTTTGTAGGGAAGCTGGTATTTTGCAAGCATATGCTAATTTTGCGATCTGTCGAGATAGTAGAGATACGTATAGCCGTTCACTTGTTACGAGAAAACTTTAAAAATTCCCCTGTTATAAGCACAAAACAAATAGCTCAGTTTGTGATCTTATTTTTTATTTCTAATGACTGGAGAACACTCAACAAGAAATAAATGAAATTCATTTTAAAATCATTAAAACAAGTAAAAGCTTAAATGATGTGCCTGTGCCAATAACCAATGTGAGGCGCAGACTCAGTATGTGACATTTTTTCACAAATGGCCGAAAGTTAATGGGCTTTTCTTGTAAAGGATTGTTCGCAATTTCGATTAAAATCAAGTAATCAAATTGAGCTGTGTCATCAGTCGGAAAACTGCAATTAAAGCGTGTTAGAGCACCAACATTGTGAGGGTGACTTATCTCTGGGAAAGGTTTCATTGGCTGGGTAAAAATAAACAAGAAAAAAATCGTGAAGAAAAAACTAATATTTAGAACTTATCCTACGTATCTGGGCCTATTCTACTAAGCTCAATCCAAACGAAAATAAAAACGAGCTTTAACTGGAAACATTATGTCATATTTAAGCTTGATAAGAGATCAAAGTCGGATTATCAAAGTTGGTTTTAAAAGAAGGCAATAATCCCGATAAATAAACCTAATATAAGGCGAAAATTAGCATTGTATGTTCTCGAAGCTATTCCAAAGATTAATTTAATTTAAAATCATTCAAACTTCTTAAAACGTATGCCCTTTTAACCTCGGAAGCAGAAAAAATCCTAAAATTTCCATAAAAGCAATAGCCAAACACATCATTACATCATCCCAAAGCTAGTAATCGGGGATCAGCTATGTAAACAGATGAAAATGCTTTGTAAAAAATAAACCTGTTTAAATTCATTACATTATTGTAAAGGTAACCCATAAACTTTGCAAGGAGATAATAATTCCTAAACCCAACTTTGGAAAAAAACAATAGAAGGTTCTAATATAAACTAGTTTACGGTGATTAGCTTTTGAAAGAGATAAAACAGTTAATGCGGAACATTACATAGTAAGGACATAAATACTGTCACACGGGTTTTTTCAAAAATTTTGGCTTGAAATGTTTCTTTAAATTTTTATTGAATATTAGTACATGTGTGTAGAATAAAACCTAAATGATGGCATTTGAAACGGCCACTCTTCGCCTTCACACAGGCTTTGAGTCTCTTTGGCCAATCTTCTATCGCAGCACGTATCTCATATAGAAGAAAATTGTTAATAGCTTGGCGACTCGAAAGGTTCAATGTTGTTGTATCTTCTATGGCAGCCCATGTCCTCTCAAATCGTCCATAATTTGTAATCTAGCTGACTCAAGTCGGGGCTACCAGAGTGCCAATCATCTGGGCTCAAAAATACAAGTATGTGCCACTCAAGCCAGGCTCGAGTCGTGCTGGCCTTGTGAGCCGGCGCCAAACCTCGCTGGAGTACACCATGCTGGTTTTGAAACATAGTTTGGCTGCGGGTCTTCATAATACGGCTCAAAACCGTATATTGATACAATTTTGCGGAGGCTTTAAGGCTCTTTTCACATAAAAAAGAGCTACGTGATGCCATCACAAGTAGGCTACGTCCCACTGAACCATAACTGATGTAGGTTGATGGCAACTATCGACCTGCGGAGAGACTTGTGATGCTTCCAATGACAACCGAGCGTACATCCGACAATTCTGTCGATTTAATTTCTCCTGCACGATGAATATTTTTTCGTTCGTAAAAAGGATTTTTTGTAGTCCCCATTTTCATATTCCACCGCTTGCATTTGTTCATTCTATTTTTCTTTAGAGCGGCAGTGAACAATTTTGGGCGGCCAAATCGCTGGCTATCTTTCACGTCGATAGTATCGTCAAACAATTTAACACACCGAAACAAACATCTTGGGCTGATTTCGAGTGGCTGCAGCAACCGGAATATTTCTTCTCTTTCAATTTTGCAGTTATGAAGCGCAACACAAAAACCATCCATCCGCAGTGATGCGGTTTTCTTTTGATTGTCCACTCCATGGCAACGCGTTGACTGAGACTGTTTTTGTTTTTGTAAACAGCACAAAAACCATCCATCAAAATCCATATGTCAAAGCCGCTATGCGTTCAATACTCACGGTGCAGTATGTCCGTTCAATGGTTTGACAGTATTTATGTCCTTACTAAGTATATTACTCCATATATCTGTTTATTACTTAAATGTTCAATGTATACTAACAACTAAAAATACAAACTTACACAAGTAGACAGTAACAACTTTTGTATGCAATAAGATAAAAAATCGAGTTAAAAAAATGAGTATCTTATTGGCTCAAAACTAATTTCAGATAATCAATAATTGTAGCCAAACCATCCAACGGAAGCATTCAGAGAAAAATCATCAAAACTATAATAGGAAAAAATGAATCCTTAACACCAAAATAGAAAAACTTTCAAACCCAATTACACTACAATAAATCAATCAAAATAATATAAAATAATATATAAAATAAAATAATGTATAAAATTTGGGAGGAGAGTAAAAAAGAGAAACCCAAATGATACGCGAAGGGGACACGAAATTTAACCAGATACCTTATAGGCATCAACGGCCAATATTTGATATGTAATGCATTGCCAAAGACCTAGTTTATGCGAGATCCCAATGTAATCCCGATTTGGGATTATACCAGTCAGAACGTCGTATAAACGGTCAAATTCAGATTTCAGCTTAAACCCGAACAGTTGGGTGTACGCCCGATAACTATGTGTGAGTGTGCATATGATATGTGTCAATAAAAGTGATTCTTCAACATGACGGGTCTTGTTTTGAGCAAATTTACACATTACACATATGAAATATGTGTTGGCGGTTCTTTGTGCATTTGGATAAAACTAATGTCGTTTCGTTTATTTTCGCAAAAGAAGACGTTAATCATAAATAAGTGCCACATATTACTGCCGCCTGCTGTATTTTCCACAACATTGTGGAACGCCGAGTGGAGCATTTCAAAATCTTCAGCTAGCGCTAAATGTCTCTCCAGTCATTGCCCTCTTCGTACATGAACTGAAATTTTCAACGTAACCTAAACTTCCTATCTTGTCACATTTATACAATACACTTTCAATGTGAATGTAACCTATTCTGCAAAACTAATTTCTATGGTTATACGCAATTCGAATTTCATAAAATCCCAATTCCAATTTTGCCCGTTTATACGACGTGATATTTGGGATAATCCCGAATCGGGATTACATTGGGCTCTCGCATAAACTAGGTCAAAATCACTCCAACTAAACGAGAGTGTAGAGGCGCCACTCCATTTAAACAGTTTAGGCCAAATAAAACACTGACCTGTAAGGATATTTGTGGCAGTTTGTCTCACACCCTCACCAGATTCTGAATCATCGAACCTTCCTATTCAAACATTTAACAATTGCAACAGCGAAATAGGCGCCAAAACTAATTGGAAAAATAATTAAAACAAACGGTATTAGCAAACAAAATAAAAAAAATGGCTTAAGTGACTGATCAGCTATGGTTAGAGCCACATTATATATCACCATTAATAAACCAAATATGAAAAATACAATTTGCTATCCGAGACTAATAAAATACATACTAACATAAAAATAGTTTTCCAAACTTAACTCTTAAAGAAACTGAAGGACATTTGTTGCAGTAGCCGAAAATCCTAATTAAAAAATGAAATGAAAAAACGTTTAACCAGAAAACACTGCAGCGCATAGAAATCGGGTGAAGTCTATCAATCTTTTAAATTGTGTAAATTTTTCAGCACTGTAGCCAAAAGTCAATCAGAACTGCTCCATATATATTTCAACACACGCTGTGGGGTTTGGTTTTTATCCGAAGACACAGACGAAAATATTTTTGGGATTGCCTTCTGAAAAAGTGCAAAAATTAGAAACTTCCAAAAATAATTGTCATAAAAATCATTGTGGATATCTTATGAAAATTTAATGGTAGCATCTGTGAGACGAAAAAATCAAAGGTGTCTAGTGCTGGCATCCCTTTGCTAATACAAAAGCTTAAATCTCTCAAATCTGCTTCACTTTGACGCAAGCCCACTCTGAAAATTTCGTTTTGATCCGATGATTGCGTTGGATGTTATAGGGGTAGAACGTAGAACGAGAGTTACCACCCGCAATAATTAAAAAAAGTCGAACTTAAAAAGTTTTGCTTTGACTTTTACCGTAAGATCATTACTATCATCTACAAGATCATTATCATTTGAAAATTTTGTGGTAGAATATTTTAATATAAGAAATTAAAAAATTACCATAATTGGCAGTCTTATTATTATTTTTACTCCCAAACTTAGTCCACTAAGTTCCACTAAATATGTGAATTTCATTTCGATCTGATGACGGCATCGGAAGTTATGAGGCTAAAAGCTTTTACTTTTTTTAGAGACTTTTCCCAATGGCATCACTGGCACAGTGTTTCTGTTGTTTTCAAATAATTTTTATCAGGTTTGGCCCTACTAAAGTTTCAATCAATCTGATTTTCAGGTCGTGAGCTCTTGCGAACACAAATCTTCAGTGCTAAAAATAGAGATAATTTGGTGAATGGCTACCATTCTTGTGCGACGAGGAATTTTGAAAATTTTATTTGTACTGTACAGGCAAAGTATAAGATTAATCAACCGCTGGCATTTTCTCCGAACCAGAAAATATTTTTTTGAAGGGTTGTTGATTTGACGGTTTTCTATATACTGCTCTGCCGTTGCTAGAGCTGCTCGTATATTCATCAAGAATCGCATATACGCATAAGCTAAATCTTATGCTTATCAATGTGTCCCACAAATTTTGTAATTATGTTATGAATACGTGCAGGGTTCCCACTTTTGATACATTTGCATCATTTTGATACATTTTTATTTGAAACTTATATTTTATTTTATGTAGCTTCAATATTAATAGCAATATACAGATGAAAACAAAGAGCGGGGAAAATTGAGGTTTTTTTAGGCTCTATATTATTCAATGAATGTATGTATACTATTATTTATTGTTTCAGTACCTCGACCCAAATACACTTTTGGGAACTTTTTGATACATTTTTACCAATATTGATACACTTTTTCTAGAAATTTGATACAATGGAAAATTTGAGAGTGGGAACACTGAATACGTGCGATATTAACGTAATTCAAAATCATACGAGTTTTTTTTAGCCTAGTTTCAGGCACTTCTCGCCGGCAAGTGGTTAACCAAGTTAAAGGCATGACTGGGCTTCATGTCTTATTTTGATTTTTTTCCAAATATTTCGTCAGCACTGGTATATAACCTATGAATGCACCTCTCAATAGAGTCAAATGTATTTTCTTATAAATGCAACTCATCCACCACTCCTGAAATCATGAAAATTTGAGCTCAATAAGATTACGCAATCCAAAGAACGCCGAATGGGAGCTGCCCATGTACATTGTTGATAATTTTTTTGTTCTGTTCGAAAAAAGTGCTTTTTGAGTAAACTTATTTGTTACTACACGAATAGCCTATAGTAAATCAATGAATATGCGCATATGGCCAAATTTGAACGGTATGCAGTGTTTGTATAATTTCTTAAATGTTAAACGACTATTGAAATCTGTGAAAATATTGAATGATTTGATACTGAAAAGACATCGAAACAACGAGCCATACAGCATATGTCAAAACAATCTTGAATTCATTTTTGCAGGCTTGTAAGAATATACTGAGCAATATTCGTAGCTTTCTCAATAACTGTTTAAATCCCTTTAAACAATCTTCATTTAACTACGTAATAGAAGCACTGAACTTTCGACTTAAATTTCATTGAGTTCAATGCAAACGCCTTTACTGAACGTTTCATAATAGAATTGCGTACGATCTAAACAAATTTCCGGCTCTCGAATAGAATCCAATTAACTTTCGATTTTTCTCATTTACCACACAGACGATACGCTAATTATACATGTTTATATTTAATATCATGGCGTTTCACCAGAGCTACTGAATGAAATTTTTCCCATGACTCAACATTTTCATCACTGGCTGAGCTCATATCGATGTTTAATTGCAATTGAAGCGTGCTCTATCATAGGTCAAAGAAGCATCATGCCGTAAATCCACCCTCTGGTATTTGCCAGACGCAAAAAAAGCATGTATCTTTGAATTCCAGTCAGTTTCCGTCAAATTCAACGGAAACCTCTAATGACCGTGAACAAAACCAATCTGTGGGCTACTCATGCGAGCTATCGCCGAAATTTCAAACGAATTTATTTTGCCATCATATTTTTGTAGTAGTTACCTTTTGGGCAAACAGTAACAATCATGCATTAATACAAGCAGGAATACCTAGTAATTTACTAAAAGTTAAAGCCAAGAATATAACGAACGCTTAAAAGTTCCAAAAGAACTAAATTTTAACGCTTTGTGTTTCAAGGCGCTTCAAGTGATTCCCGTTACCATTCGAATCTATGAAATCGTATAGGGAATTATCTAAAACGCCAAAAGCAAATATTTCAGCTTCGACACACGTGCAGAGAAGAATTGCGTTGGCTTTATATAACGGTGCTTAATTCTAACCATATCTATCAATTTTAATTTCATAGCCGATCAGCTTGCATGCGTAAGATTATCGACTTTATCGTATATTACCTTAGCAATGATCACTAAAAAACGAACGCGTCTGCTCGTACAACTCAGATATACATATGTACATATGTTTCTTTCTCATTCCAATTCAATACTGCAGTTTCATTTCTAATTTTCCACACGCAGATTTTTTACTAAACAATCAACTGAGAAAAAAAATATCACGAAATGCAATCACGAACACGATTTTCATAATCGAAATTTCATTATTAATGCAAGTTTACGTTGTGTTATTCGAACAAAGATGGTTTGGTGCAACCGAATCCATTTGGCTTATGTTAAAAGTCCTGAACTTTCGTGACTTCTGTTCAGCTGGGGATGCAAATATTGCAGGTAATCGACAAAACGGTGAAAATCTATCTTTTATATTGAATCGTCTTTGCTGGATAGTAGATTTAATTTGTCATCATCGACGGAGCCGTCGTGTGCGACAATTGTGTATTTATGCCCGCTCATATGTCTCATTCATGTGTCGGATATTAGTGGTCTGACAAGTGCTTAAGTCTGGATAATGATTGAGCACTATGAATATAAAACATGCTGCATCGATAGCCTGGCGTGTCAGGTCGGCTTGAGCAAGAGGTTAACACTCTTTGAAAAACTTGAGCTATTAACAGCACTGTGGAAAGTTATCGGGATGTGAATGATGGTTCATTTTAGCATTAAGTATGTATTTGATTCGATGTGTGTGGTTTTAACGAATATTTATTACATATGCTGTAGAAGCCGAAGTATGTTTAATGAGTATTTCTCTGCGTGGAAAGGAGAATTTCATAAGAAAGAAGAGCCAGAAAACAGCAATCGGAAATCACCAGTAAGCCACTAAATGTTTGGTGTACCACAAAGTACACGTTTAGGGCCAGTTTTGTTTTTAATGTAAACCCACGACCTCTTAAAACTGAAAATAACAAATCGTGAGTCATATGCAGCATTGCTCAGGTATGGCTCGAGAATGGATCCTTGTGCTGCTTCGGCAGTAAAATTTTTGTTTCGTCTTATATATCAAATATTCCTCTGCCTGAAAATGCCACTCAAGCGGTATAGACAGATAGACCCTTTAATATCTGTCCATATCGCTGAATTATAGGTGTTCTGTACATTCAGCGTCACTAAATATACCATCGACCTGGGCTGATGAAATGTCGCTTTGGCGCGCTCTGCTACTTGCCTTTACCTCGTGGATAGAGCTAGTTGTTAAGTGGCCACTCTGGAACCCATGTTAGTTTTTCGAAAAGCCACCACCCCTTCATATTGTTGTCTGCAGCTTTGGCTTCTGTTGCTCTTCAAGGAGGTTTTCCGCCATATCAAGCATACAAAGCGGTATGTACGTTGATGCTATGTCAGGGCTGCCCTTCGGGAACAAATCCAATCGGGTCATTGTCAGCGTGATGGTAAATCAGCCGCCTACAAACACCCATAAAGCATTCGGAGCAGTGCTGTCGGTTGCCTCAACATCCAAGGGAACAGCAAAAAACCGTAGTAAAATTGGCGAACGCAAAAGCTATGAAACTAATTAAAGATGGGCGAATAAAAACTAGCTGCGTGAATGCCAGAGTAAGGAGGCGAGGAAGCGTAAGTGGTGCGCTGCTGCAAGCGTATAGGCTACGATCGCTTGAAAAAAGACTGTAAAGGATGCTCAGAAAAGAGAGATTTCAAGAATGAAAGCAGCAGTGAGGATTGAAGCAATTTGCTTGAATCTGAGTGTTACTAATATTGAAGGAAAACTGGAGGAGTATGGGAAAATTTGTACTCTATGCACTGAGTTAAGTGGCCATATGTACACAAATTTGTTAAGTAACAAGCAAAAGCTGGTAGAACTTAAATTGTAAAGAAACCAAAGGGAAAATATGAGGTAGGAATCCTCTTAATTTGTTCTATTTATAGATTTTATATTTTTATCTTTAATACGCTTGTTTCATTTCCTTAAATCCTCTGTCTGAGAAAGGACCAGATCGGAGCAGCAACTGTCGGAAATGTGATCATTCTGCTTGTTGTGTAATGAGAAGGCAAAACTAGGCGACGCAAATTGCATTCTGGGGCCAAAGGCTTTCAGAGAAGCGCTTGAAGCGCAGAAGAAGAAACTTCATAGAACATACAAGGAACACACAAAGGTGTCGCATGACGGTGCTTTTTATTCAGCTAGATGGGCAGATATTTGAGGGACCCTTGAACGAAATTTTTAGTTAGAGGACTATCTTTTAGTCATACTTCGAAATTACCTGAATACCCGTTTCCTTATATATAAGGCGAAACAGTGAAATGTCCGCAAAAATATTACTATCGGAACAACACAAGGGCTCATTCTAGGGTCATACCTGTGAAATGCTGCATACGACGGCTTCTTGCACCTTGAAATAACAGAGGATGTGCTTTTGATAGATTGCGATCTCCAGAAATCCACACCTTGCTCACCTTAAATTAAATCAAATAATGGGGAGAGTTGAAGGCTGGTGAGAAAAACATCGTCTCTGCAAACTTTTGCGAAGAATCTCGGAGTGACTCTTGACTCCAAGCTAGCTTATGAAGAGCACATCCGAAAAACATGCGATAGAGCATGGGGACCGTAATATTGCTGAGCAGACTCATGGACGTTCGCGGTCCTAGTGTGGGTAAACTCAAACTGCTTATGACGGCGGCTAATTCAACGCTGCTTTATGGTGCGGAGATATGGGCCACCGCCTTAAAATTTGAAAAGTATCGAGCTAGGATGGCAAGCGCTACGGTTCGCATGCAGCTACTGTACGGTCCTGTTTGACTTTTTGGTAATCGAGCGTAAAGAGGTCTTTCTGAATAGCTCCGAAGTGGAAAAAAAATAGCAGCCGCTCGAGCACGAGCGTAAGCGCTTGAGTTTTAGGAGGAACACTGAGCTAGGAGCACAACGGAAGCATGGACAGCTAGGCTTATCCGCGCCATAAAACCTTCGCTTATTGTTAGTCGTGACCCCGGTGCAATAAATTTCTAACTGTGCCAATTTCTATCATGTTATGGCTACTTTAGGAAACACCTTCATAGAATGCAGAAATTCAGGACGGAATACCGCATTAGAGAAATCATTGATGCATTAGACATTTACTTCAAGCGCCGTTGCTTCAGAAGAGAACGAGAAACGTTCTGGTCCACAATCAGTCCTGCGACGCCGGAGATGACTCTGAAGGCGATTTTTGGATCAGAAAATGCTTATGTACGTGTTTTTGTATATGTAAAGAAGGTACTGCGGCTGAAAAGAGAAGAAGGTTGCCTTGCAGACTCCTCCTGACAGAACAGAAGTAGTCGTACGGGCACTTGGTAGGTGCTAGTGGCACAGCCGAGTCGAAGCAGTTCCGACTCGAACTCATAAAAAAAGAGAATCTCATAAAATCCTGCATCTTTCGCAGGAAACATTATGACGATTTTTCGACACATGTTCCGAAAAACAACATGAAAATAGTGCTGACGGCCGACCACTGCTTTAAGCGCTTCCGCTGGGATACTGTCGGAACCAGGGGCCTTTCAATTCTTCATTTTGCTGACCATACTGCCAAGTTTCTCTAGAAAGAACAAAAATGCATATCTTCCTGGCGGACCAGGAGAGCGTTTTGTGCTCTTATGTGATGTACCGAGGCAACAGCTGTGTCGATATAGCCTTCGATACGTAGATGCTTAGCCCTTTTTAAGTACAGCCAGGTTCAATCTAGCCACCACTTCATAATTAATTTTCCTCGTGTTTTCTGAGTTTGCATTCCGCAATTCGAAGCTCTCTCAGTCACCACCAGAGCACCCGGATGATCTCGTAAATTATCTTCTAGTGCTTCCATTATCCTGTACTATTCTCTGATTGAGTAGTTTAGCCAGAAATAGCAGCTGACAATATTGGTGCCTTGGTTTTAGGACTAAACCTGCTTGAAGTTATTCAAAAATGTGATCAGCTCTGTCGGTTGATCAGTAGGTTGATCTCAAGGCAAGCCAATTGAAACGAATTTTTGTTTTCCAAATTAGGCTAGAGTTGCCAGCATCGATAATTTTGTTCACACTTGCACTAATAGATACTACCAATGAATTTTCATGCTATAATCACTCTGTATGCAGCAGAAAAATTGATCATTCCACCCCTATAACTTCAGAGAGTTGACTTAAGTTCGATAAATTTTTGGTTGTGGTACTGAGGCTGAAGCAGATGAACTGGTAGTACTTTATAGACTAGGTAGTGGTAAATTTTCGGAAGATAAATACGTCAGAATGGAAACAAGCAGCAACTGTGAATTTCACATTATTGAGATTTTGGCAGCCATTAACTCTCAAAGTCTTTCTTTCCCCTTAGAATTCGAGGCAGTGATTACCACGTAAAACTAAACCACATTTGCTTTGAAAAATGCTATTATTATACTTGTTGAAAGTTGACTTTTGAATTCAAAACATAGCTTTGTAAAGCTATTTTTGAATCAAGTTTGCAAAACTGTTTGTTGTTATTTTTTTCTGTCGTAAATAATCATTTTGAACAATTTGGTTAGATCAAAATATATTTGGAGTAATCACTCATAACAGCCATAAAAGTAAAACCTAAGCTATAACATTATTTTCAGGTAATTCTTTCATTTAATTGCAAATAAATAAATTTATTTTTAATTTTCGTAATCATCACTCTCTATGAAACTCTATAATTCTTCAAAACATGTTTCAATAAGCCTCACAATTTTCCACCAAAACCGAAATAAAAATGTTTACCCACATTACTAGATTGAATAACCTCTTTCCATAATTGTAGAATTTTATTGATGATCTCAGAATGAATAATAACCGCAGTTTCACCAGTAATTTTCGAAATTTTTCCTATCATCATCTCTGTATAAATAAAATCTTCAACAATGCGACAACATATGTTGTCGAGTGTGTTACAACTTGTGATACACACAACTAAAAAGCTGCGAACATGCTAAAAGCATGATTAATTCAATGTTCACTTTGTAAATGAATGAATTATCGCAATGTAGCACAAGCTCTTTCCATGTGATTTTATTCAAATTTGTAATGCGTTAGATTCAACAAAGTGCGAAAATTTCGTGAATATAATATGCATGCGAATGGAACTATGCATGCGAAAGTATTGCATTTAAATCAGAATCCAAACGATTAACTGCCAAAACTTAGACGAAGAAAGTTTTGAAAAATAAAATACATTTTATAAATATCTCGAAAAAGAATCACTATCACTCTTCATTTCCGAAAAAAATAAACTTTCACTCTCTAGAATGATTTTCGTTGTTAATTAGTGCTTTTATGTATTCAATCTACATCTTTTCACTTTCTATGTAGATCACATTTTTTTTTAGAATCCCACGCATAAAAACATTTAAATGCCACTATGCTTGTGCGAGCTTTTTAAAATAAATCGAAAGTGAAATTTCCATATTGAGCTATAAAATCTAACTCTAGAATGACAAACAGCCAAATTAAGTATGAAAGAAGATTTTCGATTCATTCGATGAGGTAGGTACCGAGTTTCACTGGTTCTCAAGCATGCGCGACAAAATCAACAATACGATCAAATTTTTATCTACAATCAAATCTATTTGCATATTTTCTACTTTAATGTGAATCACGTCTAGAATGGAAATTTTGATTGGTTTTCTTTCATACCTGAAATTTCAGACTATGCATTGAAATAACTCTAAAATAGTTTTGTGGCGAAAATTTCAAGATATACATGTTTTCCAAAATAATAAGTCAGATAAAGACGCCCACTTTTATCACTTTCACCCATACGCCTTATCTAGGCTGTGATTTTTTATTTGAATGGGCATTGGTAATTTGTCACATTGTTTTGATGTTGAAGATATTTTTCATTGCAATATCTCCATCCCAAGCAAATCAATATATTCAGATATTGGTTTAGTTGTTCCTTTTTGGAAGAAGTCAAGAACGTTCTACCGATTTTTTACAATCAACCTTTTTTTTAAACTCGTAACAATCTTATTTTACACTTCATATTCAATTCTCTTTTTTACAATTTTTTCATTTTTTAAACTTAGCCTACTTGATGTGTGAATTTTTATGTGTTGTGTATGATGTCAAGTAGTGTGGTGAGTTGTGGAATGTAAGTGAGATAAGTGTAGGTGTTTGTGTATCCACAATACTCCCCTGCCAGCGTTTTACGCGTTATCGCAAGGCGTAGGAGAGTGGCACCTTTGTGGTTCGCCCAGCTAGAGAGACGTACGGAGCGAATGTAACTTTCCTCGCTGGTCTCTTTTCGGGAGCTGGAGGCAGTAATGGTGCAGTCGAGGTTGCTGATGCTTGTTGGTTTCTGGAAGAATTGTCAACAGGTTCCGTAGAGGATGACGTGTAACAAGGCTTGAGCCTGTTAATGGACACATTGACGGATTTGTTTCTGATTTCCAGAGTGTAATAATTCATATGTCTGGCTAGGACTTTGAAAGGACCGTCGTACGGTGGAATGAGTGGTGGACGAACAGAATCGACTCTGACGAAGACGTGTGAGCAAGAGTCGAGTTGCTTGAAGATAAATATCTTCGGTGTTGTGTGATGTTTAGCATCAACCGGTCGAAGTTTTGCCATTGTAGCCGTAAGTTCGTTGGCAAAGTCTGTTTGGCTGATCTTCCTAGGATTTTCTTGAAGAAAATCACTAGGAAGACGCAGGTTTTCTCCATACAGGAGTTTTTTTCATTTTATTTTCATTTCATTTTTTTCTACCGATTTTTTACAATCAACCTTTTTTTTTTAAACTCGTAACAATCTTATTTTACACTTCATATTCAATTCTCTTTTTTACAATTTTTTCATTTTTTAAACTTAGCCTACTTGATGTGTGAATTTTTATGTGTTGTGTATGATGATAATGTATATTGAAATGTGTCAGTAATATAGTGGACACTGGTAACTTTCTACAATTTAGCTCTTGGAGCCAGAAAACAAATTCAGACTACTATTTGCTTTGGCGAACCTGTCGCCGCTATGCAAAAATAGTACAGTCTACCTTTTTCCGTATAATTGACTCTGCTGTGACTTGGCTTTGGCGAGCCTGTCGCCGCTACGCTAAGTCAAGCGAGTCTTAGCTTTTGATAAAGAAAATAAAACTATTGTTTTATTAATCTGGTCGCCGCTTGTTGTTTGGCTTACCAGTACAGAATGTTCCTTTATTGATTCCAATCCTGAGCTTTTATAGCAATAGTATTACAGTTATGTTTTTTGAAAATCTGCGCGAATCAAAAATAATTATCTAGTTCCAGGTATTTACCACCGCGTGCAATTAGGGCGCTCTAGTCGCCATCTATGTGATATTTGACATTTCGACCAGTGTCGAAACGTCAAGTGTCAAGTGTACACAACACCCTCTCTCTTTGGGAAAAAAAATTTTCTTTTGTGTAAAAAGAAAATTTTTTGAATTTTAATTTTTTGATTCGCACATTACATTTTCATATAATATGAGGTTTTTATTAATTTTGTTCTGACTTAATTCTATTTAATTCATTTTTCGTTAATCGAAATTTTATATACATTCATATAACTTGATGCTATTCTTAATTTTGTTCTGACTCAATTCTATTTAATTCGTGATTTCATATATATATTTCTTTTCTTGATGTTTTCTGTAGTTTAATTTTAACTTATAGTGTACATATTGTTTGATTCTATTTTTTTTGTGGAAATATCTATTTGTAAGTTTATAGTTTATTACATTATGATTCTTGTCTGTGGCTTGTATAACTTTAACAAATTGTTGTGATATCTTTTACATTTGTTGTTTATTAAGATATCTGAATTTACGCCATCTCTGAATTTTATTTCGTATGGTTCGTGGTATTCTTTTTGCTGTTTTTTTTGTGTTTAAATTTCTATAAATTCATTTTTATTTATGAATAATTTGCTGTATTTGATTGAATATACTTTGGTTTCGAAAAGTATATTCGATATGTTAAAGAATAAATGTATTACTTTAAACCATAAAAGTTTATTTAATTTTTTGAATTTGTTTTATTATTTTCTTTGGTTTATTTTTTCATATTTTTCATTAAACTAATGCTGTTTCTCAGCTTGATTTGTAGCTCGCTAATGTAATTAAATTGAATTATGCTTTCAATTATTCTCTTTGGGGTTTTGTAGATGATTATTTTCATCGGTTCATTTTGTTTTTGAATGTTTTGTTGCATTTTATTGAGTATGTTTTTGTACTTCTCTATATTAGATGCGTTAGGAATTTTGTGGCTCTTGTTTCGGCACACATTTGATATCTTTTTTTCAGTTATTTGAGATGTCAGCTTCTCCAATAGCAAAACTAATTTCGATGGATTGTCACTGCATCTAACTGTAATTTTATTATTTTCCATTATCTGTCTTGGAATATTCTCTATATTGAATTTTGATTTCATCAAATTTTGTATATCAGCAGTCGTATCGCTGTTGCAAAGAAAAGCTTCCTTAAGCTTCATATTGTATTTAATCTTTATCGTAGAATTGCTGTTATATAAATCAGCTTTCTTATGTTTTGTATTGTGGGTTTGTTTATGTGCTTTTTCGGATTTACTTTTATTTTTGTCTTGCCCTGTAGTTTTTTGGTTTTTGATTATTTTTCTTGTACAAGTTAGTACTTTTTTATCATTGGTATCATTTTTCTGTGTTGCTTTAATATTTGTTGATGCTTCTGAACTCATATGGTTCATGCCAATACTTTGCACTGCTTCTTTAATTATTTCTTCATCATTGAATATTTCGTTTGTTGGACCTTCGACTTCAATCGATCGGTATTCATTCAATAATTCAGTTTCTGTTTTAATATTATCGATCAATTCATCTTTTTTATTTGTGTTTGATACTTCGATGTGTTTTACACTCTGTTCTGAGATTATTGAGTTGCCTATATACATTTGAGGTGCAGCTTCCTTCATAATATGGTAACTATTTCTTTGGTTTCTAGTATTTGTGTTAGGGCTTTTTAGATTATTATAATAACTACTATAATCATTTTTGTTAATCATATCCTTGTTTTCATAATTTTTCCTCGTATTTCTATAACCATTGGTAAAGTTATTATCATTTGTGCGTCTATTATATACATTTTCTGTATTGTTTGGTCTGTATCTATAACTGTGTTTTAATTGCCGATTACTGTTGTAACTTTTATTTATGTACATAACATTTTTGGTCGCATTGTAGCTCGACTCTAAGTCCATTGCGATTTGAATCGCTTCTATAAGTGTTTTCGGTTGGGCCGCAAAAATTGTGGGCTTAAGTGACTCGTCTAAACCGTTTTTGAAAATAGTAAGCGCATAAGAATCGTTAGATTTCTGTATCGCTACTTTCTCTGCTGCAGATGGACTCTGTCCTAAGCTATAAATTTGGATTTCGCTCAATTCGCTAATGAGCTGCAATATCTTTTCACTGTATTTTTCAACTGTTCCATTTTGATATAAGTGAGCTAGCTGTGTATGGATTTGTTGTGGGTTTTTTCTACTCTTGAATCTACCTCTTAATACTTTTTCTAATTCTTCATAGCTGCTTATTCTAGTACTCAACAGTTGAGTTTTTACGCTAGACCCCAATTTGACATTTTTCGTAAAATTTAGTAAATCTTGTTTCCCGTCTTTATTGAGGTTTTCGTTGATCAATCCTAATATGGTTTAAAAGGAATCTAATTGTTTTGCACTACCATTGAAAACTGGTATGCATTCTAATGCAAGCTCAACATTAAAATTACTCATCTTGTCAACTGTAAAATTTTCAAAAATGCTTTCAGTGAAATTTTTCAAGAACTACTCTACTGGTACTTTTTTAGAAAAAAAATATATATTACTTCCATTTGTACTTGTTTGTCATACCACGGACCATGTACATTTTTTTGTGATTCTACAATATTTGATTTACTGCAAATCGTTCAGATTATTTTGAATTTACTTTTCTTTAGTTTTGTTTAATTAATCGAGCAAAAATGAATTCCTTTTTGACTATTATTTTTGTAAGTAGTATAAAAAAATTATCATAGACCATATAAAATTTTTCTAACAATAATATTTATTCAAATTATAATTTGAATTGTTAGCTCTACTACTAGATCATAGATGTCGTTTGTGACGCCAAATGCAATAAAGTGCAAATGTCAAAATAGACAGATATTTACAAGTTGTTTTGCTATTCTCTTAGTTTCATTACTGTTTTTGAAGTAGATAAATTGTTTGTTCTTTTTTTTGCTATTAAAGTGTGATTCAATGTTTTTGTTCATTTGAATTGTTAATAAATTCATTTAAAAATTTTGTTTTTATTTTAAAATTAATATGTTTTTCCATTAGTGTTTTTAATTCTTTTATCCGTTGTACATACGATGCTGTAGCTTCCATAGTGGGGTATTCGTTTCAGTGATGAAATTTCTCTACTTAAACGATCTTGTCTGCCAGCAATGCCTTCTATATGTACGGGCCGTAATGCAGAATGATGACGTCAGAGCATCCGACCAAATGTCGCGAAAAACACACGTAGTCTTATGGGACGTCCGCGGGAAAATGTTAATTGTACGGGTTATGCTAAAGTGAGTTTAATGAAAACTAAGTGGTAACATGCGAAACAGTGCTAGTGAACAGCATAAACACATATTAATGCGGTGCGTGCGGCATAATTAGAAAAATTCGCGACGAAATGTTTATCAGGTGTTGTTAGGTTATGTGATGTTCCGTGTCGATTTACTATCGCGATACAATTGGTCGATACAAAATGAAAGTTATGGCTAAATATTATTATTATAACGCGTTCACGCACAAAAAACTAACGTTTTATTCGTATTTTAGCTAAAAAACCGCATGTGAAATCTCGGTGTGTGTCGGCACTGCCTCGTGGAAATGTAAAATGGTTTGACGCCATGACGTCACATCGACAACGATTACGTAGCCTGACGGCCCGTACTTCTAGAAGGCATTGCTGCCAGTGAGTGTTTTCCGTATCGTATTCGATTTTGATGTCTCTGGTTCCTGGTCGTCTATTGTTGTCGGATGAGTCGCTGGTTGTGTTTCATGATGTTGTATTTCGTTTGTGAATTCTCCGATCTGCTGTCTGTCGATGGGTGTTTTTCGTACCGTATTCGTAATTATTCTTACTTTCAATATTAATTCCATCGTGATATTGCTTGATTTGAAGATTTTGCAAGTTTTTAATTGAAATCTGCGTCACTCAAAATTTCCAAAAAAAATATGCAAATGTCCATGTCGAATTGTTGTTAAGTTGATGCGCTCGAAAAGTGCTGGATTCTGATGCACAGGAATGTAAGCTGCAGAATCGTCTTTTCAATAATTTGCAAATATCCAATTGCAAAATTTTGTCGCGCTTGAATTCAGCAGGCGCTCGAAAAATGCAGGACTGTGACTCACAGGGTCGTAAGCGACTTGATCTTGATTCTCAGGATCGTACGTTTGAGGATCGCCATGAAATGTGTCAGTAATATAGTGGACACTGGTAACTTTCTACAATTTAGCTCTTGGAGCCAGAAAACAAATTCAGACTACTATTTGCTTTGGCGAACCTGTCGCCGCTATGCAAAAATAGTACAGTCTACCTTTTTCCGTATAATTGACTCTGCTGTGACTTGGCTTTGGCGAGCATGTCGCCGCTACGCTAAGTCAAGCGAGTCTTAGCTTTTGATAAAGAAAATAAAACTATTGTTTTATTAATCTGGTCGCCGCTTGTTGTTTGGCTTACCAGTACAGAATGTTCCTTTATTGATTCCAATCCTGAGCTTTTATAGCAATAGTATTACAGTTATGTTTTTTGAAAATCTGCGCGAATCAAAAATAATTATCTAGTTCCAGGTATTTACCACCGCGTGCAATTAGGGCGCTCTAGTCGCCATCTATGTGATATTTGACATTTCGACCAGTGTCGAAACGTCAAGTGTCAAGTGTACACAACAATATATATTTATATTTATTTGTATACTCTTTTTTACAATTTTTTCATTTTTTAAACTTAGCCTACTTGATGTGTGAATTTTTATGTGTTGTGTATGATGTCAAGTAGTGTGGTGAGTTGTGGAATGTAAGTGAGATAAGTGTAGGTGTTTGTGTATCCACAATGTGTTTAATGTGTTTTTTCATTTTTTTTCATTAGTGTACTAGAGGTACTTATTACTTGAAAATAAGAACAAAAAATATAATGTAGTCAGTGAAATTTAACTAATTTTCATTGATTTACACATTATTGTTTTTACAAATAATTAGCTGACAAATGCGATTGTGCTTTTTCCACTAAATAGCTAGAAAATAGCTACCGAAACTATGTGAAACAGTTGGGGTTATTTTATTTAATCATTGAGTTAATTTTATTGTTCTAAAGCTCTTTCTGGATCTTTCTTTTGATTTATTGATTAATTTGTTGATTTATGAATCCAATTTACAGATACGCAACGCAATTACAAAATGGAATCTAAAGATATAACAATTAGGATAGAATTATGAAACATTGACACTATAAGTGATCAAGCACCGGCAGAATCCGCAGAATAAAGGCAGAGAAAAGTTCAAAAAAAGAACCAAATTTGTGTTCATCGTGATTTCTAAATATCCTTGGCAACGGTGAATGAATAAATATCTCAGCACGTGTAAAAGGAGCAGAAAAGGTAGACTGAGCACTGGTGGGTCAATTACAAGCTTGTACGAATTAGAGAAAAGGAATATTAAGGAAAAGTAATCCAACATAGAGTTTACATAGAAAACATTCAACCAAGAACAACCTGTGGGTAGGCAACAAAGAAATGTTTATAATTTGTATACATTCTTCATAAGGACCGTAGCGAAAGATAAACTCATAAAGGAGACATCTTGTAATACTATGCTGGACGGATTCGACTGCATCTGACAAGTAAACAAAACGAGGTAACAAATTTAGGAATAATATTCAAGTATGCTACGTACAAGCGATGTGAAAAAACAGACACAAGTAGAGATATCGAGTGTACAACAAGTACATCGTAGAACAAATCCTACTTTTCTTAAAGCTTTAGATATGACAAACTGTACTTTGAGATCAAATTTTAGACGAAGATCAAAGAATACGCCAAGGTTTTTGTGATGATCTTCATGTGAGAACAGACTACCAGAAAGTGGTTTATCAAAGCAGATATGTACAGGTTTGTTTGTCAAAGCTTAAAAAACATTTGGAAATATTGGGGAAGATTGGAAATTACTGTGTGTTATGTGTTTAAAGGATTTAGGTCTGATTGAAACCGCAGACAGTCATTAATGGAAGCATCCCAGATTACGAGCTTAAGATCACCTTGGTAAGTAGGGAAAATAAATTGGGGAAACTGAAAAGGTCATTAATGTACAGAACGAACAAGAGAGGACCTAAAATTGATCCTTCGGGAAACACAAATGAGGGATGAAAAGATGAGGAAACATAGTACGACAAGTACCAACAAAAATATAGGAGGAAACACAAGAGTGAAGGGCATCAGTAATGTCAAATTGACCAAGTTTATCCTACGATTCACTATGGCTTCCACTTGTTAACTATCATCTAATAAACCGGCAACATCTAATGAAAGGCAGATGTAGAACGGCCTCTGATGTACCCATGCTGCTCCTTAGAGAGCAGATGGCTTATGGAACCATAGCAGTTGTTGTGGATGATTTATTCAAGCAATTTTAGAAAACAGGAGAGAAGCGATATAAGACGGTAATTAACCAAGCTTAAATTGTAACTAAACAAGCTTAAATTGTACAAAATAAAAAAGAAACGCATTAAAATGAGGAAAGTTACTTAACAAACAAGTTTGGAACTCCATTTGAGCCACTGTTTGTATTAGGGTTTAAAAGTGCTGTCAATGTTTCAACTTCAGGAGAAAAGGTTAGAAGAGCTTCAAGAAAAGTTAGTAAAAGTCATTGGTTATTATTACTCTTGGCACGACTGGAAGTGTCTAAAGATATCAAAATAAAGGTGAATATAAGAGCAACTGCAGAGGAGGCACAATGACTTTTAAAAGATGATTCACATTAAAGTCATTTTTCTGAACAGGGTTATATGGCTGCAGAGTCGGATTGATGATATTACTTTACCCGGCAAAATCTAAGACTATAGAAAATGTTGCTTCTAATCAAACCGAGACTTATAGGGCTATAATGGAGTCTCTAGATGTGGATGTTACAGCTGCTGTGGTAGCTCAAAATGAAGTTGTTGAGGCTGTGTTTCTTGTCGTTTGTGGTCATGATGTGGAGAGGATTAAGGTTGAAAATGTTGCTAATGCTGCAGTTTATTTTGAAAAAATACTTCCAGTATTTTTTCAAAATAAACTGGTTTTGACGTGGAGCCATATTTTGAATTGGCTCGTGTCAAAATTGTCCGATCATTTCCAAGCTAAACAGAGAGAATTATCTGGTTTCGTCTCACTTTTAATCTTTAAAGTCCCCCAATTAAGTTGTTTTGCTTAAACATTTTCCAACGAAATATTTCAAGCTGAAACTTTGCTCTCATATTATTTCTTAAAACACATTATGTAATGCCACAGTTACACTCTCGGCAAATGTTGGCGAGCTGAGAGTGTAAATAAATGGTCACCTCGTTTATTCACCCCTGTTTTTTGAAATGCCAAAACATGGAAGCACTGAAAGAAAAATCTTGGTAAAATCAACAATTTTCCTTAGTTGTTTTTGCGTCAACTACGGGCTATAGTTAAAACAACCATAAAAAAATAGTTGATTACTTTTATGCACCATGACGCGTGGTTGATAAACAACGTCCGTGGTGCAAAAAAAGTAAGCAACCACAAACAATGGTATTCCAACCATATACATAGTACGAAATATAGGCAGGGGAGGCGTGAATGCCGCAGTTGAATTTGGTGAATCACAATGCAGCGACAATGTCGCTGTCAATGCAACCAAGGCACCAACCAAATTCATTTTTTTTTTCTTTTGTATTGCTAAATCCTGTTGTACGAGGATTAGGTTGGCTTATCACAATACACATCAGCCATCGCTTGTCTATTCCACCAGACCATTCAACCTAATTCAAACAGATTTAATTCAACCTAGTGGTGATGCCAACCTATGGTAGGTATCACCGCTAGCGGTGCGGCAAAATTAGAAATTTGGCAAATTATGCCGCTGCCGCAAATTCGGCCGCAGCCATTGTGCGCGTTACCATACAAAACAGTGCATTCTAATTTTTTGACTGCGCTTTCCCGCAGCCCTCTGCTTTGCCACAGCGAAAAACGCTGTATTGTGAACAAAATAGCGTCATACAACGTAATATAAAGGCTTCACAGCAAAACATGAATATGAATTATATCGAACAGCAAACCGAACACAATTTTGCCATGTATCATATGAAACTTCTATGATAGAATAGGATCATGAGTATGAGGAGTATGAAAAATCAACAGTTTTCCTTAGTTGTTTTTGCATCAACTAGGGCTATAGTTAAAACAACCATAAGATAATTGTTGATTACTTTTATGCACCATGACGCGTGGTTGATAAACAAAAAAATTTCATTCGGAGCATGAAAAACGACCAAATGTTGAAACCATCCTACTTTGCGTAGAATAATTCCAAAGACGTTGCTCATTGAATTACGTTTGTTGAAATCAACTATTGCAAAGTAGTTTAAGTACCATAAAAACTGTTGATAATTCGAAACGTTGAAGTTTGAACTATTTGTCGTGGCTATGAAACAATTAAAATAGTTGATTTCATGAACCTTGTGATATTTTTTGTATAACCAGAGCCAACTACTTTTATATCGTTAAATTAACTATATTAACATAGTAAAAATAACTATTTTCCGTAGTTCGTTTAACGATTTTGAATGAATCGTTGCAATACTATTAAAAATAGTTGAACCAACCAAGAGTTTTTCTTTCAGTGAGGAAGTAATTTCCCAGGTTGGTCGACGAAACGTTCGGGGAGAGTGTAATTTTGGCATAAGAATCAATTTTCTATACGCATGAGTTCTAAGTTGATAATTGCACCCATTGCAACAAAAAGCTCATAAGCACATAAGTGAATAAAAAAAAATCACAAAAATAATATAAGTAGTCAGTGAACATTTTCTAGACAGGATTCAAGTCTCAAAACAAAATTGTTCAATAATATATTCAAAAATCAAAACAAAACATTATGCCGCCCAATGTGGGTCTGATATAAAACAATTTGAATTACAAACAACATAGTTTGTAAAAAAAATTAAATAATTGTTTCGCAGTCATTATTCCTCTTTCAACCCAATTTAAAATGTTTTAAAACTGAAATAATAGTAAAAGGCAACACGAATAGCATATTCAACTTGAAAATGAAAATCAGTAGCAAAACACAACTCAAAAATATGATTTGTTTTATAGTAGGTATTAATCATGTGGTAAATGAATACATGTTTTCATTCATAATGAAAATTTACTCCATGACATCCAGAAATCTAGTTTAAGGGTTACCTAATAAGCCTTTGAAATATATACAATTTAGAAACACAAGGAGGAGTATAGTACGCCTTTTCTGTATGTATCCAATATAGAAAAACTTTCCACAACATTCTTGTATGTATCCATATCTGTATTTGTGCCCAGATTTTGTCAGAAACATCATCTTTCATCCATGAAAAGTTATTTTTCTTATTAAATTTATTTTTCTTACTAAAGCATGAAATCTAGAAAACACCACATAAACAAAGTACCATTTACATCACACAAACAAACTATAATTTGTTCGCACTTGTTGATTTCGTAAATCATAATCTACTGTCCATGACATTTCACTCGGTTGATTCACTTAAGTGCAACCCAGGTGAATTTCAAGTCTAACGAAAGTTGTTTTTTGTTCGATCTAAATCGTCTATAATCTTAAAATAATACGTATTAGCGTAATCCGGCATGCGGCTGCTGTTTAGCTGCTTCAGATTGTTTTGATTCAAATAGAGTCGAAGCCGATTCATACGATGCCGCTGAAAATGTTGCGAGTTTTGAAGACTAGATATTTTTTCCAACTTCCATTAGTCGCCCAAGTATACATACAGACTACTCTGTGAGCTTACGTGCATATGTAGGTAGCACAAGAGAGTACAGTGCCCTGAAGCTAGACATCTAACGGTGGTATGCTGTTCAATCAATTTTATTATCATTTCTCTTTTATCGATCTATTTGAAAAAGAGATTCCGAATAATGTAGTTTTAGATAAGCCAGAATAATATGTGTTCGAAGAATGAAACATATACTTTCGGTGATGATGAAAACAGTTAAATTCGGATTGGTGGTAAAGAATAGTGTGTTAGTATTTAATTGACAGTTTGTAGATAGACGTTCAAGTATAAGTCAAGGAAAATGTTGATCGTAAATAATGTTCACAAATAAAAGTAATTCCTTATGTGATACTTATGTCATTCATTCCCTTGTATCGTTATCGCATTTGAAAAATATATATAATCCAAATTTTTAACTAAAACTATTGTCAAATTAATGAAATAGGTGACAGACACGATATTTATGTAATTTTGGCATAGCATGGAAATTGAAGAGAAAGTAAATATTATCTAGGGTTAATCGTGATTGCATAAAAAAGCATTTTAGACATATTATTTTTAATCAAATGGAACGAGTGAGCAGAATTTAAGCATTTAAAAAGCTTTTGGAAATTTTAATAGAAATGCGATAATTTCACTATAATAGCAGTTATATTAATTTGCGAAATTCCAATTTCAGCTAATTTTTAGCGGGCTTCATTATTTTTCAAATGTATTTAAGCAAAATTTTATGACCTCTCAATTGCCATGAAATTAACAAACTTTTAGATATTTGCCTGTTGTATGAGGTAACCTGTAAACTTTATGAATTTTCAACTTTAAATTTATTCCATATAAAGTTCGGTAGTGAAATTATTATTCTTGCTAGTATCTGAATAAAAACCGCACAAAGAATTATGAAGAAAATTATTATCATATTATTGACAGCCAAAAATAAAAACCAACTAACCAAAACTTTTGGACATAATTAGAGATTATCATTTTCCCAAATCTTGGCTTTCGAGAAAGCCACAATAAGTCCGTGCATTATCTGAACGATTGTGCTGCATTTCGATTTTCTTTTGCATTTGAGTGAAAAGTCGAAAATATATCTGCGGTCGAGGCGATCAAAAAAGAAAGAAGGTCGATTAAAATCGAAAATTCAAACTATACATCAAAGAGATATATTGCTAGTGGCTCAAATATTTCATAGATTATCCAGCTGGAAATTTATTTTAATGATTCCATAGAGTATTCATTTTGTATTACTTTTTGTAGAGTACGAACATATTTTGCTTTCGTTGGCGAATAAATATCATTGAAATGAAAAACATCATGAAGTTCGAAAATAAGTTTATTTTTTTATATTTTAAACGAATTCTGTAAACTATAAAAAAATGAAAAATTATGACGAAGATTCGTGACGCAACGGTTCAAGTAACCATGTACACTCTTCAATTAATTTCATATGATTGAACTTATGTATCTGTGAAAAATTAGAAAGCTGCAAAAAATATTAATTCTTAAATTAGATTAATCGAGTTCGAACTATGATATGTATGGAATCTCTATTGAATTTCCCTAGAACACCTATCTCTCTGCTCCTTCTCCAACTCTTCAAAAGGTCTTTTAGCATAACTTGTAGCTGGTGCATTTAAATATTTTGATAAATGATACTGTGCAAAATTTTAAATAAACGCCTACTTTTGAAACACTTGAAAAACATTTTCAAGGTAGAAAAAACAGTTTTTACCCTTAAAGATTTTTTTAAACTATTGAATACTTTTAAACGCAGACGTGATGTTAATTCAAACGATGTTTATTCTTATCGCGAATCTACAAAAGTTTCCCATACCGGGAATCGAACCCGGGCCTTCTGGGTGAAAGCCAGATATCCTAGCCACTAGACCATATGGGATATCTATCTAGTCAAAATGTCTCATTGCTCCGGCATTGCTAGCGATCAGAGCGAAAGTAAAGATTTATTTATAAACACAAAGTAGAGACTATCTTACGTGATACATATTCCTTATTCGAAAAATCCAAAAGAAAATGGTGAATATCCAAAGTGAAATTAAGATATTAAGACACTGGGGATGATTTTTGTTTAGCCATCATAACATTGTGATACATAGCAGGGTTAATCTAATCGAGATATGAAAATCGAAAGTCGATATGAAAATAGAATATGAAAAATGCATTTTATTTCTGTAGATGCGCACTTGCAGTGTGTTCAGTAGATAGAATAATGTTGTGAAAATATTTTTGTGATTAAAGAAGAAATTTAAAAGGATTTCTTTTAGTCTTAATAAAGTTTACATTCCCGACAAAATTTGCTTAAATAATTAAAAATAGACTTGATATTGGGTAAACAAATATATTCCTCCGCTTTTTGGGTAAATGAAAGATGCGTGTATGCTATTGTAATGAAATATTAATGTATTCGAAGTATAAACTAAAGCATCCGCCCAAAATTTGGGCATTTTACAGATTTCCTCGCTGTAGAATTCTGATTTTTTTCTGCGATCCAATTATTCAGCCAAATTTCGATACTTTTGAAAGGGCTGAGAGACCAAAAAGGTCTCAATACCGCGATTGAAAAAATGTAATCTTAAGGCAGAAGGTCTGGTAAATATAATGCATGAATTAACGTTTTCCAATCATACTCTTCTATGTATTTTTTAACTGGTTGAGAAACATATTGAAAAACTATGATGAAAAACTAATTTTTTGTATGTGTTCTCATATTCTGGTCATTCATGCTGGACGGCTCGCTTCAAACGTACTGATTATTGTTTATAAGCTGGATTTATAATTAGGTTCATAAATCGTTTGATTTCAGTTTAAATTTGATGGCTGCGTCGAACGTCACAGGCCATAAAACTTTAATTTTTTTGAGCGATTTTTCAAAATAGTTTACTTCATATTAATGCACACAAACTTAATTTGCTAAAAAAAAAGGAGACGTAGTGACGAGTTGCCGTTTTGAGTTGACCATATAGGTTTGACTATGTAGCCAAAGGATACATTTTTCAATTGTTAAACTTTTACTTGCAAAGCAAAGCAAAAAAAATTCAGGATGGTCGTTTATTTGAAGGATTTCTGTGTACATACCTGCTGTAGCTACGAGAAATATTCACAGAATATTTCGAGTATATATGTATATTTATAGAATCATGAATGAACCATGAAAAGTGATTATTCAACTATTAATTTTTTTCATGTGCGCCCAATAAATTTATCTTAAAAATTTATGTCTGGTTGATATTTCGAGGCAAAGGAAAGTATGATTTGGACATAAATAAATTTTTTAAATCACCGCTTTAACTATCTCAACAGCTGATGAATAAATATAAAAATTCATAAAATAAATGAAATATGAGTATTTCCTGTACACAATTTTAAGCCATAAGTGAAGAAGTCAAAATTAAAACATTTTTGAATCTTTTAACTATGTTACTTTTAAGTTACTCTTGCATAGCTAATTTCATGATGTATTTCTTCAGACCTACTTACTATAAATGGTGCATTCAATTCACTTCAAGAATAATTTTTCACAATATTTCGAAATAGGTGAATTTTTGGAATTATTTATTGTGGGAGAAGAAAAGCTCAATAATATATTAATTTTTTTTTTATTTTATTGATAAAAAAAATTATTCTTTTTTAAAAATTAAACAAGTTTATAAATCACTTTGAATGATCCTCCTTATACAATATCACTTGGAATGATGCTGAATGAAAAAATCAAGAGAGCAAGCTACGACAAGAATGCAGGAAAAACTGATTACAATTATTTTTCCTAGTAAATAATTGACTAGCAAAAAAAACTTTTTATGTCTTTAGTGGAAATAAACTGAATCCCTATTTTGAAGGTTCCGCATGATTTGTGTAAATGTGAAATTCGTCCCATGGTTTTTGTTACTATAACTGAAGCTGTTTGGCTTTTTAATACTTGAGAACTCAATTCCAACAACACCAGCTGACATCACCATTCGTCTGGATACCAAAGGATATAAGTTTAAATGTACAGTTCTCTCAGGACGAAAACCAAAAATTACTTGTGGAAGTTCTTAAGTCTGTCGCTGTGGGCTTCAAAAGCGACGGCCCGGATAATGCAATCGCGTTTGAAAATAGCGTATTCAAGTGAAGTATATAAGGATTTTATGACCCACAAGCTATGAAATTCCTTGATGCACCGTTTATGGGAGCCCAGCTGTTTACTCGCACGAGACAGGATTTTTTCATAGTGTACGATGGAGCGGAGTTTCTTGTCGAAGGTAACATTGAGGCTAGAAAACTGTTGCCGAGAAAGTGCATGTTGTGTGCAATGGTGTATTTTAGGGAAAGCTTGTTTTCCTTGCAAAACCATAGAATATCAGCCCTACAAAATTAAATAAATTAAGAAAACTTAAAAAAGGGAGGAAAAACAGAGGTTTCCAGGACCAGTTCGCAGTTTCGCATCTCAACAAAGTCAAACATAAATTCAAGCTTCGAAAAATATCAATCGGATATTATCACCATGCTGATGGTCTTCTTACGATTTAAGGATTCGCGTTAATTAATTTCGTCCGCAAAAATTCCAGAGCAAATTTTGAAGATCGAAACCGAAATATCGAGCAATTATAAGAGATATCCGAGAGGAACAAACCGAACACTACGCGACCGGTCTAATTCTTCATGATGACAACGTTCAATATTAGCTGCAGCTTTAAGCCCAGATTTTTTTCACAAAAGGGAAACATTTTCGTGTACCTCTAACGTCTGCATTCTGCAGATCTGACATCATGTGACTTATTTTCCTTTTTCTAAAATCAAACTCACTCAACAGTTAACATTTTTTAACCCAGTTTTTCGTTAGAGAAACACAGAAATAAGTTCATTCTAAGAAAAAGATGCTACCCATCTCAAGAGGCCTTGGTTTTTTACACTTAGTTTAATGAAAATTTTACAGTCAAGTTGAACTAATTGAATCAGTTCTTTCTACAACCTGAAAAAATAATATATAGCCCTCCTGGAAAAAAATCATTTGTCTTTTTTTCTAATGCAAATACTCCACATATAGATATTAGGTTTTTTTTTAATTTTAACTTATGGAGTCGCTGTATCTTATAAATTCAAAGTGCATCTGTAAATGTGAAATTATAGTAAAAAAAAATATTTAGAATTGTATAATGCTCTTCATTTATTTCGGAAAAAGGAGTGAGGATATCTACAATATATCCTAGGACACTTCATTGCATAGCTTTTTGAAGACTTGAAATCATTCACGTTGATAGCAAGTTGTAACTATTTCAGGGTATTTTTCAGTGGTTTAAACTTGACCGGTATTTTTATTTTTCTCTTCAAAAATTTCCTTAACAAAATTTAAAAAATAAAATGGATGATCTTTGAAAGGAAAATACCGCTGAGTTTTCTGAAATTTTATATTTTTATGTACTCATATTTTTACGTCGTGTCTGAAAATATATTAAGCTCTTTGATGGAAGACATATATTTTTTCTAGGCGTAGCTTCGAAAAAGGACCATACTCCATGCTAGTTTCTACTTCCACTTTATAGCAGACAAAAAAATTAAGCAATCGTATTATAATTGAAATTTATGTGTACTAACAGTTAAATATCGCAAATAAAATACCTTTTGAACAGGAATATGCGAAAGCTTTAAATCATGCATGAAATAGTTTGCATTTTGACTAACATTTCTGTTATTCGGCACAAAACTTATCCTCCGTCCTAGTCATCGGAAAATCATATTATTTTCCATCTCCAAATTCACTGGGTCAAAATTAACGGAAAGGAGTCATAAAACACGCAAAAATGGTTAGCTACCACACCTAGTGGAGGTCTACAGCCTACAGGATCAACTATTTTCCAGCAGATCTCCCACAGCTCACTGACTTATGAGGATTTTGACGATCGACTCATATAATCGATTTGTATGAAAACTTCAATTTCCCAAATCTGGTGACTGATGGCGTTTCTAAAAAAACTGATTAAACTAAACTGAGTACATAAACGATTTTGTGAGAACAATAATCGATAAATAGCTCTGAAGATTGTTTAAATTTTATTTCTGGCATCAAACAAATTAATCCAGCCCGTATGTGCCCATTTCATCACTGATACCACCACTGATTTACAAAAATTGCAGTAAATCAATTTGAAATATGATAAATTTTCTAAATTTGACTATTTCTCAGTTCAAATTCGTGAATATTTCGTTTTTAAACTCACGCTACGGAATAGTCGAAAGTAGCGCCCAATGTGGGCAAACTGTCCGATTGGTCTGGAATTAAGGATTGGTTTAACAATCAACTGGTGATGAAAAGAATACAGCAAAAGTATGTAAATAAGTGTCAGTATTATCGAAAGTATTTAAAAGAACAATTAAGCAGCTCTTTACCAGTTTGCTACGCAGTACATCAATTTCCAACTCTTTTTCTGTCAAAATATTATAATGGTTATTAATAAAATATTAAATGAATAATGAGAGACTTTATTCATGCAAATTGAAACGTTTATTCAATGAAGTCCTTTGAAATTTTAACTTGAAACCCCATCATCCCTTAAATAAGAAAATCGATAGGCCAACTCAAATTTTCAACCAAGAAAAGCATCAACTCCATATCCAACTGGGTAATAAATGAAAATTTGCTTATAATCTCACCAGAAATCTCACCAACTCTTTCGTAGAGCACACCTTTGATCAGTGTTTGGTGTCTTGTAGCGCTTCAGTTTGGATCAATCCGCGGTTACTTTAAGACGTGTTCATCGCGGCCGCTAAGCTTCACGCATACCCGGTTTACCTGGGGTCTTTGGTATCGAGTGTATCGCGTCCAGTAAATGAAACAATCTCTATCGTTCAAGTGATAGCTTACCAAGCGAACTCAAGGAATTCTTAAGAAACAAGAAGAACTTGCCCGATGACTGGCTCTTTCTTCCGCTTTGACTTGGACCATCTGGTGCTGCTGCTACTTCTGCAACTTGAACTCACCACGGCGAATCGCGAGATCTATGATTGAATGCTAACGGTATCCAACGTGTTTCCATATCTTTGTTCCGTAT
Source organism: Nemotelus pantherinus (assembly GCA_963978885.1). Taxonomy (NCBI): domain Eukaryota; kingdom Metazoa; phylum Arthropoda; class Insecta; order Diptera; family Stratiomyidae; genus Nemotelus; species Nemotelus pantherinus. The sequence continues at coordinate 192,234,776 of OZ022263.1, read as the reverse complement.
GTGATGCTTACTAACAACAAGTTCCGCGATCGCGATCTTCGATCCTTGAACGTTCGAATTCTGAATCGAAGCCATTGAATACTTCCGTGGAGTGACAACGGAAGAATTCCATTGCGATAATATTGATATTGTTGTGTCAATTGCAGTTTGAGTGGCAGTGCAGCTGCAATAATTCGTGCTCGGTGTTTTTCCGCAGCTCGAAGTCGTCTGTGCCTATCGTATGAAATAAATATTAAAGCAGTAACGTATACAAAACCCGTTAAAGCTGATTCGGTGAAGTGTTTCGATTCACGCCAATAACAGGCGCAGAGCAGTTACAAGATTAACAGAAGCTATTGTGGTTTTATTAAAAGTGTAAAATCATCGCATGATAGATTCTTGGATCTTGGAATTTTCTTTGGGATTATAAACAATCACGTGAAGCGGTAAGCGAACATATAAAATGTTTTGTTACGCCTTGGAGGTGTTGTTCTAGGAATACTAATAGACTGAAGTGAATTTACTTTTGATGGCGATAGATTACAATTTCGTAGCATTAAAAGTGAGAAGTCATTTGTCAGTTGGGAGTACTTGAATGGAATTAAGATGACAAATGTGTAGCATGGAAAATGGGGAAAATTCGTATTCACACAGCGAAGGAAATGAATTTTGTTTTTTTTTGTTTGCTTTGCATTTCGTTCTTCACTAACGGATTATAAGTTCTTTGAAAATGGGAAATCAATTGATCATTGAGTTTTGAAGGATTCAGTTTTACTTCTCACGCATAGCACAGTGCCGTATTAAGGAGAAATGTTTACCTTTCCCACAAAATCATGCTTTTTGCATTTATGCAACTTTTTCTCAGGAGTGGTTTCAAGAATATTGATAAATCTATTTTTTCTGTATTCTTAAGCAAATGAAATAAAATCCTTAATTTGTTTTTGAAAAAAAAACTGAGCGGTCGCATAATAATGTTGATTCATATTCGAAATTAATTACAACTAATTTTTAAAATAGAATTAAATTCCCAACGCTGAAATTGCAGTTGACTAGATTATAAACTAAATACAAAAAAAAAATTGAGAAAAATTATTTACCTGATGCTACAAAAAAGATACACAAACATTAATAGATTTGTATGCGATTGTGAGCGACCAGCCGCTTCATTAATAAAGTTTCTTTTTCGAATAATTATCCCTGCCACGATTCACGCCGTTATCATAATGAATTAAAGGTACCTATATTTTATGTCGATGAAAACTGGAAAATTACTCTATTTCTCAAGAACTGCTTCTTATTCTTAATTTATTATTTATATAAAAAAAATTTATTTATAATTCTTTGTACATTTATAACCTTGCTTACTGAATAGCTTGCATAATATTTTAAATTGAGTGGCTGCATTATTTTGGCTCCTAGGTCCTTATTGTTTCGTTATATATTTTTAAGAAATTGCATTACAAATACTTTTTCGTACAAATTATATTACAAAGCTTCTATTTTCATAATCCCTTTCAAAAAGCGACCATGCTCTATACTATTAGTCAAAAGTAACTACTATTCGGATTTCGTGCCTGAGTTTTGTATGATCCATAGAAAACGCAAAACTAAGATATTTCTGAAATAATCAATCTATTCAACGTCTATTTAGACATCACACTGTGAAACTAATGAAGCTTTACCGTGAATGAACTTTGAAATTCATGAAAATCATTCGAAATTTTCATTTCATACGATTTGCGTTTAATACCTTAGAAATTTATCCATTGCATCAAACGTTTTGAAGGCAAGACTATGTGGGCGCGGGTGAATTGCAAAGAAAATTATTTTTCAAAAAAATGCTTTTTTTTTGTTCATTCGAATTCAACTTCCATTCAAGTACATCACAGCAGCTAGTTTGAATGGAATTTCTAAAGAAACTCAAAAATTATTAAAACGATGTCAAAAGTCATTTTTCGAAACGATTCAAATGAGAAATGATGAAAATAGATGAATGGATTCCAAACGTTTATTGCCAAAATGCAAAAAGGTGCTAAACATATTTTATTTTGAAGTTACGTTGATGAGTATTTCAAACGGAACAATTATCGCCCTCCTAACAACACCGCCATTGTGTGATCATTAAAGAGATTACATTTAATGACGATTTAAACAGCATTCAATTTCTAGTTTAGTCGGTAGTGCATTTCATGATTGAAGCAAAAAAATCCAAGAATGTTGTATGAATGTTGTAATAAACCAAGTTTCCTTATGTCACTTAGAACTTGCGATGTCTGATGGCATAATTAATTGATTTTGGCTTCCAAGATCTTGTTTGATGATCGAACAGATATAACTCAGATCAATTCATTACTTCCATGTTAGGGGTTTTTTCACTCGGTTCATTGACCATTTTCACGATGGCAAACGTTTATTCTTAATAAGAGCTAAGTAAGTCATTCAAACTTGCCGACGATTCCATTTATAGCTTTTTTGTAATCTGGACATCTATTCAATTGACCACTTTTCCTAGAAATCTTCAGCCGACATTGTAAGCGTTTCTAGCTTTTGAGTTTTATATTTAGGAACTTTTATCTTCAGGGACCCTAGTGATCATCGAAATTGTTCGCCGGAGAGAAGTTTAGGAAATTCAAACATTTTTTGCTCATTTTCACTATGGGTTGCTTGTCAGATGAAAATTTGATGGTAGCACCCTTTAATCTAAAAAACAACAAATATGCTCGGTGTTGGCAATCTTATCCTAACATCAAAGCTAAAGGTTTTTCCCACCTATTTGACGTTGGAACCAATCTATCTTGTAAATTTTGGTTTAACCTGGTGATAGCATTGAAAGTTATAGAGCTAACGCCCGCAAAAGTTTAAACATTTATGAAATTCAAATAAATTTAAACATTGAAAAGTGTGATACATATGAAATTTACTGGTAGCATCTCTCAGCTCAAAAATGTTGAAATAAATACAAGTGACTCCTACATTCGAAGGAAAACAAACTGGCTCAAAAGTGTCAATAACTAAAACAATTACGTAAGTTGAGAAGAATTCTCGCACTGCATGTAATAAAGGAATGACAGCTTCTGGCGATTAACTAAATTCTTTAGGCCAAAAAATAGAAAAACCATGCTTTCTATTCAATAATGATAGACCTTCACAGCTGCGCTAGAGCTACAGTCCCGAAAGAACTTCACGTTAGAATACAATAGTAGCGATGATGAGGAAACCATTCAACCCGACCAGTAAAATGGAATCAAAAACCCTGATAAGAGGGCGCAAAAAATATAAAAATACCGTGAATCACATGCAATCAGCCCCGAAAGCCTAGCTCGATCACTGGGCAACAAAAATCAGCGGGCCTGAACAAGTGTAGTGTGGCCAAAATATTTGATAAAGGCTAGCATGCAGAACTAATTTTCAAATTGCATCAGAGTGCGATTTGTCATACTTACATCCATCTCGTAACACCCGTGACATTTGTGCTTCGAGTACCACATTCAACTGTCCATGCGTTGAGGTTGCCAACATCAGCAATTAGAGGCTTTAACGCTCAGTTAACCTGCCACAAGCTAGTTGAGCAAGATTTGGAAACTGTTGAAAGTCCAACTGAGAGGGGCCTTACCACAATAGAAATGCACTCTATTCAATGCTTATAACCTACTTATTCAGATAACTAGCTACATTTCTATATTTTCACGAGACCAGGTGCTGTTTTGCTGGTCCTATTTAGATCACTTTAGAAAACTTGTTAGACACCCTTCTTCTTAACCGCTTGAGTGAACATCTCGTGAAGTATCTCAGAGCGATTTAGACTTGTTTGGATCAGTTTCATCTTCCAATCCGATTACTGGGCACATTTCTAAGATAGTAGGGTTTGCTCTGGCCAGCTGAATATCTTGAGTCTTTGGAAGTATCCTCCAGCAGAACTTGCAAATAGGTTCTTCTTTACAGTCTTTTGACTGGTCATGATAAGTCTTGCAGTGCCTTGATCGGTGCACTGCTATTTGATCGCTTTGCTAGTAATTTCGTCCACTTTGCTAGTAATTTTGTCGATGTCCTTGATGTTGATCAACGCTTCCGCTAAACTTTACACCTGAAAAACCGCCGTTGACGTCAATTTTCCGCTTATCCGTATTTCGTTTATCTGGTTGAACTGTAAGAGAAGTTTTCGTCTTCGCGTTCGATAGATCTTGCTAACTGTTTCGCTAAGCTTGAATGACAACTATTTCCTTGAGTGACAACAGCCTCTGGTTTTACCTTCTCCGGGGTGTTGACTTCGTTTTCCGCATTTTTCCCTCTTCGGGTCAAAATTTGGATACTGATCGATATTTTTACTCAGATGCTTTTGGCCAACTGCAAAAATTGTACTTATTTTATATTTTCAACTCCGGTTTAAATGATGGGAAAGTTAACGATGTGCCGATAGTTATCTTCGACAAGTTTGCAAATGGTCGTGTTCACTATTTTCGTTGCAGCATTCTTGGGTGACCTCTGAGTGGCCCTGCTTCATCTGAAGGAGCTTTTATCAGACCGAATATTTAAGAAAAAATCGTCATGTCATTTTCACCTGATTGTGTCCCAACTCTAATCCAATGTCTCCACTTGAATGTGCTGTTACTTTACGAATCCGTGATTAGCTTTGCAAGCAGTGCGGTCACACGAGGGAAGGCACAACACTTTATGTAAACCTGAATTCACAGCCACGTCAGCATTAACCAGGAAGGATGTATTTTAAACCTTAAATTGAACATACACCATCATCTTAGCGATGCAAGCCTCGAGCATTATTAGAGACATACTATAGTATTAGCTTGGAAGCAGATTTAAATTTTGCAAGCTAAAGTAACGAATTCCTGCAATTAACAGCTTGCAGCAGTCAAGTCATACCATTTTATTGTGTCATAATCAAATCCTCACTAGGCTTTAGTTTCTCCAAGCAAGACACCTAGTTAAAGACAGGATCGATTTATCCTGTCATACAGAGTTCTTCTCTTCACCTCTTGGTCATGGATTGCTTGTTTATTATTCGCATTCGCATAATCCCCAGGAGCTTCAGCTACGACAATCGTGCAGTTGTGCTATCTTTGCAATTGCGCAAATGAGCTGCGGAGGTAGTGGATTACTCTGTGTTATTTCTGGCACAACGCCTATCTAAATGAACTCACACTACAGCCTCTGTAATTAGCAGTATGACTATGACCACAGTTACTGCATTTTTTATTGAAGTCTCTAATTTGCTGTTTATCGCGAAATTTCATCGTATGCGACTCACCTCCAATAACGCAGAACTTATAGTGTGAGCAACAGAAGTAAAGTGTTTCGAGTAAATCTGTTCGTTGTAAAAGGAAGTGACAACAGTGAAACATCCAAGTAATTGAAATCCACTGTAGAAAAATTTGCCTCGTCAAAAACTAACACCTATTTCATCAAAGATATTGATAAAATTAAATAAAAACTACTTACGTTTCAATTTATGACTCGATAGTCCAGGTCAATTACAAAACTTCCGATTCTAATCACAAATCGTCTGTACCCGCAGCTATAACACATAATAATACATCTTACCAACAGCAATGAGAGTATTTATTAGCGCAGTAAAAAAAGTCGGTTTATATGGACTTCCACCGGAAATACAAACTATAAATTGATTTCTCAAATCGTCTTCCAATTGACGTCCTTTATTGCTACCTACTTGAAACGAGTCCAATTAAAGACATATCAAAGCGATTCAATACCAAAAAAGTAACATTTCGTAAAAAAAAATCGTTGGACCTAAGGTACAATTATCGTATCGTCAACGTGCAGATGATATTTCGAATTAATCGTTGAAAATTTATCTCTGCATTGATGTCTCTAATCGAAATGCATGTGTGAATGCAGGTAGTGCTTGCGTGATAACTATCGTCATTTTTATGATATCTACTTTCCATGAATTTTAGATACATTTGGCTATAATAATATTTCAAATCAGACATCTACTTTGAACTTCAACAAAGGAAGCTATTTCATATAATCTCTGCTTGTCTCTAGTATAATTGTCCGGTAAAGGTTACGTGGCAATAGATAGCGTGCGATGAACATCGAAAATGAGCCGTGTGCTTTAATCAAGTACAAATTAATAGGTTGGTTGTGTTATGAAAACGTTGAGAATCCTCGACGTGCATTAGTCATGCAAACATGCATGGTCATTAGACCGACCAGTTTGCATGATATGCATGTTATTTGAATGACTTGTTTGCATGACAGATACTTTTTAAATTTTTCAAAGATTTGGAAAATGCATTTCACGGACGGAGAGAAAAAAATTAGCAAATTTACGGTTAATTTGATTTTTTTGGAAATACCTCGATTTCCATGCTGGTAAATTTGAGTATTAAAATGATATGACTTCATCAACGATCTGTTGCCATTAGTCGGTTGGTTTAATTGATTTAGTGTGGAGAGAAAGTTAAAAGCCTTTTCTGCTCTTCAAAAGTCATGCTGGATATAAAATTACTAAAATTACTACTCTTCTCAATATTTTGTTTTAAAAATAATATATATAATTGATCCTCTTCAACGAAAGCATGTTAAAACAAATTGTTCTACTTTTGTCCGCTGCAGATTTTAGGGGTTGAAAATGTGCATGAGAATATGATGAGAATACAAAAGTACGAGTGGGAGTCAGGATTGATTCTTCCACGTTTCATTTCATCCCTGGTTTCGAAAATTTTGAAAATATTTGACAAAATAATAGTCATCGCATTTTTCAGGCATGTAGGTTTGCTTAAATAGCTTTTTATTGTGCTGGCTCTCAATAATACTGACACTAACCCACAAATTTGGTCGGTCTCTAGATTTTTATCCAATTGCTTATCATTTGCGACTCCTAAAGATTTTGCACTGGAAACAATCTACCAGCTCCTAATTACATCTCCCGTTTTGATGTTTGTTACCAAGTGTGCTGTGTTGAGGAGCCTAATTAGTGCATAACCAGCTTCGTTAGCCCTTACTAAACTTCGTTCTAAAATCAGGCTGTTCAGCGCCGTTTTCTTTGTTAGCTCGATTAGGTAAGACCGGTGGTCCCCAGAATCATCATCAATGCTAGTTTACATGACGCTCTCGGATGACGTTGACACATTAGTGTTTTAAGTTGGTATTCTGGTTGCTGGTGTCTTCGATCAAAATCCCAATGTTCCGCTATTTATACAGGTAGTATCGATCTTATTACACCTGTGTCATAATTATGATACACTTTCACTTGTTCACACAAACATAAGCCTGCTTCTACACGAAGGAAAGGTGATGTGTTGCTGGCGTCGTCAGCCAGATTAACCAATTTCTACCCCACGACGTTGGCTCTTACGTGTTTCGCACCTCCTTACCTCGAAAGAGACGACTACTTACTGGCACTGAACTTTGTCTTTGTCTCTTTTTGGCGGGCAAGCTGGGCAATAACTCAGCCTCCTTCACAGTCGGCAATCTCATTGTAACTATCCACGTTTTTCGAAGTTCCAGCATCAAGGTGATCCATTTATCTACGACTCTATATTCGCATAGATGCGCTCATATTTGCATTCTTTTAAAGTCATTTTAAAGTCTGGCTGCATCACGAGTGGCACTTTTGGCTGCTCCAATGTTTAAGTCATACACCAAGGTCTCTTTTAAATTCTTTCGGCAAGTGGAACTGTCTATTGGAGCTCTCCTCGTCTGTGTCAATAGTGATCAATAGTGATAGTTTTTCGATTTCCTGTACCAGCCGCTACAGCGTTTTCCCTGGTTTCTGCTTTCGGTTACAAAGCTGTGACCTGTAGATCTACTTTTCGTTCGCATATTGGATGTCAAGTGCGTTGATCAAAGCTGTGAAGTTCAAGTGTCACTCAACTGAAATTGTTTGAAGGACCTCGGCTGCGGGGCCCCGTATAGCCAAAACCAGGACTGCTATTTGTTCTTGCATATTCCAGTTTCTGCTTCTTGCGGCAGGTTCAAACTGAGTTTTGAAGAAGGTCCAAGCTGCTTGACCGCGAAATATCAAAGCTTTTACATTTCTCGATGTCGTGTTGTCGGCCATCAAAATTGAAACTGATGTGCTAGGTGCCATTATCTTGGGTTTTTCCAAGTATTTCTGTAAACACATAACAGCGGCATAGTTGCAGCGGCGCCGCAGGGGGAGGCGTGAATGCCGCAGTTGAATTTGGTGAACCACAATGCAGCGACAATGTCGCTGTCAATGCAACCAAGGCACCAACCAATTTTTTTTTCTTTTGTATTGCTAAATCCTGTTGTACGAGGATTAGGTTGGCTTATCACAATACATATCAGCCATCGCTTGCCTATTCCACCAAACCATTCAACCTAATTCAAGTAGACTTATTTGAACCTAGTTTGAAGCTAGCGATGCGGCAAAATTAGAAATTTGGCAAATTCTGCCGCTGCGGCAAATTCGGCCGCAGACATTGTACGAATTACCATACAAAACAGTGCATTCTAATTTTTTGACTGCGGTTCGCCGCAGCCCACTGCGGCAAATCGCTGTATTGTGATTAACCTATATTTCTTCAGTTTATCGACTTGTTCTACTAATGCTTCAAATTTTACGTCCAAATTATTTACTTGTTATTCGAAGCGCCTGATTTGGCTTTTATGCTTTTGGTTTAGATTTTCTCATGGCATAGGAAATCTTTCAATTGACGTTTCAACGACGTCTTGATGTATGTTAATTTTCGCTCCATATTCTTCTCTGTCAACCTCAACATTTGCATTATTGCACTTCCCGATTCTTTGTTTTTTTTTGTCTTGATCTTTTGCACCACTCGACATGTCTGCCTTTAAACTTGAACATCTCAGGGTCCGGTTCTTTGGACATTAATGAGCAAGTTATTAATTTTGCTTTAGCGTCTTGCCTAGAAGACCTCAGCTTTTCTAAATCCCCCTTTAACTAAGCCGAATTCATTGTGTTGCTTTTATACAATATTTTTTCCACAAGAATTCAGTTAAAGGCGGCTTTAGATATGCGGTGTTTGTCAAACACCTCCTATTCGCCAAATACCGAACACCTAGTCAAGTAATTTGGCTTGGTGCTTGCGGAATGACAAGCACAGTGAATTAGACGTTCGGACATTGCGGAATGTTCGCCAAAACTGGAAGATGAACGAGCTGCGGGGATCCGACACAGTGCTCGTCTACTTTGATGTGAGTTGAAAGTTCGACAAACTACGGGAATAATGAGCACCCGAATGTTTGTGCTTGGCCTAGGGCAAGCACTAGGCGAGCAACTCAACCACACATGCGAAGTTTGCGAAACTTCGAAAAACCAATGTTTATAGCTGACTTGTTTTAAGTCCAGGAAAGATGACAACCACTTTTGTCACTGTCTTATAATTTTAACTGTATTTCATTTTTATCTAACTTTGAGGTGCAGCTCACTGTTTTTCAATTTTACTATTACTTTATAAATATCTATTACTTTATAAATATATTACTTTCATAAATATCTCACTTCTGACACCACTGTTGTGAAATTCGCGTTCGCACTCTCTTAGACCATAAATTCGTGAATGAATGGTTCTTTACAATTACCCGGACGAATTTCGGACCTGGAACCAATATGCAGAAAAAATGTAATTTGAAAAATTCACTTTTCTTCTTAGCAGGAGCTGGAACGCGTGCTTACAAAGTAATCTATGAATCGCCGTACTCGTTTCGCTTTATTTTTCCCTTGTTGATCTTTTTCATTTGTCCCTTGTTAAATCTTCTAGAAAATGCTTGTTCACTGACATTTAATTTTTATTTAGTATTTTCGTAATGTTTTATTAATTAAAATGAATATTTTTGTATGAATTTTAATATTGTTTTTAATGCTGATTTTGAAAAACTACCATAACAGTAAATGAAACGTATCATTTTTCTTTCTTATCAGTGATGCTGACCAAATAACATAGCACACACAAGAAAAGTCAGTTCAAAACTCGAAATCACGGCTACGCTTTAAATCGGTTCAAATACATAGTGAACAATTTTACCAATTTAAATCTACCGGACATAGAATAATTTGAAATGAAGTTCATTTTTTAACAAAAAAAAAACGACAGATTCAAGATTTTTTCAACAATAGGTCAAAATTCTTTATATGCATCGTCCAAGAAAATAATATAACAGCGAAAAAAAGAAATCAATTGTTTATGAACAAATAAACCAAACCTTTAAAAAGTTCTTAAAAAATAATTTCCATGTGAAGATTGTATAAAATATATCGCTAAATTGTTGCTGTTCAAAAGAACATTTTCAGGAAATTCATTTTTCATGATGTTCCGATAACTGAATATCATATCTTGGATCATTACTTCCAGTTTCCGAATTAAACTTATTATTCAAATTTTTGCTGATTGTATAGGAATCATATTTGTATCGGAAACACACTCTATCCAAAACTTGTTTATATGCATTTATTTTTATTTGAAACGGTCTACCCTGTTGAATATCACACATATTCTATGAACCAAAATTTCATCAAAAATCTATGCGGTCACAATTTCCAATATGCTAACAGTTCACAATAAGAATTCACTCCTATCCCCTTTGATACCAATGATTTCCCGTTTATCATGAAAATCATTATGCAAGAACCACGATTTATTCAAAGACCTCTCTTTCATCAAATCATCTGAAATACATTCGAATTTCTTGGAATGCAAATCTTTCGATTCGGTCAATGACACTGTCTGTGCAAATTTCAAAGAAATAGGTCAGGAAGAATGAGTGCATCGACAACATGTTTTTCAAACTGTGAATGTTGTATGCTGTTTATAAAAATGTGAATAATTTTTCTCGACATGCAAATGATTCCCGCGATTGATGGGATCAAAAAAATTGTTTGGTGTTTTAGAATTTTTTTTCATATCAATAGGTACACAAACGAATTTCCAAAATTGTTGTTTAATAAAAAAAATGCCTTCCTTCAGGTTAAAGCTCGTATGATGTTATCTAATTGGATTACCAAAGCCAGGTTTTTACATTTTAAATCACAAAGTGGAACCAGTTTCAGCATATTGACATCGTATGTGAAATATGTTTAACTGCAAATTAATGACAGTTTTCGACTTAACGACTTTGAAATTCAGATTGATTTGGATTTATTTTGCGATTATTATAAACTAAACAAATATAAGGTGTGTTGTTTTGTACTCTTGACTTCTGACAGAGCTTAACTAACCTTAACTTACCCTGAACAAGAGTGCAAAAAAAACGCACCTATAATTGATTTGTTTTTTTTTGCATACATTTAATAAATTAAATTTTGTTAGTCAAATTTTATTGAATATTTCATTCAATAGACTGAATACCTACGAGAAATGTAGGGGATACTTATAGTCATATATTGAAGCTGAAGCATATTGCTTAATCCTGAGCTTAATCATAAGAAATAAATTTTACCATATCTAGAGGAAATTATCTATAACTCAAATAGGATAATGAATGCTTACGTGCTTATGTCTAAAGCAATTGAGGTTAGATTTCGTAAAACGTCTGATCACGTTAATAACGTCAGAGTGAATGATAAATCTCAAATTGTTCATATGCTTAAGGCAAAAAAAACGGCCATTTTATTAAATTAAATAGTATGTGTCTTTAACTATTTAGTTCATTTTAATTATATATTCTTAGTCATATTTTATTTGTTTCAATTTTTATCATTTACTTTTTGGTGATAAAAAACCTGACAAAGCTCTAAATGAAGACAACCTGACAAAGCTCTAAATGAAGACAAATGAACAGAGTGTGATTACTATAGTTGTTTACCTACTTATTTTTTTAAGCCCAACCGTATTTTAGTATTTCATTTGTCATCTCTTGGATATCATAGACCCAGGCTCTAAGATGTAAAATGAAACTAACTGAAATTATTTGATAACATCAGTTCTAGCAGTTTTGAAGGAGTGAAAATAAATAGGTTAATTCGGTGCGAAAAATCACTTCTGAGTGATTTTTCGCACCGAATTAGATTGGCAGATGACTAAATAGGTCAATAGCTGGAGAGATGAATGGATAGATTTATTGATGCATAGATACGAGTATATGGAAAGGTAGATAACAGATCGATAGAAAGAAACATATACAGTGCGATCATTAGAATTACGAGCGGGTATGTAGACAAATGGATGACAGCTTCAGTCGATAGGTACATAAATAGAATGATGAATAGATAGACGGATAGACAGATGTTTTTAATCAATGATTATTACAGCTCTATACTATTGAAATTATTACTATTCTGCATCAATTTTAGAAAAATCGGTGGGGAATAATTAAGAAGTGACACCAAAAAAGCAAAAAAAAAAATAAGCTGGAACTAAAAGAAGAATATATGTTTTTCTATAACACAGGTCAAAAAATTTAAACGTTTCCAAAAAAACATTCATAAAAATAAGTTTATGTAAAGTATTATCTAGTCCAAAATCCGAAAATGATGAGCTAATGCCTGCAATACTGCCTCCGAAGTTAAAAATTCTTTGCTCCATTTTTGTAGTTTTGAAAAAAATTGAATTTTCGTTTTATTGATTTGGCAAAGTGTAATAAAAGCTTTGCACTTCCAAAAAATTACTTCGCCGGTTAGATGGAGATGTGACAATAATGTTAAGTGATTTGTTTACAAAGACAGAGCTCAATGCGCTCTATTACATCATGAAATTAACGCGAAAATTGCATTTTGGCGCTGAAGACTTTTTTCTTAGCACGTCAAAATACGTGCAGTGTTTTGATACAGTTGCTGGTTGTGCGAAAAAGGATACTTTTTCCCATTGTGTTCAGTAGTAGCATCTCTTTTTAAAAACGAGCAATAATCACCCAACATATTTGGATTCTAGTGTCCTTGGCATCTTTTATTCCATTGTCTTGATATCCTGGCGGAACCTCCCTCCTTCTCATCTTCACCTGAATGTTTCATCTCAATCGAATAACGTCATCCGGCGGCAAACACGCTGATTTTTATATGCATGTGTTTAGTTTTGAGCGGGAATGATTTTTTTTGAATGGAGAGTGTTCGAAAAAAATCAAGATATGTTTGAAGTCAAAACTAGGTAATACCATTTAAGCTGCAAAATACTAACTTGTCTAAGATGTAGCCATAGACGAAACGACTATTTTAAGTGACCCGGCTGAGTTGCAATTACTCAGCCTCTCTTTTAGAGTAGACCTGCTGCCGTTTAATGTCCTGCCTATATGCATCTGCGATGGATTTCAGAGGTGAACAGCACACAAATTTTTACTCTTTTGTGTGAGTATATTTGATCAATATTGATCTTTTAGCCCACCTAATCTGAGCTTACTAGCTCAAACCTTTCCTAGTGCAAAAATATTTTACATCAAGTCGATTAAAATGTCCCTTTATTGTGGCGTGAAAAGCATCTCAAAAACGTTCAAAACGCCCCACTCGCGCATATAAAGTCAGCTCAATGAAGTCAAAAGTCGATGTGACGGTAAGGTCGTGATGAGCCAGTACAGAGCTGACCCAAGATGTCCCATCAATCACCGTACAAGATCCTTTACCAGCCCACTAGTCATAGCTCTGTGAAGTGACCACATATTAATTTATCAGCTCACCGCCCATAGTTCTGTGTGATGAACTGCTTTCCACACAAATTCAATGGTGACATGAGATTCTGAAGACATATGTATTTAATCGGACAGTGCAAAAGCTAGCTTGGAATAAGAAATTTAGGCGGGCAATTCGATGAGCATTCTCACGATAGGTGTATGATGCGCTAGGGGTAGTATGGCTAACGACTAAGTGATAGATTCTATTGAATGAATTGTGCTGGCTCAAATAGTTCATTAATTTGTTGTGTCGTCCTTCAAAAATTGGCTTTCGTTGAAGACGGTGGAATTAACTTACAGATTCGGTTTTGTTTCTGATTTCCCTACATTACGTGCTTGCTAGAAAAAGCACTCGATAACTAAAGCAAATTTAAAACAATATTACTCCAGTGTAAATAATAATTTATTCTCGTTTGTTAAAGCGTTATATGTATATATTTTTGAATTATTTTTGTTAATTTCATTTTAAATGCTGTAAAAGCGTTGAAGTCATTTCTAGAAGCATTCAAACGATTTTCGGTACCGGTAAGTTTGACTTAAAAATGGGGAATCGATATTGATCATATCATATATTTCAATGCACTCGTGAATGGCGAGATTTTCGTTGTTAATTTTTAATCGAATCTTTGATCACACCAAAAGGAACGATACTGATATATTGTTGAAAATATGCATCCGGCATTATCTTCAAACATCTAATAGTCATATCACAACCATGCGAATGCGGCAACATTAACTTTTCAGCAGAATATTATCCAAATTAAAATTCAGAGCTCAACTTCAAAGCGAATTAATTAACTATACCAACAATTCAATACCATCTTTCCAATAAAAATTGGCATTTAATCGTATCTTAAGTATTTTGAATTGAAATTCAGATTGTATCATTATGTACACACCTGGCATCGAGTCACATTTCTTCCTTTAAAAAGTTTCGTATCATAACAGCCTAGGGAAACAAACATCTCGTCATAAATGCCACCGGTTTGATTGCATTCGAAAAAATCACAAAAAAAATCAAAATTATCATATCAGATCGATTTCAACGCGCAACAAAATCTAATCAAAAGCTCAAATTTCTCAATTTCTTGTAACATTGAAACCGGTTTCCCGAAGCGCATTCGAAATCGAAATGTGTTAATGGCAATGAATTAACCTACGGAGAGAAAACAATTATGCTTAGGAAGCTAACGGCAACATGAAACAATTATTTTTTTAAAAAAGCATCTGCATATTTATATGCATTTCATGAAAAAGAATTATGAGTGAAAATTTATTAAGTTTGAATTTGAAATATTCAATTCGAAATTTTTCCTGGAGGATGCACTAACGAATATGTAGCGGACGGAATTTTCATTTGCTACATGTGCTCTTGAGCTAAATATCATCAAATGAACAGTTGTACTAAATGCCTACATTCAAATCGCAGACCAGCATCGAATCTGGTATTGCCGAAGAATATAATCATTTTGACTCGATTTTACGAAAGCAACAGAACTGTTCAACGTACCACCAGCCATCAATTATTTTACCATGAGGCGTAAATATGATAAATTGATTTCTATTTAAGATCGGTTGAGCGTAATTTGCGAGCGTATTGCGAAAAAGCATTGAATTTTCATCGATTAGGTTCCGGTAAATTTGATTGGTATATTAAGGTCGTGTAAGATATTAATCTAAATACTTCCTGACTATTTTTGTGCTAAACTTTGAAGGTATTTCTAAAAAAATGGTGTAGGGTCAAATAAATGCTGTTGATTAAAACTAAACTGATAATCTTTCTAAGCACCTATTTGCTGTATACACATCCACACACCAAATCCAACCGGTTACATTTTAAATTAAAAGAACAGATTTGTAGAAAAAGAGTCAAGAAATGCAAATGTTGAAAAATCAATTTCCTTCCACTTCATCATAAAGCGAGCCACTTTTTAACTTCATCCTGCCTCATGACCTGTCGATTGCTAATGTGTAAAATGAACCGACTTTCCTGACTTTAAGTCGTAGGGAGGCTCTTGACGTTACCTTAACCTGCGGTCCTGCAGGATTGCAGGATCATAGGTGCATAACCTTTAAAGTCGACAACCATAGCTCATCACAGCGGGTAACCTTTATTGATAGACACAGAGCGGATTGAAAAAAGCTGCAATCTTAGGATCGATCTTAATTGTAACCTCCTCCGGGGGCATTGGTTGCCATTAGAATTAAGATCGTTCGGTTAGTATTCTTACCAGTTTTCTCAACTATACGTGTTGAGGGGCGTATACTACACCTAAAGTGAAAGGGAAGGCTTAGCCACCATGACGGAATATGGAAATATGGAACATGTGCAGGAAAGAGTTTAATGGCTCAAAAAGATCTAATTAACAGTCATTCTATAAAATGAAGCTTAAGCAATTCAAGTATTACGCACGCAAGGCCAAGAGATACTCATGAAAATCATTCTGCAGTAAAATAGAGGATATCAACAAATTATCTGAGCTAAGTTTTATACTCTATTTCCACGGCTATAGGAGGTATCTAGAACCCTGACGGCATCTTAACTAAGTTAAGCATTGATACCTTGACTATTCTCGTGGGCTAAAATATCCCGGGGAATCATAATCCGCAGTGTAAGCGAGGCACCAAGTGGATCATGCCTTTAGCTTAACACCGCCTTTTAGGACAGCTAACTTCCAATTGTGGTGAGCCATAAACTCTCTTGGGCCGTTCAGGTCTCCGGGTTCTGATGGCCTTCTTCTGGCGGACATTCAGCTGTCTTCACGTGCTTCTCCATCAGTCACGTGTGTCTCCATCAGCTGGCGGAAAACGAAAGTTGTATTTATTCCTAAACCAGGAAAAGTTTCGGAAGTTAAATCAAAGAACTATCGTCCAATTTAGCCTAGCTCTGTTCTGCTTAAGATTCTGGAGAGAACCACGCCTGTAGAAACTGCTCATCATATCCTCATTGAGGAAATTGAGAAATATATCGGTCTTATGAAGTATACTCTTGCTAACTTCCTAGACAGTGAAAAAGGGTTCAACAATATTAAGCCTGATTCGGTGTTAAACTGATTCGGCGTTGAATGTTGATAGGCTGCATGAAGCAGCTTTTCAGGAGTAAGGTTGATTCATCCTGCTTAGGGAATGCTCAGAGTTATGGAAAGATTGAATTACTCTATATATATATCCAAGCTGAAACGGGGACTGCGGAAAACGGAACTTGTACTCTATTAAAATGAACAAGAGGGTCAAGACTGATTCTTGATTCGAAGCTGCTATGGGGCGCAAATGTAGCGGAAGGCGGCAAAAAAACAGAAAACAGAAAAGAAAAAAAAACTATATGAGTGGATTCGGGGCTACAAACCTGGGTATTACATGGGTCTATACCACTGTAGTGAAACCGATACTACAGTACGGGATACCGTTCTGGGTTGCTCGCAAGGCGGTTCATTAACTTTTTCTCTTAAAAGCTCGTAAATTGGCTTCAGTTTTGATGACGGATGCTCCCCAAACCACTGCTACTAAAACAGTTTTATGATGCTTCAGTGGCCACCAAACCAATTAACTAGGCCAATCTTCCTGCTGTGAGATTGCATTGCATTTCTACGTTTGTTCAGAATTTGGCCACGCTAGTATCTTATGTGCGGGACTTCCTGTCGTTGACTACGTTATTCCAGGCACTTTAATAGACTTGAAGCTTACAATTCGTATTAATGGTGTCACTCTTGATAGCAGGCTTACCCATGCGTATACTGATGGCTCAAAGTTGTGTACTGTGTGTACTGTGTGGCACTTAAGGCTATCATTTAGTCTTACAGATTTTTTTAGTGTTTTCTTGTATCTTAGCTATTTTGCAGGCAATCGACTGGCTTTTGTGCAATCAATAGTTCGGAGTGAACATATGCAACCTCACGGATAGTCAGGTGGCGATTAGTTCCCTAACTGGTTATTGTATGTCGTCCTTAATTATCGCTGAATGACATACATTTCTTAAAAAGATGTCGAGAGACTCGGCAATACAATTGATTTGGGTACCTAGACACATGGATGCTTGGGGGCAATTGTGAGACCAATGAGCTGGCCGGGCTTGGTACCTAGCTACAAGAGTTCTCATGTCCTTCATCAACAGGTAAGCCGACGTCATCGGACGAACTAGCAATTAGTCGAAAGTACCTCGAGGACGCTAAAGGATCCTGGACGAAGGAATTATCCGGGACTTTTAGAAGGTTGTCCTGGATCTCTGTGAACTTGCGTCAAATTTAATGATTTCTACCCGAGCTGTGGCTTCGAGGAGGAAGAGGGATCAGTCCTCCGTCTCATGTGTCAAGGACCAGCTCTGGTTAGGAGAATACTGACATCGGAGCACCATTCCTCACAAGTCTGACTGAACTATCTGCCGTTGGACTTAGCGGAGATGGTTCGCTTAATCTAATTTAACCAACTACTAAGAACAAGGTTTTGGCACGAATGAGTGATATCATTATCAAACGTTTTTGCTACTGTAAATTGAATAGCCTCAAAGACCTTGCAAGTGGCTTTTTTATTTTGTTTATTTTAATTTTTTTCATCTATTCCTTAAATTATCTTAGTTTTAAATAGTTTTCGAAGCCGCGGTAATTTCATCATTGCAAAGTACTTCGAAGAAAAATAAAAAAGTAACATTTTATAGTTTTTTTAATGGTAAAAAAAAGTATTTCCTGTTGCTACTAAGCAATACTTTTTCATTGTCCTATTTATTCACACATAATCGAAATCATATTTTCCGTTTCCTTATTATTTTATAAAAGAAAATCTACAATAACCAAGCACTAATCGAAAATCAAACTTTCCCGTCGACAATCAACACCTCACTTACTCATTCGCTTCCTCAAACTAGAAACCAGAAAAAAAGCAAACAAGAAAAATACATTTATTTGCTCTTATTGACATGTAAATGCAATATGCATTCATTTTAATCTATACGCAACGCGATGCATTGTGCACCTAGGTATAGCGCTAATCCCATTCAGTCCATTCAAGATGGATGAACTTTTTCACGATAGTTTCTTTAAGTTTGTATATTATTGTTGTTGCTCATATTAACCGCTGGAGTTCAGATTACCATCTCGAAACTGGGCTTTTGTCTCGGATTACGTTAGATTGTGACCGGCGGGGCATTGCATGTGTGTGGAATGAAAACCTATTTTGGTGCAAGAAGTCACCAATAAGCTGGTGTGGTGTGGGATTGCAACGATTTGATAAGTCAAGTGTGACATGAATAACACAAATCTGGAGTCAATGATATTGTGGTGTCTGACACGATTCGCATTGATGAATAATATTGAATGGAATGTCTTGAACATGAAACCTGATTAATAGTTTGATGCAATCATGACCAATTGCTACATTGGAAATATCTGAAATCGGCAAGCAGTTTTTCCATTTTCGAATCAAGCATACCTCGAGTCCGAAATCCCATAAGCTTTTTATTTAGCCTCAATTTCAATATCTTTCAATGCAAAATAAAACTCCGCTAATCTTAAAAAAATTGTTTGGAATTTATCTTTTGCATATTGTTCTCCACCATTTAAAAAAACAATTGCACCTAAAATATTTATCGAGATATGTAAGGTATACATGAACTTCATCGTCAATCATGCAGAACACAATTCGTTTGCATCCAAACGAGTCAAATTAACATCATACATTCGAAATAAAACTGTCCATTTATCTGATTCTGCTTCGTTCTTCCTCGATCATTAACTTAAATCTGATATTCATACAGATTGCGCGGATTCATACGCGCCACCAATGCTACAGATGAACAATCTAAAAATGAAGATGAACATGAAAATGAAGAAGCATCGACATTGGCATCTGCATCAAGATGCTAACGGTAAAGTTTAGTCGCGAGCTGGTTTACGAACACGTACCGTTCGAATCTACACATATTCTTCTGTTCTTGCACATTCCTAGTGAATGAGATAGTAGTGATGGTTGGCCATACTGGAAGCTGTTTAGAGCTTGGTCTGGTGCTCGGATGTAAATATCAGGTTTTGGCTGCTGGATCATCATAGAGGATGTGATTTGATATCCAATAAGAAAGTTGAAACTGCCATTTAAACCAGTAAAAGACATTTTCAGATAAATTACTGAACGTACTTGAATGCGGGCATAATGCGTTCCATTCCAGGTAGTTACAATCTGAGTACTATAGGATCGATTAATTGCATAATGTGAAAAAGGTACAACGACGTTGTGTGGATGTGAAAACTTGCCCGATACTGTAATTGGTCTGCGATTAGTGTTGTGAAACGACACGGTCTGGTTAGTGGTGGATGTGTAGGTGTATCTATTCGCTGTCCAAGTTCAAGGCAATTGCAAGATGATAGTTTGATTTTATATAGGAGTGTAATGTTGATAATAATGACAGTTATGTTAAGAAGAGGTGAGAGGCCAGTTACTTCCTTCTTCTGTGGATAATTATTTATGGAAAATATAATGATAGCTGATTGTTTTCTTGGAACTTTGTTGCAGAATGAGCTAAATTAGAGCAAATGTTAGTTTATGCAATTTGAGTCTAAAGAAATATCTTCAAGTAGCGGCCAGGGTTCCTTATAAGTCAGAGTCCAATGTAAGTGAGCAGAAAATAAAAAAGTCTATAAAAAGTGATCCTTGGTTCTATGCGACTCACACTCGATCATTTATCGAAAATTCAACTCTCCAAACTGGAAATAATATTATTATCAACGGTAACTCATAAACACAAAGAGCTCATAATTTTCGTGCCCAACTATCTTAGCTAGTTATCTAGCTTAGATAGTTGGGTACGTACTAATTTACGAATTTGAATAAATGACACCATTTAAAAAATTATGCAAACCGACTCTTCAGAGGAGTTTGAAATCCGGTGAATATGAATTATCTGAAATTTAGGATCAGAGCATTGAAAGTGGTGACCAAATAGGGAATATCATAGCTAACAGGCATGCAAAAATTTTGTCCATCTGTGGTAATAAAAGCAATGTAAGAGTGAATTCTAAGCAAAGCCCCCGTACTGTCTCTTAAGTCCAGACGCTAGGTAGTGTAGCCTACCTGAGTGGGTAATTATGCACCATTCCGTACTCCTCCTACAACATACTTCCTTGTAGCCTGATGTACATTAATATCTTTGCTGTAAAACCAGATTGCTACCCGGACAAACCCCGATTCAGACCATAGGAAAATATGCTTTGAGTCGATTTCATAGCTTTGATCGTTTTCGTGCATTAATAGGTGTAATTTCCTGGCCAAGGTAAAGAAAAATGAAATAATCACAGCGCTCATTTATAGGAAAGGCTAAGGCTTAAAACTGAAACCAGCAGCTATATACTTTGGAACACACTAAGTTTAAGATCATATTTCTATCATTCTGGTATCTATCACATAAACAACAGCAGAGATGTGAAACAACCAAAAGTATCCAAAACGATTGATGCAAGCGATATCAGTTCCTTCAAGAACCAAGTTTACATTTTTACCGACAATAGATTCTCTTACGTTTACTTCAAATCCAAAGATCAGTAGACGAACTAACTTTATTTGACGTAGAGCAATCATCATAGAACGAATTCACCTCCTTCACTGGTGATTGTTTTACGTTGAAAAAAATCGCTACAAGTCATTCATTTCTTAGAGAGATCATGCAAAATCCAGTTCGGCCGCCGTACTAAGTTCTTGTCTTTGAATGTATTAAAGAATATAACTGTTTTACTGAGAAAACGTAAATTGTCTCCAAATGTTTGATGTAATACACAGATTCACCTGAGACCTTGGTAATATGTCTGACGAAATTAATGCTGCCGATCATTTGAGTCACCACATCGCTCTTTATAAATTGAACAGAATTGGTTTTTTCTTAACCATTGTCAGATATTTCGGTCTCAGTTGCTCCATCATTACAGTTGCGTCTATTATAGTTTCTGTATATGTGTCTTTTTCTAAAATTGAACTAGACTTCCTCAAGAGTTCACCTTAGGACCGCTGTTGTTCTAAACCCTGCTACCATAGACGAATTGCCAATACTTCTTTCCAGATGATCTGAAACTTTTTATGAAAACAAGATCTATTGAGAATCACAACTTTGTTTAAATCCATCTTTTATTTCTTGAAATTTTGTATCTAAAAGCCAACTTCAAGTTAAGCTCAAAAAACTGGTAACAGTGCTATTTTTAAAAAAATCCACCCCCTATATATGGTTATTCATCAAGCATTAATTTTCTTTCTTTCCTCACTTATGGGGCATTTCACGTGAAGCGGACAACGAAAAAAAGCCGAGGCTCTGGATTTCGTTCATATTGTGCCTAATGGTACGTCTAGAGGATATGAACGTGGATACACACATTTTTTTTCCATGAGGTTTAGTTGCCGAGCTATGAGCTCCTGTTAACGAAATGATGAAAGCGAATAAAATTTGAAAGCCGATTTTGAGAGTCAACAAAAAAACCTACATACTGATTGGTATAGAAAATTAACTGTTTTCTTTAATTTTGAAATTAGATTTGAAAAACAAATTTGGCTTCCTGTGTCAAAACGGAAGTAGATACTTCAACTTGTAATTTGAATGATTTGGGCCAGGTTAATTTTGTTTATTTTTATAACAAAACAAAGCTTAAACTATACTTATTTTATCATAAAAGATTTAGGATGGGATGGCCAGTAGTTTAGAAGGTAGATACAAGTCGCATGGTCGCATGGGTCGTGTCTCCGGGAGCTTGATAAGAACATCGAGTGTCCCTCGGAATATCGATATCTGTCAAAAATTTGAAATGGTATATACGAGTATTAACATATAAAAATAATCTTTAAATTAAAATATTTCGCTTTGAAAACCAGAAAAAATTAAATCACATTAAATTAATTGAAATTTGTTGAGCGCAACAGGTACTGAGCTAATTTATATTACTGGGAAAACGAAAAGATCTCTGAATTAGTAATTTCACCTGACACCAATCGTAATTCAGGGCAGTTTTACTTTTAGGTCTTTGTAGTAATAGCATGCGAGTTTTGAATATCGTAAACATAATCATACATATTGTTATGAATATGTATAAGTACGTATAATAAATAAGTAAGCATATGCGTTGCATTATAATCTATAAAAGAAGCTAAATCTAAATCTAAAAGAATCTAAATCTTCAGCACTTAGTCGTTAAGTAATTGCTCTTATTGTAATTACCAAAAAAAATAACTATTTTGAATAAAGGGAACAAAAAACGAGAGTGGCAATTCAGTGAGAGTATGTTTTCCTTGATCAAGAGGTCCTGAACTTTTGATGTCTATGTAGCCTTTTATATGCCCCAAACACGACACTTGTACAAAATGTGTTTGCGCAATCATGTGCGAAGCACACATAATACCACTTTACTGGTACCATTTTCAGTGTTTTGCAGATTTTTTCAAGGAAGGATAGAATATGTTATACAGAACAGAATAGAACTATGCCGCAAAAACAACAATCTAGTACAAAACAGCAATGCATTTGCTAAGACTGACATAGGTTGCTGTATTCGCTGTGGTAGCACAAAACAGCTGAAAATAAAGGGAGAAAATAACGAGTATACACTACCACAATCGATAGAAAATAGAAAAGGAACCAACAGAAAATTACCTCTTTTAACTTTCTACACATAATAAGAGCTTTTTCTAATTTCCTAACTACCAAAACATTCAACATAACCAGCAAAAAAGACAACTTCTCATGAGCTTTTCTTTTTTCTATTAGCCCATTCTATAATTCAGCACGTGAACTACCAATGAGGAATAGAACTTCTGTACGAGTGAATTCACGGGTACAGGAGTGTTGTTTTTTCCAATGCGTATACTCTATTCTATGCTGGATAGAGGAGCAAAAAAACACGCCTAATGGATTTAAAGTAGGTGTGTATGATTGTTGTATTTTTTTAGACGATAACTTACAAATGTCGGAAGATAGAAACCTCTGAAACCTCTGAATGAAAAAGTGGGCTTAGAAAAACTCAGTGTTGATATTCCTCTAAATTATTTGCAATAAATATCCGAAAATGCCAACAAAAAAACGTCCATAAAAATGTTATGGGTTTCAATAGTATTCTTCCGGTATTTTCGGATATTCTTGAATAGCCTCGTATTGAAATTTTCCCTAATAACCTCTCTTCTTTAATAATCACTCATTTTTTTAAATCATCTTTTACAGAAATGAAAAAAAAACTCAAAAAAGCTGGAAACTTATCGTTCTCATTTAGCCGTTTATGTACGGCCGACATGTTCACAGCTCAATTTTTTTCTGCAAAATGGGTTAATTTTACAATATATGACACATTCACGCTTGCGATATCACCAAAATGGCAAACTCTATTTGTCTATGCACAAACGGCTTGCACAATCATGCAATTATGCCAATTAATCTGCATGCGCAATCATATATTGCGTAAGCATTCTGGTGTCGTGTATGAGTCTATTGCTTTCAGAGGTATAAATATTTATCAGCTGCAGCAACAAAACCTCGAAAAGATTAATATGACTCCAACCTGAGAATAATTGTAAGGAGTAGACAGTATAAGAAAATTAATTCCTTCTGCCATTCAGATTAAACAGAAAAAAAAATTACCGAAAACAGTTACAATGCAAGTGAAACAAAAAACAAACGAGTCTCGTCACTGCATTCACTGCAGCGTGAAAAATGGAACAGTGGTTGAACAGGTCGATTGGCAATCAAAATGACAAATAAATGTCATAGAAAAATGATGATGATGCAAATTTATGGCCAAAACTCTTTTGCTGCAGTAAAACATGAAGGTCTATTTGTGACGATTTATTGCCTATTCCCATAGCACTCGTATCTAACGAAATATAGCATTTCAGTATGTATTATATGGAAAAACATGGACTCCGCAAATCTTTGTCTGTTACTTGTCGTTTATATAATAATTTTCTACATGCTTCCGTAGTGTATTACATTTTATCATAAATCGTTTCATATATCAGTATACGTAACACTTAGCATTTTAAATTGCCTTTTCACAGTGCGTCCGAAAAATTGAAATAAATAAATTGCATGCTTATAATTTCATAAAATATTACTTTGGCTTGGCAGTGTAAAATGTACGTTAAATGATACATCCTAAAAATTCGGCCGTAAAACTTTGACAAGTAATATTGGCCCCCAAATATAGCTACCAATTTTTAGCATGTGCTAATAAAAAAAATCGATACAATAGCAGATACTTTGTCATTGGCGCCAATTTATTGAAGGTATATATTTCATTGGTATGGTAGGTATTTCATAGGTAGTTTCATAGGTAGGAATATATTTCATTATTGAAGGCATATATTTCATGAGGCCATATATTTCATTTCTAATTGGAAACCGCTGTGTGATATTTTTCTATGAGTTTTTTTGCTTTAAAAAAAATGTGCCAAAGCGCTTGACACACTTATATCTGCGACGGCATATCAAAACAATACTAAATGGAAAAAGCGTGAATTTTTCCATACCAGTTTGTTATTTTGACAACCTTCTTGCTGGAAATTACCAATTTGATATAGTAGAAGATTGCAAAGACTAAAAAAATTTCATTTGCATGAAAAAAGAAATATATCGGGAACTAAAAGCCACTTTTTTCTTGCACTACGAATTTTCAAGGTTTTCGCTCATTTTGATCATATACTGTTCGGCGAAACAATAGAAGCTGATTAGTGGTTTTGTTTTTTTTTCTTTAAAAGCAAGGATGAAGAAATCACTGTGATAACGCATTTGAATATTCATATAACTAATGAAATAATTTAAGATATAATGAATGTAAATGGATTTTTTTGAAACTTTGCCTGTAGACTACATATTATTAATGCATTTGCGAGGATATGGTTCAATGTGGATATCAACTAGAAATTTCGAAAAAAAACCATCAAAATAAAAAACAAACCATTTTACATATAGTCTTCTTTGTAATCAAGCACATATGCAAGTTTATCCATATTTCAAGGAAATAAAATTGTTGAAACAATCAAAACGAATTTTCTGATCCGTTTTGATTAGCTTTCCAATAAACAAAAGTAGAATCAATGCTCGTACGATTTTTTCATGCTAATATTGGTGCTTGGCGTATAGTTTTTATGTTGAACCGACATCAGACACTTACTCATTATTTCTTGTTTTCATTACTTTAAGGTCTGCTCAGAAATCATTTTAATTTATGCTGGCATAAAAAAACACACATGAAACATGAAACAAACATCATGAACTTTAACCTCCGATTATGTTTCACAAAATCAAATTCGTCATTGCGATCTGAGAAAACTGAGTTCTATCACGATAATCTTCACATTAACATTCTCACCTGAAGTTTCTTTTTTCATCTTTTACCAGCCACTGAACCCGCATGACAAATACATATGCATGTCCATCCTTACTTTGCTAAGAAGGTTCTCATTGGTACTTTGCTAAGGCTTATTCATCATGATCAATTGTTTCTGTCATTCATACATCTGACAATCTTAGCAATTTATGAGACAAGCTGACATATTCCCAAGTACATACGAGAAGTCTGTTTGGTAAGACTTATCCATCATATGTCAACAATACAATGTAGTAAACAATTCATACTACAGAAACTATGAAGACAGACAGAACATTCTTTCATTTATCTGATGTCAGTTATTAAGTGGTTTTTTATCACATCTATCATTTTGATTTTGAATGATTTTTTAAATGGTCGAGACATGCGTATGTGGGAATGTCGGAAAGAGATGAATAGGTTTGGAGATCAGTGAGGTTGAATGTTGGGAGAATCTGAATAAGGTTTTTGAATTTAGTATGGGAAAGTGAAGTTTCAAATTCTCTGATGCTGAGTGTTTTTATAAAGCAGCTAAAGGGGGCATTTGGTTTAGCAAACAAGGGGGCAACGCTATTTTAGTTGTCAAACTGTCATGAATTTATTTGGACTAGGTACGTACCTCAACAACAGTTTTCGTCCAATATTCTCATCGTAAATTGACTTTTTGGTGAGCTGTATTTCATCTCGATGCTTCTTTGGCTTAAAAATGATGGTTTTTCCTTGTTTTTGAAAAGTTTATTATTTTCTATATTACATTACTGAGACTCATTGTTACTAATTGCTAATCAAGCAGCTGACTTAGAATTTATTTATTTATTTATTGATTTAATGTCTATAACAACAGATCGAGTCCAATTACGCAATAGACAATGATAAATAAAAATAAAAATATAATATAATACAATGATAAATAAAAATAAAAATATATATAAAACGAACAAGAGTGTCATAATTCAATAGAAAATAAGAATCCAAAATTTAAATATGCAATTAGCCAAGATGAGCATGCATTAAACAGAATAAGTAATTACTTTATCTTTTAACATTTTTTTGAAAAGCATCAAGGTCGGTGGTAGGGAACCAAGTCTGAGTTCGTTATGCTGCCTAGGTAAACGTAGCAGCGGTGAAAAGTAATATGTATCAGCCCGTGCAAATGGAACATTAAACGTTAAAGTTGATCTACATGACCGATCCAATACACGGACGGAAACCAGGTTGCAGAGGTCTGATGGGACAAGTCGATGGTGTAATTTAAATAGAAGGCATTCATCGAAGAACAGCCTACGAGATTTCAGGGATGGAATTTGCAGCATTGTAAGTCTCGCACTATACCCACAGTAAGTCAAATTGAATTTGAAAAGCAGAGTGCGGGTGAACCTGCGTTGTACAGATTCAACCGCATCAATTAAGTACTGAAAATGTGGGCACCATATTTGACAACAATACTCAAGGATACTACGGACAAAAGAGCAAAACAGGTGTACACAGGTGGAGATATCGGTAAAATGCTTAGAAGATCTAAGTATAAAACCCGAGAGCCTGGACGCTTTGGCAGTAATATGCAATATGTGTTGGTCAAATAAGAGTTTAGTGTCGAAAATAACTCCAAGGTCTTTAAAACAGAATACAGCATCGAGAGAGGTACCGGAAGCGCAATAAGAAAACACTAAGAGGTTAGTTTTACGCGTGAACGACATTTGGCGACATTTTAAGACATTCAGAGTAAGATAATTTGCACTACACCAGTTGCCCAAAGTGTGCAGATCATTCTGTAACTGAAAGCAGTCTTCAATTGTATCGATTACTCTGAAAATTTTAAGATCGTCTGCGTAAAGAAGGGAGAAGGAGTTTAGGAGACCTGGCAGATCATTAATATAGATTAAGAACAACAAGGGGCCAAGTATCGAGCCTTGCGGAACACCAGAGGTGGGATAGAAGGGAACAGAGGAGCAGGAATTCACAGTAACAACACAAGCACGTTCATAAATGTAAGAAGAAAACCAGGAGAGCAGCGGTCCATAAAAGCCATATTTCTCTAATTTCAAGAGAAGAAGCACGTGATTAACAGAGTCAAATGCCTTAGAGAAATCAGTGTAAAGAACATCCACCTGTCTTTGCTGAGAATTAGTAGACATATAACTTGCTTCAGCATATGCCAACGCACCCTAAGATATAATCACAAAACCGACTTATATTTTGAGCTAATAAAAACGAAAACATGTATTTAAAAAACTGACGAAGTTTTTATTTTATTTCCATTAATCAAGCGATGGGCTGCAGCTTTAGTCCATATTCTTCAATACAATAATATGCAAGCTCGGCTATTGTCAAATAAACGAGAAATAAAAAATAATATTGCAGGATATATTCGCGCAATAAAGGAAAGAAGATAAGTCAGGTTAGGTTAAAGTGGCTGCCAATCGACAGAGGTCTGCCGGACAATTAGTAACACCCAGGCACAAAAAAGGCCCGTTGTAAAGCCACAATAGTTTATTTAATCCCTCCTATTCACTAAAGCTAAAAAACAACCTGCTTCCTTTGATGAACCGCACTATCCGCTTTAGATTGACCAAGGACAGTTTGGTCAGTTTTTAGAGAAAAGGTGCACCAAGTGCTGCCGCCCTTCTCCTTGCCAGCGCTGAGCACTGGCACATGAGATGGTGGACCGATTTCTCCTCGTCTTCAGAGCCACAGGTCCGACAGAAGTCGTTAAACCCTGCGCCGAATCGTTGCGCATGCCGTCCTATGAGGCAGTGTCCTATAAGAACGCCCACAGCTAATCGCAGAGCGCTTCGAGTTAAGCCTAATAGCTGCCTGGTGCGATGCGCATCTATGGTGCAACATGACTGTCTTGTTATGGTACAGGATGGTTTATCTGCTCTGGACTTCTTAGCGTCCTCAAGGTATTTTTGCCTGATGGCCAATTTGACCGATGTCATTGGTATTCCTATTGAGAAGCAGCATGAGATCTCCGGTATGTCTCGACATCTCCCAAAGAGATGCACGGCGCTCAGCAACAATCATGGATAGACGTCCGATACCACAGAAGCCACTCCGAATATTCGATTACACAGAAGCCAGTCAGCTGCCTGAAAAATATATCCGCAACCTCCGCTTGAAAGACACTACAATGGTCTGGTAGACGGACGGACAGCTTGAGCTTCAGCTCATCTGAGTATGCACCACTCCTGACTGTATTGTTTAGCTTTAAGCCGTCGGTGTACTCATGGATATGCCCACTTTCGAAGGGGACATCGTCACGCCATTCGTCCATACCAGAAATGCAATTTGGAGCTCCAGGTCTAGTAGAAAACGCTGAGCTATGTAGTCAACACCCACTTCCATGTTGACTCAGTGTCACATCAGCAAGATTAGCTTGCTGTAAAACCAGTAGATTCATTGGTAGCCAATGTAGCAATACGAAAAGTGCCTTCGTAGTGGAAAGAAGATAGCCTTTTAATCATTTTGTTTTGAAAAATTTATCTCGCAGTATGATTGTTTTCAAAAACATCAACAAATCTGCAATAGTTTATTTCAAAATTTATTTCGTTAGGACCTAAAACTTTGGGCTATCCCATATACCAACCAACCAGTGGTCTGGGAAGCACTATAAAAAAAAAAATTTAAAAAATATTAAAAAATTTCATTCCGAAAAAAAATCTACTTCGATTTCAGCTTCTCTAAGTTTAAGATACTCGTCCGATACGGCCTTATTGAGCAACTTTATGAGAAGACTTGGAAGATGTCACTAGATTTCGAAAAAAAAGTCAATTCTAGTAGCAATACCACTGTCTCCGTTTATTATCTAGCCATTTGACTGGAAAATGTATTTGTTTGGTATAAGCTGTGTCAAAGAATCAAAACAATTTTACTAAATTGCAAGAGACGCCCATTAGTTTACGATGAAAATATCAATTTTCGCTTTGATCATTATTATTTATTATTTATTTGAATGCATTAAGTAATAATAATGTAGTACTTTTTTCATTTTAAATCAATGTTAACTTGCCCACGATTAGTTCATCTCAAACAACGGGAGGTATGTGATATTTTTATTTAGCTAGTGACCATTTAACTTGATATAAATTATGGTGCATTGAAAGTTTTCGAAACTCTCTTTAACTTGAAGTTGATGAGCTGCTTGATTCTTAACCGCCTTATCAATAGCTCGCGAGATGGTATTTCTCAGTGTCTAGTGGAATTGTTATCTCTAAATTTCGTTGCTATACATATTGCGAAATCATTTGACGGAGTCTACTGCCCTACTAACCATAAAGGTTCTATCTACATTTTAGTACTTTCGAGATATTCAATGAATATGTTTTGATTTGTATTGGAGATATATAGAGAGCACATTTTTCAATATCGATTTTAACATACTTCCACAAAAGATAGGCTTTTCAAATTCTGTAGAATTATGTAATAGAGTATGTAGTTTTCGAATCCGGTATTAACTTAAAAATGAGAAAAATGTAGAACCCTTATGGTTAGAGGGGCAGTCTACCACTCAAGTTTTCTTAACCAAACTACAAGCTGCTGCCCTTAGTCGGGGCCATATAGGAACGCAGTATAAATAGATCGAAAGCGTCCTTTGTTGCCGTTCACTTTTACTTAGTGACGGACTAGACTTGTTGAATCTGTCACTGCCAATTTGGAAGCACCACCTTTACCACCCGGGATTTCATGTTCCAATTTTTAAACTCTCGTCCATTTTATTATTACATTTTTCGTCTCAATTTTTTTGGAAAAAGGTGTCATGTTTGCAGAGGTGTTAAAATGGTATTTTGACAAATACGTACAGTGTTTTTCTTTATCGACAACTTAAAAGATAGGCTAAGTTCATATTTCTGAAAAGAGATATATGTTTGGGTTGGACATATGATTGGGTTGCTTTGCGTTGGTTCTTTGAAGGAATACCATTATTCTTGTTTTAAATATGTCTTCATAATCGCAAGGGTTCCTTGATCGGTTCCATAATATTCCGACTTGCTGATCTGGACCTCAACGGGGCCAACTGACATGGGTCTGACAGTTGGTATCCTCCGCTTCGTCAGCATGGTAAACTCTGTGTTTAAGACCACCAGCTCAAGACAGTGATCCGTCATGAACCGTTCCGAACACCACCTGCTGGTAGTATCTAAGGTACAAATGGAGACATAAACATCTTAAATTTTTATTATGGATCACGCTTGAAGGTTTTACACTGTTTTCAAAATAAGGATACCCATCCGAAACACTGATTTCAAAAGCTCAGAAGTGAATAAACTATTTAAATACAATGTGTTTGTTGCTCAGGTTAGAGAAAAAAACAAATATGAAAATAAAGTTGCAAAAAGCATTTGAATAGCCGCTTGCACGATTTTTTCGACGAGCCGTTTTACTATAAGACCTTATCTTCAGGAAAGAGAAATAAATACTCTGATTTTTACCAGCTCTTTGACAGATGTAACCATTTCTGAGAAGATAATTGCAAATTTTCATAATATTCCAATTTTCGTTCAAATGGCTGACAAACCAAAAGTGGCGCCAAAAATATCTCTACTATCTCAGAAACAGATATTAGGGTTCATAGGCTCATCTTCCACTAAATTTCCACTAAATAATAAACTGAAAGTTGAATTTGAACAAAACATTACAATTACTAAATACGGAACTGAAGCTTCCGAAAATTTAAGAAAAACCAAAAAAGCGTAATCGGAAATCGGACTTGTGTTTTTCGCAAGAAAATTTATCAGGAACCTTTCAATTGTATAAATAAGCATGAATAACCTAGTGGGTTGAGCACTGGCCTCTTGTGTATGGAGTCCCTGGTTCGCAAAAGGGTTCGCGCATCAAGCTTTGAGTTCACATAGCACTGAATAGGTACCTGAATTAAGCAGGGATAAAGTGAATCGTTGATCTAATCACTCTACACTCGTATTTACTTTGATTGGAAATTTGTGGTGAAGCTCTCTACCAGCTTCAACCCCCAGACCCGTACGAGGGCTGTCGTGAGATTACTCTACTTTCAATTGTATTACGGGACCAATTTTTAAAGTTTCAATTTCAAAGATCTAGTAATATCGGGGTGCGCATTTATTTGTCACTTTAGTGCAAGGGTGCTATTTAAAATTACATTTATTTTAAGTCTTATTTATTTTAAAATCTTTTTATCTCAGCACGAAAGTATACAAAATATTTGAAAACTTATTTTCCAAAGGTTTTATTGATCTTTGCATGGTTCAAAATTTAAAAAAAAAATCGCACACTTAAACTAGAAGAAAAATTGCAAGCTGTAGATTTTTGATCATACCAACTATAATTTTTTGTAAAATATGAAAACTAATTTATGAACATTACTTCCCTTCTCTCTTGCTTTCAATTCATGATTTAAAGTAGAGACAGGTCAAATTGTTTTAGTGAGTGTTGTACAACTTTATCGAACGACGTTGCTAATTCAATGCATTTGTATTTGTCTTAAGGGGTAACACCTATGTAGAAATTTGAAAAAAATCTATTTGTTTGTTTTTGCTAAAATGGCAGGGAAACATGTCTAGAATAACGTCTTAAGTTATTTTCAAAAATAAAATTTTTTTTCCGAGTTATAAGCATAAACGTTGGACGCCCCAACGTGCGGTCGGGGCCTATGCGGCGCGCGTACGGCACGCTCTGCTCCAAAGTCCTTATACCTACTACAGGTATCCGTTAGCGACTTTTCTCATTAGTAAATTACCATTCAGTATGACAGGTAGTAGACCAACATTTGCCACAAAAAAGGCAATAAATCCACAAAGCGAAAACGAGAAACGTGAAAGAGCCACCCTTCGTTTTCAAACTTTAAATGCGTTTTTCTCGAAATCACATTTTTTGATACGGCCCGCACGATTATTCAGCCAATTTGTATCCGATCAATTTGAAATTTTGGTGCAAGCTTCACAACATCATTTTCTAGGGAAGTACGTACAATTTTGTTGATAAATTGAAAATTTTCATTTTTACGGCTGATTTTGTACGATTTTTTTTTACCAAAAAATTTTTTTTTTGGAAAACCGTACGCCAATCTTTCAAAATTCAATATTTTTGAAAACCCGTACGTACTTCCCTTGCTTTTAGTTCAAACTTTAAGAAAAATTTTGATTTTTGTGTTTCAGACCATTTGCGACGACGAAAAGTTGCGGGCCGTTTAGGCATCTTTGAAAAATCGCCTGATGCTCGTAGCCTGGTACAGCCGCCATTTTGTATTTTAGGACGTTGTAAAAATTAATTTGTATACTTCAAAACATGTATAATAAAGCCATGTAATTATTTTTTCAATCAAATATAAAGTTTCCTTGGAAAAAAATGCAAAAAATCACCCTCGAAAACAGCGTTCCACATAGGTGTTACCCCTTAAACTCGATCTGATTCCCTTAATTTAGTTCTTTCGATTCCGGACACGAAACCCCACATTAAAGTTATTATGATATAATAATTTAATCAAAATCTCTAACACGACAGGTTTGTGTCTTTTCGCCTTGTGAATTTTTTCGTAATTTTCTAAGACATTCCACCTACATACAATCGAAAGCCACCTGAAGCTATCCTAATTTCATAATACTATTTCAAACTAATTTCACATAATTTCATTTTTTTTCTCAAAATTAAATTCAATTGTATGAACTAAATAAGCTGCTATGCCACCAAATTAGTTTCGGCACGTCAATCCGTGGTAAAAAAGATAATTCTTTCTTGTCGTTTCACCGTGTCATGCAACATGCGACCTTGATGCTTTTTAATACTCACATTGTGGGTACGAGTAGGCGAAATGTTAATCAATGCTTGAGAATCAATGTCAATTCCGATGTATTTGCCTGTGGGTGAATATACGACTTTCGAGAGGTATGAATGCACTTTGAAAGATTGAAACGTTTGGGAAGGAAATAAACAAATATACAATGCAATGTCACTTTCGGGTTTTTATTCAGCCCAAGGTGGAAGGTGTCAAGTTGAACAGATTTCGGTGGACTGGATGAGGTGACAAATATTAATTGAAGAAACAAGAAACGCCTAAATGGAAATGAGTATGTAGAAAAAATTGAAGGTGATGCATTTTGTCTTTTAACATTTAACTCTTAAATGCATTCGCGTTGACATTTGAGAAAACGGTATGCTTAAAAGTTGGGTTAACATGTAAATATTAATAAATAATAACGGCGACTCACATGAGGTGGATGAAAAAATCAAGGATTTATGTTATCTTAAGGATGAGTATGGCGTTAAGATAACATAAATCTTTGATTTTTTCAGGAATTAATAGCTGAATTGCACAGAAATTTAATTATTCACACGCCATATATATATGTAGCACTGTATCCATTTTTTCACTAAAATCTTTTTTTGTTCAAAAATGCTTTCAAGTTTATGTAACAGGTTTGAATTCAAAATCTTCCACCCAGTTGTTTAGTAACTTCTACGCTTTGAAAAAAATGCACATACATAAATCTTCTAAAAATGAAAACAAATGTCGTGTTTGAACGTTAGAATTGCAAATATTTTTATTGGAAATATGAAAGAAGTCCAATCATTATTTATATTCTTGTTTATTTTGTGTAAAATTGAATGAGAAACTTCTTTAGAAAAAAAGTAAATAGAGCCCCAGTTGATTTGTAATTTCATCAATAAATTTAAATCAATCACAGCAAATTCATTTTTTTGTCTCTATTCTAATGGCTGTATGAATTTTCGTATTTGAAATAAGTGATAAGTAAGATAATGTACCTTTCACAGAATAACTGTCTCTTAAACATGAACAATATATCTCAGTGTGATTCCTCACTGAAACGTTTACAAGAAACCCCTAGTCTACTATGCATCAAAATCGTTCAAAGTGTTTCCTAATACTGATTTGGTTGATAGAACAATATACCTCAATTCGGTTACTGCATTTGCTCGACAATATCACCACTTACCGCAACGGTTAAGCTATTATAGACAAAGAACGGCACGCTTACTGAACCCATTTCGATAAATTGTTTGATATCAAACTGTAGAATAAATATCTTCTCCCGTTCCCTGCCTCACACGTAAAGAATCTTCGTGAATGTACACACATCGCTACTGTGTACATCGATATGCAAAAGCCACATCGCAAGCAGCAAACAGATTAAATAAATCTCTTCCAGATTCACCTGAGATACAGTTTATTTTGCCTATCTCGGTGCGCATCTTGTGCTACAAAGATGATATTTGTACTATAAGCCTGACGCAAACTGTTAAGATTATGCTTGCATTGTAGAGATAACGTTGAAATGAAGAGCGTTTTAATTGAGGCAACAGCAACAGTATCATCAGCAGCCGCTTGCACTTACTACTCGTAGACCATCTGTCTATTCAGCCATAATCGAGGTCAGAACTTATAACTCTATCGATTTCTCGCCAGTAAGCCAATCGATCGATCCATCCATCGTCAAATTGCTTATATCGAATTATCGCAATTATTATTGTTTCGTTTCATTTCGATCGAAATGAGAAGGCATCTCTTTTCTGCATAAGTCTCGTGCATCTATGGATCTAGGCCGAAAGATTTACAGACGAAATTTAATAATTGTAGCTCGAACTTTCCTCGGAATATTACGAAAATTGGATTGGAACCAAGAAAATAGAAATACCAACGAAACAAAAAAAAAATCAGATTATGAAAAGAAAGAAGATTTAACAGTTAATTGAAACTCGGTTATAGTGTGATTATTGTTTTTTCGCAGATTGAGCACAAGCGTGATTGTGTGGATTTTCAAGTTTACGAATAGTGTCCAAATCATAAATTTTTAAAAGTCAATTCCAATTTTATGGAAGGCTTACGAAAACTACAATCCAAGATTTTCGAAGATATAAATCACTCCCACATGACGGTGAAATCAAAGCGAAACCGATTATTGATTTTTGCGGTCATATAAACTGAATGTGTGTAGATCGATATTTTCCATATTGACAGGTTGGCTTAAGATATTCCGAAAAAAACAAATTGCTGGAGCTATTAAATTTGGTGAAACTGCAATTTAAAAAAAAAAAATTATAGGTCATATTAGTATGGTTAGTGGTTTGATCATATAATATGAACTCATATAGTATTTAATTGGATTTAGTTAAGCCACAAAATTAAAGTATATAGATATATTTTTAGAGGCATACCATATTGGTATCAAATGTTTACTACAATACTCAAGATTATAAATACTTTAATAAATATTGTTCTATATATATTTTTTGCTTCTCTTTCAGGTATGTCATCCAGAAATTTACAAAAAGTTAATCGGAAAATTTTGTGGCTAACAAAAATTTTATTACTGGTTCGGGTGACTTAATATTTAAAAATATTTCCATAACTATTTCAGGTGAAATAAGCAAATCAAAGGCAAAACAATCATTTAAGCTTATTTAATAAGCTAAGCAAATTAACCGTTAAATGTTCCTGCAAAATTATTTGAAATACTTTAGCTTGTTGATTGCAAGTTATTTCATTATAAGTAGGTATTGACGACATTGGAGCTAATATTTCGTACGAAAATACTTACAGAAAATGTTTCATTTTTCCGACAACAAATGATGTAACCATCTTTCTTGCGATTATGCTTTGTTACTCACCGCCAAATTAAATTAAGTCATTTCATTTGGAACAGATTGATCCACTAAACATTTACTTCTTCTTCTTAATTTTTTCCAATTCAATAATTTCGTTTGCAAATTACATAACGGGATATTGAATATTTGAAAAATGTATTCAATGAATACAATGGAATTATATTTTGATTTTGTAATCAATGCAAAGATATATCGAACGCCATTGATACAGTAGTTTAGGGTTTTTTTCCAATTGCATATTTAAATATTTTATGCAGAAAAATGTCATATAATGTCTCTTCGATCAGATTTTTGAATCGGATGAAAAGTTTAAGCCACCTTAATTATTCAGGTTTTGGACCCATAATTCCAATATTTTTGCGAATGGGGAACTAAAAAGCGAAATTTTAATAGAAACGTGAATTTTTCCTTAAGCTGATTTTTCGGAAATTTGCAAAAGAGATATTTTTTCACGTTAAATCATAAATGGTTTCATATGCAGTCAGACTTTGTGACGTCAATTATTATGCATATGCAGTCAGACTTTGTGACGTCAACGATATATCGAACACCATTGATACAGTAGTTTAGGGTTTTTTCTAATTGCATATTTAAATATTTTATGCAGAAAAATGTCATATAATGTCTCTTCGATCAGATTTTTGAATCGGACGAAAAGTTTAAGCCACCTTAATTATTCAGGTTTTGCACCCATAACTCCAATATTTTTGCGAATGGGGAACTAAAAAGCGAAATTTTAATAGAAATGTGAATTTTTCTTCAAGCTGATTTTTCGGAAATTTGCAAAAGAGGTCTTTTTTTCACGTTAAATCATAAATGGTTTTATATGCAGCCAGACTCTGTGACGTCAATTATTTTTTTTTTTCTGAATGCTTAGTCGTATTTGACAATGCTCTCAAACTTTTCTCAGTCTAAACTTTTAACATCTTTGTTTTATGAAATACCATCGCAAAAACTTTGAATGTGTGATATTCAGCATACTTTCAAACTGGCACAAAGTTCAGTTTTAATTGCACTAATTGATGCGTTGTTTAGTAATTGCCTAGATGTTTTTTGAGTAACCCTTTATTCTAATTTTGATAAGCCGATTACTGAATACCTTTATTTTTAGGAAAAATGTGTTTATAATACTAGGTACTGAGGCATTATTTCGGTTCCCGTTATTGTTATTCTCGCCGGAACTTCTCATTAATAGCTGTGCCGTATTTAACTTATTATAAAGCTTTAATTAGATTCCAAAAAAAACAATCTGTTTAACTCTGGTGACGAATCGTGTACATATTTATTTATTTATGTTAGACCAATTTCGCAGATTAAAAATTCACTTGCCAAATTGAGTAATTAAAAAATATGAATAAGTTAAATAAAGATTATTAGTAACTTATTTAAAATGAATATAGCTTAAACGTAATGAATACAAAATATGTTTTTTAAAAAAGGAAAAAGTTAAAAGCAAAGACCCAAACTGTAGATCATCATACCTGCGAAATACGCATAAAAGGGCCAGATGAGAACACCTATCGTTCCTTATCATCATGCAAAAACAAAGATAAACATATGCTGGAGGAAAAAAGGCCGCTAAACAATTTGTGAAGAAAACATTGGTCAAGGTACGTTCTACGGAAGGAATATTCGTTATGGTAAAACGCTTTTTATAGGGATAATGAGGAACACTGAACTTGTACAAAAGACAGCGAATCAACTTACGTTGGACAGCTTCAATCGAATCGAAAAAGTACACGAAACTAAAGGACCACACTTGAAAGCAGTGCTCAAGGATGCAACGTACTAAGGAGATAAACAACGTACTAAGGAGATAAAAAGTGAAGAACAACTTTTGATACCTTATGTCCCGTTTACGTATATGGCAAACGCTTCGTGTGGGCAGGAACCTACCTACCTGCACGATAAGCATATATGTACACTTAAACCTCGCAAAATTCTTCGCAAATATTCTCTTTGACTCGGAACGTAAAACCGACATAATTTCGAGCAGCCTCCCGGTAGGACGAGACCCTCATAAACACTTCGCCACCTTCATAAAACGCTCATGATACCCCCATAAAACAGGCGGGAGCCGACGAGGAAGCCATTTACACACTCGTGCTTGTCATGGAAAAAACAACCGAGAATAGACGAGGAAACCATTTACTCTGACACTCTATCAACATATGCCGTGTCTCGGAGAGAATGTAATTGAGGCTTTAGAGGCTCAAATTTCAACTTGGCATCGAACACAACGCCAAGATCGTTGTGCTAATCCAAATGAAGCAAAATATTACCTACCAGGGACTATTCAGAGGATAAAACGTTTGGTATGAGTTAAGAGGAAGTGATTTCCAGAGTTCCATGCATTTAATGCTGTAAGATCTGACTGCGATCAAAACTAATCATTGACAGATGAGATTTCACGAAAAATCTTAATTATTTAAAAATTACAAAAAGATGATCATTTATAAAAAAGAAAAATAATAGAGGTCTAATATTGGAGCCTTGTGAAACACCAGAAGAGGGGAAGAACAGCCATTCATTATAACCTTGCAGGCAAGATATGCCAAACCAAATAAGATTTTCAAGCAGGATGTGATGGTCGAACTTGCCGAAAGTTTTCAAAAAATCAGTATGTATTACATCATTTTGAGACCCCTTGTTAAGAACGGAGGACACTAAATCGACAAGTTTGACCAAGTTAGCGGAATTGGAGCGACCCTTGATAAAAGCTTGTGGTACTTTTGAAATTTAGCTGTACAAAGTACGGTATACTTGATTGTGCACAATTTATTCTAACAGTTTAGGAAAGCTTGCAAGAAGTGATAGCTGGCGATAGTTGGAAACGTTTTCAATGTCACCAGTCTTTAGTATCGGGAAAACGTTGATCAATTTCCAGTATGAACGGAAAAAACCGTGCGAAACGCTAAGGTGTAAAAGTAGTTTCGCGATTATATTGGGTATACTGTCCTGGTAACTGCTGTCACTAGAATCAAGTTGAGACATCCAAGCTTCCACTTTATCTAAAGGATGTCAAAAACAGGAGTAGCGATAAAAGGAGCTACGGATGAGCTACAGCCGTTACAGGAATTAT
Organism: Nemotelus pantherinus; assembly: GCA_963978885.1. NCBI lineage: Eukaryota > Metazoa > Arthropoda > Insecta > Diptera > Stratiomyidae > Nemotelus > Nemotelus pantherinus. The sequence goes on along the minus strand of OZ022263.1, from coordinate 192,195,242 downwards.
GGGAAGCGACAAAGAAAGCAGAAAAGAAGTTAGCAAACATAGTACATATTCCAAGGGCACAGGAAGATTTTTAGCCATCAAATACCACGAAGTCTTGATATTATTTTTTAAATTTAATGGAACGAATGAAAGACTAGATAAGCTTCGGATTAGTGGAGAAAAAATATGAGATACGGAACGAAAGAAATCATCACTCGCTTTGTCTTTACCACGAGGAGCTGTGCTAACTGCAACCAAGAACCAAGGGAATATATGAAAGTATGTCTAATATTAACGAATTAAGGAAAGAGTAAATTAATGGGGAGTTTACGAAAAAAGAGTACCAGCTGATACCGTTGATCTCTGCATTCATATAATCATAATCAGCTCTAAGAAAGCTAAAACGAGAATTCTCACCTTCTTTAGTGAGAGATATCTTTCTAACGCTGGAAAAGAGAGGATGATGAAGGTCAGGATAGACATAAGTGTGTTAGGAAGAGGAAGGGGGTAACCGACTAAAGGTAGTGTAAGAAATGATAAAGTCTGGGCTGCAACCATTAGTGTTGGGAATGACATTGAACTGGGAGAAAGAGCATGAAAAAAGAAAAGAATAGACGGATATGGAAAACGCGTCAGTAGAGGCAATACACGAAAATTATTTACCCCAAATGATTGACAGTAGGTTGAAGTCACCATATATAATGGCAGGAGAATCTGGACATTGTTTAAGGGAGTAGTGCCGGTTAGAATGCTAAAAAAACAGCCTAATTTTCAATATTTTTTTCACCTCCTTTATTTTGTGTAAATTTTAAAATTTGCATGGGTAAAATACACATTTTGAAGATTACAAAAAAAATATTTCTTTATTTTTTTCATTTTTCTACTTATTTATAGAGGGCGCCAAAGTTGACGTCTCGAAAAATGCCTCGTCATACTGCGCACAGATAATCTTAGGAATGAAGAATCTGAAACAAAAAAATCAAACCGCATTTTAAAAAATGATAACAAAAAATGGCGGTTATTTGAAAATATTTTTCGAAAAATCATATTTTTTTCACTTTGTTTCGCTTGCCAAATTTTTTTGGGTTAATTTTTGGCCTATATTGTGGTAGATTACCACACAAGATGCTTGAATCAAGTAGTGCGCCAAGTTTGACTTAAATTGGTTCGGCCAATCCGGAGAATAAGTGTCCGCAGTTTGAAAAAACGTCATTTCGAGAAAAACGCGTTTAAAGTTTTTTTTTCCATTTATTTATTGAATATTATTTAAAAAATATGTTTTTATCACCACAGTCTGCAATCCCTAGACCATACATAAGTATTCTTGAGTCCACATAAGCCAGTTGCTCTTGCGGTTGGGCAGTTTTTCTGCCTGACTTATGCGCTCTTCATCTTTTTTCCCCCAGTAATTAAAAGCAGCGATCTGCCGTAAACTGCCGTAACTTCTTTATTTTTGGGAACATCTTATTAAAATTTTGAGACATGATTTCTGAAGGTATAATAAATTGAAAAATGCAAACAACAAAAAACCGATTTTTTCAAAATTATAACCGGTACTACCCCCTTAAGGATGAAATTGGACGAGTCTTTACACGGTGTATATGCTGGTACAAGTAGTAAGGCAGAATCATGCATAGACAGCGATCATGCATAGACAGCGATTGTATCATGCATAGACAGCGATACACGAACAATAGTGATTCACATTCAGCAGGAGTTGACACTACAAAATTAGAGTAAAAGCTTCCAGTTAGGGATTTATTAAAAGTTACAAGAACCCCTCCACCGTCAGTTTTTCATGTCGGAGAAAGATTACGATTCTGTTTAAAAACATTGTGCAGACAAAATATTTCTTTGCTGAAGATACTTGAGCTAAATTTCTTGCAATACATATCGAAACTTTACCCTAGTTTGCTTTCAATATACTTTTTCATGTCACCCTCAGTTGTTTCGGAAGCAACACGAGAAACGAAAATTTGCAGTGCAGGTGAAATAGCCCTGATGAGATCGTCGTCTTTTGCACCTTCATCTGGCAAAGATCAGCTTATATCGACGGCACAATTCGAACATCTCTATAATGTTTTTTCCATTACATACGATCAATTGATAGTGAAAATAAGAGCTAAATCTAAGAAAATTCCTGCGCCCAATGTGGGTCATATCCACTTGAATGTTATATAGAGCTAGTTTTATCTAAATTTCACTAACATGATCTTGTGATATCATAAGAACTGTGATATTTTTCATGCAATCACACCGAAAATTATGTATTAAAAACAAAACTATTAAATTTAAATTAATATTCCCGAAATTCTGACCGATTCCATCAGCAAGTACATTCATTTTATTCATCATGGGTTTAGTTTTATATATCTTTTTCATTTAGGATGATCTATGGACATGAAATATGATAGAAATACATGAAAGGCTCTTGCAAATAAAACCTGTTTTGTTTTCAAACAGCTAAAACATTTTAAAAATGGACACACACACGCGACTTGAAAAATAGAAAAATTTGATTTCAGATATCAAAATCTCACATGAATTGTTTTAACATTTACATGTTTTGCTTTCATCAAAGAATTTCACTTCTAACCTTTCGCATCTAACTCAAACAAATCATCGCTGATTCTATCGAATTTCCTTTTTATTACTTAATCATACTTTCCACTTGCCAAAAACTTTTCATTCGCAAATCACATGAAATTACCCTCATCTGTCGACAAACATTTATTTTTCCAAACAAAACAACATCGAAAACATTGCCACCATTAAATCTCAATTCGCAAGATTATGATGCTGACCCGAATCCGCAGTCTGACATCAATACTTATGCCATCAGTTTTGTACGCGAAATAACTACGATCATCTGTCTACCTAATGTCTTGTCAACTTCAAATGATGAAAAATCCAGGCTCGCCACAGAATCATTAAAATTTACATCTATTTCACATTTCGTTTTAAAAGTAGCAATGTAATGTGTTTTTGTTGTAAAATGGATTCGATGTATTTTTTTGTAAGCAATCTGTCTTTGATACGAAATTTTGGGGTTACTACTTCCGTTTTTACATTTAGGCTTTTGTAGTTTGAACAACTTGAGTGGATAGTTTCGATGAGTTTTGGATACGATGAAAGTGATTCGTAAATTCTTGATATTCGCTTTCACTAGAATTGAAATAGATATGCAGGTATATGTTTTTTTACTGACGACGTGAATATCATTGCGCAAATTAGGAAAAACGGGCTTGATTTGGAAGTGATGATGTTTCTTTGATGAGAATTATTATGCAGTTATTCATCGAAAGTGATACTCGATGGCCTAGAAAAGAGTCGAAAGATTTGATTATAGCTTCCATAATTAAATGAAAATTATTTTTGAATGAAAGTTGAATTGGGTATTGTGATTTTGTTCAAACTCCATAATATCATGATATGCTCTTTTCTATGGTTTAAGGAAATAGATTTTGGTTCGTATTATTTTTGTCCATGGGTTTTCGTCTACTTTTTGAACAGTTTAGTATTTGTTTTATCAATATTTTCAATTTGCGTTTTAGTTTCATTCAATCCATTTCAACTTTAACAAAATATCCATAGCTTATTTTACACATCATACCTGAGTTTTAATTGAAAGTCTAATATGCCAAGACAGCCAATAACAACTTGAATCTTAAATGGTGAAATCTGACCTGTTTGGTATCCTTTATTCACATTTAAGGCGAATTCACATTTAATTTGAAACACCATATAATGCTTACCAATCTGATTTTAAGTCCAATGACCTCTTAGATCTTCGGGTCTGCTATCAATCTGAAAACACTACTTGCCACCCAATGTGAAGAATAGATTTCATCGATTTTTGCGCAAAACCGCACCAAGTGGCATCGAAAATCATCGAATTGAAACATATAAATTTTTTACTAATTCTGAATCTCGTATAAATTCATCATGCACATGTGCCAAAAGTAGCGAGATGAAAATCATTACCTCTAGAAAGTCGAATTTACCTCTCTAAACACTTGAAACATAATTATACCAATGCCTATGTCTGGACCACAAGCTTCTTAGAAGTTACTAGCATAATTGCTTGCGCCAATTGATTCTGGTAAGTGATAGTAGAACTAATAAAAGGGAACAAATCAAACTCAATTTTGAAACAGATTCTCTCTCCGCCCCAATTTTCCCGACATCATCACCTCATTTCTTGCAGCAGACTGAAAATCATGCCATTCTTGTTACCATTTCAGAAGCATTCTCGACTTTCGCGGTGAAATACCAAAGTTCACATCAGTATCTATCATTAACAATTGAATACTTATCAACAAGATATCTTCGATTGGAGAAAAAACTTAAAGTTTTCCGTCATGTTCCAAATTCTAAACTTCACGGCTCGAATTACCGTATCCAAAGTACTTTCAACAAATAAGCATTCAATAAATCAGTCTAGTCGAAATCACCTGCCCCGCCAAGTCTAGTCCGTGAGAAATCATGTGACTGCCCACTCGCCACCGTGGTCACTGCCGTATCGCCTCGAACCAAACACATTAAAGGAAAATTAACCTCAAAATCATAGTGCAAAACTCATTAGATCGTTAAGATGTTGCGACCCGGAAAAAAAACAATTCCATCAAAAATTTGTACCTTTCTCGTTGCGGTTGTCGTCGCGAGCACTTTTACAGAATCCAAGTACTCACTTATTTTCACCGAATTACGAGTCCGAAGACGACTTAAGAAAATGCTACAGTTTTTACGTCACGCACCAATTATCACTACAATACACATTATTATTTTAAGTACTCTTGAAAATTGACGAAATTTGCATATACGAGTGCATATGTATACAAGTGCACAATTGAAAAATATCTTGAAGTGTTTCGAGAATTTCACATGTTCAGATGTCTTACCATTATCAGATTATATTGTATGCTGACTAATTTTTTTTGCCAGGTTTTGCTAAGTGGATCATGCTTTAATTGAAGAAGAAGGAGAAGATAAAGAAGATTAGTTCCGCCAAATGTTTTATTGGTCAGGCATGGAAAAAACGTAATTTAATTGTAGAAAACTTTCCGCTTTCGCATTCAATTAGTCTCGGCTACTGATTTAGGTAAAATGGTCCAAAGTGAATTCGAATTTCAATGTATCTTTTTTTGGAAATTTAAGTGATAGTTTTTGCATTAACTTAATTGTAACTATATCGAATAAACTTTGCATTTCTTCACGTTATTCTTGGATTGAAAATCCAATAGTAGAATAGTTGAAAATCCAATAGGTAGCAATTTTATATTATAAAATTTAATATTTTGAAGTGTCCTTAGCAAACCACCAAGAAGGAATTTACTTCACGAATTTGCCTTGTACAGGGAAAAATTGCCTGTAAGGAGATACTTTCCTAACAACAGATAGCAATGAAGATCCATGTGGCTATATGTTGGCCGAAAACCAGGAAACTTTTTTCTTGCGCATATTATATTTGAACATGATTAGTACTTTGCAAGTACGTGTTTCCATATCAACACTTTTTTTTATTTTCCCATCAACATCCTCGTTATTTAGAAAGAAGAAGAAAAGTTATTTGTAAGAAGTAATTTATGAAAAATGTACGAGTCAGTTGCAAAACGAATATGTTAACGCTGTTGAATCTAAGAATGTCTTCTGTGTAGAAATTGTACGAAATCGGTGACAGAAGAGACCCTTGTGGAACTCTTGAAGCCATGATTATTTTGAATGTGAAGTTGTTGTCAATTCTAACCTGGAAGACTTTGTCCCGAAGTCGAATGGCTTTAATAAAAGAGAATTATTTAAGAGTACTTTCTGCTTTAAGCGATAAAGGAAAGAGTGTTTTGCAAGTTAAACGATGAAAGGAAGGAGCCTACCATGTCGCCTGGTTTGTGAGAGTGTTAGTTTTTTTCAACTATTACGATATTTTTTAGGGTAAAAAAATGGGATTAAGTGCATCAGATAGTGTCTGAAGGATGTTATCCGATAGTGATAAATGTGAAGTTTGGTTACATTGTCTACAGCTAGAAATGTTCTCTTGGTGAGGCTACGAACCACGTCGTTCATTTTTCTAAGAGATGTAGAAATTATCGAGTCTTCCCACTACGCTCTGCTGTTATATAACAGTGTCGCTACCTGTTTGGTACGTTCATCTTCTTCAATTTTATCGTCCGAAGAAATATTTTCATGAAACTGAAATTCTAATTAATCCGCAAAGGCTCTAATTTTTTCCAGTTATCCATTTATTAGGCCTAAGGTACGATAATGGGTAGCATTTTTGGTTTGATTTTTAGTGTTTAGATATATTCCAAAGTTTGCTGCTTTCAGACTCAAGACTGCTTATAAAATGCTCCCAATGTTCGTTCTTTACTTTCTTATGCTGGAAGCGAGCAAAACTTATGAAAATTTCAATGGAATTAGAGAACTCTTGGGGATCTTGGTTATTATTTACCGGAGTGTTGGTTACACATTTTTCATCATTTTCTACATTTTTCCGGAGCTCTACCGTTTCTTATTACAGGGACGGCTGACTGACCCAAATCCCATACTATCTTTGTTCATGTCGCTTTCTCTCAGCTCCAGCTCAATAATTTTTTATCGTTTATTTTTTGTTAATTTTGTAACATAGTGATATGCAAATTTACGATTCAAAAATAAAAAATATATATATATATATTTGAATAATTTTTGTAATTTTTTAGATTTTGTTATTTTTTTAACCTTGAACCAACTTGGTTATGCCACTTTTCAGTTTTTCTTAAAATGGGATGCTCGAATGGTAGTCTTTTTACCTTAAACTACAGAAAAAAATAGTCGTAAACATTTTTCAAACTATTGCTGCGAAAAAACTACATAAGTGTAAAAAAAAACATGATTTTCAGGAAACGTCAACAACCTAAGTTTCGTTTTAATGCCATTTTTGAGGATTTATCATTTTAATTCAAAGCCCAATCTTTTTTCCAAGAAATTCATCAAAAGAGGCTCGTTGTGAAAGAAGTAAGGCAAAAAGAAATTTGAAAAATGAGGCAGCCGAGGATCTGAAACTTTATGGACCTTATGTATTTAAATTAATTTTTTTAGACTTTTACTCATCTGGTTATTATGCGAATTGAAAATGCTCACAACATATCAATGTATAATACACCGTTAAAACTGCACCCCAAATGTGTAAGCTCAGCGGGAATGTGAAGACAAGATGCAGTTTCGAATGTGAAATTGTAGAGGTCTCTTCCTGCTTGATTATTCGTCACCACTTCTCTGCGTGGTTGTATTTGTTAAGAGCTATAAAAATTTGGCCCTCATGACCAAATAATGCACGGAGATCTTCAATGAGATCTTCAGCATTGGGGATCTGCAACCAGATACAACAATGAAGCTGAGGAAACTTGTGTTTTCTTGAAAGGCCGTTGCTTCCATTGCATTGGGGTTTGGGATTTATATATTATGGATGGTAACATGCCTTCTCGCACGAATTGTTGTGCCATCTCCCCTATCTGTCAAGATATCGTTTCTCTGATATTGATAGTTGGGGATTCGAAACTTATGCCCCGGTTTCAGTGAGCACAACCACTATGAAATTGTATTGATTTGTGATGATGAAGTCCATTCCATTTGACGAGTCTGTATTGGCATTAATTTGCAGAATTACCATCCAGCTTTCAGCTATAGTACTGATCTTGACTAGTCTAAGATTTTTGCGCTTCAACTTGATACAGTAAGTGGCAAATTCTCTTGGAAGAATCACTTTTATCAGTTTGAATCGGACCTTTATACTTTTTGAGTTGAATATGTGAATAGGATGAAGACTTGTCTTTTAGGCCCACTTTACACATGCGTTCTTCAAACCAGTTTTTTAGATGGCAGAAGTTAAGTGGAAGAAGGCGGCTCTGTTGGTTTGTACATCGACTTCACTCCCGCCTTCCGAAATACCGGTTTAAACGCATGTTTAAAATTGGCCTTGAGGTTTAATTTAACTTCATCAAGGGTGAGCCTGTAGAGTTTCTACTCTTGAAAGTACTACGCTTGGTAGTGAAATTTAAGATCGGTGAAGATCTTTCTGTGATCATTTTGGCTCTTGAATATTCGGAAGTCGATAATAAACTCTCTCGGCTGATACCAACACAGAGTTTCTTTTCTTGACAATATGTGCCAGCCCCGTCCATTGTTCAACTAGACAAAGGATAATCGGGCCCCCTTTTAGGCTCGCCTCTAAACCTTTCTCAAAAGATTTTGTGGGTTTGGTATTTTGTATGCGCTGGTTTTAAAGAAACAGTAGCAGGATAACTAACAGTTGTAGAATATTTTTCGTTCGCCAGGATTTTGGATTGAGAGCGCAAAAAATTGCCTCCCCGCTGCTTTCCACATTTTTCATCGAAGTATCTTTAGGGATCTTAGGGGCCATTCAGAATTGGATATATTTCTCCAAACCTTTTACAAGACTCTTTTGGTACCAAAATCGATGCTGTCTCTGCAGAAGAGTTTTGCTACCTTCTTCTTTTTTCATTTGAGGGAGATGCTTTCATTTTTTTCGAACTTCCTGCTTAGTTGATTTTGTAGGTCGTCGTTTACTTTTGCAAGCTCTTGACTAATGTGGCGCTGCTCAGCAAGTTCGTTTTGAGTTTTTTAATGCTGAGCTAAAAGACTATTTAATTTTCCGTAAGCTTCACCTTTGACGGATGATTTTTGTATATCAAGGGAATTGAGTCTATCTCTCTGTTGTCGCTCATGTAACCCCAGAGTTCACAGCGAGATAAATCGTGCGGCACTTATCTATGCAAGCCTTGACCCAAACTTATATTCAAAAATAATTGTGAACTCAAAAAGACTGAAAGCTAAACAACGCAAAGGCTCTTTTAGACAATTTCTCGCTGCTTATTTTTTAAAACAGACGCTTTATATTTTTTTGTATCGTGTTGTGACGAAAATCCTTCGGTTACGTCGAGTCGGAAGATAATATTGCAGAGTAATTGACCGTTGTAAAGTGAAGTGGGAAAACAATTTCTCAAATTCAATGTGGAGTAAAAATTGACAGCATACAGTAAAGTTGTATCTTATTATTATTTTCACTCATACCAATATGACTCTAAAGCTAGCTCTGAGTAACGTCTCACAAACTATCAGCTCCCTAATATTAAGAGCTGAGAAAAATCGCTGCGAGGGTCTCTATTTTCAACGACAACGAAACTATGCGAAAATCACGCCAAAGAAAAAAAAATTAGTGCCCTAAAAAATAATGCCCAAAACAAGGAAAACTGCCTAAAATCTATAGCAAACTCTGAATGTTGGGTATTACGGTTCCGTTCACAGCTCATTATGCTTGATAATTGGAAAATTATTTGAGGAAAATTCCGTTGCTAAGAGTAATTTAGTGCGGCTTTGTTCTACAGCTTATAATAGAGAGACTACTTTGGTCAACTTGTATCAATGCCTTTGAAAAAAAGTTGTTTTATCCCTGCAGTAAACATTTCTTCGACAGTGAGCTACTTTTGGTTGGTGATACAAGTACAGCTATCAAATACATATCTTTACTCTCACATATACAAGCGTTAAACTACGGTTAAGAACCTGGAGACAGACTCGCAAGTCGATCGCCCGGATTATGACAAACACAGTCCAACTATCTGGTAGTTTTGCAACTTAGCACAAAATACTACTCACAAGTAATAACTACCGCTAAGTCAATGCCATGCACACTACAGTTCACCTTTCCGTCCACGCTGCTACGAATATTCTAACAGACTAAGCTTAATTGCCTTATGCGTCTATCCCTCAGAACAGAGAAATCTAAGGAAATGAAACAAGCGTACACATATACGAAATTTAGTGAAGCAATTTTACTACAAAGGTAAAATCTGTAAATAGAACAAATCGAGAGATTTGCTGCCTCAGATATTCCCCTTGGTTTCCCCGATACCTTAGTTCTACGAGCTTTTGTTGCCACTGAGTTACTAATTGTCAAATTCGCGTACACGTGGCCTACTATCTTTCTCTATCCATCTCTTTCTCTATCTCACTCGATCTTTCTGTTCGCGGAGTAAGTGAATGTCAAATTCCCTCATTACTACTAACGCTCTGCCTCAAGCACATTGCTTCAATTCTCACTGCCATTTTCATTTCCTTATGTCTCTCTCTTCTAAGGTCTATCCTAACCTGCGCACTACAGAATTTACTTTTTTATAAGCTGCAGCTAGCACTATCGTAGTTGAATGTTCTCAAGCGTAATTATTTGCTCGGAAAACAAAAATTTAATTGTACTTGGGACTTCTAATTATCAACCAGTCGCTAATCCCCAGATTTGGCAAAAGCCCCTGAGTTTACTTAACACAAGGTGTATGCTTTTTGACGTTTCATGGAAATGTAATATTTAATTTTCATACACAATCACTTCCAAATTAAAGCCCCTTAAATCCAGCAAATATATCTCTGAAATTAACTCTATCGCGTGCTGAATCAATACATCTTCCGCACTAAGATATGGCAGCAAAAAATATTATATTTGCAATACTTTCTACAGAGAACGTGTTCTAACCACAAACAGAAATGCTATTACGCATTTCAAACCATCTTAATACACGCAACATGTATGTATGTATCTACTCCAGCGCACCAAATAAAAACTATGATTTACTCACTACTATTAATTTCCCCAAATATTTATCATTTCTCACATTTCCGGTAGACTTTCTATCGCTTAACATGATTCCGACCCTAATTATACTTGCCTCAAGTAACAACACTTTTCGCGTAAAAAAAGCTACATAATTGTTGTGGAAATTGATTACGACGTCTGAAACCGAAATGAATCTTCTGAAGAACGCTAAAAAATAGTCATTTATACTACCGATAACCTTATATGTTGGATCCAAAAGAAATGTTATTGTTTTTTGCAGGAAGTGGTTGCACCAACATTATTTAGGGGAGCTCTGGCAATAAAATCAAGATTTTGCCATATATGAGTAAGTACAAAAAATACATGTTTTCAAGAGCGTGAATCATACAAGCAAACCGATTGACCTTCATTGTAGCCGTTGTTAAATGCGCGGATGGAATAAATTCACAACGAAAATTATAATGGAAACATTGAAATTATATCTACACATGAATTACAGTTGTAGAAAGTATGACAATAGATCATTGCCAGCACATTAGATGTGTAAATGATTCTCGTTTGTTGTATTTTGAATTACACAAAAGATTTGAGCTATTATGATTTGAGGTTTCGGTTGGTTGGCGAGGTAGATGAGAAAGTTGATGACCTCGATTGTGGCTTTGTTTGGGTAAATTTTGAATTGAGAATGTAAACAGAAAACATATTTTGATTGTATGTTTAATCTTGGATGTGAAATACTCTTTTGCGGATAATTGTGGATATTAGTTTTGTAATTGATTTGCATCAGGACAATTATTGTTGTTCAGATACAAGGTAAATACTCAAAGTTGATGCGATGATACGAGTGTACGAGTTTCCAATCACGTGAGAGCTTCAGTGCTCGTATTTAGCCATTAGACATTAATAATTAGACAAATTTCTCAATTTTGCGTCCACGTTTTTGCCGTTGTCTGCCTGGAGCTTGACTTTTCGGTGTCTGTATGCTTCAAATATAAACAGTATTAAGTTAATCATATCATTCGCAAGTTAAGTTTTCTCTTCGATTTCCTCAGTTTTCAGTCATAATCTTTTCCAGCTAGTTCATATATTAAACACCCAAACTTATTAATGTTGGTAAAGTCAATTCAATTCCTGATTTTACTAAATACTGTTTATGGGAATAGCTATCGGCTTGATTATTCATAAATTTTATCTTAAAATTTTTATTTTTGAACACTTTATTTTTGTGTGTATATCTTTCTGCGTAATATAAATTTATTGTAAAATTGTCCGGCTTGAGTGTTTGCCCGTTTTTAACAGTCAGATTTACACCAAGCAACTATCTTAGGCTCAAACCTGAACAACAACCTACTCAAGTGAAGTCAAAATAGTATCGCCATGATCAGCGCTAAAAGTAATTTTTCAACGTTGAGATGAAGCTTCAATTACTTTTCATTTACAATAAACTTCTAATGAAGCTACGCATGAGCTCTCATACTTTATTTGGTTCGTTAAAAAATGAACCAACCTTTTGAGATTCCAGCCAATGCGTGAAAAAATCTCACTGAAACTCGTTACGGACCTAAGGGATTGATACAAACTTTACTCCACAATGTGGAAAAAGTTCATTCTATCAGTTTGATAACGCACTTCGCCCCTGATTTGACTCAGACATCTAGTAATCGCTAGTTTTATTTGGATGCATAATCATAGTACATCGTCCATGACTGGATTCGAACCAGAGATTACAAATTTGGCAGCGGATGTTCGATCTATTTCGCTATGTAAGCTTTAATATGAAAAGCAAGCTTAAATAAAGTATATAAATATTGTTTGTGAGGCTATATAAATATTATTATTATAATGCTCAAACTCATGTAAATAAATTCAGGTACGTGCAGCCACCGCAAATGTCAGCTACACCCGCATAAAGCATTAAAATTCGACTGTTTTGAGCATTATTTTTGAACGGCTATGATTGAAAACTGGCACTTTTTGTTCAAGAAGACAAAAAGAGAAATTCGCTTGAGGTCAACACAACTGATGCAAAAAAAAATAAAGAAACTGTAAAATGTTTTTTATGATGCAAGGGTTCTTGCAGGCTCGAGATTTCTAGAATATCAGCTGGAAAAATCTTGTAATAGGTGCTTCAATTTTCAAGAAATCTGAATAAAAAGGAAGATGGAAAGTCACTCAGAACCAAGAACTTAAGTCGTAAATTTTATTTTGCCCAGAGGCTTTTGAAACCAATTGCATTTACGACAGAGCTAATGTGCGTTGCTATGCTAGACCGTTTGCTCCTACTTCTGCTGCACTGCTTTTCAACCGGAATATTTGGAAAATATACTCTGAAATATTTTGGCAAATTTTGGCATATTTAGCTGTTTTCGTCCGTAAACTGATGGCTGTATCTCTATGTGACCGCTGAATTTAAAAAGCTCTCGCTCAGTAATTGAAAACTGCAAGCAAACTTGCTGCTTGCTATTCCGAAAGTCTAGTGTTGTAAGTTTTTCAAACAAAGTTATAATTGGAAAATGATAAAAATCACTAAAAAATGTATAAGAGGCCAATTCTTTGTGATGACAGCTTTAATTATGCTCTCCTGTTCTATAATTATTGCTTCCATCCTTTAAAGTCAGACATAATTTTGTAGCTCGTCCTTGCCGAGGGAGTCTTTATGGTTTTCGACTGCTTTTGGCAATGTTCTTCGTGCCGAAAATAAGGCGCGCGGTAGTTTCTTTCATTAACTAGTTTCCCAAATATAATTACTTTGCCATAATAGAATCTACTTTGTTTTCCAATAATCGAAAACATTGAAGTCATGCAGGTTTATATATCTTTCCTCTGGTCTCTTTTCGGTTAGCCTTCTTCAAGTTGAAACTTTAATGTTCCTCCTGAGTTTTAGTTGTAGCTGCGCTCCTGATGGCATATGAAATGTCTTGGTGAAACCTCGCTCATCCTCTTTCTACATCTACCTGTCGATACTTTTGAACCTAAACTTTTTTCTTGATGTTTTCCCTTCGTTTTGGAAACTGACCAATATTTTCCTCATATTGAAGGTAGATTACGTTGACAATGTTTCTAAATATCGTTCCATATCCCTTCGTTTATGTCTTACAGAATTATTTGAAAGAATTATTCACGATCAAGTTCCCAATGTGTCACTCCACTTTGATTAATTAAGTAGAATTTGTCGAATTATTTGTGTCTATTCTCTTTTATATGTTGCTTGATAATCTCGGCTCGTATATAGATCCTTCCTTTTGTCTTATATATTTGCTTTTAGCCTCCTTTCTATTCATTTTCTAGTAACCCACAAGGCTCCATTCTAGACCATCAATTGTTCTTTCTTTCCATCATTTTTTCAGTACACACACCATCTCCTCTGGTTTGTTATCGCTGTATACAAATAGCTAAAATATAAATGTATAAATAAATGAATTCAAATAGCTCTTCTTGCAACCACATTTATTTTGAGGTCTTTTGTATAAACCTGACCTACCGTATTTTAAGTATTCTCTGTCAGATAATATGTGAAGCATGTGAATTAGTATAAAGATGTTTGACTTCAAATAAAAATTAGTTACAGCTTTCATTCGCTGTTCCTGTTATTCTTTGCTTATCTGAACGTGCGTCCTCTCGATTCACCTCCATAATCCATTATATCCTTGAATAGTGCTTCAACGGAGGCAGAGACCCTAGAATACAGTGGGAGTTTCATAAAAAAATCTACGCAGTGATTATTTCAGCTACCTTTTACGATGCTATTATAGATTTTAACAGCAGCTATGGAAAATCACTAGATATTGGGAAGAAATCCCTAGACTAATAATTCTGCTCTTAAGTTTAGTCTCCATTTCACCTTTTGTACAGGGTGATTCTTTATGAGGTTTGATTTTCAATAGGCTTTTTTTGACAGATCACGCATGACTCCTGTCAAACTGTAATGTAATTTTTATTTAGTATTGTTTGACAAATCATCATGGAAAGACTAACACCGCAACAACGTATCCAAATTGTTCAGCTGTGTTACGAAAATCAGCGTTCTGTGAGAAATGTTTTTCGTGCTCTTAGAGCAACTTATGGTGTGCATCGTCGACCTACCGAAACCACTATAATAAGCAGAATTGCCGTATTTGGGCTGATAAACAGCCTGAAGAGCTTCAACAGCTACCACAAAAGCCACAGAAATGCACAGTTTGGTGTGGTTTATGGACCGCTGGTATCATCATTCATATTTCTTTCAAAATGAGTCGGGTCATAGCGTAACCATCAATGGCGACCGCTATCGGACTGATAACGGATTTTTCGCTACCTGAAATTGATGCCCGTGCTATCGGTGAACTTTGATTTCAAGAAGACGGCGTTCCTTTGCATACAGCGAGAGAAACAATGGACTTATTAAGAAATAATTTTGATGAGAACCTGATTTCACGTTTTGGGCCAGTAAATTGGCCACCTAGATCGTGTAATATCACACCTTTAGATTATTTTCTTTGAGGTTACACGAAGTTTCTGGTCTTTAGGGATAAGCCAGCTTCAATCGACCCTTTGGCAGCCAACATTACTCGTGTCATTCGCGAGATACCGGTCGCTATGCTCGAAAGCGTCGTCCAAAATTGGACCCTCAGGATGGACCATTTACGGCGTAGTCGCGGTCCACATTTAAATGAGATAATCTTTAAAATGTTAATGTCATTGATTGTTCTTTCGACTCACAATACAATTTTTACTATAGAATTCAACTTTATGCCTTTTATTTTAGATTAAAAACCAAACTTCATAATTAATCACCCTGTATAACGTAAATTAATTAACGTCTGTTTTTCAAGTTCAGTGTTCTTTGTTGTTGCTATGAAAAGCATCGTGCCTTCCTAATTCTTCTTTAGAGGCTGTAGATTATACCTTAATGAATGTTTTTGTACAAAAATCAAAATATCAGCTCTTGTGTTCTTAAGAGTGAGTCGCATTCAACGGTGACCTCCAGTTTGACTCAACGTTTTTCATTTTTATCATTCTTTAAAAAAAACATATTTTGCACAGCACGTGAAAATATAATTTTTTGAATTATACTGGTAATAATTTTCATTAGTAAATTTATTTCTGCGGAATTGGTTCATATATAAATAAATGATCGCCTAAGATATTCTTGAAGGCGCAGGTGTCAAAGATGTCTTAATAGAAAACTGTTTATTATATTCTAGCTGTAAAGATTCTTGTCTCCCATCGGGTTCGTCTACATCCGATGACTCTGTTGTAGACCTCAAATGTTCATGAAATGGTTGTGTACTTAAATGCTCAAAAAATTTATCGTAAATTATTTATCTTTTCTTGTCAAAATCTTTCCTTTGAATATACTGGCATCAGCTCCAAACAAACGATCAACAAAATATTTTATGGCGGATAAAGAGGTAAATGCACTTTACATATTTTTGGCTCTTATACATCTATGCGTCTTGTGAATTTGGTTCCGATCCTACCTAATATGTAGTAACTAATTTGAAAATAATTTAAAATTAGATTGTCTGTAGAATTCAAAGAGCAGCAGTTTAGTAGCTTTGTAAGTTTTTTTTTGGTTCTTTTGAAAATTATTTCAATTCGTAAGAAACATAATTTGTTTTTTCTTCTAGCGAAATGAGGTTCGCAAAAAAAATTAAGATACTCGAATAGACAGTACAGTACCAATGAGCATGCTATTTTCAGATTTTTCAAATTATTATGCTTAGCCTCGTTTAAGCTAAAAATAACAAAAACATGGTAATAAATTCACTTTGGAAGCTAGACTTATTTCAATATTGCGATGCACATCGAAATAATCAAAAATAATCTGTTCAATATCTTATTTGTTACTGCCGTATTGAAGTACTTACGTACGGGTATCGGGTCGTGGCTTCTTGAAAAGGAACGAAAATATGCTACTCTCTTAACTATAGTACATCATTACTGTTCTAATAAACAACATACTTCAATCCATTCATAACTTTTCCACTATCTCTTTTGTAATACTAATTAGTTACGCGTAACGAAAGTTGAAGAACCTTAAACCGTGTGTAGCCTGTCATTAAAAACGCACCTTTCATTCAACTTGTCAATCAACGTCATTACATCTCAACCATTTTAAAATCAACAACTTTTAGTTTATTTCTAACTACGAGTCTGTGTTTGCTTTATTCTGTTTGGTAACGATCAACGTCACACACGCCGACTCCAAGCTCATATGAGCGCAGCATGATTGTTCAATTCTAACCATGATCATACATTCTATGAGTATTTAATTAATCACTGAACGGCTAAGCTACAGTTATGAATGGGTATTAAAAAATAGCTTCATTACTTGCACCATAATTATGACATGAGATCTCTGATTGAAACACTAAAGAGGGGAACTGAACATCAGTACCTCAGCCATGAGTCTATCATGAAATCCAGGGTTATGATGAAATGTAAGCAGCCAAGAAGAAGATTGTATCTTTCTCTTAGATAACCATACGGGGTCAACGTACATTAACGAAACATTAAAAAATTAATAAATTGTCTAAATTACCTACTGATTCTTGGACAACATAACAACTCCACATCTTTTAGTTAGTAAAGTTGTGAAGACATGCGCAGGGTCAATGTCTTTTTGATTCTGCGAAAATGAGTATATTTCGCTTGATATCATTTGCATGAGTTTTTTTGCACCTGACCGCGGAAATTTCTTGTTTCTTGATGAATTCGAATCAACGACGTACATATGTAAATGCTAATTTATTGTCTATATCTTAGAGGGGAACGTCTGGTATAACTCTGAACTGACAGGAAACATAAAATCTCGGAAAAATATGTTGATGATTAAAGAATTTCGAAAACGATAAATGGTACTCGTGTTTTCACATAGGAAAACTCTGAAGTGTGATGTTTTTTAATTAGTTCGAATTAAATTATTTTATTTTTAGCTGAAATGAAAAGAATGAATGAAATAATACTGCTTGTAATATTGGCTGTTGCCGAGATATTTTATTGTAATTTCAGATTTTATTTTGTTGGGGGATGGGAGCAGCGAGGTACGAGCATTACTTTCAGTACTTGCATGTCAATATATTTTTGTTAATTACAACCATTATATTTATTTGATTAACTATTAAAAGATTTTTTAATTGAATATGCTAAAAGAAAGATTAGGTACACTTGCCAGAAAAAGTATCCGTACATGCAAGACACCAAAGTTGTTGTTGTATTAAAAAGGAGATGTCCACTTAATTTGACTGTTTTCTTTTATAATAGCATAAAATCGACATTTTTTCATAATTACCAGTATGTTTCATAATAGTTACTATTTAAAAACACTTGAAACTCAAACAAAATCAATATATGGCAACACGTTTGACCAGAAAAAGTATCCGTTCAAAACAAAACGGGGGATTCCCCGTGCTATGCAGTAGCATGTGCAGATGCATATGTATGTATTTAGATCCGATAATAGTTCTACTTTGATTTGTGATAGGTTTAGAAGTGAATGAAGTTATTTTAAAGTTTTTATGCACTAGAATACATGATGGTGCCCAAAATTAAGGAAATCAGTGCTGATGAAAGGAAAATTATGCTGAAACTTAGGAGTCAAGGCAAAACTTTCCGCAAAATTGGTCAGATAATAGGCAGAACTCACTCTTCTGTCCAGTATGTGGTGAAAACATTTGATACAACTGGTTCGGTTGTGTCAAAGTCTCGTTGTGGTCGACCCTCCATACTGACTGAACGCGAAAAAAGAACAGTATTGCAGTCAGTTAAAAAGAAGCCTCGAGTAACTGCTTCTCAAATTAGTAGAAATATAGAAGACTCTTTTGGCAAGGTTCTCCACGAGGATACCATAGGAAAAATACTGAAGAAAGATAGATATCGCTCTCGTATAGCACGTAAGAAACCATACATTTCGGAAGTGAACAGAAAGAAACGTGTGTATTTCGCAAATGAATTTATAAACAAGCCTCCAGAGTTTTGGAAACATGTCCTGTTCTCTGACGAAAGCAAATTTTGCATATTTGGCATTAAAGGCAGAAAGTTAGCTTGGCGGAAGAGCGGTACTGCCCTCGAAGAAGAAAATCTGATACCTACTGTCAAACATGGTGGAGGTGGTGTTATGCTCTGGGGGTGTATGGCGGCAGAAGGAGTTGGCCAAATTGTGTTTATCGAATCAACTATGGTCAATACGCTTACCTTAATATTTTGAAGGCGAATATGAGGCAAAGCGTTCAGCAGTTGGGACTTGGTGACGATTTCTGGTTCCAGCAGGATATTGATCCCAAGCACACAGCACACAATGTGAAGCTTTGGTTGCCCTACAACACAAAACATCAGTTGCGTACGCCATCCCAATCCCCAGACCTTAATCCCTTTGAACATTTGTGGGATTTGTTGGAGCGCAGGATCCGTCAGCACAGCATAACTTCAAAGGAAATGCTGAAAAATGTCATCGTCGATGACTGGGGCAAAATTACCAGGCAGGATACAGCCAAATTGGTCCACTTCATGCCACATCGACTGAGGGAGGTCCTCAAGCGAAAATGCTATCCGACAAGTTATTAAGCCCTGATATATAATAAAAATATTTGAATATATTAAATTCGTATTGTCATGTACGGATACTTTTTCTGGTTCGTTTAAGTAAAATTTTTTGTTTTTGTTTTGTAAAATCTAGTTTTTAAAGGAATACCAAATAAAAAATTTATAGATAAGGTAGTTTGATTACTGAATAAATTTTATTGCTTAAATATTAAAATGTAGCAGTTCTTTTTACCAGGAATTTCCTAATATGTTGCTTTATTTTGATCGTGTACGGATACTTTTTCTGGCAAGTGTATATAACAGAACAATAATAAAAACATGCCCGTACCTGCAACCGTCCACTTGTCGTCCACATGTCTGCATGAGTGTATCAACTTCTGCATTAAACATCTTATTTTCGCACATGTTTTCACCTATATGAGCATTTAGATATGCATGAGTGCATGCATGCCCATTTGCATCGTAATAAAGAGTACCAATACACCAAGCATGCATTAAAATTCATTTGAAACAACACGTCAGCGAACAGATATGCATGAGCTTTGTGTGCATGCGTTCCTGAAAAGCAAAATCCAAATAATCACGTCCGTATGAACTTCTGGGTAATAAATCACCACCTGTACATAAATACTCGTATATATACTGGCCATTTGTAATAAAAACATTTTTCTACATGTACTTAAACAAATTCTCATAAAATGAAATGAATTTTAAATAAATCGGAATAAATCTTTTTCGCTTTGATAATTCCGCTTTCTAGAACCAGTTCGTATCTACGTAGTGTAAGCCATTTGGAATTTCAAGCGCGATTCGATACGGTGCACGTGATTATAATGTATGATAAGGTATAATTCTATGCGGTGGTGGGTATGTTTTAAAGTGGTTTTTAAGAGATGCATAAGACGTTCCATATGATAGTGATGCGTTTTGAAAATACGGGTGGAATTGTTCAGATGCATGTGATGCACGGATGCAATATAATTTGAATTTATGGTTTGTTAGGCAGGAAGATAGTTTGAGTAGATATTAAACAATAAATTTGTACTGTACTGAATTTAAATGGATTTTGTGTTTATATTTATAGCATGTATGCTTACTTATTCAAATCCAAATATTTAATACAAGCAACAATAAGTATTTTGTATTTCAAAAATAGAATACGGAATGAAAAATACTTTCTGTTTCGAGTATAATGAGTCGCGATTGAAAATGAAACCAAAATTCAAAATTAGACAAAGATTTGAAGATATTCATACAGTACACTATTCAAAACGAAGAAAACGCACAAGAAATTTCAATGAAAAAAATTACCGACCTTCAATTTTACGCAAGAAATAAATTTTAAAAATCACCTTAAATAGCTTTTATTAATTATTTTCTAAATAATTTAGTCTGTGTGTGAACTAGGTTCAGGTTAATGTTAGTTATCTTGATTCATATGTCTCCGGCGGCCATTTCAATGATATTTTAAGTGCCCTATAATTCTATCAACAAATAAATTTTCCAAAAATCAAGAATGCAAACTGAATTCTGAACGAGTTTCCAAACTAGAATATGATGATGTTTTGAAAATGTTTGACCGTATGTGGGCGTATGTGGGCGTAGATCCATAAAGTTTGCGAAAATTAGAATCACGATATGCCCTGACGAAGTAATCTGATCATTGCGAAATTTACGGAACACATTAATGTTATTAAGATGTGGATTTGAGTGTGCTGGCTTCGTGCAGCTGAAATAGAAATCCTTCAAATTATCGACCCTTTTTACAAAACGTGCATTTGAAATATAAATTTAACGCTTCGCCTACACAGCCAAATTGAAATTTTCGAAGTTCATTCCTATATTGCGCAATAACGGTGACCCTTTTCGAATTCACCTAAATTTTTAGCACCCGAAATTTTTATTCACGAGAACTCACGACCCGATCATTAAATCCAAATGAAATTCACCGAATGTATTAGTTTTAAGTAGGTCAGGTCTGCTTTAGCGATTATGCAGGCAACCCAAAGATAGTGGTGCTACTTTGAAAAATTGCCCAAAAAAAATTGTGTTTAATGCCCTATAACTTCTATTTCAGTCATCAAATTTTAACGAAATTTATGAAATAGATGGTGGTTATTTTAAGCCAATATTGGCGGAATTTTGGCGGAAAAATTAGGCTAGAGTTGCCAGCTATGGAAAATTCTGTCATTTTTTTCAAAATGATAATACAAGTACTATTTTGTAGTGCAAGTGAACAACAAATACTTAAATTTTGTAAATTTTTAATATTTCGCGGATTGTAATCGAAAGCAATAATCGAATCGAAACAAAATCTACCGAGTGGGTTGGCCTTATTGTGAAGCACACTTGGTACACATTTGGCTCCGAAGGAAAAAACAAAATATTTCATTTTCATTAAAATCTAATACTCTTTACCAAAGTAAACAACAGTAAAGTAAACAAAATCTTCCTCTTCGATAAAAGCCTTCATCTGGCCCATTGAAGAAATTTCGTAGTGCCGTTTCGCATGAAGTTATCCATCACCCGAAAACGATGACACTCTGATGGCGATATTTTGGGTGAAAATTGTGTATGAGGGAAAGTTTTGCAGCCAATTTCATTTAGGGTGTCCCTAGTGACTGTTGCTATTTATATTCGTGCGTTGTCCTCATAGACATGAAATAATGGAGTCGCCCAAAATGAGACCACTTTGTTGCACCGACGCCTGCAATTTGCACCTAATACCGCGCCTATTAACGATGTGAACCACGAGGTGATCGTTTGACAATCTTATGACTAACAAGCAAACGTAATGGAGGAAGACAAAACATCGCCATTACCCTCATCATATAATTTCATCCCGGCCAATGCAGTGAAGGGCCACTCAAGTGTCTACTATCCCCATGGTTGTCCTAGAGGAACAGGATTCCCTTCCTCTTCACGAGCGCTGCATGCTAACTTCGTAATTCCTGATGAGCTTCTGAGAGCTCATTTCATCCATAATATTCCAGTGATGAATGCTCAGCTTCTGTTATATTGTCGCAAAATACATTTTTTATTGCTCGTGACCATTCGGATCAGGAACGCCTCCCATTCGCTACGTAATAGCAGCAAAATACAGATTTATACACGCTGAATTTTGTTGCTTTTAGTGAGTTCATGAGAAACTTACTTATCAATCCATCGTTACTTCTCCAGACGTCAAAGATTGTGGCAAACGGTGCTTTTGTCAATCTGGAACTTCAAATTTAATGCGTGCAAAGTATGACGTCGATTGTTTCTACGCCGTCAAGAAGCTTCGTAAGATTTATCCGAGACACAATTCCAGAGTAATCTTCATCTTCAAAGCTTTCTTCCCCCGTACGGAATCGGATAAACTAATGCTGAAACATCGTTTCCAACTTCACATAACCTGCGGGCGGCCTTTGCTACATGTATCACTAATTTAAACCCGTGGTAGAGACCATACCTTACTTTCAGAGTTTCACTTATTATCTTTACACTTCAATATTTCCCACAAGACTGAATACATTTAAATGATGCTCAAGAATTTAATGGTTTGAGAGATCTCCCTTCAGAAGAGTACACGGATTCCGGAAAAATAACCTGACGTTCTGAAATAAAAAGATACACAATTCTATCAACCTACACGTTCAATGCAGCCACCCAAAAATTTTGTAAGTTATCTAGAAAAACACTTAAAAAAATGCAAGAGGAATACTGAAGAAGTTTTGTGGCAAAATTTAAATCAAATTAAAAATAAATCGCTAAAATTAAAAATATATAAATGTCCATATAATTTAAATAAAAAAACTATTGAATCTTAGCCAATCATACCGAAAACAACAAAGTTTTCTAAATATTACTTAATGTGTTGTAAACTACTGTCAATTTTTGCTAAACAAACAGACCTCTAGTCATAAACTTAGCTGATTTTTATTACTTTTCTTATTGTTTTTGAATTTTGTCAGCTATGTTTTCAAACTATATGAGTTTCAAAATAATCGTAACGTTCAAAATATTCGTAAGTATAATAAACTCATCTTTTCGTCCATGTTTAACTCATGTTTTATTATTAATCTGAATTATTTTTAATCTTTATCTAAATAATAATAAACTAATTTTAAAAATTTCAATTTGAAAGGATAAACAAATCATTCGATTTACTAATGATTTGCTTTTTGTCCTTAAAAGCAAAAAAAAAGTCATGAAACTCGATGACTTGAAAGATTTATTTTTACTTGCTTGCCGTAGCTACAGTGCTACCAGCACATTCATGAAAAACTACTCAAGTCCATATTTTATAAGCATCAACGTGCTTGATGACTTTGTTGGAAAATATCGCAATTCGAAATTTAGCAAATTATATGTGTCCCTTTTTTGCACATAAGGTACTTAGTTTTAAAAATTTCCAAAAACTATCATATTGAAATTTCAACCGCGCTCAGAACTCATTTTGTATGCTTGGTTTTTTCGAAAGCCATTTGTTGGTAGAGTTACAGAGGTTCCTAAAGTATCTCACAAATGCCCACCGGCACCAAAGTATTAATGATAAATGACCAATAAAGACAAACTCCATTCATCCTTAAAGTTTCCGCTCGATCGGATGACGGAACAGCTTTTTTGAATTTCCTTCGAATATCAGCGAAAAAATTATATATCTCGAAAATGGACACAGACACCAAAATAATAACAGTGAAACATTGGCTTATTTATATCAAAAATTAGTTTTTTTACATGGTTCAGCAGATATAATGCAATGATCTATAATACTTAAAACTACATAAGACTTTTTATTTTTTGTGTATAGTAAAATGTTAGTTTGGTAATATTTAAACCTATTAAAAGAATTTTCACATCCCTTTATATCCGTCCGTATGTCCGTCCGTATATTCACTATATGCTTAAAATTTTGGCTTACTCTATATTTTTTATTTTTTGCAATATCCCTCTTATAAAAAAATTTAACTCAAAAAATGAGCTCTATGTCGCCAACAATAGGGTCAACAGACCTTATTATGCCCAAAGACTAATAAATCATTTCGATAATCACTATTCATAGACTGACTGATAGCTGGAATTGTAAAAATTGAGTTCTAGAACCATTTATCATCCAACAAAATAAGCTATACATGGCCATGTTCAATTTGCTATTGCACTTCATTCAACACTCACACCGACAACCCAGTCAATTACACCATAGTTAAAACCATTCTATTCTCACCGAAAGACTGCTTTTGAAACTCCAATCCAACCACACTTGTGAAGATTGCTAAGCGTCACCTTTCCATTCTTCACGTTCAAGTCTAGCCTCCTTGAAACTTTTACGGAAGTTTTTTTTTCTACGCCAACAAACACGGCGTGGCGCCCCATCAACAATCAACACAACAATCAAGTCATTGGCCGTAGAAACTTTTTTCAGCACTCATTCTACTGATGATGCTTCACTGCTTCCCCCCGAAACTGCTTCTTGCTTCATAACTATTCTTGGCCATCCAAAAGTGGAAAAAAGTAAAGTTTAAGTGTTCATTAGAACCTGATTCTTTTGTACACGAATTCGTTAATTAAATGGGAATGGCTCAACAGGCTTTTGGCTAATATCAAAGACGAAATTGGAATAACGGTGATTGGCTTGATTTTTTTTTGTAGCACATGTTTTAAGTTGGTGAATGTTTTGGTGAGCCGGAGCTGGAAGATCTGATTAAAAGGATTGATTAATGGTTATTTGCATCGTTAAATCGATGATGGTGATTTCTAATTTGTTTAGGAATAGAAGTGATTTTCGTGGGATTTGATGCAATAAATACAGGGTTCAAAGATGCTAAAGCATTTGGGTGTAAGTATGGGAATTGCAGTTTTCTTTTCAAATTCTAGAGTCAATGATTGGTGGATTCATTTGGTTTGGTGATACACATAAGTGAATGAACTTTAATTAAACCATCACTTTAGCAGATGGATTGTCGTATACATATAAAGAATGTGCAATTATTTTGCATATCCATATTAACACATATACATATACGTATGAACAGATTCACTAGTACGCGTCTATGTTCCATTCCAAGAAAAGTCTTCAAATCGACAGATAAAAAAACCTGTAGTATCTATTCGACGTCTTATTTCTATACAAATGAAGTCCAACAAATGCAAATATGCAATTTGCATACAATATGTAAATCAAGTTTATCGATAGTCAAAAAAATTATTCAGAAGTAAAAAAATCCTCAACATGCTGCAACGTAGACCCCCAAGAAAATAAATAGATCGTGTAAATTTGTAGCATTTAGCGAATTTAGAGCGATCGAAGAAACATATCTGACATACATACATTTAGCTCCATTCATAAAAATTATGTATACTACAGTATTTATCATAGTTTTTAAATGTATATGCCAAAGATTTAATTTATGATAAATCATCTTTTTATTTTTTGCAGGTAAGAACTACTCTTTGGGATATTTTCGTTGTTGATGTCTAATTGTGAGTACTCCTTATTGCTTGTGAAAGTAAAATTTTGCAAAATAGTTTCTAAGTTTTTACTATGTAGTATATTGAACAGCGTTGCAGTTATACTACAATATATGTAGCGACTCTGCTAGATATTTTAGAGTATCTTTTAATTCACTACTTCTTCAATACTATTCCCTTAAACATACCTGCTAAAAATTTGTTGACAAAGGGGGCACACAATGTCTTCCTCTTTCTCTTTAAATAATTTCAGGTCCGAGTCTGAGTCTGGGTCGTGCAGGGGTAGATTTTCATCATGGAGGCAGACTATTCAATATGAATAACTTTTCAGACATTTCCTTCTCATCATTTGAAATGCTCTTTCTAGCTACATATAATCTTGAATAGCCTAGTAGGTAGTGGCCCACTGGCTTCTTGTGTGTGGGGTTCCTGATTCGATTCTAAGCTCGGGCGAGGGACCACTCACCGAGCTTTGAGTTTACCTAGCTCTGAATATGGCACCTGCTTTAATCAGTGGTAAAGTGAGTCGTGGAACTAATCACTCCACATTCAAATTCAAAGTGATTTCAAATTTGTGATGAAGTTTGCTACCAGTTTCGTCGACC
This sequence comes from Nemotelus pantherinus, assembly GCA_963978885.1. NCBI lineage: Eukaryota > Metazoa > Arthropoda > Insecta > Diptera > Stratiomyidae > Nemotelus > Nemotelus pantherinus. Next base: position 192,169,082 of record OZ022263.1, on the reverse strand, counting down.
TCTAGATACTACAAAGGTTGTCGTAGGATTACTTTACTTCTAGCTGCAGAATATTCTGGAAATGTTTTTGATGTCAATGGTGATTCTTCGTTGGCAAGAACACTCATTGGTAGTTTTATCTTAGCCTTATCTTTTTTTCGTTCTTTAGCAATTTTGATTCGAACCTCCAGAAGAAACTGATGAGACCTGAAGAAGAGCATCGTCTAAAGTATTATTAAATTAGATTATATTCAAATACCTCACTATATTGTTACTTAACATGAAGTCAATATCCTTCCAAATGTGTCTATTATAAAAATTTGTTCAAATATACCAGTCTTCTGAATGGCATTGATTATATAAAGTGAGCATTGTAACAGTCCTACTGAACTGAACCTGATTGTCACTGAAACCCTTCAAGGATTATTGCGATGTCTATTAAATCACCATTTCGAGTATGGCTGTAGTGGTCCTAGGGGCCATCCAAAGAATTAAATCAGCATAAAGTTATTCGAATATCATTTGACAGGACATCGGTATATATCGGTTTATTTTATGTCCCGCCTAGATCTGACGACTCTGTTTACAATTATATATGCGAATTTATATCTACTTTCATGGCAACTCGTAGCGCTGAGGATCAAATTATTCTACTTGGAGATTTTAATCGCCCTAATTTACGTTTCGTTCTTGATGAAACTGATAATTACCTAATTCCTATTAACCATCTTGATAATTCTGATTTTAACCTTGTGAGTACTTTGTATGGTAATGATTTGCAGCAAGTTGCTCCGACTCCCAATAGTTATGGTAATTGGTTAGACCTTATATTTACAAACGCTTATGACAAAGTAGTGGTTAGCCCTACTATCGACGTGGAGAATCTTTTCTCTAACAGCCTTCACCATTCTGCTCTTACTATTGATTTATCCACTACTGATTCTAATATCTTTCAAACGTACAATAATACCATTGTATACGATTTCCGTAATGCTGATTATTATAGCATTCACCATTCTCTTGACAATGTCGATTGGACAGATACGCTTGCATCCCAATCTATTGACGACAATGTAAATTCATTCTACAATATTCTGTTTGACGCGGTCGAAAGATATGTCCCTAAAATTAGGAGAAAGGATAAACTTTCTGAGCCTTGGCTCGATAAGACTCTTAGACGTATGAGAAATCATAGAAATAAGCTTTACAAATCAATAAAAAATAATGTCGACTCTAGCCATCGTATTAAAGAAGAATACAATGCAGTGGCCAAAGAATTCCATAACAAGTCTCATGAAGCATATGACAGATTCATTAAAACTACCGGCGAGAATATAATCCACAACCCCAAAAAGTTTTTTGACTTTGTGAATATGAAACGGAAAACAACTGGCTATCCCTCTTCTACGTGTTATAACACCTCAATGTCTTCTTCTCCTCAAGAAATTTGCAACTTTTTCGCAGATAACTTCCAAGACGTTTTTAATCCAGCAAGTACTTCATCATCCTGTCATTCCCCAAGAGTAACTAGACCAATTTTCGCTGAGGCTATAACAATTTCCAGAGATGATATTTCTAAAGCTATCTTGGAGCTTGATAGTAAAAAAGGCCCTGGACCTGATCTTCTTCCTCCAATGTTTCTTATTAAATGTGCCACACAGTTAATCACTCCTCTTCACATTATATTTAATACATCTCTTTCCTCTGGGTAATTTCCGTCGTATTGGAAATCCTCCTACGTGACACCAATATTCAAAAATGGCGATAGAAGATCAATTCATAATTATAGAGGTATTGCCATTTTATCAACTATTCCTAAACTCTTCGAAAAAATCATATGTGCTAAACTATCCCCTCTGGTCGATTCTCGACTTAACGAACAGCAGCATGGTTTTCGGAAAGGACGTTCTACCACTACCAACCTAATGGTGCTGGTTTCCCATGTTCTTTGTAAAATGGAGAAAGGTGATCAAATTGACGCAGTCTACACTGACTTTAGCAAAGCATTTGACCGTGTTGACCACTCCATTTTGATTTCCAAGCTACAGCAATTCGGAATTGCCGGTTCTCTACTAAAATGGCTTAGCTCTTACCTCCACAATCGCTCACAACATGTGAAATTCCAAGGGCTTATTTCTAAAAAAATTCATGTCAATTCTGGTGTACCTCAAGGTAGTCATCTTGGCCCTTTACTTTTTAATATTTTTATATCAGACTTGTCTGAGGTTTTATCTGATGTGCCTCATCTACTCTATGCGGACGACCTGAAAATTTATTATACTATAAAGTCGTCTTCAGATGCCAGCTTTTTTCAATCAAAACTAAATTCCCTCAAACATTGGTGCAGCGTGAATAACCTACCTCTCAACATCGCAAAGTGTCATGTAATTAGCTTTTCTAGAAAAAGTACGCGCGTACATTATACGTACCTTTTAAGCAATACGGCACTTAGTAGAGTGGACAATATTTTAGACCTCGGTGTGGTGCTCGATGAAAAGCTCCGCTTTAATTTTCATTACGACAAAATGATTTCTCAAGCAAGTAAACGACTTGGCTTCATTAAGCGACGGGCCAGGGAGTTTCAGAACCTTTGGGTTACAAAATCACTTTACACCGCGCTCGTTCGCCCTCTTCTTGAGTATGCTTGCATTATCTGGAACCCAGTTTTCGAAATTCACAGACAGAGATTTGAATCTATTCAGAAGCAATTCTTGCTATTCGCTCTTAGAGGTCTTTACTATCCAAGTGATTTTAGCAATTTACCGTCGTATGAATTTCGCCTTAGACTTCTAAACTTATTACCTCTTGCATCCAGAAGATTAATGTTATCTGCCTGCTTCAGTTTCGATGTCATTAGAGACGCTGTTAATGTCGACTATATACAGAAAAGATTTGTGCTTAATCAGCCCTTGAGAGTCACTAGATCCCGACGAATGCTAGTTGAATATAAGCATAGCACCGCATATGCTGATAATGAGCCAATTAACAGATGCTGCAAAATATTCAACAGTATGAGCCAACACTTTCCCCCACGATATCCAAAGTGTCCTTTAAAAATAGAGTTACCAAGGCTCTCTTATCCTACCCTCCCTAGTCTACCGGCCTAGTATCTTCTTATCTTCTTATGACTTAGGACTATTTTCATAATTGTTTAATTAGATAATTAATTAAATTCGTTTTTGCGTTTTGCGTATTTAATATTGTGACCTACATGTAAATTAGCTTTGTGTATTTATTTATCGAATGTTTATTTATTTATATTATATTTGTTTGTATTTTATACCTATTTTAAACCTGTTTTTTTTTTTAAATTTGTCTGGTTTGTTTTTATGTTTTATATTTATTTCATTTATATGTATTATTATTATACCTTGTTTGGTAAATAAATAAATAAATAAATAAACCGATTCTGGTAGTGCTCCTTTGGTCAAGCTTAGAGACATATTTTTCGTGAACCAGGGACATAGGTTCCGCAAGCTTTCATGCCTCTCTGTGTAGAAATGATAGTACAAACACTTTTGTACTTTCAGGCTGAGAACTTTGCTTCGGTTGATTTATACAATAGTCATATCCAGTACATCTACATTGAACAAACTGTAAAAATCCTTATTTTCATTTTTTCTTCGTTTCATTTTCGAAAATTTGGAAAAATTCAGAAGCACCTATCAGTGAAACTCTTAGCCCTTGACCTTGATAAAGATTCTTATGTCCTCGCTGAGAGCTTAAGAAGTTGCTTCATAAATCATCGAAGCCACTTTTCGTTCGGAAAAGGGCGGTTCAATCCATTTCGCATCGCAAGACTCCTAATGTCGCAGCCCCTCGATTTGTAAAAACGTTTTTCAACTTTGATACGATAGGCTACTGGTCTTCGACATACCTTATAAGTGTCCTCTTTGGAAGATTATGTATATGTTTTACGTGTCTTCAAGTAGCCCTCCTTCACCTCATTGACAGCAGTCACCGCCTCCATCAAGGCCATCATGTCCGAAGTTTTGCTATTTTTGGTTGTCTGCTGTTGGTCTGAAATCTTGACGAAAATAGAAAGAAAAAGTTACGATAAAGTTTTTTTTGTAAACTGAATCCTGTTCGACGATGATTAGGTTGGCTTATCACGACATGTATCAGCCATCGTTTATCGATACCACCATAGTGTAGGTTTGACCTTCGAGCTAATCAACAATAAAGTGAATAGTGCATTATTTCTTTTATGCCAGCAAATTGTCATTGCATCGTGTTGCTGCTATTTGAAAAGTTTACTTTTTATATTGACCGAAATCATTGTTTTAATAAAATAATGTGAGTTTGGAATGAAGTATGATTGGTTTTCACGTTGTCGAAATTAATTTTAATGAAGTCTATGAATAAATGAATACAAGTTTAGTTTAATCTACTATTTTAAAATCTTCTATTTTATAAGCTACTACTTTTTTTACAAAAGCAAGCTACAACGCTAATCAATAGTTCAACAATTCTGTTTTTATCAAAATATTTCCCATACCGGGAATCGAACCCGGGCCTTCTGGGTGAAAGCCAGATATCCTAGCCACTAGACCATATGGGAGGCAGAGAAACAAAATCAAAGTAAACATGTGATAAAAATAAATTAATACTTTATTAGCTTTTGAATAATTTATATAACTTTTATAAGAAAAGACACATTTTATTTTTTGTTTCGTTATGTAAAATTTGTAAACAAGCTGAAAATAGCCTTTCACATGATATTACAAGAAATTGTTTTTATATTTCATGCAGTATTCGCTTAAGAATTTACATATACAATTAAGATCAGTTAAATTTTTATTTAAATACTTATTTTGCCATACTTGCTTGAATATAAATATATGTCGGCAAAAAATTTGTTTGGCTGTTGAAATTGGTGAATAAAATATCACACCCTCAACAGGAAGATTTTAAAATAGTCAGTGGTTGACTGTATGACTGCTATTGCAGTTAACACATTTGATCCCTGTAATTCCGTATTTCAGCGTATTTCAAATATTCTTCCGCAAAATTAAGTTCTTATTGAAAGTACACAGCTATTTATCTTAGATAAATTTGCGGCATATAGAATCCAACTCGATACGGAGCATATGTTAAGAAATCTTGTTTGAATCGTTCTTTCTATATCGCAAATAAAATGTTGAGCTCCAATTCTTCAATTTGAATTTAATTCCGTTTATAATTAAAATAAAGTGGGTGGCTGCTTGGTGGGTTTCATTCAATGGTATAAATTAATTAATTTACTTCATATCAAATAATCATTCGTTTACAAGCAATAAAAAATACAGCTCGTTGTAATTGAGAGTAGAATTAAATGGAGTCAGCACTTTTGTACTGTTATATATGTGAACACCACACTCTCCTAAAAATAAACCTCCCCGGCGGGGAATCGAACCCCGGTTTCCCGCGTGACAGGCGGGGATACTTACCACTATACTACCGAGGATTCCTCTTGTTAATAAATTGAGTTAAATTTTTTTAAAAGTAATTCTAAACTAAATATTATTTTTGGCCGCAATAATTATCACATCTAAGTCATACACTCTTATCTACAAAGCTATTTATAACTTGCCCCATTCACAAACAGCTTTTACGTTATGTTGAATCTTATCAACCATACTCTTTAAAATTCGCATAGTCAGTGCATTTATTGTCTACTTAGAGCATTAATTGTACTTAAGCTGTGCTCAAGTACATTTACAAACTTATATCTTTGCCAAACTACTTGATAGACCTTCAAGAAAACTCATGCCAATTTAAAGCACTCAATATTCGAATCCCATAAAGATTAGATTGTTTTTTTAAAAAAACTTCAGAGCATGATGCTCGTACTTACGTAAAATCAATATATGTGCAAATTGACTAATAGCGTACTGCCTTTCAATCAGAGCTCGCTTCGAAATATTTCTGCAGTAACGCAATTTATTGTTGAAAATCATTTTTATTTTTTCTTGCAAAAATCTCTTGTAACTGGATGATTAGTGAAATCTGTCCGATTCGGAAATGTTGATAAATTCGAAACAGTTAAATGATGTTTTTATGTGATTGCGAATCGAAAGAAAGTTTAAAATTTCCGTAAATATTATGGGAATGATTCGAAGGTTTGAAAGTTTTTTTTTTGTTAGAATTGATGTGGTGAGAGTAAACATTGATGTATGATTGTGGTGGGTGTTAGGAGAAGGTGGAAAAATGTGGCTGTAAAAAAAAATTGGAAACATGAAAAAATCATTTCGATTTCCTACCAACATTTATCATATTTTACTCTCTTTTGTCGGCGTACAAGAGGTTCAATGTATTTTATTTTCGTACTTGATTTATCCCATATCTTACTGCATAATATGTTTTTTTCCCATGACAGTACAGTCACTTTCAATTGAATAGTTTTCCTCCTGTCTATAAATTAGTCAAAAGCAATCCAACATTGAAACATAACAACAAACTGCAATGCAATGAAAGAAATCACTTAGATATTTATGAATGCGTAGTCTTCCGTATTAGGCTTCTAAAATAGTAAAATCGAAAAATATTTAAGGAATTAATATTTCTATAATTACAGCAGAATGTAGCTTAAAACATCACCCCACACAACTCACATCACAGCCATCTGTTATTATCTGCGTACGTCTGTACTCATGCAAATTCTTTGAATAGACACATGCAAATCATGCATGATACGACGCTTATGCTGCCCAGCTCTATTCACAGTAAATCTTGCAATTAATTACTTTTGTGTGAAGAAGATTCATTCATGATTCCATTATTTCAAGTCGTTTTAAACTTTGTTATGATTGTTGAACAATAGGCAGCTGTGCTGCAGATTTTTTCACAGCGATTACAATAATTGGCTGCTGTTTTAATTATGCAGGCGATATAAGATAGATCGTATGTTATTCGAAGAATCGCTATCAAAAGTGGTTATTATACGTGTAATTAACGACTTTTTTCTCTATTGGATTGTTTGCATATAGATAGTTTAATGAAACTTGCATGAATTGCGAATAGAAGGGAGGTTAGGATTGTTGAATTTAATTTTTTTAATCAAACATCAAAATGGTTTTTAGTCATATTATCCGGTGTGGAAATCACAACATAAAATACAGGAGACAAAATACAAAATTCAGCTGGATGATGAATAATTTGAGCATAGCAAGTAAAGTATTTAATCACACAATTCGTTTGTATGGCTCGGCATGGTCCTTCCCATAGTCCAGCTCTAAAATGACTGTTTATTAAAATTTTTTTTTTCTTATTCTAATCCACAGCATACCAAATTCAAATCATTTATTTCTTTAATAAAGATAAATATATGACATTTTAAGCGATATATCTAGCGATGTAAAAAACATTATAACTGAAATTCAGTACTTTTCACAGCAAAATAACCGATTGAAATCACCTGAATCAATTTTTTTCTAACTTTCAAAACCAAAGATTTTAACTGAAAGACCCGTTTTTCCTTAAGAAGCTAGATATATTTCAGTTTCTTTAAAAATATTGATATTTTGATGTCATTCTCCAGCAGTATCTGTGGGTCTAAACCCCAATCTATCTTAGCCTTCCTTCTATTCATATTCTATATTGAAACAGCAATTTCTAGGGCTAATGGCATTTCAATTGGATATTTCTTCATTATTATTTATTTCACTATCCTTAAAATAAAGCTTAAGCCGCTGTAACAAAGTAAGAGTTTCTCTAGTCGGAGATCAGACGCCTGCTTACTAAGGTTTTTCAATGCTCAGGGTCTCGTATGCATCGAAATTGTGTGTGTGGAAGCATATATAAAAACATTGATAGATAGATAGCAAATATAGAAACATCAACAGAAATCCGTAGCTGAGGTTGGTAACGGATACTTTTTGAAAATCCAGCACAAGAGACGCTGTATGAAGTCATCAAGATAATGCTCTATGGCTCTTTGCAAACAATATCTCAAAACTGAGGCACTTAATCAGGAACTTCTTTGATGACTAGCGGATTTTTCAACAACAGTGCAATAGCTGGGAGATCCACTGCAATAGCTGGGAGATGGCGAGGGCCTTCTGAAGGCTTATTGGCTTCATTGCTTCCAAGGCAGTTCTCGACTATCTCACCCTTTTATCCAAACACAAGCCCTGAAAAGTTAGCGGAAGCAGCTGTTTAAATTGGCAAAGCGCTTGTACAGCCTAAATAGTACGAAATTTCTGTGCAATAGCATAGCTCGCCCAACAAGCAGCTGTTCGTAACACTCAGTCGTGCTTGGGTTCCAATATTGCCAGATACATTTCAAAAACCACCACAAAGTCTGTTTTTTTCTGCAGGAAATTCTGTTTCAAATTACAAAGGTAACTCTCCCTCACACCGAAGACTGATTTTTGCCAAAGTAGTTCTGGCCTCAGATTTGCCGAGGCAAATCACTATGTGCTAATTTTACCTGAATACGAACTTTCCTTTGTCCTATATCGTCATCTGTGATGACTTTAATGTGCCAATAGCACCCTAGTTTTCTCCACATTAAACCATTCAACAATGTTCCTATCGCTCTATCCTCTTTTCTTTCTTCCTGCCGCTTTTTAAATTTGACTCTGCCCATATTGCTTATAATAAATTCCTTGCTTTCATTATTTTCAACATTGAACCTTCCTCGTTTTTACTATCCCCTGCTTCAATACTTTATACTGATTCTGACCCCTCTCTTTGTGAAAGTTTTCTTTAACCTCTATGTTCTAAGGAGCCTCCCTTTAATTTAAAAAAAACACTGGTTTGGCCAATTATCTCTCGAGCTAACTAAATTAATTGGTGATATCAATACTGCTGCTAAAAAATTTTATATCATGCTTCTTGATTTGATCACTTCAGACATTCCAATTTTTCGTTTGAAAAGCATTCTAATGCTCCTTGGTCTACGGAGAGGGTCAAACTCGCTCTTAATAATAGAAAAATTGGCCGAAAAAAATTTCAAACGATCATTTACACCAGGATTATACTGAATATCAAGTGCGAAATAAAAAAATGTGAAACAATTATGCGCAACTATTTTTCAATAATTGGATCTTCTCTGCCCTCAAAAAAAACCCCTAAAATTTCAAGGGTTTTGTTCATTCTTTAAAGCCATTCTTCGCTCTACCTGAATCCCTCCCTCATCTTATATTGTTACTGCTGCTCAAAGTCAGACGAGTTGGGGTCTTTTCACAATACTTTTTTCATCAGCATGCTATGATTCATTAAAGTTAAGAAACGTTATTACTTTCAATTGCTCCCCTGGCCTAGATGGCATCCTTAACTTTTTTTGTGAAAAATCTTGTATCTTCTTTGCGTGTCCTCCAATTTATTTATCTAATATTAGTCTTTTCTATGGTAATTTTTTGTTTCCTGGTAGCTATCATGCACTTTCTCTTTTCACAAATCCGCTTCGAACTATCGTCTTACATCCATCCTTCCCTAGTTGTCCAAAAACATTGAAAGTTTTGTTTATGTTTTTAACTATGTCTTCGTTCTCAGCAACAAAGTTTTGTTAAAGGTTAAATCATCTCAGCTAACTTGACTGAATTTTAGATTGTGATTACTTACTTGACTTTAGATTGTAACTAACAGATTAATGTCATCCATGCAGCCTTCCAAAGCCATTGACTCTGTTAATCATGAGTCACTTCTGCATAAATTGAGCTATTATGGTACCGGTGAGCCCTTTTTTTTCCTGGATTTCTTCTTTTTTAATACATCACACCCGTTTTCATAACATTATTCTCCTTCTTCTATTTTATTCAACTTGTTCATCAACAATCTTCCTAGAGTTTTATCATCGAACAGGTTACTCAATGCTTCTGATCGAAAAATATTTCAAGCTATGTAAACTCTTCTATCTGCTAATTCAGGAAGATTTGAATGGTGTTTTGCCAAGCCCTTTCCATCAAAAGCTCTAGAATAATGTCTTTAGATATGTTATTTGTGAAACTAGCCTTATCTTTGTTGAGCATTTAGGTCACCTTTGATCATAAACTGAAATTCGGTGTTCACGGATTGCAAGCTTTGTTGTACGTTCCTGCCACAATATTGTTGTCATTTTCATATGTGTGCATGTATTAATTACCGTCGTTTGTTTTATACTTGCATACTTTAGAAGACTGGTTTCGTTTTCCATACCTTTTCGATACTGTTGAATCAGCTCAACGGAGGATTCACTCGCACCCTACCGTTTAAATATAAGCTTCCTTATTTATCTTATATTGAAAGTTGTTCGCTCTTAACCATCCCGCTCCTCCCGCAGAGTTTACCATGATAAATGTTTCGTTTTCACAATAAATATGCTAGCCAATATTCTTCTGTTGCATTACTGTTAATTGAACGACTAATAGGTATTGTGTTCTTTTGAAGTACCTTTTGCTCATACGAATACTTACTTCTATTTTCCTGTTTGCAGCCTTTATGGTTCCCTTACCCATTCACTTCTTTTCTTCCTATTCTGGGGTGAAACGTACTGTTTCAATCTTTATGTTTTTTGCATTCCTTTCATTAAAAGCACAGCTTATCTATAAAATGGAATTGGAACTAAAGAAATAAATCAGTCAAACATTTACAGCTAGGAATAAAGAGTGGATGAAAAGCTAAGACGCCGTTGTGAGCTCTAATGGGGCTTGATAATTTTCGATGTCTTTAAATCTACTTTAAGTGCAAACTTCCTTTACCAATATAGGGAAGTCATTGACTCGATAAATGTTATCTTGGTGAAATCGTACAAAGCTGCAAAGCTAAGTCTTTTGATTAAGTCATCCATAGACCTACGGGTACAGACCATCTTTAAAAATAACCTTGTAATTCCGATCACAATAGGGCTCTTCTAACCCTATAAACTTAGAGTAGTACACCACCTCTTTACCACACTGACCATCGAATTGGGTCGAAACTTCACAGAGTGGGGGAGGATAAGCTCACGGTAAAAAAATTAATTTTTTCCAACATTCCAGTAGTTTTTGGTCTGCCCCCTCTTCACATTATTCATAAAACTTATGAGAAATGGTGCCCTTGCGGTGATTGCAGACGCTTAACTGTCATAATAGTCTTGGATTATTTTCAAAATAAAGTCAAGAGTAGCTCTGTATCGTGAAATAACAAATAATCGCTTTAAAGTCTGAGTATAGCACCGGCTTCTAGCGTGTGTGGTCCGCGGCCCAAATTTGCGTTTTGAGTTTGCCTAACCCGAAATAGGTACCTGAGTTAAATAAGGAGTAACGTGAGGCGTGGAACTGCTCACAACGTACTTGTATGCATTGATGGTGAATGAAGCCTCTACTAATATTCACCCAAAGACGTGACAAGGACTAAAGTGGGAATGCTTTACTTTACCTAAAACTCAAAGCACTGTTTTAGTATATGCACAGTAATACAATTCTATTCAAGCTGAAATTATATTTTTATGATAAAAAATGTTATTGCTTATTTGAAAAGTGTCGTTTATTTTATATCATATCAATAGCCACAGAGCAAAAGTAAAAGAAAGACAATTATTCTGAAAGAATGCAAACATTCCCAAAGACCTAAACATCGTCTTTCTTATGATGCTTAATGTCTAGAGCAATACAACTTCAAACACAGGCCAGAATTCCTTTTGTTTCTCCGTTCAAAGTTAGCGAACTTAAACTTAGTGATAAAGTGAAATCTTATAGCTAAATTATGAGTCTTCGAGCTTTTTCGAAAATACACAAAAAAAACTGTTCTCGGTGATCCTACTTTCTTTAGAATAATAAACTAATAAATAAACGATATTATCTCAATAGGGCCAATCAAGTTATAAATTCTTAGGTCGAACATTTACCTACATTTTTGCATAAATTAATACTAACTCACAAAATTCCATAGAACATTTACGAACAAACAAGTAATATTCATATAGACACCCAATTAAGCGATTCACGAATTCTTCAATAAAATTCAAGAAATTTTCATCCATTTGCCACTTTCGACGCTGTACCATTCAACATCATAAATCTACCAGCACCGTAACCGTTGAAAAATAGCTAAAATTCAGATATAATCTCTAAAACCTGTCTTATATCATTCTAAATTTTCTTACTATTAGACGTGTGCCCTACGTATCCCATTATGCAAAATATTTCGTTAAAGATTTCGAAACAAATAGTCTAATGGCTGAAATTTCACCACAGGCAAAAAAACCATCATTGTTCCATTTATGATAAAAAAAATAATCAAAACTACCGACAAATCGTTAGTGCCGTAATAATTTCGGCATCTCAGATTCCTATTTAAGATAATTTCCATTTTTGGCTAAGAAACTACCAACAACAGCTAAGTATTCTCATCACTGAATCTGAAAATTTTATAAAATCTGTAAAAATCATTCAGTACTCTTATCTGATTTTCCCTTAGAATTTAACGAAAAACGAAATCTCGTTGTAGCTTGATCATTGACGACAAACAGACAATAGTATTTTTTCTGACGAAAATATTTTCTTGCTAACTTTCACCGCAAATCATCAGAGATTATGTCCGACCACTAATGACCGTCTGTTAAAATTTCTAAAAATTTAAACTTTGCAGATAATACAGACATTTAGCGGTCTTGAGCATTTGCTAATTTTCTTTGGCGATAACAGAAAGTGATTCTGTATTATTTTTTTTACGATTTCTCAGCTAGCGAAGCTAAAAAAATTCAAATATTTTGTAAGAATTTTGTGCTTTTATTTAAATTAGAGAAAATTCAGAAAAATATATTGTGTGGAAATTAACATTCAACTGGCCATTTTATTGCTAGTCAAAGAAAATAAATTGCTTCGAGGTCAATTTCTTCAACACGAATAGTTAGAAATTCGGGATATCGTAAATTATGGTTGTAAAATCTATAAGAAAATTTATAACAGAAAATCATTTCTGATTGGCACTTCAGTATTCGCAAGCGAAATCTTGACTCGCTTTTTAATGATACAAAACAACACTGCTCGACTAAATCATCTGCATATTGAAATGCGAAATTGTATCAAACTTCTAAAAAAGAGTTTATCTATTTTTTCACACACAGTTTTTATGCTGTTGCGTATTCGTATTATCGAAGTTTGTTCTTTCGTACGAACAAGCTAATGCACGATGCAATTGCCAGCAAGCAGTTGATTTAATGCATGAATGAGTGAATGAAACATTTTCTGTACCATACATACAGTAAATTATAAATATGTATGAGGATATGTAGATTGCAATGAGCAGTAAAAAATGACTAGGTGCTCTCACAGGCATTGATTTATTTTCTGCATTGTTGTAGTTTCTACAACGAAAACCCGTTGCTTCAATCGACTGATGCTCTGCTGTTGCGGCTGTACTGCGATTTGCATATTCTATTATGGGAAATTGATTTTTTTAATGCTATTTGCAAGTAGATTATATGCTAATGTGCATGACCGAACGGAAGCTTGTTAATGGTAAACGACATAGTAATTACTCTGAGAGAATGCAATAAATCATAGTAAGAGGAATGTAACATGCTTAAGAGACAGGACGACAAGATGTTTGCTTATTATTTCAAATGACATTAGCAGATAGTTTATAGTACGAAATGTGCAGTTTATTCCATAAAGCTTTATACATACTGAATCTGATGGATTTTAAAGTTAAAATTTTTGAATTTAGGCTATTTTTTTTTTAATCAGTGATGTTGCGTTGCATTTTTAAGCATTTTAAATCATGATTATCGCTTCAAAAGAAATGTTTTCTATGGCTTGGCTATTTTGGAATATTTTCTAATCTATAGCTAACAAGCGATCGCGTCTTGCAATCTGACAGATTTAAAGGTACGTATTGGTCGAGAAAAGTACATCGACTTGTCGAAAAATAGAAATTACTTTTAACAGCCAGGATAGAAATCATTAGTAGCTTTTTCATGAAATAATAGACAACTGTTCTGACACAAGTTTCACTACGAACCCGAAATTCATACAAACTACCCATACCCATCTAAGTTTTACTTGATTATAAATACTCATTTCACTTATTGTTAAATAGTAAATAAACAACTACCTACAAATTAAATTACTAATTAATCTACATATATGTACTAGTATATGCAATTTAAAAAAGTATAGCATAAAAGTATAAGGTACATATGCATTTGTTATGTAAATATGTAAAAAGGGCGTGATCCGAAAGGGTCAGGTCTGCGCCAAGTTAAAATTACGATATCTTCAACCCTTTGACGGCGGCGGTCATTTGAGTGAATTTCCATGTACCCCTATTTTTCTATGGAATGAAGAATTTGTATGACATCAAGTATGCAGAACAAAACTGATAATATGTTAAGCTTGGCTATGAAAAAGTTTTGGAAATTTCCAACCCTATGTGAGTGTTCAGTGCCTAAAAGTAGATCAAGAATTTTTTTCTCAAATTTGGATTTGTGATAACTTATGACACAAATACAAGATAAATACGATATTTACAAGATGCACTATTGGTTTTTTTTTTAAATGGGTCCACGTGATTTTTAGGGACTGTGTGGGCAACCCTGCAGCTACGCCAGGCATATGAAAAAAAAATCTTTTAAATCATCGAGCCTTCTGAAATGCTTTCGCTTTTTGAAATGCTTGATAATGTTGATGCTTTGCAATTTTCGAAATTCCGCGTCCAAAAAGAACAGCGACCTTTCACTATATATTGCCTACTCTTTGGGCACTCGAAATTCATAATCGCGAAAACTAACGACTGGATTATTGAATCAAACTGAAATACACAAAATGTATTGTTTTTAAGCAAGACCAATTTTGATTAATTAATTAAAAATGTAGGCAACCATGTGAATGTGGCGCAATCTTGATGTATCGTATATAAGCCTATAAATTCCGATGCAGTAATGGCATTGAACGAAATTCGCCGAGTCATTTTATCTTCACATGAAGGAAGTTCGATCATTTTTGAGTTGCCAGCCCGAGGCACTTTTATTTTTCATACGATAAGCACTTTACGCTAGAAATGGGCAACGAGGGTTTATTTTTCCAAAAATTTTGATATTTTTTGGGCGGCAACTCTCAAAATCATTTCATGCCTATTACGTCTTAGCTCATCGGATCAAAACGAAATTAACAAAATAAGTTTGTGTCAAAGTGAAGCATATATGATTTCCTGTCGGTACTAGCAAAAGCAACAAGCACCAGTAATTTTGTCGTTATTTTGCCAAGAGTTGCTACCATTACATTTTCATATGATAAACACCTTATAATGGAAACAAGCAACAACTGCTAGAATTTCTAAATATTGAGCATATTCGGGCGGTAACTCTCAAACTCTTTCCGCCCCTACCTTATGATGCAGTCATCGCCACTAAAAATTGCTCACTTCGAGAAAATGCTAGCATCAAATTTTCATATTCTCTATATCTAACATTTCAACTATATAAAACATAAAGCGCAATTTACACATTTCGAATATCAGTCTTTGTGGTGACTGCTATGCGCTAAAGTTTTAAAACAGATACATATATCTTTCAATGGGTATAACTTTCAAACCATGGAGTGAGTCATTTTTGACATTTATGCTAATTATTATGAATAGGAATATCCACCAAAACATCGAAAAAACAGAAAAATCGTGTTTGGAGACTAAACTCGCTTGCGGCTCTTTAGCCATTTGATCAAGTTAAATAATTTACCTATTCCGAAATGAGGCTAAAGCACAAGAATATCAGGGGCTTAATTATGATTGCATATCGGCCCTTATTTTTCCACAAAGAAAGTATGAGCCCACGTAACAATTAATTGTCAAAGTTACCGGGCAATTATCAATCATTTTTCTTTGAAAATATGAATGGCATTGAATGGCAGGAGGATGGCACTACCTGCTACATGAAACTGTTGACTTACTGTGGACTTAAATCAACGACAACTTGATACTTCAAAATGGACTAGTGTGGCCACTTATATTTTGCTATTTGATGCTACTTGATTAAATCTTTTGATGCAACGTTAACTCCTTCGGACTCAGGAAACGAACATTCAGTGCACTATTGAAAAAAAAACAAGCGTTGAGTTTTCGGATATAAGCCCGAAATTAGCCCAATAAGATGCGGCTTCATTAAAAACAGCAGTTAAGGCCCCGATATGCCAAAATCTTGTTCAAAACATAATGTCGTGAACAATTCTTGACAATGACAATCTATTTTTCATTCACACTCAATTCCTACCGTTATTATTTAAAAAAAGAAAAGATTTCATTCTTTAATTCAACGAGCCTTAAGTCTGTTCAAATCTTTCTTATTTTGAATAAAGATTCCCTATCTAAACTAGTCAGATACTTTTAATGATATTTTTGACTATTTCGACCCGAAGAAATCCTGAACTGCAGAGTAGCATTAGAAAATTATCCGACTGATTTGAATTATCGAACTGCTCAAACTGAAAGTTCAAACGAACTTTTTCTACTCTGGATAGAATCCCGCACGCCCTCACATAAATTCAGGCAGGAGAGAATTCACAAAAGCACCCGATTTATCTGAAATTTCGATTTATCTTTGGAATGTCAAAACCCAAGAAAATTGTATTGTAGGTAGATTTGTGGTCGATTAGGTCTATGCCTGAAGTTACCCTTTGAAATATGCCTTGTATTCGGTGAAAGAATTCTGAAACTGTCAAATGTACTATAATAGTTGAGACCAAATTTCAATCAGAAAAGTAGACCAGTAGTGTTAAGGAGCTCAATACTTTAGGACTTGCTCTTATTAAGGGTGTTTTTGTAAATGTAAATGGCGAATAAACCAAATGGCTGTGACTTGAAGTTTCGACTCCTCGCTCTAGTCGATTTCAATATTTTCTGCATTAGGCTTCATTGGACTCAAACAACGTAATTCTATAAAAGCTGGGTGCTATGAGCCTTGCTAAACAAAAAAAATATTGAAAATAAAATGAATACACTTAACAAAACGTCATTGAAGCTTTCTGAAAGAAGTGCAGAGTACTGAAATAAGTTTTATCGGAAGAGTAAATGAAGTATGTCGTCGCATTGCGAAGTAGTCTGAAATTTAAATGCATGCTTAAATGACATGTAAATCATGAAAAACAATTCTATTGGCTAGTGTGCATCAGGAAAAAGCTCTCAATTGCTACTAATTTCCAATGTTCTTCATTGTCTTGTTGATCTATCAGCAAAAAAACCGAGTTAGTCCAATGCTCATAAAATAAGCTACAAGATACACGCTACCAACATCAACCTTTAGACCCGACGAGGTTTGTGCTGGAACCAGTTTTTACTGTTAAACAAACAAAGTCACATTTAAGTTAAATATTATACCACAGCTTGGGGAAAAACTGTTTGCATCCTTTTCGTCGTGTTGTCTCGGAAGAACAAAAAATAAACAGCGTCATGCTGTAAAATGTGAAAATAAAACTTGAATTCTATTTTTTGCAAGAGAACAGTATGAAAAATAAGAAGAAAAAAAACATATCAGACTTAGTTGTTTCAACTTCATAGTCCTTCTGACTTCTGATAAAAAAAATATTCAAGAGAGGTTTTCTTCCAGATTCCTGATACTTTTTTATATAACAGTCGACTTTTTTTGGCTATATCAATTCAAATTTTCCTTGATTAAAAGACGCCTGTAAACTACCAACCAGCACACTAGTCGTAATAATTGAACAAAATATGAAAACAAACAATGTAGACGAAAAAGTAAACATGTGCCCTGCTTCTTTTTAAATGGCCCAATACAAAAAATTTATTTGTTAAAATAATTTAATACTTCGAACAATAATCTCCTACATTCCAAAAGTAAAACTCGAGTCCAATTTGATTATTCAAATAGATGCTGAAATCTGAGTTTTTTGTATTGCCAATGTCTTGCTTTTTCCGAAAAAAATTGAAAGTATAGAAGGAACTGAATATGTCACTCCTAGTGAAACCTAAACAAAACTAATTTTAGTCTCAAAAACAAGTAAATTGTAAGCATAATATGTATTTTTAAATTTTTCATATGACATTTTGCATAATGAGCATCTTAAAAACCCTGAACAGTAGCACTATTAATATTTTGCAAAATTGGTTGTTCTCCGCCGTTCTCAGGGAAAATAGTGTTTAATTGTTCTATCCATCTTTTTCAATTTAAGGGAATGTTCACTTAGCAGCTCCAATTAAATAGCAGACTGGAGCAAATAGACCCCAACTGATGACTTAAAGCAATCTTTTCAGCAAAGTACGCTATATTTTTTGGTGTCATGCGTATAATTCAATAATGTGATTAACGTCGTACTTCACTTCATCATTTACTTCGTTATCAGCTTGTTTTGCTTATTGCTTTTTCCTTATAATAGGCTTCATAATTTATTTGTATTTCAAATTTATCGCAAAAGTTTACCAAAGGTATGTTATAAACATACCTTTAGATTTCACAACACCACAATTCGCAATTTGGTTACTACCGCAGCTAACACATTTTTCTTGTGTTTTGTTTCAATTTTTTGTCAATGATATAATTTTTAGAACATAAGTATTTGTGTCACTCAGCTATACTTTTTTTGACTGATTTTTTTTTTTAAATAAGTGAAACATATGTAGTTGCAATTGCATGAAATCATTTTTTTCAATTTTAGCTGTAATTTGCAGCTCACTTTCTCTCTCTTTTCGCTCGCCACAAATTAAATAAAACAGACCCATTCTCCTATCCAATTTCCGTATAATTTCACCCTTTGAATGCAAGTTCATTGTGCCAGAAAATTATTAGAATCAATTTATATGAACTAAAAAGCGTGTTAGGCTGGCAGAGATAGATGTTCAAAACTACACGTGTGCTTAATTAAACACTACCGGCATTTTAAAGGTCAAAACCAAATATTTCTGCACAATTACGGTGCGAAAATCAAGCCCAATGAACTTAAAACATGAAACAACTTTGCAAGAAAATATACGTAGAAAAGTACGCATCCAACACACGAAGAATTGAATTCTTTCCAAACAGAATCTTTGTACAGGCTTTCTTCAAGAACTATTATTCATACTTTAGTACAAGATTCAAACCAAGTACTTGCAGCCGCGTTGCATGAGATACCACCTGACCACCACAACACCCGGCGAACGTAACATAAGAATCTTAAAAATCACCATGATTGATTCGTGTTCGTGTTGGCTCGAGGGAATTTCAATCAGCTTTATGGCGTGATTTAATTGTACATAGTGCATTGTTCCTTCGGTATGTTTATGAGTAATTGTGTTCGGACTTGTACGTGTTTTTCTATCTTATGCGCACTATAAGTAGCAATAAATGAAAGTCATAAAATCTCTATGTGTCTATGCCTACCACTGTCCGTCAATCTCATTCCGTTCGAACATTGTGCTGTGGCAGTAGATTGTCATTAGTAATTTGTCGATTTAAGATTATTCACACGATTATTTCGAAGTAACTGCACATACTGTATTGTTTCGTTGATTCCCAGAAAAAAAACTATTATTGCTTAGAATACAATACGCCGACATCTTGAACTTTTAATTTGAATGAAATTTTGCAATTTAGCTTGTTGACCGATTGTCAAAATGTAGACACTCATTTCGATGCCTGAAAATATTCCGAAGCGATTCTACTTCCAAATTATGTTAGCCAACACATAACGAAATCTAATTTATTTAATTAGCGCCTTAACTGAGCGTACACTGCTTTTTATTCGATACTTGCCAAAGCAGAAATCATCTAAAATCTTCGACCGTAACCAAATGTGAAAATCTAGATTATTAGCTATGCAGATTTTGAAATCTGACAAGAAATAAAAAATTACACATCTCTATAAGCACGCCATGTTTGGAGAGCTTGTTAATTAAGACGGGACTACTTACTCGGCGCTTGTTAGCTTGTTGATTTATGATCAAGCGTAAAATTAGAAAAGAATTTTGGTTAGTTTGAATTAAGTTTCGAATCCAAAATAACCACAAATCCCTTCCACAGTCGTTTGTATGGTTTTCATTTGAATTTTGTTTCGATCATTGACGTTTGGATGGCTATTTTCTTAAATAAATTTGCAAACAATGTCAGATTAGCATTCAAATAATCAAGCAAATAGCCAAGTATTCTCAAAGGGCTTTTACATTCGAAGTGAGTTCAATGAAATTCGTTGGTAGTAGTCCGGTTGGACAATATTTTTTTTAAAAACATTTCAATAAGCAACACATTTTATTTGTTCATTAATTGTGTTTCAAGAAGATTATCAAAACCAAGTCAATTACATTAACAGTATCCAATTTTGTATAATTTTTGGGTGTTTTATTTTTAGTTTTAGACTCTTGACTTGAATGAATTGAATTGTATCCATACAACCTGAAAATCCAGTAAACATGCCGGCAATCCAGTAATTATATACGCATTTTACACTTGCAATAAACCGAAAACGGTTTACTAGCTTCATTCACCAAAATAAGATTAAAAACGATTGCGTTCTTCTAAAACAAGTACATAGGCGCAAACGAGATTCCATAGCTTGCTTTCGTTAGCTGCGTAAACTACAAAACACTTCAATCAAAATCATTCTACAAAAAACTAGTAATATTTACATAAATTAACACAATAAAGAAGTTATTTAAAAAACAAACTACTTCACTAATAGATCTACCATCTCGAAAACATTTTATAATTTGATCTGAAAAAAATCGCACAATTGTTTCATCTGTATGCAATATTGTTTTAGTTGAATAAAATCACCATGGTTGCGTGTTTTCTATTGTGTTTAAAAATATTCATTTAATTTCCAAGGCGTTTATGAATCAAATGTCTCAGCTGAGACTATAAATTTTGTCCTGAAAACTACGAAGGTGAACTCGTTTTTCTAGCAATGATTAAATTATAGCTGACAATAGGGGAAAATTTGAATCTTATCAAGGAACTGTCGTCTTTTCATTTCCTCGAAAGAATGCTTGAAGTTGCTTTATGGATCTTTAGGTTTCAGATAAAGACAAAAACTATCATGAATTCAAAAAAAAAATCTGAAATACTAACCATCGATATTTTTTTCTCTAATTATGTTAAATAATGCATTCAAAATTCATATTAATAGACTGATGGTAACTCTCAAAGATCTTGAATTCATTTCTCGAATTCAATTTCATTGTCCACATAAATCATTATTCTCAAATCTACCTTGACAGACTGTGACCCGTGCTGTCAGGCCGTGAGCCTGCGGCCAAATTGAATTATAAAGACAAGTTGTACAATTTTGAGTTATGGTGTGAATCGAAATGTTATGCAATACGAACTGAGAATGGATTGTATGTTATAAAAACCTCAAATAAATGAGACAGAAACCGCATTGTGTGTACTATAAATTGCATCAAGGTTGTTTTGAACAGCCATTCAATGGGAACTAGTTCGACGGTAAGCTAAGTATTATTTTCATGAATAAGAAAATGATTTTTTTTTCTTCACAATAGACTACTGCTTTTATCCATTTTCCACGGAGTGAAATTTAATTTCAATTTAGATGCGTTTAAAAAAAATTACAAGTAGGCAGAAGGTGTAATTTATTTTAATCAAAGTTGATGGCGTAAGTTCAAAGTAAATGTAACAAATTTGGCTTTTAGCCAGAGCACAGATCAAAAAAATTATTTTTTCACTATTTTTAACCTTGCAGTGCTACACAGTATATTTTTTTAACCTGTGTAGTGTAGGGCACATACGGCACGCTTAAAACACGTTTTCGTTGTAAATTCCGTAACATAAGTAATATAAACATTTTATTCGATTGACCTTTGATGCATTTGATTCCCAAAAATAAGCTACACCATAAATTTGAAAATAAAATTGAAAATGTGGGTAATCTAATTCAAAACTAGCTGTATTTTACCGCATGAGTGAAAATAAAAAGTTTATTTTGCCATAAGTTTACAAAATTAAATTTCAAATCATTTTGTAATGACTCGGTTACTATTATTTTTATTTGTACTATACTAATTTTCGAAGACTCTCATTTGAGTAAAATTAAACTCTTATTGTTCTATTTATTCATGGTCTTCTTATTACGTTTATTCCCGATTTTCAAGTTTATTTTTAAATGGGATGCCTGTTCTTGTTATTCTTCATTTTTTTGCGTTGGTGTTATCGAATTCTTTCAAAAAATTTGTACATTACTAAGTGAATTATTCAGTGACCGTGAAATCGATTGAAAAGTTGCAAATATCTTCCAGCTTTATTTCTCAACCGAAAATCAATCGTGCGTTCATGATAAATTACTTTTTTTATTCCCTTTTGGATCAATTTTCTTCTCCGCCTTTTATTCATCATTATTATCTCATTCAAAGTATTAATGTATCTGCCTAGCTTGCGGATTTTTTAAATTTATGAAAAGCTACTATTTCCTGCAAAATAGAAAAAATGTAAACTCGTGAATCGAGGAATTTTCTTTTAAATTCTAACGAAGTCAGACTATAAATAAAATCACACAGTAGATAGACCTTAATGTAAGCCAAGTTTGATATTTCAAGACTTAAAATAAAATCAAATTAATAGAATCAAATTTAAATCAAAAGTTGAAACACTTTTAAACAAAAAACGAATCTTATTTGAATTCCACTTTACTACAAAAATGTTATTTTCATCATTGAATGAAAAATAAAACATTAAAACAAACAAGACACACTTTGATACAGCGTTATTGAAATGAGGTCAGATTATTTGAATTAAAAAGAAACGTATATGGCGCCAAATCATATTTGAAAATTTTTGATTTTCAATAACGCTGTATCAAAGTGTGTCTTGTTTGTTTTAATGTTTTGTTTTTTCATTCAATGATGAAGATTTTGATATGAAAATAGCATTTTTTATAATAAAGTGGAATCATTTTTATTGGATGTGGGGGCTTATTTAATTCAAATAAGATGCGTTTCTTGTTTAAAAGTGTTTCAACTTTTGATTTAAATTTGATTTTATTTTAAGTCGTGAAATTTTTCTGAGTGTAAGGATGAGGTTTCCAGTTATGCAAATTTTCGCCATGTTTTAAAAAAACACGCTACCATTTAATTTTCAAATGATAATAATATTGTATCGAAAGTAAACAAAAATGTTTTCCCTACGAAACCTTTAAAAACATTTCTGCTTCTTTAACTTCCAATGCATTCATCGGATGAATATAAAATTTAATCGTAGGTTTTCTTGACATGAAGAGGTTTTGATCGACTTTGGGATACAGTTCTAATAGGATGGTGCTAGTATTGAGCATTTCTATCATATTTGTACTAAGAGATGCTGCCGTCATATTATTCTATGATAATCATCCTATAATGAAAATGAGTAACAAGTGCCTTACTTTCCTGAATTTTGAAGCTCGTGCGAAATCTTTCTAGCCTTTGTCTTTCGAAGCAGTCATCGGACCAGAGCGGCACATGACCGTCGATACAGATTGGTAGTTATAAGGAGCACATTTCCATTCGATATTTTGTTTTTATTTTCTCTTTTATTTATAATCGCTATTGTAGTAAATATCGTTTACGAAGGTAAAATGAAGTAAAGAATACAAGGTAAAATGAAATTTCAATTCATCTGTTTCTGATTGAAAATTATACTTAGGTTAACTTTAAGAAAAATGCCTCATCTTTCAGCAGTACCCAATATTTCATAGAATGCAAAACCAAAGTGTTTTATATAAATTTGTTTCTATTTTTTATTTTATTTAATTCTTTATTCCTTTCTGCCTGTTTTTCATATGTTTTAATTGATTCTCAATTGACATTTTCATCCTTGCTGACTAGGAATAATTTACGTGTTTCTCCTGGTTTTATGCTTTTTTTTGTCTGTAGTCAACAGCACTCATAACTAAATTTGAAAATGCAAGCTTCGTAATAAAGTGAGGTGTTTTAAAAATACCAAAGGAAATAAGCGTCTATATTTGTGCTTTTTTCTACAGACCATTAGAATTTTTTTTGAAAAAAAAAACAGTGCGCAATTTCGAAGCAGTAATGAAATCAGAGCATAAAAACAAGGTGCCTTCTTGAATATCATGAAAATGATATCTTTGTTATACCTTCGTATTAACATTAAAATGCTTATAACATAGCTTATAAGGCTACTATTTCAAATTGAAAAGAAACTCTGTTCGCTATGTTGCATCCAATATTGTATAAAACTACTACTAACAGGTATAAAATATTCTGTTATATAAGTAAATCATGAAAATGTGAAATTAAAAAGCAAAATTATTAACAAAAATAAATAATAAAGTTATATTCATAATTTGTTGCATGGTGCAAACGAACGGCTTATAAAATAATAAGTATGTTTACAGATAGACTCAAAAATTAAAACTGGCAGACCATTTCAAGTCAAAAAATGGAATGTCTCAAAAAATATATAATGCAGCTATCATATGGCTTATAGGTTCTACCAACAAGTTTGGCTGAATAGTATATACTTTTTGCGTTCAAGTTTTTTCAAAGTTGAAATATTCGAATATAAATAATGAAAATTGAATTAAGTCCTGCTTTTTGGACCATTCATTTTAACATTAGCTTCAACGCTTTCAATTTCTGATGTTTTTAATGACTTGATTTTTTGTTTTCTAATATTTTCCGCATGAAATGGATAATGTTCACCAAAACTCATCTTTCTTACATATTTCAGTCAGTTTTTCATATTCTAGTCAAATTCCGCAAATTCTTCATTGGATCTCTTCCACAGAAAGCCGACTTTGAGCAATTCACACAAACCGTCTATGTTAAATTCCAAAAAATTAAAAAAAATTTCGATAATCAAAATTTTACGCATTTTGAAACTCGCATAACTTGCAGCGATTGAGCTGAAACCTTTCAAAACATGTTGAATTTTTTTACGCTCATTATACAAATCAGAATGGTCTATTTCAATTTTACAATAAACTCTATAGTGTTTGCGTTTTCACTGGATTTTTTAAATATTTTTTTTAATAAAGACACTTGCCTGTCTATTCTGCGGAATCCAAACTAACTTTTCAAGTATTGAAAATTTCAATAGAGCCTATAGTTTACAATCTGCTAAGGCTACTTCATGGAAGAAGCTCTTTGCAATCTTTTAAACGAAGCAGTAGCCTCTTGAACGAAGTAGTAGTCTTTCAAATGAAAGTATATTAAGCCATTCCATCAAGCTCTTTAGTTTGAGTGGCTTATAAATGTCTTTCGGGTAATAAAAAAATTAGTGGCAGGTTTGGTCGTATTTTCATCATTTACTGTTCTATAGAGTTTAATTTTTTATATCGTTATTTTCAAATATTTTTAATTTTAAATCACATGTTAATTATTTTTTACAAACTTTAAATCATATCTATGAATTACTAAAAAAAATAATAATTATGAATTACTAAATTACTAAAAAAATTAATAAAAGTCCCTCTGTTTTCAAACTATCTGAAAGAGGCTTCATTTAATAAAATCAAGCAATATTTAATGAAAATAAAGATAAACAGGTAAAAATGTCACATAACCAAGAGGTAAGAATTTTATCTTGCCAGAAATTAATTTCAGTTTTTGAGCGCTCCTGTCTTTGCCTATATATCGGTTTTCAAAAATATTTTTGACAATAATAAGTAGGTAAATATATTTATTTGTTAATTTAAATTATAAATAAAATCTAGTACTTTGGTTTTTTCCAACTTTCGAGTAAATGGCTTTTTTTTGCAATAAATGAAACTAGAAAACTTATGAAACTAGAAAAACTAAGTTGAAAGCGAGTAAATATTCTTTGATCATAGAAAAAGGGTGATATTTACTTTCGTCACATTTTTAATTTTTTCGCTTTAGATAATTGATAAATGGTTGATACTGTCTTAGGTATGCTGCTCATTTCTTGATAAGATAAATACAGAATTCTCTGATGTCGTGCAATCTAAATACAGGCAATTTTAATGACGCTGTATAACATCACAATGCTTTATCCTTTAATTCATGAGATCATAAAAAGTATAATCAATTTTATTCGATTTCACCCGCACACCCACGTTAGGCGCATTATATTATTATTTCTATCATAGTTTTTGATACACTATTCTAATCCAAAGCTAATTTTCATTCGAAATTTTTATTAAATATCTGTTTTAAAGATTATTGGTGAACAGTTTTCAGTAATTTTTATATTAATAATTTAAACACGTCTATTATTAGAACAATAAACCCATAGTTACTCTTTCATGTTTTTAAAATTCTTGTCCCACCATAAATGTCATATACTGAAACTGTGGTGTTTCACGAATATTTTGTTTCAACTTGTTAGCCGAAATAAATCTTAATTGCACACAGTAAATTGAAATCGTTTGAAACTCACTTCAATTGTCTCTATTTGCTGTGTGGCTTTCAAATTTTTCTAAATATTGTCTATGAATTCTGTAGGAAGTAGCTCAAGTCTATTTACACAAATAATTTTTTCATTATATATAATTTTTCTTTATTTCAAACTGAGCACTGGATTACGAACCTCATGTCATGATTTATTTCTGTTGTTAGTCCTCAACAATTTTTGATCGCCACATCCACTGAGGAGGTGAAACTTTTGCATTCCTATTTTCATTTATGTGTTGATTTGCAGACTTTATTTAAGATCACTATGGTCAATTAGAGTCCAATTAGTAAATGCTAACGAATCAGTGAACTGTACGCAAAAATAATGCAGCTGGACAAAGGTCCATTCTTAGGCCAAACCTATGGAATATTGTTTATGATTGAAGTGCCGAAAAATAGCTGTAGGTTATGCTGATGACATAATAGCTGTCATCATATCTAAAAATCTTCACCTCACTCAACTCGAACTATTTTTTTATTTTTTTTTTTTATTTTTTTTTTTATATTTATTTATTCAATCACAGATTCACCAACAAAATGGCTACTACAAAAACAAAACTTTTATTAAATTAGTAAAAACAATTGAACGGTCGGATAAGCCGACACTTGAAAACTACGCTTAAAATTACACTTAAATTTACAATTACGACACTCGAAACACGCTGAGTTAAAGCTTCGGTCTATTGCGCAGGTTGGTGCATTTAATACGTAATTGGTCTTATGAAATGGGATGGATTAGGCGCTATGATATCTACGCTCATCGTGATAAACACGAAAGTTCAGTTTCGATAACAAAAACTCAGAGTTCACGTTTCCACTGGGTAATTTTGCAGCAAATAGAGCTTTAGAATTTTGACTACGAGCTTCAAGAATGCCCATGGTCAATAATTGCAAGCGGTCTTCATAAGGAGGTAAGGAAAATGATCAGACCAGCGGAAAGAACTAAAAACAAAAACAATGAATCTCTTTTGAACAGACTCAATGCGACCACGAAATCGATCGTTCTGTTTGCGATATGTGAGATAGGGTTTAATCATGTAATGAGAAGGATTAAGGGCTGGATAGAAACCCATAGTCTCCAGCTGACGATCATCAAAACTGAAATTTTCATGCTAACGAATAGGAGCATATAAACCGTTATATCCATGGTGGTTTACTCCGATGTGCTTGAGACCAGCAAATCGACTAAGTATTAGGTTAATCACAATACAGCGTTTTCCGCTGCGGCAAACGCAGCGTTCCACAGGGGGAAGCGTGAATGCCGCAGTTGAATTTGGTGAATCACAATGCAGCGACAATGTCGCTGTCAATGCAACCAAGGCACCAACCAAAATCATTTTTTTTTTCTTTCGTATTGTTAAATCCTGTTGTACGAGGATTAGGTTGGCTTATCACAATACTCATCAGCCATCGCTTGTCTATTCCACCAGACCATTCAACCTAATTCAAACAGAGTTAGAGCCGTTTCACACGAGACACTCGGTGTCCGGCCACTGAATCCTCAGCCACTGTTTTTGTATAGAATTGTGGCCCAGACACTGTGGCTCTGTGTGTATGCTCTCATTTATTTCTATGCACCGGTAGTGGCTAGAGACACAGTGGCCGGACACCGAGTGTCTCGTGTGAAACGGGCCTTAATTCAACCTAGTGGTGATGCCAACCTATGGTAGGTATCACCGCTAGCGGTGCGGCAAAATTAGAAATTTGGCAAATTTCGCCGCTGCCGCAAATTCAGCCGCAGCCATTGTGCGCGTTACCATACAAAAGAGTGCATTCTAATTTTTTGACAGCAGCTCCCGCAGCCCACTGCGTTGGCCGCAGCGGAAAACGCTGTATTGTGATTAACCTATATCTTGGAATGAGGCTAGATTCAAAGATGGCTAATGGAGAACACATTCAAAAAGCATGCGATAGGCTAGTGGGAACTGTTATCTCCTTTGGGAGACTCATGGCAAACGTTCGCGTCCTAGTGCGAGTATATGAAGCCTTCTCATAACGGTGGCTCATTCAATGCATTTGTATGGCGCGAAGGTGTGAGCTATTGCGTTAAGGCTTGAAAAGTATCGAACTAGGATGGTGAGCTTTCAACGTAAGGTAATGCTACGAATTTCAGTTTCAGGAAACGCCGGTAGTAATTTCAATTGGCCTATTGGTAAACGTAGAGAGGTTTTCTGAACAGAACAGGAGTGAGAAGAGAAGTAGTAGCTACTCAAGCACGAGCGCAAACGTTTGAACTTTAAAAGGAGTGCTAAAATACGAGCCCCAAGGGATCATGGACGAGTTGGCTTGTTCGCACCTTAAAACCTTGGCTTAATCGTGACTACGGTGAAATAAATTTCTACCTGAGACTGCTCTTATCAAGGCACGGCTACTTCCAGAAAGACCTTCACAGAATAGCCAAAGTAAGAAATGAGCTCTTCAAGTATTGTGTTAAGGAAAGTGATGTTTTGCATACGTTTTTCCACTGTGCCCGTTTTAGAATCTTTTCTCTGTAATTGACAATGCGATGTCAGAGACAATCGTGGAGATGATGCCACGGTCACATAACGCCTGGTTAGCGATGTCAGCATATGTGGAGCTGGTATTGCGGCCGAGAAAAGAGAAAGGATCCCTCATAGATGCATGAAACTCTAAAATCTCACAGAACGCAAATTAGCGGCCGAGCTGAAGGAATGCGAAAGTAGTTTTCACTGAGATTTTTGTAATTGATGAGTGATATATTTTGGTGACTAAGAACCTTTGATCGCAGGAAATTTTTTGAAGGTTTTTCTACAACCATTCGAAAAAAAATGTTAAAATTATGTCTCAAGAAGTTATTTCTGAAATGCTGTTTGAGAAGACATAAAAATACTTGTCATCTCTGGTTGACATATGTATCTCTATTTCTATTCAATGTTGAGTAAAAAATTGTACCTTATTAATCATATCTACAATTAATCATATACGTGGCACCAAGTCTTCCATATTTGCTAATTACTCTATTGGTTTGTTGATAGCGAAACACAGATTGAGTGATTTTGGAATTGATAACTAGGTCCAGTCATCTCATCAAACTGAACAATTGAAATAAAGCTTTCATATATTTTTAAGGAACAACTCTGCACATGTACACCTATTTCGGAGCACTTTTACTGCGGATTCAAATTACTACCCTAACAATAACTTTGTTTTACATCTGAACTTACTACAGATACTTTACAGCAGGAAGCTTACTATGAAATAGATTTTCACAATTTCAACCTCCTGACAACGAATCATCTCCGAATTCAACTAGCATGGCAAAAATATTGATTATATCATGTTTATCACGCCTCAAATACATTATCACAGTGGTTTTTTCCTTAGTTGAGTTTACGAGATGAAAACACCATGTTATTATGTTTTCTATCTCACTTTCATTAATGAACATCTCCAATATTGAATTGTATTACTCTGCAGAAATTGATTTCCACTCTTAATCAGCTCAACGCCGCCAGAAATGGTCACGGTCTACATCGATTCGCTAAGAGAAAGTTTTTTTCTGTACGCGATATTACATTAAGTCTTTGCAATATACACAGATATGTAATTGTGTAATTAATTTTTATATCATCCGCATACATATTTTCCATAATTTAATAAACAAGAAGTCTATGAAATATAATGACATTCATCATCCATGTGCATAAAAATACCTAATGCCTAAGTTTTCTACTTGGTTGCGTAAAATAAAATTAATAGCACAGGTTTCTTTGTGTAATATTCACTATGCTCATAATGATTAAATCTTGTAAACACATTACTATGTCCATTCAAACATCCATAAATGTTTCAATGAACAAGTTTAATTCGAAATCGTCAAGTAATTTTCATTTTCTTTTCTCATTTCTCATTACAGCGAACTGTCGTCATACTGCATCGGATATCAAATGGCACCAAGTGCGTGTCATACACCGCCTAGCTCCAAAATGACCACTGACATTTCAATGTCATGGCCGCCCAATTTCACAGCTAAAGTAAGTAAATGCATGTACAACATTAATCTGTCAATTAATCATAATGTGTTAATTGTAGTAACCTGTTTTGATGAAAGTCATTTTGATATGAAAATGAAAGTGGAATATTATTTTTAAAGCATGAGAGTGTACATACAGAAAAGAGTAGCCTGAAATTCTTTGGAAACCTGTTAAGTTCTCTTGCGCCAGACTACTTTCGTTGAGATTCATGTTATCAAATTTAGATATGACTAACCACACTTGTTCTCAGATTTATGGAATTAATTCAATTTTGTTGCTTAACAGGTGCATTGTTGTTGGTATTTACGTGGAACTGAAACTGTTTTAAAAGAATAGGTGTTCCTTATAATCTGTTGTATATTCAATTTATATTGAATGCGGAAATCTTCAACGCTTTTTTTCACATTTATCCTAAATCTAGGTGAAATATTATCATTAAATAATCATTATTTATTGTATTCATCCCATGTTATATGAAATTCCGTTTTCGAACTACCAAACCTGATCTAATTTACATATTTAATAAAAAATGTATGGGGATACACATATAACTAAAATTAAATATTTAAGCCACCCAGTCGAAATTTCTCGACAGAGGTTGTGAAAAGGCAATAGGTAGTAGCAGTCAAGCAGTCGGTAGCAGTCGGTACTGATTTTTACGCATATACTCACAAAACCACATATTGATATTAATGCGCAAAAAATTCAACTCCAACCACAACAAAATGCAAATCGAATTTCTGGCACACATTAAAATATAAATTGCAAATTGTTTTTTCTTTATCTTTATTGTACATTCTTAACCTAACTTAAAGTTTAACAAACAGCAAAAATTTAAAGTCTAACGGCTATACTACTTTGATGCTGGCTCTTATCGGTTTTATGTTATTTTTTCGGTGCGATTTTTTTGTTACACATTAACAGTATTACCCAGCGTGTTCAGCAGCTTGATATATTTCAATTTCTTGACAAATACTGATATTTCGAAGCTGATCTGCACTGGCGTTCACTGTGCCCAGTTCATCATAGAAGTGACAGTTGCATACTAAGAAAACTCTGGCGGCAAACATATAAAACATAGGAATTGAAATCCGGCAGAGCGCCACAAGTTCGCGTATTGCCCACGATAAGCGAAGCCACAAACCAGACTTCGATGTTCGAAAATAAAGCTTTGTGGGAAAATCATGTTCGAAGTATAGAAATAATTGAAATATA
Organism: Nemotelus pantherinus; assembly: GCA_963978885.1. NCBI lineage: Eukaryota > Metazoa > Arthropoda > Insecta > Diptera > Stratiomyidae > Nemotelus > Nemotelus pantherinus. The sequence goes on along the minus strand of OZ022263.1, from coordinate 192,137,661 downwards.
TATTGAAATATCTAAGTATAGAAATGATTGAAATATATTTCTTAAGAAATTTACATAAATGTTAGCGCAACTATTGATCTGAGGTTATTTGATTCAATTTATTTCGATGTCTCGTTTTTCTCAAAATCAAAAACTACTTAGCTTGATTGCAAAAAAATAGTAATCAGGCTTCCAAAGTAGTAAGTTAGGTTTACATACAAGTATTTTTGAATAATAGACGATATTTGAATATTATGTCAAATTCTTTCTGTTACAGTTTACGGTTTCAAGAGTACGAAAAATAAGTAATATATGATGTTCACAATGCCAAAAAATTTCCCGTACCGGGAATCGAACCCGGGCCTCCTGGGTGAGAGCCAGGTATCCTAGCCACTAGACCATACGGGAGCTTGATTGTATAGTCAGAAACATGCTATAAGTACGCAATTAAACGAATTCTAATGCTGAAATTTTAATATATAAAACCAATTATTAATTTTACAAATATATCAGCTACGTACTTTGAAAATTGCTACTAATCAAAACAGAACTATAACAAAACGTTGAAAATTCAGCACTCCAAAGTAGTGTAGTCGTTAAATTTATGAAATTTATAACCAACTCGATGTTATTTAACTTTCAATTTTAATTTAATTTCATATGATAAGGTTAAAAGATTTTTAAGGAGCACTCGTTGGATCAATTCAGCAAACCTTTTTTTTCCACAGTTTATATATTTTGAAACAGCCTTGATTCTAAATTTAGTTGTCAGACTGCAGAGAGTGGGTTATCCAAAGAGAGGCGTTTATGAAAGTAATTGAGGGTGAGAGGGTTCACAAACACTGCAAGCCTTCCAATGTTGGCTGCATTAAAAAATTGTTATAGCTAAGAACTTCATCGAAAATGTTCATTATGCTACGGATATATAGCTATGAAAAGCTATATATTGTTACACCGTGTGGAAATTCCCCTAGTGTGTTAATGAAAGATGCTAAAAAAATGCTATAACTTTTTTTCTGTGTAATTAATTGGTTCCATTTATATATTGTACAGATTGGTCATTAAATTTAACAAAAATGGGCGATTGGAACAATGAAACAAGAATTTGGACTGTGTGCCGCTATCACGCATTGAAGTCTGTGATTTCCGTCCAAAGAGATTTCAGACGCACCTCCGAGCAGATGAACTATAATGAGGCTCGTAAACAATTCTCAGAGCGTGTGGAACAATCATAAGAAGGTCTTATCATCGAGATCCCTCAGTTTGAACGCAGGAAACTGTTGCTGCTGCCATACTGGCCAACCCTAGCGTTTTGACAAGGAGCTTATTTGCTCAACTGAATATCAGCAGACAGCTCTGCATAAAGACTTAGACATATTTATTGTATATAATTCAGCTAACAAGCAAACTGAAGGCAGCTGACGAAAATATCTTGAACTGCATTTTTATGTCTAAAGAGGCCCATTTTGATGCAAACGACAATAAAAATTGTCGAATACAGAGTGACTCTAAAAAAAATTACTCCCCGGCGGGGAATCGAACCCCGGTCTCCCGCGTGACAGGCGGGGATACTGACCACTATACTACCGAGGATGTGCTTGTAAAACTGGCAATTGCATTTGAAAATTTAATCATATTTAGATAAGGATTACTTTCTCTACTTGAGACATTAAAAACTGTGGTCTTCTAACTTCAGTGAACTCTTCAATAAGCATTACTTTAATATTGAATTAATATTTGTTGCTATTTGATAGGAGTGACAGAGTAAGCGTTCATTTTAGCAGAACATTTGTTCTAACCGTAAACAAATACATCTTATACTCTGTTGAAAATAAAGAATTTTGCTCCTTCCAACAAAATACCATTTGATTGAAGTTTTATTAGATAATTTTATTTGAACAAAACGTGTCGTGGAAATTTATGGTGGTCATGTTTCGTCGAATGCAACTATGGGCCTCGACGTTTTCAAACCGACGATTAGGACAAAGCGTTTGGAAAACCAACAAACAATTAAAGCTGCTGAACGGGAAGCATTACTCGATGAAAATATATTTCAAATACTATCAGAATTGGCTGGTATATTAAATTTTGCGCAAAATGCAAGATGTGAATGGTTAAAAAAGCACACGCATTTGGATACTACATAAGTGAAATAAAAGTGGTATTGAACGTTTATTTATTTATTTGTTCATTTATTTATTATCCTTTGCGCTACGGGTATAATCAAATTACAGCGTGAATACTGAATATGAAACCTAATCAAAAATAATAAATTTAAGAGAGTGGACCAAATTTTTCACCCTTATTCCAAAACACTGCGTACTAAAGTAACAAATAAATGAATACAAGAGTCTAGTCCTGATATTCACAGCTTGGACATAATATTTCAATTTAAAATCAAACACCACACCAGGCACTTTCAAATGCTGGAAAATAAATATGGAATATTTTAATATGTGAGTAACATCTGATGATACTTCGAGATGCCAAAAAATTATTTTGGCAGCAATGATTAGGGGCTAACAAACCAGCTTGTAATTGATGATAATTGTCGGCAGACTTGATAGCCCTGTATAATTTTAAGTCATCCGCATATAAAAGACAGGAGGAATTGATAACAGAAGGAAGGTCATTGATAAACAAGATTAAAAGTAAGGGACCTAGGCTAAATCATTGAGGAACTCCGGATGTGGGAAATATAAGAGGGGAAATGGAATCGTTAAAGCGACTCTGCATAGATGACTAAGAAGACAAGAGGAAAACCAGGAGAGAACCTGCAAGCTTGTTGAGTAGCAGGCTATGTAATTACTGAGCCAAAAGCGTTTGAAGAGTTCGCATAAATTACATTAATTTGAGATTGAAAATCGAAGGCAGAGGTGAGTAATTGGTGAACACCATAAGACTGGTCGTTATGAAGCGGCCCTTGATAAAGCCATGCTGCTCAGGTTGAAAACAACAGATGGATCACCAGATTTGAAAATTGAGAAGATATTGACGGCTATTCATAGTGAATGAAATACAAAAGATGCAAAGCTAATATTGAAAGGATAGCTAAATGAGCACAGAAAGAGGATGAAAAGAGTTTTAGCAAGATATTGGAAATACCGTCAGGATCGGAACTGGCATTAAAATCTAAGGTATGCATCAGAATTCCGGCTTGAAAAGGATTGGTATTAAAGAACAAGGCAAGTGTGGTGCGGGAAAAAAAATTAAAAAAATTAGAATCAAAACTAAAAATAAACAACCATTTGCAGAATACTGCTTCAAACGCAAAAAAAATTATATTGGACGGTGATAATAGGTTATATTATGAGAATTATAAACGAAAAAAACATTGGACGAATCAAGATGAACCAGGTCCATTACAGTCAAAGCAAAACATTCGTCAAGGCCTTGACATGCATTTGGTGAGATCGGAAAAAAGAAATCAAGATAAGTTGCTGAAATTTTCTGAAGCTATTCTTCTGCCAAAAATGAATGGAAGTTGTAACTGCAAATGGAGGATACTTCGACTAAATTCGAAGTTTGTTGCATAAACAAAAAAAAAACCTATTTTTTATCAGAAAATTGTTGGGGAACCGAATATTATTTAATTCTGTATTTGCCTTTTAACCTTTTTAGGACAAAAATTGCTTATAAGCAACTTCTGTCTTTGTTGCAATTTTATTTACGGTTGGGAGTTCCTGACTTACAAGGGTAAACTACAAGCAGTAGACTGATATTCTGCGAATAGAAGAAGAGAAAAGCAAATGGAAAAATTACGAACGATTACTTATTCAGAAAGTTTTCACGTGTGCGATCAATCGCAGCTATATAAATCAAAATCGGAAATATTTTTCAGCACATCTATGGAAAAAAAAGATTATAAAAACTCAAAGTATGCAAGCAGATTAATCTCATAACGGGTTTAGTTAGGAAACAAAATTAATATATAGAATTTTTTGAAAGTAAAAGTTGTTTAAATGCAACTTTGGTCAATGGTAGAATAAAGAAATTCAGTATATAAATGATTTGTGCGAAAACATTCACAGAAGAAGGACTTGACTGATACTGAAATCGAAGGCCTAGAAAACTTTGATTGGGGTCAGTCATCTGATCAAGACGGCGCTGTTGGAGATCAGGATGACCCAAACTTCTTAAGAGAAACATTTAAAGCAGTTCCAGTAATAAAAAATTAGAAATTATTGAAAACTTGCTATAAGATCACGAGGATAAAAAAGGACGATGTTGAAGAGGTGATCGCATCAGCTAGCAGTATACATTAAGTAGAAGCATTTGGGATTGATGATAATTTCAAATTCATGATGATTTCATTCGATATAATTTAGCATTTGGCTTCACCCATACCCAAACATGAAAATTTTCAATTATATTTTGGCAATGGGTATACCTTCATAAGCCTGATGATAGCTTTGAAAGAAATAGGCAAATTTGCGACTTTAACAGCCTGATAAAACAAAATAATTAAATGCAGTTTTCTTTCAGTTAAATGCAATCTTCTTTGAGCAAAATGTGAAACCTTTATAACATATTTAAACTACGCTGGCACAATAATATTTCTAACTAGCCACTCGAATCTTGTAAATGATGTTGCGGAAAAGAAAACAAATTTATAAATATTTCTCGACCACGATAGTAAACGACTGTAATAATCATATATGGGAGATGTTTACTTAAAACTTTACTTATGAAACTTTACAAAATTCGTGAATGCACATTGCTCACTGTTTGCGCATTGTTTATTGGTGCTAGCAGTTGTAAACACCTGGCTCCTATATCGTAATGGCGCCTCCACATCGCAATGGTTGCCATGATGGTAACCAGCACTAATTTGGCTCTACACACTAAGCTACTAGATGAACCAGTCCTCATTTTTTGGTTGCGTATGACGGCCCTCTTTGATGTGATGAGAAAAACCGCATCACCATTTCCATGATTTAACACTATCGGTCACTACAAGCCATCGCCGCTCTACACAATCGTGATGGCCTGCAGCGGCCCATGGTGGGCCATTATGTAGAGGCGACATAAAGTTTTGAAAGCGGACAAACCTGATTGCAAACCGTAGCTGCTAAAATATATTTTCACATGGATATAGCCGAGCCATTACTATGCTCTTCATCTCCCTCAAACGTCCTAAAACTCTCAAAAGTCGAACTTCTAATGAGAATATTCAAACTCTACCAACCTCAAGATCCTCACCACTACCCTTGCCATCCCCATCCGCTATTACTTGTAGCTTTTCACTAAAGGGGAAGTGTATCATCAAAAGCAACACAGCATGATCAAAAACGCTGTTCGATTGAGTGCGGGAAAATAGGTCGCCACCGTCTTAGTACCGCCACTTTTTAAACGTTGGAAATTTGAGCTTCAGTTTATCTCCATCACAAGTAAAAATTGTTTTGTCATATCATACCTTATTTATATGAGTCTACAGTTAAATGAAATAAAATGTGATTTTTCGCAAAAATATGTTTTCTTATTATTTACTACCATGGGTTATTGTTGCTTCTTCAAAGGGCATCGAGGGAATAATATATGGTTTTCAAACTTTGTAATTAGCTTATTTAGGCCTCAAGTAGGATAATCAACCAAGTTAAAAAATTTTAACTTCATCGGGTTAACAGCCGTCCTAAAAGTGCTAATATCGATGTTTATTTATCAAATATAAATTGTTTATTTGTTAAATATATTATACCTACTCTTTTATTTCAAATTTTATGTTTATTTATCATTATCCCTTCTCAGGAAAATCAACGGCCACCAGTATATAATCCAGAAGACTATACACTATCTTTGAAGAAATTCGGTAAACGTCAATCCGGAAATGCCAAATCAATATATGATACAAGTGAAACTGAAAATAAATTAACAGATGCCAATAAGTCAGCAACATTGCCTACAAAATGTTCAGAATACATGTAAGCATTCTAAAGTTTTTGCATGGATTTTTTTGCAATTGTTTTTCCAATTATAGGAGTCCAATTCCAACAGAACCGGACAGCGAAATGACATTGCGTCAATTTGGATCAGTAACAGATCTGTTAACAAAGCTAAGGGCTGATTTGAGAGCATCTTTTCCAAGGTATATTTTTAGAAATATTTCAGATGATAGCTAAATTTGAAGTTCAGAAAATTCTTCAGATATGGATTTAATTGAAAATTTTAAATCGAGAACAACTTTGAATGCAATTTATAACAGTCAATCTGTAAAAAGTTTTAAAAAAACTTGAATCATGAAATTTCCAGTAATTATCAATTTATCCGCGATATGCTATTTGTGTCATACCCATGAAAGTTTGAAAAGAAAATTTTAACCAATGAGTTTTGAGCATACTCTTATCTACAGGTAAATTATTCAATGCTTATATTAATAGTTTTTGCGTGCTAAATTTAATGTTTTTCGAAATAAAATTGCTCTCAAGGAGCCATTAATACCTTTAAACATTTTTTCTCCCTTTTTGGGACAAAGATCAAGCATAACAAGCGTCTCCAGCTAAATCTGAAGAAAAATAACTGTACATATAACAAAAAAATAAAAGTGAAAAAATTATCAATACATTAGTATCGAGGAATTATCAAGAGCCCATCACAAGGACCTCTGCTAAAGCTCATTATATATTTTTTCGTTTAAGTTTAACAGTGTTCCAAAAACTGACTGATAATAAATATTGTATCCTCAGCTTTGTCCAAGAATTTGTTTCATCCCCAATGGACGGTGTAAGCTTATTGTTGGAAGTCCTTCGTGCAATTCAATTAAGTCAAACCATGAACATAACACCAGCAACAATGACACCATCATCAATGCCACGGAATGCACAGTCGTATCAAAGGAGAGCTTTGCTTGATGAACTGGCATGTCTGTAAGTAAATCATTACTGGTAGCACAGCACAAAATTTCTATTCCTAAAGGATTTCCGTTCCTAAATAAAAATTAATTGTGGAAAACCTTTAAATACCTATGAAATAATTTCAGCCAATGTCTCAGCGTATGTTGCTGTCGATCTCCCGAAGCAAGTGCACGTCTTGGAACGACACCGGTTGGCCTGCTTCCGTTGGCAGCCTCTGCAACGGGTCAAGGAATTCGCGCAAGGATTCTTGCTCTTCAACTACTTACAGTGGCATGTGATAAAAATGCCACAGGACATGGATCTCAAAAATCAGCTAATGCTGGTCATGCAGCTGTTTCCGAAGCACTATCGACTCTGAGGCTTCGTTGCGGCGAACCTGTTCGGTTTCGATTATTAATTGGAATGTTGAATAGTGGCGGTGGATCAGGGGAACTGCAAGCATTCGGAATAAAGTTTGTTTTGAAATTAATTTAGAAATTCCTGCGACTATAATTACAGTGTTCGTATGTTTTTAGGTTTATCAACACGTTTTTAAAAAGTGCTGAGAATCTGCAAAATCGACTTTATTTGCAAGCAGAATTATATCAAGCTGGATTCGATCCACATTCTATGACAAAAGTAACATATAATTAAAATTTGCCATACTAAAGAATTCACTAATCGAATAATTTGTTTAGACAATTTCATCAACTTCGCCATGGTTAGACAAACTACGCACTGAAATCAAGCACTTTGAAGAAATCAAAATCGACGTTGAAAAGCTACAAATTCAAGCCAGAGAGTCAGAGAGGATACGAAGTCAAATGGTCATATTAGAGAGAAGGGTACAGGTGAGAAATTTCGAAGAGCGAAAAAAAAGTAAAATTTACATATCAATCTTTCTTCCTCATCATAGATTCTACAAGAAGAAAAAACTGTTCTCACATCAATGGAACGACGTCTACAGGAAAGATGTGCCGAACTACAACGTGAAATATTTCGCCTACAAGGAGTACAAAACGACAGTCAGAAGAGCTTGGAAAGGCGTCCGATTGCTCTGCCGCGGCTGATACCACCAGGCAGCAAACAAGCTTCGTCAGATCACGACGACGAAGGAATCAGCAGCTCTGAAACAGGCCCATCACTTAGTCCTGTTCCAATAATGGTCCTGCCACAGAAAAACTCGCAGAAGTTCAGCATAATACTAGGTCAAGATGAAACGTACGAAAATAAAGAACACGACGATACAATCGAAGATGTCATCAAGGAACTCGAAAATATCGTTAATGATGCTCAGCAAGAAGCCAAAAGTGGAGTCGACTACCCACCGTCCGAATCAACTATTTTCGTCACCGATCAAGTTCGAACTATACCGGAATCGGCGAGAGAGAAAGACATTGTACCTGTTAACCTGCTCCCACAACCACCGCGGAAGTCACGATCGTTAGCCCATCTAATGTCCCAAGGAGGATCGGATCTGGACGCATCTGAATACGGACTATTACTTATCCACAACAACAGCAGAGCATCGTACTTTGAGGACATCGATTTCGATGTGGAAAAGGCTTATGGCCAAGATGACAGCATGGATCAAGTCGAAGCCATGCATCCAAGTACAAATCGTGAAATCCTCGATGTGATCATGAAAGCCCGTGAAGTCGAAAACGATCCTCATTTAGAGGCGATGAGAGCCAGTTCACCGATTCAGATTCACCACACGTCTCCTCTGCATCCACCGCCTGCGCAACACTTCAATGGAGTCTTTTTCATGACCGAAATGAACACTCCACAAAAGTATCCGAAACCCGATGTGGCTGCAGCGCTTCAGGCACGTCGCGTTTCAAAGAACATTGATCGTTTCGAGAACTGTGGACTAGATTCGATGATCGACATCGTTCTAACATCGACTGAAAAGGACGCAGGCACTCAAATATATTTCGGGCAACATGGCATTTCATCTTTCAAAAATACTACAGGACTGAAAACGACAGGTATCAACATTCAAAGCAGTAATAGTGCAGCAAAAGATTTGATTCGATCAAGGTCGAATACAGGCTCGAAAGTAACAGATATTCCATCTGGATTATACTAAAATAATATTTAATTCGTTTTAAAATACATTTATTATATACATACTTAGTTTAACTAATTTTATTAAATCTATTTTTAAAAACTACAAAAATGTTCATGATTTTATCAAACCTATTGTTTAGCTATTTTCTAACGATACACAATATATACTGTAGGTCCATTGTTAAAAAAATATAATCAGCTTCTTATCGAATATTTTTGGTGCAATAAAATGAACAAGCAAATCAAGGTTAGGGGTTCAATTATTAAATGTGGGATTCACTTTTAAAATTCTATAATCTCAAGTAGAATTTTATTAAGACTCATTTCATGTATTCAAACTTACAGATGACTAAATATGACACCTGCATACATCTAATAAACACTCCCATACGTACGTAGAAAATGTCTACATTTAATTTCCTATTCCCCCGATTTTTTTTTCATATGTGTATAGTAGAACATTTAATTCGTTAAATGACTCATAGCTTGAGTTAGTAGATATATTATTGTACTTAAGAAATCGAAGTCCATAATTTAAGTTGAATAAAATAAATATTGTAAAATCAAAAACATAATGAATTGTATTTCATATTAGAATCTTTTTAATTTAAAACAATACTGATAAGGCAAGAAGTCATTGTGCTGCGACTACCCCGTTATCGCACAAAGCTTATTGCAATGATAGTAGTGTATAATCTGGTTGAAGTTCAGGTGTATTCGAACGGAAATGCTAACTTCAATTGAATATGCTCGTATTGAATGATTATTTTGAGCTGTATTATGCATACACAATATAGATAACATCAGATAAAAATGGTTTTTTAAGGGGTTAGTCCACTGTTAAACTGCTCAAAATGAACTTTTTTTTGAAACAGCTACCAACAAAAAACTACTCAAGATATCGATTTGAAATTTTACGTACATCTTTATTAAAGTTTAAAGTTAACGTTTTTATTGGAAATAATTATTAGAAAGCCAAATGGCGACCGCCCCAATGGATCGCCGCAGCACCGCCGAAAATAAAAAGCAAATCGCGCCTCGTAAATTTCTGGACAAAATAAGCGTCTGTGAACAAATTACCAAAAAGATTTCATTAGTTTTGAGTACAAAAGACTGCACGGGCCTAAATTTAGAACAAAAAAAAATTTTTTTACGATCTGGGAAACATTTTTTTGATTAAAAAAATTTTTTTTATTAATTTTTTTGATTCAAAAGTATACCACATTTTTTTTAATTGCTTTAGGGCTCTAAATTTAGGCCCGTGCAGTCCTTTATACTCAAAACTAATGAAATATTTTTGATAATTTGTTCACAGATGCTTATTTTGTCCAGGAATTTACGAGGCGCAATTTGCTTTTTTTTTTTGGCGGTGCTGCGGCGATCCATTGGGGCGGCCGCCATTTTGTTTTCTAATAATTTTTTCTAATGAAAATGCTAACTCTTAACTTCAATAAAGATGCATGTAAAATTTCAAATCGATATCTTGAACAGTTTGTTCTTGGTAGCTGTTTAAAAAAAAAGTTCATTTGGAGCAGTTTAACAGTGGACTAACCCCTTAAAGTGAGCTTAAATTTGAAATACCAAATTTTAATATTGAAATAATTGATTCAAACTTTAATCATATTTTAACGTTAAAAAAACCCAATATACGACTACAACGTGCCATAATATCAATGTTATTGGCGAGGCAATTCAAAAAACGATAAAAATGGTAGGTTTTGAGAATGCGGAAAAGACTCCAAATAAAGTGATTTTTTCCACTAGTGGTAATATTTTTCTTAAACCGAAAGACAATTAGAGCTGCAATACAGCCTAAAGTGATGTTTATATCCCGCCTAACAGAAGACAGAATTAGTGAGGATATTTTATCAAATGTTTACAGGGTTCTTGAGTATAACAATATCTTTGTCGATGTTTTAATTATTATAGATTCAATATAACAGGTCACTTGATATCGTGTACTGACCTATCGCTTAGGTCGGGTACTGAGTGTTTACAGCAGGTGGACTAAATAATTTAGGTGGAATTTGGTGTATGGTACGCGGACTAAACGTCTGCTGTAAACGCTATCGTTGTATACTTATTTTCATTGCAAATGTTTATATAAACATTTATTGGTACGGAAATAACAAAAACGCCTCGTGCTGGTAACCCTTTGCTAACATCGAAGCCCAAAATATGTCACATTTACCTCACGTTGAATTCAACCTACTCTGCGAATGTCGTATTGATCCGATAACTGCATTGGAAGTTATAGGGATACAAAGAAATTTAGGGCTACCACCCGTAAAACTTTTCAAATTTTCTAGATCGTAATATTTGTTGCTAATTTCCACTAAAAGATTACTATGATTTGAAAATTTTATGATAAAATCCCTTACCAAAGATATGCAAAAAAAATACAAAATCAACCATAGCTGGCAACCCTATCATTTTTTTCCAACTAGATTTCTGCTGAATATTGTCTACAATATGTTTCTCTACGATATGATTCCATGACTGCACTGGAAGCTATAGGGCAAAGAGCTTTATTTTCAAAATTTAAGACACCAAAATTACCGAATACTACCGAATTTCTACCAAACGTGGCTCAGAGTATATTCAGCCACTGTGTGAATTTCGTCAAAATCTGGTGACTGAATCAGAATTTATAGGGCTAAAAGCAGCTATTTTTTTTAGTGATTTTTCAAAATGGCACCACTGGCACATAATTGTTCAAATTGCAAAATCACTTCTATCAGACCTGGTCCTACCTAAGGCCAATATTCTGTAAATTTCAACTGTATCTGATTATTACGTCGTGAGTTCCCGTGAACAGAAGTTTTTGATTCTAAGTTAGATTCTAGTTAGATTTAAACGTAGGTGGAAGGTCACTGATGAACAGAGTAAACTGCAGAGGACCGAGTGTAGAGCTTTGCAGAACATCGAATAACGGATGCAACGGATGGAAAAGAGCATGGTCCAATTTACGGTCAAGTCAGGTCAACTTTGTTAGAATGATGCAATGATGTTAGTCAAAATGGAGGAACATTTAATGAAACTGTGCTAATATTTTAAATATGGCCTCGAAATATAGTAAAATGTTTCGCGAATTCTACGATCAACCGAGAAAACCAAGTTTAAACGTGTTTACGCACAACACTTAGAGAATATGATAGAAAAACTCAAAAGCCTGGATTCTTTGGATTAACGTACCTTATTACACCAAGGTCTCCTAAACTACAACTGACTTCGAAAGAAACGCTGGAAATAGAATATAAAAACACTAATGAGGAGATTGTATATTTAAAAGTCATTTCACGACATTTCGGAGCTTTCAGAGTAGGCTAATATGTACTTGAAAACAGGCCACAAATGATTGGCTAACTCTAAATATTTTTAAATACAGAAGATAAAATGAGTTTGCAATACATGGTAGGTTTTTTTATAAATATCTGAAAGAAAAAGAGTCAAGGTTAAATAGAAGAACAGGAGCCATCAGTAACAACGAAATTAGAAATTAAGAAAGAAAACTAAAAGCGAAGAAGATTAATGACACCAAATTTCTGCATTTTTAAAAGAAGAAGTTCGCAGCAGACAGAATCAAATGCCTTTGAAAATACCAGTATAGTAATTGTTTAATGCCTTTGAAAAAACCAGTAAGTATACAGTAACCACTTATTTCTGCTAATTAATAGCAGTAGCAACAGTGTTGGTTAGTAGCAGTAGTGGAAAGATAGAAGCAGTAGGTTAACCTTTGATAATTTTATTTTCCTCGTAAGCTAGAAGGGATAAAAAAAAGTCACAACTATTGCTTGAATTGAAACAATTCGTCAAATATATAATTTTTAAAGAGTTTATACAGAAAGAAGAAAGTACACAAGGAAATTACAAAAAAAGGATATTAGCACCCAATGTAGAGAAAAAATAAAGCAAAACGTGAACAAAGAGCTCATAAATCTCTTGCGCTATGGTAGAAAGAAGTATGTTTTGGAGGTAGTAACGCATATTTAAAGGAATGAATAGATGACCACAATGCTTTTGAATGACCGGAACTAATATACGTCCAAGCCCTAGCAACGGACACTCGAATCACATCTTATCCTAGCTAGTTCAAAAATCAATTCATAAAAATAAGGTATATTTTTTGTTTTTCTTTAAGGGGGTAGTACCGGTTATAATTTTGAAAAAATCAGTTTCTTGGTTTTTGGCATTTTTCAATTTATTATACCTTCAGAAATCACGTCTCAAAATTTTATTAAGATATTCTCAAAAATAAAGAAGTTACGGCATTTTACGGCAGACCGCTGCTTTTAATTACTGCGAAAAAAGATGAAAAGCACATAAGTCAGGCTGAAAAAGCGGCAAAGGAAGCGCGTTTGGCAAAAAAAACTGCCCAACTGCAAGAGCAACTGGCTTATGTGGACTCAAGAATACTTATGTATGGTCCAGTGATTGCAGACTGAGCAATTGTAGGTGATAAACCCATATTTTTTTAAATAATATTCAATAAATAAATGGAAAAAAAACTTTAAACGCGTTTTTCTTGAAATGACGTTTTTTCAAACTGCGAACACTTATTCTCCGGATTGGCCGAACCGATTGAAGACAAATTTGGTGCACTACTTTATTCAATTATCTTGTGTGGTAATCTACCACAATATAGGCCAAAATATAACAAGCGAAACAAAGTGAAAAAAAAACTACGATTTTTCGAAAAATATTTTCAAACAGCCGCCGTTTTATCATTTTTTTTAAATATTGTGGTAGATTACCACGTAAAAAACTCTTTAAAATGCGGTTTGGTTTTTTTGTTTCAGATTCTTCATTCCTGAGATTATCTGTCCGCAGTATGACGAGGCATTTTTCGAGACGTCAACTTTGGCGCCCTCTATAAATAAGTAGAAAAATGAAAAAAATAAAAAATATTTTTTTTTGTTGTCTTCAACACGTGTTATTTATCCACGCAAATTTTAAAACTTATACAAAATAAAGGAGGTGAAAAAAACAATATTGAAAATTAGGCTGTTTTTTTTAGCATACTAATCGGTACTACCCCCTTAAAAAATGTTCAATGATTTCAACGTGAAATACCAGTTCGAAAACCTAACAAAGACATAAATAAAGAGATCAATGAGGGATGCTTCTAATTCACGGCATAAAATTATTCCGTATCTTATAATCTGATGCACAATATTATCAACCACCATTACGTTAGCTTTCAGCTTCATTCTTAATAAATATTCAATCTTGATGTAAATTTTAGGATGGTTAGCCACATTATTATAATTAGCTGCCCAATATATTTCTGCACCTGAATCGGACGGTAGACTAGATTACCCACGATGACCAAACTGCAACGTAACCAAGGGTTAATGTTTTCTTTTTCTTTCTTATTCCCAGACACAGTCAAAAGTGCCTATCTATTTTAATACTACCTGGCAAGCGGAATTGTCATTTATAAATGATATGGCAAAATTTCTATCAGAAACATCGTTCGATAGCAGCAAAAATGATAAGGGAAAATAAATATTTGCTATGCGTTTTTTTCGTGATAAGTTTTTTTTATTTCTTATCAAAAACGATTAACCTCGAATCAGTGAAGATTTTCCGTTGTGAAGCAACTTTTATAATTCCCTGAGATTTTAAGTCATAAATTTAAGTGTAAATAACGAGTTTCAATATTGTTCTTCAATTGTTTTCAGTTATCGGGGATTCTTACGATATTAAGATCATTTGTAAGTGTAATTTTATTTGAATTTTGGTTTTATTTGGTAGTACAGTGTAGCTTCGTTTCATATTATGTGAAGCTGCAGATAGACTGCAAAACAAATACGCTGGTAATTAAATTTTCTGATTTTTTACAGCACATACCCTTGTAATTATCAAAAAAAGGCCCTCTTATTCAGAGTCTAAGGATACCAATTGACACTACCTTAACCTCGGAATATCGTTATATGAAATATATTTAACTTCTCAATGAATAAATTAAAATCTCTAATTTCAAAGCTAGAGAAAATCGAATTAGATAAATTTGATTATGATATTTATTGCTCAAAAAACTGCACATAATTACAGAAGATTCGATTGATTTGAAATGTGCATCTGACACTGTATTTTGTCTAACAGTGTAATTCATAGATACGAAGTGCGAAAAGAGTCTTTTGCTGTAGAAAGAATCTCCAGTCGCGAATAAAGCTTAGCTCGAAGCAGTACGAAACGCTTTTTGTCGGAATCTTAGTATTCGGTGTGCTTCTGGTAATTTCTTCGTTTTCATTAATACATGCCATTGAATAAAATATCAAACGTTAGTATATTTTCATTCAAGCATTTTTAAGAGTTTTATCGCCTGTTTAAAGCCCATAATTCAGTGGAGTTTCATTGGGAAAAATTTCAAGATAGTGTTGTACCCAGTTATTTTTTCAAAGTGTTCCGAAAATGTATCATTTGCATGATAAATATTTACAGAGTGAATAAGTGATAAATTAATTTGTTACTGTCTTGAATTTGAAAAGCATACATACATAGTGGTATGTAAATATGGAGATATCATGCGCTGGTACTTCTGTGTGCTCAGGTGTTTTTTAATGACAGAGCTTCGAGTGATATTTTCTTAGTTTTTGTTACCATTTCAATACATATGATCGGAATGAAAATAATCTAATTCGGAAAAAATTGTAAAATGTTATCTTGGAAACAATTATTTGCTGTTTACATGAATTTCGGTATTGTATCATATCTTAAGATGATTAATTTTTCGTGACAAATTTATTGAAGTTGCCGGTTTGAAAATCTTATCGTTACATGCTTGCGTTCGAGTTGTAACCAAATATAAAACAATGGCCTTGTCTGAATTAAACATAGAATGATGATATCATTTCATCTATTTTAAAATTTAACAACGAAATCAATGTAAGCCATTGAAAAATTTGATAAACTACTTAGCTATTGAACAAACTGATAAGTTGTCGTAGGTAGCGACAACCTACGATTCTAGATCAGCATTCAGGTATGACTAAGTCGATTGATTTCTACCTACTCGACTAAATGAAATAACGTCATACTTCGAAGCATTCAATCATTAGGAAAACACGTCCCCACATCTTTGTTAATAATTTGTTAAATATCACGATGTAGGCGACTGCACCTAAAAATGTGCTAAATTTCATCCGCAAAAGTATAAAAAGGCTCTTTTGATTAAAATCCTTATTCATCCCACCGATATTAGCTGAATCAACGTAATTTATCGCTTAATGGAATTGTGTATTAATTAACGATAAAAAATGATCAATCGTTTTGATAGAATTTGCTCTGCACATGTGCTTGACGAAATCGCTCTGCCCAGCATTGATAACAGAAGATTAATGTTTCAATCAAATTGTCTCAGAAAAGTGTTAAGTGAGTGGCAATGACGTTTTTTATCTTTAGCGGAAATTGAGACGCCATACATATTTATGAGAGGGATTTCAAATTTTTGAATAGTGAGTCCGTATTGTTTCAAAACTTTTTTGAATTTTTTGCTAAGAATTTTTTGTGTTGTCGAATTGTTACGAAATTGACTCGAAAGTGGTGTAAGTCTCTAGATATAATCAAATACTTACAAACATTATTACTCCTAAAAATTTTACGCTGAGTTTCCGCATTCGAGAATACAATAAGATTTTTAAATGCAAGCATGATAATCAACCGCATTCTAATTCAAGCTTTTGGAGTGTCTGTATTTAAGTGAGTAATTAATTGAATATGCAAACGCAACGGTTTTAATATAAAAAGAATATACATAAAGCATATAATTTTCTGAATAATTTAGCTTGTTTACTAAGCTCATTAATTTCAAGACTCATACACTAGCTTTTATGAACATTTAATGAATAACCTTACCTTGAATAATGCAACAAAACGCAGAAAATATTGCATCACCTATGCAAAATGTTTTTTATGAGTGTTCAATCATCAATATGTGCATATACTTTTTGAAAATTAGCAGTTAGGTATATATAACTGCTAATTTTAAATTAAAAATAAAATATGAAATTTAATTAGTTATCTTCTCTCGAAATACAAAGCTCAGTAAAAATTTTTGATAATGCTTAGTTGTGTAGAAAAACCTTACTGTCAATTATAAAATGATTGTAAGAATTTTCATGAAAAAATATAACTGACACCCTATAATTACAGTACCGTTCTAAAAATATATCTGATATCTTCAAGGCTGAGTTTCGTTACAAAAACTAGCAAAATTAAGTAATTTTGTTCGCTTTAAATTTAAAAAAAAAACTCAAACTGATGCAGCACTAGTCATGATAACTACAGTATATATATTTTTCAATCGTGTGCATCATAGATTAATAGCTCAAACAAATTTAGGGAATTCAAAGTTGAAGGCTAACATTTTGTCAAAAAAAAATCTGTTTTTAAAAAATTTCAATGTTAATTCTGAATAATGTAACTCCCAAGCAACTTTATTCAATGAAGTGATCAAGGTCCCATATAAATTAATAAGTTCAAAATAATTTGTTTATTTTTTATTTGAATATGCATCTACTTTCTTAAAGTAACAGCAACATTTTTTAATCAATAGCAGGTAATAAAAAAACTAAAACTTCGATAACTCAATATTTGACTGCTCGAAACCTAAGCACCTTGTTCGTTGTCGCATTTCATTCCACTTAATAAACAAACAAACAAGCAATATTTGCGAAACAGCTATTATACTCTCATTCACTTTGACAAACACAATCTTATTTCAGTTATTTCTGCACATTTAGTAGCATTCAGTCGTAAGTCTGATAATGGCGCGTTCATATTACGGACAAGCCTTCAAGCTAAAAATTATTGAATTTTATAATAACGGCGAATCACAAATTTCAATAGCAAATAAACTTAATATTAATAAGTCAGTAGTTTCTCGACTAATAAATAAGTACAAGCTACTGGAACAGTGAAGAACGCCATGTGTAAACCAAAATTTGCTAAAATCGACATATTGCTAACAAAGTAGTGTAGTTTTATGGCACCGCGTCTATTTGGCTATGTGTGGCTTGATGTCACAGTGTGATTGCACTGGTTTTTTAATCTGAGAAAAAGTTCACAGTCCAAGTGAAAACCAATCCTTAGAAAATCGCATTTGAAATTCGACATTTTTCCACGCTATCAGCTCTGGGCCGCTATTTACCTGGCCGAGCCCCATCATTGAAATTCCATTGAAAAAGGCCATGTAAATTTGGCTTGTGAAAGGCGCAGCGATGCAACTGAGTATTGAATCATTTAGTTAAATAAAAATTTCAATCAAAATCAAAATTGATTCAAAATCAAAATTAATGAATTATTTTCTTGCGCATTTTACATCAAAACAGTGTCCACTTAATTTATTAAATAACATCCATTTGATTTATATATATTTATATGATTAATAAATATGTATGTGTATAGTTTTACATGAAATTAATCCCAGATTTAAAATTGAATCATAGATGCAACGAAAGGCTCAAAACTGACGGAAAGTTTCGGCGCCCAGCGTGGGTGACTGCAAATAATTTTCATATATATTATTTTTACTAACAACAAGGAAATATTTTGAAAACCACGTAATCTGAAAGTTGAGTATCCAAGTAGTTTTAGCGTTAGAAATTTTAATAGTTTAATTTTTTCTGTTCCGATAATTTCAAATTTATTTATGAATTACCAGCGATCTATCGATATGACTCAAGAAAATCTTCTTTTCGAACTTGTTATTTTTTGAAGCTCACATTTTAAATGTAGGCTCAACAATTACTATGAATCATTCAACCAACATAATGAAGGAAGACTAGACAAACCATGATGTAAAAATTAGAAATCATAGCATAAATAAAATTTAGATAATATAACATAATTAATGAAGAAGTTATACAATAGAAATTTCAAAGAATTCACCAACAAATCAAATGCCATTTAAATACTGAATAGGAGATTACCCCCTTTGAGAGCAGCAATGTATTGAAAAACCAATTTAACAAAAACCAATTTAACAAAAACCAATTTAAAAAAAACCAATTTAACTTACATTGCTATGTGCGTCTTTAATGACTGCCAGCCACTTCACCTGCATTGCTATTAAAAAATAGAAAATAAAACATTTTACTTTAAAATAAAAATTAAATAAAAACCATAATAGAGAAGTCAAATTTTCGAATGTATCCATAGGAACTTTAGTGATGGCAATAAATGTCACACATTGTCACTCAAATGTTCAAAAGTGAAAAAAATATAAAATAAGGATAGAGTGTTTATAAAAGATTCAAGTTGCATAAGAATTCAGACTGATTGACACTTTGGAAAGAATGCCTTCCTAAAGAAAACATTTTTCTTTAAATATTTGATTTTGAAAGCTTTAAATATTTGATTTTGAATCAGATTAATATAATTTTGATAATTTTTAATGCGATTCAATTACAAAAAAAAATGTTTTGCTATTAATTTTAGTCTTCAAAAGTACTTCAGCTCAGCTCTGAATGCAAGCCTATCAAACAAAACATACGGGAAAATGCAGTATATTTTTTAAGTACACCCGCTATCAGAATATGTACGCTTTCAGTTTTAGACTTGCATTTTTTGCCAGTATTTGCGATAAAAAAAATTATTTTCATTATTTTTTATGAGCCACTAGAGAAAGTCGACCGCATTTTATAAAAGTTTAAATTTTATTTTCAAATGCTCAAATATTTCAATAAACATTTTTAATATTTTTCATGAGCTCTTTAGAATCATTGTGCTAACTGCAGGTGAAATGATAAAATTTCAGTTGCAGCTAAAGAATCAAACTAAAATCTTTTCAAAGTTTGTATAGAAGCATTCATGAGTCTATTCATGTTCTTCTATATTATGTGCTCACGCCTGGATAAAGCATGCTAAATTTATAGTGAATATCATAAATCTGATGCGCAAACAACTATAAAATTGATTTTCAGCTAGATGAATTTTCTTAAAAAGATTTTTTTTTATTTCTACCTATAGCCTTGGCTATGAAAATTTCCTGAAGCCGTTCCCGCGCTAAAATTTACGAAATTTGTGAAGGAGACAAAGGACTCAGCCCTTGTTGAACATAATTTATATGAGAGCACTCCTTTAAGCAGACTGCTTTGGAAGTTTCATAATCGGCACTAAGTACTTTTTTTTTACTCTTTTAATGCTGGCAAAGTAGAGCCGAGTGTTACTGTTAAAGTTACTGTTTTAGAGAAAATTCAGGGAAGTAAAGTGACAAAATTATGTTTATCGGCCAAGGATTCAAAGTATTCAAAGTATAACCCATGTAAATGATACCCTTCTTATAGCTTGTGAGTGCTGTGTTTCAATCACATTATATACTTACTGGAGAGTAAATAATAAAAAAGTTTTGAATATTTAGGTAGGCAGTTACTCATTTACATTTACCATTTAGGACATAATGGCTAGCTTCTTTCATAAAAGTATTGCTCAGTTAGAGTTTTGGAGTGCCACATATTACAAAGAAACTGTCGAAAATATTTTCAAAGAAGTCCTGAATAAAGTTGAGCATTGAAATTTCGTTTTATTTTATTTTCCCTTTCTTTTTTGTTTGTCTGAAAGAGAGAGAGAGTGATATTCAAAATAATGTAAGCCTGATTGCTGTAGGCTATGCCACGAATCAATAGCTTTTCATTTGTTGCAAAATTGATTATTGAAAAGTTATTTGCAAGTATGAGATTTTAAAATATTTAATATTCATTTTAATGATTTTCTCGAGAAAGATAGTTTTCAATAATAATTTTAGGTTAACAGTAAAAAGTCTGAAAATCAAAAGTATTATATATTTGCAAAGTTCGTGGTTTCGCTGATTTGATATTTACTTGTACTCTATCATACTGATTGTTGACTCGTTCATCTGTCACGATGATTGTGTACAATTTATTAACTGATCTAAAACGTTGTATGAGAATAGCCTTATGAAATTATTACTCAATTCATCTTGAGATAATCGGAAAATTAATTGACTTAGACTTACTATCGGTCAATCAATATCCAGCTTTATATTAACCAGCTTTATACTATCCAGCTTTATATTATCCATTTTTATCTATATTCACCACCCATATCTGAACCAAAATTATTTTTTACAATGAAGTATTGAGAAATGTCAATAGTATTAGTACCACACATCATTTATTTTGTTCTGAAGAGCATTCCTTACAGAGAACGATAGATTTAGTCATTAGATACGGAAAATTGCTGATTGAATACAGGCATAGCAATGCATATGCTAATAATGAACCAATAAATAGGCGCTGCAAGATATTCCAATACTTCTCCACAACGATGTCTAAAGCGCATTTTGAAAATATGCTCACAAAAGCTCTTTTATCAAGGCTGTCTATCCGATCTAGCATCCTTTTATGATACTTAGATTGTATATTAATTTAGCAAACTGTTTTTTAATTTGTTTATTTTTTAAAATCTGCACTAATTGATAAATTATTTTGTTTGCTTGATTGCGTGACTTGTATGTTGTTTAGCAGTTATATATATATTTATTTATTTTTAACTTATATACCTATTTGTATATTATGCCTTATTTTAATTTATTAAGTATCTTTTTAAGGGTAATTATTTATCTTCATACCTTGCTTGATGATAAATAAAATAATTTAAATGGTTTAATTCTCAATTGAGATCTACACTTCAAGTCTGTTTTGGAGGTGATTTTTGCTTCTCCAATCGGTACGCTTGATATTGTCACTAAATATAAATTTTAATACATTTTTGAGAAAAAAATCGAGTTCATCAAGCCCTTTCATTGACGATTTCATTACTTTTGATTCGGCCTTCTTGCATTCGATTTTATTTATGATTTTAGAATCATTCAAATATTTTGGAGATTTATTTAGTTTTTATACTTTGTCTCTAACACCATACATAATATGATTCAAAAAATGTGCTCCATTCTCAATGCCCTCTAATCAATAAATTTTGAGTGGAAAAACCTTATTTTAAAACCTGAAATATTAATACCAGCTTTTGTAGTTTCAAAACTTTCAGGTTCTTAGATGAGTAATTATCTAAATAAAAGTATAAAAAAAAGAAATTTAAAAAAGTTTGGGTGTCTGAGGTCGAACATTGATATTTGTCCTATAACTTTAGGCTATCAAGTAGTCATTTCATTTGTTTGCAATCAAAATTATAAATAATCTACAAGTAACTTATATAACTGTGTTGCAAATATTTTCTCTGTTTTACTTTCTTATCTTGTGCATTTCTGCTTTCTTTTTTGTGCATTTTAGGCTTACTTAATTTATTTTTACTTATTTAGAAAAATACGTTTTACAATATTGACCATTATCTTGACTTTCTGGGCTTTTAATCAATTGTTAATTCCTTCACAACACTTAAGCGTATTCATTTTATGCGATTATAATAAAAGCACGGTACATCGATCTATTAGATACTTGTGGATTTTTTTCATTTTTATTTAATTTTTTCAAAAATTGTAATTTTAGAATAACATGACCAATATACGACCACTTGCTCCAGAATTGGAGCAACGAGCACAGGATGAGCTTAACGAGAACCCAAAGCGCTTACAAAATGATCTCGAAGCCATACGACAGTGGCTTGCAAAACAACCTCACATCATTGCCAAAACAGGTAAACATAAAACAAACTATAAATCACTTAAATATTTGTGACCAATTTCTACCGTTCTTTTTTCAGATGATCAATTCCTCACAAACTACCTCCGACTTTGCAAATACAGTTTGGAACGGACCAAAGAACGTTTAGACACATATTTTGCATTTCGAACACTCTGCCCGGAGTTTTTTGTTTGCAGAGACCCAACCAGTGACAACTTTAAGGATATGTATTATTTAGGGTAAATAGCCATGATTTTGTTATTATTTTCAGGACGAAAAATCAGTAAATTGTTCTTACAGATCAATGATTCCCTTGCCTAAAACTCAACCCGATGGTTCTAGGATTATTCTTGTTAGATTCGGCTACGATCCACATAAAAAACATTTGAATGATTTTATGAGTCATGCGATAACGCTTTCCGATTATATTTTAGAAAATGATGATCAGGCTGTGATTAGTGGTGAAACGATTGTAGTTGATGTCTCAGGATTGACTTTGCATCATATCGCACAGGCAACACCAACTTTACTGCAGTAAGAATTTATTTTGTATTTCTTTAAGAAAATAGTGAACTTTTTGGAGTTTCAATTTTAAAATGATTTATTTTATTTTGCATTATCGCAAATTTTAGTATGAAATCATGTCTTTTATGTCTTTTTTTTATAGATATTTTGGTTTGAATTAACACTCTGACTTGATTAAATGATTGTCAGCTAAATAATTTTGAATCATTCACTTAATGAATTTAACGATTATAATATCAGAAATCAGCTTAAGGCTGGTACTGAGTTCGAGTTCACGTGAAATTTTGACATTTCCCCATTATCTGACCATTCTTTCGAGCGAAAATTTTGACAACAGAGAAAAGCAGAGACACTGCTCATTCTTGACGGATAAAATGTCAAGAATTTCAATTTTCGATCGATTTTCTTATTGGAAAGTCATTTGCACTGCTCAATTTTCAAATTCAAACACTAAATGTCACTTTTTAGCTCGAAAGAATGAACTGCACAAACTAAATTTGCGTGAAATGATTGACAACATGTTTTAGTGCCATCTATGTTTTCGAAGCGAAAGCAACTTCAAAGCAACTTTTCATGCTAAGAACACAGTACCAAACTTGCTTATTTTCAAGCTAAAATTTCGCCGAAACAGATTTCACGTGAAATTTTGTATAAAAATTTCAC
This sequence comes from Nemotelus pantherinus, assembly GCA_963978885.1. Classification (NCBI taxonomy): domain Eukaryota; kingdom Metazoa; phylum Arthropoda; class Insecta; order Diptera; family Stratiomyidae; genus Nemotelus; species Nemotelus pantherinus. The sequence continues at coordinate 192,113,987 of OZ022263.1, read as the reverse complement.
GTGAAATCGAACTCAGTACTATGCTTTATCAGCTATTATTTATTGCCTAAAGCATAGTACTGAGTTCGATTTCACGTGAAATTTTCATGCAACATTTCACGTGAAATCTGTTTCGGCGAAAATTTAGTTTGAAAATAAGCAAGAGTGGTACTAAGTTCTTAGCATGAAAAGTTGCTTTGAAGTTGCTTTCGCGCTGAAAACGTAGATGGCACTGGAACATGTCTCCAATTTAGTTTGTGCAGTTCATTTTTTCGAGCGAAAAAGTGACATTTGGTGTTTCAATTTGAAAATGGAGCAGTGCAAATGTCTTTCCTATAAGAAAATCGATCGAAAAGTGAGATTCTTGACATTTTATCCGTCAGATATGAGCATTGTCTCTGCTTTTCTCCATTGCCAAAATTTTCGCTCGAAAGAATGACCAGATAATGGAGACATGTTAAAATTTCACGTGAACTTGAACTCAGTACCAGCCTTAACACAACAATGTATTCATATCACTCTTCTTTTCATTTTTGCAGCAAAATTGGTGAAACAGTAAAAGAGGCGTATCCAAGCCGACACAAAGGAATTCATTTTGTCAAACCACCAACCGGTTTCGAAACAATTTTCAAAATGTTTCAAAGTTTTCTCAGTGAGAAATTAACAAAGCGGGTAAGACCTTCTAAATCACATCCTTAGGTTTCAAAAATAATTACCCTTCCCATACTTCTTTCAGCTGTTTGTCCATAGTAATTTTGAATCATTACATAAACACGTGTCTAAAAGTCTTTTACCCGCTGAATACGGCGGGGAACTTGGACCGCTTGACATAATTCTTGGTAAATCGGTTTTCCACATTTTCCACATAAATGAGAATTAATTTTCGAAATTTTTTTTTTCTTTCGTGCAGATGTTTACTACAAAGAACTTGAAAGCTGCCGACAATGGTTCTTAGATGATATGAAGTATAGGACAGATGAATCAAAACGAGTAGGCCCACCAAAATATAAAGAAACACAATACGGTGTAGATGGATCATTTAGAAAATTGGAAGTTGATTGATAGAAACAAAAAAAAAACAATACAAAATCGTGTTTTAATTATAAATTATTGATAGGTATTAAGCAATAGCGTTATTCCTTAGACGAGAATTTTATTCAATTATTTTTGTATCATATGCATATAATTTGTACCGGAAATTCATATTACTGAGTTTTTCCTGAAAACAAATCATAGGCTCGAGGTTCACTGTACTTTTAAAATCAAATCAGTTTGATTTCGAAGTTGAATACGCTTTTATTTCAATTAAAACTCGGGAAAAGTTTACGTACATACTACCTTCACAATTTAATAAATAATTCGCTGTTCTTCGCTTAATTTACTAGTTCAAACTAAACTTCTTCAATTCACCAAGGCACTATATAAAGGATTCTGTTGAATGTATCGAATATTCTCGGCAATTCTAGCCTCGCTCACAAAGATTTATCGACTACTCACCCAGTTTTTCGCTTAATATGTTGATGACAATTTTTAGTTTTGAATTGAATTCTGAATCCTTTAGGCTTATACACAAGTGTCTTCGGTGCATATATGCATTCAACAATTTTTGGCTGCGTTTTGGAAATAGATATGACCCTATTCGACCCGCTGAAAAAAAATGCACCTATATTTCAGTCAGTATAACAAGGCTAATTAATCTGCTTTTGAACTCATATTCAAAAAAAACTAAACAGAAGAACGACCAAAATGCTCTGTTTCTATGATTAATACAGCTACATCAAAATCCATACAAACGTATAAGTCGATTAAAATCTCTCCTTTTGGATTCAATAAGTAGGAACGGAAAAGTAGTGACATTCTTCGTTTTGTGGAATTTTATTATGGAAGCTTTTCGATACATGCAGCAAAATATGATTTTCGATGCTATTTTTCTTTCGGTATCCACGGTGTGATGAATGTGTCAAACTTCAATTAATTTCAAGTACTTCAATTTTACTTTGATGACACCTGGAATAGAACTCAGATATAATATTAGCGTCCAGTCATGAGAAACATTGTGCAAGTTTCTTATTTGTCGTTTTCCGCTGGAACCATACTTGATGCTATATGAAAAAAATGACTATTTCGCAAGACAACCATAAATTGAACTTTTTACAGTACCTACAACATTGGTTTTCATTTTAAGAATAAATTCATGTCAATTTCCGAAATTCTGGTGATAGAGCTATAAGTAATGATTTTTTGTTTTTTGTAAATATTCAGTTAAAAAAAACAACTTTGATTAATAATTCCAGAAATGCAAGCCAGAAAAACTCAGCCACGTAAAAAATTAAAGAGGTGCTTTGGAAAAAGGCTAAATAGATGTAACAAAAAACTTTGATTTCAAGCGAAGAACCAAGTTCCCATCTTATATAGAGGAACTGCAAACATACTTCCACGAAACATGAACTATAAAAAATTGTTCAACAAATGGTTGAATAGTCCGGAATTAGAGATATCCTTGTTTAAAAACTGTTGACCGCCACTGGTCTTAACATTTTTCGTAAATCAAAGTTTCCCTATGATCTTGCTGAATTTCACTCCCTGCAAACCTCACCTAAAAAAGGAATTAAACGAGTAATGCATGACTACTTTGAAAGTTTGGAGACATCTGTTTTTTCTAGGAATTCGCAACATTTTTCATCTAATATTGGATTACTGAAAAAAAAATTGTTCCACTTCCGAGCAAGTTGTTTTCAATGGCTCTGCTGCCTCAACCCCCAGGATAGATGCGACTTTTTTGCAAATTCACTTTCACTCTCTAGCTATTTATTACACCTATAAATATAGATATTCATAATAGCTTTTCTTCTTCTGTTCATTGCTCCAATTTTCTTTCCCTTATTCATGGAAATTCAATTGAAATTCAAAACTTATTACTTGGTTTTAATCTACGTACTTTTGGCGGATCAGTTATTTTTACAATATTTTTACGTCTGCCATATTTTTTTCACCTCACCATCCATCCTGTTAGCCTATCAATAAGATAAGAATGTTTCATATTCTATATTACATTTATTGGCTTAAGGCTGGTACTGAGTTAATCGTGGAGCTAAATTTTGACAAGTCTCCATTATCAATACAAAAGGGAATAAGAAATTTGAATCATATAGAATTTTCCGAATTTGGCACACTGGGAAGTTTTGCCTAGGAAAAAAGGAAACATGCATAACACACGGGAACGATTTAGTATTTTGGAGTGATATTATTAGCTACTAACTTCGTTGTTATTTTGAATAAAGCAACTTACTCACGATACTAGTTAATATTTAGGACTAGGTTTTGTAAAGCAATTCTTTGTAAGATCTCTTTTTGAATAGACTTGTATTGTCTGGAACCCAACCTTTCAAATCCACAGTGGCCGAGACAAAACAAAAAACACGGACAAAACATGTTTTTCTGAACAAAAACACGAATGTTTTGTAAAAACTGAACAGTTTCGCGAGCATTTTTGTCTCTGAAAACTGTTTTAGTAAACAAAACACCTTTTTTGTCCGTGTTTCTTGTTTTGTCTCTGTGGTGGAAACCCGGCATAAGTCTCTAAATTTCTTCTCACAGATCCTCAGGATCACTTGAAGCAAGGACGAATGAAGCAGAACTTATATATGGCATATGCAAGCCAGCGTAAGATAATTCAATTTTTCAAATATTTTATAAATGAGTGTGCCAATGAGAAGAAATTAATGAAGTTGCTTCTTAAAATCAGTCTATTACTTCGAAACAACACAATATTTCATGAATCATTTACAAAACTTTTAATATTTTTTGCATTAAATTTTTTATTATTGAAATCTTACACATACTTGTCTCGTTCTTGCAAAACCACTAATCACATTGTATCTAATTGATATATATAGAATATGGGCACATACATCATAATCATAGTAAAACTATACAACAGTTTTCTATACACTCTTAAACCCTAACCCACTCGGCATCATTTTCACCAGGTGGAAAAATCATATTCCTCGATTTGTCCGATGCAACAGTAGGAACAGCAGCCAAAGTAGAAGTAGTTGCCTGCGTGGTAACAACATCTTCATCCTTGATTGTGTGATAAAGCTGCAAGAAACGCGAAATAGAAAACACATCAATTCAATGTTCACTTAATTTTCACTGGAATTAAACGTGCTCGTAATATCAAAAAATCAGTCTATTTCGAATATTTAATTGATTTTAAAAAAGAATCGTCTTAGCTACACCGCCGACCTTCTTTCCAGCTCCAACAGCATACTCTACACCGTCTCCAATCTTCTCGCCAGCCTTGCGGAATACATTGGCAATACTATGGGCTGAGAATGTATCGTCATCGATATGAATATTGACTCCTTGCGATGCATTTTTCGGGCATCCAGTCTGATCGATAATGCTCAGATCGAATGGATCCACGGAAAAGGATGTCAATCGCGTACGCATTTTATCGATGAAGATCTTGTCTAAGTCGCGGACTCGTGACAACAAGGTAGCTGAGCGACGATGCACGAAACCGATTTTCTGGCATGAGAATATTCCTGCGTATTGTTCATAGTCGGTCATAAAAACTGTGAATGAGGAGCTTCCAGCAATATCTAAAAGAAAGTAGAATTCATATTTAATAAGGATTAGAAAAAAATTAATAAAATAGTGGGCATAAAAAATGTGTACTTACTTAATGGAAATTTGACTTGCATTTTCCCGGGAATATCTTTATCTGGAACTGAGATAATACCAGTATAGCTGTACTCATGCTTTAGTGGAGTTAGCCCGAGAGCAAAATGCTGAGATGTTTGTTCGATCTTGTACTCGCCAGGCTCTTCGCCTTGAGTAATGTTGTAAATCAAGCAAGTTGAAGCAGTTGATGTTTTTTGAATTGCATACCAAATTCCAAGAAACTGAAATCAAACAGCATTGACTGTTGTAAAAATGGTGATCAAGAGTATTCATACATACAATAATGAGATAACTGACCAAAATGTGAGTTTCTATATTTTGGAATAATTAAATTGAGTCAAATATGATAGTATAAAACAAATTTTTAGAAACTTGATATAATTCTATTTCATAATAGACATTTTGAGGACAATTTACCTTCTTTTTTGTATCTGTGACTGATAGCCACTGACGAAAAGGGCGAATTCGGTATTTAAAAATATAGTGTTGTTGAAAAAAATGAATCAGATTAATTAGATTTTTAAATGAATCCTATACAGTTATATGCTAGAAACGTATACAAAAGACAACTGCATCCATGACTGTTCCAACCGGAATAAATTACACAACAGCAACAAACTTTATTTAGACAGCCCCAGCATGTTCCAACCGGAACAAATTATTTTTAAGCACTATTTCATTCATATAAATTTCTTTAGTCGCTATTGTTATTGCAATCATCATATTTATCGAATTATTGAAATACGAGGGTCGTTTGATAAGTCCCTGGCCTAAGTAAGAAAAAAGAATTTTTTCCGAAAATTTTTGTTTTATTTTGCAACATAATCTCCCTGGAGGTCAATACATTTGGTCCAGCGTTTCTCAAGTCCTTTCATACCATTCAAAAAGAAATTTTTGTCGCAGTCCGCAATAAATTGGGAAACGGCGTCTTTCACCTCTTGGTTCGATGAAAATTTTTGTCCAGCGAGATGGGTTTTCAAATTGGGGGACAAAAAAAAGTCACATGGGGCCAGGTCAGGCGAATAAGGTGGGTGGTCATCGATCTCATACCGCAAATCGCAGTTAATATTCTCATGTCCAAATAAATTGTTAGGATGTGACGTTGAGTTCAGTTGAGATGCCTATGTCCAAATAAACTGTTAGGATGTGATGTTGAGTTCAGTTGAGATGCCTATGGACTCAGCTATGTCACGCACTTTGAGTCGAGCACTTTTTTACTTTTACATTTTTTGGGCGCCCGGAACGCTCCTCGCCAAGAACACTCTTACGGCCGCGTTTGAATTCAGTAACCCAAAATTTTACTGTTGCATATGAGGTCGAGGCTTCACCACACACGGAATCGAGTTCGGCTTTTATCTCGGCCGGCTTTAAACCTTTTAAATGAAAGAGTCTAACGACCGCTCGGTGCTGGACGTGCTCCGTTGCTAACGAATGACTGTCAAAGAAAACCTGTTACCTACAGAAACTTGAAAACATGCATGAAGCCGTTCGAAAGTGCCATCTATCTAGTGACAGCAAAAACTTTTTAGTGAAACCACGTTTTATCACTTGGGCCAGGAACTTATCAAACGACCCTCGTATGAGTAATTGTCAGCAAACACATAATGCCAACCGTGATAATTAGTCTCAGCATGCTTTGTGATATATTGAACTTTGATATGAACATTTTTGATATGAACATTCTTTGTATACATTCTGTATAAGCATTTTGTTGCAATATGTCAATCAGCAGTTTTAACATGGGTTTATTGAAGCTAGAATTGTGCCAATATTTGTATCAGCATATTTTGTTTTCATTTATTTGTAAATTATGTCAGCATAAAATTGTAATAAATTGTACATTATTCTTATGAATAAAGTGAGTGCGGTTTCAACAGCAGTCAAACGAGTTTCCATTTATAATTATACTTAACTCAACACATCGTTGAGTTTTGTACACTGACTCAAATCCCAGACTAGAAGCCCCAGACATGATTAATTTTAAGCTTATCTGAATCTGCGTAAGCCAACTTAGTCAAATTACTTTGTCGTTGATTTGGCTAGGTTGGCTTGCTATAATTTTTTGTTCATTAAAACTTACGACACAAATGATTAAACTGTCACAATCCCTTTAAAATCAAGCTTGATGACACAATAATATTTGTCCACCTACCAAAACCTATTTGCGAATATTAAAATAACATACTGAAACAGCTATCAGCTACAGTATACCGATCAATTAAATGACTACTGAGTAAATATAGCGAAAGCCTTTCAATTTATGTTTCCGCTTGATAATCGAAAAATTGCGCTATTCCTCTGCACCTTATTTTTTTTACTTACATCGCTCAGTTCTGGTTTCCTCGTAACTGCCAACAACTAACCCAATTAAATTTTCATTGCAGTAATTAAAGTCCTCAAACTACTTTCACCGACCCCCATATTTATACCTATCTTTCAGCAAATTGTTTATGTAATGCTTCAAAATTAGCGATGTCATTTGGTATATTCATGTTCAATTTGTACGCAAACAAAGTAAGTTTTATTTATCTGGACCAATTTATTTTTACAAGACAATTTACGTCCATTGTTTGTTCAAGTTCAATTCAGTGGCCAAGCCGGATTCAAACTGACTCATGCGTTCATTTCAATTAATGTCATTAAATTGACGTAGGACCATTCTTATAACGAGTGAATCTGACGAAGCTGGTTGGGCCAATGCGCCAGCAACTTTCTCGAGGCTTGAACAGAATGGTAACTGAGTCTAGAATATATGGAGTTCATATGAACTTTTAACGAAATCGTCCACAGATGAAGAAAAGTCGAACAATGGTTCAAACAAAAAGGAAAACTTTTCTCACAATGCTTCATGAATCAGTTGCGTTCACACTAAAATTGTAATAATAATCCACTTTTGCTACTGTTCAATGAATGCTGTTAATATGATTGGTATAAACCTTGAAATGCACATGCATAGTTCCATTAAAGCCTACAGTCAACAAGTAAATTATTACATAGATTATTTACCATGTTTGATCGAAGTGAGACTGCTCTGGAAGGCGAAATGAAAAGAAATTGTGCAAGATATCACCATGAAAATTGTCTCGAAATGTATATTTTGACCCAGCATAACGCTGCACAAATTTATGCAATTTATATAAGCATAAAAATATCTGCCATACGCATTGGTGTCACCAAAATTGGTATCAAGAAATTTATTTATATAGCAATAAAACTGGGCTGACTTATTGCAAGTACAACAAAAATAAACATCAACTTATTTAAAGTCAAAAATAACAAAAGTTATTAATGCACCACCTGTATCTTTAGACGCGAATTTCGCACTAGCTTGCACTCAAATAAACAAACTAAAAATGTCTTAAAAGATTAAACTTTAATTCTGTGCTGAAATTAATCTCGCTAAATTTTAATCAAACTATATCAACTTTTGGGTAAGTATAGGGTAACAAATATTTTTTCTAATAAATGTTGCTTGAAAATAAAACAATCAAATAAAAACAGATGAGTTTTTTTTCAATTCTATGCATAGTTTCAAACTTTTACCAGGACTAAGGATAAAATTGGATTATTATTTCCTACTACCATGAAATTTTTTTGGCTAATAAAAGCTCTTTTTGAAATATCTAAATCATTTGAATGAATTACAATCGACTTAATATCCGAATAATAGAACGCCTGAAAGGTTAAATATAGGGTTTATTCCTGTTTCAGCACTCTAATATAAAGAAAATCTACTTCAATTTGCCAGTTCTCAAAAAAAATGTTGATAGTAATTCACCAATTCGCTCTGCCCACACTGGGCGCAATATATTGTTTTCTCTATAAGATCGAGCAGTACGCTTTGTTGGTTTACAGTTTTTGCTATTCTCATTGTTGGTACCTTTGTAGCGGTGGACACGTTCCCTAGCTCCTTTCCTTCTTTGAGATGATGGAGCGGTAACAATAGAAAAAGATGAGTTAGTTGTATCATTTGATGTCAAGGCTTTGTTCCTAATCGTGCCGGTAAAACAAGGATTGGCTATTAGAGAGGATTAAATCACTGCATTAGAAGAAAATGGCTATAAACTACTTGAAACTTGTCTTAATTTGCATGAGCGAAAGTTTGTTTACTTTCAGAGGGAAGAACTTCAAAGGTGTCCCCATTAGAATTCCTTTATCATCACTGATAAGTGAGGTATTTATGGACAGAGTGGAAAAGAAACTACATGACGAAGGTTCACTGTCTCTTTTATGGATGAGGTATGAAGACGACATCCTGGCTATCGTGAAAAAATATGTTTTGGTAGAAACTTTGGAAAAGATGAAAAATGCGCATGAAGATATCCAATTTCGCACGGAGATAAAAAACAATACCCTTCTTGGGTTTGATGATCATCTGAAAAGATTACCTTCTTGGGAGCACGCACGCGCAAAGAACAACATCATCCACGTCTGATCATTGGCATTCCCACAAAATGGCGCCCTAAAACTCGATGGATCACCATCTATTAACAGTGCCCATGGATCAGGAATTTTTTTTAGATAAAATATATTGAAGACACAACAAAGAAAAATGAATTTGACGAGAAAATAATTGAAAATTTTATCAAAATTAAGAAGAAAAAAATACAGCACAGTCAGTTAATGACGCTGTTTACAAAAGAAGAACAAAAAAAAGCCATACAAATTCCAATAGTTTTTTCGCCAAATTCCAAGCATATTTGGGAAGTTCTTCGACGCTTTGATATGAGGTCAATTGCGATAATTATTGCGAACAAATTAGGTTCTAGGCTAGATTACGTGAGGACAAAAAAGAGAAGTGCTAAGTTTGCAGGATTGCTTGCGCGAAATGCGATAAAATATACAGCGATTAATCAGTAGTTGGTATTAGGTCAGCTGAACACAAGCGGGAAACAGCTTCAGCGAGGAAAAGGACCATAAATTTAGTGCGATCAGCAGTAGCGAAGTACATCCTGGCGAAGGAGCACAATATAATATAAAACAACGTTGAACTGATCTAGGAGGTGCAGCAGTTATGTAAACTAGGTGCATACGAGATCCTAGCTCAGAAAGCTGGAAAACATATGGAAAACCGCAATGATCAAGGTAAAGTCATTTTAATTATAAAGAACAAAAAAGTAATTACTATGTATGTAAAAAAATTCACTTAACTAAGGTAATTAACTAAGATAAATACTTTTAAAACCAAGCAGTATAAATAAGATATTTAGATTTCAATTTCAGATTATACAGGTAGACAATGAAAAAGAGGTCAGATTGTCTTCGAAATATCGATATCTGTTAAGAAATTAAAATATATCTAGCTTCTAAAAGAAAAATCACTTCTAAAAAATAAACATAAATTAAAATATTTGGTTTTGAAAGGTAGAAAAACTGTATCATATTAAATTTATTTACTCCGAACATCTCAGACAAAACAGTTTTTGACCAACAACCTCAAAAGTAGTTAGACTACAACCGATTTCCAGTTATTTCAGATCGATTTGCTGTCCATTCAGTAGGTAATTTTGAATTAATTCAAAAAATTGAATTAATTTCACTTTGAACTATACGAGCTAAATATCAGAAAATAAGCGACTTAATTTTGAAATCAATTAATAAAAACACAGAGACGTTTGTGGACTGTTTTTACTACTAGTTGGCTAATAGATATTTAGGCTATAGTTAATTTTATGGGGCATAATTAACCACAATCAACCATTTCAAGTAATTCTAGCAGTCACACCGCAAAGGAGGTACGCTACCACATAATTATACGGAAATTTCAAGAAGATTAGGGTGAATTATTAAATATCATGTAAAAAGTCAATTTAACTCTTCTGATTCAGTAAAAGAAAATTGCACAGAACTACAACGCCTTAATATATTATATAATGCATGCTTGAAAACTGACTTGCCAAAAACAATTTTGATCCGAGTGTAGTTGAAACAGACCATTACACGAAATATTCAAGCGTATCCAACTCAAACAATATGCTTAAATAATCATACAAAAAATAGCACGATTTTAGAATCTGAATTCTATCTAGAATCTGAAAAAAAAAACATTTTAAATTCTGACTTATTAATATTAATTATTAACGAAGTGAAGCAAGCAGTCATTACCAGAAGGCCAACATTTTCCTTCTGGTGATGACTGAACAAAACCTTGCATTGCTCGTTATCGATCACACTTCCTTCTGCATAAATGCTATTCTCGAAATATTTGCGAATCCATTCCAAAATGTTTGAAGTTTATTTCGATCCAAGATTTTTATGGCGAAACATTCCAATGCACATACATGTAATAAATTTAACATTCAGTCAAACCTAAATTCCGATATCACAACTTTGGTTTCGCTGCAGAAATAAATGTGTAAACGATAAACTATTTTTTTAATACTTTAACTTTTACATTTCTAAGAGATTTTTTAAATCACTTTTAACTTCAGGAGGAGCAGTCACAACCCAGCGTTAGTTTAGTATTTGGACTTAGATTACATCGCAGCTTAGATTTTGTGTGATCCACGGACTTGTATGGTTTTTATTAATTTTTTCAGTTTTTGTGAAGGAGTGGAAATCAAGAAATATCTGCATAGAACTGAGAAATCTCGCGATCTTTCCTTCCATGGGCTGCCTTATAAGGAAATATCTGATACTGCGCATAAAAGCAACTTTTGCTTATAGATGACATCGTGAAACATTTTTTTAAATGAAGAGAAGGAAGAGTTAAAAAAGCAAAAAGACCAAACAAAAAAGCTAACTGAAGCAGAGGAACGCTAAGTAGTAGGGGATAAATGCACCCGAAATTGCATCACAATTTTTTCAAGAGCTCCGAAACGAGGATCCCCTCAAACTATCCTGGGGAAGTCTCTCCTATCCTCTGGAAAATTCTTCATCCACGAAACTAATTCAGAAAAAGATTCAGTTCAATCAAGTTTTAAACAAGAAGGATCCAACTTGGTGAAATTAAGGAATATTCGGCAACGAAAGCATATTCAATGTTTTGGGGTCGGCCGGTGTGGCGCATTGAATTTCTCAGCAACTGCAATTTTTAACCAAGTATAAAACATGAAAGTGGACACATGATGGCGTGGAATTATGTATTAGCCGGTGGAGCTGATATTTGTTAACGATAATATGAGCAAAGAAATCTAGCGAAATTGTTTTAAGGATTTTTTTTAATAATACTTGTTTAAGAATTTAAGGAAAAGTTCTGAAAAATTGAAAGTGTAGTCAACATTCTGGGTCCATCAGGACAATGATCCCCAGGGTAATTGAGACGCCACCACAATCGCCAAATTAAAATCCTATTGAAAATTGATGGGATGAATTTGATCAACGAATACATGTACACCATCTGCTCGAAGGCTGAATTACAAAACCGAATACGACAAGAATAGACTCAAATTGACCAAGAATACAAAAAAAGATAATTTAAAATCTGCCAGCGTGACTACGTGATACACTAGAACAGAAAACCTATCCTACGAAACATAAGTTCTACTTTTTCTACTTTATAAGACTATAAGTTTTAATAATTATATATATTACGCCGAATATTAATGTTTAGAATTAAGTATTTTCAGTATTTAATAGAATTAAGTATTTTCTATTTATACCAGGCCCGTGCGCAAGGGGGGGGGTTTTGGGGGTTCGAACCCCCCCAGTAGGACTTTCTTGTACTTTATGACTACCATCATTAAAGTTTTTTTCCACGAAAATTTCATGTATTTTCAAAAGTTATATTTTGGATTCTTAAATTAACTCTACAGTTCTACAAAATAATTCTTTGTACTTTTTATTCAAAAACAATGCTAAAGATATTGTTATAAATAAATAATTTATATAAATTATTCACTTAACACTTGTACGAGGATAAATTTACTGGATTGGAAAAGTATAACACACTTTTCATTTCAATTTCCGCGCTATCGACCTCTATCGATTGTGGGTGATCGTCAATTGTCGCTGTATCATCGTCAATCTTCATATGACAATGACATGAGGAAAGTGCATTTTTTTCCTTGTTGTTTGCTCGACTTTGTTCATTAATTAACGGTTGTTGACAGTTATTTCTAACGTTTATTTGTTTGAACGTGAATTTTTACATGGATATCCGTCGCTTTTTGTGCAAAAAACCACGGATAGAAGTCGAAAATGTAAGTACTGAATTTTTCACAAGTTGAAATGACAAACCAGGTAACTCGAGTTCTATGAAGTTTCTATAAAATCCCTTATAAAATTTCCAGATGATAACAAAATTTCGGTTTTTTATAAATCAAGTTTTTGAAACTTATGGATCTCTATGAAACATAGCTAATTTTAATAATGAATTTCATGAAATGTGAAAATTTTTCACAAAAACTTTATAAAGTAAAGAAAACCTTTATAAAGCATACCTGAATTTTCAAAACTCTCAAAGGGAACTGTGAAGTTCTTTTCACTCATATTGCTGACTATTGACTGCTATCGACTTCAATAGTGTCTTCTTTAACTTTGAACTGAAAAAAATTCTTTCTAGTTTATCAGACAACGATTTGACTCAACGGTAGCGTTTTAGACTTTCACCTCGGGCGCCTGAGTTCGTGACCAGTTGCAGAGAGTTTTTTTTCCTCTATTTGCTATACAGGGTGTACCAAAATCCCCGTGTCGAAAACAAATCCGATATTCCTTTTCGAATTTCGAGTCGAAAAGTCCTTTACCACTTTTTACATAACTCAAAATTAAAAAAGTTATTCAAGGTTGAAATTTAAACAATAAATACGCTCCCTCGACAAGTGGGGATAAAAATCACGAACCAAAATTTTCCTGAATTTTCTTCATATTTTCCTGAGTCGAAAAATCCTTTGCCACTTTTCGCAAAACTCAAAATCAAAAAAGATATTCGAGCTTCGAGCTTTTTTTGGACTCAGTAATTACAATTCATTTTTCATGCTCTGAGAAAGTTTTCCAAAATATATAAAACACAGTAAATTCATATACTGACAAGTTATCTAAAAAGTCCTGAGTTCTCAAAAATTTGTGGTCCATTAAAAGAGAGAGTAAAATTTTAGAGATTTTATGAATTTGGGAAAAGTTTAAGTGAATTTAGAAATGCTCTACTGCAATTTTTATACAATTCATTCCACAACTTCCAATTGATGAGGGTTTTTTCTAAACGAGTTGAAAATAGTTAGATATTGATATTAATTTTGGGGAAATACTCTGCAATTTCAAGTTTGAAAATCTATGAAAATCCATTTTTGTGTTACTGTGCAAAGTTTTCCATCAGTACATATGTTATTTTAATTGTTAATATACTTACTAACGCAAAAACTTTTGAGAAAAAAAATGTTTTATAAGATCAATGAAAATATTATTGTCCAAATATCAAGTGAAAAATTCTCATTAAGGCAAGAAATTTAATCATTGGAACGACAAGAAAGAAAAATGTTTCTGTTCCTACTATGAAAACTCCATGCTTGATGGAAACATTCCTTGCCTCCATGCGAAATTGCTACTTGATATTTTGAAAATAGAAATTTCATTACGGTAACGACACATTTTCTCCATATCTACTTGATATGTTAAAAAATTTTGTGAGTAACATCTCAAAATGTTAAGTGTATTTATATTAACTTTCAGATATCCATGCACATTTTGAGCTCGGTACATTCTTTGACTTCAAGCTTGAGTCGAGTACTTCAAACAGAAAATCAGGATCTTGGTGAGGCTGTTGAGTTAGCCGATGCTGCAAAAGAAGAACTGACAAAAAGAAGAGAAAACGCCACAGAAAACTTCAGAACAATTTTTGAAACTGTAAGCCAAATCAGCCAAGAATACGACATTCAATTGCGAAAACCAAGGACAGCTTCAAGACAAACGCAACGTTCTAACGTGCAAACTGATTCAGTTGAAGATTATTTTCGAATTACGATTTATATACCATACCTTGATTCGTTTGTGACACATTTACAGGACCGGTTTCTGAATCATCGCAATATTTTATCGAATTTCGCTTGCCTTTTTCCGAACAAAATGAAAAAATTTGATGAAGAGTCATGTGAAAAATTATTCGAACCCTACTCTTCAATTTTGCACGATGATTCGCGTAACGCATGGGTGAATGAAGTCATACTCTGGAGACGACGCATTATTGAAAAAGACATCAAAAATTCTCTCGAAGCCCTTGAAATTTGCAATGCAGACGCGTTCCCGAACGTACACCAAATGCTTCGCATTATGGCCATTTTACCCGTGACGACAGCGAAAAATGAACGCTCCTTTTCAACATTGCGTCGTCTGAAAACGTACATTAGATCGACAATGTCTGAAGATCGGCTCAACGGCTTAGCCTCCCTCAATATACACCGTGAAATTGAGATAAATGTGCAAAAAATTCTGGAAAATTTTTTTTCGTTACCTCGAAGAATTAATCTGTTAAGTAATGAGAAATAAATATGAAGTTTTTACATGCAAACGTCTTTAAAAAATAAAATAACAGTTTGTGTGTTTTTACATATTATTGAAAAAAAAAACTTTTATTTCAAAACCCCCCCCCCCCCCCCCCCCCCCTTAATTGATTTCTGCGCACGGGCCTGATTTATACTAAAATAAAATGTGTTAATTTTATGGTGTGTTCTTCAATCTTCAATTTTGTTACAAAATCTTATGGTTTTTTCCTTTTTTTTTTGACGCCAAGTTGTTGTGAAACTGACTGAAGAAGTGCTGTCTGATCACCCGAATAAAGTCAGTCACTTTATATATTAATAAAAAATACCCTTCCTTTGCATACTGGTCGACTTAAATCGTTTTTTATTCCTCTGCTTACTAATTTTTACAATGAATAAAACCGCTTTTTACAAATTAGTAAATATATTTTCTTCTAAAAGATCGATCAACATCTACCGTTTTCCAACACCAACATGCTCTAATTTTTTTGGAAAACATCATAAGTGTTCATATTGATTTTGCGACTAGCGGCATGCTGAAAAGATCAAACTCGCGAACATTCCAACGCTAATCAATCGGTCACTGAAGAGGTCAATACGCAGTTATATTAGAGCTAAGAGATAATCACCAAAATCTTTGTTGCGGTCTAGAAGAGACTGTATTGAATATTAAGCTTCGATTGCGAATTTACAATTATACTGAGCCCGCTTGCCTGTTTCCAATCACGATTACTATTGTTTAATGACTAATTGATGGTTTTTATACGACTACCGGCAAACTTTCAAGTTTGTAATCAACAAATACAAATTAAAATTGAACCAGTGAAAAACAACATTCAGTTATAGTAATGAATAACTGACCGGTTTTATAAATACTTCAGTTTACATATACGTTTCATATCGTGTCAATCAGCTGTATTATTCATGATTTCTTTATTACGAAACTCTGTATGTACTGTTTAAAATCAATATTGCATATTCACAAGCGTAGAGTCAATCATCACCTGTTTCATATTAAATCCAGTCATCGGCTCAACACTGGGGCACGAACCCGAATGATACGTATGCGAATGGACCATTATGACAAATACTGCTAAAATTGCAATTAACGGCAAAACTTTCGCCATTTTCGAATATAATAAAAATTCCGCACTTGAGATTTAAGAAAAACTAAATAGAGATCAAAGGATCATTTAACACTCTCACTAAATTCAGGTTCTTTTATTGATGACACTTGAAGAGGATCACAAGAACTAGTATCTGCTTCCACTTGTCACCAGGTCTTTCTGATACCAATTTACCGACTTCACTGACCAGTCTAGACCGTTTGCGTTTAATTTTATATCTGTTGTAAAGTGAATGTGATTTCAGACCGCAGTTCGCCGTACTACTTAGCTCGTATCTTCCGAATCGTCTTAGTTCGTCACAAACATAGATAACTACGGTCGTTACGTTACGTTAATAGGCTTAAATATGTTTCTGCTAGAGGAGAAGGGGCATTGTGTAGATGCTATGATGGGTTTTTATTTTTATTATTTTTTTCGAAAATTCTAAGAAATTGCAAAATTGGAATTTTTTCATAAAAGATGTTTTGGAAACCTATAGCGATTTTCAAGCGAAATTGACTATAAATTTACTATTTACAAATGACTCATTCGATTTAATTGATGTTTTTTTCGAAACATATTTATTTTGATGAACTTTGTTCGATAAATGAACTGCTGGTTGGTTTCCTTTGCTGGAAAATTTATGTCAGTAAGTTTTTTTGAAAAAAAAGCTTTTATATTTAAGCATATTTCAATCTTTATCTTTTAGCGTAAAGTAGCTTTGAAATATAGTTTAGATATACCGCCTCATAGATAGATGATTTAAATGAAGATACTTTGGCAGGGCATAGCTCTTGTAATTCTGCAATTATTCATCAATATGTTTAGACATACTTATGTATGGCTACGTCCCAGAAAATTCTTTTGTTATCTTTTCTCTTTGAAAATATGTACTTCTAGTCATACAGTTTTTCGATTTTCATAAGTTTCATTGTAGATGTTTAGGAAATGGTACTTATATTATTTGAATAGATGTTACCAAGGATATGTTCTAAGAGTTAGATTCTTAGATACTTAGTACAGGCTGCAAAGTAGGAATGTTAGTATCAGCGATGTGAAGTCGAAAAAAAAACTACTCTGATTCTAGAGAATTCCAAGCTTCCTCTCTGACTCCGGACTCATGATCCTGACTTCAAATAGCTATTGAATTATGTGAGCTGAAAAGTGAATCAAATTTTTTTTTTTACCATTTTGTCTTAGCTTCTCGTGTTGTTAAGTTCATTTTCGATTAAGATAAGCAGAAAAATACAATAACTTTCCGACAATCTACATTTATAATGATAAAATATCAAAGTATTTTGGGGGAAAAGAATGCAATTGATGATAAACGTAAATTTTTACAAGCGATATCAAGTTTCATTTTAAGGACATCTGAGAACAGTAAAATCAGGGCTACCACTTTTATATGATCGTATAAATATGGCATGGTTTTTATTTTGTCAAATATTTTGATATTCCGATACGCTATCTCTTCATTTTTATACGATTTTGCAATACATGTCTACTTTCCATAGAAGGAATTTTCATCAAACGTACTAAACTTTTTTGGCCATAAGATTAGGCTATTTTCACATTACGGAAACTTTAATTATGCAATGTTGCATGAAAGCATATTGCATGTTTGAAACGCTTCTTTTGATTCTGATACGCATTTCAAACTTTTTTGATACGCTGCTTATTTCTAGAGTGCTTTTTTTTCTAGCACTTCGTAAAACAGTACCTATTAAATCTATTTTGGTTGCTCCTCTTAAGTCAAACTTAGTTAAATATAGTTCAGGAAAATACTTTTTATGGTCACAATTGAGCTAACATAATTTTCTACACAACTCTTGAATAATCTTAACATGTTTATTAAAAAGATTCTATCTTTAACATATATCTATTTTACTATATGATTTATAAAATTCGTGCATGGATTTCATGAATCGCAAAGTATCTTCACTGGTTTTTGTCAATTAAATTGACACATTTCTTATTTTCACATTCGTCTCCCATGAGGGCCCAGGAAGTCCATTCCAAGTATGCACTCGTCGGTAAACTCTGCTACTATGAACTGATGCTGGAATACCAAGAAGTCCTGTAAATTCACCAGTAACCGTCTGAAGTACGTACCGCCCAACGTTATTAAGTCTCCAGGACTTCACCATATCCGCTTTTAGAATCGACCTAGCAGCTCCAGTGTCGATGGTGATCTTACAAGCTTTGTTGTTGACTTTACCCTGCAAACTTAAATTATTCTCACGAAAATATAACCTGGCAATGGCAATTGTTTCTAGGTCACCAGTGTTGCGGGCCAATCGCTGATCTTCGAACTTGTCTCCTACTACGATTGAGATATCGAATATCTCAATCTAGCCTCTAGACGGTCAAGCAGAACAATCGACAGTCTAGACTCCTCGATTTGCTTGTATCTTTCTGAGCATCCTTTGCAGTATCCGCGTTCATCCTTCTTGTAGCAGATACCTCTCAGATGTCCTTTTTTCCGCAGTTACTGCATCAGTGAGCTACGCTGGCTGGCGAAGTTTCAGTGGTAATTATTTTTCCATGCACTCATTCCTAGCAGTGAGTTGACTTCCATTTCTTGCGACAATCACGCCTAAAGTTACGCTTTTCTCCGCAATTCCAACATTGAGGGGCTTTAAATCTTGTTGATTTCCTGGAGATAACGGCTCTTCTGAACAAACATGTTTCGTGTACTTTACAGACTCTAACTTTACTCCGCGATGTCTGCTTCGATGCCGAAGATCAAAGCGTAGAACCAAAGAATTCTTCAGCGTTTGTTTGTCAGTCAACCAAACTTCTTGTTGTTGTTTGTCAGTTAAACGAGCCTGAAACGGTACCACCCGATGTTTTAGATCTGAAAAAGGGTAGGACAGAAGTGCTAGCCATTCGATATCCTGAGCAAGCTGCTGCAACATCTCTCCCGGCTTCTGTGAATGTTTTCTAAGCTGTGAACGATGAACTTCGTTGAGGTGGTCTTTACCGTATCCCTTATTCAAAGCGCACATCAGGCTTGAATAGCTGGAGTAATTGTCCACTGGAATTGTTTGAAGTACTTCCGCTGCGGCTCCTCTCAATGACACCATTAGTGTAGTTGGACGTTATTGATAGCTCCAATGACTATACTCTGCAACCGCCTCAAACTGCTTCTTGTAGATGCTCCAAGTTTGTCCATCGAAAATGAGTGCTTTGATGGTTTTAATATCACTTGATTCAGCTGGAGTAGTTCGTATGGTTTTTATGCGCTGCAAATTCGATTTCAGCAAATCGATTTCTTCCCCAAGCACTACCAGTTTTTACCCTTGCTTGTTGAACTATTCTTGGCACCGGTTCTTTAATTTCCATCAACTGTAGCTCGTTTTTCTTAACCCAATTTGACAGTTATTCCTTAGTATCCCGGGCTTTCTGATCAAATTTCTGCTGGATGTTTACTGCTTGTTGGTCGAATTTCTAATCTAGCTTCTGATCCAGTTTCATGGCTTGCTGTTTACTGTCTTCAGGCTGCTGTTCGGGTTTTTGGCCGATCTTCAGGGCTTACTGATTCATATCCGAAGCTATTTTCAGTAGCAAATCCATCATTGGATTTTCGACCAGGCTACTGTGCTCTTCCTGAACATATTCTTTGTGGAGTTCTTCGTTCAGAAATTCAACCGCTTCGAGATTTTTGCCTTCCGTACTCAAAGCCTCTTTTAGCAGTGATGGTAAAGAACACAAAACATCACGTTTTCGGCACTCTACTTTCAAATCTGCTAATGTTAATGCATTCACTTGCTTCGATATTGTTCTTTACTTAGTTTACACAGCTTCTCATAATTTCACTTAGTCAACACAACTTCTTATAATAATAACGGTCCGAAACTTCTTAATTTTAAACTTAGTCCACACTACGAATTTTCACGATTTAGAGACTTTTGTTGTCCGCAACTTCGCTAATCATCTCTTTGTGAGTCGCTAATGTGAAAGAATTCCACTTCTGACACCATATATTGCATTTTTCCACTGAAAACACGGTTCGTGGATTCAATATTCTATGCGCTTACGAAATGAAACGATTCGTTTACTACGACTAAACACACTTTTTTATGAAACAATAAATGTTACAGCTTAACCGATTTATTTTACACCCTACTAAACTCGCGGGCACACTCACTTTAGTTATCGCGCTAATGAAAGAATTAGTCGCGTTGAAATTAACTCACTTTGAAATTCGCTTTTTCAATAGATTCGCTTCGAAGTATTCGCTTCAAAAGACTGACTGATTGGCTAAAGGCATCTCGCCAGGGATATTTTTACTTTGCTGAGCCATTTCCAGAATGGTCGATTGTAATTGCATGCTTCTAGGGTATTCTCCGTTTTCCATGGGATCTGTGGAATTTTTCTGCTCTATGATATGCATACATGTTTGTCTGGTAATAGTTATTTTATAGATATTTCTCATCATTTCTGGCACTGATCGGGTGAAATACGATTTATGGTTGTGTACATGCGACATTATCAATCTACTGAGCTCTACAAGCTCTTTTACTTTTTACCATTTTATTGTTGCAAATCATTAGACATACATATCGAAAGCAATTTCAAATTAAATAGGCATCGAATTATTGAATAGGTACTACCCTAGCGTGAATTTTTATCTAGAACAGCTCTTTCCCGAGCACGATGCTTTAAAAGGATCGTTAACTTTGATGTTGTGGCAACTACTTCTTAGCTTCAGATTATTTTTTTAATCCATCCACCATTATCCATCGTTGATTCAATAAACTTCAATTTTCCATCGTAATTACGCGACATACACCACTATTGCATATTTCCACCACCCGCATGTTTTACAGTGCCCTACAGGTATGTTTTTTGGAGAGCCGGTTCAGGCTTTCAGCATTCTATTTTGCACTCTTTTGGGCCGAAGATGCAAAATTTACTTTCATCTGAGAGTATTACCTTCTTCTGAAAATTTACTGCTTTATTTACGTGCTCCTTTGCGATGGCAATGCGCTTTTGTCGTTGTTGTTATATGTAGTTCCGACTGATTGTGACATGAAAACAACCTCAATATCATCTGCTAAACTTTTTATGCAGAAAATACGAAAGACCTGCTGAAAAATAAATTACGAAGGAATGAAATTCAATGTTGCCCCTGGGACTTATCATAAAAACCTTATCATTGATGCTTTACCTCGAATCTAGTGACACTACTGCTACCACCATTAAGGGGGGGGGGAAATATATATAACTGCTAATAAAAATCGATATTTTTTTAGTACATTAAAATATTTCAAATGGTCTAAACATACATAATTTTTGAAGCGATATTCGTATTAGTTCTCGAGTTATAGTCAGTTATGGGCAACGCGGCGTTCCCCAGCCGGTTGAGCATCCCTGCTGCGCGTCCTTGCCTACTTTCTCTTCGGCGCTATGGGCGGTTCTCTAATTGTGTATTCCTACTATATTCTTATAAACCTGAAATTCTAAGGAAATGTAGATACAGATGTACATTTACACTTGTATATTTTTATAATATACAAAGGGGCCTGTATTAATTAACCTTATAGTAAAAACCGTTAGATTGCCGGCTTGAAAATAGTTGAAATATCAGCTTACATAGCCGCTGGGATGTTCAACAAAGGCCATACATTTCTCTTGCATCTAATGAATGATTTAGATATCGGAATAAGCTCCAGCTTATTTAATTATGCCAAAAGAGCTGCCAACGACAGGATAGAACGATAGAACCGTCGAAGTCTTTTCAGTTCAAAAGAAGCTCGAAATGTTCGCCGTGACCTTCTAATGCACCAAAATGATATGCACAAGGAGGCTGAAAGGCTGTTGTATCGACCTGGAATCGCTGATTTACGAATAAGTTATAATAAAAACTAATAATCAATGATTTTTATCTACCGAAAACTTTAAACGCGTTTTTCTCAAAGTAGTACTTTTTCAACTTCTGTACAAAATATCTCAAAAAATATTGAACCCATTTGTCTCAAATTTATACCACATCTACAAAAGAGTATTATCTACTCGTTGTAGGAAAATAATTTGTTTTAAAACGTGATTTTATTGAAAAATAATCGATTTTTTTTGTTTAATCTAAAATTAATGTAAAAATTTAAGTTTTTTTATAAATTTTATTGGTTCACCTATGAACTATAAACCTCATTAGCATATTTTTTTCTCTGAAAGTTGCAAGTTCCACGGAAAAGGCATTAAGTTGTACGAGGCAGTTTTTGATATGTTTTTTTCATTCGCTCGCACCGCCGCCATTTTGTGTTGAAAAATTATTAAAAAAATATTTTCATTTACTTTGAGACGTGTACTTTAAGGATTTAATATTAATGATTTTCTGAATAAACAATATATATTTTTTAAATCAATCTGAAATTAGCAATTTTTTTTCAATTTTACATGTATTTTCCCCTTTAAGCAACCGGAAAAAAATCGTATGAAAGCATCGGATCCTAGCAATCCAAGAATAGAGGAAATCAATCATTTTATACCATGGCAAGTGCTTTTTAAATTTTTTAGTAACATATCATTTTACCGATAAAATACACCCTGATGTAACGTTTTCGCCATCGATTTTGTTGAACTGATTTTAAATATATGGAGAAAAACTACGGTCTTATTTCTTCAAAAACTCATTATTTGATTGAAATCTATAAAAATTGTTTAAGTAATATGTCATATATTTTCCTAATAGGTACTACAATCAGATTTGACGTGCTTTTGAGCTACTGTTGATACATACACGACTAAATTGCTTCCTCATGTCATGTTTGCCCCTTTTAAGGGGTAATAAAAAACCAGATTAAAATCACAAACTTTGTATCGACATGCTTTATAAACTTTTGCTATGCCGATTGTTTCCGTTTCCGGATGGAATCAAAGCCATGAGATGATGACTGAATGTCTTAGCAATGTTCAAAGTACAAATACTCGTATGCTCATTTGTTTTTCATCTTTTCTGAAAATTCTTTTCAAACCAATAATTCCTCATATGTATTCAAATGTATGCCACTAAAATAACTTATATATATTGCCATTCGTCTTTCGATCTTGATTAAATTTCAATTGAAAACCTTTTTCAAAACAATTCATTTCCTTTAGATTATTTACATATAAGCCGACCATATCATGTATGACCTTTTCACCTGCAACAAAATTTGCGATATATGTAAGCTTATCAGCTATTCAGCGAATTAATCGTAGTATGAATTTAAATGAATGATAATCTGTTCAACGAAGAACTATGATTCACATCAGTTCCAGTCGACATGCAAATACAAAAGATGAACGACCATCTTTCACAAAATGTATCTTTGTATGATGCTATTGTGACCAAATACCATGACTAATCTTGCGGAGTATAGAAATAAGCTCTTTATTATCAATTTAGATTACTTATACATTCAACGAATATTCATGAAGCGATAATATTGAAATGAGAATGTTTGAGGAATATTTTTTATATTTCACTTGTCTTCTCAAGAAATGTTTTTGTTAAGGTTGAAGATAAGATGGGAGACATTTGATGTGATTGTTGAAGCCATGGGTGTATGTAGGTTACTGAGCATCGTAGCTTTGCCGGTATGTTTCATTCTATTTCCACAGAGTAAAGGTGGGAAATCAAATAATATATTAGTTACTACCTTTTAATACTTTCTTTCAAATTTATAATTAATTTTATATACATATATTGCTATATAATTGCTTCATTTACTCTTTTGTTTTAATAGTATTCGTATAGCGCCATTATAGTGTAACTAGAGCTCTTTCTAGGTTATTGATCAAAAATTCCTCAAACGACCTTATAAAAACAGCACAGAAGGACAGAGAAACAGCACAGAGATAGGATCGCCTACAGAGCCTCGCAGAGATATTATAAAAATTGATGAGAACCTCCAAGAAGGAATTATTCAGATCGTTCTGTGCAGGGCTGGAAAGTGCACAACAGACGTCGAGGTTGAACGAATCTGAACCCTCTAAGACGCCCGGACGATGATTTTACCAAATCCAAAAAGGAGTCTCAACAGAATTTACTACAATCATTTCCGGGCGCTACGGTAGTTGAAATGTAAGGAGCATACATACGTTCCTTTGACCAAACTTTCTACTCTTCGCAGTAGCAGAAAATGCTGGTTTACAGTTAGATCTATGGTTACCAGCGTCACAGTCAGAGATGCAATTATGTCCATTGAAAACTTCGAATTATCTGGCCTGGATGGCATCTATCAGACTATGCTGAGGGAATGAATTGACAACCTAGAGGCAAATCCAAAAGAAAATCTTTTGGGCATGCCTAGCCTTGAAGTATGTTCCGTCATCTCAGTGACAGGTTAAGTTAGTCTTCATACCTAGACCGGGGAGAGCTAACTGTTCAGATCCAAGAAACTTTAGGCGAAACTTTAAAATGGAGGCAACAAATGGATGTCCTCAAGGAAGTGTCCTGCTAAACGGACTGTAGCAAGAATGACTACACGTGCAGGCTTTATGCTGATGACGCGGCCTTACTACCAGTCTGTAAGGATCTGAATGCGGTGTGTAGTAATTTACAGTGCGCATTGGATTTAATTGATAGTTGGTGCTCGATGCATGGCCTTTCAGTGAGTGTGTGTGTGTGTGTGTGTGTGTGTGTGTGTGTGTGTGTGTGTGTGTGTGTGTGTGTGTGTGTGTGTGTGTGTGTGTGTGAGTTGGGGGAGAGGCGCATTGGTACCTCTAAGCACTCAGGCCAAAGGACCTATTGTACTCAGTTCCCCCTGCCTACCATAGTTTCCCAAACTTCTTGATAAAGTCTAGGATCACTGATAGGGGAAAAGAGGCTATCGTCTGCATGCGTGCAACATCCCAGCCAAAGCATTGATATCTGAGACGCGCAAACGCTGGGCATTCACAGAGCAAATGCTCCGCAGAGTCAGCCTCCTCTAGACAGGATGAACAGAGGTCATCCTGTACAACACCTATTCGGTACATATGTCCTCCTAGGCAGTTGTGTCCAGTCAGAATACCCACCATGGCCCTGCAAACTTTCCTGCTCTTATTGAGCAAGAATCCCGCAGACACATGGTTGGGTTCTGAAAGGAAGACCTTCGTGTGCCTGGCCACACCAGCAGTCATCCATCTATCTTTGTGAGCATCATCTACCCACTTTCGAAGAATGGCACGTGCAGATGCGGGCGGCACACCCAAGGCGGGTTCAGGGCCCCGTAGTGCAAGTCCCGAACCTTGCTTCGCAATGACGTCAGCAATTTCATTCCCCTCAACACCACAGTGCCCCGGTACCCAGAGCAGATGCACCCTATTGAATCTGGCGACAGAATTCAATCGTGCTCTGCATTCTTGGACAATTTTCGAGTTTGTCAGGGGTCTTCGCAGCGCCATCAGTGCAGCTTGACTGTCACTGCAAATAGCAATGCTCTTCCCCCCCCCCCCCCCTTTTTCTTCAATTGCCCAACAGGCAGCTCTCAGGATAGCAAATATTTCTGCTTAAAAAATCGAAACGTGCTCTCCAAGAGAGAAAGCCCACCTGCCATTCGATGAATGTAGATAGACACCAGCTCCAGATCTACTATCTGACCTTGAGCCGTCCGTGAAGAAGACCTCAGAATATCTCCTCGTGCAAAGATCTGGATCGTCCCAGTTACTTCTGCTTAAGAGGATTACTTCGTACCTTCTTCTGAAGTTGAGGAAGGGCGCCCGAGCGCCCGAAGGCATAGTGAGAATCGGAGAGATCTCAAACATCAAACCCCTAATAGAGCAGTGCCCCACATCGACTTCACCTACCCATAAGCCAAGCGGAGCTAGTCTATGGGCAGAACTCATCGCCACACTCTGAACTTGAATGTCGAGAGGAGGCAGATTGAGAAGCGCATCAAGGGCTGCACTTGGAGCAGTGCTCATGGCACCACAGATACCCAGGCACACCGTCCTTTGCAGCGTGGCTAGCTTTTTCCGAGCATACAATAGCCTCACGATAGTCCACCACACCACGAATGCGTACTGAACATCGGCCTAATTATTGCTGTGTAGATCCACATCACTACACGAGGCTTTAGACCCCATGTGGTAGCATGGGTAAGCACGAGTAAGCTTCACTTCCACATGTTTCTTCCAGAGAAGTTTTTTGTCCAAGATTACTCCAAGATATTTTACTTCATCTGAAAGTTGAAGTGTTACACCCTTCATGTTTGGAAGCACTAGTTCTCCCAGTTTTCTTTTCCTGGCAAACAAAACAAGTTTCGTCTTACCAGGATTCACTGTTAGGCCGTGCCTTCCAGTGAGTCTTGGTAAAAATGAAACTTGTTTCGTTTACCAGGAAAAGAAAACTGGAAGAACGAGTTCTTCCAAAAATGAAAGTTGTATCGGTTCAACTTTAAGACGAAGTCAAATGTTTAGGAGCAATCTTGGGCAAAAAAACTTCTATAGAAGAAGCATTTGGAAGTGAAGCTTAATTGATAGTATGGAGTGGGCTCAGAAGACCCCTAGCACTGTGACCTCCTAGGTTTTATCTTCGTCTGGCTAGTGTTGGACAGTGTGTGAGATGTTTTACACACTTCGGCGTTTCTCCACATTATATGTAGCAGTCGTCCCGCACCCTACTTACTCTGAGAAGGTATTTTTCGTAAGGAAGGTGACCTGTTCATGCTCCACATAGGGCTCTTATGCCCCTTGTACGGAAAGCCACTGCTTCTTTTGCTCTTTTGTTATCGAAGTCGAAGCCAATATATTTTTTGAGTGTTTCAAACTCCCAAGATTAAATCAGTGACTTTCGATTTTTTTGTTGCTCCATGTTTTAATTTCCTTGTCCGTGTCTGCCTTTGTAAAGTCCCAGTACGGAGAAGGGCCTATGAGGGGCATTCTTGGCCCCACTTTGAAATTGATATCAGCTTCTTCAGTTCTTTGGTGCTCCTCATGGCCAGCGATCCGTATCAATTTGAGGCTGCTCTGTGCCCCTATTTCATTTAGGGCCTCTCTCACCTCTAAAAGAATAGCTGAGTTTATGTAATCACGGCGGCTAGCCTTGAGAACCAGTTCGCTAACCGATAGGATCTTAATTCTGACCCTTTTAGTGTTCCTTATCTTTATTATATGTGCGGCTCAAAGTATGGCAAATAGCTATGTTTCTCATTTGGGAGAAGGAAATACATTTTGCACTAGTGACATACGACCCCTGCCTTACAATGCATCTTTGAACCATCCGCATGCCATATTTGTGCCCCTTTGTACGAGGGGTTATGGCCATCCTCCTGTTTGTCCCTTGATGGAATTGTGACCTTGAACCTGTTCCCAAAGTTCTTCAAAACTGAACTTTCGTGTTTGTCACGGTGAGCGTAGCTTTAACTCAGCGCATCAAATGTTCGACTTTAATCATACTGTTCAAATGTTCGACTTTAATCATACTGTTCAAATGTTCAAGTGTCCGCTTATCCGACCGCTTATTTGTTCTTTCTAATTTCATAAATGAATTTTTTGTAGTAACGTTTTTGTTGGTGAAACTGTGATTCTATAAATAAATAAATAATAGGCTTGTTTGGTCTTTACTTAATTGCTGAGCCTCAACATTTGCATTTTGGCTTAAGTCCTAAAGGATTTTAAGGTGGCCTTTTAGGTCTCTTGATTTGTTCCTGTAGCCCTGTTGTAGCCTAATAGCCTGTTTCGCTGCTTTCTCCTGAATTTCGAGATTTATGGGGTCTAGGTTTAGAAGAGCATCCATTCCTGCCGTTGGAATGGAGCTGATTGCTCCTATAATCGGCAAGCAGGCCATCCTTAGAAGTTAGTTGAGCCTATTGACATACGTTTTTTCTGTGGTTTTCTTCCACCACACTGCAGCTCTATATGGATTGATAAGTCTAACAATTTGTTTATAAGCCCATAGTGTCTGCCAGGCAGATAGTCCCCAATCGCCTCCAAGCATTTGTTTTGTCGCCCAGAGTTCCTTAGTGGCCTTCAGTGCTGTTTTGTTTAAATGATTCTATCATGTTACTCGAGCCCCAAATGCATTCGGACAGTGCAAACGGACTTTCGCCACAAAGTGGGATCTGTAGCCTCAAGTAGTTATGTGGACCTACTTAACAATCATAAGACCGATGATTACGTACGAATCCTTGTTATGGTGGATTATTGTGAAGCTATTGTATGCTCGTAAGAAGTTTGCTACGCTGCAAAGGACTATGTGCCTGTGTATCTGCGGTGCAATGGGATCTGATTCGGATATGGCCCTTTATGGGCTTCTCAATCTCGCCTCCACTCGACATTCAAATTCAGATTATGGCGATGAGCTCTGCAGATCGACTATCTCAGCTTGGCCCATGACTAAGAACCGACGAGCTGCCCACCTCATTTTTTATTAGAGGTTTGATGCGTGAGATTTTTCCGATTCTCGTGATGATTTCGGACACTTGAGTGCCCTTACTCGACTTTGGGAGAAGATACGAAATAACCTTCTTGAGCAAAAGTGATTGGGAAAACCCAGATGTCTGTATGGGAGATATTCCGAAATCTTCTTCAAGGACGGATCAAAGACTGATGTTGTATCAAGAGCTGGTGTCTATGTGCATTCATCGAATGACAGGTAGGCTTCTTTCAGAGAGCACATTTCTCTTTTTTCAGCAAAAATACTTGCTATCTTGAGAGCTATTTGCTGGGAGATAGAAGACAGATGGAAAGGAAAACGTATCGTCATTTGCATTGACAGTCAAGCTGCGCTGCAGGTACTCCATAGACCCCTGAATAATTCTAAAATTGCTCAAGAGTATAGGGCACGATTGAACTTTATCACGAGGTTCAATAAAGTGCATCTGCTCTGGGTACCGGGACATTGTGATGTGGAAAGAAATGAAATTGCCGACGCAATTGCGAAACAACGTTCAGCGATTCCACTAAAAGACCCTGAAGCCGCCTTCCATCTGCCATGCCATTTTTCGGAGGTGGTTACCTGATGCTCACAAAGAGAGATAGATGACTTATGTGACCCGGCGCACTTAGATCTTCTTTTCAGAACCCAACCATGGGACTGCAGCATTTCTCCTCAACAAGAGTGGGAAAGATTGCACACCCATGACAGTATACAAATACCTAAGGGACTCATGTATTGAATAGGTGTTGCACAGGATGACCTTTGTCCATCCTGCCTAGAAGAGGTGGACTCTGCAGTGTCCCTATTATTGATCCCGGATTTGGTTGAAATCTGAAATGAGTGCAATGGGTTTTTCTTGCTTCTCTCAACAACCCACACAAACACTCAACAGCTTTAAATCTTCACTGAGCGATAAATAATTTTTATTAGTACCTAAAGTACACAACCCCAAAACAATTTTTTTTATTGTAATAGAGAGTTTCCAGACATATATTGAATAAATCTACTCATATCTGGCTCATGGCTACTTCGCTCCAAAACAATATCTATATATATTTGTCTCAAATTGATTCAATCTTTCTTCAGACATGTAGGTGTAAATATTTTCGACCAAAACTAGTTCAGTTCGAATTAAGTAAATGTCGGATGGTAAATGTAAATGGGCAGGGCACTTCAACACTCTGTTACAATAAAGCAAGTTTATCGAAGCAATTATCTTTCGAAAGATTATCCACATTCATCAGACTAAAAACATTTAAACCAAATGCATCAT
Source organism: Nemotelus pantherinus (assembly GCA_963978885.1). Lineage (NCBI taxonomy): Eukaryota > Metazoa > Arthropoda > Insecta > Diptera > Stratiomyidae > Nemotelus > Nemotelus pantherinus. The sequence goes on along the minus strand of OZ022263.1, from coordinate 192,084,179 downwards.
TATAGATAAACAAAAATACGTCGGATGGAATTCTTCTGAATCACAATACAGTACACAGTAAGCTAATTAGTCATGCAAACAAATTGGCAATCTAGATTTATTTCTATGAATATATATGCAGATATATATTTACCTTTAAGGTTAGTAATCGTTTGTGCCCCATTGTTAGTGAAAACGTAGATAATAGAAAACCTGAGCTACACATGATTACTCATGTTTCACAAAGAATTTGACAAATGCATAAAGCAATAAATATTGATAAACAAATATTTAATCAGTTATATTCTCCGAATGCAATCAGAGAAGAATAATATATTCGCAGGTGCTACAGGTTAGACTACAGACATCCTCGAGACACTTTTTGACTCTTGGGTCCATAGTAGTTATAGTTTTTTCGGGGATTACTTGTGATCAGATTTTGCTCCGTTCTTATTGCACTTAATTCTTCGCAGATATAATGCTATAATAAACTGTCCACAACATATGTCACAAGAGCCCACAATATATGCCACAAGCGCTCACAATATATACCACAAGAGTCCATAATATATGTCCAATTATTTACTATTTACAAAGAAAAACAGAATAAACATTACACTTGCCAATAAATACACATTTATTGATCAATAAACTTGCAGATGATCAGAATCGAGGTCATATGATGCACAATTTTTTTTTCGAAATCTCACATTTGAAAAATGACTTAATATAATAAATCTAAATCACTTTAGATATTATCAAATTTAAACAACATTAATTTAAAATTAAAACTTCAGTCGTTTCAGGAATAAGCTTTGAGCCTGCAATTCTAACGATGTCAACTTACTGACTACGGGTGCTAGTTGATTTACGTGATCTGCGTAACCTGTACCGGCATTCTTCAATTTTTCACCATAGACAACTTTTCCATCGAATTCATTTGTTTCAACTTTCATATCCTTATCAACTTGCTGGATGGTAATGTTGAGATGCTCTTCGATGTCACCCAAGTACTGAATAGAAATTTCAGTTAAAAAATGTTCGTTTAGAAATAAATTTCATATCTTACGTTTTTCTCGTTGTACCAAATGCAGCAACCACCGTCATCGGTCAGACTAGTGTTATAACAGTTTCGACCACGTGAAGAACACCATTCGCCGTGGTACCACACCTTCGTAGAAAATATTATAATACTTGACAAGTAGTGAAAATAAACAGTTTTTACCTTTTCCGGTACGGTTGCAACTAAACTGATGGCCAAACCCATTCTCTCTGCTCGGCCTACACGTCCGATACGATGGACATAGTTCGATTTTTCGTCGGGTAATGTAACGTTGATCACTACAAGAAATGTGATAAAATTCAGTTAAAAAAATCAGAAAAAATCGATACTTACTGTACGGCAATCCAGTGATATCAATACCACGAGCCGCAACGTCAGTACAAATCAAATACTTTACACCTTGATTTTTGAATTTCTCTAAATTCGCCTTTCGTTCTCCCGGCTTCCTGTCGCCATGCAAGCATACACACGAGAACTTTTGAGGGTTGATGCTTTTGAAGTACCTCTCCAGATTATCGCAATCCAGCTTTGTGCGGCAGAATATAATCGCTCGGTCCATTTGATGCTGTTCGATTGCTTTGACACAGTATTCACCTTTGAGCACTTTCACGGCTTCAGAGAATGTCTCGGGTGTTTGACCATTCGGTCGAACATTATCCTTGCTATGGACGCCGTCAGTTTGAATGTGCTTCCTAAAAGTTTGCCACGCTGTGTCGCGTAAAGGATCGACCATGCAAACAACGTGATGAACCGTTTCCGGGACAGCGTCCTCGCCCTTCAAATCGATCCATGTCGGAAAGTGCATGAGGCGATTGGCCATTTTCTTCACTTCGAACGAATGTAATGTAGCGCTGCACACAATCATTTGCAGCCGACGTCCATCGGATGTGATTTTAGGGATTTGTTTGTGGATGCGATCGATCAGGTTTTCGTAGCCTTGTTTCAGAAGAGCATCGGCTTCGTCCAAGACGAAGAAGCGACAATGGGTCAAAGCAACAATTCCGCCGCCGATTAAATCTTCAAGACGACCAGGTGTCGCGACAATTATATCAACTCCAGTCTGAAGGACGCTCATTTGCTCGCGTACATTAACGCCACCGATTAGCAGCAGCTCTCTGACAACAGGATCTTTTAAATGTTTCCTGAATTTAATTATTTGGTTGAAGGTTTGTTCTGCCAATTCTCGGCTAGGTTCGATGATTATAGCTTGTGGTGCATTCGGTTTAGGTTTCAAATCGATATTGCTATTCGCTCCTGGATTCGCGTGCGGATTTAATTTGGCATTCTTCGTTTCGGCCTTACAAACCGCGATATATCCTGCTGGAATTGGATGTTTGAATTCAGATGCTCCAAAGTTAAAAGACATTTCCGCATTTTTAAGAACCACCGCCGGGTAAAAAGTCTCGTTCTTTAAATTATCAGGAATTTTGAAGGCAAGTCCCAAATCCGTTCCATTCTTAAAAAAACGCACCTCATAGTTTGTCAAGTTCATACAACATCCAATCACGTCTTGCATTCCGAAAGCCTCGCCGTAATCATCGAAATTTTTATTATTGGACTTTTTACCAGTTCCACCGAATCCAAACCCGAAACGGTCGGTGCCCAAGTCAAGAGCAGCTTGTTGCGTCGACCAGCCAACTCTACATAAACCTTCATCGGTTACGGTCGCTTCATAGTAATATTTTCCAGGTGCTTTCACACCGGTCGTACACCGACAACCATGCCATTCTTTGAATTCACGTGACTGGCAACGAAATCCATCCGGTGTTACAGCCAGAGCACTACCTCTATCGAAAAACGACATTGTCCAAGGTGCTACAGTGCCAGCGGCAACACCTTTTGTTCCTTTTCCTTCGGATATATCGCGTATTGTTTCCCAGACGATTTGCAGAATGGGCAGACAAAAAGCTCCCGTTTTTCCAGAACCTGTTTCGGCTGCCATGAGTACATCACCACCACCTAAGATCATTGGGATCGCTTCCGCTTGTACGTCTGTTGGAAGACTGAATGGAAAGGTTTATTAGTTAAACAGAAAATCGTTTTTCTTTCCTTCCAATCTCCGCTTGTCTCAATCAATATTTTTTATTACACAGTGAGCGTAAATCATTTAAGCGCACTAAGTTTTTTTCTTGATTTTTAACGGTATAAAAAAAAGTAGATGACAGTATTTTTTATGGTAATAAAATATGAACATATTCATCCATTTTAGAAACAGAGAGCTACGCTATTTATAAAATAATAACGAAAAATCAATTTTACCCAGCGTAAAATGGGAGCTCCACAACATCTCTGAACAAGATGGGATCTCAGCTTCCTCGGAATTTGGTGCTTTTGCACCACATCCAATTTCGCGCCTGCCCATACTTCACCACGCTTGCTCACTGCTAGCTTGAGAAGATCCGCAGAGCGTTGATCTTTACAGACTATCAGCTTGACTCGACGATAGCCCAGAATTTGCTTTGAGTAAATCACTAAAACCCACCAAAAGTGCCGTTTGTAACAACTTTCAATTGTGCAGTGAGAAGATGCCGTCACTTTTCTGGCACCACCAGATTCCTTTTGGGCATTTCATTATATGGCCGAGTTTTCCGATCTTGCGTTTTTAAGGATCTTGCTGGTCAGTTTGAACTGGCTGCTCAGCGGACCTCTGCCGTTTCTGAGCAGCCAGTACTATCGAAGCCCGCAATGCACATCGAGTCCATTAATGCTTTTTGCCTATTTAAGGCCTTGCTTGCCCTTTCCGGAAAGTATCCCGAGGATTTCGTTCGCGAATCTCCTTGGAATCCGAAAGACATTCCTTCGGATTTTAACGCCCGAACAGATTTAAATTTGGTATCTAAAGTGGCGGCAATATCTGAAGCGCCTGCAGCGGGTGCCTAAGTTAGCTTAGTTGCCGTTTTTCGTGGCTCTCCCTCTTCTTCTTATCAGTGCCTATCATTGTTGCCTTGGCACTGCGAGGGATATAAGCAGGGCAGGAAAATGTTTTGCCAGAAGTTCGCGGAACAGGCTTGGATCCCACTTCTCCCGAACCAGTGGACAGAGGTACAAGCGAAATGCCCGTCGACGATGGAGTAACTTTTCCAGCTTTGTCTCCTCCGGTTAACAGTGACGTACACTTTCCAATCACTTCTCCTCCATTATTACGACCCAGCCGTAGAGTAAGTCCCTTATTTTACATTGGACGCAGGGCTTGAATGAAAACCGCCAGACTTCTCCCCGACAGGTTTCGGTTTGGGTGCTTTGAGCTTTTTCGGAAACATCGATGTTAATGGGTCTAAACTCAGATACATGATCTTAGCTCGAACGTGTAGTCACTAAACTGATCCCATGGTTATATGTGCGAGTTCTTATGAGAGCAAGCGCCAGAGACGGATCGATGCTCATCAGGAATCCAACCCAAATGAACCTGCACGGCCAACTTAATGGCTACAAAATGAGGAGCGTTTCCTGAGACCCGCCAAAGTTTTATTAGTACGGAGATGATAGTGTTAAACCGGAATTAAAAGACGACTAGGTCCAGAATGTTAAGATCACCAGCCAACTGCGTATATCAAAACGGGAGCAGAGAGTAGTCTGTGGACGAAAAATAGATCGTGTCGGGTGATACTTTTCATGATGCCACATAAGCAACCACAGCAGCTACACTTTTGTCACCGCCAGAAGCAACGCAAGGATTAGATTATTTAGCGTTACCTAGGATGCACCACGTGGATGTCACCTGAACACCTCCCTACATTTAAACCTTAAATATTTTACAGTAACTTGCCGAAATAAGTGAAAAAATAAATAAATTTAGAAATAAAATCAAGAACCTTATTTAGCAGCACGCGAATATAGACTAGTTTCTCCTAAATTTCGCATCAGGATTGCACATTTAGATTGAGTGATGAAGGACATGCAAGGAGGTACATAGATAAAAGTCATATTTCAAGCGATTTCTTTCAATAAGCAAATTAATAAAGTACACTGGCGAAATACGATTTTTTCAGGTTTGGTTTGAATTTGACATGGAAAACGCCTAATTTTTCAGCTGGAATAAAGGGAAGGTTTTCATTTTACGACATTAGCCGACTTAATTTCAGTATTTAAGCTACGAAAATTATGTCCAAGCAAGCATACCACCCACCGTGTGCACGGTGTGTGGTATAAGTCTATTTACTTTCAATTGTTTGCCTGTTATCGGCGCGTTTTGAACATAAATAAGCCAAAAGCCATCAAAAATATGATCGAAATATTCTAAAACAACATTGCATTTTTTCATACTCAATACTTACGTCCATTCCATTTCGTCTACAGCCCTTGCGATTTCCGGGAGGACGCCGAATTCTAAAACAAGGAAAGAATAAGACAATTTTTTCAAAGAAAGCAACAACAAACCTTCAAAAGCAGTCATATTTTCTCGATTATCTGGACTATTTCCAAGGAATTACAGCAATGAGGAAATAGAAGCCAAAACTGCAGCAGAATTGTAAAATACTGTCCGTCCTGCAGCCGGTCCAAAAAAAACTATACTTTTCCCTGTCAGTGCGCACAGCGGCTCTTCAACTGTAAGTTGATTTTGGTGTCGCCAAAAATTTGATTCAAATTATAATTTTATTAAAGTAGCTATATAAATAAAACCTAACTATTCTTGAGCATTATCCCAGAATTGTTTAACAAGCCCCAATTACATCTACCTCTAGTATTTCCCAAATATGAATCGTTTTTCATCTGTTGACTATCCTACCAGGGGTGTGTTCAATGTGCATGCTATAGCTGCTATTAGCTGCTAATTTAGCAGCTCTGGCTGTCCAATGTCACGAAATAGCTACTTTCTTATGCTTGCTATTTGACAGTCGGGCTGTCCAAGATTCCGGAATAGCTGATAAGGTAGCAGCTATTCGCTGCTCGTAGTCTGGAGGATAGCTAGAAAGTAGCTACGGCAAAATGGCCGTGCGTACACAGCTGACATGCAGTTTGAACGTAATTTTCAATTGGAAATTGAAATGAAAAGAAGTTTTTGCGCTTTTGTGATACAGGAGATGAGGAATAAATTTGAAAATAGTGACAGCCTAAATTAAATACGGGCTTTTAAACACTTCAACTCAACTCGAGTTTTAAGTTGGCTTGTACATAGCGCAGCTCATATTGAGTTTTTAGAAGGCGAGCATGAAGCGTAAAAGGCAGGGTGCTCTGATTCCTGTATTATCAAATTTTCAACGATTATTGTTTGCTCTTTTTCTCATATATGGCGTCAAAAGACGGAAATAAGTGACACGTTTTAAATATGTTAGGAAAATTTTAATGGATTGTGCAGCTGTATGTTGAAAACTCTTAAATTTCATACAGTTTCCAAAGTGCAATGGAAGTATTGAACTGATCCACGAAAATGCAAAAATTACAATAAAAAAATTGAAACAAAATTATTTTTGTTTTTCCTGTGTAAAGGCTGACCTTCGTAGCAGCTCTTGGCCGTCCAATATCCATAGCTGCTTCACCTAGCTACTGCGAATTTTGACACTTGCTAAAGTGATGCTATGCTATGCTTTTGGAGCAGCTATAGCATGCACATTGAACACACCCCTGTAAACTATCATAAGCTCCAACCACTTTTATTCGGATTATCTCTACATATTGGATTCGACGCTAGCTTCAGGCTATTTACTTCCACCATATTCAAATGTCACACAAGCGCATATTCGAGAATGTCAAAAACGCGAATCGGTCTCTGCTCTGCTTGAAAAACTGTGAAATGGAAAATAATGTGAATCTAGATCTTCCCGACGAAGAAGTTCTCGACTGGCGTGACGAAGCAAATGCAATAATCAACGATGTGAAGGCTCACGTGAACGAAATCAGCATTTCGGAGAAACTCGAATCTAATAACTTTGAAACATACTTGAACGTGAAAACACTTGAGGACCGTGACTACTGCATACGTGTTTCCGGATCGGGGTTTCAAATAGCTGGCGAAAGCTTTGACAAAAACGATGCATTAATGGATGACCCGGAGGACTTTTATGAAACTCCCTATGCCCTACTGACTACAATCAGTGAGGGCTATGTTCAATCGTTTGCTAGCAAACTTGCGGAAAGAATCAATAATATCGCTTAATATCAGTAAGGATTGTAGTTTTAAGCAATGTTTGTGAGTTGAGGGTTATATCTAGTATCATTGCATTTCATCATTAATAAATATACAATTCACAAGAGGATTTTGTGAGCGTAATTTTCAATATTTTCCCAGTTTGAGTAACAAATTTCATATGCATTCTAACTGGCCCATAATAATTTTTTTTGCTGATTTGCGCAAGGCGAAAGTATTATTTGCTTCGAGATATAGATGTTTAAAGCTATCTATTCGTTGGAGTAAATGCACTGAAATATTTCGATCTCACTATAAAGACGGTGGTACCCTCACAAGCCATGGATTTTGTAAGGCCATCAATTTTCATGGCCTGAATCAGCTGTTGGAAACGTGTAGATTTCATACTTTGTAAGATTTCATACCCATTCGAAGAAAATAAATCCTCAATGCAAACACAAAAAAGGCTAGCTCATTTTTTGCCACTTCCTAACGACAAATATTTTCTTTTAAACGCCAGTGCGCCACTTATAGCAAGTAATAGAACTATAACTGTCACCTAATGACAAGCAAGAAATCTCATCAGGCAACTAAAAGGGAAATGGCGGCAGTGTTTGACCTGGAAATATATCATAATTTTCTTCACTTCTAGCATTCAAGTCAATTGTTCTTCAGATAGTTAAATGTTATTTTATTACTAGAGAATGAGTAGTTTAACGATCGAACGTCATAACTCATATCGTAGATCCACATCATCGCTAGTCACATTGACACGGAAATTCGTAACTTTACTCAGAAATGCAAAACACGGAATGCTAGATCTTAAATACGTAAGTAAAATACTTTTTAATTAACATGAAAGTGCAAATAAGAAACGAGAAAATGTGTTTTATGTGAAAATTGTAGGATGATTGAATTCAAATGCAGATTTGCCGCCAATGTTTTCACTCGAAAATATGGGCGCGAAAAGTTGAATTTCTTGCCTCCAGTTTTTGACATTTCTTGTGCTACTAGTAATAATAGATTTATTTCTTACAATCATCTCAGGCCGCGCAATTGCTTGGCGTACAAAAAAGACGTATCTACGATATCACAAATGTCCTGGAAGGAATCGGTCTCATATCAAAACCGAGTCACAGTAGTTATGTTCAATGGAGGTAAGTGCAAGGAGGATTTATTGATTTTGACAGGAAAGAGAATTAGAAAATTGCATTTTTGGATATCTCGAAAGCTTTCAGTACTTTCTTGGCTTCGCAAATATTAGTAACTAATTAACTCTTTCATTGGATCTGACACATGTTGAAAACCCTGTTGCAAGCCTTCCCTCACAAGCTATCTAATTTCCGTATACAAGTGCCTTGAATTAGCAACCTAGTTTAGAAGTCTCCTATTAATTTATTTTCAGTGGCCGATCTGACTCGGAATGCGATGACAATGAAGACGACTTGAAGAATATCTTAGAGCGACATGAGAATAAGCGAGCGCAGCTAAAACTGGAGGAAGATGAACTGGATCGTCATCTGAGGTACATGCGCCAGGACATGAAAACCGTGAGAGAATCGCCAGTGACTAAGTCCTTTGCGTATGTTACCAGAGACGACTTGATACACGCATTTGGTGATAGTGTGATATTGACTGTCCAAAACTATAAGAATTATGAAACACCTCTCTTACAAATTGTAAGTACCAATTAAAATCTTTTGCACCGTTTCAATAATGTTTGCTCTTAGAATGATAATGTAGTTGCCAATCGTTTTCTATGCTTCACCGCCGAGTCTGGTAGTATGGTAGACGTTAGATTAGTGACAAATGACGGCGACAGCACAGTTCCGAGCGAGCAAGTCGCTAAGGTAATTTTTGCGCCGCCAATTTCCTTTTAACTAACAAAATTAAATTAGAACTAATACTGAATAGATTAAGGAGCAGCACACAAGTCAAGATAACCGAAAGGAGCAGTCTGAATCAACATCAGAATCCGAAGAAGAAGACGAGGCGCGCCTTCGAACTCGAAAGAGACCGCCCGGGAGGAACTTGGCAATGCGCAAAGCGAAAATGAAAAAGGAGACTAGTAAACAAGATCTCAAGGAGCAAAAACTAGCTGCGAAAATTCTTCTTAGAAGCAATAAGCCTGATCAGTCACTGCGAAGATATTTCCCGAACGACGATTCTGAAAGTAAGTGTAGATAAATATAAGTGTGCAATATTTTTGACGATTCTTTGTTAAACATCTTAATAAATACGAAATAAAATTTTACATCCAACACATTTATTCAATGATTCTCATTCCAGCGAACTCTCCTTTGCTCCAAATCAATCCTCCTAAGCGTGATTTTTCCTTCGTTCTGACAAAATTCGAAGGCGTGTCTGATCTTTTCGATTTGTGTTGATAGTGCTTTAGCATGAAGTCGTAATATTAATATATTTTAATTATCGTACGAGAGTTTCGAGCATCTGCATAGTAAAAACATTAAAAAAATGCAATATGGACAATTTAAAATTATTAGAAATGTAAATAGGTTGATAAATACTTTCAAAAAATAAAAATGCAATTTCGATAAAAACAAATCTAGCCTTATTTATTATGTATTTACACCAAGGGACCATTATGGGCGGTAAATCATTTCTTTTTCCATTTTTGATTCTTTCCACTACCACCCTTTCCGCCTGTTTTCAGACGTTTCCGGGCACCAGCAAAATTTTCGGAATCATCGAAATCGTCGTTCATTCCACGTTTTTTGCCTCTGGTGCCTTTCCGGTCTTCGATGTCCTTCAGTTCGACCTTCGCATTGCGCTGTGCTTCGCCGACCCGTTCTTGCAAGGCCAGAACTTCGTCCTCTTCGCATTTGTACAGTGGCAGTTGCTTTCCCAACAGGTGCTCGATCCGTTGGTATAGTTCCACATCATACTGAGTAACAAACGTGATCGCCTTTCCTGAACGTCCAGCTCGCGCTGTTCTACCAACACGATGAATGTAGTCTTTGCTGTGCGTAGGTATGTCGAAATTCAGAACGACATCAACGTGAGGAATGTCTAGACCTCTGGAAATGTATGGGATTTAGTTGTGATTTCTTTGGTATGCAAATAAGACCTACCTGGATGCAACATCCGTCGAAATCAATATCGATCGATTTTTCGATTTGAATTTATTCAACGCCGCCAGTCGCTTATTTTGCGACATTTGGCCATGCAATGGTATAGCCGCCAATCCGAGTGCACGCAACATTAACGCTGTCTTCACTGTGTTATGACACGTACTACAGAATATCATGAAACTATTACCCGCCAATTCGTTCAGAATATGCACTAAGTACACGTCCTTATACTTGACCGGAATAAAGATGTAGTATTGCTGCAATTGCTCGACTGTCTGGAACTTGTTCGAAACCTCGACTTTGACCGGGTCTTTTAGAGATGCTCGTTGCAACTTTTTCACCTTTTTCGTCATTGTCGCACTGAACAGGTATGTCCTGCGTTCGCGTGGAATCACTTTCAGAATTTTATCCATTTCAACTTCGAAGTCCATATTCAGAATTCGATCTGCTTCATCCATGACCAAATATTTGATAGCTTTCAAGTTGAAACCTTTTGTGTTTTCCAAGTGGTCTAGTAAACGACCAGGCGTTGCAATTAATATGTGAGGTTTTTTGGCTAGCTGTAGAGCTTGAGCCACCATATCCATTCCACCAACTATGACACAACATTTCACGCCAATACTGCTGCCTAGTATTTTAATAAAAAAAACAGTCAGTTAAGCGCATTTTAATACTATTTCACACAAAATGACAACGCGCTCCTTGACACTCAAGAGAGTAAACTTGTTTCTTACCTAGTGCCTCGAACTGTTCGGATATTTGAAAGGCCAGCTCCCTAGTCGGCGTCAAAACCAAGGCGAAATATCTTTGAGGATGCTCGAGCAGCGACTGCAATATGGGCAATGCAAACGCAGCAGTTTTTCCGGAACCAGTCTCCGCCAATCCAATGATATCATTCCCCTGCAAAGCGACAGGAATAGCTTCTTTCTGAATTTTCGATGGCGCTTTCCATTTCAATTCCCGGCAGGCTTGACATAATGTGTCAATCAGTCCCTAATAGCATTTTATTAATATTTATGAGATAATATACTGCAGGGACCTACCAAATCCTCCCACGTCACCGGTGTCGACTCTGTTACATCTTTTTCACCTTCGATATTCTCACCGCTAACACCTGAATCTTTAATGTCTTCTCCATTCTCTTCATTTTCTGACGAACCACTATCACTTCCAAATTCGCTATCGCTGGCCATCTTAAAGTCTTCACTAACTAGCCAAGCGTGTTTTCTAGAAATCTAAATACCTACTACCTAACCTCATTCTTGCGACACTTTGTGAACAGTCTTAGATTAATAGGATATTTCTCTCATATGGCAATGACTATAATGAACAGGTCTTTTCCCAAATTCCATGAAAATCTTGAATCATATCACATCAGAATCCGAGCAAAAATTACGTGTCCTGATTTTTGGAAAACTTGTAGATGCATTCATTTGCATGCCGATACTTAATTAACTTTCGGAAAATTATTTGGCTCACGAAACTACCATCCTTCCCAACCACACCAATATAGCAACAAGAATAAACCATTATTCATGCGGCAGCACTAGATTGTATTGATCAGTGAAAAGTGACGTTTACGTTCTTAAGGTTTTTTGACTGTCAGAGTGTTCTCCGTCAGTCTCATCGTGAAATTCCTCGTTCGTTTTGCGAATAGTTCGTACAGTGTCTAGAAATTGCTATCAGGTAAAGCGACCATAAATGACTATCAAATTAACTACAGTAAGTCAACTATAATCCGCGGGGCTGGCGGTCGAAGGCCTCTTCGATCCGGTCAAGACGTCCGTACAATTGATTCGCCTTGGAAGAAAACTTTATCGACTTTTCCATCATCGTCTTGGTGGTTGTTGTTTTTCTTAGTTATCAAAAGAATGACTGCGTGTAGCTCGATGATTTGGTTTGTGACCGGAAGAAACAGTTACACGATATTTTAGTCAATACTTTCTGTGTTTTTCGCTCGATACGTGCGGGCATTGCGGCGGCAAGTTTGATATCAGTCTGTAGCAATTTGTCTTGTCTTTTTAATTGTTTAGATTCGGTCATCGCTTGGGCAGCGAGAGTCGGTTGCGGACAAGCACCGCCAATTGCACTAATATTCTTCGGCTGTTTCTGTGGCTTTATCAGCGCGAGCGCGATAGAAACAACATAAACTAGTTGGATGCACCCGACAGTTGTGTAGAAGGGATAGCACTTCCGTCAGAAGAGACTGTTTAGCAAGATGAATGTAAGCGGCGTGGATCCCTGGGCGATTACGTCCCGAGAGAAAATTAAGTATCAGGAACAGTTTAAGTCGCTTCAGCCACAAAATGGAATTGTTACAGGCGCACAAGCCAAAGGCTTTTTCTTGCAATCACAACTACCACCACTCATCCTCGGTCAGATATGGTAAGTAATCATGGCTATTATCTACAGACGCATCACGCCCACTTTTATCTGATTTTAATAAATGAAACCATTCTAGGGCTCTGGCCGATACGGACTCGGATGGCAAAATGAATATTCAAGAATTCAGCATAGCGTGTAAGCTTATTAATTTAAAATTGCGAGGTTTCGAACTACCAAAAGTGCTTCCACCAACTCTCATTGCTTCGCTTTCATCAGCTGCTGGTACACCTATGATGACGCCTACTGGGAGCCTAAGTCCGCTAGATCCGTTAAAAGGCGCGGCCCCTATCGGAGCACCCACTATTCCAGCCGCGATTATTCCAACGAACCAGCCGCCTCTTATTCCCCCAGTAGCTCCTGCTATGATGGCTCGACCGGTTCCACCAATGGTTCCCCAACAACCACTTATCGTCGGTGGTAATGTACCACTCATAGGTGCACCTCAAGTGCCACTAGCGAAGACAATGCCACTTGGACAATCAGTGCCAATGGCACCTCCAGGTATGATGCCGATGCAACCTCCTCTCTTTTCACCAGCTGCAGCAGGAACGATGCCAGCAAGCGTGGCCCCTTCCGCGATTCCACCAGCCATACCGCCGCAGCCGTCCGTCATGCATGCAGCCGGCGCGTCTCTGATTGATACTACAAAAATCGTTTCACCGCCCACCGCAGAAAGTTCAAGTGCACTACCTGCACCGCCGACACCACCACAGAGCAATCCACCGAGCAGAAATATGTCGATTTCTGAACGAGCACCATCAATTGAATCGCCGTGAGTATACTTGTTCGCTGAAAATCGCTCTACATGAAAATCTTACAACCTATGGTCTGATTAATTCACAGACAAGTCGAATGGGTCGTAAAAGGTCCAGTCAAGCTAAAGTACACGCAACTTTTCAACACAACTGATCGCACAAGAAGCGGTTACTTGACCGGCGCACAGGCGCGTAACATAATGGTTCAAACGAAATTGCCGCAAGCAACTCTAGCTCAAATATGGGCTCTTTCTGACATGGATTCCGATGGCCGTTTAAGCTGCGAAGAGTTCGTCTTGGCGATGTTCTTGTGCGAGAAAGCATTAGGTGGCGAAAAAATTCCAGTTACACTACCACCAGACTGGATACCGCCAACGTTTAGAAAAACGGTATCGCGCCACGGTTCGATAACAGGATCTCGCCACGGCTCGCAGCCTGCCTCGCGACATGCATCAATTTCATCGCAAGGTGCTGCCGTTGAGCCGGATCCAGCAGCCGGACTACCACAAAGTAAGTATTTTTTCGATATTTCAAAGTAAATGAAAAAGTAAGATTACTTTGACTCTTAATATTATTCGAAATTCAATTAAAAATGCATTTCGAAGTGGGAAATATTATTAATTGAAAAACAGCCCATTGAAATAATTTTTGTATTGATTATGTCTTCACGAAAAGTAAGCAACCTATGTGTTTTATTCGTACTACAGCATCGTTCGAAGACAAGCGAAAAGAGAACTTCGATAAAGGTCAAGCTGAGCTAGATCGGCGACGAAAATTACTTCTTGAGCAACAGCGCAAGGAGCATGAAGAACGAGAACGAAAAGAACGCGAAGAGGCTGACAAGCGTGAAAGAGCTCGCCTCGAAGCCGAGCGTAAGCAACAAGAGGAACTTGAAAGACAACTACAAAGACAGCGGGAAATCGAGCAAGAGAAAGAGGAACAGCGCAAACGAGTACTAGAGGCCAAAGACGCCGCTCGAAAGTAAGATACCATCATTGGCCAGCATATAGCCCCATTTGATTTCTAGCGAATAAACTCTTGATATTATGATGATGTGAAACGTTTGGCTAACTTCAAAACTATCTCTTTTCCACAGGGAGCTTGAACGGCAGCGTCAATTGGAATGGGAAAATCAGCGTATATCCGAAATGCAGTTGCAACGACAACGTGAACAGGAGAAAGTCCTGAAACTGAAAGCCCAGAATCAAACTCTCACCATAGAATTAAGCACTCTTAATGAAAAAGTGGGTCAAATATGAATGCAAAGAACATCAAAAAAATTAACAATATTTTTCAATTATTTTAAATACTTGCAGATAAAAGAGCTCTCACAAAAGATATGCGATACCCGAGCTGGCGTGACAAATGTTAAAACGGTAATTGATGGAATGCGTTCCACGCGTGACACACAAATGAGCGAGATGGCACAGTTCAAGGCTCGAATAAAAGAACAAAATCAAAAACTGTTGCTGCTAACGCAGGAGAAAGCCAAATGGGACTCGAAGATGAAAATACATCATTCGACCGATGCAGCCAATCATGAACAAATGAATGCAGCCTTCGCTAATAAGCAGGTGAGATTCTATATAATATTCTAAGTTAGAGTATGTTAGCGTTGTACAACACATCGAAGGTGTTCTTTTAATTTACATGTACAAGGATTTGATGTATTTCTTCTTATTTTTAGATCATTATAAATCAACTAAAGGACAAAATCGAGAACATCAAAAAGGACATTGAAGCCAAAAAATCGGACATCGAATCAAACGATTTCCAAGTGGCAGAAATTAAGGCTGAACTAGAAACTCTTATAGCTAAATGTGAGGAATTGTACAAGACCTACGATCAACACCGCAACCAAGTGCTAGAAATGAAGAATAACAAAAAGAATGAATCGTACACAGCAGCATGGGAAACGGCAGCGAATGCTTGGCCAACAGAAGCTGAAATCACGACGCCAAACACTGCAACTGTTGCCTATGCGGATACTGTGCAGGAACTGCCTAATCAAGAAGGCTACGTCAAGTACCGGGCTGTCTATGAGTTCAGTGCACGTAATCCGGATGAGATAACCTTTCAACCGGGCGATATTATTTATGTGCCGATCGAACAAAATGCTGAACCGGGTTGGCTGGCCGGTGAAATTAACGGACATACCGGCTGGTTTCCTGAAACTTATGTAGAGAAAATCGACGACGCCACATCGACTAGCAATATGATTAGTAGTAATAACACTCAGGACACATATATTGACAATAATCGACAATTAGAGTAAGTACCCTAATGGGATTATGGGCGTTTAATTTTTAAAGTCCGTAAAGTATGGATAAGCTATAGAGGCGGATAATAAGTGTCATAAAAATTTAATTTTCCCGTCCTTCTTGACCTACACCCTGGTTACCAGATTTTCACTTCAGTGGAAGAAGTCACTTTATTACCTGTTATCTACGTATAAGAATCTTTAGTCAATTGGAGAATCTCGCAGACTAGAACAAATGATCTGCACCCCTCACAGTTGACGGCGCGTAAATTTTGGACGCAAGTTACATTAATGACAAAATAAGAGAGAGCAAAGCTGAGATTAGTGTTCTAGAGTTATAATTTTCATAACATGGAAGAAATTGAAAACCAAAGAAAGTGACTACACAAAATTGTTTGTTCTACGTTAGAGATGGAAGGTCTAATGGATCAGACCTTTCCAATGCTGAAATTTTGATAGGTTAGTATTCTTTCGTCCAGCTTGTTGCGATGATGAGCAAGAGTTGCAATATGTTTTCCACGTCGGTAATGAAGTATTTTTGATTGGGTCCTCTGGATGATGTCAATATTTGGGGGCGAATTGCACCCCAGAACTGTAAGTCATAGGTACTGATTGGCTTCACGACGGACTTGTTGACAAACACTCTAAAGTCGCTAGAACGCTTTGACCTCCTATTAAACATCCATTTGAAGTTGATGAATTTGTGCTTCGATTGTTGATTTTTAGCTTTAATGTGCCGCTTCTAGGTGAGCCCCTTATGAAGTTGTATTACGAGATAGTTTACTCCGTTATTTTGAAGCAGTGGTACATTCTTGTAATATACTTGAGGACAAGTTAGTTTTAGCCATGGCAAAGTAATGTTGGATGCATTTGGTTTCGTACATTCTGATTCTTCATTTTACTAGCCATTTTTCAAGATATGAGATATAAGCCTGCAGGGTGCGGGTTGCAATAACTGGATCTGAATCAGTGCATAGATTGGTGACGTCGTGCGCAAATGTAGTCGTTTTCTCGCTTATTTGGAAATTGTGTAGAGTACATTTCCCAAAACAGTTCCTTGAGGGACACCAGCATACGGACGATATTTTACGGTAGAATAGCTTTTATAGCTAACCTGAAATATGTAGTCGGAGGTCGGTATTCAGAATATAATTCATGAAAGCATTGATTGCATTTTGAAGATCAATCCTTCATGCCAGACTCTATCGACGGCGTGGATTCTGTGTAAAGAGACTGATGAACTGATGACATAGCCGTTGGATGAATTTTGCCGATAGTATGTTTGTTTTTGGGGGTGTTTTTTGTTTGTTTATTTTTCTTAAGTATGTTGTCTTCTCGTGGTATTTTTTGTATAATTTTTTGTGTTTTTGATCAGTACTACCACCTATTCGCCCTCTTATGGTAAAATTTCCAGGCTGTGGTTCATCAAGTCGGGTTTTACCCAGTACTTTTTATCTTCGGATGATATTTCAATATCTGACACGATTCGGTGGACCTGTTAAATAGTGCTGGGATTTCTTCGAAACCATAATTAATGTTCTTAAATTAGTCTTGTATTTTATAGTAAGGATTGTCCCAGTAAAATATGACCCTCTTACTAAAGCACATAAAATGAAACATTTTCAGTTTTGGGAAATGAGGCTATTATTGTTTATTATAGCTTACCTCCTAAAGATATATAGAGACTACATTTGCAAACGTTAGTTAATATTGAATTTTTCGATTGAAGTCCGACATTAAGTTTTTTCACAGAGACCTCATTAACGATTTCGTATGCTTTTTTGCATTTTTTTTAAAATCAAGTCAAGTAGATTTCCTTGGGGACAAAAGCGACACGGCTGCATTCATACCACTCCAGCGTTTTCTTAGCATAATGACTTGGTGCTAGGTCTAGCCAAAACAATACGGACCCTTCATGCCTATTAATGAATCTCAACTATTGCTTCTGCAGACATTCCTCGATGCAAACCTGGGCATTGATTGGGTCTTCTGCTATAAAAATATCACTCCTTACACCACATCGACAAATTGCCTTCCACAGCATGTACTGTTAAAAGAAATTTACTGGTTTTCTTCGACTTAAATACTTCTTTCACTGGACCCTTCGCTTTAGCAGTGTAAAATTCATGGCCAAGAATCTGGCTGAAGTCCGTTTTGACATAAGTCTCGTCATCTAAAATGATGCAATCGAATTTCGTCACACATTGATCGTGTAATTTTCGAGCCCTCGTTTTTACTACTTTCTCCTTTTTCCTCGGATCGATCTGGAATTTTCTGCACTTTATATGTACTCAGGTTTTAACGTTTCTTCATTCGATCGACCGTTGACTTCGATGTACCAGCAAATACTGCCATATCCCGAACGGAAATGGGTTTGGTCTCGAACTTCCGGACAATTTTCCTCGCTAAGCCCTTGTTTATGCTTTCAGAATTTCCAACTGATCCTATTTTTCTTGCACCAGCTAGCCCGTTCTTGTAATAAGGCATTACTTGTTTGACCGTTGAAAGTGACGCTTTAAGGTCCTTAGCAATCTTTGAAAACTTGATTGTGGGATCTTTCACGTTTTTGAAAATAATCTGCTGTCATACTTTTTCTTGTTTTGGCTCCATGTTGCTAGTTAAAGAGCTCCTGGATTAATGACTACTAGTATAGTTTTCTGTCCTTTATATAGAAATTTACCATATGGATTAAAGATCTATTCTCAAAGATAAAAGGGTCAAATTTTACTGGGGTAGCCCTTCTTTAAAGTAATTTTCTCAGCAGAATTTTGGCGCATATTTTGGAGACTCCGTACAGAAGACTTACAGGTTTCTAAGAATCCTCTTGGAAATAGTCATTACCAGGCTTGGGTATCATTCTGAACAGGATTTTTTTTTCCATGCTTCATGGAAATTTGAAAGAAAACATTGAAAATATTACGAGAATACGATTGGTGGGAACTGTTTGAGCATAGCATTGGTAATAAGATCAATTTCCGGTGATTTTTTAGAGCAGGTTTCCTAGATAAGAATGCTTTGCAACTCGTTAGCCGAATTTTCGATTGGCTTCCTCTGCATCACTTCTGGCCCATCGTCCGTTTCAGTTCTCAGTGGTGCATCCTTGATTGCAGGTTTGTTAATTATTTTGACCGCTTTCCACAGTATTTTTAGTGGCATTGAGGTTCATTAAAAATTAGTGAATCTTTGGATTCTTTCGCAAGCGCCAGATTGAGTTCTCTAGAAGGTTTGTTGAGCCGTGCTTTAGTTTGGGGTAATCTGTGCAGTTGTGTACTAGAATTTTGATTGATGAACAGTAGGTTGTTTTCCGACGTGAGGAGTGCTATTTAATTTTAGGTCATGTGATGTGAAAGCCCTGAGGACATGGTTATTGAAAAGATGAAGTCTCTGGATCAAAAACCGATCTAATGGCTGCAATATTTGAAGCCTGTTTAGCGCGGTTTGGGATTATCTTTGCTTTCAAAGATTGAAAAACTGTGCAACTCCTGTAGTAAGGAGTATGGAGAAATTACCTACCTAACCATAAGAATTAACTGAAATGTTTCATGTTAAAACATTTTGTAAAAGGCAGTAAAATTAACCGTTTTTATCATCTAAATCTTTATGCGATCTAGGTAACAATTGAAGTTAAAAAAATCAATAGTGGACGTTAAATATCTGCTATTATCGCTGCAATTATATTTGAGTGTTCTTCGTAAATATCTCTCGTAACGTTGTTGAAAATTTCTTTATTTCCCTATTTACAGACAAATATCGGAGGCGACTGAAACGACAATATCCAATATAAACGCAAATATAGAACAAGAAGATGCGGTTACGTATAACGGCGATGTAGAATACTATGTAGCTTTGTATCCATATGAATCTGGTGAAGTTGATGATTTGACATTCAATGCCGGTGAACTGATAATGGTAACTAAGAAAGACGGCGACTGGTGGACTGGAACTATTGGAACGCGTGTTGGAATCTTCCCGTCAAATTTCGTACAAAAAGCAGATGCGATCGAAAACAATGTTACTCCAACAAGTCAACCCCCAGTAGAGGTAAGGCCACATTCGTAATATTCCATTTTAGATATAATTCTAGCACTCTAAGTGTTTCACGATAGACTTAGGAAACCACTTAAATGTGATTCGAAAATTTAGCATACTACACAAATGATTGTAAAATGTTCTTCCTTGCCGAAAACTTAATAGAGTGTTCATATATTTTACAGGAGATCACAGCGATCAATGCCGTCGAAATGAAATCAGAAGCTGTTGATATCTATGCCCAAAACACTGGCAAAGAAAGTCTTCAGCAAATCACTTCTACGATGGCAGATGATGCAAAGAACCTGGAAGATCTCGATACCGAAGTGTCACAGATCAATACGCAACAGAAAAATGCTGATCAAACCCAAGAAACCTACAGTCGACCAATGTCTCGCACTTCTTCCATGACACCGGTGAGCTGAGATACATTTCAATTTGATTTTTTGGAAATATAAGCCACTAAATTTTGTTTAATAGGGAATGCGCGGTAAGAAACCGGAAATAGCCCAAGTAATTGCACCGTATGAATCTACAAGTCCGGAACAGTTGTCTTTGCAACGTGGACAATTGATTATGATTCGCAAGAAAACCGACTCAGGCTGGTGGGAGGGTGAGCTACAAGCTAAAGGACGACGCCGTCAAATTGGATGGTTCCCAGCTTCTTATGTTAAAATCTTGCAAGGCGGTCGTAACAGTGGTCGCAATACACCGGTTTCGGGGAGTAAAATCGAAATGACAGAAACGATTCTAGGTAACTTTTGTTTCTATTACTCATTTTCAAAACTACTATACATTAACAACATGCGATTTTCTTCGAAATATTCTTTTGATTAACATTCTTAACTGATTTGCATTTCCAGATAAAGTGATTGCCCTTTATCCGTACAAAGCACAGAACGATGACGAACTATCATTCGATAAAGACGATATTATAAGTGTTCTCGGACGTGATGAACCAGAATGGTGGCGCGGCGAATTAAACGGACTGACTGGATTATTCCCGAGCAATTATGTTAAGCCATTTGTCTCTTCGGGTAAGAATGCGACTGGCTAGATATCAATCCAAAATCAACACACCCAAGCGCAGACATGAGTAGTTTTGTTATGTTTTGTTATTTTCATTCCGTTTTGACGAAGAATACGCTTCTTTTTTTTTCATTGTACATTTAAAAAAAACTGACGTCATATATAGACATAAGTATCGATATTTTTTTGCTCAGCTACTAGTAAATGCTATGACCATCATCATCGATTGTATAATTTAATTTCTATCGCTGGCATATATGATAATATCAAATGTTCCAATAACTTGTTCTACAAGTATATGACGATCGAATCGATGAAGACACTTTTGAAAAGTTTTGTGATAGATCGGTCACGCATGAGGTATATTATTAAAAATTTATTATAGTTTTATGAGAAATGTATATAATAGATTATATTTTGGTATTAAATGCAATTTATTGTTTCTTTTGTAATTATTTTGTTTTATTTTCGTTGGCTTCTTGTGAGTTGTTTTCGTACGGAGTAGTTGATTGTAGGAGGCCTTATTTACTAAAAGGCCTCACTCTTACAGCATAGTACAACGATTCCTCCGCTCTTTAATGCATGCTTTGCAATTTGTTATGTTAATGCTTATGAGTTTTAAATGTCTGCAGACTTTTACAGACAGCAACCTTAATTATGCTTTTGTAATCCAAAAATAAATAATCATCATTTACAATACAATATTTCCTTTTAGATGCTAGATATTTTTGAACTTCTTGACAGATATCCATATTTCGAGGGTAAGCTGCCCTCTTCTCTAGTCTGCTGCTCTCTATTTCGTGTGTAATCTGTTCTTAAAACAGCTATTGCCCAATAAATTTAAATATCTTGAATCAGGTTCATTTTACAACTCAGTTACTCGCAATCTAAATCGAAATACGGAGGCATTCTGATCTGTATTCCTAACTTATAATTGGTTGAACTTATATTTCAACTTTTATAACAAATTAAGCATCGAAGCCATTTTATGTTTTTTTTTCCGGTGTGATGCTTTCATAAATACCCTAGCCCTACCCTACCCTAGTTAGGGGTATGCAAGACTTGCCGAAGCAACTAAGTGCTAAAACACACACACACCATCCTCTTCAATTTTCTCCTCGCGGGACTGCGTTTCAGCATTACTTCGCGAGGTGGTTAGCAGTCACGCTTTCCTCTAAACATTTTCACTGTAAAGGATTTATATGAGTAATACCTGCACTCGTAGCCACCTCAACTTGGCGGATATGTTCAGCCATTGTTGCTATTGGTATATTGTCGGCAAAACCGTTAATTGTACATTCCCCTGGTAATGGAAATTATATTCCAGAGAAGTGGACCCATTACAGAGCCTTGTGGAATACTCGCGGTAATGTCATAGAATTGCGTTCCGTTATCGCTTTAGAATATAAGTTTCCTGTCCTGTATGTAGCTCGATATCACAGTCAGAATGTATCTTGGTGCCTCAATAGTGATGAGAGGTTCTTTAGTGTGTTCCCAGCTGGCCGAGCTAAGGACATTCTTTACGTCAAGTATGACCACAGCGCAGTGCTCTTGTTTCTAATCTCCATCTCTCACCAGCAATGGCGTCAGAAGCGATTTCTACGGACTTCTAGATTGCAACGGATAGCGTGCTTTCCGAAAACCGTATTGTCGACCGGAGAGAGCTCTTTTTGCTTCCACGATAGGCAGTAGTCGATCGTAAAAAATGCGCTTTAGGTCTTTACCCATTAAATCCAGCAGACATATGTTCCGATCTTAGGTATCAATACGAGGTGTGATCAGAAAATACACGGAATTTTTAAATATCGCCGACTGAGTAAATGCAAATGTGCAGTTGCAATTGTTTGTTGTTGTGTTGGTACACTAGTCTCAAACATATATTGCTATTGTTAGCCGTTTTGGATGATAAGTTTATTGTTGGCATTCGAAAAAGTTACACGTGGTTTGGTGAGCAAACGAGTGACAGGAAAGTTTGTTCAAAGATTGTTGAATTTCGACGAAAATAGCACTGAATTAACTTTGCTCAAGAGTTGCTTAATGAAGTCAAAAATGATCCAGTACTTTGAAGGGGACAGAATTGATATCAAGGAATCAATAAAGATTTTTAGGGAAAAAATTAAATTCTGCGTATTATTTGATCACACCTCGTACAAGTCTTTTCAACTTCCATTGGTTTGGGAATGTTCTTTAGTCCAAGCATTGTTGGAAAGCTTTCACGAATATTTTCGGTCCCCTTCGTACTCCGGCTTAGAATCGCTAATTTTACTACAGAATTATTTCAGCTCATTCTCGATTACTGGTGGCTTTTCCTTGACTATAATGTCAACTGGATGATTGATAGTAAAATTCTATTTTTTATAGTTGAATAAAAATAAAACTTCATAATATAGATCTAATTAATCTAAGATTTTCATTCTTCAAAATTATAATACACCAAAATATTATAATTCTTTTTTCAGGTAATGTGTAACATGGAGATCCGGCAGCTCATAAAAACGGAAAAGTCAAACAAAAGTATTATATTATTTCATCTAAATATGAAAACGACATTTACTTCAAATATACATTGAATACATGCATATAATCAGCGCATAAAAACTTCCTATAGCGAACAAAGTAAACAAAAAAAATATTACTTGAACTAAACCAAATGTTATTTAGGGTGTTAAAAGTCGTTCATAAAAATTAGTTATGTTCTGTAAAAAATAAGTATAAATTGAATTTAACATTTATCTATTAATTTTCATAGAAAAGCGACATAGCATATTCTACTCAAATGTTTGTGTACTCTTAGAACTGTAGTAAATCAGTTCAGTTTCATAGTTTCACCATGAAATTGTTGAATTTATACACCTATTGCTAACAAAATTTTAATAGCATTCTTGATTAAAGAATGCCGAAAAATTTACTGTAAAAGATGAAAAAAAAAATTGAATATTCAATGTAATATTGCGTTCTAATGATATTCGCATTGTCTTAGCTCCCTACACGCTTTGCGTTTCGATTCTCCTATTTCCTATCTAATTCAATAGCATGGGCCATCACAATGCATAGACAAATGTATTTAGCATAAAACAAGTGCAATAAATAATTCTGCAGTAAATATTGTTGTAATGCAATTCCATTGCCACCCCTTTTTTGAAACGTACTGCAACTTAGATTGTAAAAATAGAATTTAAATGCAAATATGGTTCTATTCAAAGTAACAAGTGAAACTCCACATGTGCAGTGCTTAATCCCGAAATTCACGTATCAAATGTATTTTTAAAGTATTATGAATAATATCATTAAATAATTATGGTCGGTATATTGGGAGCAAAATTATATTTAGAGCAATATTAGATTTGGCGGTCCTTATACATAAAATTCGTCACTCTAACTATTGTTTAATAATTTCAATTTAAATTTAATTGAATAATTCAATTGTTACGTGTTGATTAAACGATTAAACATAATGAATTCTCCTCATTCATTGCTGTATAAATGCAAAACCAGGCGTTGAATTCAATTTTAACGAATCATAGCAAATTGTATACCGTTCTATGTATGTTGCGAAAAACAATTACAATGATGAATTAAACAAGGCATAAATATAGCAAAGGAATTTCGCAATTCACAAGCTTGAATTGATCAATAAAATAAATACAGATAGTTTAGCTCAGCATAGCTTTATGTTGCAACCACGTATGACACTTATCTATCAACAAAAACAAATACAAAACGAAAACCACAATATCATGAAAATATCCATACGCGTACAGCTGCATAACAAAACACATATACGGTCGGACTCGACATAGATATTAACATACATGCAGATATATATGGCTAATATCATCATTGTCGTCTACGTACAATTTATATTTAAGCATTAGAAACAACTGAAATTTACAAATTTCAATGTAACATGATAAATTTACCAATTAAATAAATGATAAATTAACCATAAAACAATATAAAATCAAGATGAGAAGTAAAAAAAAAATGAAAATCAGAATAAATAAAACTTAAAAATGAACAGTTTTAGATATTGTGCGTGTTATATTATTGTACGTTGAAAAGATTCTATCATATATATAGAAATATGCTATACAATATACAAGAATTAAGACAATTACTTTGTATCATATTGAGCTGTCGCAATGCTGTTCATTCAGAGACAGCAAGAGAAACCCTTCTCATAATATTCTTATCCTGAAGCATGTTTGTTAAGTTTTATGGATCTGAGTTTTGTATATATTAATTTTATGCTATGTAGCTAACGGTTTTATTATAATTATTAAAATAAAACAGCTTACAATAGTGTTCGGTCGTCATCATTCCATTCGATAGAAGTTTTATTTTCCAAAACGAATGCTTTTCATTCGATTTTCACTGGTATTTATAACATGCCTTGTGGAATATCCTGATAATGTTATTTCGAAATTATTTTAAGCATTTTAAGCATTCAGATGGCAAATATATGGATTTACCGATTTTTTCTAGAGATTTATAATTTTATTTCATTGCATTCGGGTTTTGGTGCAGATTTCATTTGTTTTTGTTATAGTTTTGAATATATGAATAGATAAAATTGACTAAAATGAATGTAAACGAAAGATAATAAAGAAATATACTTGAAGAATGTGAGTTTTTCTTTTCTTCCAAGAGCCCATTGTTATACCCAATTGCGTAGTGGGTAACCCTTATAAAGTTGAGAGTCGCCTCGAGTCCTTGATTAACAGGGGGATCCTCTTCAGGGCCACTGACGTTGCTTCAGTTCAACTCCCGAGGAAGTATGAGTCAAGGGGTCAAGAAGTGTTTCCTCTTCCTTTTCGAAGTAAGAGGCACCCAGTTGTGTTGCACGACTGCCAAATTAACACTTGACAATGTTAAAATAGCCACTACCGCGTGGGGAGTAATAATTTCATTTAATTTTTAATTGAATAATTTCATAGCGCGACCAAAGTCAGAAGCTCTCCACAATTGTCTTGCGATCGCACAGGAAGGCTCTTCCGCCCAGGACTTAACAGCGTCCTTTATGTTTTTTGCCTGATGATCAGTCCTCGGAATTCGAAAATCACCAACATCTCCGCTTGAAAAACACTGCAGTGGTCTGGTAAATGGGAGGGTAGCTTCAAGTTTATATTCCAAATCCCACTTTGTCGTTCAGTTTGGAGCCATCTGTATATATTTTCACATTATTTCCTGGGGTAATCCCTCAGCCAATCACTCTTTATTTGGGATCTGTTTGGATATGTTTGGGTAATAGTATAATCGATGTCCGATCGAATAAGCATGGCCTGCATCAAGATTTCAATATGTTTCAGGTCTGTTCTTGTCCAAGGGTCACCACAAAGTAGTCTTACCTACACGCATCTCATATGTTGATTGACAAGCAGATCGGAAAGAAGCCAATGAAGAAGGAGTGCTTTCGTTGGAGTAATACGGTGTGCTCTTGTTATTAAGAAGGCTACTTATCTGCGCATTTTCTCTATCATTTTCTGATCTACAGCCATAAGTAAGATTGGTAACCAAATGACTGCTCCCTACAGAAATATTATTCCACGATACTAACGTGAATCCAGGAAACGAAACGAGGTTGTAGTCCCGCAATTTGAAGGATGGAATTTTATACTCATGTAGCCAGTTGCTGAAAATTACATGGACAATGAAATGAAACACATCATTTTTGATTCCATAAAACGAAAAAAATATATATTTTTTGGGAGTTTTTATTTCTATATTAAAAAGTGTTAAAAACTCGCAACATAAAACAATGTGCAAAATGGATTTAACAACTAACTTTGTAATTTGTTTATTCTTTATTTTTTTCAATACAATTTTAGGCCTAATTTCGAATACTATGAACATAATAATTTATTGTGGCTTTTTGCTGTTGTTATTGTTTTTGCGTTTTTGTTTTGCTATAATTAGTTTAAGTTTAATTAAAATAAATACGTACACATGTTAAAATTAATCAATTTTCAATTTTCTTGGTCTACATTGAACATCGACAAGGATTATGAATCTTGACATCATGCGCAGTATCGAATTGGAACAGTTTTATTTAGAGAAAAAATTTAGAAAATAAGATACTGCTTAGATCAGAGTTATGTGCAGCGATTTATATGAGAAAAATTGAAAAGCTCATAAAAATTTTTAACCAGAATTATTTTTTTTAGTAAAAATATCATATAATCCTTTCGAACTTAAGCTACAGAAGAACATTATCTAATTAATTTTAAGACTAACTAAATTGTTAACTACGTTTTTACATAACGATTAGCGGTTTAACTATTCAAATTATGTTTTAACACAACGAAAGTAAGTGCATCGCATGTGATAAAATCGTAGAATATAGTATTTATTAGCTTTCAACAATACTGTTCATTTTATTTTTATGTTCCAATAAATGGAATCGATTATTAATTTCTTTTTGCGTCTATTCATTTGAATTTCTCAACTAAAAGTGTGACACAGACTTCTTTTTTTTTGTAGCGGTTTCTAGTAGCGATCTAGATTTTGTATATCATATGCGTATAATATGCGTATGTATGGTATTCTATGTGCCTATGAAACTTGCAAAAGTTTATGTATACTTTACAATAATACAATTGTCGGAAGTGATATTCTACTCTACGCGCGTAAAAAATTCACAATTTCAAGTCTCTAGAAATTAATTGAAGCCGAGGCATAATTGTGTATAAATACTAGGAAAGTAAGAAAGTTTCGATAAATGACGGACTGTTTACAAAAGTGAAAAGTTGCTAGCAATTAAGGTACCATTCTGTTTCTACATGCACGTTTACTGGTGGTGATGATATTAGTAAAGGCCACGTCTCTAACTATGCTTTGTACAATTTTTTTTACAATACAGTGGAATTGTTCATTGAACATGAGAAAAATAAAAAAAACGTCTTACAGCTTGTCAATCATAGTAGAATATCACTTTTTCAAAACGAAAACTGAACATTCTATTTAATTTAAAATTTGCCTAGATCGACTTAGCTTCTCAAAGTTGCTATTAAGATAATTTAGATAATTTTCTAGATTTCATAGCTATTCACTCTCTTTTTTTTAACTTTTTCTTCAGCCTATTAAAATTAATTTTTTTTTACAAAAATAATTTCACTTTGTCTAGATTTCTTCTGTCTCTCAGTTTAAATGTTATCCTGTATCAAACGTGTTCATTTGCTTTCTGTAGCAATTTTTTTTAATAGTTTTTTCCCTAACAGTAAACTAAACGCTCGAGTTACTCACACATTCCCATTCACTACTAAACAATAATTACAAATTCTATTCAATCATGTACTTCGTCACTGTTACTTCGACTTCTGATCGGAAACCATCTGAAACGAAGCCAGTTGTCCAAGGATAGTGACGTCAATTGATCCCACCGATCTCAGGTACGTGGATTACCTGAATCATTCCGTTTACGATTCGTTATACTTGAATTCACAATGTGATCGTCATCGTATACATCGAAGTCCTCCTCCTCGTCGTCGTCCTCATCTTCATCGTCAAATATTGTGGTGGCATTCGATGATGTCAGCAGTGCAGTAGTGAGGGGGTTGTGATTAATTTGTCTATTAGGTACTCTCGGAGATGGTGCTATCCGGGGTAGTAGAGGCTCGCGGCCAACTTTTTCAACTTTATCGGCAGTCAAGTCTTTTTCATTTTCGGTATCGCTACCGTTGTCCTTATTGTCTAAAGATTGGCGTATCCAGTCGTCAGCTTCCGAATAGGATTTCGTATTCGTACTCTCCTCCGGTATTACTTCTCTGAAATTTCGAAAAGTATTTTGTTAGTGTGGAAACTAAACTGTTTTCAGGCATGCATTAACGTAATATGAAAATCCGATTTTCATCTAATTATATTAGTACTCTTCGAGAGATTTCAAGGACTATTTTCAGGGTTGGAGACATTTTTTGGTTGCCCCTCTTTCAACGCGATTTGTGAAAAAATTTCTTGCTTAGATCTTTGGGAAAATCTGTTACCTTGAACCATATATTTACTGTATGATGCAATTTAACCATATTTTTCTCGACGATTTACTGGAATCTGAGGCATTAAATGAATTTGTCACGGTTCTTTTTCGATATTAATCACGATAAAATGAACACTAAATGAAACGAAGAGATCAAATTTCGTTTACCGCTTTGTTTCAATGCTCACTATTTTTTATATAGTTGCATTACGAGAATTCACAGCAAAGTTTGGTCTGCTTCGATCATTGTTAAAATTAAATTTGTTTCTAGAATGTTATAATGAGCATCAAAATTTATAATTTCATTCAAATACACATTTTATTTGCAGTAGAACTAATACTCCTCTACATTTCTGAGAAAAATGTTAAAATAAAAATAGATTGTAGTTTGTAGCGATAACAATAAAATATGATAAAAACTGCAACAAGATTACAAAGTATTCAATATCGAATTGAATATTGTTGATGTTTTTATATTACCGCAGTTTTGCTTAAAAACACATTCGCTGTTTAGATTTATCATTATATTATTTATTTAGTTTTAGTTCCTTTTGAATTGGCGGATTTGGTGATTTTGTTGCGGTTTTGCAGTAAACGAGTCCATTTTATTTGAAATTCTTCGTTCAATTTAATTTTAAATGCTTGGCTGAAGTTGATCGCATTTTCAACTTATCAAGAAAAATTAATTCACTTATTAAAACCACGGTAACGCATGTAATAGGTCCTGGACAACTTTGCGAATTATAGAATATAATAGTCCTGCAAATTACAATTCACTTATATGCATATTCCTTCACTCATATACTTCAGCACCTGGCGATAAATTTGCTGTATTCAAATTTTGTCAGCGCCAGTATTTCAGTACAATTAAGGTCCTTGACCCCAAGTCGCTTCAAAAGGCACACAACTCAAAAATAACACACATAGTTTCAATATTTGTAGTTTGAATTTTTGGTTTAGGGAAAAAGTGAAGGTTGACAAACATGATCAGACGAAATACTGTGAAAAGTTGGTTTGGGCACAGGAAATTTCGTAAATTAAATTTCGTAAATTAATTAGAAGTCTCTAGCACTCAAGCAAATGTTGGAAATGAAAGAATATTAGCTTTTTGGGTAAGAATATTGTGGAAATGTACTGGAATAAAATAGATTGGGCGGCTCTTACGGTCATATAAAAGATTTGCAGCACTTTGCAGCACTAACTATCTTAGTAATGCAAAAACATTAGAGATCATAGAGATAAGATCACTGCTTAAATACAAGCGAACTACACGCTAGTAACAGAAACGTATACTTGATCAAGAGAAACTCTTGCGAAACCATATTTTTGAAAGAGTTATGTTAAAAAAAAATTATATGCAATATTAAATAGCGAATGCGACTCTAAATTCCATATATCAATAATTTGAAAAAGTTCCGATCCTATTACAATATTAAATGAAAATTCTTTCAATTTTCGTTAAAACATTAGATTTTATGGTGGTGTTCTTAACCAGGCATTGAATCAAATAATGCCAATTAATTTTTTGTTTTACAAAATTTTAAAGGCCATAACATGACTCTGGAAGTGATAAAAGCCCAATACATAGTTTGATCTACCAATATTTTTTTTATGTTGCTTGCTCTAACAGGAACAGATTTTATAGCTTGAATCCAATAAAATTTTTAGTTCATATAAAACATAACAAAAAACTTACATGAAAAATCATAAAAACAGCAAAAATTAAAAAATCGATGATAGACCAAAATAAAATACTAAATAGGAATTAAACAACTGATTACGTGGAAATATACTAAATTAAATAAAAAATGAGACCAAGAGAACGGTTTAAAATGAGTCAAAATATAACAAGATATAAATAAACATAACAAGAATAAAATAAATAAATATAACAAGAATAAAAAACATGGTGAAACAAAAGAAAATAGAATTTTGAAAAAATGTATTCAAAAATTTACAAAATTAAAACGAAAAAAGAAAAGTAAGGTACGTCAAAACTAAAATATAACACATTAAATTTACATAAAATTTTGACATAAAATATTTTAAATAAATATTGAATGAAAAAAAAACTAATAAGCATGAAAAAAAATGTGAAAATAGTGGTAAAATAGAAGATAATAAACAAGTTTATCAAAAACCTAATTTACTAATTCATTACTTTTCCAAACTTTATGGAAAATTCATCGAGATTGATGAATTTGTTATAACGTGTTTTATTTTTTGTTTTTTGTTTTCTATATTTTACACAAGAGATCACAGCCTATATTTTAGGTGGAAGCGTCCATTTGTAGTCCCTAGTATTCTGTATTTGTAAAACTAGTAATACAAAAAGTTTAAATACTTCAAAAGTTGAGACACAGAAGCAATAGTTTTTGTTCTGCGAAAAGAGAACTAAATGGTGCAATTTGCTAACGGTGGCAATAAAAATAGAGGAAACCAATTTTACAAAATATTGGTGTGGACGCAAAAAGGTAGGTACCCAAAAATAGGAACGCCTCTTTATGAATGGTTGTTAATAATGCTAATATAATTTTAACAAATCAAACCTTCAATTTTAAGTTTCGCTTCAGTATGTCTGTTGTGTCGATCTTTCAACAATAAAAATCATAAAACAATTTAATTCGGATCTATCAATTCTGAATACAGTAAAAAGTAAAAATAGACAGCTGGAAGATTTCTGGACAATAATTATCATACTTTAAAAATATTGAATAAAAACTGTCTCTTTGGTAAATTTTGTAAATTAAATTAATGCAATTTTTTAATTTATAGGGGATACTCACTGAAAATCACTAGTGAATAGGAGAGTTTTTCCGGGATTTTAGAGGCATCCTTCTCGATAAGATTTTGGATGTAGCTTTATAAAGAGGTTCGGTTAAAAACTTGAAACTCGATGTGTGGCAGTCTCTTTAAAGGAAGAACATGGGTTTTGATTTAACGGATGCCTCTACAACTTGAAAAAATATGGTGCTTTCTAGCACCATTGGGCGAATAATATTATTTTTTCACTCCTTTGGTGCTTTTGTTAACCGGAATAATTCCATATAAGCGGATTTTAGAAGTATTTTGAGCTTACGGTGCTCAAATTGTTTTCCTACACCATTTTCCTATAGAATTGATGACAAATATTTTCATGTTTCATCAGAATCATGCTTTAACAGGAGCTTTCAAATCATTTACACCATTTGAAAGAAAAAAACTACGTTTGCGGATTTCGTGGAATTGGAGTATCATAAAGTACCTTGTACAGTTATATTGAAAAAAATTGCAGGCATCAATAAATTCAATGTACGCAAACATTATTTAATAAGTGTTATGTGTGCAAAAACGGAGTTCGACGATGAAACTTCCAGTTTCTTAATAAAAACCAATCCAGCTTGAGGCGAAGTATTATTTTCTTTAAAAAACGTTTATAGGAGATGAAGGTTTTTGCCACAATCATTCAAGATTCTTCATGAAATTTAACCAGGTTTTTTGTTGAAAAAAAAGGTTATTTTTGTCGGAACTCAAACTGATGAGGATTGTAAACCAGGTTTGATGTCTTTATTGATTCATTCTCAAAAAAGCGCTGTTTGTGAAGTGACCAAAAAAGTGAGTTCTTTGCAAACTTTTCAACGTTTTTAATAGGTAGTTGCGTTTATGTTCAGAAAAACCCAATCTACCGCCTGAAAACGTATTTATTTGTATGCTTTCAGCACATGTGTTACTTATCGATTTGCAATATTTTCAATCGTTTATATTTTTTAGGTTGGCGAAAAGATTATTCGAAATAAAGTTTTCAAGGTTTCACCACAGATTTTTAATGAATATGAAGGAAAAAATATTCTCCCCGAAAGAACCGAAAAACTGCTGTCATTATAATTATTAATTTGATGTCAGAAACTTTGAGTTTTTATCCTTCTCTAGCCCCTGGAGAATTTTTTAGTTAGGAACTAACTATCTACAGAATATAAGAGCAATAAACTGTGCGGCGTGGAATTGTTCGCATTTCGCAAAAGTCCAAGAAGTTGAAGCAAATTGAGTTGAAGAAAATAAACCAGAGGACTCAATCCAATTGCTTAAAAATGCCTGCCCAAAACTGCAAAAAAGGTGATTTTTGAGATTCTGCTGAAAACTTTCAAGTATCGAGTACATTGTTCCAATGAAAGATTTTATGATTAAAGACAAGATGATAAACGAATTACAGAAGTCAAAAACAATGAATTAAAAAATTTAATTATTTTTTTTGACTCCACATCCATTAAAAGCTTATGATATCGCAAACAGATGGCAGAAGGATTGCCACAAATCAATATTTATTGTAACTTCTTTACATAAATAGTGATTTGCTAAACTGGATATTGCTTATGGATAATGTATATGCTCCGATTTGCGATATAATCTATTTTTAAACAGGATATACTAATGGCGAAATTGAATGTAACATTTGTATCCGAATGAAATTTAGTTTCACCGATGACGCAGAATGTTGAATCTGTTCAATGTTTTACTTAGTCCAACTTTGGAACCTATTCCATCTGAACGGAAAAGAAATTGGATACAAAAATGTTATCTGAAGGAGGAGAAATGCCACCGACTTCATAGAATTTCTTATCCATTTGGTGTTCAAAATCAAAAGCTTATATTTTCGCAAAGAGAGCTTTAAAATTTTAAAGGTAGATTCATTTTGAAAATACATATATGCCTCCGAAATATTTGTAAGTGTTTTAGAGTTTGATCAAAAGTTGAATGACGATTTTGGGCAAAAGAGGCTAACCGAGATTTGAAAATTAATACATAACTTTATTCGGATAAATAAATAAAATTTAAATTTAAAAAAAATCAAATTAGTCTCACTATTACCTATGTCGGGTCTGGGGGTTGAAGTTGGTATCAATTTATTTTAAGTGTGAATGATAAGTTCTACGACTCAGCCGAAACCTAATTTAACTCAGGTACCTGTTCACAGCTAGGTTAACTGAAGGTTTAGTGTGTGATCATAGCTAGATTAGAAACAAGTAGAATGTTTTTTGCATAATCAAATAATTCAAAATATATTTGCTAGACTGGAAAATATTATTAATCTTCTTGTATCCGTAGACGACTTTAGTGAAAACACGATGCGACAGGGCAATACCTTATGATTTGCTTCATTGACTCTTTTTCTGTATTACGATTCTTACGCTAGCTCAACAGGGCTAAAATTAAAAATACAAACAGATATTAAAGTAGAAGAAAACTTTACCATTGAAAAAAATGTAAATTCAAGTAAGATATTAGCTAAAATAAATAGAAAACTCTATTGCTAGAGCTTGAGTAGTAGTAAAATTGAGCTCTAAATTCACAAGTAATGAGTATCAAGATTGAAAATAACTTTCAATAACTTACAAAATGTTTCTTATTGTTCTATTTTTTCCAGTAGAGGCAGGTTTGGTATTTTTCGAAAAAGCATATTTACTCATTAGGATTAAATAAATATCAGGCACTATTAAAATTTACTTCAGAATCAGTCGACTATCTCTGTCTGTTTCAACACAATATATTATTCAGGGCTGTGCCTTATTTTCGACTCAAAGCCCATTGAAGTGAATGGTCGAAATTGAAGACTGCAACACTTCTTGGTAATTAAATAGTCTTCATTGGGAACATCCAGAAGATCTTGTATGATGCAAATCGCGTGGCATTAGATTTTTTAGGCCTTATTTGGTCAAATATGAGACCTTTGCGTGCTCAACTATGTAAAATATCCATTATGGAGTCAAAATTAATGCTTGTTTCGAAACATGTCTTCATTGCGAACTAATTTTGTTTTAATCATAAAGTTTTAGGTAGTTTTTACAGAAATAAGAACAATTTTCGGCTTATTCCCAATAAAATGGTGATGGTTTATGTTTTTAGGATTATTCATGATGTAGAATCCAAACTGATCGAAGAAAATTTCGAAATTCAAACTGTCAGGATGCGTTTTGTAATTGGTAGTCGCTAGAGGTTAACTTTTGAAGCTTTTTAAAGAATTCACATAGCTTTTTTTATCATATGAATTGGTATAAAGTCATAATTTTTATAACAATATAAATAAAATAAGAAATAGTTTTTTAGAAAAAATATGTTAGATTGGAAATATATATATATATATATATATATATATATATATATATATATATATATATATATATATATAATATATATATATATATATATATATATATATATATATAGTTATTTAATAAATATAGGTTCTTTATTCCTGTCTTTTGAAACTAGCATTGGAAGTCGTTCCATAAAAAATATTGAGTATAATGTATTATTTATTCAGGTTTTACCAATGTTTCATTTCATAGCTAGCGTAAACAATTAGTTTAATATTCATCCATGGCAAAAGTTTATTTTGCCCTCTTTCTTTTTTACATGCTGCACTGATCATATCCAGAATGTAAGTATGTTGTGCTAGATCTGTATATTACGGGCTTGTTTCACTCATGTTCCTGTTTTTCACCCACTATGATTTTCCCAGTGTCATGCACTTACTCTCAGTATGAATATAAGAAAGTTATACATTCCCAACGAGGTGTCTAGTATTATAAAAGCATGCAAGAAGGACAAGGATATTTTCATTTTCATTTTTTCCATTGCATAGCATACTTTACCTCCGATGAATAAATATTCTTTGGCGATATTGCGTTTTAGTCTTAATTTTCATTGCATATTAATGATCGTTAATTATAGATATCAATATCTTACATGATAGCTTTTAATTTAAGCCCTAGCTTGCAATAAAATAATAAAATAAAAATATCATGAAAACAAATTATAATATTTATATGTATATATTATATTTTATGATCTAATAACAAAATTAAAAAAAAAAAAAAACAAAATAAAACTCGGGTTAGTAGAATGTACACTACGTATGTATATTGATTCGAAAATCATGTTAGTTAATCGTGATGCTTTCAATTACTTACTTAGCCAAAGGAAGTGTCTAAATACGTTTTACTGATTATGTTAATATCTGTATCACGTGCGTGTTTTTTTTTTGTTTGAGTGTGGGTGTGTTGTGGTTATATGTAGGTTATTCATGTTATGAGTGTTTCAATAATTTCATACTACCGAAAATGAGTCCCAATCGCTTTCTACTTTGCTAAAATAAAAAAGAATTCAAATTGTTTAGTTCAAGTGTTGCAGTGCATTGGCTATGTAAATCCCCAGTTCAATATGGTTAGGCTTTATTATTTAAATCAAACGGTGATGTTTTTTAGTGCACTCTTCAAGCACGCACACAATTATTACTACCTTAGTACAGTGGGTTATATACTTCCTGGTTAGGAATTGAGCTGTACAAAAAGTGTTATTTAATAAAAAGTAAAAATAAATACGAAAAGCATTTCTTATTCTGTTATTTGGGCATTAATGTGCAGACATATAAACAATTGTATGGATGTGTAAGTTTTCAATTTATGAAATGTGAAAATACGCCTGATAGTGAATATGTACACCATATACAATATCATTTGCATTATTTGTTAGTTTAGCAGATACATTATTTGCATTATATGTTAGTGTCACTGTGAATGCTGTTGGTATATATTAGTAAATATCAGTGTTAAAATGTTTAAATTCGAAAATATTGATTTATTAATTTGATTTGAATATATTTCTTATTGAATTTGCCCGAAACTTTTTTTCGGTTAGTTATTCGATCTGTGATCATGTTTAATACAGATCTTTTAACGGCATGAATAATATTAGTTTACAATCAAATACAACATATATTTTCCCATTGGAGCCCCCACTCAACTGATTCACTTACGATTATTGTTTAAGCTACCAATCAAACAATAATAAATCAGCGAGCAAGAATGGCTTCAGTCGGAACATCTGATGAGTGACGAAAACTAGCAATTAGTCTTATTACATGACTTTTTTAAGCACAAACTACGCGCTAGTGATGAATATTATAAGTAATCAAAACAAAACAAAATCAAAAATTAGTCCTGATTCATATTATTTTTTATTGCTTTGCTAATAAACTGAATCTACTTTATGAGTTCAATTTTTTGACTAGCTAAAATCACGACGTAAAACTGACGTATCCATATGTCATACAAACGAAGCACTCTTTCAGACGAACCGATTTAATATATAAATTCTGCTTACTCGTATCATCCCTTTTCCGTTAAAATTGCAATATCCGTGGAATAAAGCGGAATTACACAATTAAACTTTTCCCCACCAATAGCTAGTCTCAATGCTATTGTTCGTTTGCATTACTATCCGTTTAGAAGTAAAACATAGATACAAGGAAAACATACCTATCCATACATAAAATACCTAAACCTAAGTGTATTGTCCGTTTTCAAACTTACCCGCTCAGCTCACGTAGAGATCCTTTTTTCGTACTACGCCTTGCCGCCAAATCCATACTATTCGGTTGTCTGGCGTGCGACAGCATTGCTTGTGGATTTGCTGGCATCGATGGCAATGTGTCTTGTCCTGATGTATCAGGGACATTGTTCGCTCCCAATACGGGTCCAGATCCCGATCCCGAGCTCTCACGTCGAAACAATCCTATTACAGACTTAGCCTGTTTAGGTTTTGTTAATCCACCTGATTTTTTTTTGTTTTTTTTTTGGTTGGATTTTTTTGTGGTGTGTTTTGTGTGTGATTTTTGTTGTTTTTAACATGATTTATGCATTGATGCGAGAGTTGCATATATGTTTAGTTCAGTGTGCATAATTTTTTCGAAATCATTCAAGAATCGTTAGAGGCGATAGCAGAATGTGAGAATTGCAGGCGATTTTTTTTTGATTGATTTTTTTTTATTTATACATGACCATTATACAGAACGGACATACATGGGTGGGAAGAAAAAAAATACAAGGATTATGCAATATTTCGAATTGGATATGTATATGTATTATTAAAGATAGAGAAGATATAGAGAAATTGATTTTTCAATGTGCAAGCAGAATAAATAGTTGTTTTCTATAGGCTATAATCTAAGTCGATCGAAGAATCAATTCCATTTGGACGCATGCTGTATAGTTTTCTCCAATTATTATGAATTTTTTTAGACAGAGGGAAAATAAATAAGAAATGACTCAAACATCAGGCAATTTGCATTCAACATAAATTTTTTTGTTTTTCAACGATATACAGATTGTGCTTTTCATAGCAAGTTTCAGATTTTTAAGCTGTTTTGATTTTTTTTGCTGTACAAATTATTGGTTTGATGTAGAATGTATTTGTTCTTGGATTTAATTTACAAAAATATTTTTATATGCAAAAAATAAAATTTTAACAAATTTTACGACGATTTGAACAATATGGCGACAATAATGAGCATAGAGTGGTATCAACTGCAGATAAATTTATAAAATTTTGTTAAATTAACTGGTGTAGAAGGGTATTTAGCATATTTCGCTGTAATAAACTACGCTATTTTCATAGAAAATATTGACTTGGTTTAGTGGATTAAACACTTACCATTCACATGGGCAATTTTATTTCAATTTCTAATTGACTTAGCCAAAGCATACTAATAAGTAGGAAAACTCCCTCCATTTTCATATCAAGAGCAATTCAAAATTAGAAAAAAGGCTTCATTTGCAACAAAAAAATACTGCAACGTTGATTTAAGTAGATATTTTTTTCAGACTCTAACTAGCTTTGGTAAGCTGAGGGTAGGATAGCGCTTCTAATTAAATTCGTAAATAAATTAAGCTGGTAGAGAGCTTCATTCACAAATTTACAATCAATGTGAATGCGAGTGTAGAGTGATTAGTTCCACGACTCATTTTACCCTTGATTTAAATCAAGAACCTAAACAGAGCTATGTGAACTCAAAGCTCGGTGCGCGGTCTCTTGTCCGAACCTGGATTCGAACCAGGGACCACACACACGATAAGCCAGCGTTCTACCCACTCTTATTGAATTGGGGCATACTGATAAGCAACTTATCTAAATAAAGCCTGGTTTTTGGAAGTTGTGATCCGTATATGTTAAAGTTAACTTAGATATGAAATGCTACCTGAGCCAATTCATAAACATGTAAATGCACTAGCGGAATACATCCCAGGAAAATTGTTCTTCGGCGGATGATGTTAGCGACGAAGAAGAAGTTCCTGAATCTGCTGAACAAATCCTTGCCTCAGCGTCAATAAGAGAATCTCAAATAAGACCAACGAATTCCGCAGAAACCAAATAACTAAAAAAAAGTAATTTCACGACAACCCTTGTTGGGTCTAGGAGTTAAAGCTGATAGAGGCTTCATCACAAATTTACAATCAGAGTGAATAAGAGTGTGGAGTGATTAGTTCCGAGCCTCAGTTTACCCTGATTGTCTTTCGCCCGAACTTGGATTCGAACCAGGGACCAATCAAACAAAAAGTTAGTTCGTTATCCACCAATCTACTCAAACTTTCAATCAAATAGCTAGCCAGTGAATTATATAAGCAAAAAGCAGCTTGACCTGATTCAATTGACAATGAATGGCTAAGACACCTAAGTGACAGCACTGCAGAGAACTTGACAAGAGGAGCTTACCTAAGGTCTCGAAGGCAGCGATAATAACAGTTGTGCCTAAACCAAACAAAAACCTTCATTTACCACAAATCGGAGACCAATATGTCTCTTATTTTCCGTAGGAAATATCGCTGATCGTCTTCTTCTTGACCGGCTTAAAAATCTATTATCTCAGAGATACAATCTAGCATTAAGCTACTATATTCCAGTGAATTCCAACTGGCAGGAGCTGTGTAGCACATTCGTACCGGGTTCAATCAAAGAAAATCAACGGGCTTGGTCATGTTCGAGGATGGCGTCTAATGAAGTTTGGCTTGCGGAACTAATTTTCAAACTGCAATACCAGGACCCTTAATGCAACTCCAGGACAAAACTTTCTGTTTAGAATCAACAACCACTTCTCTACAATGTGGCAACAGAAGGTGGAGTCCTGCAATGTTCACCACTCTCCCGAATATTGTACAGTCTATACACAGCAGACATTCTCAGTGTTCCTAATACAAAAGTAGCTCTGTGCACCGATGATGCATGCATATACCTGAAAGCAAGCAGAAGCTATATAATTAAAACTGCATATCTGCATTGATATCTTATTGGATTATTTCCACCAGTGGAAAATTCAAATGAATGTAGAGAAGACGCAAGCCATCTCCATAACGAGACGACACGGACAACAACCATCACAACTAACAATCGACAGCCAAATACTTGGTAGCCACCACAACTAACGGACAGCAAAATCATAGTGCTGAAAGCACAAGCCCAACAAAAAAACTCAGTTCTAGTAGTGGGACACCGCTTTCCTATTTTATTTGAATAAATGTGCGCCTTATAATATTATTTGAGATCACTTATTTCTAGATTAAAAAAAAGTTCTGAAGGCCATCACAGTAGAGATGATAGTGTCCCCAAAGGAAAAATTTATGGATTGGTAATTGGGAGAAAACTTACATTAACAAACCTTACATTTACATACACCAAATTTTAATGTTTCAATATATGTAAGCCATTCGTTTGTGTTCATAAATGAGTTACAAGTATATGTCAAAAAGGTGGTTCTAAATGCCTATTTCTACATGCCTCAGATTTGGGAGGGGGCAAATTTCTATGACTCTAGAGTGAATTGACAGTTTTGAGCCAGATTATTGAAATTATTGCTGAAGTCTTGCAACTTGAGACTATCAAATTCTCACCATAGGCGCGCACAGGACTGTAAAATACAGGGGGCAAATACTCGAATTCGGCCCACACTTTCCTTAATGTTTAATGAAATAAAAAAATTAACATATGATAGGCGTAATGAGGGGTAACTAGTAATAAAAATTTTTCAATAGCAGTCATGCTATAGAAGGGGCGAATTCTTCCCTTTGCCTCCTTGTACACACCACTGCACCCCGCCAACAATTGATGATCGATGCCATCATTGGTTTGCTTTCTAACATGCATTATTATTTTCTGTAATTGTTTACAGCAAACAATTTCTTGTAAAAGCATTGACAATAAACTTTAACATAATACGAGTTTCAGTCGAAACGAAGCCAGTATTGTTTTTTGAGCTATCAACATATCGAATTTTGTACCGAAGCTTTAGTTTTCTGTTTTTTTTTTTTAAATCAAATTGCTGCTGAAGCACAGTGTATTCTTGTGCAAAATTTTGAGGAGCTACGAACACGAAGAGCGCCAAAAAAGGCCTGAAAAGTTTAAAAATGAGAAATTCCAGGCGTTACCAAATGAAGAGTCATGTGAATCGCTTGGAGAAATGGTTAATTCATTAATTGTGACTGAAAAGCCTCAAAAAATTGGATGGAAAAATTGATTAAAAACTTTTTTCAACTGGTGCAACTGTTAAAAACTAGGGGTGTTTTTAATCGCTTTGAGACTAATAATGATAAGTGATAGCACTGCATTAGCACTTAGTCCAAAAAATACCGTAATAGAGGAAGTCGTTTCATCAAATCCAACATAAGCTCCAAAACAAGATATTCACAGTTCGAAGATAATGCATTGTATTCGGTGGGATCAGGAGTGTATACCATATTGCAATCTACTGAATACTGGTGAAACATTCACGAGAGATCAGTTCTATCTAGAATTAATGCGTTTATGTCGAGCAAGCAAAGAAACACTGATATAAATATGACATATGAATTTGTCAGCCTAGAAATGCTCGGAAGCATGTTGTGGTTTGAATCAAAAACTATTTGAATTATCTTGGAGTGGAAGTTTCATCTACTCTGAATTTACTCGAAATTGCTCGTTGCGACATGTTTTGATCGAACTAAATCGGTGGGGGTAGACATCACCTCCGTTCTTCTTAAATAAACATATGTTAGATCAATTCATGGATAATAACAAAAGACAAGAAATTTATTTTTAGAAGAGAATCCATAGCTTGTATGGACTAGATGAACCAAAGAAGTAAGACACTGTATTGAATGACTTATCATTTAGCTTTTTTATGAAATAAATTTACATTTTCAAGAAAAACATAAAAAGAGTACTGATTATTTCGGCTCTGGCTGTTACAAATGTTTCATACTGACAGCTGATTTTAGAAGTTTCAGAGAGACTAGACATCTGTCAATAACATTCAGTTTATATCGTTTTTTTGTTACTGTGTTGAATATGTCAAATTTGGTGCTAACTAAATTTAATGCTGCTTTAATTGGAAGAAAAGTGCAGCTGAAGCGCATTGAATGCTCGAAGAAGTTTATGGTGACGCTGCTTCTTCTATAGGGAATATACATATACTCGTAGTTATAGGGAATAGTTTCGGCATGTCAAGAACGGTGATTTCAGCGGTGAAGTAAAGCCTCGCTCTGGGCAGCCAAAGAATTGGAAGCACTACTCGATGAAGATCTGATTTAAATGCAAGTGGAGCTTGCAAAATTATTAGAATTGACTCAACAAGAAGTTTTCAT
Organism: Nemotelus pantherinus; assembly: GCA_963978885.1. Lineage (NCBI taxonomy): Eukaryota > Metazoa > Arthropoda > Insecta > Diptera > Stratiomyidae > Nemotelus > Nemotelus pantherinus. Next base: position 192,042,127 of record OZ022263.1, on the reverse strand, counting down.
ACGATTGAAATCCATGGGAACGATTGAAATATGTACATGGGAACAATTCAACAGCAAGGAAAATGGGTGCCTTATGAACTAAACACAGAGACGTTGAAAGGCGATTTTTCACTTCCGAGCTTCTGATTCAAGGGCAGCAAAGAAAGGGTTTTTTTAAAAAAAAAATTGGAATGTGAATGAGAAATGAATGTTCTACGACAATTCCAAGAAGAAAACATACTACTTTATCCCCAAAGCCGAATTTTCATAGTTCGAAGGTCTTGCTCTGTATCTGGTGGGACCAACCAAAAGGCCTTGTAAACTATGAGCCGCACAGAACCGGGTGGCTCTATTACAGGTGACTTAGAGGCTATAAATAATTGCTTTGATCCTTGCATTGCGAGAAAAATGGCCGGAATTTGAGCAATGACATGACATACATAGTTATTCTTCTCCTTGGCAAGGCGCGGTCTCATGTCGCAAAAGGCGTAAAAAATAATAGACAACGGAATGGTTTACCGCACTCGCCGTGTGCCCCGGACTTTGCTCCAGCTGCTTAGTGATAGTTCCGACGAATGCAGTATGGTTCACTTCCTTCGCAAAAATAAATTAAAATCCGAGACCAAGAAAAAACGTCAAAATAAAAAAGGATTCTTTCATCAGGATAACGTTCGGGTTCACATGTGCATAGTCGCGATAGCAAAACTAAACAAATTACAATGCAAACTGCACATACCCTATTCAAGAGATCTAACTTTCAGTATCTTTTTAAAAATGCCCTGTGCCCTTTTTATAAAATAATTTCATTATTGAGAAACCTCCATCAAATCCCGGGATTGAAGACGCCGTTAACCAGTATTTTTCGGGTTTGAATAAGCATTTTTTTTCTGACGGTTTGAAAGTTTGGGAAACACGTTCGAATAAATGTGTGAACTACAATAAATGAGTTGGAATAAATGAGCTGCAGAAGGGTTACATTGTGAAATAAATACCATTTTTGGCTCAAATTAGGTGTTTTTTTTTCTTAAAAAAAAGGCTGGAATGTTTTCAAATGACCCCTATAGTTGTTAGTTGGTCCACCGATAAAAAACTGAAAATACGAAAACGCTCCTTCAAATTTTAGGTAAATAAAGGTATTGTGCTCGATTACAAAAATCAAAAGCAAAAAACAAGTAAAAAGAAACGGGTAGTGCTACCAAATATAAAATTAGTGCCCAGATTGAAAGTCGACTAGACTTTCATGAGCGGCAAATTTTGACCTATGACCCTTAGCTGCTGAAAGAGATCTACTTTTTAACCAAATCATCATATGCTCAAAATTGTCGTCATATTTTCTAAATTTTCACTTCCCGTAAATACACATCAAAATGTAATGAATACTAAACTCAATATGTATTGTACTTCAAAAATAAAAATCTATAACAGCATTGTGCATCACACAAAAAAAAATACAAGAAACATTGACTATCAAAATTTTACCACAAAGTATTCTACTAAAAATCATGTGCTTGTGTGAGTGCGCATAATTATAAGTTTGCATTTATTTCGTGATCTAATATTTCACTGACATCTTTCGTTCTAATACCGTTCCAAATAAATCCGATTTTTAATTGGACATGAATTTAGTTCTGATATATTCAACGCGCAGCAAAAGAAACGAATGAAAAAATATAACGTATCATATCCTTGCATCATCATTGTATTCATCATCATCAGCATCAGTATTATCATTTGGAAGCGAATAGATTTAATTGAAACCTAGCAATTAGCTATTTCTACCAAAAGTCTACTAATTGAACCTACTACTTTGTTACCAAATTAGATATTAGAACCATGCATCCAAGGGCCAAATGTTATTATAAATTTTGTGCTTGTGTTAACTTTTTTTTAGCGTCAAGCTGTCTTAACCGGAACAATACTAATCAATCATCTACAGTTTTCATTTCAATTCGAGTCACTACTTTAAAACGCCTAAATCAAGAATGAGTTTATCTTTTTGAAAATAAAAATCTCTAGATAAAAAGGAAATGCATATATGATAGAAATATTTTTCAGAAGCGAAAGATGATTGAGAGATTGATCGCTGATTTGATGATTTGAAAAAGAATAAGAAAATGTTATCTGATGTGAGGTAATGAAGAATTATTGTCAATGCGAATTTATTGATTTAGTTTCATTTGTTAAGATTTCTGATTATCTTTTTTTGGAAAAGGTTTATGTAGTTATGCATTTGCCTTGAGGTGTTTGTATAGCTTGGGTAGGTATATAGTTTTGCCAGCGTGAAGTTAATTCCAATTGTGACAAACATGCATTTATTATAAGACGTTTTCATTCCGTTCATCAATTGCAATTAACTTCATCAAAAGTAAATCAGAGCGTTTATTTTGTTCGAATTCGAAACAGAAGAGAAAACTTAAGAGAAACTCATATTATTTTTCAAATTGTCAATTACCTAGGAATGTTGCGCTCGGTGAATTGTACGCTAAGTACTCTTTGTTAGATGCCCAAGCTGGGAATTCATGTTGTTGTACAGCTCCGCCATCTTCGTTTTCACCTTCGGTTCGTTTCCAGGGCAGTTGTGATTCGAGGGCGGTCGGTGTGGCAACACGGTTTTCAGATTCTGATTCGCGATGCGATTTACCTTCCTCGGGTACGGAAGATCCTTCTCCAACTGTTTACATTTCCATATGAAAAATATTAAAGATGTATTAGTAAATTGATGTAACAAAGGTGATGAATGCTACTGTTAATTCAAATTTTATGCAAAAACATGCATAGCTTTGAGTGCAGCGAATAATTAGAACGAACAACAATCATGCAAAAAATAAACTTATGAAAAATAAAAGCAGTTAATTGTTCAGGACTATAAAGAAGAAGGAAAGAGAAAGCAAAGAAGCCGAAAGAGTAGCGGAAGCGGTTTAGTGGTCGCAGCATATGATCGGTTTGAAGCATATATACGCATCTTACAAGGGATTTTGGTCATGATTTGTAAATGCTATTTTCAAAATGTTAATATAACCACCCCGAAAATTATATGAAAAAAAAATTTTACAAAATAGTTAGACTCGTCAATAATTAGTTCATTTTATACACCTTTGTTTGAAAAAATTGGGGTCGCTGTAATGAACGCAGTATCAGGAAATCCAGGTCTGGAAAACATGCATTCGTGTTTCTTTTCAACAATTCACCACACGTAGGTTTTTTGGCAAGGATCTTTCTGACTTATACGAGCTAAGTATCCAGCTTACCGGACGATATTGGGCCAGATTTAGTCAGTGACTTCACGGTCATGAAATTTATGATACATTGATGATGAAATTTATGATAGTAGTCTTTATTTAATGGCGAAAGCAGTGGCGTGCACAGACAGGAACAAAAGGGGGCAATTGCCCTCTCTATTGCTGAACCACTCTTGACAATTTGTTGTTGAACTCTACCCAGTAATTAGTAAAAATCAAGAAAATGTTTTTCGAATTTGAAAAAAATACCCAGCTTTAACAATTATCAAAATTAATATCTCCGACAGATGTCACGTGTGACGCACCAAATCTATCACATAAATATGGGCCCAGATATTTTTGGATAGAAAATTTCAGTATACTAGAAAAATTAGATTATTAAGAAGCGAAAATCAGAGATATGGTTATATACGAGTACTTAATGACGAAGGAGTAGCACACCGAGAAAATTTTATGGCCAGATACGCAACGACAGAGAACATGGAATGGTAATGTTTATTTTTTATAATTTTTTTACTCTGGACATTTTAAAGCCAACAGAAAATAGAAGGCAAGGGGACTATAAATGCCAGAAATAACAACGGACCAAGTATCAATCCTTAAGAAACTCCAGAAAGTGGAAAGAGTGGGGAATAGGTACAATAATTCATAGATACAACATAGCTACAACCAAAAACATAGGCTGCGAACCAAAATAAAAGAATGTCAGATATCCCGTAGCCTTCGAACTTCACTCCAAGAAGCATGTGGTCAACATAGTTGAAAGCCTTTGGAAAATCGGTGTAAATCACATCAACTTACTTCTGTTGGTCTCAGGCGGAAGCGACCAAGTTAGTAAAGGTTCAGATATCAGAGCTGGAGGATCTGCGTTTTGTAAGCCCATGCTACTCAGGAGGAGAAAAGAAATGAACTAGCCAATTGTAAATAATTCTTGTGAGTACTTTACCAAAGCATGAAAGGAAGAAACTAGGACGTTAATTGGAAATGCAACCTTTGTTGTTAGATTTATGGATGGGAGAAATACAAGGAGGCTTTCAGTAGGACGGAAATGACCCAAAATAGAAGCTGATGTAAGAGGTTTGGACAACAGCATCGGGATGCTGTCATTTTCTAGAAGATCGGTATGAATAAATAAGAGAGATGACGGAGGAGTAAGAGGGCATTCAAAAGAAAGAAGAAAAGTGTTTTGCTAAATGGTCATAAATATCTTTTAGATTAGAAGCAATGCCATCATCAAGAAACATAGAATCGGGGACACGGTGGAATTTTTCAGAGAGTGCTAGTAAGACCAAAAAAGCTTGTGTTGGCTAGAACGTATGCAGGACTCGATGCTAGCGAAGTATACATTCATAGCTTGTTTGCCGGCAATATTTGCAGCTGATCGGAGCTTGGAGAATTCAAGATAGTCAACATTATAACCCGAAGCTCGATACTTAGCAAGTGAAACATTTTGAGCTTTGATGGTGCAAGGCACATCATGCTGAAACCAAGAAGCGTCATTGGATTTGCGGGGTTGGCTAGCCGGAGGGAACCGATAGATTTGGTTGCAGAGGAAATCATGAAGTTGGACTGTGAATTCGTCAACAGTCAACCAGCGACAAAGAGAGTACCAGTTAATTAAATTGATTTCCTTCACCATCTTAGCAAAGTTCACTTTATGGTTAAGGATAAAAAGTTAACATAAATTAATACGGAAAATAGAGAATGATGCAATACAGGTGGGACGTCGGGATGCTATCAGCTTGAAAAGTAATATTTTGAGAGGGAATGCTTGATAAAACAAAGTCTATCAAGCATTGGTCAATAATTATATTGTTTATAGTAGAAAACGTGTTCAATCAAGTAAGTAAACACAATGAGAGGAAGGAATTGGTAATCAAGGACTTAGTAGAGAAACGCATGTCAAAAAAATATTATCGCTCCACACTAGACTCGGCAAGCCAAAGTCGCCACATATTAAAAACAAAGCAAAGGTGAAACAATTGTCTACGAGACTGAAAAGTTTGACAAAGAATCGATCGAAAATAAGAGCAGAGTAATTACAAAGAGCATACATTGATTAAACAATCAAAATTTGAGAGGGAGCAAAGATAACTTGAACAACAATATATTCAACAGGAGAGGAGGATGGAAGTCATTACAATGTGATCCTTGAAGAGATTTGTGAATAGCGACGAAAATACCACCACCGTGATTTTTCTTTGATGCAGCAAGGTCACAATCGCGAAGAAAGACTGTGTTAAGAAGGAAAATTTTGTTATTGTAAATATCTCCAGTTAACTGCGTTTCAATAACGCAAATAATTTGGTCAGAAGATAAAGAAGAAGATTAATAATGTTTAGCCTAGTCCTTGAATCACGAATGTTCTGAAAATACACGTTTATATCAATTTGAACTTGATTTTTTTTTGAGTACACGAATAAACTGCTTGACTAAGTTGCTGGGGCCTAGAAACGGTTTTGAGGAGCATTGTAAAAGTCAGGAGGAAGTGTGATTCGAAACGAGTCGATAGTTTGCTGATTCAGGTTATCCCTAGTCAATTTTGTACGCATAAGGAGTGAGGGGATGTTAATAACGCTGAAATATGTAGCAGAAAGTTGAACTTAATTTTGGATTTTTCTAAATTACTGTGTCCCAAAGATGATCAAAGTGAAAGGTCTGAGAGCGAATAAATAATTTACTAATAATTTTTCAAACTCTAGCAGCTTATAAGATGCTTTTTGACAATATCACAACGAGTGACAGATTAACGATCGACATAACAGGACAGATGTGGTCTGCTGGATGAACGCTCTAAAATATTACTTACTAGTGGCTCAATTACAAGGCTATTACATTGTACGAGTGGTCAATGATTTTTCTATGTACCATTTTCGTAGCTGTTCCCAAACTTGTTTGGGTTGAATTTGAAACACCACTTTTGTTCACAGCTGACGTTAAATATTATCCGATTGAAGAATATTGTTCATAAGGTTCATTTTAGTGAAATGAGCTATTCAAACATTCACAAAACTATATATAAATTCGAAATATGTATTATTTTTGCATGAAAAATGCTCGAAAGTTTTGGAAAAGTTAAAGGCAACAATCCTACTTATTTTTTGTCATTTTTTGATTGAGTAGGCCGTTGTTGGCTGCACTTAGTACGACTAATTGTTCAAATCTATTTCAATCCAATTTGATTACTTCACAGCTCAGTTAAATTAACGAAAATTCACTAGGTAACATGAGCTGGATGCACATATTATTCTTAAAAATACAAAATGACCTTTCAATTTCAAAATATTCTAAAATATTGCTCATTTTTTAGTTAACAAGAGCTAAAAATTAATGCTACAGTCGAAATGTGTCTAAAGGGAATTCAGATATAAGCCTAAAATTAAGATTTATTTGAATATAAAAAAAAATATTCTGTACAATAATCTTATAGACAATTTTTTAAAAAGCTCTTCGCATTGGTACATTTTTGCAACAGCATAACAAAAGACTGAAAAATTTGAAAACTTTGTTAGCAGTTAAGTACGAGGGCAGTTTGATAAGTCAGTGACTTTTTGAATTTTCTGCACAGTAACTTTAAATACAACATGTACCGTCAACTGCCATCTGTTAATAGACTACTGTAAAATTTTGAGCAAGATGCGCCATTCAGTTTGTGTTTGACAGCCAATGAAAGCATACAACCATGGCCGTCATATAGAAGGCCGGTCGCGACTTGCAATCTGACAGGTACTAATGTACTTTTATTGGTCGAACTGGTCGAGAAATGTACGTCGACTGGTCGAAAAAAGGTACATTAAGCACGCCATCTTGGTACGTTAATTGCTTTTGCGACCGGCCTTCTATATGACGGCCATGATACAACCTCATGAATTTAAAAAAAATGGAATAAAGTGAAATTCATGTGCTGATTAAGCATTACTTTTTGTGTAAAAAATTATCGGCGAAACCTATGGGGTCTCTGCACCATCAGTTTTAGTGGTCAAGAAGTGGTTTACTGAGCTCAGTTATGGTCGTAGCAGCACAAGCGACGCCGAACGTTCAGGTCGCCCAAGAGAGGTCGTCAAGGCAGAAATTGTCGATAAAATCCATAGAATGATATTGGACGATCGAAGAATGAAAGTGCGTCAGGAGGTTGAGGCTATAGGCATCTCAACTAATCGGGTACATCACATTTTATATGAATATTTGGACATGAAAAAGTTCTAGGCGCGATGGCTCTCACTCGACCATAAGATGAACCGTGTAACCACTTCAAAGGTGTGTTTGGCAGTGTTCAGTCGCCATTAGAAGAAGCTTTGGCGCCATTTTGTTATCGTAGATAAAACATGGATCCATCACACCACACTAGAAATCATTCTTCGGGCGAACGTGCACCAAAGAATATCAAGATGGGTCGGTCGGCCAAGAAAGTCATGGCCACAGTTTTTTGGGATGCACGCGGTATCGTTCATATTGATTATCTTGCAAAGGGTGAAGCGAATATTATCTAGAGCTTTTGGATGGATTCGATACTGATTTAAAGTAAAAACGGTCGCATTTCATAAAGAAAAAACTGTTGTTCCATGAAAAAAATCCATAAATTCAGTTACGAGCGTCTACCACATCTAGCATATTCTTAAGATTTAGGCCTCTGTGGCTATTTGCTGTTTCCAAACCTGAAGAAATGACCGGGCGGTACGAGATTTGGTCGAATGAAGAAGTCCTCACTGAAACAAATGCCTATTTTGAAGGCCTTGAGGCAACCTATTATTTGGACCGAATAAAAAAAAATGTAGAAACACTGAACTAAGTGCTTAGAGCTAAAAGGAGACTTTGTTGAGAAATAAAACGAAAGCAATCTTTCATTCAAAAAGACACTGACTTATCAAACTACCCTCGTAACATTTCCCGCTACTGAATTTCGGAGTAAAACTTTTACGATAGCTAGTTAAAATAAAAGCAGACTATTTTCATTTTATCTTCTCAGCACGACGACAAAAATAGGAAACTGGAATTTGAAATAGATTCTTGTTTTCTTTCTAGATTATTCTATAGATTCTTGTTTTCTTTTCGTTGAAAGTTCTGAATGATATTAAAAATCTTATCTGCAAATAGGTTTGAATTCAATGTAAAGCCCAATATATCCTGCGAACATTTGACTTGTTGAATAAATATTTCGAGGAGATATCGAAATTTATTTTATAGATTCATCTGACAGATTTATCAGTGCCTACACCTATAAAGTGCTAGAAACAATCGAATTTTTTTGTAAACAAGAATTTTTTTTAAACATTTATCTGAGTTTTTATTCATACTTCGTTTTGAATGAGCCCCTTTTCGATTGGGCTTCTGTTCATGAAAGAATTTATTTATTAATGTTTGACGTACGAAAAAACTAATCTGAAACAAACTCCAAAAATTGAATTTTGACAATCAATCAACATTACGAACACGAACACAATTTTCAAAAAAAAATATATATTAACTTGAAACTACGACCGCAATGCATCCGAACAGTATTTATCAAAAACAAAAAACATTTCTTAACTTAAAGCATTTCCAACAACGGCCGCCTAACAAACAATCAAACAAAACAAAAATCATTTGAAGCTTACGAAAATTAAACGACTATCGAAACTGTGAAATTCAAACTATCATAAGTTTTTGCGAACGTTCTCTAAGTGTTTCTCATACAAAATTAAACCTATATGTATTAATTATTTGCATCTTAGACGTGAAAAAAATAACGAAGAGGCAAATTTCCTATAGTCATTTACTTGAAAACATACCAAAACTGTGATAGGAACGATCTCTTCGCCATGGAAGTATTAATTCAGCGACTGTTGGCCCAACATCAGGTGATAGTAACTTTTCGGGGCTACTGCTCTGAGACGAATAGTGCGTAACAATTCTAGCTTTAGACGAATCAAAACCTGGCAGGCTTGCGATGTGAGCGATTAATGAATTGTTATTTGCACGATCTGAATCGGCTAATTGTATAACATTTTGGATAGTTAGCATGGAATGTGAATAAGTAGTTTGAAAAAAAGTAAAATTATTGATTTTAAGATAAGGAATTGTTAATGCGGAAAAATTTAATTCAGAAATAATTTATAACTTTCAAATACGAGAAAATTTTATTTTGTTTATTTTTCCTAATTTAATTTTGAGTCGTTGAACTAATCACTCCAGACTCGTAAACACTGATTATGAGTGGAATCTCTAAAAAAAATTCGAACATCTTGATCCAAAATGAGTCATATTGGGGACTATATACTTTACTTATTTTTGAAACATTATTTAAAAAAAATGTGATTATGTAAGAATCTATTATGAAATATTGATTTGCATAAAATTGCTTAACTGAAAATCAAAGTAAGCTTCTTGAGAATTTACCAAACTTAAATTTTCTTTCATTTTGAAAAGTAGTCAGTTACTAAAATAATTTAAATTGCTTTAAATTTTTCCACATTAAACTTTGTAAACTCCATAAAAAATAATTATCAGTAGAGCGAAGACTGAAACAAACAATTTGTCAAAAATATTTTCAAAGTAATTAAGAAAAATCATATAACAGCTAGCTCACATCTATTAAAATTGGCACTATGCGAAGTATAAATGTAAATTCACGTGCTATCACGTGAAAAGTGGAAGGGGATTAGGATTTTATTAAATGATCATACAATAATTTTTATACTTTGTTATTTTAGTTTTTCGATCAATTTTCTGACTGAAAAGAGTGATTGTGAAAACTGAGACATTTACATTTATGTACACGTCATTTCATTGAGCGTTGAGTAAAAGCAAAGTGTTTTTAGACAATTGGTGCATTCGAAATGTTTAGTGATGAATTTTTGATTTCAATGATAATTGTAAAAAAAACTTTGTTAAAAACAATTAAATGTACTACAAAATAAATGATAATCAAATTATACACACTTAGATATAAATAATAATTTATATTAATTGGCATATTCAAGGCTATAAAATATCTGAAGTTATACATCGCTCACTCTGCCCTATAGCAAAATTTAAGAGGAGTCCTAAAGTGAATCGAAATATTTTATGGGTTGTGTTTTCGGTTGCTTCCGTTTGAAGCATTATCATGCATTTTGGCGATGTATCTTCCTAATATAAAAAATGCTCAAAATTAGGTCTTAGTTACCAGTTAATGATCTACATTATTTTAAACAATTTAAATGAAATATGTTCAAGAGAAAGACAAAGCAAGGGAAATCACATGTCTAATCACTAGGTGCAATTCCAAAGAAGGGTTAATTTTTTTGCTTTGCTTTTCCATAAAACTTAAAGAAATTTCTTTCAATAAATTTTCACAAAGAACCTTTTCTTTGTAATTCAAAAGGTTTTCAGGAAAATATTATATCTGGGTCTCAGTTTGGCTTTGAACGTAAACATGGGCATTGTCTCTATTTTGTATGAAGCAGAAGGACACATCCAAGTTTTACACATCCAGAAGGATATCGATATTTTACGATTTAAGGCTCCTTTGCTTCAATACATGAAGCCTCTCATTCAAAAAGGAATTGATGTTTTGGTAAATAAACCCTTTTTTCAACGTTAACGAAGCGATTTTACTGACAGAACAACTGACAGTTGCGTTGGCACAAGGTTCCATTCTGGGTCTATTTTTCTTAAATGCATACCGTTGATTTATGTAGAAGTTAGTTTCATTTTGAGGTTATTGAGTCTGGTAATAGGCGTGATTTTCAGAGTAGTAAGCAATTCGTAGAGAAAAGTAGCATTGGGGAAGTACAATTTGTTTTTTTTTTAAATGCATACAAAAATGCTAATATTCTAAGACAAAAGTAAAGTTAAAATAGGAAGCAGCTGAGACAGAAGGTACGAGGCAGTAGCCAACTAAATTTCAGGTACTTTTTTTATACAAATTCATATTTTTACACTTTTACTCATATGATAATCATGCGGAGTGTGTGACCTTTCCAAAATAACTTACGACCTGTTTCATGCTTTATAAGTAAGTTTGAGGTGAGTATTTTGTGTTTTCAACCCTATTATGGCGAATGACTGTTACGTAACTCTGTCCTATGTAAATATTTGTCAACTGTGCCTATTTTAAGTTCATTGTTTAGTTCCTAGTTCCTAACGTGCCATTGAATACTGAAGACTTTGTGTATAGTGCGACGTTTTGATATATTTGGAGTTTATATTTATTTTGAAAGTTTGACTGAATGTACCACAGGATTAAAAACATTCCACGTAGAGCGACATATGAGGGCCATAAAGGATAAATTAGAACATTTTTGGAGAGTTGCTAAAATAATAATTATGGAAATAGTATGAATTACGACTGTCTGTGCAACAACAGCCAAAAAGCGTCTGAAGGAATGAGCTACATAAAAAAAGGCTTCAAACTACGCACCAGTTTCTGGTGGAAGCATTCCTATACAGGCTGGAGCGTGGCTTAGCGGCTCAGGACAAGTGAAGAAAATATGTTAAAACTGTTGATTTTTCATACTCCTCATACTCATACTCCTATTCTATCATAGAAGTTTCATATGCTACGTGGCAAAATTGTGTTCGGTTTGCTGTTCGATATAATTCATATTCATGTTATGCTGTGAAGCCTTTATATTACGCTGTATGACGCCTTTTGTGCAATTAATGTATACATGTAAAGGACACGCATTGCGATGCAGTGCAGCGCCGAAGCAGTGAGCGCATACAGTGTATATGCTCTGACCTAGCTTTTTTTCTTACTTAATTATCTGTGCCGCTTTTATATGGCTGTTTTGAAAAACATTAAGAATTATGGGCTGCTAATATTTTTTTTAGTCTTTTGGCAAAACAGTAGGATTTTATTTAACCCTTTACGTTTACCGCCCCAGACAAATGCCCGGGTTGTACGTTTCTAGAGCTAACCCTGCCAGAACACACCAAAATGGGCTATAGTTATTTCGTACTATGTACATTGTTGGAATACCATTGTTTGTGGTTGCTTACTTTTTTTGCACCACGGACGTTGTTTATCAACCACGCGTCATGGTGCATAAAAGTAATCAACTATTTTTTTATGGTTGTTTTAACTATAGTCCGTAGTTGACGCAAAAACAACTAAGGAAAATTGTTGATTTTACCAAGATTTTTCTTTCAGTGTTGTTCTAGAGGCTGGGTGTTGTGCAAGAGAACTATTTTTTTATACCGCTAGTTTGAGGGGAATATTATCCTTTTCTAGCTCCGAGAAGACGATAGTCCTGGTTATTTGCGAGCTATCGTGAAAAATGGCATTGATTGTGTCTGAAATCGACTGAAGAATATTGTATAGTAGGTGGAAAAAGCGAAGTGTGGTAATTTCATCTGGCCCCGGGATATTGCTTATGTCAAGGTTGTTTACTGGGAGTTTCACTTCATCTAAAGATGTTGGAGGTATCGTATTTCCTATCTGTATTCTGCTGTGCAAAAGATCTTAAGTGATCTAATATTATTTAACCGATCTGATAATGGGTGAGGAACATCTTACTCAATACCTTTGCTAAGGAGAGATATGTAAGGGGTCTACGAAAACAAAAAAAAAAAACGATAGAAATAATACAAATCTAATTCTCTATGTACATCCAAATTATGAATTCATTTCAAATGCACCATATAAATAGCAAATTTGTATAGTAGGAAATTAAATTAATAAGAATTTAAAAAAAAAATATTCACCAGGGTAGAGAATTACAATAATTAATGTAATATATAATAATTGAAAACAACAGATAAAATATTTTAATAAAACAACTTATGATTTCAATCTACCCAATAGATATTGTCAAGCATTGCTGTTATTGTTGTTGTCAGTACAGCTTACAATACCACACACAGGAAATATACCCAAAAACAAAAGTAAATCAGAAAAAATATCTACAAAGCCAAACTTCTACAATACATAATAAAATGCACTAAAATCTCAAATCAAAATATTAATTGAAAAGAAAATCGATTATGATAATGTTAGTATTGTGTTACACCAATATTTAATATTATTACAAATATCCTAGTATATTTTTCATTGAAAAAAATCAAAAAACAAATACTATATTTCATACAATTCAATACTTACGAGTTGATCTAGCTGTAAATGTTAGGCCATCTTCTTCCCAATCGTCAGCTCCTGCAGCGGATGGTTTAAAATTATCGTGAATCGATTCATTTACCACATCATTATAGTCTAAGATTCATTCAAGGAAATTGTAAAAGCAATTAATGATTGGGAATGGTACAAAATAAAATAAAATAAACCTAAATGGAAATGAAATTAATGAAATGAAGAGAAAAGTGTAAATGGGAATAGAAATCAAATTGGATAGAAACAAATGAAAATGGAGAGCAAGCAATGGGGAAAAAAATTTAGTGAAATTTTCAAGATCTATGCCGATAAGTTAAGAGTCAAAGTTTAAATGATTTATGGAAATAGAATTATGACAGTCGGTTGAAATTGTTAAGGCTATTTACATAAATAGCTATTGTACATTAAGAACTCATTTTGGAATTGAATCTTTGATTCTATTTTCATAAATTTCATATTTTATAGAAAAAGATTTAGTTTGTCACTAGTAGCTGAATTGCGAAATGAGATCGACAGAGAAAACAAATGATAAGTGAAATTTAAGTGAATGTGATTTTCTCTACATAAAGACATGTTTATTATGGTTCGGGAAGTGCGAAATGTTAGTAATATGGGTGAAAAGTATGTCTTTGTACGAAAACCAAAGTGCTGGGCTGTTAAATTTACGTTAACAAGTGTAATTCAATTGTGACTATTGGACATGCATTTTGACTAATTGTTCCAAATAATTTTAACTGACTGATCCAAATAATTTTGAGTAACTGTTCCAAATAATACGAAAATATTCGACTCATATGTATGTCAACGTGTCACAGTCAAGAGCATGCATTGATGTTTTTCTCTTCATCTCTGTATGGTCAATTCATTTTGGCTACGAATGTTTATTAAATTATTTATGATGTGATATTTATCAAACAAGTCGGCTACCTACGACTCGCGTACGAAAATTTTATCAACAAAACATTCGAAAATATTTTGTATACTTATGTACTCTTTCAATTACAATAATCATATTGTTTAACGGTTTTAATGTCGGCTACAATGCCATCGAACTGGATGACATTCACCTTTGCGAGTGTTTTTTTTTTGTTTACTAAGAACGTACACAACTAGAATACAAACGGTTTACCATCAATAAACAATTAAAAAATCGTGAAAGAAACAATTATTATCGAGAGAACATCATTAATTTTTTCGTTAGGTTTTCGTTAATGTTAATGTTATTACCTATTTCTAATCTACGATATTTGTTAAGAGAGTTGTGAGTATGGTTCTTGATTAGTTTTCGATAATGAAGATGAGTCTTTTTCGTACCATGCGTTAATTTCGGTGATTCCTTCTGTTGGAAGTCGTGAAACGATACATGATTTTGTTTCATTCCCTCCTAGTAATAGAATAAAAAAATATATGAGCATTTTTGAATTATGTAGTAAACCAGGCTAATATACTTTACCTTACTAGCATTGCGTTTGCTGCGCTTATGGTGTTTACGATCGTTCACCATTCGTCGAATGTTCATGTGCATTTTGTAGTTTACCTGAAATTTAATGGTTTTAAAGAGTATTTTTTTGATAAGGATGATGAATTTGAAATTGATGTTTGTTGATTGCACCGATGCTCACCTGTGTCGAAAGATCCCTATCGTCTACAGCGTGCCGACTATAACTAAGACGACGGTGCTGAAATTGCAAAGGAATGTGTGAAAGCGTTTGAATTGGTTTAGCTAAAATGACGATTTGAGTGGAATTTAAAAAAAAAACACAAAAAGCTGAATTACGATTAACGAACAAACGTTGATATAACACGGTTATAGAAATGCCAACGCAAAATCTTAAATAGCATTGCCGTGGAAGTATTAAATTAGGTTTAGTATGCTGCGTTCGAAAGTTTTTTAGTATTTAGAAGTTTAGTAAGAGCATATGTAAATTGTTTAGATATTCTGTAATTCTAATATCTCCAAAATGGGTGTAAGATGATAGATATATACATTTTGATGAATCTTGTGTTTACATTCTTCTTCGGGAAGTCTAATAAACGCGATGGTGGGTCATTAAGTTCACAGAGTAGTTTTTAACCTCTGCTGTGAAGATGAGGATGGAGTAATTATTGAGTTGAATCATTACTAGAGATGAAACTTGGATTCATCATTGTGAGCCTGAGTCCAAAACAATATTCACCAGCCAAGAATTTCAAGGTGTCACAATCTGCTGAAAAATTCATGGCAACCGTTTTTTGGGACTCAGGTTGATCGATTTCAAAAACAAAGGCGCAGCCGCAGAATAATAAGCTTTAATTTTAGAGAACAAAAGCCATCTTCTATGATGGCTTTCGTTTTATGGAACAGAAGAGAAAAATTAATCATATTAAAAATTTTTGAATCAAAAATGTTCAAATATGATTTGGCGCCATATACGTTTTCTTTTTAATTCAAGGATGAAAAATTTTGGTTTGAAAAGAAAATTTTTATAATAAAGTGGAATTCATATAAGATTCGCTTTTTATTTCAAAGTGATTTCAACTTTTGATTTAAAGTGATTCTCAAAAAGTGATTTAAAGTGATATTTTTCTGAGTGTAGGCAATGGAGACGGTAAAACTTAAATATCCATTTGAAAATTTAGTTATTGAAAAAAGAAATGTATAGGTAACTTGCGAAAGCGAATTAGGTACCTAATTTCACCAACTGATATATAGTTGACAGCTAAGCTTAGTGGTGAGCTAACAATTTAATATGGTCTTCCAAATAGAAGGAAAATAAATATATCAATCAAAGCCATGAAAATATCCACAATAAAATATCAACCGATAAAAAGTCAAGGAATCACAAGTGCCCGTCTGGCGAAGATACCCGGTGCTCGTATCAGAGAGCGAAGGCCCTTAGAACTTTGGATTTTTATGAGCATGAAAATTCTATTCCTGTAGCTGTCTAAAAAGTAATTAAACCGAAGGCTGAACGCTGTCATTTGATCTAAGGCTCGAAAAATGCATTAAAGTGGCGCGGAAATTGTTGCGATTGCATTTTATACTAGTGTATTAAAAATGATGCAGTTATTAAACCTTGTAATTGGCCCAAGTATGTGGCAGTTACAAGAAAACTTGGATTTCCAGCGAATACACATAGCCAGCAGGAGGCTAAAGAGACAAAGAAATTGAAAAGAGTTACTCAAAAGGAGTCAAAAGACATCGTGGCAACAATGGAAAACGTCATGTGCGGCCCAGTAACTGTGGATCGAAGTTAATTAAAGGAAACATTTGGTTTTAAGACGCTGAAGCCGTATTTCTTTCCTTTTGCGTTTATCTCGAAACTACCTTTTTCAAACTAGATTACACGATATCTGAAGATCTACTCAACCGATTTTGTTATTTAAATATAATATTCTTTAAATTATTATGTAAGACGATATCTAGTACTTCTTGCTTCGATGGAATTTTTATGGGTAATACATTTTTTAAACTCAAAATTTCGATAACACATGTATTTCTGCAAAAAAATTAATGTTTTCCTCTATCTCCAGCCTTAGCTATAATATTTTTGAGTAAGAAAAAAAAAAAATTTTTATTTTTCAAGCAATACCTGACAAAGAAAATAAGTACACCATCATCAAAGATTTTAAAAAGAGAGTCCTACTATCTGTTAGTTTTTAACAAAAATTATGCGTTGTTTCAAATTATTCATAAAACTACTATGTATGTTTGTGTAATAAAAATTATTTAATTTATTTAATAGCTGCGTCAAAAAATTTTTATTTTTATATCTATTTCTCCGAGCACCAAGATGGTGTACCCCTTAAGTTAAAGTTGAAAATAAGGTAGTTCTAAATATACGGTTAAAGCAGTGTGGAAGGTAAAATCATTACTTTTTTATTATTTTTAAATTTATTACGTTTATCCAGTACAATGAGGAAAATATACATCATAATATAAGTGCATATTATACAATGAAACGCTGAGTGACGAAAAATTTCCAAAATTAAGGTAGACAATATACATATATACAAGCATATCAGGGACTTCTTTTTGGGAGATAAAATTGTACAGAAGATTCCAGTTGCTCTTTGTAGAAAATCGAAAGCCGTAAATATATTCGAGAACTAGATGGGATAAAGTATTTGAGTTACAGTAATCAAAGATTTAGGCATTAGTGCAATTTAGCAGCTTACTTGTCCTTGGCTTCCGTAATGGCAATAATGGCATGCCGCAAAATACGAAAAGCAATCGATACAACCGGACATGGGTTCTTTCTGACTTTATAATTCTGAGAAGTTTTTTATTAATCCACAAAGCATTTTACTAACCGTAAATGAACAGGACAAGAAGAGCTACACCCTGGCAGCCTTGGAGGCATAATACAGGCCCAAGCTTCAAGAACCAAATTAACATCACAACGCTGGTTGCAGCTTATTAAAAATAGGGGATATCAGACGATCGTAACGTTACCTCAGATTAAAGATTTACATTTCTTCTTCTGAGGGACATTGGAAATCTCTCGAAATATTTGCATAATTTAATGGGAAAACGCAGAAAGTAATAGCACCATAAATTTTTGGCCGGCCTTTAATTATTTTGTTAGACTAATTTATGTAAATGGGCTAAGAAAATCTTGGCAGTCGTGGGTTTATTTATTTATAATAACTTTTTCTGCCCCCTTAGAACAGAACATGTAGCATAGAACGTGAGAACAAAACAAGTGGTATAGGGAGTGATATCATTATCAATATAAACTGTGCATAATTATTTACAATCGGCCACAAAAGTCTGCGTACAGCAAAGTAAATTTTAAGAACATCTTCTCTATTAATGCTAAATGGAAATTTTTGCGAAATAAGTAACAGGCATGTTTCAAAAGATATCTTGGGTGCCAAATTTGATCAACTTTATTTCAATATGACTTACGAGTACTTCCTAAAAAATTTTCAGTAAAAATCTCAACAAACCCGAATTTCGGATCCAAAAAAATCTACGCACATTTATATTGACGCTTTCTTGTTGTTGTCAAACTAACGGTAAATTTCTCTCCCAATTCAGATAGGGTGCTTTAAATATAAAAATAAAAAAGGTTACGCAGAGCTAAGCCATTATAGAAATATTGGAGTTCGTTCAGAAACTGTCAGTAAAGTCATTCAAAAAAAATCTTGTAATGTCCAAAAACAAAAAAAAAAAATATTTGAACCATTCCCAGGATTCTGGCACAAATTAATATTTTCGGATGAGTCCAAATACAATATTTTTGGATTCGATGGGCGATAGCATGTATGCCGAAAGAAAGGAGAAGCACTCAATCCTAACAATACAATTAAGACAATAAAGCATGATGGTGCAGATTAATGGTGTCGGGGTGAATGTCGACGACAGGAGTTAGTAAATTGGTAATAAGCGAGGGCACAATAGATAACTATTATAAAGTTAATATTCTGAAAAAAAAGTTGAAAGAAAGTCCCAAATAAACTTGGGTCATCGGACTATTATTATTCCTTCCAACAGGACAACAAGTAAGGCATGCGTTAGAAAAAAATCAGAGCACACGAGATTTGGAGCGAATCCGCACTAAAGGACACACTACTATTAGAAAAGCACAATATTGGCAGTAGCTACACTGAAAAATTGTTAAGCTCTATGTAAAAACGTTTAAAGCCTATTATTGAAGCAAATGGACACGTTACGAAATTTTCAACGGTGATTCATGCGAAAATATTAGAGAAACATTGATTTTATAATGGATAAATAGTATAATTTTTCAAGTGAACGTAGGCTTCTGTAGAGCCGAGTTTCGAAGTATTTTGAATTTTTTATACAGAGATTTGAAGAAATACGTTGCATTAAAACAAAATTTATGAAATTTGACATCTAGATGTCTTTTGAAACATGCCTGTTACAATTTTCCCGAAAATTACCATACAGCATTAACAGAGATGTGCTTAAAATTTACTTCGTTGTACGTAGACTTTTGTGCGTGGCTTGTATATTATTCAACTAATCAATTTATTGACAAAAGTTTTCAACTCAAAAATTTGCAGTTGAAAATTGGTCTTTAAGTCAAAAAACTTTGTACTCGAAAGCTGAGTGAAATTGATTCAGAATAATTCTATTTATGAATTTAAATTCATTTACTTGCATTCGATACTTGATACTTTCAACATAAACCGCTAGCGAAAAAATATACGTTGCAAATCACATCCGAAATCACATCGAAAACGACAGAAGAAAACGGTGCAACATAAATACAATAATTATATGTCATAGTGTGTATATTTTTATATGATATTGTTGATAATGAATGATATTCAATGAATCCAATTAAATTGAAACAACTAAATTTTTTTGACACAAAAAAGGCTAAAACTAAAACTCCATTAGAAAAATGCATTTCCGTACATATGCTCGTATGTATGTACAAAATACACTTAGCAAAATGATTAGTATAAAAATCATTACACTTTAGACAAAATTTTATTTGCATACCATTGACATTGAAGCCTGGCGATTATATGATGTGATTTTTCAGAAAATGTAAGTTTTTTTTACAATTCGGATTCGGTATACAATTTAGCATGTCGTAGGGATAAAAAAATTGTAGAAATCAATAAAAGATATTTTTGATTTTAAATTATTTTGATTACTTTTAACAGACATATGCGCTCACTTAAGCACAATTGCAATACATGGAATAATGAAAAGTTATCGAAAGTAACAAAAATATAGATTATACTGTATTGATTTTAAAGAAAATTTGTTTCTCATATATTTATTAAAGCTAGTTTTATTCGAATTGCGAAAATATAACATTAATTAGTTTCAAATGAATGAATAATACAAATGCCCTAATATGTGAAAGTGAAAATAGAAAATAGTCGCGTTAGATAAAGGGTGACGCCTTTTTTATTTGACAGCACCTACAGCCCGGAAATTTTAACTAAATAAAGTTTAAAAATTAAAGCCACATGTATAACAGTAATATAGTTAATACGGTGTAAGTATCTATGTGCATGTGCAAAGAGTAGAAAATGACTTAAGCACCATCAGGTGCCACCACTATTTATAAGAAGCGTATGATTATTTCAAATTATACAATTCTTTCGGTAAATGAATATTTTACTTAAATTTACTTCAACATAAATAAATAATATCTTAATATTTTCAAAGAAAAATAAAATTCATTTAAAAACTCTTTACATACCCGTCTGTACGGTTTAAGTTCTTCCGCCAAAAGATGATGAATTCGAGCATCCGTAAGATCTTTCTTCGATGGATTATAATCCAATTCGTGCATATCCAGATTTCGTGAACATTGTTCCAGATTTGTAAGGCTCGGACTTAAATGGTAGTGGAAGGATTAAAGTAATATAGTGTCTAATAAACGATATTGGGTGAACAATGTCTGTAGCCACATGTGTTAGTATGTGTTTGGATTGGTGTTCAAATATTGGTTTTGTGAATAGTAAGGAATTTGTGCTGGTTACTTTTGTTTTTCAGAAGGGTACGCACTAAGTGCAGTGTATTAAGTGTGTGTGTGTGTGTGTGTGTGTGAATAGTGTTGAATGTGTTGAGTGTATTGTGTGTGTACTATAAAGGTACTGGCAAACGAATATAAAGTCTCTGGATTTTTTTTTCTAAATCTTTGGCTCTACTAGTTCTGGCAAATCAAATCATAAAGCCGATTTCAATTATTTTAATTCATACTAAAAAGCTACTTGATTAGCGATTACTAATTGGATGTTTCTATGCATAAAAAAGTAAATAAAATTGCTATTAAATATCAGGACTTTAAAGCAGCAAACGAAATAGGCAATATTAACAAGAAAGCTGATGAAAATTCTTGAAAACTATATTTGGAAATCTATCTATCAAAATGAATCTACTTACAACACGACGTTCAACTCTATTTTTAGATATGATCAGCTGAAAACGCATAGATATGAATCGTATATGATTATGAAAAATATGAGAGCCAAGGTTTTCAAACGGTGACTTTGATTTCCATGCATGCAAATGGTATGCACTTTTTTAATTTGCAGATATTTTATCCGTAACTCATTTCTTCTCACTGATTTTAACACTTTCGGTACATAATTAGATAAATTGATTTAATTGCTTAAATACTGATTTGAACTGGAAAAGTTTGAAAATACTTTTTAAGTTTGAAAATACTTTTTAAGTTCTATTTGAAGCAATTTGGAATAATCTTGATTTTTATCCAACTTTTCTGTGATTTTTATCCAACTTTTTCTTACAAAAACTTCAAATTGAATCTCTCATACTGCACAACCGGTTCGTTTGGTTGAGAAAAATTATCACACATGCTCAATATCAAACTTTTTGATAGTTTTATCCAAAAAATTACGGGAAAAACGTATGGTTAAGACACACCAAATCTCAAACTCGTTGTTGTTCATTCAGGTATTAGTTACAAACTATTTCCAAGCTTGTTAGTAAACTATAGCTATTATAACGTTCCAATGTAAAGCCAAAGAACAATTATTTTCAGGCAACTAATATCCAATTTAGCGCTAAATGTAAGCTAAGTTTCAATTATTATTTTTTTTCCTTCTATAACATGCCTCCATAGAATTCAGAAAATTTTGACCATCATATTCGTTTACCATGTGTTAAAGTTGAAAAAGCTTGTGCCACACCTTCCACCTAAATAATTATTAGTATATGTTCGGAATAATGCACTCATCGATTCCGTTCCAGACATTTGACCAATTGTCGATGGATTTCGTCGGATCACTTCGATTGCATCTTTCATTGTTAATTTCGAATAGGTTTCGAAGATTTTCGGTTCAGCACCCTGAAATAATGGCGTAAAAATTTGTTAAATTTTACGTACAAAGTAATTTGGATCGATGGGAATGTTACCTTGGTATCTCTGAGTAAAAATGGACGAATGAATTGATTATCGAAACGTTTGAATTTATCGCGCATGTTGTAGTTTCCAGTTTTACCGATTATGTCTTCGATTCCTGCCATCAAGTGATCCATGAACTAAAATTGAGCAGAGATGTTTGTGTTCTTTTTAGTTTATCATTTTTATGATGTCCGTTTTGAAATTAGCAAAATTTTGCAGGGTTTTCAACTATTTCCGGAAAATAACAGTTATGTCGATAAAAAATGATGTCACTAGGATCATCTTATTTTCTAGTGATCCCGGAAAAATTCTCGAGAATATGAAGCATGCGAAAAATCTGCCGAAGAAATCCGCAATTCCCGAAAAAAATTATTTGGATACGCACTTTTTCGCGAGAATGTACTACGGGATTCAGCAATACGGCCGCCTCCTGATTGGCTACTTTGAGCAGATCAGGCGATTGAAGTACCATTTTCGCAAGCGGTAGTTTGTTTGAGAGAGTCTAATTTTGTTTAAAGAGTCTAATTTTGTAAGTTTGGCCGCTCAATGGATAGAATATCTGTAGCGGCTTTGAAATAAATAAGATACTTTACAGGGCACCTCAACTGAGCCAAAGTCTAGCAGAGAGCCTGCCAAGAGGTGGTGATGGCGAACCTTCAACGAGGCAAATCGAAAAATAAAGAGAAGTGGCCCGCGAACAGGGTACCATAGAAATGTCCGTGAAGTACCCTCGTCGGCAGTAGTGGAGCACCCTTTAATCGGGAACCAATGGACGCTAGTGGGCCATTTTGCTAGCTCTACGCGGTTGGGGTGGGTCTTTAGACAATGAGGTGGATTTGCTCGTAGAAAAAGAGGACGTTACGTATTATTCATCCGTCATAAATTAATACTAGCCGCAATTTAACAAGGGAAAGGGAAGGAGTTTTTGTCCGTAAAGGAACTGGCGTAGCTCTCAGGCATAGACTGCCACGTTGCTAGCGATATAATAAACGGGAGCTGCAAAATAAAGCAGCTATTTACTACACGGGAAAACATGCGTCCATTTAGCAGGCCCGAAGAAATTTAGACAGCCTCAGGCCCCTGTTTTTGTTGGGGCTATGACCCCAGATGTTGGCGGGGTCACTCTGCTCGCTGATTTCGGCCTGAAAAAAGAAGTCCAAAGTCCCAAAGTCCCTCCCTGACCCTCCGGCTAATCCAAGACTGCCCAGAGTCCCGTAATCACCGCACTCTCGAAAGACAAGATCTAAACGTACCTTGTTTTCGCTGCACATTTTTACAGTGCATATCGAAATTTAGCTTCCCCAAATTTCGAATGATTTTCACCCGATTTTTAATTTTGAGGATGCCATGTATAAATCAGTAGATGATCTTGGCTCAGATATCGCCGTGTCAGTTGGAGTTGGATGGGAAATTTTCACGGCGATTTACGGGTGGCTGCGTAGTAAAAGAAAAGGCCCTTTTTCCATCATAGATCAACAGAGTGATTCGAAGTGGCGTTATTTATTTATTTAGTCCAAAGTCCATTTGCAGGCAAACTGCCCAATCACAAATAGGATGGTTTAAAATTTAAAAATAAAAACATACAAATAAAACCCACAGATGACAGATAACACAAACTAAGTTAATGAGAAGTAAATATTATGTTACGAACATAACTTTTAAAGTTGGCTATAAAATGTGGAAGAGAATCCAGTTGAAAGCTGTTATCGATGTGTTGACCTGTACGTGCACATGGTGCTTCAAAAACAAAAGAGGACCTAATTTTCCTCTCTTGTTGCCGTTCGATAATCAAAAATGCTATAGTTAGATAGCGGTGGCTGATTTTGAAAAGAAAATTTGTTGAGACAAAACTTGCCTCTGCGCTTAGCTGGGAGAGGGAGATAAAGGAGCGTTTAACGTTCATTACAAGGCATATAGAAACGATTATATTTAAACAATAGAGTGCGAGAAAGCTTCCGCTGAACTGATTCAACAGCACCGGAAAGGTATGCGAAACGAAAACTCCATACTTGACTACAGTATTCAATTTTGGGGCGAATAAAGTAAAGTGTGTGGAAATGCTAAAAGAATTCTGATAGTAACGTATAGCAAAGTCCGCACTCAAGAGAAAAGGAATAGGCAAAACATTGGGGAACATTTGAAGATAAGTAATTAGAGTTAAACCAAGCAGTAAGAGAACTCATATCTTCGTGAAGAAGTAGATGATAAAATATTTTTAAATTGTTTGCGTAGAGTAGGAAAGATAACGATAAAATATCGAACAAAAGATTCTTCATCGTTGATGCAGGGATTGAAAAAGAGAGATTTTAGTATACATTTTTGGGGCTCACTAGATGAAGGCGACACGCCAAAGAGGGAGATAAAACAGCTGCCATTCATTAAGAACGAAGAAATCCAAGAGAGTAAAGGCTCACCGATACAGCAGTGATTTAATTTGAGTAGAAGAGTCAAATGTTTTTGAGAAATCTGTATAGATAAGCTAAGAGTATCGTAAATTTTAGTGACCGCGAAACCAGATTTGAAAATAAGGAAAATGCTTAACAGCTTCCAGGAAGAAGGAAATTTAACAGCCCAAAGCCTTATGTTCAGTAGAATTCATAGGGGGCAAATAAAGGAGATGCGAGATTTTTCACCAAAAAAGTTAAGAATAGTAAGGAAGAGAAGATATATGGAATTAATCAATCAAGAGAAGATATATGGAAATAAATTTCAAGAAGATTACTTTAGAGTGAAGAGATATAAGGACAGAAATCCATAGAATAGTTAAAAGAAGGGGAAAGTAAACGAGTCACAGTATACTGAAGAGAAAAACAGTGCGAAAAGATCACAAACGTCCTGAGAATGTGCAGTAGTATCGTTTTTAAAAGTTAGGGAGTCGGGTATAGTAGAAGATAATTTTTAAGACCTAAAAAAGAACCAGAAGTTTTAAGGGTCATTCAACAAAATCAGAGAAGATGCAATGAGTGAAAATTAATCGCGCATTGCAAGTTTTATTTTATTCTTGGCAGCATCCAGTAAATGAGAAAAACCAGCAACCTTAGTCTAAAATCTATATTCGTGCAGCATTTTCGCTATAAAGCGCGCGTTTAACTCTCTCAATAGGCGTGAGTTATCACTAAAAGATTACTAGTTTAACATATTTGATTGAGTTCAGCGAGCTTGGAAGGCGAGGCGGTCAAATGGAACAAGTGTTGGCATAGGTCAAGAACGGAGAAATAATGTAATTTCAGAAACAGGAAACAGTAAAATGTTAAATGCCAGATCATAATGAAGAGTTCAATTCATGCTCTATTCATTTGATAATCCCAGAGAGTTATTAAAACATAGACATTACTAGGACATTTTACGGTTACGGTAGTTAACTTGTAAATGTTCTGTGATATTGGATACGTTACACAGCAACGACAGATAAACAGTTCTTGCAATGACTTCGCCTGCGAAATTTTCCGTGATTAATGCAAGAAACGATCGGAGGTTCAATGCAGAGTTGGGACTTTACGACAATTTTAGTAAACCTTTTTTTAAATACCAAATTCACTCACTTCTTTGCTACTCCAAGTATAAAATTTACTACGTTTTCAAAACAATCCAATATAAAGACTGAGAAATAGCTTGCTTGTACAAATAATATGTCCGTTCGGCTTTAATTTGAATTTACAGTTTTCAATGTACAATTTACAGAAAGTGGAAAATTTCTCAAATAACAAATTGTTTATGACTTTATAGTAACAAAACAAATATCGTCAGAAATACAAGGACAAACTGGAAAGGAAATAGATCTTGGTTTCGACAAGAAAATGGGCAGATGTTTTGCAAGATATGCAGGAAAATACTTGTGAACAATGGTAATCATTTAGGGCGTCATTCAAATTAAAAAAATCGTAAATTTAACATTTCAAATCCTAAAAACGTTGCTATTGCATAAAAGTTAATTTTGTTCTACTGTTAGTACAAAAATTTGGCTTGAAAAAAATTCGGAATTCATAGATATACCATTTTCGAGTCAAATTCATAGATTTTTTGTACAAATGCATAATACTTTCGATTTTTTCACATCAAATTCGTAAGTTTAAAAAAAAATTCGTGAATTTCAAATTCATAATTTTTGCACATAAAGATCATAATTTATGTTTCAAATTATGTCTGGCTTGGATATGGAAGCATTTTTCCCCGAACTTGGAGGTTGCGTTTTTTATGTACTTTCAGTGTCTTTTCTAACAACGCGCTTGGTATGTTTCGGGTGGGTCTGACTTGCAAGCCTATGCCTCAGTGTTTTTTAGTCCTTTGCGGGCAAAAGCCCCTTTCCCTGCCTATGTCTCAGAGTTCTTTAGTCCTTTGCGGACAAAAGCCTCTTTCCCTGTATTTATTAATGCTGCAGCTACTGAGTACTGTTCATGACGGAAGAATAGCACGTAGTAAATATTTTTCACGCAGATTAGAGCAGCATTAAAACCAACATGATGGTGCCCAGATGGAGAATGAAACTGAAGATAGAACAGTGGTCAACAGTATAACAGGACTCCAATATAAAAATGTCTGTTAATTGCCTAACTCAACAATTGGAAATGGTTTAACTGCTAGCCATATACTTATTGAATAAATAAAATCCTTACCCTCTCATGTATCCTCTCGTTCATGCTAGGCTTCTTCTTCGACGCTCGTTTCACATTCAATAATCTCACTAACGGCTTGATTGTTATACCCTGAATAAACACTGTGAAGTATATTACAGCTATCGTTGTTGTTACGAACATCGGTTGCAATGGAACATGCTTTTCGTCTATTAATAATACTAACGCAAATGCAACAGCTCCTCGTAATCCTACCACAGAAATAAATTAATACATCAATACCACAATATACACGTCTGTCTACTGGTCATAGTCAATATTAATAACATCATAATTACCTCCGTACGACATAACAAATTGATCCACTTTCGAAAGCTTATGTAACCTAAAACGGTTAGCTAGAGCAACTAATAAAATCACACCTAGAATTACATAATAATAACAATTATGGTAAATCTCACAATAAAAACTCGTCATATAAATATATACACATGTGTGGTTTGGTAGTTCTTACCGCAAACTCGGAAAAACGAGCAAAATAGTATTGTTAGAAAAACAAACGCTACGTTGAAGACATGACGATTGTTAATGGTGGCAACACCCAGGAACATGAATATAATCGTTTCCGACGAACTTGAAAGCATTTTCAGAGCGTATTTAACAGTTGTATGTGACTTTTGTGATATATTCGATTCCACATAGTTTTTCATTGTAATACCGCAAAACGTAATCCTGGAAGTTAGAAGGAAACACAAATTGGAGTAAGATTAATGATGTTGATGATGTATGTAAGAGTTTGTTCATGGTTTTCGCGATTAGGAAGAAAATGAATAAATATTTAAAATGTCAAAAACTCTTAAAGGTTTTTGATGGTCTGTGTTTTTCATTAATCCTCAAAAGTTGAAAACAATTTTCACTTTATCACGAGCAATAAAATTTTTTGGTGGGAAAGTGGATATGAATTAAAAGTACAATATCTCCTTAGAGCTCATTATATTTGCTTACAGTTTTATAAATATGGCAGTTTTTGTTAGTTTTCATATTACTTACGCCAAAATTCCACTCATATGGAATATTTCTGCATTAAGATAAGCTAAATAAGCCATCACGAATATGAAAATAGGCTCTATGACGCGAACGTGGTCAGTGAATCTTGTGGCTAAGCCAGTTAAGAATCCCCATATCACACCTAAAATTATCGAAACATTCAAATCATTTCAACATGCCTACAAAATCAACTCGGAATTCATACCAATAATTGTTCCACCGATAGCAACTACAAAGAATGATGCAACACCACTAGCCACATCTGCTGCATTAATATTTTGTATTCCGATTTCATTGTAGGCTTCCATCATATGATACAGGACCACCTAATATAGAGGTATACAGTGTTAAAATTGATCTTCTCATTAAAATATTTAGTTGTGAAAGATAAACAAAATTGAATCAGATTAATTCAAATCAATCATACTTACAGTGACAGCATCGTTAAGTAACGATTCACCAAACACAACAATATACAGAACTTCATCAACATGAATTTCTTCAAATACAGCCAAAACAGCAACCGGATCGACGGCCGATATTAGGGACGAAAAAAGGAACGAATCTAA
The DNA here is from genome assembly GCA_963978885.1 of Nemotelus pantherinus. Lineage (NCBI taxonomy): Eukaryota > Metazoa > Arthropoda > Insecta > Diptera > Stratiomyidae > Nemotelus > Nemotelus pantherinus. The sequence continues at coordinate 192,013,810 of OZ022263.1, read as the reverse complement.
TAGTGGAATTTCCACTGTAAACATTCCGGTAAGGCCACAAGCCCACAGTGAGGCACCTGAAAATAGAAAAGAAAATGTTTTACTTAAACTGCTTTCAAATGGGGTCGATATTATTATTCGTTCCTGATTTTGAATAGTTCTCATCAAACTCACCAATTGTTGCGATATTAAATATTGTGCCGACCACAGCCATAAGCAAAATTGTACCTAAATTATCGAAAAATAAACGATTTGGCATAAAATAGCCGGCATCTAATATTATCGGAGGTAGCATATAAAAGAAGAATGTATTTGGTGTCAGCGGTGACACTTCAACTTCTGTTGCAAAATATAATATAACTCCAATTATTGCACCAACTACGATTAAAAGGCATGATTCTGGGAAGATCCTATGAAGTTTCGGTGTCATATGAAAACCTGAAATTAAAATATTAATTAAATGTGATTTATTAATATAATATAATTTAAATGTAAATATAACTAAAGGTATACAAAAATAATTAAATTTTTGAAAAGACATATTTGTATAAAACTAGAGACAAAAGGTTGGGATCTACAAGTGAATTGCAGTAGAGAGTCCGAGCATTACAAATATTGTAAAACTTGAATGTTCGACGGATAATATTCCATTCAACTTACATTAGAAGCAAAACATTTATTTAATGTTAGCTTCATATAATCTGATATTCCATTCTAATCTAATTGTAATCATGGGTAGGTATGTTTTTCCTGTACTTTAGAAAATGTATGCTCGAATATATCTTGGAAATCAATGATTTTTATAGAGCAATAAGCGATAGAGTTCACTGTTAAATATGAAACCTTCACTAGAGCAAGTTCAAAATTAAAAAAAAAAACGCCCGGATTCTTTCTGAAATTAAAATTTGCTCAATTTGAAATTTGCTTCCAATAAAAAACTACTTATATATTCTTTGATTCGAATTTTCGAAGGTGCCTATCAAACAATGAAAATGAGCGCAAACATGTACATTTGAAATAAAAGTATATTGCCCTCAAAATAGTAATTATTGGCAAGAAATTGATTTTAGGCATTTATATTGATACACAGTGGCTAACAGCTTAAATAATGCGGCCAGCTATTGCAGAGAAAAAGTAATGAATATTTAAAAATCTGAACGTATTTTTTAAGGGTAATAAATCAATTGCAAATGTTTAAAAATGAAAAAATTAACTATATAATAAAAATATGAAAAAATCAAACAAACATTTTAACAAATGTAAATTAACATCAGTTTTTCAGCGAAATGATCCATAGTAGCTCGCCTAGCTTTACTCATATCAGGGGAAGAAAAATAGATTGAAAATATGTGTATAATATAATAGTGGTTGGGATCTAATCAGTTGCCTTTCAGATTTGTTGTGTCGACAACATCGTTTTGCACTGTATATCTTTAAAATAATTTTTGTTAATTAAAGGAAGATGTGCAGAAGCATACGTACATTTTACGTTATGCTGATGCAAATAGAGGCTGAAGAGTTAGTAGCAAGCAATCGCGATAATGAGCAGGAATCTTGTAAGTGGTTAACCTTTCTTTAAGCTTAGTACGGAGATTCGATAAAAGAAAAGCAAACCAAACTCTTTCTATGATAGCAGTAAAATTATGGCCACAGAGAAATCGAATAGAATTCTCCACAATGGTGCCTTTATGTGCTAAAATTAAGTGCCATAACAAGTGTGGTTTTTCATAAAATTAAAATTTGTTGAAACTATTTGCACGGTTCAAGATAAGATATTGTTTAAAACTGTTTAGTTTGAACAAACAAATGATGATGGCAGCCTGTGTCGATCATTAAAATACATAATAATGTATCGATCATTGATTAACAATTAAGAATTTACATGGTGCAATTTATTACAATTTTTTGTTACGAACAAGTTTCACCTCGGAACTCTGTAATAATTTGGTGATATCACTAGTTAAATTTGTGCTTTCTATTTCATCTCCAGTAAAGTTTATGTGAAAGTGTAAATTTCAGCCAAACTGCGTACTAGCCTTAACTTTCAGTAATCTTTTTAACTCGCATAATAAGTTATTTATAAATCTCAAGAAAAGAAAAACGCTGACGACCACGCAATAAATGATGATTTTTTTTGGGAACAATAGCTTGAAATCACATATAACATTCTAATGTGTTTAGTGGCAATCCAGGATGAAGCTTCAAACAAAACAAAATAACGATTCACGGTTCGAAGTGAAGATAACCAGTTAATGGTCTCAAATACATTTTAGCGTCCAGTGTGGGGAACTGAATTTTTGTTAAAGGATATATGGACAAAGTATATTATTTGAAAATATGATAGGTCCCTTTATCACTAAGTGCAATTAAACACATCAAAGGCAGTTTCCAGTGTTAAGAATACATTAATTACAAGCATAGTTTTTCACTCATGCAACAAATTATCTGAAAACTTTGCGCAGTCACCAGATCTCAACGAAATTGAAAATAGATGTTCATTGCTAAAGCGAGTAATCTACGGATTTACTACTACGGATTAAAAATATATATTGGAAGATGACAAAAGGAGAGCAATAATAAGGCCCAATTATGCAAAAAAAGCTTGTCGATTCTAGGCTGAATAGACTGAAATTGCCTTTTAAGTGGAATTAACATTCCATTTAAAATTAAGTAAAATTATTATTAAAATACACTAAATAAAATAATCTGTTTTGAATATATAATTTTTCGTAAATAATGTAATATTCTTTTAACTACCGATCTTTGGAAATGGTTAGCAGTGTTGCTGTAATGGTTGACTGTATGAGGAGTTAGGGGTAGTCATGTTTTCCAAAAATCGATTTTTCGAAAATTTCATTTTCGCAAAGCAAGATATTTTGAAAATATCGACAAATTCAAATAAATTCAATGAATAGTTTTATGAATTACTGAAAGCTCAGTGATAAAAACTATTTTTGAGCGTTTAAAGATTATGAGCATGAACTTAACTTAAGTACCATCAACTTCATACTCTGACACTAATCCTTGCATTCCTAGCAATAACTTAGATTCTGGGTTATTTTCAACCTTATACTGCAAAGCAAGATTTGTGGGAAATGAAATATGGCGATAACTTGGTTTACAACAATTTTTTTTTCTTAAATTTTGTCAAATAAAGTTAAAACATAATATAATGATCTTATATTATTTGTTTTACAAAATTAATCAGCTTTCTGTTAGAAAAAAAACGATATAATGTTGTCCACTTAATTATAATTCCAGGGACTTGGTTGAAATTTGCTGACAAATTGTCTGTTTACAGACGGGACAAAGAGAATATGAAAGGTGGCTGTGTATTAATTTATTTAACGATATATTAGTCAGGAGTTTTTACTCTGACAAAACACCAACCAAAAAATGATCGTTCGATCAAAGGAGTTGTGCACAGTTGCGAACTTTTTTTTAGTGGAAAAAATTGTAGGAGAAACGATATACAATAAAACGAGTAACTGATCAAATGTTTCCACAAATCGAATTCATTCGACTCTTGAAAAGTATCTGTTTTGCACATGCCTCAGAAACCAAAACAAACTCTAAAAATTGACTTATTTAGATGAAAAAAAGTACCGCTAACTTGAACGCTTTGCTTACTTTTTGTTAATAAGTTTTTGTTTATTCGCCGAAATAGTGAATCTACAACTTTCCTGTTGCGCAGTTTTTATATAATCTGTTAAAATGCATATCTTCGGAGAGTAAAAACCAATCTCTCAAATTGTTAGCTCCCGAAGTTGCAACGCGTGAAATCACTAAGCAGTGTAAAATTAATCAACCGATTGTTGTAAAAATAAAGAAAACTAGCGGCAGAAGTGGTTCAAAAGATGGAAGACCCCAAAAATATCGTCAAGAGAAAGCCGTGAAATGGCTCGATTTCTAATAATTGGCAACGTTCAGACTCTATTGCCAAATTTAGGATAGAAAGTTGTAGAAAGAAAGAAAAGACCAGCGCTTTATCTGAAAAAGAGTTTTTTTTTCGCAAACACCCTGCATGGACAGCAGATGACTGGAAACAGGATTTAAAAAATTTATAAAAATAATTTGAAGTAAATCAGCTGTATAACCAGCTCTTCTTTAGGGATGCATTGTCCAAAACAACGTTGATGCTCTGTTTGAGATAGAAAGAACATTGAAAAAAAGAGAACTATTTACTTATTTTAAGGACAAATTAGCCTATTACTATTGAAAAAATCGGGCTCCAAGGCAGGTACTATTTCAACACGGTGGGGACCCCAAACATACTGCTAAAATAGTCTAACATTGGATGGAAAGCCAAAAGTATGATGTATTAAAGCGGCCTGCCCAGAGCCCAGACGTAAGTTCGATCAAAAATATGTGGGCTTACTTCAAAAAAAGGTTGACTCAATATTTTCAACCAACGAACAGGGTTAATGAATTATAGAGTCGGGTGAATGACAAATGGATCGAAATTTCACCTTACATATTAGAAAATCTTTAAAACAGTATGCCCAATAAACTTAATGAATTAAAGAAAAATAAAAGATTCTGAATTAAGTACCAAAATTAATGAAGTTTATTCTCTTCCCAAATAACGTGATTAATTCTTCCCCTTGATCGCAAGATGAAGAACTTATCATAAGTGCAGACAATTGGTTGGACATTTTCAAATAGTAAAAATTGTTAGAAAATTTGTGTTGACATATCATTACAACTACATAGATTATAAAGAATAAAAGACTAGCGCATCAGAACCACTCGAAAACTGATTTTGGAAGAAATTGTCTTTGAGTAACTTAAAAATGTGGAAAGAAGTAATACACTTCTTTGTAGAATCATATCAACCATTTCTTACTCAAAGTAACAGAAATCATTTCCAGACAGCATTTCTTATAACACAAATTTTCAAATGAAAATGTTCAGTACTGGCAACAATTTTCCAAAGCAGCAGCCATAAGCCTACCAAAACAAGCTCGTGCTAAAATCAACCTATCCTTTGAATTTCGTTTTCATCCAGGGATATCATCGAAAGTTTCAGCGATTTCGTTTCGGACGTTAAAGAGGTGAAAAGATTTTTTGGGCTGCCACCCTCAACACTTTTCAAATATTCGAAACGTTAATATTTCTTGTTAGTTGTCATTGTAGGATCATTCAAATTTGAAAATTCAATGACAACATCGCGTAGTAAAGATATGCCAAAAAATTACAAAAATCCCCATAGCTGGCAGCCCTTTCATGATTTTTCTACGGAATTCCTACGACAGCTGGTTTACAATAAGGTCCATTGACTCCATAAATATCGTTTTGATTCCATTACTGGATCGGAAGTTCTAGGGAAAAAAGCCTTATTTTTTTGAGCAAATTTACAAGGTTCAAGAGACAAAAATACCATAGCTGGCAGCTCTATTCTAATTTTTCAACTAAATTTCTACCAAATGTGGTCTGAAGTAAGGTCCAAATACTGTGTGAAATTTGTTAAAATACGATGGCTGAATCGGAAGTTATGGGCAAAAAGCAGTTTTTTCCCAATGACTTTTGAAGATGGCTCCACTGCCATAGAGTTGCCTGCATTTTAAAATCACTTCTATCAAACCTGCTCCTAGTTACTGCCTACATGTCCTGTAAATTTCATAATGATCGGTTAATCTGGTCGTCAGTTCTCGTGAACAGAATTTTCGAGTGCTGAAAATAGAGGCAACTTGGTGATGGGCTGCCATTCTTGTGCAACTCTGAATTTGAAAATTTCAAATTGACATTGTGGACAAAGGTTAAAATTTACCAAAAATGTGAATTTTTTATCAAAAATCGGAAAATTTTCAGGAGAGTCGATGATTTGAAGGATTTTTTTCGCGTGCCTGCCGTAACTACAGGGTTGTCCGCACAGTCTTGAAAACCCATGTGTGTTAAGTTTTACTCAACACCAATATGCTCTGCAAATTTCACGATGATCCAATGTTTCCGTCAGAAGTTATGACAACTCCAAATTTGAAAAAAAAATCCTTGCCTAATTCTAGGCACTCAGCACCCACACACGGCTCAAAATTTCCTATTTTTTATCATAGACAAGCACAAACCATAATACGGTTTCTCTTCGAATGCTTTTTTTAAACAAAAATATACTCTGGATTGAAATCTAGGAGTATCAGAAAATTCACTTAAATGCCCGCCGCAGCCAAAGGGTTACAGGTATCTTAATTTTAGAAATATCAATTTTAAAAGAAATATGAATTTTTAGCGAAAATGAGTCTAATATTAATTTTCTTCGAAAATCAGTAAATATGATTGATTCAGATGCAAAATGATTGATTCAGATGATTCAGATGGCCTCCGGCTGGAAAAATCACTTAGGACACTTTAGTTTCAATCCTTTGATACATTAGTCCAAATTTTGACCTTGTAAAGCTCAATCGACACATAAAACGCTTAATATTGGATATAACTCACTTATTTTTAGTATTAATATATTGCGATATTTGGGGAAATAAATCTTCACTTTTCTTTGTTTCATCGAGTTTATCGAGATAAAATCGAGTTTTCTTGTATCGGAGCCTCGAAAATAGATCGTTATAATAGACTCTTCTACCACCAATTCATGCTTTCAAAAAATTATAAACAACATTTCCAGCTGGGGAGTACCTATTCAATTTTTATCGAAATTTTTAATATTTAAATTCTTATGTCAACAAAATAACAAATAATTCATACCGATTTTCGCTATACTCGCAGACAATATCCACACTCCAATAATGAATGGTGTTTTGACACGTTCAAATTCAACTTGAGCGACTGGATACCTTTCAACTTGATGTTCCGGTTCTTCTACAGCGTTTATATTTTCCGAAGTAGAAGTTTGTATAAGTTCTGCAGCTCGCTTACTTTGCGTTCCAACATAATCTAGACCAGGATATGTGGAAGCTAGGTCCGGTGTTAAAATATGATGTGACTGAAAACATTTGATTGGGCCAAATATTAAGTTTTTTCACGATAGTGCGACATTGATTTTCGAAAAATAAACAAAAGTGTATTATAAAATGTATATAAATTAATATTTTATATAATATATAATTATACTTTTTACATAATTAGCATTTCAATTTTTGTTTTTTCAAATTATCAAAAATTAGCAATTCTCATTGTGATAGATATAAAAACCAAATTGATTTTACTAAATTTGAACAAATAAATTCACATTAAATTAATTTTAATTTTAATAATAATAGGCAACTTACACTTTCCGAAACTTCCGATTCACTTATTAAGCCTGCGGATGATAGACTTTGATTTGGACGGGCCATTGTGTTTTGTGTGCACAATAGAAGGCAACCAATTAGAAGCGTCGACATTTTGGCAGCATCGAAACGAACGAATTGAATTTTTAAATGACTTTTTCGTTTGCTACATTTGTAATTTCGATAACACGAAACAATAATCCATTCGATAATCCTAAGACATAAATTTAATTCTTGACGCAATTGACATCTATGTACAGTTTCTTCGACTAAATCACAATTATATTTATCAATATTATCATCTTTGCTAGCATCATCGTCATCATCACCATAATCATCATTCATATCAATATTATTAATATTATTAGTTTCATTATATTCCTTATTATAAGCATCTTCAGTTTCAACTACAGGTCCTTCTGTTGCTGCCGTTCGCCTGTCAAGTCTTTCAAATGTTTCATTGACCGACGGGAAGCAATTGGTTTGCATAATTTTCCAGTTCTCTATATTAGCACCACATTCATTTGATGAACAACTAGGCGTTGTCAAATCATCATTGTTTCCTGTTCGATACATCATAAATTCTCTACTGGTTTTGTCAGTGAGCCAGCATGCTCGACGTGACAGGTTCAATTCTTGAAATAAGGCCGGTTTTGTTTGATCCGAATCGGATTCAGTGCTGCTACAGGTCTCATCAGCAGCAATCATTTTGCTGTTATTGTGATTTTTGTGTCGGTGAGTTATGGCGACAACGTCCGTCAGCTTCGAAATCGAATGATGACTTAATTTCTGAAAAAGTATAAAATATTGGTTGTTATTTTCATTTGTCCATTGTGTAGAAGTCTAAGATTTATGCATTATGGATTATTTTTTCATTGCTAATATTTATTATTTTAATCCTTTCATATGAAAAATCAACACTAATAGAAAAATTAAAATTTAGTCATATTATTCTTCTTAAAATTGACACATGCAAACATCACGAGGATCTTTTTATTCTAGATCAAAAACTGGTGGTTTCTTTTATTTGAACTTGAGCCATATTTTTACATGCATAATCAGTTTCAACAAACAAGACTAACATGTTCATTTGAGAATTGTAATTCAAAGTACATAATATTTGCATTACAGAACAAGATCATATGTTTCTAATTGGTAGGACTCTGCTATATTTTGTTGAAATTTTGCAGCAAATCTAATTCAAATGTCATGAAAGAGTCGAAATCGAACAAGGTCCATACTAAAATTGTTTAAATATTTGATGAAATAAAAAAAATTGCCAACTGTTTAAATACTCCAATCAACGGACGGTTCTATGTGAGTAAATAAAAAATGGACTGCTAAATATAACAGAGAAAGGTCACACAGATACAAATGCGTAGTATGAAGAGCTACTTAAACTTCCATGAGCGTATCAACGATATTCGGAAACGGAAGTCCAAATACGTATTCAGCACAGCTGAATTACAAAAATTAGTGAAAAGGCTATTTTTACGATAGTAAGTTCGAACAATAATCAAGCACCGTAATTTCACAAAGCGGAGTTGTTTTAAAATACATTTCAATCAAATCTGAAGTGTTTTCTCTCTCGCATTTTCCATTTTTCTAAAATATTTACCTACATATACAAACAAACGACCAACAAACGATCAAAAACAAACTAAATATGTATATCAAGCCATAATTGACACATTCGTGAAGGCATTTGAAATTCAGCATAACATCAACACATCAAGCATTTGCTTATTTAGCATAAAGTACTTTGTCGTCAATTTATATGTACATGTGAAATGGTTTTTACATGAAAATAGATACGTGTTGGCTGACTAGGTATGAATAAATCACGACGTTCTATTAATACGCAAAGTCGCTTTCGACATTGACTCCAATCCAAATAATATCCAAAATCAAATTAAATTTGATAACAAACTGATTAGACAATAAATCAATATTCGAAGTGTAAATCCAGAACATTGAAATTAACAAAAAGTAATTCTAAAAGTAATGTGTTTGTTCGGGCGTGTCAAAACGAACGATAAAGATCTCAATCGTGAAACAGGATTTCTTTGCAATCTGACATAATTTTTCCACGATTTTATAGGTTATTTACCAGTCGACTAGCTGCTTCCATTGAATTTACGTATATTCTCGATGTTCCTAAGTACGCGTCATTTTTTATAAAAATAGATACGGATACGTGAGTACATGATTATCAATAAGAGTATTATCAAAAGAATCATTTTTTTGATGAGTTCCCGTAGATAACAGTTAAAACAAGCCGCTATTAAATTGTTTTGCAAAGAAAATATTGTTTTTTCATGTTTTTCATCATGACTAACAATTAGTTGCCATTAAATTCAGTTACATACCTACACATTGCGAGCTATGTTTTGATAGGTTTTTTTTGCATTCTCGTCAATCTCCCTCATTCTTATCTAGGTATGATACAATCACAGCAACTTTTAAATCTTCGAAAATCCAAACTGTTTTATCAAATAACCAGCGATGATTGATCACAATTTTCATGAACTGTTGAAAAAATTCTTCGATGGCATGCGGCATGCACGCTGCTTATTGAATACCAAAACAGGAACAATAGAACTGACGATAACATGCACATATGAAGATAGAAGCTAACTGCGTTACAGTACGAATGTTATACTCAATATTTATAAATATACGTAGATGTAATGATTCGATGAGAACGCAAGCATTCATTTCCTATAGTCATTAGCCAGTCTAAAAGAGACGTTAGCTAAAGTCTGGAAACTAGATATTCAAGCCATTGATCACATTTAAGTGCTTCGGTAATTAATATTGAGAATTAAACTGTCGAAAAAATTTGATAATTTTTTACGGAGACAAGTGAATACTTAATAGCGTTATTATAAAACAGCCATTTCCGGAGCATGCATATGAAGAATGATGAATTTTCGGTTAAGCTACAAATAAGTTACAAATTTTGTATACAAATAGATCTATCAACGAGGCTTAAAGGGGATAAGCTTGCTGAATGTTTTGTGAATGTTATTTGTAATATAGTTATCTTCAAAATGAAACTGGAATCTGATTACAGTCTCAATCGAAAAAATGCAAAGAATCCAAAAAGATCGTCTATATAGGCGAGAAGGATATCATCCAGCCCACAACACTTCTATCAATGAACAGGAGCCTCAATAATGGATTACTAGTGTTAAATACACCAAAATAATACTGAAGCCATCAAAACTTATATTTTATCCAAAAAAAAAATGATTGATGATACTTGTCTGTTCTTCATGCATTCCGAGTAAAGTCTAAGATACCGTAAAAGGATTGGAAATCGAACTAGCTTAAGATGAATTTAGGACCAATTAGGTACCGATCTTTGTTCTAAGGATATAATTTTTGGCCAAACAGAATCAATTTTTGAAAATTGTTTTCTAGTATAGCCTAGTACGGAGATTCGGTTAAGAAAAATTGAATCGAACTCTCCTTAATACTACAGTAAAATTATGGGTAAAGAAAATTCGAATAGAACTCTCCACAACGGTCCATTTATGGACTGAAATCAGTGTGCCAGCCCACAATAAATACCTTGTTAAGTGCGGTTTTGATTGAATAAACCAAAATATATATTAACCATTCCGCTGTCGACTATCATAGCGTACAAACGAAATTTAGTTATATTGGGCCATACTGGTTTGCAAATTTACAGTTAGTTTCTTTGGTTTTTTCTCTTTTCAAAGCTAGTCGAGTAATCAAATCAATCAATCCAATAATTTTTTTAAAAGGCCAGATATCGTTTCTTCCACTCTTTCAGCAAAACTACTTAATACCAGTGAAGGAAGAACAGTTTCCCTCCATTGAGCCAATTCGTAGATGCTGATGAGAATATCACTGCAAAGGAAGTACGTATGCCACCGCTTACTAAATTTAATTTGATACGAAGTAACATCTCACAAATTTTAGAAATATTAATGGGAGCTAAGCGAAAACAATCAGATATTTCGACTAGAGAGTTTATTGTTAAGGGTAAATCATTTCGGGAGATAGGAGAAATTGTTGGGCGGACACATCCTACAATTCAAAAAATTATAAATAAGCGGATATACGAAGGATCCTTAAAGAACAGGCCTGGAAGAGGAAGAAAGAAAATTCTTTCACAACATAATGAACGGCTCATTGTTCGCAAGGTAAGGGCAAATTCCAAAACAAGTGCTCCGAAATTGACTGCGGAAGTGCTCACGACGCTTAAAAAAGCTGTTTCGACAGAGTCGGTTCGTCGTGTTTTGCGTCAAAATAATTTGAATGGAAGAGCTGCTCGGAAAAAGCCATTCATATCTGTCGCAAATCAAAGAAAACGTTTGGAGTTTGCAGAAACACATGTAAATTTGCCTCACAGCTTTTGGGAGAGTGTCGTTTCCACAAATGAAACAAAAATTAATTTATTTGGCTCTGATGGGAAGTAAATAGTATGAAGAGAACCTAACACGGAACTCAAGAAGAAAAATCTTAGTCCAACTGTGAAGCATGGGGGTGGTAGTATTATGCTGTGGGGCTCTATGGCTGCAAAGGGAACCAGTTATTTGGAATTTATTGAATCGACTATGGACAAAATGAAATACCTCGATATACTAGAACGGAATCTGCATCAATCAGCACAAAAACTGAATTTATCTTCGGAATTTTCCTTTCAACAGGATAATGACCCGAAGCATACTTCCTACATAGTTCGTGAATGGCTTTTGTACAAGGTCCCAAAACAACTAAAAACTCCACCACAGTCCCCAGATCTCAATCCGTGGCATCCATCTATGGCATGAAATAAAGAACCGCCTGAAAAGTATGAATCCTACGAACAAAAATGAAAAGTATGAATCCTACGAACAAAAATGAGTTGAAACACAAGATACGGGAAGTTTGGGAAAACATTCCTTCTTCTTATACAGAAAAGTTGGTAGAATCAATTCCCCGGCGGCTACAAGCTGTTATAGATGTAAAAGGTCATACAAAGTATTAAGTTTTGAGTGTTTTTTTTTGGATTTTTCTATAATATTTTTGTGAAGTGTACGCTCAATTTTATGAATTGTTATTTTAATGGTATTTTTTTTTTTAATATAATAATATAAGAAATTTTTTTTTATTTGTTTGCTTTGCAAGCATTCCTGAAAATTTATAGAAAGATTTTTAATAAAAACATTTTTAAACATGTTAATTGCAACGAAATACGATTTTTGGCTGCCTGTACGCTCAATTTTGTGAGTAACTGTATATATATATATATATATATATATATATATATATATATATATATATATATATATATATATATATATATATAAATATATATAAATATATATATATATATATATATATATATATATATATATATATATATATATATATATATATATATATATATATATATATAAAGAAATATGAATTTTCGGCGAAACGAGTCTAATACTAATTTTTTTTCGAAAGACAGTAAATATTTGTTACTTATTTTAAAAATAAGAGAAAATATAGTGTTTAAACCAGTGAATTTTCAACAAACAACTGATTCACTCTAAATTTTAAAAAAAAAGAAAGAGGTTCCCTCTAGAAAAAAAGATGTTCACTCTAAATTATAAACTTCTACTCTTTATCTTTTAAACTTTTATCGATCATTAAAATACTTGGTAAAATAATGCAGTTGATAAAATAATTCATTACCAATACGTTTTACATGAAAACTTCCTATTGATTTAGTGAAATCATTAGCTATATTTTTGCTTTATCTTTATATTTACTTCGCACGGTGAGTCATTTATAAATGTTAAAAATAGGAAAACGCAGCGATCACGCAAGAAAATCAAATATTTCTGGGGAACAATAATTTTGAATGATGAAATCAAATATCATAGGTGCGCTTTTTGGACTCCCGAGCAGATCAAATTTTGTTAATTATATTGAATACAACAACAAACCGCTGCACATGTCAAGTCACTGAAGCAGAAATTTGTCTATGGGCTTAAATGTAGAGAGTGCTGGTAACAGTAAGAGTGTTCTAAACGGTTCGTACCACTGCTGTTGATTATTGTGAAACCGGCAGTTTGAATTGAATGAATTTGCATAGCACTCCACAGTTGTCAATTATTTTACATCAAACCTTGTAATTAATGTGCAGACTGTTTTTGAGTGTTTCAGTGCACATTGCATTGTAGATTATTTCATATGCAAGGTTCATGTCTGATTTCAATTAAAAACCAGATAAGAATTCATTCAGGCGTTTTCTAAGTGTCATTCTAGTTTAACAACTAACCTAAGCGAAACCTCAGCGAATGCCAGCAACATTATCGAAAACAGCAAGCTTTCTGCTCAGGATCGTTTTTTTGCAACCCTACGCTAATCTGCTCTGCAAAGGAGCAACATAATGCGGTTAATATTCGGATGGCTTGGCGATAGCCTGCTGTGACGCTTAAAGCAAAAAAAAATAATTTTTATGTTCCGATGTGTTCAACCAGCTAATAGTCTCAGAAAAATTTTAGCGTCCAGTGTGGGAAAATTAATTTTTGTTAAGGCCAGGGATAGATGAATCAATCATTTCAAGTCGTATCTGAGAAATTTTAATATAAGCCATAACTATTGCAAAAATACTCTCATTTTCTAAAAGAAATGAAACTATTAGTCGAGTTTACGCCCACTGGCTAAGTTTTGTAGGAATAAAAACATTCAATGATAACACGAGCTGCTCATAAACGAGTATTAAGTATTAACGAGTATTAACGAGTTTCAGCTCGCCGAAAACTTAATGTATGTTAATGAGTGAATATGACACCAGAATACTTGCCTCTGTGTAACATTACACCAAAAATATGAGAACAAACTAAATTTTAGTTTACGGAGAAACTACAACTGCAACAGTTTGAGTTTGAAAAACTGTTCGGAATTCTGCACAAGAAGAATTGATAAAATTTGACTTCACCTCATTCACTCAATTTTAAATAACTTAGTAAAGCAAACAGGAATTTCCGACTTTTTCCATGTCATTATCAGCGATATAATGCTACTGAATCATGGATTATTTGCATTGCCTGTCAGGCAAAAAGGTCATGAAAAAAATTTAGCAGAAACTTAACAAACAATATTTCGCAGAATCAACTTCCGTACAATGACTACAACGACACGCCATTGCAAACTGATAATGAACGCTAGAAATATTAGTCATTCGAATACATTATGCTAAAAATAATTTCTCAATCGTCTGGCAAATCAAGTAAACTACTCAATCATATGTTTCCACAGCGATTCATTATTACTTGAGATAATGCATGTATTATTTTGGTCGTAGTAAATTTCCCTCGGACGTTTTTAATTGATTTATGCAGCATCCGTCGTTTTTTTCCTCGATGTCTGTGAGAATCGAAAATAGCACGTGTAGCCAGGCTACAGGAAAATCAATACCGAATTCTCAATGACAAAATATTTTTTTTGCATTACTGAAGCATAAGGAATATTTCGCAGTGTCCGCTTGCATTCATAAGTTCCACTAATGAGCATCATCAAGTCGAAAATGAATGAAAATGAAAATTTTCGTTTGAACGAATGCGAAAAATGATAAGCGCTATGATCCTAGTTATTAATTTGCAATAAAATGGATCTGGTGCTAAATTTAAATTAAAGCTTTCTGAAATGTCCTGTTATTCAAGGGAATAGAATAATGCAGAGTTTTGACCTTGTTACCATCTAAGGTCACGTAAAATCCTTCATTTTCAGCAAAAATATATACATACATACAGTGGCTCACAGCTTATTTGATACAGTGACTATTTAAAAATGCAAGTCACTGTAACTTTGAAATAAGAAACCTTGTCCAAAAAATTTAAACGTAGGTGACTAGATACATGTTCAATGAATACAATGGAAGCAAAAAATTTTCCAGGATTATTCCTCGGCGTCACGCAAAAGAGAAATACCACTGGCGCAGTAGAATCGCAGCTCACAGCTTATTTGATACAGACATTTCAATACGAATAAACTTCTATTTGTCGCGCGGTTAATCTGTGTTGTTTTAGTTTCTTGAATTTTTGATTGTGGTATGACATAGGTTTAGGTAATTTTTAGCAAGATCTTGCAAGTTGAAGTGCCAAAATCGAGTAGTTGTTTTAAAATGGGTCGTCGCACCACAATTGAACAGCGCGAATTGGTATTAAACCACTTTAAAAAAGGACAAAGTGTTTGGAAAATTGCTGAAATTACAAATATAAGTGCCTCTACAGTGCAGCACATAATTGAGCGCTTCGTACACGAAAATCGGGTAGAAAATAAGGGCAGAAATGCGCCAAACAAAATTTTCACAGTATCGGACGAACGATACATTGTAAGAAAAGTGAAAGCAAACCCGAAGATTTCCACCCCAAAATTGGTTACTGAGGTTCATCGTAAATTAGGGAAGTCATGTAGTGCTGAAACCGTCTGATGGGTGCCTCGCAACCATGATTTCAACGGGCGAGTAGCTCATAGCTAAAAAAAAATACAATAAGCCGATTTGCCTTTGCCAAAGAGCATGTGGGAAAGCCGTCCAAGTTCTGGAATACGGTTATATTTGCGGAAGAGTCCAAGTTTAACATTTTCTGCTCCGACGGAATGTCATATGTCTGGCACAAAGCAAAGACTGAGCTAAACAAGGAGAACCTCAAAGCTACTGTGGAGCATGGTGGTGGCAATGTGATGGTTTGGGCCTGCATGTCCGCAGCCGGAGTCGGAAATTTAGAGTTTATTGAGGAAACAATGGACAAAACAAAGTACCTCGATGTACTCAAAAACAATGTGCTGCAAAGTGCTGAAAAACTGGGTGTTCGCCACCAATTTCGGTTCTACCAAGATAACGATCCAAAGCACAAGTCGGGAATTGGCTAATTTGGAACTGCCCTCATTTTATGTCTCCGTCGGCACAGTCACCAGTTATGAACTTCATTGAGAATCTGTAGGCTTTGTTGGATAACAACATTAGAAAACACAAGATTTCTAATAAACAAGACCTGAAGAAAGTACTGCTAGAGGAATGGCAAAAAATTACTCCTGACATCACACAAAAGCTCGTTGACTCAATGCCGAATAAAATCCAGGCTCTTCTTAAGGCTAAAGGCTATCATACGAAGTATTGAAATTAACTGGAAACCTTATAATTCACAATAATTTTAATGTTTAATCAAACTGTATCAAATAAGCTGTAATATGAAATTTGTTATTACTTTTGGTTTTTTGTTTTTTTAAATGTAAAACAGCCGCTTTGTGTCAAATACAAACTTGTTTAATAAACAACAAACATTTTTCTTCAAAATGGCATTCATATTTTTGTGATATTGTTATTATGTTCTGAGTTATTACGACTTAAATTTTTAAAGAAGCACTGTATCAAATAAGCTGTGAGCCACTGTAGATACAAGCAACTTTAGAATATTGTATCGATTTCAATCAAGTGACTGCTCTACATTACGATTTCACTATCACTTCGGTTTGCTATTGACAGCAATTCGCTCGGTCACCCAAGAAACTAGGGCTCAAGCTCATAAATTTTCATTGAATGCTTCTGTCGTTATATCAGACCATATTATTGTCATTATTACCATTTCAAACTGCATGCCACCAAGGCATGCTAATGCAAAGACTATTCTTACAGTTGACAATATGACGATACAGTTGCTTGTTCCAGACAAGAACGGACTTAGAGATGCCAATCATTTTTGATGCCCACTCGTGAGTTTTGTCAATAAATTCGACACGTGGTATATTCGAAAATATCGCAAATAAATCTATTCAAGTTAATTGAAATTTCACAAAATAAATTTCTGGATCACTTTTCTTCTTCTTCCAATGACTATATTTTGAATTTAAATCGTTTTACTGTTACCACATCCAACATTCCCGCGTTTTATAAACAGCGCATTAAACTGACATTCGAATAGCATAAAACTTAAAATATTCTTTGGACAACGTAGTAGAATACTATTTTAACGCTTTTAAGTATTTTTCAATTTAATTGGGACATTTCATTTAATTACTACGACGGAATTCAGTAGCAAATGTATTTATGGTTTTCCCTAGAAATAAATCCTATCAATTCATAGAAATGTATTTTAATACTTTCATATTTATAGCTTCTGGCTCTGTTTAATTCCACAGTCAAATTGTAGGGACATTTTTTTGTCCCCTGGTTACCTTGAAATAGACATTTCACCAGCTTATGCCCCTACTATTTTGTATATGATTCTACAGTCCTAATGTGTATATGTAAATATTAGCATCTTAAGTGAATTTATTGCAAATTCCCTAGACACACAATGGCGCCCCAATGTGAATCCGTAAACCGTGGTTCAAGCTTAAAACACACAAGGTACATCAATTGTTTCATTATCTTTATAAATATCTTCTCAATTCCAACTTCGTGATTGCATACATATCTCCCAGTAAATTTCCATCAATCATTATTATCATCATCAAATCCAACAACTGTTTACACATTAAAATATCATTAAGTATTGTTCTATAGTGTTTTCTTTTTTTGGTTATTAATTATGTAAACACATTCGATTCACTTAAGCAACGGTGACAGTTTCTGCCATTTTCTTATTTTTTTCCGTAGTATTATCCAGTTTTTCTGTTTTATCTTTTTTTATCCCGACCATTTCGCTCAACCTAGTAATTCATCTTGTCAACTGGGTTTTATCTTTTGCAGTACACTCGAAAATATATGATTCGTATGGTTCAATATTTAGACAATTTACCTCCTACTTTATGTTATTTCTAGTGCAGAAGCAGAATAGTACAAAACGTTGTTGTCAAAAGTTTGCATGCCGGGACTAAACGATATGAGATTAAGATTATCTTTTGTATGTTTTGGCTACCAAGAATGGGGTTACAACGTTTGTATTTTTAACTCTTTAACTGTTTATGGTTTTCTGGCATAAGTCTGAGAATTAAAATAGTTTGAAGAAAAATATTTAGACATCCGCTCACATGATTGTTTAGTGAAGACTTAATGCCCACAGTAGCATGATGATCGCTTTTGAAGGTCACGCCTGGGGAAGATTTTTAGCCTAATTACGAAAACGCCACGCGACACAAACTACATCAAAGTCACATACTCCACATTATATTTCGTTTCTATTTTCCTAGTTTCAATTTTCTTGTTCCACGTTCGTGATGGCTTAGGCCCCCATTCACGAGCATTCCATCAATTCAAATGGCCTGAGGCCAGGGCAAAATCTCACCGTGTGTGGGAGAACTCGGAAGGACTCATGGACTCAAGGAACCAAATTGGATTTCCAATCAATCCAAAGTCCATTGAGTCAGGCCATCGGGCCATTTTTTGGCTCGACCATGTGTGAGGAAATAGCAGGCCGAGTTTGGACAATCCAAACAACGTGGCAGTCTTGCTTCACACGCTGACCTGTGACCAGCTCATTGACTGTTTCTGTGATTATTTTATTTAATCGAAAAATTCAGCATAATGGATAGTGGTGGCCATGATTTTGTTTTGGAAGTTATCGAATAATATAGGTCACGTGAATGTATATTATATTATTTGACCCAAGCCTGCAACCGCTTGCTAAGTACCGCAAAGTAGCGATCAATCTTTCGTGAGGAGTCATAGTTTACCTCATATTTGTATGCTTTCGTTTGATAAATGGGGTGACCAACCGTAGCAACGTGTTATATGTCGATTCATCCATTGTTAAATAATTTTGCCAATCAGAAGGCTCAAATGTAAGTTCCTTTACCAAATTTACATGACTCATTTGTTTCCGTTTGGCAAGACATCCTTTTTCGCATTTCCTTTTTGGTTTTCATCTCTTTATGTAGATGCAAGTCGCTTTTTATTCAAGTTTATCTTTATTTTTTTCTAAATTAATGACAGAAAATCGAATGGACTGACTGGATCGACTGGAGCTAAATTGGACCTACACCAAACGGACTCAAGCCAAATGGACTCAAGCCATTTGAACTGTTCGTGAATGGGGGCCTCGGAAGTTTGTATATTTCGCTTTTTTTATTTAAGTTACTATGTACAATGCTACCACGAATTATTAGTTGGGTTTTTCTGAGAAAAAAGTTGAAAAGTAGCATCGATAAAAACTGCCGCCAGTACTACTATTTTAATCTGTCCTCGACAGAGGCACGAAAAGCTATTTACTGATTGGAAACAACTATGAGCCGGTTTAGACGAGCGGTTTTTTGCTGGATCCAGCACGAGCTTTTAGGAAAGAGAAGTGAAAGACAGAACGGAACAGCGAGCACGAGTGATATAGTTGGCCATCGAGCACGGCAGCGATTTTTCTGTCATTTTCTTAGAAATAATTTCAGGCTCAGACATTTTTCCGTAGTAAGCTCGATTGCTACGAATATAAAAAACTGTGTGCTAGCACAGCAAGAAATCGCTCGTCAAAAATTTCAACGAGCACCATCGGCTAGCAAATTCTGTGCTGGCAAAA
This sequence comes from Nemotelus pantherinus, assembly GCA_963978885.1. Taxonomy (NCBI): domain Eukaryota; kingdom Metazoa; phylum Arthropoda; class Insecta; order Diptera; family Stratiomyidae; genus Nemotelus; species Nemotelus pantherinus. Next base: position 191,994,153 of record OZ022263.1, on the reverse strand, counting down.
CACAACATCGCTCGTCTAAACCGGCTCTATGCTTTGACGCAGCTCAAATACCGGTCAAATATTTGTTTCAGCATGATACAACCAAAATATCCTCCTGATGAGACAAAATAAAGGCGACTTCGTTTAATTTATCAGAAACGCAGACATAAAGTGGAAGAATACACGAAGAGTAAAGAATTTTCAAATAGTTGGCCACGAAGCCGGTGTGTTATTTAGAAGTGAGAAGAACGTGATGCTTATAACCAGGACTGTGGGGTCGGAGTCGTGGCGTCAAATAAAGTGCTCTGTTGACACCGAACAAAGATGTGTACGATCGCCTAGTCATCGAAAAACTCAGTAACGGGCACTACCATGAGTTGAGGAAAGCTCCAGTAATAGACTTCATCAAACGAGTGGGAAAGAGCTTTAATAAATTTCAGGGAACGATTGGAGAAATAAGTAAACTGAGGATCCTGAAATCACCGCTGCCAAAGACAACATGCCTTCTAAATATTCATAAAGAAATCAACGAAATAAGTAAAATAGCTGACGTCTGAAATGCTCCAACAAGGAGGACTGCTAAATAAATTGTGCAGGACATCGAATCCCAAGAAACGATTAACGATAAAAGTAAAGTAGTCTTACTAAAATTCTGAAGTTGGAACTTCATTCACAATCAATGTGTACGAAAAAGTTTATATTCTACGGTAAATTCTATGACTCTCTTTAAACCTGATTTAACTCCGATACCTCTCTAGAGCTAGGTTTAATAGAAGTCCGGTGTGTGATTATGGCTGGATTTTGAAATATGGAAAACACACACTAGAATCTGGTGATTCATTCATTTGACTCTTTAAGCTTCTAGATTGGTGATAGGTCCGCTAAAAATGTATTGTGTACGAATATAAAGTGAGGCTTCATTAATGAGCGCGTTTGGTAAAACATATGCTGGCATTTTTTTACCATTGGCTGTTAGAGATAAATAGTTCCCTGCACTGGAGAATAAAGGTTCGAGATAATAAAATACTAGCCTCAATCCGAAACAATAATTCGTAAAATAGCCAATATATATATAGCCAACATTATTTAACCTTCGAAGAAAAGTACTTCAAAGCTGCTAAAGAAAAATATTTTTTACCACCAATAATAGGAGAAATATTCACGGACGTTCGCAAAGGTTTGTTTTCTCGATTATGGAGATTGACGATATTGACATCATTTAAAATTATTTTCTGGAACATAATTTAAAGAATCTAAATAAATTAACTCAGCATTAAGACCCCACTTCCCCAGCACCTCTAAGCACTCAGGCCAAAAGAATCGTTGTACTCATACCCCCGCCAACCATAGCCTTCCAGACTTTTTAACAAAATCTAGGATCAATGATAGGGGAACGAGGCTATCTTCTTCATACGTGCTACACCCCAGCTAAGCATTGACTTCTGAGACATGCAAACGTTGGGTATTCACAGAAGAAATGCTCCGCAGCGTCAGCGTCTTCTAGGCAGGATGAACAGAGGTCATCCTGTGCTACACCAATTTGGTACATATGTCCTCCTAGGCAGTTGTTTCCAGTTACCATGACTACCATGGCTCTGCAAAATTTTCTGAATGAATCTCGCGGTCGCATGGTTGGGCTCTGAAAGGAAGATCTTCGTGTGCCTGGCCACATTAAAAGTCATCCATCTGTCTTTTTGGGCATCAACTACCCACATCTGAAGAATGTCACGTGCACATGCGGTCGACACAACCAAGGCGGGTTCAGAGCCCTGGATTGGAATCCTTGAACGTTGCTTTGCAATGGCGTCAGCAATTTCATTTCCCTCACAAAAGCTGAAGATGAGGAGGAAGACGTGAATTCGGAAACGCCCTTAGATTAGATCCACATCACTACTACAAGAGGCATTAGACCTCATGTGGTGGCAAAAGCTCTCTTGCACTGCTCAAAAGCATTTGAAGTACGAATAATTTTCACGTTTTCGTCCTGAACTTCAGCTTGTTATGATAGATTGTGACGTCAGAAGAGTAAGCTATTCTAATAGTTTGAAGCAGACCAAGACGAGGTGTCCGAAATTTATGTCTTTGCCGAAATCTATGCCTCAAAACACCATCAAGCCAACGAAAAGTCAAATCAGAACGTGAATTCGTCAACTGTTATACAGGAGAGCAATAACAAGGCGTAGATAACTGAATTCGGACAGTCTCGACTTGATCTGACATCACATTCTGTTATAACAAGCTGAAGGCGAAAACGTCAATTCGGAAAGGCCCATACTAGATTTGATGCTTATCAGGAAGAATTGTATTCTTGAGTTAGACATGCATCGTAAGCCTACACGCACCCAGAGAAAAACATCATCTGCGCCGAAGAATTGGTATTGGGCACTATTCTAAATATTAATTTCTTAAGAAGTTTGAAGTATTAGATAAAAGACAAGGAAGAGAGTGTGCCAATTTGTTACATTTCCATTTTCGTTTGTGATTGAGGCAAGCCAACTGTAGTCATAGATGTATATCATTGAAATTAACAAACAACCATGTGTAAAAAGCAATAACAGTATTAATTATTTCAACATCCATCAGCGTTTTTAGTTGCCGCGAAATCATCGATTATTTCACCATAAAAATTGTGATTTCTTTCACAAATCATTTTCGTTGCATTGTTATTAATCACATAGTATTTAAACGTGATTGAGACATAGTGTTCTTAGTGTAACCTTTTATGCATTTGAAAATTGAAAAACTTTTTTCAACTGAAAATTAAATTATCGTATCCCGTAGTTTTGGGTAATAAAAATTCCAGCAAAATAATTCATTACAGACTTCACGATCAGTTAACCACACACATTTATCGTAAAATTCTACGCACGAATACGACCAGCTTTCTTACGGATTATGTTTACCAAATTTGTCTGTGAAATAGATAACCGAAATTCGAAAAAAAAATTATTTGCAATTAAAATTGTTTTTCCGAATCGACTATTCTACTAAACATTTTTTAGCTCATTGGCTCACTTCTAAAAAAAAAACCCTTCTCACAAATTTTTTTTTTACCAGCACAACGCAATCATTATTCCAAAAAAGCTCCACTCTTCTAAAGAAAGCATGAGATCAAATAAAAATGTTATTTTATCTATCCTGCTAATAGATTCCACCGCCGTCCTACGACCCTAAAACACTAGGCATCATTTCCTAGTATAGCGCTTTTATACATAAATTAAATATCTTCGGAAATATAAATATATATTTCACTGTCCTTAACTTATTCCGCAAAACAATCGAGTTTCCCGTATCAATTATTCTCTGCTTTGATAAGCTTTAGAGACGATATACGTTGTCTTGCTGATTTATAGACAAGAAGGGAACCATGATCACAAATTAATAACCTTTATGAGGAAATGATATCGATGGATATAAGTCGCGGATGTTAAACATTTATCGCAACTAACGTAAATAAAAAATTTATGATTTCCAACTGCAAGTGGTCACATCAGTCAAGTATTTTATGGTGTCTGATGAGAATCAGTGCATACATTCGAAACTACTTAGTAAAAAATTTTTTTCAATTTTAATCATACCACAAAAACAACATCCTATAGTTCATAGCTCAAAATAAGATAATGGTTTTTTTAACCAGATAGCTTGACCGGTCGTCGTATGAACGATATATATTGCTTGATAATTTATACTCTATACTCTATCACTATACACTAAAAGAAAGCTTTGTATAGTAGTAAAGTTGTCAACATTAATTATTATGAACCGTTGTTATTTATGTAGGCTATTTTTGCGTGTCATTTTTATAATAATAATTTGTTAAAAATAAGTCGGAGCTCGAAAGTTTTGCAGAATTTTATATAAAACCATGAAGGCTACGAAAAAAATAGGATACATTTTATTTATGAAAAGAATATAAGAATTATTGCAATAAAAATTATTTAGTGATTAAATCAAAAAAATTAAATTAATCAAACTCAATAATTACATTTGATGCCGAAAAATAAAAAATACAGTTAAGGGGAGTGAAACTTTCAGTAGTGAAATCGCGTGTCGTGAAGGTTCAAAAAAGATTTAAAGCTATTTGACAGACTCTGTGGAAAATATATTACCGCAGGGGATTTGAATTGCCGAGATAGTAACTGCAATTGGTTTATAATTTTTCGGCTTTGCTCTCATTTGAGAGTAAAATTATAATGGGGAAATTTTAGAAGCTTTTCTTTATTGATGGATAAAATACAAAGTTTTTTATGTCAACTCTGCATTTGCTACTGGTTTCAATTTACACTGCGATACTTATTCGATGTCCAGCTTTTGATAGTTGATGTGACAATTCTGGATTTTTTCTTGGCTTTTCTAATACACAGTTGTGCGATAAGTTCTGTCCCTAAGTCGAATGAGTTTGCACAGCCTATACGACTGACGGCCGAAAACGGCTTTGTTTTTTCAAAATATAGAGTCGAGCCTAAACTGAAAAATTAGCCTCAGTTTGTATCGTTTACTCGAACAGGCAACATGAAGTGGAGCTTCAAAGAGAATCGCATCGCTGTGATCGCGCTGCACAAGTGCAACAAGTCACCGGTGGAGATTTTCAACTTGCTCAAACCATTGAAAATTTCCCAAAAGTTTGTCTACCGGTGCATTCAACGGTTCAACGAGACCTCCTCTGTTGATGACAGAACTAGAAATGGCAGGCCACGCACTACGAAGACACTAGTAGCTGTGAAATCTGTGTCTGCGAGAATTCAGCAAAACCCTCTCCGAAAGCAGAAAATCATGGCACGGGAGATGAATATCCCAAAAAGAACGATGCCCCGCATCATCGAAGAGGACCTAAAACTTGGGGCTTACTGAAAAACAACGAGACAGCTGTTAACTCCGGCTTTGAAGAAGATACGAGCCACAAGATCGAAGGCGTTACTTCAACGGTACGCCCAAGGAGGACACACAAAAATTTTCTTCAGTGATGAACAAATTTTCACCATAGAAGAAAAATTCAACCGGCAAAACGACAGGGTTTACGCGCACAGTTCTCGGGAAGCTGCTGAAAAAATTCCAAGGGTCCAAAGAGGTCATCATCCTGCTTCAGTCATGGTTTGGTGGGGTGTTTCGTACGACGAAGCTACTCAGCTGCATTTTTGTGAACAAGGGGTTAAAACAAAGGCAGCAAACTACCAAAGCGATGTCTTAGAGAAGGTAGTCAAATCACTCAACGATAGCATGTTTCATGGGGAAGACTGGACGTTCCAGCAAGACTCGGCGCCAGCTTACAAAGCAAAGATGACCCAGAAGTGGTGTACGGACAATCTGCCCGACTTCATAGCCGCTGAGGATTGGCCCTCTGGAAGCCCCGATTTGAGCCTGCTTGACTATCGCTGTTGGGACTGGCTAGAGCAGAAGGCCTGCAGTAAGCGTTATCGCAATATTGAGGCTTTAAAGGCCAGTTTGACAAAAGCAGCAGCCTCAATTCTGTAAGAAGTCGTGCGTGCAGCCATCGACGAGTGGCCCAATCGTTTGAAGAAGTGTGTAAAAGCAAATGAAGGCCAGTTTGAATAGATTTCTGTGTTTTTTTTTCTTTTGTCTATCGAGAACAAATGAAAATTGAAATTTTTGTTTACGCTAACGTTGCATTTTAATTTAGCCCATTTAAACAAGGAACATAACTTATGGTACGACTGTGTAATTTGACGATCTTCGAGTTCAGTGAATATTTTTAAACTTCCATATCGGGATAAAGTTTCCATTGATTGCGGCAACGCAAAAGCGTTGGAAGGCTTGTTATGGTAATACTTATCATTTCTACAAAAAGATGAAATTTTCATCGTAAATCCTCTAGCATCAGCCACATGTTCAAAAAGATTTCCTTTATTTTCTTCATTTTTGCATTTAAACCAACAACTCATTAAGGTTTTTAGATGAAATTACTGCAACGAACGTTTGCAGATCAATTAATCGTTCACTGTGCAATTGTGTGCTTGTATCAAATGGGGAAACTGATGATGCCATTAAACTGTATGTAAACTCTTAACGAGTATTTAGACGTTGAATTCATAGAGTACGATGAATTTACATTGGACGTAACTATAAAAATAAAGCTATCATGGACTATTAAAGTAATAATTACGAGGTACTTGGTATTAATTTTCATCCACAAGTGAACATAACCACCCTTTATGGGTAGTTGACTGAGTTTCCACACCAGATAATCATTTCAATGACAGACAGTTATTTCGTATTAAAAGAAAAAAATTATAAGGCATTTCCAAGTCTCTCTTCCTTTAGTTTGGAAGCAATATCCAAAATTTTATCGCTCGCTAAAAAAACAAATAATCCCATCTCATAAATAAGAAAACTCATTCAACAGAAATTCAAAGCTAAATATTGAGACATGATGTTCAATAAAGACATATCTTACAGATTTAACGTAAAAGATAAAAACCTTTTAATAATCGAATATGTAACTTGTTTTAGATTGACAAGTCCTCAATTGGCCTTAGGGTCTTATTTTCACCTTAAAGTTCTAATCTCAATCAACTTCCGTATAGAAAAAGGGTCCCACGAGAGACGGATTAATAAGATATGAATTGCTAAAAACAATTGCGTAAAAAAGCCCTGGCATTTATACCTTTCATTGCGTCGCACTAATTCCACCAGTCTGGAAAATGTCAGAAAAACCCACTAAAGTGTTCTATAAAAAGCTTTCCAGTATCGATAATCCCCTTCTTACACTCAGTCTATCGTAAAGAATATAGATTCATTATCTGTTTATTTAAACTCTAGGTATACGATTAGGTTAAGCTAATAATTCGGATTAGTATGTATTTTAGAAATTTTATAAGCGATTTTTTGTGGGTTTTCTATACAAATAAAAATTTAAAATAAAATATATCATCGCAAATTAAAAGATTTAGGTAGTTGAAACACAGCCTAGAATTTTTTTAAAATAATATATACTTTATCCATCCGAACATACTTCATCTATCAATCCAAAAGGACTTATCATTTACCGGAAGAAACCTGACAATCAATTGTGTATTATTTCATCGCTGATTTTTGCTAATCGGATAAAATTTACATACGTATGGTAGCTGATGTGGACTTTGATGGATTAGTACACTCTTTTCAATTAGATTAACGCTACGTCGATTATTTTAGTTTTCACCGCAGCAAGTTTTAATTAGATTTCTAAAAGTTTATGTACACTACTTCCATGAGTAATGGTATTTTGGAATTTTCAAACTGAACGTTTAACAGCCACTGGATAGCATACTTCCGATCTGGCGAAATGATGGATGAATGCGCTGTTGATAAGGTTAACGATGGGAGATATTTCATGTGATATATCGATGCTAGTTTGTATACCATACACCAAATGCGAATAAGTTGGTTCAAAATTCTGCAATGTTTTTTTAGTTTGCCAAATGGGACATTTCACGTGAAGTGGACAATGAAAAATAGTCGAGGTTCTGGATTTCGTTCATATTGTGCATAATGGTACTTCTAGAGGATATGAACGTAGATACAAAATGTTGTTTCTATGTGGTTTGGCTGCCGAGTTATGGGCTTCTGAGCAGTTGAAGAAGTTGATGAACGGTTTTTTTTGGAGCCGATTATGAAGTTCCAAAAATTTTTAAAAAAAAACATTAAACATGTTGATTAATGTAGAAAGTCAACTGTTCTTTTCAATTTTTAAATTAGGTTTGGAAAAATAAAATTGTTTCCTGTGTAAAACCGGAAGTAACCATTTCAACTCGTTATTTGAATAACTTGGACCAGGTTAATTTTTTTTTATTTCTAGAACAAAACAAAGCTGAAACTATGCTTATTTTATCATAAAAGTTTTAGAATGAGATGGCCAGTAGTTTGCGAGATAGGTCAACCTCAGTACATACAAGTCATATGAAGCGTGGTCTTCGGAGCTTGCTAAGGACAGCTAGTTGGCTCAGAAACAAAAAATTATATCGCAATGCGATTAGTAACGCCATTTCTCAGTTGAAAAAGGTTTTATTTTCTCATAAAAACCTATTTAATATATATGACGGCTTGGTGTGACATATATTATATATGACGCCAAGCCATTTCGAATTTCCCGTTATTTTTTTTAGCTATTATTCTGCGTTTGCAGTGTCTGTTATTTTCTTTGATAAGTTAAATAGTTTTAATTGTCTATATTATGTCTCCGTACGGAAGTTAAAGGCCTAAGAAAAATTCCAAGAATATTAGCAGAAAAGTGGAGATATTCAATTGATGTGAACGTATGTGGAAGCTGCAGGAAAACCTCATAGAAACTAAACCTCATAGAAATACAAACTTCAGAAATTAACGTTCATATCCTCTAGAAGTACCTTTATGCACAATATGAATGAAGTCGTCCGCTTCACATGAAATGCCCCAAATACGTTATATTAGATGCAATCGAATATCGACAGATGTGCTTGGCTTGCATCTTTGCAGCTTCAAAGACTGATTGATATATCTCTACACCCGGAAGAAAAGAACACAAGTCACAAAATACTGAATTTTACAGGAGAGCTTACTCAAAAATTTTAGATAGTTGAAACGCTTGATATGTGTTTCCCTCTTCAATTGGCTAAAGCCGTTAGTAATAAATATAGAAGATCATTCTATCCTCAATGACAAGGGGCCTGAAAATTTATATAGTCCCACATTAAAAGCTAAATTTCATTAAAAATAACTAGTGTCCTTTCCTTCTTTTGCACAGATATGAGCGCTCACAGTTCTCAGACCGACATCATCCATCCATTGACAAATCATCCATTCTAGATTACGTACGATGGACAAAAGCCTTATAAATTCAGTGCACATCAGAATCACAATCCCTCATAACTATGTCATACATCTTCATTTATTATTGTCATCCAATAAAAAACTTTGTGCACAACCATATGTCATAAATATCTTAATATCCACTATCTTAATCTCCGTTAGGCAAAAAAAACTATGTACTTCGCATCGTTATCAAAGATATTAAGGTGACATAATAAATATTGGAGACACATTCAATTTCATTCGAATTGCCAGTAAAAGCTTACTAGTAGACTGCAATCAATGAGGATACCACCACCACAAGCCTGAACATTGTCACCCATAAAACACCCCCCTTCAACGATGGATATATTACTTCCGATAATAAAGCAATTTCCGATAAACAAGATAATGAATATCGAAGAGTTTCGTTTGGAGTCCACAAAACAAAGACCATCCAATCATAGGAGTGCTCTCTTTCGTTCGCATCTGCAGTACGAATGATATATTAGTTAGTAAGATACTTGTCATACCTACAAAAGTATATCAATTTCTTTTAACAGACGGAGGACGACGAAAAACAATTGGATCGTAGATACAACAATCCGAATAAGAACGGATGAAAAAACAATGAAATTTTCATTGGGAATTATAAGAAGCTAATTTCGTTTAGTAGTTGATAGAAACTAGGTCAGAGGGTGACGATCATTCTGTTTGATATTAATCTGATGGCGATTGAATTCTCGTTAATGTAACGGGATCGAGAGAATGGGTAAATGTAGGAAAGATTTGTTTGTCGGAGAAGTGTGCTTGGAGAAGTGTGTGGTTTGAGTGGTATTAAGATATTAATAAGATGTTTGAGCTAGTATACCGTGAGATTTTGGAAAGAAAATTTAGTACGTGGTTAGATTGAGCTCTACAAGGTATTGATTTCCTAAAGAGTATTATCTTATGACCTTTTTCGTCATTTTTCGTTCGTCCCGATATTATCACATTTTTGATTTGCTCGTGACTAGATTTTTGAACTGAGTTTTCGTTAAGAGATTAAATTCTAAATAAATATGCTCAAACTGCTTGATTTATTTTGGTAATTCCTCGACGATCAACCTTGTTTTAAAACTTTAAATGCAGAGTAGTTTTTAGTAGGGTTCAAAAGATGGACATTTTTGAAATGATTAGAAATGATTAGGTGACAAAAACGCGGCAGGATACGTTACGTTGGAGAAGACATAGCATGTTTTTTTATTTTCAGTCGAAGCCATGGAGCTGCAGACGACAGAACATCTCGTTTTTTCTTAGGCCTCAAGGAGCTCATCACAACAACTCAGAGTGAGTTTTGTCACCAATTACATATCCACAGAAATCAAGCTGCTTGTAACATGCGAAAGAACCAGCTGAATATTTTGCTGCCAAGCAAATTGGTAATATTCCCATTCAAATAATTTTTCATAAAAAAATATTCGAATGTGAGCTTTTTCATGAAACTATACAAAGCGAAATGTGAATTATGCCGCCAACTGATTTGCTGATGTAGCCACAACACTCGAGGTAAAGCTCCCGTTATGGGAAGAGACTAGAGAGAGTTTTTGGTTTGTTGGACGGCCACGCTGGAGTGTCGTTCAGGGTGGAGGCTTGAATGCGACCGTGTGAAATCTACTTCCACGTCCTGTTTTCCTCTGCCATGATGTTTTCCCTATTCTGTTGCCTCCGTTGAAAAATAATTCCTGGATTGCGATTTTATTAATCTGCATACTCTTTTTGTTTGAACTTTGATTTTCGTGCGCGTAAATCACTTATAACTTACTATAGACGATACAATTGATTATAATTTTTTTTTTTATAACTTTTCACGAGATCGGAGAATTTGATTGTAACGAGAAATGAATGGTGGTCATTTGTATGGGGGATAAAGAAGACCGCCACGGAATGCGGAGGATTTGTCCCGCGCGGATGGAAATTCTGTTTAAGAAATGGAGTACTTTTTGTGTGGCATTTTGAATTTTCTTAAATTTATAATGGAATCTTGTAAAAATTTGCATATCGAATGAAATTCTTTTCCAGTCTACTTTAAATGGAAACATTTAAAATCTTCTGGATGGTGAAATGTGTTATTGTTTTAGACTAACAATACAATACATAAAGCAAACAAAAAGAAAATCGAAGAGAGCTTTCATAAGCTTTCGGTAGATAGACATAACCAGCGATGCCAATTTGGCTTTTTTGTAGCTAGATTTAGCTACAAAATAACCGGTTTTACTATGTGTTTTCTCAAATCTAGCTACAAAAGCTTCAAAAGCTTTAAAAAAGTTAGCATCGCTGGACATAACGGCACAAAAAAAAACAATTATTTATGAGGCAGCAGCGGCAGAAAAGATCACTGCGCTATATTGGAACTCGTTCGCTTTGAACTTCGGCTACCGCATTGTGTGATAGGAGGCAGTGTTGCCAGAAAATTTTCGTTCATGGAGCCCAATTTGGCTTTCAAAATAGCCCAAAAGAGCCCAACACTACCACAAAATAGATCGAGGCCAGAATAATGCCAAAAGTTTTTCTTATTAGATACAAAAATAAATTTTTACATCCTTTTTCGCATGGATATTAATTTTTTGTTTATTGATATACAAATCTCTCATATGGTCGAAAATTATATTTACAGTTTCATTTTTTGATGCAATAAACGTGTAAATTGAAGAATCCATAATTTGAATCGTGTCTGGTGGTATTTTATAGTCATTGCAACATATTTTGTTAAAATTCAACAGAACTAGAATTAGCATCAAAGATGTCAAAAAAACTTTGTTGCATTTCGTTTCAAATTTTAGTCTTTATGTTATTTATCATACTAAACATATATCGACTATTGTATTAGATGCAGGAAGATATAGTAATAAAAAAACCAGCTCGCATATATCTTTGAAAATTTGTTTTCCAGCAGCAGATTTTGCTTCACTGGATTTTGCCCAAAATTTTTCTGTGTTCAGTGTATTTTAATCATTTGCTTATACTTATGAGTTTTACAAGCACAAATTTAAATTTCAATCTTCTTGCGGGCCACGACGGTCAAATAATATACTTAAAATAAAGTTTAGTTCAACCGAAATCTAAAACATGAAGTGAAGATTTTAAACTTGATGTGAATATATAAAACTTGAAGTGAAGAGAGTTCCGTTCATGATTGAGGAAACAGATTGTGAATTCAAATATATATATTTTTAACAGTTGAAACCTGGGCTGGTAAGCGGAGCCCAAAAAGTCGCCAGTAGCCCAAATTTTAATTTCGTCGCCAACTGCAACGGAAAGATAGCCCAATTGGCGAGAAATCGCCCAATCTGGCAACAGTGATAGGAGGTTAGACGATGTCGACGCGAGGATCGTATTCAAAATTTGTATCCGCTTCAGTTGATTCAATTTATTTACTCTACAGATTTTATTAGATACTATATTATTTAGAAGATTATGAATGCTTCTTAAGTTTTTCCTAGCAGGATAGAAGAAACCAAAGTGAGTAAACAACATCAGCACCCACGTAGCATGAAATATTAAGAAGGAAATTATAAAACTTCACCTATAGGTCTCCGATAAGTTCTAATAAAACTACATATGTACAATATGTTTTGATACTTGTAAACTTTTTGGTCGGAGCTTTAAAAATAACGAAGCAAAAAAACTTATAATCAACTCTCGAAAAAAGTAAAAAGAGGTGAACTATTAAAAGCAAAAAGAAAATGTATTAAATTAAAATGAGCTTCTAACTTTTTTCGATATTTACGAAATAATAATGCCTTGTTAGCTTTAAATGTTTTGGCTAAATTATTATACAAAACTTTTTTTCTTTTCAAATTAGGAAAGGTTTTCCGGTAGCATATTTTTTTTGTAGGCCAGAGTCATCAACCTCACATTAGCTGGGGCGTGAGGTTTTTTACCTTCAATTGGTTCTGTCTAACGGAACGAATGAAAATTTGACGGATGAACAAGCATCCGTCATAGCGTCCGTCTTCTAGGAGCTTATCCACCCCCTCTTCAAGACTTCAACCCATCCCGGCCGTTGGTAGGGAAGCATCTGTCAGGTCAGTTTTTAAGTCACCTGCTTCAGGGGGCAATTAACCTCGTTGATGAGACGCATTCAGGGGGCATATCATTGAATCGTTTGACGTCTCTACTCGTAACATAGAACGTTAAGGCGGCTTTAGATATGCGGTGTTTGTCAAACACCTACTATTCGCCAAATACCGAACACCTAGTCAAGTCATTTGGCTTGGTGATTGCGAAATGACAAGCACATTGAATTAGACATTCGGGCATTGCCAAATGTTTGCCAAAACTGGAACATGTACGAGCTGCTCGTCGTTGTTCACTCCCGCCATTTTCTTGTAAAAAATAACAAAATAGTTGCTGCATATCTGAGTAAATAATTAAATAAATTAATGTGATTTAATAACATTACGCAAAAAATATGTTGCTTACCGTGCCACATTTGAAAATTTTTACTCGCGCCACACAGTTTGACATTTTTCAGTATTTATCAACAACCGCAACAAATACCGAATGTCTAAAGCGGGGATCCGAACATACCCAAACACATTGCTCGTCTACTTTAATTTGGTTGAAAGTTCCACAAACTACGGGAATAGCGAGTATCCGAATGTTTGTGCTTGGCCTAGGGCAAGCACTAGGCGAGCAACCCAACCACACATGCGAAGTTTGCCAAACTATGTGCTCGGTATTTGACAAACACCGCATATCTAAAGCCGCCTTTAGGTTGAAACGTTCTAAGTAAGGTTGAAGCTCTTCAAACATGAAGCATGAAAATAAGAAAAATACCACCATTGTATCTCTGAAAATGTGGGTTATGCAGTCCACTTGAAAGCATTTTTAAGAACTCAGCCGCAGTAATTGTTCGTTTTCATAACGAACCTCATTTTTTTCCTAAGTTTATTACCGATGATGTCCATTTTCATTTTAATGGCATAACGCATCAACTGAATTGTCATTATTGAACTTCGAAAACACCAAAAAAATTATATAAAAGACCTCTGCACAGCCCTAAAGTGACGGTTTGTTGAGCTGTGGGGAAAACTGACGCCATTGGTCCTTACTTTTGAGAAGACAAAAATGGGAATGATGTTACCTATCGCGATAACTAAGGAGGAAAACACGAAGAACACATATTTCATCTGATGTATCTGACCAATGGTCTGTGCAGCTGGAGCATCAATCGACATTATTCGCTTGTTCTTCATTGGTCTCTCGTTTCAAAGTTTGATGACCTTCGTAGGTCTCCTCAGACCCCCCGACTTATCCTTGTACGATTCGTTCTGGTAGGGCCACCTCTAGGACACGTGTGTACGAGCATAAGCCTCGTACAATAAAAGAGCTGAAATAATCTATTTGTATGAAAGCCACCCAAATCGACAGAGCGTTATTAGAAAGAGCAGTTGCCAGCTTTCAAGAACGTCTTCAGAAATGCGTCAGTAATAACGGACGTCACATAGGAGATATTGTTTTTCACATTTTATTTTCCCAATCAATTTCTTTTTAGGAATTAATTGACAGTTTTGCTTTCTTTTTTAAAAAAAAATATCTGTCCTTTTTGCCACACCCAGTAGGTTAAGATTGTATTATTGCATTTCATTTCTAAAAGCGATGGGAGGAATAGTTGCGAAGGATAATCGTGGATCATACACACGCACACAATTGCTAAAACCGCATTAAATGACTTTAAAAAAAAAACTAAAGGAGATCCAATAATTTCAAACGTAGTGGGTATTATACATACATCATTAAACTAATGCAGATAATGATAATGAATGTATACATCATTAAACTGATGAAGGTAATGAACAGAATGATAAAATAATCCAAGAAATAGCTCAGGACAACAGATGTAAGTGCTTTTTATTTGTTAGAAGGAGGAAAAGAGTTCATAGTTTTAAATTGATTTTGTAAAAGTCAGCAAGTACTCTACCTTTAAATACATAACTTCATCCAGTTTAAACACTAAAACCATAAAACAAACTAGGGCACTAGCTCACTTCAATTCATTCAAAAACTTTTTAAGATAACTTTCACTAGTTTGTACCGCTTTGAATGCAATCAAATAACTGACAATTGTCTATAAAATAAGACTGAACTAAACTTCTAACCACTTCTAACATAATCAATTGAAATATCAGCGACGTGATATTAAATCAGCTGGCCATTAACATTGACGCATTCCTTTTCGCAGACTAACCAAATGACTAACCTTCATTTCCGAAGTAACATGGTATTCGCACTCAAAGCTACAGACAAATCAATTACTTGATACCAAAGACGCCCACTTTCTTAATCCTTTCGCAGTTCGGAAAAATGACATCGATTCACACTAAAAAAAATATTAAACATTCATTTATTTTTGCCGCCCTCATGATAAGTTTTTTTATCATTTAAGTCTTCGGCACCGAACAAATTTTACAATGCATAGTGCGATATCGTTTTAATTAATGGTAATAATTAAAAGCTTGCAAAATACAATGGAAAAGAAGGAATTAAGGAACACATACAAGTCTCCCAGCTAGGAATTAAACTGGTTTTTCTGCCTTAGAAAAGGGATTTGAAAGTGTCATGGTTTAAGCGTTAAATGCGAACGATCCAGTTTTTAGATTTCGACGATATTTCATAGTGGGATTTTCGTCAAGCTAAGGAGCTTAGTTTACTAAGGGAACCTGGATTGATTTCGAAATCGATTGAAGCTAATTAACAAGTCAGAATCAAGATTGATGTGTTTTTAATATTCACGTTGTGGTATTTTGCCCTTTACATTTTCAGGATTTGCAGTATTGATGAATGAAATGTCTGTAAGCCAAACGAGCTTCAATCTATTGAAATGATATTTTTTTAAAGAAAGCAAGCTATTTCACATTAAAAATACCTGACGTCTGAAATAACTGAATGAATGACCTCAAGGTTTGGAAATAGCAATATTAATTTTAACCGATTAAATCACTGCTATTTTTAGTTAGATTGTGACAAGATAGCTTGTAAGAGTTAGCTCTGCTATCAAATGTTTTTTTTTATGTATATTAATAGAAACTGATATCATGAAAATAAATTAATTATCATCTAATACCTAGTGCGCTGTGGTTTAGAGGAAGTTTCACCATGCTTTTTTGACTATTTAATTATTTGTGGAATGTATCGAAATACAGTGCTACCATGGGCACAAACAACTCCTTCGATGATATTTCTCCAGGAATTTTTCAACATATATAGTTTTAAGAAGAATGTGAAATTTTCCACTATAATTTATTTGACGTGTTGGAGTGTAAATTACAGGAAATATATTTCAAACTCAATCCAAAAACCCATCAAAACCTAGCACATAACATTTTGTTAAAAATATATAATTAAAAAAAATTTAATTTGAATTTAATTATAGCAGTGCTCTCCACAATAATCAAAACAATGCATTAGTCGTGATTTTTAAATTGCTTGGAATGCAATTCAATTATATCGCTCTAACGTTCCAAACACTATTTTCCAATATTTTTGAATGAATGAGTGAATATTTTTATAATCAGAAAATTCTCATTTTGACATAAATTTGTCTACAATTTAACTTTGCTGCAAAAAAATGACAGTTCAATTATGGAATGAGTAGCACGTGTCGTCTGGGGATGTACAATTTATATACACTTGCCAGAAAAAGTATCCGTACACGATCAAAATAAAGCAACATATTAGGAAATTCGTGGTAAAAAGAACTGCTACATTTTAATATTTAAGCAATAAAATTTATTCAGTAATCAAACTACCTTATCTATAAATTTTTTATTTGGTATTCCTTTAAAAACTAGATTTTACAAAACAAAAACAAAAAATTTCACTTAAACGAACCAGAAAAAGTATCCGTACATGACAATACGAATTTAAAATATTCAAATATTTTTATTATATATCAGGGCTTAATAGCTTGTCGGATAGCCTTTTCGCTTGAGGACCTCCCGCAGTCGATGTGGCATGGAGTGGACCAAGTTGGCTGTATCCTGCCTGGTAATTTTGCCCCATTCATCGACGATGACATTTTTCAGCATTTCCTTTGAAGTTATGCTGTGCTGACGGATCCTGCGCTCCAATAAATCCCACAAATGTTCAATGGGATTAAGGTCTGGGGATTGGGGTGGCGTACGCAACTGATGATTTGTGTTGTAGAGCAACAAAAGCTTCACATTGTGTGCTGTGTGCTTGGGATCATTATCCTGCTGGAACCAGAAATCGTCACCAAGTCCCAACTGCTGAACGCTTTGCTTCATATTCGCCTTCAAAATATTAAGGTAAGCGTATTTATCCATAGTTGATTCGATAAACACAATTTGACCAACTCCTTCTGCCGCCATACACCCCCAGAGCATAACACCACCTCCACCATGTTTGACAGTAGGTATCAGATTTCCTTTTTCGAGGGCAGTACCGCTCTTCCGCCACACTAACTTTCTGCCTTTAATGCCAAATATGTCAAATTTGCTTTCGTCGGAGAACAGGACATGTTTGTTAGGACTTGTTTATAAATTTATTTTGCGAAATCCACACGTTTCTTCCTGTTCACTTCCGAAATGTATGGTTTCGTACGTGCTATACGAGAGCGATATCCATCTTTCTTCAGTATTTTTCATATGGTATCCTCGTGGAGAGCCTTGCCAAAAGAGTCTTCTATATTTCTACAAATTTGAGAAGCAGTTATTCGAGGATTCTTTTTAACTGACTGCAAAACGGTTCTTTGTTCGCGTTCAGTCAGTATGGAGGGTCGACCACAACGAGACTTTGACACAATCGAACTAGTTGTATCAAATGTTTTCACCACATACTGGACAGAAGAGTGAGTTCTGCCTATTATCTGACCAATTTCGCGGAAAGTTTTGCCTTGACTCCTAAGTTTCAGCATAATTTTCCTTTCATCAGCACTGATTTCCTTAATTTTGGGCACCATCATGTATTCTAGTGCATAAAAACTTTAAAATAACATCATTCAGTTCTAAACCTATCACAAATCAAAGCAGGACTATTATCGGATCTAAATACATACATATGCATCTGCACATGCCACTGCATAGCACGGGAAATCCCCCGTTTTGTTCTGTACGGATACTTTTTCTGGTCAAACGTGTTGCCATATATTGATTTTGTTTTAATTTCAAGTGTTTTTAAATAGTAACTATTATGAAACATACTGGTAATTATGAAAAAATGTCGATTTTATGCTATTATAAAAGAAAACAGTCAAATTAAGTGGACATCTCCTTTTTAATACAACAACAATTTTGGTGTCTTGCATGTACGGATAATTTTTCTGGCAAGTACTTATTTCGTTACAAAGCCCAGTTTGTTCTAGGAAAATCATAGCGCAGATTTGATAAGCATGAATGGCGTTAACATCATGATTATTTGGCTGGAAAAAAAATCGAGTGGAGAAAATTTTGCAGATGAATCGTTGTTCGAAAATCAAGACATGAATGAATGTGGTGGAAATTGACAGCTAACGCTAAACTACTTAAGGGGGGAAATACATGTAACTGCTAAAAAAACATCGATTTTTTTATTACATCAAAATGTTCGAAATGCTCTTAAAATATACCAAAAAAAGTTTTGAAGCGATATTCGTATTATTTCTTGAGTTATAGTCAGTTATACATAGACAGCGCGGCGTTCCCTAGCAGGTCGAGCATACCTGCCGGGCGTCCCTGCCTAATTTCTTTTCGGTGCTATGGGCGGTTTTCTAATTTTGTATACCTTCCACATTCTAATAAATCTTAAATTCTAAGGAAATATATATGTACACTTACACTTGTATATTTTTATAATATACAAAGGGGCCTGTATTCATGAACCTTGTAGTAAAAACCGTTAGATTGCCGGCTTGAAAATAGTTGACATATCAGCTTACATAGCCGCTGGGATGTTCATCAAAGGCCATACATTCCTCTTGCACCTAATGAATGATTTAAGTATCGAAATAAGCCCCAGCTTATTTAATTATGCCAAGAGAGCCGCCAACGACAGGATAGAATGATAGAACCGTCAAAGTCTTTTCAGCTCAAAAGAAGCCCGAAATGCTTGCCGTGACCTTCTAATGCACCAAAATGATATGCATAAGGAGGCTGAAGGGCTGCTGTATGGACCTGAAATCGCTGACTAACGAGTAAGTTATAGTAAAAAATTATAATCAATAATTTTTATCTAACGCAAACTTCAAACGCGTTTTTCTCAAAGTAGTACTTTTTCAACTTCCGTACAAAATATCTCAAAAAATATTGAACCGATCCGGCTCAAATTTATACCACATCTACAAAACAGTATTATCTAATCGTTGAACATGTTATTGTAATTTCTACATGTTATTGTAATTTCGGAAAAATAATTTGTTTATTAATGTTTAAAACGTGATTTTTTTGAAAATAATTGATTTTTTTTTTAATCTAAAATTAATGTAAAAATTTAATTTTTTTTATAAATTTTATTGATTCACCTATGAATTATATGTCTCATTAGCGTATTTTTTTTCTCTGAACGTTGCAAGTTCCCCGGAAAAGGCGTTAAGTTGTACGAGGCAGTTTTTGATGTATTTTTTTCATTTGCTCGCATCGCCACCATTTTGTGTTCAAAAATTATAAAAAAAATATTTTCATTTACTGTAAGACATGTACTATAAGGATTTAATATTGAAAATTTTCTGAATAAACAATATATATATTTTAAGTCAATCTGAAACTAGCAATTTTTTTTCGATTTTACATGTATTCTCCCCCTTAAGCTCTAGGCCATAAATAAATATGAACATAGCTGTTTGAACATTTACAATAGTGTATGAAGTGAAATTATAGTATCAGGATGAAAATAAGAGCTTAATCCTCGGTATATGGAAAATGGCTTATAATTTTATTATTTTTCTCACTGTGAATTGTCTGCTAAAGGATCCTGACAGCAATTTTTATTGATATGTAAATACTTGGCTCATTTCTGTGATAGCTACTCGAAATCATTATACGCACACGAAGCAACGCTCTCATTAATAAATTTCTAGTACATTGTTCATTTATGATTCTCTAGGGAGAAGTGTAATTTTTTTAAAAATGAATGAATGTAAAAAAAACACTGAAAAAGCAACAAACAGGTCACGAACCGAACTGCCTAGTGAACGAATATCTTGAAAAGATAAACGTGGCGAAAAATGATAGTAGAGTATTTCGGCTACGAAAACGTATTGAAGGATGAATAGGGACTTAATAAAAATATTAGGTCAGGCAGTTAAATGTTTCTGCAATGCAATACGATACGTTCGATACGATACTAGGGAAAAGTCACGGAGATGGTCTAATAGCGTAAATTGAGTTACGCTAAGTGCTCGTAAAAAATATTGGCGGCTATATTGAGCAGCTGTTCAAGCATCATTGGTAAAGCATTATTCTTACTTATTCGATGATTGTAAATTTCGAAATGAGTGCAAATTGGAATTGGAAAATAATGGAAAATTTCATTTCGAAAAGGTAATAGCGAAACGATTATGATAAGAGTAGCATGTGCATTTTTAAGTAACAATTACTTATTGCCTTTTGCAATTACAGCAAATAAACAAATTAACATTATTGGGAATAAATATAAAAATAAGAAATCTATAAAATTAGAAAAATTATTTAAAGCTATTGTTAAGAAAAATTCTATATAACATGCTTGAAAGCATTTTGAAACTCAAGAGCATTTTTAAACTCAAGCTCAAGAGCATTGTGCTTCATAGGACGACGTAGCAAAGGAGAGTATGCAATAATTTGTAGATTATAGCAGTTATGTGTAGATAATAGTTTCGAATTTACTAACGAAAGGATCTATTATACCATATTCGAGAATATGTCTGAGGAAAAGAATTTTTTTACATTTCCTTTCCCTACTGAGAATAGTTATTAGACACTGCACTTAATCTGTTAGCAAGAGAATTTTGTGTACAGAATGATTCCTTTACGAAAACCTTTTCAATACTTTTAGATATAATAGACCCTCCTATAACACGGGTTCATATAATGCGCATTCGTATAACATGGCGAACAAATTCTGATTGTGCTCGTATAATACGCTATAAGAGACTCATATTGCACGGTTAAAAAATGAGACAAATGTTGCGACTTAATTAGGTTCTAATATAACTTTAAGCTGGTAACACTAACCACAATTTCGGCAAGACCACATTTTCACAGGAGATCGTCATGTTGTTTCTAGTTGTGACATTAAACGTGTCCTAAGAAATTTTTTTACACTTATCGTGTGATTCATTTCATTCACCTTAAATTTGAGGAAACAGTTTCAGGAAACCCGAATTCAAATGGAGCAAGTACTCGTTATCTCTGGTACAACGATATTATCAATTAAGCTGTGTTTAAAATCAAATTTGTTAAATAAAATTGCAACAATTTTATAATGCGAACATAATTTAAGTGTCTAATAATTCTATAATGTTTATGTTATCTAAAATTTTGTTCTTGTTCATCCTGACAACTGCCATGAAGAAGAAATCGAAGAAAAGCAGAATATTTTGAAGAAAAAATTAAAATGGCAGGGATGAATGGCCTGATGGTGTCACCCTCAAAAGAGGGCTTATCCATGTGTACGCTCACGGCTCAAAGCTAAACAATAGAGTCGGAGGTGGTGTATATTCAGATGAGCTGAATCTCAAGCTGTCCTTCCGTCTACCAGACCATTGTAGTGTCTTTCAGGCGGAGGTTGCGGCTATTTTACAGGCAATCGACTGGCTTCTGTGTAATTGGCTATTCGGGGTTAATATTGGCATTTTCACAGGCAGCCAAGCGGCTATTAAATCCTGGCTGGTCCTTGTACAGTTTCCATGATTGTTGCTGAATGCCGTGCATCTCTTAGGGAGATGTCGAGACATTCGGTTGTTCAATTGATTTGGGTACGTGAACATAGGGGTTTTCAGGGCAACTGTGAGGTCGATGAGCTAGCAAGGCTTGGAACCTTGTTGCCGGAGGTCTCCTGCTCCCTCTCAATAGGTATACCGATGACATCAGTCAAACTGGCCATCAGCCAAAAATATCTCGAGGATGCTAGAAGGTCCTGGGCAGATGAATCATCCTGTGCAATAGCAAGACAGTCCTGGGTATCCATGGATGCGCATCGCACCAGGCAGCTTTTAGGCTTAAATCGAAGCGCTCTACGCTGCACTGTGGGAGTTTTTATAGGCCACTGCCTCATAGGACGGCATGTACAACGATTGGGAGTGCAGTTTAACGATTTCTGTCGGAGGTGTGGCTCTGGGGATGAGGAGGAGTCTGTCCTCCACCTCTTGTGTCAGTGCCCAGCGTTGGCAAGGAGAAGGTTGGCGGCAATTGGTGCTTTCTTTCTCTCAAGCCTAGCCGAGTTGTCCCTGGTCAATTTAAAGGGGATAACGCGATTTGTCAAGGGAAGCACATGGTTTTCCGAGTTCAGTGAGTAGGAGAGAGTCATAAATTATTGTGGCATCACAACGGGCCTCTCTTGTGCCTATGTGTGTCGGTCGGCAGACCTCTGTAGACCGGCAGCCACTTTAACTTAACCTAACCTAACCTAGTTAGAAAGTACTACAGTTTTACTAAGAACTATAGTAAGTTGCTTCATATACTGAAGTATCTTTTCATTCAAATTTTTTCAACATCATTTCTTGTTCGTTTTAATAAGTTTCAATAGTTTCAAGGCAACAACTATTCAAGTTTCAATAACATTAATCCAAATAGAGGGTATATCAACAAATAATAAAAATTTAGAAGGATATAAAATAAATATTAAATAGAGCCACCACAGGATAGAGATGATAGAATATTTAGTTGCTCTTTCAGTCTAGGAGAAGCTTGGTATCCGGTTAAGACGTTTTGGGCTCCAGTCCAACTCGTCGGAGACGGATCGTGGGCACCAGTAACTCAAATTATGGGTCTGGAGCCGTCGAGCGGTGTTTGGCCATTACTAGAGATTTAAAACTAAACGTGTTCGAACTGTAAAAAAAATATAAACAAAGTAAAAGTTAGAATTTTCCCTGGATATTTTAAAAAAAAAAGTTGAATCTGTTTCTTTTAATGAGGAGCCTCGACACGAATTTAAAGCCAGTAAAGACTGGTTTGGCAGGTTTAGAAATTGATTTTCCTTGCATAATGTCGAAATTGTGGGAGAAAGAACATGAGCCGACATAGAAGCAGTTTAGGAATTCGAATAGAATTTTCCCGAAATTTTTCAAGTTGGAACTGATATATAACGCTGACGAAACCGCGCTATATTGGAAAAAATGCACGGACGAGGATTAAAATGAGGATTTAAGGTTTGCACGGATTGTATGACATTACTTTTATATTCAAAAGCATCTGGAGATAACGTTACAAAGAAGATGTTAATTAACCGTTGATTAAACCCACGAACGACGAAAGGTATTTACAAGTCAGCATTTTTTGGCGATCAAATAGAATGGCATGAAAACATATGTTTTATTTAGCGATTGGTTTTATTATTCCTTTGGAGCGGAAGTTGGGGATTACTGAAGGAGAAAAAAATATTAGTTTCAAGACTTTGTTAATGATCTATAACGTATCAGATGGCCCAAAAAGATTTAATCATCGGGCTGTTAAATTAATATTTTTATCAGCCAATTTCGGCATCAAACCTACAACCATTGGACCAGGGAATCATTCAATTATTTAAATCATTGTTTATACGGCACACATTTGAACACATTTTAGAAAAAAAATAATTGTAATCCACAAACTACTACGGTAAAGTAATTGTGGAGAGATTTCTCAATTTGAGATTGCATTGAAAATAGTTCGTTATGTCTGAAGGAACTAAAATCTTCAACTCTGCAAACCTGTTGTGGAAGTAGTAATTGGAGGAAATTGTATAACTTCGGTGACAACAAAAGTAACTCGCAGAATAAACACTTTAGGTGAAGAGAGATTCGTCCAAATGAATTAGAAAGAGGTTATTGAATTAATTAATACCAGCATCCAACACTTAGATGAACAAGAACTTATGTAACTGTCAGAGTCGTCCGAGTCAAGCAATGAAGAAAACTGATTATGAATTCTCTGTAAATCAGAGCAACACTTTAGAAATCTTAAATAAAGGATTAGAATTCGCAAAAAAAAAATTGGAAGCACATTTTACGATCAATGATCCATCAGCAAAGTGCTCGGATGATGAAGATGGTTTAGCTTCATGTTTTGAGATGAAAGAAAATTTACAAAATAATAATACATTGTTGAAAGCACAAGAATATCCCCTTTTAAATAATGAAAAAAAAAGAAACAAGTGAACCTTGAAGTTACGAAAGAGCACAACCAACATTTAAAAGCTGATGCCATTGAAATCTAATTATGGATAGCTCCGGCAGTGTATACATGTCAAAAAAACGTATCTGATTCTTTAATTTAACTTAAAATGAATAACAACACATTTTTAATTTCAATATTTGCCTGTTTTGAAGAGTTTTTGGGTCTTACTGATTAAATATTTATTTTACATCTTGGTTGAACATGTGTAAAAGTGAATTTTTATGCATGAGTGAACTGTATGTAAGCCGCTTATTTGCCGAATTGGTTAAGCTTACAAAAGCAAAGGTATACTATAGAAAATATGTATTGGGAAGGAAGATGTTTTGAGTTAGTAAATGAGTGATTTTATGAGTTGTATGTTTCTAAAGTGACCGAATGTCACTGGAAAGTGGAAGATGAGACGGTGGAAGATTAGCGACATTGAGACGCATGTGAACCCTAGAATTTCAGAGTAGACAAAAATTATCCAAACATGCAGGATACTACTATGTTATTTTACCGATGATTTGGAGAAAGTGTCTGCAATTTTCTATAATACACACCAAATATGTTAAACTGAAATTCTGAGCATAAAACTAGTTGTTGAAAAGTTTTCTTTATGTGTACTATTCGAGGACTATAAGTAAATTCGTCTAAAACCATGCTGCGACTTGAGAGAACAGTTGTAAACTGACCCGAAGTATCTCTAAAAATTCATTATAAGAGATGAGTTAAATATTTCTGCAATCCAACATGACACGTTGTATACGTAAAAATCACGGAGATTACTTTATAGTTTCGTTTACTGTTTTATTTACACATATTTACTGCTTTTTTGATCAAGCACGTATCGAAACTGTTAACAGATCTGAACTGACTAAAAATTAATATTTTCATATATTAATTTTCATAGATTTTAAATATCATGCAAAAACAAAACAAAGCCTTCAAATCTTTTTTGTACGTTGAAACGTTTTTCGACGGAAAGATGCATTGTTTGCCTAAGCGATGTCGTTTTTATGATTTGACAGTAGTGTGAATTGAGAAACACTTAGTACTCGTAAAAAAATATTGGCTGTTATAATCAGCTCTGAATATAAGCACCAACCAGTCGAAGACAGGTTCATACTTCTAGACCAAAACGAAAGTCATGTCAAGCAGAGAGTGCATAATGTTTTGTTTTTTTTCTTTGACATCACGCGCCTCTTCGGGTTACTTCATCCTTTCAGATAATTTTCATGAGATTGCTGTATTTCCTATTTGCTGGAAAACACCTCATTTAACATCGATTCTAAAAAGTAGTGACAAACGCGCTATTGAAAACTACAGAGGTATCGCTATATTATCAGCTACACGGAAACTTTTAAAAAAAAAATCGGCTGCGATGAAAAACAACAAACTGGTTTCAGAAGAATAATTACTACCAATCTCATTATAGTTACCTCAGATATTCTCTGTAATGTGGAAAAAGGGCATCAAACTGATATCATTTATACTGACTTTATAGAATTCAATTTTCAGAAGTTCAGCATCTCAAGAAATCTGCTTTGCTGGCCGGATTCCTTTCTACGAAATTAAAATCAGTACGTAACATTTCAACGATAATTATCAAAAATTATTGTTGTTTTTTCGGGAGTACCACAAAGCAGCCAACTAGTATCCTTTTTGTTTAATCTGTTCATTTCGGATTTGCCAGAGATTTTATCTAACATTCTCTACCTTTTCTATGCGGACGATCTGAAGATGTATCATATTATTCAATCGAAATCTGACTTGTATTCCTCCAAACAAACGATCTATTAAAGTCAACAAATGCTATGCTATAAGTTTATTTCAACTACCACTTCAATAATAAGGTACTGAGTAATGTTGATAATGTCACAGATCTCGGTGTCATTCTAAATAAACAGTTGTATTTCAATCTACAGTGTGTTCAAGTCTTAAGTAATCTTACCAAGCAGCTGGGATTCATTAAGAGTCGTGCAAAGGAATTCAAGAGTCCTATAGGTGTGAAAATCTAACCTGTTACTTCAGTACGCCTAGTATGAGTATCCTATTTTTGATATTCATAGCGCTAAATTCTGATCTCTACAAAAGCAATATTCGCTTTTTGCGTGGAAAGACAAATGTATAAAACCCACACGATTTTACAAGTCTGCCACCATACGAGTACAGACTTAGTCTTCTAGATCTTAAGACACTGTCTTCAAGAAGGACGACATTATGTTCATGTTTCGTTTTTTACACTATTAAGAATACGATCAAAGTTGAAGCTGTCTCCAATGAGATCACTTTCAACAATTCAGAGAGAAGGACTCGGCATACACGTCTTCTCAGTGATCTAATTAACAGATGCTGCAAAATATTTAATAATCTTGGCATACCAAGTCTGTTTTCAAATGCAAACTTAAGGCTGACTTTTCCAAAGCACTAATATCATAAACTACCGCCTACCAAATCATATCTCAAAAAACTAGAAATCTTTTTCCCCAATTGATAAATAGACAGCAGTCTTGTGATATGTACAATTTAATTTCATTTAAGGCCTCGCTTTGGCTTGAAATAAGTAAATTAAAATAATTAAAATATTTTCAAACCTCAAAATTGGAAGCGAAACTCTCAGTTTCAGTTTATTTTTAGCAAATTTCGTTGACATATCCTATGTATGAGCTTCATAGGATTATTTTTCATTCCGCTTATCCATTCGATATGAATTGAATAATTTTGCGTAGGATATTATCAATGTTATCAATTTATCCTTTGGTAAACAGAAAATCGTAGATAACTATCCATAAAGCACTATTTTCGCCACGATACCATGTGTGTCGTATATGTATGTACTAATATTTTGGATAACAGATATGATACCGTAAATGATTATTCTTGGTATTGTATCTATTCGTTCAAAAAATCACTAAATGCGCAAAAATGATTTACAAACCCTAAATTATTTCTATTATAGTAAACATGATGTGAATTATAGTACATTCGCTGACAACACAAATGCATGAATGCTACATATTTTTCATTTAATCGTGTTCCAATTGGGGTTTCAAATATTCACAGAGATCCTTGAACAAAAACAAACTTAATCTTTGCCAGAATTATTAATCTGTCTATAGAAGTACCTACAACTTAAAACAAGTGCTGTATTTTGCTACTTGTTGCCCACTTCATAACATTTATGATGAGCTCTTCATCAATTTTTCTGTGTGATGGATGAACGAATCAACTCCAAAACGTTGGAAGTTTTTTTGATCTATTTTTACGCTCTAAAATTTTCATTAAATACATCCAAACATGAAACTCATTTGACTGAACTGAAGAGAGATTCTTTAAACTCACATTCCACCGGCGGCTCTTGAATCATAATACCAATCGCATGTTCCATTCATTATAAATGTTAACTTGCCGCTGGTGGATATAATAAAATTGAAGAGGAAACAAGTTTCGTAGAAGTAGAGACAAAAAGATCTTCATTCCAGCATTACGCGAAAACCCGCAAGGCTCTTAGACGCGTCATAATCTTGAATACGTATTGGCGAATTAGTAACCCAGATACATTAACCTTACCATAGTCACAGGTAGATTACTTGCTTCAGTGGAATTTAAGTGGCTCATAAGGTGTTTTTTTTAGCTACTTGGACACCGGCTTCTTGATACGTTTGGGGGGAAAAAACTCGAAATGTATCTCCGACGAATCAAAAACATTCCATCATATGACTGTAGACGCAAACAAAAGTTTTTGCTAATTCAAACGAATTGGGGAAAAAACATCTCCGGATTTGTCACGTCTAAACTTCAATACCATATTTGCTGTAAATGCGCTGATGAGCAAATAGATTGGTAGAAATCGTTCTATAGTGGAAATTAGAACACTTTCCACCAATGCAATCGATGATTTTTTTAAATCAAGATTAACGCTTGCTGTATTTCGAGGCTTTAGACTCAGAACTGTGTCAGTCATACGCGATGGAATTGGCGCGAAAGAGCTAAAGGCAATAGTTCTTGGCTGAAACTGAAATCTATATCGACACTAAGCCTATGTTATCCATATATCTACGGCGAGCATGTATCTAGAATTTTAAGGCCGGCCCGGCTGGTGGCATTCGCTGACTCACTGACTGAACGTATAACATACTCAGTAGTAACGTACTTAATCGATTTCAACCATTTACCTTGTGCGTATGCCGTGAAAATAGTTTGCTACTGCACAACTGATGATTTTAACTTGATTAGATACTGCAGAATACCGGTAATTAACTGTTGCTCGATTTAAACGTTTGCAACGACCCGTATGACACTTTCACTCAGCCCTCAAGCCCACATTGCAACGATCACTTATTGAGGCCGGTATCACATGCACCTTCGGTTCGTTCTAAATCTATGCACTTGTCACTGAAAATCCACTAGCGAAACCTAGATATTTATCTAGTATCGCAAGAACACTGTGTTATTGCATGAATATTATATGAATATCTACCACGGACGGTTCACTCGTTACAACGCGACGTGTGTGCTTTTGCAGCGCCAGATACAGATATTTACAAGTTTGAAAAATTCGAAAGATATTCGCGAACTGTTGTTCGTGGCGGATATCACAGGTGAGAAGCGAATAGATACTTTATGTACGGTTTGTCACAGAGCTCGGATAAGGCCCGAGCCGCAGCTAGAATATATGTAGTTTTATCTAAGAGCTAAGTACCCGTCGACCGAGACCTTTGTATGAGAAATGACTAGCCGCGTCCGTTGGAGCTCCAAGATATATTCGATCGCGACATCGAATCCACATATTGTGTACACACGAGCAACCGCTCCAATCACATGTGATTTTGTTGTTGTTCGAAGTGTCGCTTGTCGACGTGCCAGCGATATTTGTTTGAATTCCAAATAGTGAACGAAGATATAAATATTTCATGTTGTGCTTGGATCGTTGGATACATTAGAACGAATTGGGGCAGCAGTTTCGATACTTGGCCAATTGCGGTCGGTATCGAACAACCGACCACCAGGCGAAAACGACGTGTGTGGGTCCCCTTATGTAATCTCCGGCTAATCCTTGGATTTGATGTAGTTTAGCGAATGTTGACGTCATAGAATTCGTTTTCGATTGAGCATGCTGCTGTGTGGTTGCCTAAAGAGGCAGACGTTTTTCTCTATTCTGCGCGATATGGATGTGGTTGTGGTCGTAGCGTTTAGGATGCTATATTAGATAGTAGATAGTACTCGTTGCACTTGACAGAGAATATTTCACGCTGTTCACGACAAGACTGATACAACATTCGTAGGTCGAGTATCAGTTACATGCAGTTGTGTTATCAGTCAGATCTGTTACATACACTAGATGGGAATAGAATATGAATATCAAGTACACACGACGTCTTACATACGCTCATTCCTCAATGCACCATTGAACTGATCGCAAAACTAACAAGTTTGATGTTGATTTAGACAACGATAGTTATAAACAAGAAAACGTGTAAATAACTCAGCCTGTGATATGAACAACATCAAATATGCCGCAAATGCAAAATGCATATTGCACACAAAACTATGCACCTACATACATATATCATCAAATAGTCTAAATAAAGATAATTCTGACTTTTCTCAGCGGGTTTGAAACTAGATTATGCGGTTTGTTTCAGCTCGTGATTTCTGAGATTAAACATGAGATTCTATATATTTGATTAATAAGGCATCTAAAATTCTTCCCATTTGAATTTACGCTCCGATCAATTCGAATCAAATGTGCAATTTATACGATAAGTGAGTCGCCAAAAAGTAATGTACATACTTATGTAAATCTTACACGTGCCATCAGACGTCTCGAATCATTCATATTTGTTCGTATATTTTTGTTTGATTCTCACATAAGCAAATCGATTAGTCAATATTCGCTCTTCTCACCTTTAATAATTCATGTGAAATGTATCGAAATCATCTGTGAAAAAAATTCCATCCAACGTTTGATGGTTTTTACTATACTGGCGATGTCTCGGCGCCAGACTCAATCTCTTTATGATGTCACTTATTAGCAAATGAAGTGCCTAATAATTACTAGGTCGATTCTGTTAGTTTGCTACTCATGGGTCATAGGTGAATATCAAAATTCAATTTAGAGAAATATAATTCATCTGATTTGTGCTGAATAAGTGGCAATTTTTTAATAATATCAATTTTAACTGGCAAAAATAGAATGAGCTGCATCTAAATACTAAATAAAAAATCATACACAACATATTTAAAATGATAAGAATATGGGGAATTTATAATTGTCTTATAAAAAACAAAAGCAGAGTCAGAATAAAACGAAAATCAGAAAAAAGTGAATTAGTAAACTGTTATTACTGCTTGACAGACAAAAAGGTAATTTAGTCTTTGCATAGACGTCAAAGATGTGGAATAAATTTTTAAAATAAAGCTAAAAACTATACTAATTTTCTTCGGAAATCAGTAATAAAAATTTAAAAAGCCTAGCGCATCAGAATCGCTAGAAAACTGATTTTCGAAGAAAATGTGGAAAAAAAGCAATACACTTCTTTGTGGTATCATATCAACCATTTCTTACTCAAAGTAACAAAAATTCATTTCCTGACAGCATCTCCTATAACACAAATGTTCAAATGAAAATGTTCAGCACTAGCAACACTTTTCCAAAGCAGCAGTAATAAGCCTACCATAACAAGCTCGTGCTCAAATCAGCCTATCCTATGAATTACGTTTTCATCCAGGGATATCATTGAAAGTTTCAGCGATTAAACTATGCCTGGGGCTGCCATCCGGAAAATTTCCAAAACTCGGAAAATTTGACATTGGTTGCTGTAAATTTAAATTTACTGTAAATACTTTGCATATGAATACAAAATGCAAGCACATGTTGGTGTGCAAATGGAAGCATCGTTCTTGTACAACTCGGAATTTTGAAAACTTCAATTTGACTTGGTGGACAAAAGTTGAAATTTATTAATGATTTGAATTTTCTGTCAAAAAAAAAACAAAAAATTTTCGGGAGCGTCGATGGTTTTAAGGATTTTGTTTCACGTGTCTGCCGTAGCTACATGGTTGTCCGCACAGCCTTGAAAACATATCTATGTTAAGTTTTAGTCAACATCAATATGCTCTTCAAATTTCACGACGATCTTATGTTTTTGTCAGAAGGTATGACAAGTCAAAATTTGAAAAAAAATGCTTGCCCACCCAGCACCCACACACGACTCAAAATTTCGAATTCTTTGTCGTAGATAAGCATTAAACATAACAAGCTTTCATTCCCAATATTTTTTTTAACAAAAATGCACTCTGCATAAAAATATAGGGGTACCTGAAAATTCACTCAAATGCCCGCCGCGGCCAAAGGGTGACAGATATCTTAATTTTAACAAGTCATAGACGTATTCCTTACATACATCTACATATATGTATGCTCCGAAAGTTTCAGCTCAATCGGATCGACCACTTCAGAGATTATCTCCCTTAATGTTTTTATATTTTTGCTGATATACAGTGTGATTCATTATGAGGTTTGGTTTTTAATCTCAAATAAAAGGCATAAAGTTGAATTCTATAGTAAAAATTTTATTGTGAGTTGAAAGAACTATCTATGACATTTACTTTTTTAAGATTATCTCATTTAAATGTTGACCGCGCATCAGTTCAATGAAGATCCGCTGTTTTATCGCGAAATTTTGTTGTGATAAGGCGCATTTTTGGCTCAATGGATACATCAATAAGCAGTATTGCCGTATTTGGGCTAATGAACAACCTGAAGAGCTTCAACAGCTACCACTACAGCCACAGAAATGCACAGTTTGTTGTGGTTTATAGTAGACATGGGTAATTGCGTTGAAGCACTAGCCATGATACCACTGCGCTGATACCGATTGTCGGTATCAGGATCGCAGTAATGCTCTTAGGTATTAGTAGCACAGTAACGCACTTCGGTATCAATGGTGTTGGCGCTGTCGCTTTGCAATGCCAACACCATTTGGCTCGGCGCTATGCTACGGCGCGGCGCAAAGATATGAGTTGAGTATACTTACCTCAAGTCTGTTTGATGCAAAGCAATATACTTACGCGTACGCACGTTTCCACGAGCTTATTTGATTTGCCTTCAAAAAGCTAACGTGAAACTGAAATTCATTCAAATTTTTGTATGAGAGTTTTTCTCGAACGGAAAATCAATAGCATTCCAGCTCATATTTTCTTTTCCGATCGGTTCGACTCAAGCCACTTGAGTTTTACAGGCTGCATGTGTACTTCAAGCAAGAACCGCAAAGTAAACATTATGAAAAGCGATGCGATTGTGGTATCATAGCGTCATGGTATCAGCGCAATGCTGCCAGCGCCGTATGTGAGTCCGAGAAACACAGTGAGTATCACACATAGGCGAATGAGATCATGGTATCATAGCGCAATGGTATCAGCGCAGTGCGCTGATACCACTGCTGGCGCCGGTATCAGTGTATCAGCGCTTCAAAATTTGCTGCGTTACCCATGTCTAGTTTATAGGCCGGTGGAATCATCGGTCCATATTTCTTTCAAAATGAGTCCGGTCAGAACGTAACCGGCAATAGCGACCGCTATCGCACCATGATAACGGAATTTTTGCTACCTGAAATTGAAGCCCGTGGTATCGGTGAACTTTGATTTCAACAAGACGGCTCTCCTTCGCATACAGCGAGATGTTTGAATGGACTTATTGAGAAATCATTTTGGTGAGAACCTGATTTCACGTTTTGGACCAGTAAATCGGCCGCCTAGATCGTGTGATAAAACACCTTTGGATTATTTTCTTTGGGGATGCACGAAGTCTCTGGTCTTCAGTGATAAACCAGCTTCAAGCGACGCTTTGGAAGCCAATACTACTCGTGTCATTCGCTAGATACCGGTCGCTATGCTGGAACGCTTCGTCCAAAATTTGACCCTCAGGATGGACCATTTACGGCGTAGTCGCGGTCAACATTTAAATGAGATAATTTTTAAAAAATAAATGTCATAAATTGTTCTTTCGACTCACAATAAAATGTTTACTATAAAATTCAACTTTATCCCTTTTATTTGAGATTAAAAACCAAACTTTATAATGAATCACCCTGTATATATATATATATATATATATATATATATATATATATATATATATATATATATATATATATATATATATATATATATATATATATATATATGAAATATGCATTTATTAAATACTAAACGAGTCAAAACCTAATATTTTTCGAAAATCAGTAAAAAAAACCCGTTGTAGAGTTATTTATTCGCACTGACCGCTTTGAGGTCGTCAGTATCTAAAAAACAGAATATATGAAAAAAGTAAAAAATATCGTTTAGAAACATAAGGAATAATGGACCAAGAATCGAATCCTACAACCTACAACACACAAAACATTTAACTCAAGATAATCTTCTTTAATGGATGAAGCAATGCAAACAGATATTTTAATTTGAAAAAATACGGACAAGCATATATATGTGGTTTGAATAAGGTCATTGATGGAAGAAATGATAAAATTTCAATAGATAGATTTCGCTCTCTTTTATTAAGAATTGGAAATATAGCAGCACTGATTAGGGTCCATTCAAAAAATTATAGATTTCAATATTATTATCTATTTTTAGTGCATAAACTCTTCTAGTTGTTTCGTCAGCTCAAACAAATGTTGTCTCATTGTACTCAATTTTTAATAGAGATTGAGAAATTTGAATTGAGTTTGTATTTTATTCATCCCATCTTTTTTGGGTAAATATTTTTTTTTTAATTTGAAAAATTAATTTCTTGTGGCTATTCTCATTTTTTGTCATTCATGTTGCATAGATTGCTTCGCTTGTCGTCGTTAGGAATAACCAGTAATAGCTTCAAAACGTTTTAGCATCTCATAAAAGATCATCAAATTTCATAATGGATCACAAAATATCTTCCATTTAAATCATATGGTGCTTAATGTGCTTGTCATTGAATCATTCTTCTATGAACTTTGCAAAACATTTTGTAGTATATCATTTAATGCAGCAAACAATTCTGGTATTGTGTTTGCTTTTTGAGCTCCGGGTCAAAATCGAAATTTTGAAAACGTTGAAACTATTTTTTACAAATACAAGTAACAAATGCAAATTCATGTAACAAATGCAAGTACCGAGATTTGTGTCGATCTTTAAAAAAAAAGTCGGAATCATACTTGTATGTACATCCAATAATAACAGATTAATTTCTTTGCACAGAAAGCAAATGATCTGTTCCGATTATTTATTAATATTTTGTTTTTGTACAGTGATTAGATTATTTAAGTGTGTCTTTTCAGATAACTCAATATGAGAAGTCCACAAATAGCAGGTATTATTGAACAAAATATTAATGAATTTATCCTTTTTTTAAATCAGTTTGAATATCTGAGTTACATTGAAAATCGGCCACAACTAAAATGTGATGCAATTTTTTTTTAACAGAAAAATATCCTCAGAGGCATTATTATCACATCAGGCGTTTTTTTCACAAATTTAGAGGCCCGAGAGATTGACGAGCATATAGAAATAAAACAGAGTTTTAGATATCCTTAATATATCTGAGATTTAGTTTATTATAATTTTCCTCTCTTGTTTTCAGTTGATCTTTTAGTGTTCGAATTGCGATTATTAATAATAACAGCGTGTACAATATTTTTCCCAGAATCACAAAGTAATCTTGCATGGTTGTCAAAATAAAAAGTTATTGTTGTAATATCCAGGGAACCAAATAGATCGTATAATGATTCTTATCTCATAAAAAATAGTTTGACTTTAATAAGTTAACCAAATATAAAAAATTCCAAGAAAATAAAATGAAAGTAAACTCCACGATATTTCGACAAATTGCGAGTCTGAACGTTGTTTTTCCAAAAATATTCGATTGTGATTGCACCGTTTGGTATGAAATTTTCTCAAAATGAATAAATTTAAAGACTTTACTCACCCTAGTTTTTACTGCATGGAGTGATAGTCAGTATTCGTGCAGCTGTCGAAGCGGCCATTCTGCAAATAAAAATTATATTTTCTCATTAATTCTGGCAGATATTAGAATGCAATAGAAACTTTTTTTTTATTTCACCACAACAATGGAATCAAGCGGGATGTTGTAAACTTTAGGATAGCAAAGATATCGACGGTATATTTGTGCAAAATAAAAATGTAAATAGCCAGTTACAATTTTCCATTCCCATCCCATTTTTGCCTGAAAATTTGATTCAAACGTAACAAACCAAGCCAGTAGAAAAACTCAACAAACTCTTTTAAATTATTCCCTAAACTTAGATTCTTTTGCTATGAAATACGCAACCTTCACGAACATACATATTTATTAGAATTGACCTTCATTTCACTTAGTATTTTCAAGCAACCAACAAAAATCACAAAGTCTCGTCCAAATGAGTTTACTTCAAGTAAATCTACATTTTCTCGTAATGGGAACATTCTATAGTTTACGATAAATCAGTCTCGAGTGAAAATCACTACGAATGAGTTCAAAAACAAAAATCTATTTTTAACAATCCTCCATTATTCTAACAAAATTTTTGGTAAACTCGAACATGAAAAGTGGCAGGAAATACTCGAATCGCTTCAAATCGAACTACAAATGTATGTATATCTAAAAATGTCTGTGCGAGCACGTTCATAAATAAATACGTAAATACATTTACCTATACGACTATCAAAATTACATATTCGAAAAGTACAATCGACTACATAACGTAAATGTTATTTAGGGAGCGCCAAGGTAAATTATTTTACGATCACAATTGGATCGAGCTGATTTGCTCTTGATTTCATCGAGAAACCTCCTATTTTCCTCAATTTTGACAATCAAATTAGTTCGGCGTAGCAATTGATGGTTAAGGAAAAAATATCGAAAAAAAATAATTGTGGATATATTTCTGATAGATGTACATAGACCCAACAAGATACCTTACCACCATACATATACCTATTGTGGTATTTCAAAACTATTCATTTAAGACTGGATAAAATAATTCAATATTTACATGCAAAAGATAAACCATGTATCTATCAAATTGACTGATTATGGGAATACACTTGGAATATCACGAATCATTCTTTTAATAAGAACCTTTAATCGATGTTTTATGGAAATACATGAGAATAGTTAGGAAATTGTGATTAGATAAAAAATAATTGTATTGATATGTGTCGAGTTCGTGATTTTGCGACGGAGAACAGAATTTCAATACGAATTAAAGATATTCTAAATTAAATGGTTTTTGTGAATTTGAGGCTAGGTGATGTTTTCATATTGTTGTGCTCGTAAATTCCATTAATTCGATTAATTAATATATATCTGTGACTATCAGTCAAGTACAGGTACAGTCGAATACTATTAACAATGATGAAAAAGTATTCTCACATTTGAAACCAAAGATGTATGGTGTTGGGCACTAGCTGCATACGGCTATTATTGGAACCACCTCCATCTCCAGATTTGTTTATTTCCAAACGTAAGAAGGCTATAAACCTCAATCAAGTCATCAAGAACATAACACAACGTGAG
The DNA here is from genome assembly GCA_963978885.1 of Nemotelus pantherinus. Lineage (NCBI taxonomy): Eukaryota > Metazoa > Arthropoda > Insecta > Diptera > Stratiomyidae > Nemotelus > Nemotelus pantherinus. Next base: position 191,957,544 of record OZ022263.1, on the reverse strand, counting down.
GACAATATTATATAAAATTACCTTTGAAAAGGATTTTCACTCCTAGGAGATTCAGAATTGCACTTGAAACTGTATCACAACAGAGTACACTATAGTCACATAATGCTGTTGAATTTTTTACCGGTAAATATTATTCAATATTATTATTATTATAAGCAACACTTTTTAAGTCAGTTTTATACGGTTAGTTATAACGTTGCTATATTTATAAATACGTGGAAAAATTTTCCAACAAATCAGTTTAATCTTCTATCTGAAACAAGCGTCTGAAATACTCACTTTTGACGTTCAATATCTCCACGTCACTCCATGCACATTACTATAATACTACTGATCATCCTCCGCATGTCTCAATCCATATACCTAATACACATCATACACTATAGTTGTGCGCACACACGTGCACTGCTCTCTTCATCTCAAGAAAGGACACATCGCATAACGAATTACATTTATCCTGTTTCCTATACAGTACGATCCTAAAGTTATACCAGCTGCTGTCTTTGATATGTGCATATCAAGGTAAATCAAATACGCATGGGTCAAAGAGAAAGTATGCGCTACCGAGCGGTACACATATGTATGGTTGTTTTGATTAACATTGTGATCATCATAATAGAAAGGAGACGATTCGGAGCTCAGGGTGTAATTTAATATGATATTTCGAGGATCTCTGCTAGTAAAAATTCGATACTACATACCATACCAGTTTTTTCCAGAACATGGATACACTGTCGTACGAAAATACTCGGCGGACAGATGCAAGATGTTGGTGTCAATGACCTTAAGATGATATTGACAAAATTTATTTAAACAACAAAGTCTGTAACTTGATACAAATGGTAGTTTAATAAATTTTTAACAAATTATCTTAATAAAATTCGTAATTCATGTAGAAATGAGAAATTTGAATATAAATTAGCTATAACTCAAATAACATCAAGAATCTGCAGAGGACATGGACTATTTTAACTTAAATTTGGATATGTACTTGAGTAGGTTGTAGGAGTATTTTGGTTCTATGTTTTTAACTAACAGCTTATTATATTACTGACGCATCAGACATACAAGAACTTTCACTTTATTTCGATACGATTTAGATCTAATAAGATATGTATGAGTTCCAATAAGGCGCACTAGATATAATAATCTCTTTCAACGTTAAATATGAAAACCTGAAAGTTTGTACTCAAATCGATTTATTCAATTTTGATTTCGATCCCTAATTTTTAGAGAAGAACTCTATGACCATATTGAGGTTTTTATCAACTGGACACCCAATATATTGGTCTGCAGATGGAAACAAAATTCCAAAGGGAATATCTCCTTACTCTTTCAACATACAGTAGATTTTGATACTTTTTCAGACTAACATTCTGTCTGGCTAAACTGCATCATTTTTCAGGAACAAAAAAAAAAAAATCAGGAACACTTTTGTTCAAAAAAAGTATCGCTTCTATTGAATAATGTCCTTTAAAAAACCATGTACGTTGTGGAAAGCAATTAAAAATATCAGCAAATCTGCCATTAAAAAGAACCTAATGAAAACTTTTACACCAGGAAAGAAACAATAAGGAGAGAGCTATTGTCTTCGCTGCTTACTTGAGAAAATTACGAGAACTTACTTAATTTATTACCAACAACTTACTCTGATCGTTAAAGCCTCAGCCAGAACGCCAAAAACATATTCAGCAAAGAAACCTGCTGCAGAAATTAATACGTACATATTGCGTTCGAACCTTTGCAAAACTCTTTTTTGGCAGATGTTTTCCTGAAGTATGAAAGACTAGTGCATTTTTTGCACTTCAGAAAAATTTCATTAAAATATTATTTCGACATGTAACGCTTGTTCAGCAGTTATTTATCTAACGTTGTGATGTAAATGATTTAAAATTTATGTTTAAATTTCATCAATCTGTCAGTCTGTGATAGTTTATTGGTTGGTGAATAAACCTATATTAACAATTTCCCTTAATTTCTCAGTCTATTGTGAACCCATGAACTTTTACTCAAACGGTTTTGCTACCCACAAAATCCGCTTCAGTGAGGTCACTGAGGCAGGATTTTGTTGATGTTATCAATGCTACCAACCTAACCAGAGCTCGATACAGGCACAAAAAACGCACCTTAAAATGAGTTTTAGTCCTTGCAAATGTAAAAAATTGTCCCATTACAACCAATTTAGTTTATTGGGGAGTGGAAGTGGTAGAGATTTCATTTTCATAGCCGAAACTTTTGCGAGTGTGAAACGCAGTAATGTCAATTTAGCTACGTTGTAGCTAGATTTAGCTCGTTTAGCTACTAATTGATAGATTATGGATAATTTAAATTTTTGCTTTGATTGCGTTCGTTTCGCTAGTTTATTAATATTCGAAACAATCAGTGCTTGAAAACATTCTCATAAAATGCTAAAGTAAACGCTAATGTTTTGGGCAGATACATTAGCAGTTGTTTTCAATTTTTGCGGTAAGCTTCATCATGCAAACATACCAGCCTCTGCTGTTTGAAAAGTCGCAAATATGTGCATTATATTTTCACAGCAGGCACGACCACGGTGAGTTGTTAAAGTAAAACGCAACAAAGTGGTATAAATTAGTTAAATTTCAATTGTTGACCGTCTCGCAGTCAAAAAATACAATTCCATTTGATACTGTTTTCCGGGACTTTATCCACAAAATTGTCCATATTCCCGCATCAAATATTCTCTTCAATACTTAAATATGGATTGTTCTTTCTGATTTTTCTTCAATACATTAATATGGATTGTAAGGGTTGGAAAATTTTTGTAAAGATTAAAAGCTTATGAAGAGCATAAAAATGATTTTATAAACTTCCATATTTTACCCCAGTTTGAAGAAGATTTCATAGATATGTTTTTAGAATAGCCATTATAAAATATTTCAATTACAAGCCTAAGTTGCGGTTAACAACGAATAGTATTAAATTAATGGGTGCCTTACTATCCGATGTACACATATGAATTATAAAGGCTTAGCTCGAATTAAGTCTAATGAAACTGTTTTCCAGAATCTTGAGTTTTTTATTGTTGAAGTTGGCTACGTTTTTAGCTACTATGGGCAGGTTTTTCATATTTTTAGCTATACTCTTTTTAAATTCTAGCTACAATGGAAAGAAGTTGGCAGCACTGGTGAAATAATTAGTTTCACCCTCCACATTGCCCTTGATTTAACTCAGGTATCGACTCAGCGATAACTTAACTCAAAGCTCGGTGCACGGTCCCCCAAGCCAAGAGCCAGCGCTCTACCCACTAAGCTACATGAGCTTCAGCTCAAAAAGGCTGGTTTGTTAGCATGGGTCTTCAAAATTATCGAGAAAGTTTTAATTGAAAAATTGATCTTGATACATATGGGCCTTATTCCCCAACAGCAAGCATGTCGTAGTCTTATCCAGTAAGTTTAACCAATTGTTCATATGAAGTATTGCTGAGTCACCTATCCAGATGTAAGTCAAGCTTTTAACAAGGTCTATCACCAAATGCTGACCTGCAAAATCAAGTCCTTGCTCTCATAAAGCTCCTACGAAATCTTCTCACTTTATTGGATAGAACAGGCATCTCAATTTTTTTTATAGAAGCCTTATAGGTGCAAAACATAATGTACATCAAAGAGTACCACAAAGAAGCGTACTGAAACTTATAGATGATAAAGACATCGAAGTCATTTGCAAGGAACATATTGTTACTTGTATCGACTTTGGCATCCCAAACCGGCTAAACGGTGGGTAAAATCAAGGGACGTCATTTCGGTTTCAGATTGGATAGAGTGAACCTGCTGAACATTATGTTTTCAGTGAAAGCCAAACGAATAGTCTTGGATTAGTTTTTAAAGCACTTTTGGGAACTTTGGTTCACGTTAAATTGTCTGAAAACGTTGCTGAAGGCAGCCTAAGTTTGGACATACTTGAACAGGTGACACTACCTTCTTGATTATCTTTTAATTTGTACTAGCGTTTGAATTAAAAATATGAATGCAAGTCTCTTTCGAAAGCATCAGATGTAAAGTTTTGACGTGTTGCAAATAACAGTATTGATAAGATCCATTGAAAATGTTAATTCTGGCCACCGAAATTATGTCTCAATATAATTATCAAGTTACGCAGTGTATAGCAAGTAAAGTATCACCATTATGCTGAAACAAGATGCCATCGACATTAAGGAGCTGAGCTTTGATGTGTGTGAAAAATCGCTCCGAAAGCCATCCTCGGCCGTCGCCATTTCCATCCTTCACCACGGTCAGCCACTGCAAGCCATCGCTCGTCTACACAATGGGCCACATGATGGCCCACAATGTGGAAACGACATAACAGATTATCCATTTTGATAGCGCATTAGCGTATACCATTTTTGTTTATGTTCTGGCCATCGAAATGATTGGGAAAATATGGGCCAATAATTATGTTAGTATATAAACAATACATTTTACTGGAATCATTAGTTCAATTACTTCTGGCTGTTTAGCACTCCAAACCCAGCAATTTTGTTTAACAACTTATCCATTGAACCAAAAATGGGCCCCATCCTTGAATAAAACTCTGCGATGAAACATAGGAGCTTGTTTGATCTGTTCCTGAACCCATTTCTTAAAAATCCGACGTAACCGAAAATCCTTCCTGGCATCTTCTATATCGATTGCGCATGGAGTAAACCAAAATCTTTACACAGAATATGGCATTTCGTTGCAACCAAAAAACACTTATTGCACCTATTACTGCTAATGGCAGTCAAACGAAATTCATAGAGTTGATTGAAGGAATTTATTGGAATAGAATTTTTATGGCTGCCATTTGAAAAACATCCCAAACTTGGAAAATTTAAACAATTTTTGCATATTTTCATAGTAAGGTCACAGCGTAAGAAGTTAATTCCTAACCATCGTGCGAACTCCGTATATATATACAGACCAAAAATCCAGTGAACCGGCCTGAGATTGTATTGTTGAGCAGCCTGGAAAATGGGAAGAAATCGCATGGAGCAGTAAGAGATGCAAGATAAGATTCGACAACTACATACTCAGGCTAGATTTTTCGTTGTTCACATACGGCTCTCTATCACAAAAAATACCAGCTCACTCTCAGGTTGCTTTAACAGATACTGCATTGCGTAAATGGAGGCGCGATTTCCAGGTCAAAGTGTTTTTTTTTGGAAAATGGAAGGAGTTCACCCACTTATCTTTTCCTACACTTTGGTAAGGTACTTATTATATGAATGTTAAATCGTAGCATCTATTAATGTAAGAATGAAAAAAACTTAGTGATGAAAATTTGCCGAATCTGCTTTGCATTGAAACCAACTCACTCTGTGAATTTCGTTTTGATTCACTGACCGCGTTGGAAGTTATAAGTAAATAAAAATGTTAAGCAAAAGCTTTAAAATTTTACATGATTATCATTTGAAAATTTGACGTTAAGATCTCCTAGTAAAAAATTACAAAAGGTTACTTACCTAAAAGCCCTACCTTAATTTCACAACCCACCTTTTGAATTTGAGATCAGTTCAATGTCTGCATCAAAAGTTATAGGGTATAAAGCTTTTCTTTGGTTGAGTGTGTTTTCAAGATGCCACCACAGTCACAGTGTTGCCAGTATTTTCATTAAACTTCTATCGAATTACCTTCAGCTGCAATACATCCTATGAATTATATATTGATCTGATGATCGGACCGGTAGTTATCCCGAACACAAATTCTGGTTGCTTAAAAAAAGGTAACATAGTGAAGGGTTATCGTTCCTGTGGAACGCCAAGCTATCAAAATTTCAAAACTGCAGGGAAGGAAAAAATATTAAATTTGTAAACCGATTACATTTTTCCGAAAATGTGCAAATTTTTCAGGAGACCCAAATATTCCGAAGGAATTATCCCGTGTATCTGTCATAAATTAATTTTCTAATTTTCTAATCTAAGAATAATTTTCCTAGAAAATCTATAAAAATAACTCAGTGGAAACCAGAACATAACATAAGGTTGATTTTTGTTTGGAATTATTAAACTTTTACTATAAAAGATAGGTATTTATGCATTTTTAAGGCAATAAATTGAGTAAAAATAAATAAAATGACATCAAAGTCTATTTTTCGACGAGCAAGAAAATTTACTGATTTACAGAGAAGGCCTCCCATTTAAAATATTGAAAAAGTACTGTCAGCTAGATTTTTGCTACTACTTCGTATAATTTAGAAAACCTTCTCGGCTCCAAAATCTTTTCTAATCAACGCAACTGATTGTGTCCTGTTAGAAACTTCACCATCATCGGCACTACAACCGGGATCCGGTTCTAGCCTCCATCAACAATTGTTTCTACCTGATCCGAGGGTTTTCCAAGCAAATTCCACTTCACTTCTACGAGCTAGGTGTTACTACGAGCTTCACATATGGGGTCAAAGATTCTCCAAAAGAGTTTCTACTCGAACGCGGCTGGGAAAGCTGAGTACCTCTTGCTGGGCACCCAAACTTCGGGTCCATATGTGAGTACTGGCAAGACTATACAGCAGGAGCTATGATATTCGGGTGAGATTTTGCGATTTTTACTTAAATTTACACTTAAATTCGAATGACATTTCTCTCTCTAAATCTCCTCATTCTAAATCACGTCGGGTAGTGTGAACGCTTACCTGATTAACTTGACAGATTCTAAATCTACCTGATTTAGAAGTGTAGTGTGAACGGCTTATAATCAATTTCCCTTAATTTCTCAGTCTATTGTGAACCCATGTACTTTTACTTAAACGGTTTTGTCAGTGAGGTTACTAAAGCAGGATTTTGTTGATGTCATCAATGCTACCAACCTAGCCAGAACTCGATAGAAGATACAAAAAACGCACCTTTTAATGAGTTTTAGTCCTTGAAAATGTTAAAAATTATCCCATTACAACCAGTTTATTGGGGAGTGGAAGTGGTAGAGATTTCATTTTCATAACCGAAACTTTCCCGAGTGTGAAATGATTAGTTTCACCCTCCACATAGCCCTTAATTTAACTCAGGTATCGACTCAGCGATAAGTTAACTCAAATCTCGGTGCACGGTCCCACAAGCCAAGAGCCAGCGCCCTACCCACTGGGCTACATGAGTTTCAGCTCAAAAAGGCTAGTTTGTTAGCATGGGTCTTCGAAATTATTGAGAAACTTTTAATCGAAAAATTGATCTTGATACATATAGACTTTATTCCCCAACAGCAAGCATGTCGTAGTCTTATCCAGCAAGTTTTACCAATTGTTTATATGAAGTATTGCTGAGTCACCTATCCAGGAGTAAGTCAAGCTTTTAACAAGGTCTATCACCAAATGCTGATCTGCAATATCAACTCCTTGCTCTGATAAAGCTCCTACCAAATCCTCTCATTTTAGTGAATGGAACAGAATATCAATTTTTTAATAGAAGCCTTATAGGTGCCAAACATCATGTACATCCAAGAGTACCACAAAAGAGCGTACTGAAACTTATAGGTGATAAAGCCATCGATGTAATTTGCATGGAACATACCAAATCGGCTAAACGATGGGTAGAATGAACAGACGTCATTTCGGTTTCAGAGTGGATCGGGTGAACCCGTTGAAGAACATTATGTTGTCAGTAAAAGCCAAATTAATAGTCTTGGATTAGTTTTCAAAGCAATTTTGGAAACTTCGATCCACCTTTAATTCTCTGGAAGCGTTGCTGAAGGCAGCCTTAGTTTGAATATAATTTAACAGCTAGCACTACCTTCTTGGTCATCTTTTAATTTGTACCAGCACTTGAATTAAAAAGAAGAATACAAGTCTCTTTCGAAAGAATCAGATGTAAAGTTTTGACGTGTTGCAAATAACAGCATTGATAAGGTTTCTATTGGAAATGTTAATTCTGCCCACCGAAACGATATCTTGATAGTTCTAAGTCACGCACTTTTTAGCAAGTATCGCCATTTTGCTGAAACCAGATGCCATCGACATTAAGGTGCTGAATTTCGTAACAGATTTTCCATTATGATGGCGCATTAGCGAATACTATTTTCGCTTATGTTCTGGTCTTCGAAATTATGGGGATAATATGGGCCGATAATTATGTTAATACATTTTACTGGAATTATTAGCAGTTTTTCAATTGCCTCTGGCTGCTTAGCACTCCAAAATCAGTAATTATTCTATCAGTTTATCCATTGAGCCGAAAATGGGCCCCATCACTGAACAAAACTCTGCGATGAAACATAGGACCTTGTTTGATATGTCCCTGAGTTCATTTGCTAAAAATCGGATGTAAACCAAAATCCTTCCTAGCATCTTCTATATCTTGCACAAGCTGGATTGTGCATGAAGTAAACGAAGATCCTTACACAGAATATGGAATTTCGTTGCATACAGCAAACCAAGCTGTTGGATCGAATCTACTGTTGATGGCCATTGCACAAACTCTTAGCTATATTATTACTATATTACATGCTACACATTGCCTATTAGGTCGCTGGCTATACAATAACGAAAATTGAGTTTGAAATTTTTGGCAACAGGGCGTTTGTTTGGTTGATTTTTACTACTGTAAGTTGCTGTAAGTGCATGAAAAACTTTCTTAACAGAGCGCTAATCTTCATAATACAGCTCCAGAATTTTCGTAATTCAATGCAATACTATGTCACAACGCAATAACATCTTGATACGGCTCACGTATGATATGTCAAAATATCCCTATTGAAAAAGTAATAAATAAATAATATAAGTAATCCTATACAAAAAAAAAACTCAAATCATATTAACCGCTAGAAAGACTGATTTTTTTTAAACAAAAATAGAGGAAACGTGCCGATTTTGAATGCAGGCTCAATCAGCTTATATTGAAGGTCATGTACCACTTTGTTCCGGTGACTAAATCGAAAGTCATACGGTGGAAAAATGTCTAAGGCTTACACTATTATCTTTAGTAGTCTCACCGATATTGATTCCAAGTTTTTTTTAAAGGTATTTAAAACTTCTTCACTATTGCACAACCAGCAAGGAGTTGTTCTACAAATTTGTATTAGATATTTGCCTACTGGTTTTAAATTAAACAGCGTGTAAAAATTTTGCTACTTATTTTCATTGTAGGATGTTTATCATATGAAAATTTGATGCCCAGCACTTTCTAATACAAAAATGATGAAAAATTCTCACCTGGCAGCACTGAAGAAGCTCTGCGACCAAAATCCTTCCACAACTGTTTAGTCTGTTAATTTCATTTTTATCAGACGATAAAAATGAAATTCTAGATGTATTTATTTCAAATAGAACCAGTTGGTGCCAAATATCGTATCTTGATATATCGTCAACCAAAAAAACACTTATTGCACCTATTACTGCTAATGGCAGTCCAACGAAATTTATAGAGTTGATTGGAGTTATTGGAATAGAATTTTTAGGGCTACCATTTCAATAACATCCCAACCTTGGAAAATTTAAACAATTTTTGCATATTTTCATAGATGCTTATTATATGAATATTAAATCGTAGCATCTATTAATTTGAGAATTATCAAATTTCTGGTGCTACCAATCGTTTGCTAGCCTGAGAGCTTACATCGAAACCAACTCTGTGAATTTCGTTTTGATCCACTGACTGCGTTGGAATTTATAAGCGAATGGAAATTTTAAAGGTTATCATTCGTAAAAGAATTTTAGAAATCAAAACAGTTGCTGCTTCTTTTCACTACAAGATGATTATCATTTGAAAATTTGATGTTAAGACCTCGTAGTTTAAAATTACAAATGTTAACGTAGCTAAAAACCCTACCATAATTTCACAACCCACCTTTTGAATTTGAGATCGGTTCAATGTCTGTATCGAAAGCTATAGGGTATAAAGCTTTTCTTTGGTTGAATGTGTTCTCAAGATGCCACCACAGCCACAGAGTTACCAGTATTTTCATTAAACTTCTATCGAATTACCTTCAGCTCCAGACCAATACATCCTATGAATTATATATTGATCTGATGATCGGACCGGTAGTACTCCCGAACGCAAATTCCGGTTGCTTAAAAATAGGTAATATAATGAAGGGCTATCATTCTTGTGGAACGCAAAGCTATAACAATTTCAAAATGGCAGGGATGGAAAAGACATAAAATTTGTAAATCGATTCCATTTTTCCCAAAATACGAAAGTTTTTCAGGAGATCCAAATATTTTGAAAGAATTTTTCCCGTGTACCTGCTATAGATCAATTTTCTAATTTTCTAATTTTCTAATCTAAGAATAAGTTTCCTAGAAAATCTATAAAAATAACTCAGTGGGAACCAGAGCATAACATAAGGTTGATTTATGTTTGGAATTATTAAACTGCTACTATAAAAGATAGGTATTTATACATTTTTAAGACAATAAATTGAGTAAAAATAAACAAAGCGATGTCAAATTCTATTTTTCGACGAGCAAGAGAGTTTACTGATTTACAGAGAAGGCCTCCGATTTAAAATAGTGAAGAAATACTGTCAGTTAGATTTTGGCTACTACCTGGTATCATTTAGAAAACCTTCTCGGCTCCAAAATCCTTTCTGATCAACGCAATTGATTGTGTTCTGTTAGAAACTTCACCATCATCGGCACTACAACCGGGATCCGGTTCTAGCCTCCATCAATAATTTTTTCTACCTGATCCGAGGGTTTTCCGAGCAAATTCCACTTCACTTCTACGAGCTACGTGTCCTGTCTACTGTAGTCTACCGAGCTTTATCTTTGTAATTATATCTGCTTCGAGGCAGATAGCGTACAACTCATGGTTGTGGCATCTCTGGAATCGCCCTTCTTCACATATGGGGTCAAAGATTCTCCAAAAGAGTTTCTACTCGAAACGCGGCTGGGAAGGCTGAGTTCCTCTTGCTGGGCACCCAAATTTCGGGTCCATATGTGAGTACTGGCAAGACTATACAGCAGGAGCTATGATATTCGGGTGAGATTTTGCGATTTGAAGAGCCTTGGCAGACTGTAGTAGGTTATGTTGGATTTGAGTAGACTCCCGCGTATTTCTCTCTTGTTATCGGCTGCTAAAATTAACTCAAGGTAGTTGGAGGATTACATAACTTCGAGTTCGATCTCCACTACTCTGATAGTTTGACCAATTCTGGGTGTTCTTCCTGCAGATGCTACCACAATATACTTCGCCTTTTCTTCATTTATGTGCGGCAACAATTTTTGTTCCATACGCGCGATCTGGATGAAGGATTCTTATGCAGCTAGCTCAGATCTTCCAATAATGCCAATATCATCTGCATAAGCCAGTATCCGGCTGGACTTGGTGACGATAGTCCCTCTCGTTACGTGCCAGATTCTCAAATTGCTTTCTCCAACACCAGGTTGAAGATGAAACAGGCCAGACTACCATCTTATGGGAGCATATTGAAGATATTGAACAGTCTGGATAGCAATCCGGCCATTTTTACTTAGCTTGTTACATTGGTCATGGTCAATCTACACACAATTATGTCAGTTTATTTCTCATGGTTTTAAACAGTTCTACTCTGGCTACACTGTCATAGGCAGCCTTTAAGTCTATAGATAGATAGTACAATGAAATATTGAATTCCAGATATTTTTTATTGTCTGCCAAAGAATAAAAATCTGATCAATTGTTGATTCGCCTGTGAAACTTATATCAGCAGAGAAAGAAGAATGTGAAATGGGAAATTCGCATACCGCATTAACGAATCCAGACATTTTGTTCAAATAACTACTTGTTAGTTTGTTCGTTTCAATCGAATTGACGTGATGATTGATTTTCCAAAAAAAAAATCATTCTGATTTTTTAATGCCTATGTTGACCGCATTTTCCAAACGTTAAGTCAATAAATACCAATACCAAAAATAGGACAACTTTCGATGAAAATCCATTGAGATTTTTCAGCTGACCAAAAAAACTTGCAACATTGATCGCGATCAGTCGTGGGAGCCGCGAATAAACATTGAACTATTATTCATACATTTTTATCTGATTGCTTGCGTCCATTGCATAGTATCCATCAGACTTGTTTACAAATGATCCAATATATTTTTTATAAAATTGTTATTTAATAAGCCAACTGGACTGAATGCTCCTATACCATTCTCTCAAGTCAAAATGACCGACAGCCACCTGCTATATTATTGTGTCTGCTGCTAAGCTGCCAACATATGCTCAGTTTTATCCAGTTCGCCTGTTGACATAAAGTGAGATCGGGATAGCCCAACCATTTATTGAATGTTTATTTATTTGTCAAGGAAATGTGGAAAATGTGGTGGGCAGTTGAATTGATTATTGATTTTTCATCAAAATGACTAGTTCCAAATTCAATTATTTATTTACGACTTTAGCCCGCATACAATGCATATCTTTGCTAAGATGCATGTAATTCTGTAAATACTCCACCAAGCCAAAGTGTTGATTTTGCACTTTATCAGTTTGCGAAACGATGTTGATGATGATGTAAATAAATTAAAATGTGAATATGATCTGGAACGTATAATTGTTTGTTTCATCACTATTTCAACAGTTTATCTAAAATTATGCCCGTAATTAAGTACAAAGTGAAAAATAAGGTTATCCTTGCATTTAGGTTTATTTGTTCTAGGTTTATAATGGAGATTACACGTTACACTTTTTCGGTAGCAGTTTCTTTTATTTCGATTTATTATTTAATTGTATCCTACGTTATCTAGTACATTATTTATTTTACTAGGCATTATCTTATGCCAAGCACACATGATATTTATATCTTTAACACGTGAAATGGAACAAGTTTTTCTATGAATAAAATGTATATGGTGCCATATATAATATTTGTACAGCGCTGAAAGAATTTTTTTTTCAACTCGAATTAAGTGTGAGAACTAGAGAAAAATGTTATTTCATGTGCGAGTTTTTTCTATAAATGTCCTTTCGAAATTGAATCTAATAATCTCGAAAACCTGCCACATATAGAAGTTGCTTGGCAAAATTTCCCTTTTAAAATGTCCAATCTCATTTTATACAAACATACTTATAAAAATACACGCTCTGCCAGACTTAACGAAATTCATCTTTATAGTATCATAAATTTAGTATAAATAGGTGATGAAATATTCAAATCATATTTTTCACACGATATTCTTATGCAGAAAGCTCTCTCGTCTCCTCTACTACGAGGGGTCAAATCATTTATGTGGCGATCTCATTGAGAACCGAACATTCAACTATACCGAGTCGTAATTTAAATTTACTAATGAAAAGTTCAAATGTGACGATCTGCACACTATATCATCAGTCAATGTGAAATAATTTATTCTATTTTTATTGGATGGATTCGTATTTAATAAACAGAAGCCTGTGTGGTTTTGGGAGGTTTGATCATTGTCAAGACGCCTGTCAATTGAGAGTGGCTAGTAAAAATAAATCGTAATTTTACCAAATATAATAAGATTTTAGGATGAATTTGACTGTGTTGTTATTTGAAAACAGTATATGTATAGGGTGTTTTTTAGCTGCTTGAGAACTTTCGTTAGAGATAACTTTTGACTGACGTTTGTCAAAGTGACAGTTGTTTTATCTTTTTGCTCAGTGAAGTTTGCCATTTTAATTATGAATAGATTGGCAATTGATTTTATTTTCAAAATAAATTTTCAATTTATTTTCAAAATCAGAGTTCAGTTCGCGAGACTCAAAGAGCTCTACGTCCATTTGATGGTCGACTTAATCGTCCTTCAGAGCAGGCTATTCGTGCTGTAATGGATAAATTTCATACCATTTATTCATTGCTTGATGTAAGACCACCAACACGACAAAGAAATGTGCATACCGAAGAAACTATCGCTGCTATAAGTGAAAGGCCCTTATTTCTTTCGAAATGAGAAAGGAGCTACCCTTACGGTTAATGGTGAGTGATATCGACATATGCTCAATACAATTTTGTTTCCAAAAATCCAAGAGCTGAACATCGACAGCCTATGACTCCAACAGGATGGCGCTACATGCCACAGAGCCGACGAAACCATCGATTTATTGAAAAGACAATTTCATGAAAAGATTATTTCAAGAAATGGTCCCGTCAATTGGCCTCAAAGATCGTGTGATTTGACGCCTCCTGATTATTTCCTTTGAGAATATGTTAAGTTCCTGGTTTATGCTGACAAACCAACAACTCTGGCAGCATTGGAGGACAATATTGAGCGAGTAATTGGTGAGATAAGACCACAACTATTGGAAAAAGTGGTAGAAAAACTGGACTGATCGGATGAGCTTCGTTACAAATAGCTGTGGTGGTCACTTGCTGGAAATCATTTTTAAATCATAAGTGGCATTAAATTTACTCTACTTTCAAAAAATATTGATAAACAAAACATTTCATCAATTTGCAGTTCTCAAGCTCCTGAAAAAACACCCTATACGTCGCATTGAAATGAACAATGGATGATTAATTTGAAGAAAATTTTCTGGAGCCCATCAATTACGACGAATGGAAATTTTTAATTGACAGTGATGAAGTAACGTATTTATCTTGATGCGATAAATTCTCATATCGAAGCGAAATAGATACAGCCAAATTAAAACTATTTTTATTATTAGAAAGAGGTTTTCAGGCAAACATTCGACACAATAATAAACGAAAGCCATTAGTTTTTGTCTTTATTCGGTGTCTTACTTACTTTTAACGGTTTCATCTTAATACAACATTATATAAATAAAATAACGTTGGACGCTAAATGCACCCTACTCCTCAGCAACCGATAAATATAAATTAGATCTTTGACGTTTGTGGATGAGTAATTGCATAAATACACACAAAACAATACGAAACGTGAAGGTGTAAACTAATGCCAATCGAAAAAAAACTAATAATAACTAACCCAAATTAGTTCGTGAAAAGATCAATTTTATAATTTCACTCAATTTTTACTCAAAATTTACTGCTTTGGTGGAAGCGGAAAGTACACTAAGAGAAAAATCTTCGTAAAATCAACAATTTTCCTTAGTTGTGAATGGTAACTATATGTTATAGCTAAAATAACCATAAGAAAATTGTGGATTACTTTTATCCACTATGATGCGTGGTTGATAAACAATGTCCGTGGTGCAAAAAAGTAAGCAGCCACAAACTATGGTATTCCAACAACGTACATATGGTCCAGTGAAATTCGACACAAAAAAGGCGAAACTTCGGACAAATTAGGGGAAAGCTGAATTTTGGTGTGAACCTTGGTATTGACGTGTTGAACAAAATGTCAATAGTCCCCATGAATCTGAGTGCTGCGTCACTTTTTATACGGGGTCAAAGGTCACCAAAAGTGACCTTTCGTAAATATCTCAGTAACGGTTACGTCTTCAGAAAAACAATGTATGACGAATTTGTAGCTTAGAAAATTTCCAACAAAAAAAATGTTATAACTTTTTTCTGTAACCATAACCGTTTTTGAGATATATTGATCTAAACATTTGTTACTAACAGCATCGTCTTTCTCAACGGCATGTTGATATTATCCGATTTTGATTACGACTTGGCATGTTTGTGAGTTTGTTTTCTATGTTTCAGGGGCGCATAAAAAAAGCATGTATACAAACTTATCTACCACACTTTAGGGTAGGTGGAAAAGTGTCCGCCCCCCTTTGCCATAAAACTTGCAAGGACATCTGCTCGCTACTCTCTTCTCGGAAATAAACTGTATTGCTGCATCATTTATGGGATATTCCACGAAGGAGCAGGACAAAACAACAACATTGCAGGTGAAAATAGGTTTTGTAACATATAATGGGCCTAGAAGTATGAAAAAGCAAGATAATATCATGGCATAATTCAGTAAACGCTCATTCTTGACATTATAGGAGCTCAACCCGCTGCAGATTATCCCCGAATAATCAGTTTTTTTACCAATCCTGTGATGCCAAAGCGCCAAAGGGACATGACACGTCTCGAAACCAATTTGCACCTGAAATTAGGTGACCTTGCCCTGATCGTTCATGAGATAAGACGGTATGGAAAAAAAAAACTAAAAAACCGGTTATTTTGGGATGATTCGTTTGCGGGGGTGGGTAGGGTGTGGGTGTAGGGCTGGTCTTGCGATGTCAATAATAGGCAACGAACAGGATCCTATCTTGTTTAACAGTAGGCAAAGAGTAGGCAACGAGCTCATTTCTGAAGATTTGGGATGGATGCTCAGGGATATAATTTTATGGCAAAGGGGGAGGGGTAAACTTTTCGGAGCACACTTTTCCATCTACCCTGGAGTGTGGTAGATAAGTTTATTTACAAGTTTTTTAGAAAAACAAACTCACAAACATGCCAAGTCGTAATCAAAATCGGATAATATTAACATGCCGTGAGAAAGAGGATGCTGTTAGTAACAAATGTTTAGATCAATATATCTCAACAAAGGTTATGATTACAGGAAAAAGTTGTAGAACCTTTTTTGTTGGAAATTTTTTAAGCTACAAATTCGTCACACATTGTTTTTCTGAAGACGTAACCGTTACTGAGATATTTAGGAAAGGTCACTTTTGGTGACCTTTAACCTCGTATAAAAAGTAACGCAGCACTCGGATCGATGGGGACTTTTGACATTTTGTTTGACACGCTAGTACCAAGGTTCACACCAAAATTCAGCTTTCCCCTAATTTTTCCGAAGCACCATGTTAGATTTCCCTGGACTAATAGTACAAAATAGTAAATGACTATAATATGGGGTGCCTCAACAATACTGAGTGATTCAATAACAATATTCAGCACACAAAAATAATTGCTCGACAATTAGATTGTTTGCACTACAGTGATGTGTTCATTCAACAATGAATAATCATATAAGGACTGGGATGGTTTGCCGACAATGAAATAATGGAAAGACAATGAGTGTTTATAAACTATTTTATTAGTTCTGCTGGGTTAGAAACCTGGATAAGAAGAAAAATGACATGCCTTCATTTTGATTCGAAACTCTGGTTATGATTATAAGAAGGAGGAAAAGTATATCTACATTGAAAAGTCTCATAAAGATGGACAAAACATATGAGCGTAGTTTTAAAACCACATACAAATTCATCAAATATATATAAATGCACAAGTGTTAGATAATTGTGTTTGCAATTTTTATGTTTCATATATTATTTCATTGATTTTTTTATGTTTTGAATTACTAGCGTAGTTCACTGTATCATACTATAAACATAAAGTGAGTATATATAAAATCTTACTCGCTAGGTAACACTCACTTTGTTGGCTATAGATAGTCAATATGCAGCGAAAAAATGTTTTCTATCAAATATCAACCGTTGATATTAAGTTTGCAAATTTATACTTGATTCCGTCGCAATAAACAATGAACTAATTTTCCTTCTTGACATAGGGAGCCAAAGCCTGCAAAGGCTGACTTACTTGATAAAATCACTGTGATGTGTATACAATTAAAAGAAAGCACTGTTATGAATCCTGGATCCTAAATTTTGTGGTGTTCTCTTTATTCATGGTTTTAGTTCATTTCACCGGTGGTAGAAGAAGAACATAAGTTAGGCCAAAAATTATTTCACCTTCTGGAGCTTCAAAGATTTAAATCAACATTGGTTTCTGACGTGGTTTATTGTAGAAATGATCTACCTTGGGTAAAGTCCTTTTTATTTGAAGACTGCATCATAAGACTTTCTTCGTCTCTATAATAACATCTAATATCTGCACATCGAAAATTGGGACATTCTTTAAAATTCTCCCAATTTAGGCTATTCGCGGCATTGGCGTATGAATGTTTAAAATCAAGATTGATCTAAAATATTTTGGTGTGATAAATAAATGAATCAACTATATTGAGATATTAGTTCTGGGATTCATTTGCCACAACAGTGTTATTTTCAGATAAATTTTCTGGCTATTGATCGTAAAGTTTCTGAATATATTAGCGATTAGGTGAAAATTCTTTTGACATGTTTAAATTATGCACTTTATGTTTTTATCAAAATGATTTGATGTACCTTGTGCTATGAATTCACAAAATTTTTTAGAATAAGTTTTTTTTTCTTAGCCAAGCGATAGCTGCATCAACTTACTCTCGATGTCTCACCCAAACATTAGTTTTTTTCAAAATCTTTGAAATCTCTGTTTCTCCAATCTCCAAATCCCTAAATTTTTGTCAGAAATTCATTTTTGAGCCAAGTGTTTTCCAATAAATATTAGATCGGATAATCTTTTCTGTCATGCTGCGTATGAGAATCATATCAATTTCGTTTTTCATAAAGTACTCAATTAAGCCAGAATGCCTCCAATTGACTAATAGCTTATATCATTCATCGAACTGGATTGACATCTCAGCCAACGGTAAAATAGCATTTTGAATTTATTTCTGAAGAACTTTCTAGAAAATTTGTTGTGCATATATATTTTATTTTATTTTTTAATGAGAAACTTAGATGGCTCTGCAGTATAAGAGTTCAAAAGCCGTTCGAAATTTAATCAAACCTAATCAAATATTAATTTCCATAAAATTCACATTGAAGTATGTACCCAGCTAAGCTTTTTTCAATAAATCTTTGGTTTAAGTTGTGATCTCGTCTCTTTCATATCGCGCGTCGTCTTAACATACCAAACTGGTGCAGTTAACTCTAGGTGAATACTTCGTTTACAATAAAGTTTAAAAATCAAGTATTGGCGAAACGATATGTGAAAAATTTTCGTTGCATCGATCTGTGAAAGTGTTTAGAGTGCTGTTTAAACAGTAAACAGGGGAAAATAGCTCTGAACTGCAGCCACTTAAATTTAACAAGAATATATCATATATGAAAAAAGAAAACATTATGCATTTGGCATAAGCTGTTCGCATTCCATGGTGGTCAACAACATTCTATTTTAAATTTTTATATTTCCCCACACTGAAAAAAATCCAGATAGCGCCCAGAGCCATGTAACATAGCCCATTATATATGGCCCCATACGCCATGTACATAGTACTCTGAGCCATGCAATATGGCTCCCAGCGCCATAATGTCAGAATCTACATAGCGCGTCGTCCCATGTTACATGGTGCAGCATTTATGGTGCCACACGCTATGTACATAGTACCCTGAGCCATGCAGTATAGCTCCCAGCGCCATAATTACATGGCTCAAAAATTGTGGCCCCACACGCCATATTACATAGTGCCATGAGCCATGTAATATGGCTCATGGCACTCCAATTATAACTCGCAGTCATGCTGTGTAAGGAGATGTATAAATATCAGCAAGCTTCTTGAGTATAGGAGAGGATATGATCTTTGATGTCATTTATCCCTCGGGAATTTCTTTAATAGAATTCCATCACCTAACATCAAGTGCTCTACCTCCAGATGCTCCGAACTGAGAAGGCTCGTGGCCTTTTGTTGGATGCAAACTGGATCATCTTCAGATGCACTGAAAAAACACATAGCGCCAGACGCCATAATTTATAGACTTCTGGCGCCATGTACATAGTCGATTTCGGTCGATTTGTGATAAAATATAGCGCCCCACGCCATAGTACATAGGAGCAGACGCTATGCTTATAGCCCTCCACGCCATGTACTATAGTCCTCCACGCCATACAGTATAGTCCTCCACGCCATGTGCTATAGTCCTCCACGCCATGTAATATAGTCCGCCACGCCATGTATATGGCGTGGAGGACTATAGTACATGGCGTGTAGGCCTATGTACTTTTCGCCATGTATTATGGCGTGTGGCGCTATATTTTATCACAATCCCTAAATCGATTATGTACATGGCGCCAGAAGTCTATAAATTATGGCGTCTGGTGCCATGTGTTTTCTCAGTGCACATAAACCTCTGAGTTCTTCCTTCCAGAAACTTTTTTCAATATCACCAAAACAAAGTTGTCTAACTGGAATACCTTTAACAATTTAACAAATTGAAATCAAACTTAATTTATAGCAAGCGTTAAAAACTGCGAGGGTTTCAAAATACTTATTTAATTTCTCGATTTATTGGAAGACTTATTGAAAACCAACTAAGACACTGCAAATATATACTGCACATTTACCAACCCGAAGCAAATTATCCGCTATTAATCCACTCTTGTAATTATGTGCGCTCCAAAAAGTAACGAACACACAATTTCTGAAATAACTAGCTGGCACAAGCTCACTCGTCAACAACTGTCAAAGAACTAATTGGTCCCGTCTAGATTTTTCGGAGCCTGTCCTAAATGTGGCTTTCTGCCTTATGCTCTATTCTGGGCGTAAAGAAACTTCTAAATGTTAAAACCATTTTAGAATACGTAGACTAATTCCAAAAATGCCACTTCGCTGAACTATGTTTGTTGAATTTAACAATTGTAGAGTGGTCCACGTACTATAATAATAGTTGATAACTCAACATTTTGTAGGGCTACATGAATTAATGCTTATTTCGCTGTAGATGAACTATTTGCTGTAGTTATGAAACAATTAAAAAAGTTGAATTCTCGAATGTTTTGATATTTTTGATGAATTCTCGAATGTTTTGATGAGGAAGGGGGGGGGGAGGTAGGTGTGATAAATGCAGCTCAACACTCTGTCGCATTTTAATTTGTTTGGAGTATTTTCATGGATCTCTCACTATCAGCGCCACGTATGCAGCTCCTATGTGAAATTCTACACTAAGTATTTTAATTTGATGACTTCCATAGGATTTACTCGCTTTTGAGATAAGATACAGTGTGCTCTAAACAACAAAGTAAAAAATTATTGAGGCTAAACTATTTCCTTCCATGATAACCACCCAAGAAACAACCGTTTATGTTTGAAAATTTGCAACAGACGTCACATTATTGGAAACAACTACAACCTTGTATTTGGTTATGTATTTTACAATAACCAATTACCATAAGTATCATCTAAGCTCTTAGCAATACAATACAATTTACATTAAGCTCTCACTTAATGTAAGCCGTATTGTATAGTTGCAAACAAATAAACACTTCTATAGAAATTTCTCAACTCCAACTCATTGAACTGCTCTCTAAACACAACAAATCAAATTGAACTTTCCAAAGATATTTTCCCCATTCTTCCGAACAAGTATCAATCCATCGCCATCATCTTAAATTCGCCGCTCGATATTCTTCAATACACAAGTTTAATTAGACTAAGTGCAAATTAGCCACTGATGTGTGTCGTATCACTTGAAAACACTTTTAATCATGTGAAAACCCACTTGAGAGCGTAAAAGCTGCAAACCAGTCCAGCACTTGGCTTCAAGAAATATATTCTCTAACCACCGCTTTACCATTTCCATATCGTCAAGACATTTCTCATCAATTCCAGCATCATCATCATCATCATCCGGTACAGAAAACTAGACACACTTCGTTGTCAAAGAGATTCGCTCACTTAACAGCCGTAAATACATCAATCTGTCATGTTGCGTTCAGCGCCGGATTTACCATAGGGCTAGCAGGGGCTGCAGCCCCGGGCCCCTGGGATCCTGGGGGCCCCTTACTCTCGAAAAGTAAGAATAAAAATTACGAATAATATAACAAAAAACATTATATCAAACGTAGAAAAATTGTTTTTTTCAATTTGTTGACTCAATTTTTTAAGTATTCATACTGCGGATTTGATTTTTGTTACTTGAAAAGAATTTAGTTACAGTATCTGTCAGAGAGAAAAATTATTTTACAAAAAGTCAATATATTTTTGTAAAAAATAGAAAAATATTGTTTAGTTCTAGCTACACATATTCGCTGAGAAAATGCATTTGGAAATCATTCGCTTGAGAATTCATAATCCATAATATTCTAAAGCAAGGTTTCTGAAAATGTAATACATCACATATAAGTTAAAACGAAAGCATTTCTCTCAAAAACTGATTGAAAAGAAATAATACTATATTATGGTTTCAAAAATGACGATGCGATTCGGGGAACGCATACTCAAGTTTTTTCGCGAACTTCGCTGCCGCATCGCCGCCAGTTTCACGGAAAAACAAAACAACACTTTTCGAAGTTCCAATTCAATACTGTGAAAGTATTGAATTGGATAGTCGCTAATGACATGATCTCAGTATTCCCTAATACGTATATTGCCTACAGAATTCTAGTCACTATTCCAATAGCTAATTGCGAGACAGAAAGGTCATTTTCTACGTTAAAAAGAATAAAAAATATGTTTAGATCGACAATGCTGAACGAAAGACTGTCCTCTTTAGCAAGAGTGAATATTGAAAAAGAGCTGCTGAGATCGCTTGATTTTGATGATGTAATAGCGGAATATGCAGCAAAGAAGGCGAGAAAGAAATGTTTTTAATTATAATGTATATTGCAATTACCTGTAAAAATAAAAAGGTTTACTTGTCAAAATAAAAATGTTTAACATTGAATAATTCGGATTTTATTCTCTTTTCGCAAAAGTTGGGATTTTCTTTGCCCTTAAGAGGGCCCCTTCGTTGTTTAGCCCCGGGCCCCTATAAAGCTTAATCCGGCGCTGTGCGTTCAAGGTCCTTGCAATAGTATCTTATTTTCTTTCGTTCAACAGATTATTTACAGCGGCATTTGTTCGTCAGATCAATTGCAAACTTCGACAAGAATACAAAGCACATCAACAACTATTAATTAGCATAAGGACTTAGTTGTTTAGATTGCTGTATGGGCGTTCTGTTTCAAGTACGGATGCATAATAGGCTTTGCGGAAAATATGTCTAAACGATGGAATTTGAATAAATTGGCGGTTTCAAATAAGAACATACAGTTTTATTTCTAAACTCAAATGAAAAGGTGTTCATCTATTCGATGATGTTATCATTGTGAGTTCACCTCTAATTATCGTGAAAATTTATTTTAATGATGTAAAAGTGTGGGTGCAGCCTAAGGAAAATTGTGGCAAAGAGCTTTTAAGCTGCGAAACCTCAATGGGAGATTACAAACAATTTCTAGAATATATTACACCGCTTTATTTTGAGTAAGGTCAGCAATTCATCAAGAGAGATGAATGGTGATGTATAGCGTGTTTCAAAAGGATATTTCATTTTAAGTTTGCTGTTATTTTTCGTATGTTGAATATGCCAAGCAGTTTTAACAGTTACCTTTCAGGACTATTGGGATTTTATTTTCAGAGAAATGAGGCTTGAAAAAATTTGACAATCATTCAGATTAAATTTGAAATAAGCAAAAAAGCCAGAGGCAGCTATGAAGCTTAGGAATTGTTACTGACGTAATTCGACCACATTTTCTTTTCCATGACAAAATATAGCTACATGCTTCAGATACCATTTCACAGTTAAAAAAAAGCAATTCAAACCGTAACTTTGATTAAATATAACGTTAGGTCTTCGTAAATCTTTTGGACACTTAATTTAATTTTACTTAATTTTTAGTTTAATTTTACTTAATATAGCTTCCAAAATCAGATATTTTTATTTGAAGATAAATTTTGCTTTTAAAAGCTAGATATGCATATTTCAATCTCTCGCCATATGTATATCGATATTTCAGTGTCTATCAGTCTAAACTAAACTTTTTATACATGCTCTATGATTTGAAAGCTTTTGTTATTTAACTATAAGAAATTAAAAAAATATGCTGCTTTCGAAATAAAACTTTTATTTAATTAAAACATTTGGCATTTATGTGTGTATATTTTTATGTTTAATATTCGCGACCTTCACTTTTTAGAGCATCTTCTTTTGTGGACATTTTTCTGACATCATGTAGTACATATTATCAACTGAGCCTGTATTTATTAATACACTTTTTGTGTGTTTTTATGTTCAAACAAATCTTCAAAAGATTCCAGGGTTTTCAAATCGCAGTTTATGTAAAACTATTATTACTAAATAAAACAATCTACAGGTCAAAGAAGGTCTGTAGCCAACCGTTGACTTGAGGTGGCTCGACAAACTTGTAAACCGATTGTACGCAAAGAATGCATGGTGAGTATGAATGTAGTTATCTAAACAGTACTGAGAGTACAGTGTACCCTCCTGACACATACTGTTAAGATGGCTTTCGCAATAACCGTGCTCTGTTAGGAATTGGCACAACTAAAAATTGACTTCTTCGTTGCCATGGCAGAAGACCTATTAGTCTCGGCAACTGGCTAGAGCTTCTCTTCATCCGGCCCGAAACAGTTAATGTATCTTTCTCTGCATTCTCGTCCAAGTAGATCTATCGGCATCAATCCTGTTGCAACTTCCAATATCGTACGGTAACTATTGACGATATGCTGGACACCTCTATGCTGGATACTGGCAATCAAATCTACCTAAACTTATCAGCCCGTATAGCAAGATGAAGTTGGTTATCGCTATCATCAGCCTCCGTCTCGTTTCGCTGGAGTTACTAATATTTGACAGCAATTGGCTCAGAGACCGGCATGTGTTTACCTCATACCTTACTGGTTTGGTCCCAGTACGTTGCCTTAGTGTTGAGCGTCACTCTGAACTACCTTACTGGCTTACTGGTGTGGACTTCTGTGAAGCTCATTGAGCTCGGGACTTACAGGCGATATCTTCCGCCTGGTCAGCATAACAATCTTTGTCTTTAATTGCGCCAGCTGTAAGCCATGACTTGGTTAAGACTGAATTGGGCGAACTCGGCAGTTTTGGAAGTGATTATCGCTGCCACCTCATCAGCGCAAAGCAAAAGAAAAGTATTTCCAGGTGCACCAGTTCAGAGTAAACCAGAATATTCCAGAATCCAGGTCTAAGCATTGACTCTCCTTCATCGATATCGAGCAGCAGCCATCGGTGAGAACCAACAAGGAGTTAAAAATGAGGAAACTATTCTAGAGAGCCCTTGGTACATCTGCCTACTTAATCAAATTGAAGGCATTTTAGACATCGACAAACACTCCGCCTGGTATTGTGGTATGCTTCTCCCACTCTTGCTACCGCCCCAAACACTGCTGAAATGGCATCAACAGTAGAATCTCCTTTTCAGAAACCATACTGTCTGCCAGATAGATCACCAGCTGATCTAAATTATTGACAGCTACTGTATCTGGTATGCAGAACGGACGGTACGCTAATGTATTGTCCGGGTTTCCCTTCCACTAATCGACGAGCATCAATCAGGACATCTTTCCATCGCAATCGAAAGAACGCCGCCACTATTCAAGAATTATATAGCTCCAGTAATAGCTGCGGTTGACTTTCCACCACAACTTCAAGTGCTTTGATCGGCATCACATGTGCCAGGGGCCTTCTTCTCCGTCATTCTGAACACTACGTTGATCAAGTCTTCCTTCGTAAGGAGAAGAACGTGTACCGGAAACAGTAAACCGAACGCTAAACTGCAAGGCTGCGAGTATTCGATTCGCATCTCTCATTCCAAGGGTCAAATGGATCTCTTCGCAAACAGCCTGCCATTTGTAGTGCCTGCTTCTTTGATTTGGTCAACATCTTTCCATCAGTAGGATTATTTCCCTCCGCAAAAGGGTTTACGCTGGGGCTTTGAGGCATCACATGATCTGCAAATCCATTCCATATTCCTGGAAGCAGTAGCTTTAACTACTTCACTGGGAACATAATGGATGGTGCTTTCACCCCCAGGCTCACATTTCTTTTAGCCTGCTTACATTCCATTCAAACTTTTTTGAGAATGAGCGGTGAAGCCTGTGTCTACTCGATGAAGAAGGTAATATATGTAGTTGTGTTCAATACCTGTGTAGTCGTCCACCACCCTTTAATTAATCACAAGGGCTGACAGTCTTTTCGATGCTATGGTGATATTGGGAATGGGTTCACTAGTGCCAAGCCTTCGGTAAATTGATCTAGAGCACGTGCTTAGCACGAATTGGTTCAACCTCAATATCATTTCAACTATACGCTCTTCTCAAACGTCTTCGGTGGGCATGTTTCACTATAAAGCTTTAGCATTGAAGTCGCTTGAAGTCGCGAAGTGTCCCCAATGAACTGAACATATCTCCGAATTTCATTAGTGGGTGTATTATCACAATTTTTACAACTAGCAACGAGCTTGAATATGAGGAGCTTTGATTCCGAAAAATCAACAATAGCAGCATATTCAAGAATTTCTGCTGGTTTTCAATCTGATAGGAGTGACCTGATTAGGACATTTTATTAAAAATGTTAATACACTGAGAAAACATATGGCGCCAGACGCCATAATTTATAGACTTCTGGCGCCATTTAGGGATTGTGATAAAATATAGCGCCACACGCCATAATACATGGCGAAAAGTACATAGGCCTACACGCCATGTACTATAGTCTTCCACGCCATGTACTATAGTCCTCCACGCCATGTACATGGCGTGGCGAACTATATTACATGGCGTGGAGGACTATAGCACATGGCGTGGAGATTTCTTCACATCACTTAGAAACAAAGGGCAATTGACTGATTTGCTTCTTCAATGTACTATAGTCCTCCATGCCATGTACTATAGTCCTCCACGCCATGTACTATAGTTCTCCACGCCATGTACTATAGTCCTCCACGCCATGCAGTATAGTCCTCCACGCCATGCAGTATAGTCCTCGACGCCATACAGTATAGTCCTCCACGCCATACAGTATAGTCCTTCACGCCATACAGTATAGTCCTCCACGCCATATAGCATTATTTAGAAATATGAATTTTTGCCCCAAGTGATTTTAATACCAATGTTCTTCTTCGAACATTAGTAATAAAAATATAACATGCATAAATGGGCATGCCATGCATACAAACAAATTCTCGGAAATTTTGAGAGTAATTTGTTTTGACATGAAATGATACGAGTTAGCATTTACAAAGTGATAAACTTCTTGTGTGTATGTATGGAAGCAATTTACTCAAGAGAGTCAAATAAAATAACTCTTTTTACTAAAGACGACATACAGGCTTTATTAAAAATTTATCGAGCAAACACACAAAAGTTGATGTTATCTTTCGACCGACATCTGATGGGTACATGACGTCTGAGTTTCTTCCCTAATTTAGGATTCATTTAGAAGGAGCAAAATCACAGCCTCAAAATTAATTTGCTCTACCAAGACCTTCCAAATAAAGTGAAGAGAAGAACCATAAGAGCTAATATTTTTTTAAACTTGCCATTTAATTATGGATTATAACAAAATAAACCCATGCTGTCTCAACAAATTGAGATAACGAAAGCAAACTTATGAAAATTGGTAATAAAACGAGAAGAAAATAATGGCATCATATCCATAGGCGGGCCGTGGCCTAAAATCTGGCAGGGGCCAGGGACTGAAAGGTTCAAGACATGCGATGATTTTGTTTTTGTTTGTACACGTACTGTTCATGCAACTTATATAATTTACTAATACATTATATATTTGTGGAATTTATTCTATATTATTTGCTAATGCATAATGCATTATCAAATAAACTTCTTGTCTGTGAATACGTATGAGCTACTACCACATGCATATAATGTGAATGGTAGGTAAGAGCTACACATGAATTATAAATGACCGCTAAGATAAAAAGCTTGTATGTATTATACGGGAATAGAATGGAAATAATTAGAAATGTAAGAATATTTTTTCGTTTTGAAGCTAAATATATTTCAACTTATACTTGAAGAAGAGGATAGCTTAGTTTCAAAATATCTTTGAAAAAATTGGAATATATTAAGCTGAGAAGGAAGAAATTGATCTCTTGCTTCAAACATTTGTTACCTAGAAAACCTAGAAAAACCGAAAATAATTTGGCAAGATGAAAAGTGCTGTAACTTACCCTTTTCGAGCTATTTGGTTTGCAGGAATATCTTTGTAGCCCTAACTGCGTGTCCGAGGCTAGATGAAACAGCAAAACCTTTGAAACTAGTGCTTTTTGCTGTTTTCCGTTTTCGCGATCCTCTGGTAAATGTGAGATTCAGACAGTTGTTTTCTGCGAATGATTTAATTTTTTCCCAAACTAAATACAAGTCTTCTCGCTCACTTAGTAGTGTTCCATTCACAAGATTTATCCCATCCCTGAGAGTTGCATTTTTAGTTTGGAAATATGTGCTTAACATGTTCGTTATAAAAAGAACATAGTGAAAGATGAAAAGATTTACTACAAATTTAGGATTATTGATTGAATGAAAGATCCCCAATGAATAAACTGAGTCGTTGTATTTTCCCTCATTCATTTCTTTCTCTAAAGCCTCTTTCATAGTCCCATAGCTATCAATCAATTATATTCCAATTGTGAAATCTCATTGACTAACAAGTGAAGCTTAAACTTCTCATTCCACGCCTTGTGTTTAGACCAACTGCCTTTTCAAGCTGCTTCAACAATTCGTGTTGTGATGGCTTCGAAAAGTGTAGGTAAAGAGATTCGATGGCATTGAAAAAGGATGTACACGTTTCGATTGTGAAAAATGTGTCCATCACAACCAGGATAATTTTATGAGCTAGACAGTGTACAAATGTGGCTGCAGGGTGTTTCATCTTAATTTAGATTTGAACACCAATTTTTTGTCCTGACATGACACTAGCACTATCATAAGACTGTCCAACAACAGGCAATTTACTAAGTCCGTAGCTGTCTAATAGGCTCAAAATTATATCTGCTAAATACGAGGCATTTCTAGCTCCTGAACAGTCTACAAAGCTTAAAAACCTTTCTTCGACTGCTAGCTCTTTAGCAAATCTGACAACCACGGAGAATCGTTCCTTCTGTAGACTCTTGTTGCGTCTGTCGTAATGGATATCAATCCGCAATCTTTTATTTCAGCTGTATTGTCCTCGCGAACGATTTCAGCAATAATTTTCATGAATTCATTTTGTGTTTTGCCACTACAGTAGTTCGCAACCTTGTTTTTAAAATTATTTTTAAAAGTTGAAAAAAGTTGAGTCGCGAATAATGCACAAAATTCAAAAAAAAAAAAAATCACGGTTATTACTGGCACCACTTTCATCATGTCCTCTGAAAGCACGTCTTTGGTGACTCAGACACGTCGTAAGGTCGATAACCTTTTCCAAATAATTTTGGTTCATCTTGACAATATTCCTAGGCTGTTCAAGCACCATATCATTTACTGTCTTCCAAAAACTATTAGAGTTTTCTCATTGTGCATGAATTTTACTATCCGCATAATTCATCCGGATCGCGAAGTTTGGTCTAGCTGAAATTTTGGTGTATTTTTGGCGATATTATTTGATTTTCCATTGTGATAGCTTCACACCGGGTCATCAGATCATCCCAAAATTTACAAGACTCATCAATGGGCATAAAAAATAAGTTTCTGTCGTTTTTAAATAATGCCTGTCCAACCTTGTAGCTACCATAAGTACGTAAACACAAATCTTTCACACGGCTGTTAGAATAAAATGCAAATGATTGATGAATTTGATACTATATTTATACAGTCAAATCTAAACTTGTAAAATTCCCAATCGCACAAAAATCGCACCGAATAATTTTTATTTTTAGCACCTGGAACTTGCGTTTACGGTATCTCGTGACCGGATAAAATTCATAGGATATACTGGTCTTGAGTATGACAAAAGTTTAATGAATATGATAAGAACCATCTGGCGGCTGCGTCACTATGAAAAAACGCTCGGTGAAATTGAAGTGCTATGCCTTTTAACTGCCGATGCAGTTATCAAATTATAATAGAATTCACACACATTTAACCTGAGTGTAAACCAAGTAGATCATAGATGGCATAAAATTGGCAGGGATACCATTTTTTTCTCCAAATGTCTTCGAAAATTGTATTCTACGTTATTTACCGTATTGCCTACCATTTACCATTTTAATACTTAGACTATGTTTTGTGAAAAACATAATTGCATAAAACGCCAGTTTATAAAAGTGTTCTTATCTAAATACCTGTATATTGCCTAGTAAGAATGAACAGATACTCTTAATAAAAAAAGGATTATTGGCGAGGTGCTTTTCGCCTTTTTCTTAACGTTTAACTTGTCGAAATTAAATATTGCCGTCCATTTCTCGAAATAAGTCAAATAATATCGTAATAAATACCGCAAATAACACAGTCTCTATGTTATAAGTAGTGTGTATGCTTTGGTATAGGCTTACACTACTGCACTACTCAACTTTTGCTGTAATCACAAAAACCTAAAAGGCGAAAGCTTAAGTGTCTGCTGTTGGAAATATTTATTTTTCTGGGAGGGGCCAACGTAGGGTCTGGGGGGGTCCCGGCCCCCCCTGGCCCCCCCTACGGCGCGCCTATGATCATATCCCATTTTCATCATATGATATATGATTTGTAGGAAGAAATTTCTATATTGAGAAATGCAGAGAGATGATGGAAACTTCAAATAATTCAAATCAGATAAAATATGCTTCAAGCAGTAAGATCTGACCTCAACTATCAGAAACTTCTTTCATTATTCATTGACTTCCATTCTAACCATGATATTTTTGCTCTATTTTAGTATTCATCTTTAAACAACCCAAACAAACATTCAATTACACCTATATATCAATCGAACAATAAGAAACATGTTAATAGCGATTATTAAGATTGTATTTAACATTTTATTAACACTTACCGATTCGAACTACAAAGCAGTTTCTCTAATTAGATTTAATTAGGAGCAATTAGCTCCTTGAATTATTGTTATGATTATTTGTCGTATCAAGTTAATCTAATTGACGCTAACGGTCAACATAGCTGAATTCAGAACAACATAAACTCTCTTATCCCCTCATCTAGATTTGGCAAATATGTAATTTCATTGTATTGCTTAGATGTCAGCGAAGATAAAAGTTTCTTATCTGATACGTTGTATGGTACAAAAAAAATACGAAACACGAAATTGTCTAACATTAGTTACTTTAGCATGCATAGATTTTCCACTGCAATCACCATAATGTACTGAATAAATATTTATCGAATAGTACTCTTCGTATAACGTCGGTGTTTGATATCACGACAGCAGTGGAGAACACAAGCTTGCTGTTGTGTTTTGTGTATATTCTAATGACATTGATCTAATCTGTTTTGGAAACGTGAAAGATTTTAAGTTGATGATAATACTGATTAACAAGAAAAATTTTAATTAAAGAAGTTTAACAGCCCTTCTGGGCTTGATATTCAGCGTAGTTAGTAAATTTAAAAAAAAACTGAAATCTTTGTAAGCACCTTATTGTTTTGAGTAGCTAGCTTCAAAATGACTTAAAATTTCTTTCAGAACCTTAAGAAAATTTTAAATATGTCCCAGTCAGGGCTGTTATTATAACATCAAGTAAAATCAGTATTGCAGTTATTATAACAACAATAAAATACGTATTCTCTCATTTTAACATTAGCATTGTGTTACTATTTCTACTATAACGTGAAAAATTAACAGTAAATTCTTTGTTTACTGCTTCAGTATCTTTGCCGCTGAGTGTTTCAAAAAGTCAGGAATTTTATATATACTTAAGCTAGTGTTGCTGTTTGCTAATCTAATTTACGAGGGTTGATCAATAAGAAATGATAATGAATATAAATCAAGGTAATTAAATTAAACAGATATACTTATTTTTCAGCATAGTCTCCTAACAAGTTAATACATTTAATTCATCTTTTTTCTAAACCCAGGATACCCTTAGAAAAAAATTCTTTATCTTGACTCACCCAAAATGCCTCAACAGCGGCCATCACTTCGCTACTATCTTCAAATTTCTTACCCCGAAGGTGTTCCTTGAGCCGAGGAAAGATGTAAAAGTCACACTGGATGATGTAACAAAAAGTTTTTCGAGGAAAGATGTAAAAGTTCGAATCCTGTTTTTTAAATTGCAGCCTTGTGAACCGGTGTGTTATCTTGATGAAACAGAACTCCGGCTCGCAGTTTGCCGCATCTTTTTCCTTCATTGCCTCTTGCAATCTTCTTATTTGGTCTGCGTAGTAAGAGCCTAATATAGTGGCTCCTTTTTATTCCTTCAGCGTCCCAAAAAACTCATGCGTAACCTTCCCCGCCGAGCTCGACACTTTGAATTCCTTCGGCGTTGGCGTTGCTTCCACGTCATCTATTGCTGTTTGGTTTCTGGATCAAAATGGTAGATTTAAATCTAATCCGTGATCACAA
Source organism: Nemotelus pantherinus (assembly GCA_963978885.1). Lineage (NCBI taxonomy): Eukaryota > Metazoa > Arthropoda > Insecta > Diptera > Stratiomyidae > Nemotelus > Nemotelus pantherinus. The sequence continues at coordinate 191,925,659 of OZ022263.1, read as the reverse complement.
AACGTGGCAAAAAAATTTTCTGATCTGCCTGGAACTTTTCGAAATTCACTCTCGAAATGTCAACTCGTTTCTTCTTTTACCAGTCGGTTAACATTCTCGGCCCCCAACGCGCAGAGACCTTCTTCATATGTAGTTCGTGGGCAACGATTCTTTGAACACTGCCATCCGATATCCCCGTGACTTCAGCTACTTGCTTGAGTGTCACTCTTCGATCTACCAACATTACATCTTTGATTTTTTTTCACACTGTCTTCAATGAGGGACGTGGTTGGACGTCATTCGCGGTGTTCATCTTCATTTAATGTTCTTCCCAGCTTAAACTCTTTGGCTCAGCGTGCAACAGTGAAATACGGAGGAGCAGAGTCTCCTAATAATTCCACCATGTCGCCGTGTATGTCTCTGGTAGACAATTTTTTCAAACAGAGGTACTTAATGACAGCTCGAATTTCGTTTTTCTCCATTTTGATGTTCTCTCTTCGGCTCTTCGTATTCAAATGAATGTACCTCCCTGGAATCATTGCCTATTCATATGTTTTTTTTATGCTGACTTAGTGAGTATATGTGTGGGGGCCCGGTAGCTTTGCTCGCTAAGGCGCCAGGCCGAAAAGCGGCGTGCTACGGGGCCTGCGGGTTCGAATCCTGCCAGTGCCATGGCTGTAGGTGTGAATGCGTGAGATTGTCCATGAGGGTGGCAAATGGACCCAAACTGGTGGCCTAATGCTGGCCGCGTTCCCGGCAGCCCTCTTCACTAACTTAACCTAACCTAATCTAGTGAGTATATGTGGAAGTAAAAAACATTTTTTTTGGAATCTTATCCGAACTGGAAAAAACCGATTATCATTACTTATTGATCAACCCTCGTATGTGGTGCTTTTAGGATGTGTTTCATTCAAGGTCATGATGCATATTTTTCCTGAGAATTTTAGAATGAATAAATTAATTTTTTATGTTTACCAAATGTCGTCCAAACCGATTGTTTGGATGGAAAAAATTAATATATTAAATAGGCCCATTGCTTGCTACTATATATAACCTCTAGGCTGCTCTCGAGTTTCGAAAATTTTTTTGAGTCCACAGTTTGTAAATCAAGAGGGCATTTCAACTGAATCTACGATTAAGTTATAAAAGCATGCATTAATCATATGTATACCTTGATAACACCTTTATCCCATAGATTTGTCGAAATTTCAAAATAAAAATGAAAATCATCACATCCACTTCAACTACACAGCATCAACTACAGATAACTGAAATCCATGAAAATTTTAATTCGCTAGAACAAACAGATATCGGCACGTGGCATCATACAATTACCCATACATACATTAAATCAGTTCAACCATCCCACTCCATCCCCTTCCATACTGCTGAAGTGAGTAAAGTACTACACAAGCCAAGTTTATCCCCGGGAAACTTATCATTGCCAGTCATAAAACAGTTTACCATAATCCACTCCCACCCATCATTTAATCCCGCAAGCCTTGTCTCTATTTATGTGAAGGGTTACATAGTTAAATTTGCAAAAGATTTGCTCACGTTTTCGCGGCAAACAACAACTCTATCTACTCGTACTCTGAACGATGAAATCACTATTTTGCAGTGCACTAACTTGGTCCTTTCGTACGTTTGCTAGCACATCTCGTGGCTGTCCTGCCTGGGTAACAAGCATTCGTGCCTTTCGTCGTTTCTGACGAGAACGGACGCACCAGCAAGGAGGAATGATGACAGCATGCTAGATAAATGGACGATAAGTCCTGCTCGTAATAATAAAAGCGAGATGCTCTAATGAATTCAAGAGTGCTTGTTGAAATTTTTCCGCTCTGTTTTGCATTAAAAGCATTCTCTGGGGTTGATTAACATTGTTTTTCAGTGAACTTGCTTAATACAATACAAAGAAGGTCATATTGATTGCTGCTCAGTCTGCTGAAGTAGGCATTCTTTGGATGTCCTTGGTAATAATTTGTTTGGAAATATTAGTGTGCATATCATAGCAAAATTCAACATATTGTCTGTATATTCGACTATAATGTGTATGCTGCGAAATATGTATGGAATTGTTGTGTCCTATCGGAATATAAATACCGTCGCCAGGTCAGACATTTAATTAAATCAAATGAAGTATGGAACGCGAGTCCGAACTAAAGACTGAAGATTTTATCGGCGCCTATTCGTGTGTTTCGATTATGCAAACACTAGACTAGAATTTGCATATGGAGCCGAAAAGGGTTTAATAAGTGAAATATAGTATGTTTCTAAAACATACATTAGTGAGATTAATGACTCAATGTGAATTTGAATAGCATGTTTAGCATTCATATAATAACCCATATGATTTTGTTAGTCAGCTTCAGCAATATAATTAGCAAATTAAAGAGCTTCAGGGAGAATACATTACATATACCTGCTGAGATCTGACTAGTAAAACATTTGCGATTCAAGTTAATTATCGTCATGAAAAATCAGCATAATTATGTACTTTTTGAAACCAGGACTATGTTTTCACTAAACACAGCAAATATATCAAGCCCCGTGTAGAGACTCAGGAGTTACGAATTTTCACAGGTACTAGGTACTGAGAGAGACGAACCAGGGCATGAATCACAACCGACGATAGACGATATCGCCTGTCGAAATTTCCGAGATGAAATCACAAGAATCAAAAAACGACAGCGACTATCGAAATCTCTGGCGATAGATCTCTGACTATCGATATGTCATCGATATCCATCTTCGGCTTGTGACATGAGGTCTGTTCGCGTACTGGAACAGCAACAGATCTTTGCAGCAGGTTTCTTATTGTGGTAAAATTTGGCTTGCAGCAAGAGTACAAAAACGACTTGCTGCGAATCCATTTTAATATATTATAATAAATTCAGGTACGCGAACATACCAATGATGGCAGTCCATTTCACAATTTTGTGTTTGAAGACGAATGGTAAAGAGTGGTTGAAACGATATTTTTTTTGAAAAAGTGAGTATTATGACTATTTTATAAAATTTTGTCTCAAAGAAAATGTATTTTCAGCGAATATAAAAATAACAAATACAACTCAGTTCATAATAATGAGCAAATTCATGGCGGAACATGGAAAACTTATCATCTTCAGATGAAGAATCAAAAAGGATGAATGGCTCTATTGATTTTCGTTGTGAATTTAACTACCGACAGACTTTTCGCGCGTTAGCAGCTCACTATTTGAATTTTCAAATGTCATTATCATACATCAGATGCTGTCAAATGTCAAGAAAATCTTCCATGGAGTTATAATTTCAAAGGAAAATTTCGATACACCATATCGTTTAGGTTGTGATGCCGACATTCCTAAGTCGATAATCGCTATCGTTTTTATTTGACGATAGGCGATATCGCCTATCGAAATCTCGTGATTCATGCCCAGTGCTACTGGAGACTCAAACTAAAGAAAGGTGCATAATCAGACTACAAATGACATCCGAGTCCTATAAAAATATCAAGTACTATTTCCCAGTGGCGTGATCATTTACCGAAGGGAAGCAATTGGTTCATATCCATGGTTGATTAAGCTTTCTGCAAATTTGTTATGTGTAATAGAGCCCCTCTATAAAAGCACCCAGGAATTATTAACGGGGACGTGAGAGTAGGCATCCTGTATTGTTATGAAAATAAACGCTTACAGTCTTTCACACAAAAAAAAGGCATGTCAATATTTATCGGTAAAATAATAACATTCCCCGAACTAAATATATAATATTTTTGAAAATGTCTAAATTCAGAAGAATTGAACAGGCTTAAAAATCTGAAACTTTTTCAGGATGAAAACTTGAGTTTATTTTAAAGATTATGTTACCAATTATATTGATATAAGCACGTGTAAAGGTTTAAAATTCTCATTGTTGTCAATTATGCACCTTGCTCTTCTACGACGTTTTGGTGTTTCGGATATCGACCATAATTCGTTCCCGATTCCCTTAAAACTATTTTCGAAAGATTGTAATTGATCTTCAAATTTTGCAAACTTTTGAAAATACTACAGTATATTACTTTTTTTGAACTGTTAATAATACATTATAATGTTTTTTTTAGAAACCCAAAATCTTTAAGTAAAAAAAAAGCTCGCTCTCACTATTAACGGTCTATCCGCTCAAATTAGCACTCTCATTTTCATTTACATATTCAAAGAGTTATTGTAATTGCGACCAAAAGTCCAACGTTTGTTTGGAGCTAATTTTGAAAGCCTTTTTTGAGGAATAAATACAAAGCAAATATACTCATTGTTGTTGTTGTTGAAAAACTAGTAATAGATTGGGAAAAAATCTACATTCACGTATACTATTGCACGATTTTGATAAAACCAAATTTAGTCGATGTGCGAAGCAATTAATAAATAGTGCGGTTTTATACATTTCTTTTATACGTGTTTGCAATCCAATTGTTTTGCCAGATATTACAGAGGCTCCTCATAGCTTTAAAATTTAGGACAATATGCAAAACAAGTTTAAATGAACGATACGCAGTTTGGTTATCAGAAACATCTTTAAGATTCATGAAAGTTTAAAGAAAGTTTTATAGAAAGAAGTAATGTTACCAAAGGCTGTTGAAAGCTGTGGACGATTGGTTGTTTTATCTAATATTATTGCTATGAATTTGCTTTGCTGAATTTCATTACAAATTTCTTTTTTGAAAAACTACTCATGAAATCGTTTTGAACATAATTTGATGCTCCGAAAAAACTATTAACTTGGTCCAAATGAGCTCGCGAGTACAAACATTTTGTCTTTTCGTTCTTCCCACTATTGCAAGAATCCACATTTGCATTGTAACTATGTAATGCTTGTTCTTGGCACCCTAAATGACGCACAATTTATATTAGTATCTTCATTATTTCTCTATTTTTCCTAATTTTGAGGAATATCACTGATTATTTACATTGACTATGCAGCAATTCTTCAATTCTTGGGCTGGATCCGAACTTGGAAAGTCAAAGGACTGTTTGGAAATGACCAATGCTTTTTGTATCATGCCTGCTCACAGTTTTAACATTATCTAATTTACAAAATCCGATAGTTCACCGAACGTTTGAATCATTTGAAAATAACACACATGGCCACCAATATTATTTTTGTTTGATATTACCGAGTTTTTTAATTATCAATTTTGCAATCAAGCTGCCGAGTACATCTCTTTGTTAAATAGACAATTTACCAATTCAGTTTCGATCGATCCTTGTTGATGATTACCTTTTTTCAGCAAATTACCGAGATCCAAAGATAAATTGAATAACTTTCCGAATTAGAAAATTTTGACCCACAGAACAAATCAACGCATTCTTCACCTATTTCAACCTTTCATTATTTCAAATATCAATCAAAAAAATAATTCAATTTTACACAGTAATTTTATACATTCAATTCTACACAATTCTAGTCTACAGGTTCACCTATTATTGCCATGCAATATTATTACCGAATTCTATAGGCGATTACTGACTAAATGCCTTCACTAATTAAAAACACCTTCACAAAAATTTCAATACAAAATAGCACATAATGTCACATAAAAATAACGTCATAATATAAATCATAAATAAATCACATAAAAAGAATCAGCAGCCTCTGGCAGCCCTTGCCACAACTCGTGATTCAAATTCGATCATAGCAAGCATTCTCCATTCAAAACAACTCTGTACGAGCAAAGCAAAATAATTGCAATGTACTCTGCTACGCGTGAGGGGAACGCTGAAATAAGTTCCACACACAACATAAGCCTCGTTTATAACGTGATTTCAAACTGGCTTAGGATTAGTCAAACCACGTTGTATACGCGCAGTGGATTGATTTGAGTTAAGTCGATCCAATCACGAAATTTTACTGGATTGGATCGACTTGGACGTTAAAAGACGCGGATTGATGGATTGACGATTGAAAAATGTGAAGCCCACTTGAGTTTTATTCATATAAGTGACGTTACGATGCGATATATTTCACTTTAGTAGAACTAGCTGCATTTTATTCAGTTAATCCACTTTAATCCAGTCACACCAAAAACCTACTTTGAAGTTTCATTTCAATCCGTTCCACGTCAAGCCAGTCCAAGTCGATCCTGGTAATATACACGGCTATACATTCGCAGCTCCGCTCAGAGTCTCTCTCTTGAGAAGATAATTTCCTCTAGGAAGCAAATTCTTCATTGCTTCCAAAGTCCAAACGGATCGTATAAGCACATTTTGTTCATATGGGGTCAAATAAACGCTCGTAGATGCAATTTTTACGTTGCTTCCATGCGCTGGTTGTTCTCTCTCAGTCTGTGGTGCTACCACATCAGCTGTGTGAGATGTTCACATTTTGTTTTCGGAAATTTTTTTAAAAAATTGCTTAGATACGTTTTTTTCACGATTTAAAAAAAACAATGAGTTGAAAATTTATATCCGCCAAATGTAAGGGGAGCAATGCTTCCCTTGCTTCCATGAACCCCACGCCACTGCTATTTCCAAAAATAAGAGACGATGATCTATAAATTGTTGTAATGATGAACGTAGCACATGCAAAAATTAAATAAATGCATTCCAAAATAAACAATGGGGCGAATTTCTCTAAAGCCTTAAACCAGGCGCCGAAAATCTTGAAATTTAAATAAATAGTTTATATATGAGTTCTTTAGTTGCAAAATGAGACTGAAAGGTTTTAGAAACTTTTCAGAAACAGCAAAAAACTATATTTTCTTTCCTGGTCAATATATCAAACCCATTTTTTTTAATAAATTGAAAATAAAAAACTACACAATATTACAAATTTTTATAAACTATGGATTATGTTAAATATTAATTAATTAGCATTTACAGTTCATCAGGTCGCGTTTTGGAACAAAATCGCCTTCAGGTGTGGTTTTGGAACGAAACTTCATGTTGGAGTCGGGTTTTGGAACAAAACAAAAACAATTATATTTTTTTAATTTTTTATTTTTGCCTGTAATTTTTGTTTTACAGAAAGTAGGTACCTACCTTAGAACATAACTTAAAAAAACAATTATACAAAAATAAGTTTAAAAACATGGAAAAATGACCAGCAAAAATATTGTGTTAAACATTTTTTTTTTCGTCAATAATTACTTCCGCATCCCAAATATCGTTCTCTGTAAGATTATTATAATCTATACGACGATAAAAACACTTGTTGGATTCATCAGTTTCATCCTCCGAATCTATATTTTCTAAAAAATAGACATGACACAACTTCAGTCAACGCACACATTTAATGTGTCGGCGCACGATTTCTAAGAACAAACATGTGAAGTCGCAATCAGTATGGCCAACTTTGAAATATTTCTTATCATTCTAGAAAAAGCCCGCTTAATTTAAAACAAGATTAATAATAAAAATAACCATTTAAAAATATGTGACGAGCAGAAGTTTAGCCTTTTCCTAAAGTTAGAACATTAGGTCGGTTTTTGGAAAAAATAACAAGAACCGTTTCCGACATTGCTAAGGTTTGAGTCGCTTTTTGGAACCAAACCGTTCAAAATATTAGACGCCATTTTGAAAGAAAAAATCTCTGTTCAGGTCGCGTTTTGGAAATAAGGCTGTTTTTCAAATCACTTTTTAAGGCATTTAGACTGGGTTTGGGATAAAATAAAGTGCACAAATCGATTCCTGAGAAGATTTCCTATAAGAAATGGTGTTTAACTCAGTTTCGTAAAAAATCGCTTGAGTCTCATTTTGCAACTAAAGAACTCATATGTAATAACTCAAAAGTGCCTCATGCACATATTAACATTAATTACTGAAGGGTTTCATTATCACAAAAAAAGGAAGGGGAAGCATTTACAGATATACTGGAACTATCTTTGCGCGTGAACGTCTTTTCGGACACCGATTCAGAAGAAGGTTGAATATTAATTTGAAAGTAGGGCCACTAGTACGCTTCTTTGCACTACAACTTTCTGTAGTATAAGAAGAAGAAGTATTTAAGGCAACTCACGGGCTAGTGCAGATTAACTACACCGCGATATGCAAATGTATCTGATAAAAGAATAGCAGAGTGCAAGAACGCTTTCCCAAAGAAATTGAACTCAGGTTCAACAGTATCAGCATCAAGTTACCACAGTTTCTACAACCCGTACGACAACTCATCTTCATGTCGGGAATATATAGCATTATATTCATAATATTTTCGAGTCTAATCCGTAATTTTTCAAGTCAAATTCATAGATTTACGATACTGTTTCATAAGTGTTCGTGTCAAATTCATAATTTTTTCGAATCAAATTCATAATTTTTGCAAGTCAAATTCATAATTTTTTAAGTAAAATTCATGCATTCTTAAGGGGGCCGGTACACTTAGAATTTTGAGAAAATCGATCTTATTTTCTTTGCATTTTCTAAAAGTAGCATATTTCAGAAGCATTCTCTACAAATTTCAGACAAATCGTACAATTCTTTATGGAGATAAAAAACTTTGAATGAAGTCGTCTCTAATGCATAAAGCGTCTTTTTGTATGCTTTAAAAGCATTTTTCTCGAAACTATGTTTTCGAAGTCGGTGACCACTGTAACTTGAAAACGGCTTTATCGATTAGCATGAAATTTTCCTCACTTATTTCGAAAAATCAAAATTTGCTAAAGTCCTTCGTTCGTCTGGAGCACTATGTAATTAACTAATAATCCCCGATTTTATTTTATTTTGGATGATCCAGTGACAAGCTACAGTGATCACGGCAAAACAATTTTTTTTTACCCCTCGAAAATTTACTCTATTTCGACTAATTTTCAACCTTGTCCTTTCTTCGATTAAAACACACTTACCGATTCATAAGAAACAAAGAAGCTGTCTACTCCAACTGAGATCGTGTCTTTGTTTGTGAAACACTCAGAACAGAGAGAATTTTGGAAATGAGCTAAGCGTATACATATACAAAATTTAGTGAAGCAATTTTACTACAATTTATAATTACAACAAATCGAAAGAATTACTACCTCAGATATTCCCTTTGGTGTCCCTGATACCTAAGATCTACGAGCTTTTGGTTATAACGTGTCAAATGGCCTTCTATCTCTATCTTCCTGTTCGCCGAGTAAAAGTCTGTCAAATTTTTTCCTTCACTACTACTAACGCTCTGATTCAGGCAAACAGGCAGATGAGTTCGCGAGGAAATGGGCTCAACGTGTCTTAAACTCAAGATTAGTAGGGTATAAAAACGGAATGTGCGAAACACTTCAAAAACCCCAAGTTTGCCCGATATTGTCGTTCTTGCTGCATTTCACTAAACTGACAGTTTGACCAATCTAAGATTTGATTTCATTTAGTCAAGAAATTTAAAATGGTGATGAATATTGTAAAAATTTAATGGGAAAAAACTATTGATGATTTTATTGCCTTTAATGACGCCGAAAATTGCAAACAATTGAAATTTCGTCTGGGGTTGAACAAAAAACATATTTTCAAAGCTGACAACTAAAATAAATAGTTGGACTGTTCAAAACAGCAAAAGCACATTTTTACACAAGTCACTTTTCTTTTGAATGAAAATGGATGATAAAACAACACTCCAAAAATCATCGTGCAATATTCCTGGTAAGTATTGAAAATACTCTTTCATTCATGAAATGAAAAAAATTGTGCTTTTCAATGACCTATGGTGTGCATACTACTTTTTAAAATATTCACAAAATTAATAATAAACCAAGGAAAACAAATGCGTCCCGTTAATTTCATTTTCAGTTCTGTTAGTTTAACTTGGTAAAGAATAAATTGAACAAGTAATTTGAATGAGAACGGAATAATTAGAACCACGACACTTCTCACCGTTGATTTGACTAAGTTAACTATTGCCGTCCGTGCGCTTGGAATAGGGCGAGTAATAAGGATCTGAAGGGCACACAAAGTTATTTTACAAGTTTTTCTTGAAAATACCAACGAAGGATTTAAAATAAGTGAAACAAGTGAAAAAATGCTTTATGATCTTGTCAAGAGTTGATAAGATTTAAAAAAAAAATCTGGCACCCAATGTGGGCATTTATACATGATATTTTATTTTCAAGACGCAATAAAAAAAAAAAAATTTCCTCGAATCATTGAATATCTTAAGGGGCTACTTGCACTTTAGATGTTAATTTATTTTCGTAATGTATTATTAATCAAATCATACACCGAAATTTTTATGTCAATCTAGTAAATATTCTCGAAGTTACACGCATATTTATAAATACGACTCGGTCCGAAGCGGAATGCTTTTGAGATTTTGAACACTTTGAACGCATTTTATTGAGTCGGCGAATAAGATTTCTCAGAAATCGCTAAATTGATCAGTCTTCAATTTTCACACAAGCTTTGTAAACATATTTTTTGGTGATTGATCGAAGATTTTTTCTCGTCGATAAATATTTACCATTTTATAAACGATTGATTTATGGGCAAAAAAAATTATTGAAAATCGATTTTTTTTGGAAGCCCCATTAATTAATACTGTACATATTTGTTCGATTAATCACTAGATAGTACTTTATGTCATCTTATCTTAGCTTACCTTATCCAGTGATGTAATCACCGCAAGACACCGTTTTTTAGAGGATTTACCGAAGATCGACTGTAGCAGCTTTAGAAAGCATTGTTTTCAAAAATAAAAAACTTCAAAATAAAGTTAAAAATTACCACAATATGTCCATAAATTGTTACGTCGATCAATAAAAATTTCTGCAAAGGAAATTTTTTTGAAAAATCATTTTTTATTGGCTTCGTAACTACGTACAACCCCTTAAGGCAGTATTCTGGTCTAGTGGCACGATTTTGAGGTGATTTTACGGACGCAATAAAAAAAACCATAAACATTTTTGGAATATATTTTTGTACCAATCTTTTATCAACATTTTAAAAGTACAAAAATGTATTCAAAAAATAAAAAAAAAATTGATGTAGATACAGGCCGGCGAAGTGAAGGCTCAAAAAAAAACCTGACTTATGGTTGACAAGATTTCAACCTTCTTGGTGGTCTGAAACATTAATTTTTGGTGAATTCTGTAATAAGAAGAATGCGAAATTCGTCTGACGTAGGCGATTTGAAAAAATTTTTTTTTCACAAAATGGCGTCCATGTAAAAAAAAAGATTTTGCCCAATTTTTTCAACTTTGGGAATTTTTAATAAATAGTACAAAAAAAATTGAAAAATCCCTACGTCAGACGATAACCAATAAAATTAAGACGGTCTGTGCAAAATTTCACGTTAATCGGTTCATTACAACTAGAGATATCATGTCAACCTTATCGAGAAAAGTAGTTCCGAGAAAAACGCGTTTAAAACTTGAAGTCTCGTTTCGGGCAGTTAGTTGGCGTGTCACAAAAATAGCTTTAACTCCAAAAATAATTCGAATTTCCGAAAATCTCTCTAAAAGCTTATTCTTAAAGGTCTAAACTTTGAAAATATGCAAACGAAAAAAAAATCGATTTGATCAAATTTCTAGACCAGAATACCCCCTTAAGGAAAAAGAAAATGAGAGATTAAATGCAGGAGATATTGGCATTTTATACTAGGTGAACTCAAAGCTTGGAATGCGATCACTCGTCTGAACATGAACTCGAACCAGGGACCCTACACACAAGGACCCAGTGCTATACTCACTAAGCTATCAAATCTTCTAATCCCCGGCAGACAACATGAAAATAATATATATTTTTTTGATTAAAACAACACACAGAGCTTGCGCAGTACTTGTTCAGCACTATCAATTGACGGACCAATATTCAACCGCCAGCTATCGTGAAATTCAACCTATTTGGTAGTGCTATACATAATATTTAATGCATTTTGAAGGTCATGGGATTTAAATAACCCCACTTTGTATGCCGAAAGTTAAACTAGAGAAACGGATTTACGTGACAGTAGCTGATATAGAACCTTTTTCAGCTTCGAGAACCTTTTTCAGCTATTCTTCATAGGCAGATAAGGAGCTGGTAGGGTGTTAGTAGTTAGCTTGTTGCTTGGGAAAGGAGCCACGTAGACATTTCTTACCTATAAATAACTGTTCAGCTCTACAATTAATAGATAATGATGAAGTGACTATACTTCTTTGTTGATGAGTTGGTATTGAATTCTGCGATTGAATTTTCAAATTTCAAACTGTTGAGATATAACTTCAAATTTCGAATTTGCCCGAGATTGCGTTATTACTCATTAAATTTTTCAATCTTGCATATCTAATCTACACATAAAACATTGTATTTTAAATTTAAGTTTAAATATATTTTCAGTAAAAATATTACACCCATCAAAAAATTCGATTGAGTGGGCATTAAGAACAAGTGCTAAAACATAGCAAATTTATTTTACAAAATTCATTATGACTATCTCTTAATCAGTCATTCATCGTTTACTTTCGGCAGCTATTCCAACATTTAATCACCGAAAACTTAACAATCTCTTTTTTAAAAAAAAAAAACTTTTCCATGTCATTAACACGAAGTTGTGCATTTTCATGTCATTAACTACAACGATTATTGAGCCTGAGCTATAGAATGAAATTCTTAAGCACTTTGTTTTACGTCACTTGCATAGAATATTCTGTTTGTTTGTTATGTTAATGACTAAATCTAGTCAAATGTCATTTGAATTTCAATTGAACATTTAATTAAAGCAGAGCACATTTTTGACCATTTGACGAAATTTATGAAAGGCATTAAGGCTCTGTAAAACGATAAAGCATCTGAGTTTCTGGTTCGTGACGTTATTATTTCAACTGGTAAAACATTTCAAAGCTGCAAATGAGCAAAATAATTAATTGTAAAGCATAATGATATGTTGTTTCGCACAAAATGATTTAGTTCATTTTTTCCAAATGCTTGTTGAGAACGAAAACTCTTTAAAGGGAGCTTTTAAACAAAGGGAAGTTGAAATTAAACTACCATTTCTTCGACAGAAATCCGCACTATCCTGCAAATAGATAAGTACGGGAAGCGCATCTAATCATATTGAACGTTTTTTATTTTCTATTGGTATTTCCTTCCCTATTATTGACCCAAAGAATAACTTAGCAACACAAATCAGGAAAACTTCTTCTACGAGAGCTCTATTCCGAATTAGATCCCATTGACCTAGATGTATGAGAATGTGCGCTGTTATTTCCATTAGTACGGATAAATCCGTCGCAGTATGAATTTCCTTATTCTGCTTAAGTTTCTCAACGTCAGACTGTTCGTCTTCGTCAGCAACGTAGTCCCTAAAGGGAAGTTTCTGCGAACTGAAACCCAGCAAGACTCTTTTTTACTTTTCTCCAAGCATTTAAGCTGCTTGGAAATTGAATGCAATGTTGGTCAGGATGAAATGTTTCATTGAATATTCAAACTCCGTATAAATTTTCTGCATGACGCATTCAGTTAAAACAAAAATACATACACATATGACAAAAACTTACGATCTCCTGACAAAAACATTCGATCGTAGCAGTTTTCAAATCTCTATGAAAAATACATGAAAATCCCACTTTACGGGTCGAAACGTGACCTATTTCATGCGTCACTGTTTCAAAACAAACGACCAGTTGAGCGAAAGAATAAAATCACATGTCTGTAGCGGATTTCAAAGACGTACATATCACAACTGACTTCAGGTTGAATGAAACGGATTTCTTTTCCATGATAAAAATCTGTTTCACATTTCCAGTTCATTAAGGATTCAGAAATCAGATTTCAATACATACATATGTGACAATGGAAATAAGTTTGTGTGTTAGTAAATAAATATGTATATTTATTTATGGATACGTACATAGAAGGTTAGGACTTATATGTGAATATTTGTTTCTGAATCGAATAAACTTTGAAATAGAATGATTTCATGGTTACACATGCACGGTTAGGAACTTTGCATGCATGATGACGTGTAAAATTGAATTACTTGCAAGGATTGTATGGATTGTACACGCCAACCAGCTAATGCTTCTTCTGTCTCCAGGAAATTATATTGATTTATCAAAAATAAAATTGTGTTAAATTTTCTGATTTTAAATATGATCGTACCTGAACCTAAAAGTTTAATCGACATTTTAATTTACAATCACAGTCTTTTTTATATGCATTCTTCATTTTTAGTAAGTCATTAATTTCATGAATACTTTCACTTGACATTAATGCCTCAGCTTGCAAAACTAATGATGTGCGAAAAAATCTAGAGATGTTTTTGAATCTTTGCCAATTCGTCTTAGTTTGTTTACAAAAATTAACAATGCAAAGCTAGATCTACAGTCTCAATTATAAATATTCTCTGTTTGTAATAATAAATTATCTAAAAATGTAAAAACTCTTACATTTCACAACAAAATCTTAAGTTAAACTAACAAGCATAATAACACTTTTGCACGTTTGATTATATTGCTGTTTGCACGCGTTGGTGAACATGTCAGAAAAAATAAAACATAAATCTATAAGTGAAATTCTACCCCATAGACAAATCAAACCTGCTCGAGAGACCTTTATTTTATTGACTCTTTCATAGGTCTGTTCCCTAACTTCTTGGGTACAAAAATTTTTGGTTCAAAAATGTTGGGTAAAGAAACAGATTTTGAGTAGAATTGTCAAAAAAAGTAAAGCCAAAAGTTAGCCAAAAAATACTACAATCAGCTGGAATCACTTTGCCATAAATCGCCAGCAGAAAAAAATTGGGAGAATTCTTGCATGAGGGGAAGCGCTAACGACAGTAAAAAACGTGTCATTTTCTAGTTACGGAAAAGTTAACGAACTCATTTTGGGCAAGATTGTACACTAGCGAGCACCCAAACTTAATCAAAACTGAGTTAGGGAGCAGAGCTAATATTCGCTCCAGCCAGACCCAAACAGTTTTGAACACATCAATCGGATCACCGGTCAAAAGTGATTTTCAGTGTGTTTCACAGAACTGACAGCGAAAAATCCGGAAAAATCCAGCTGAATGAATTTTCAGGAACTTTGTTCCCTACAAGCCAAATTTAAAATTGTAAAATATAGCCAGACATTTTATTCAAGTGACGACCTTACGTTTATCAACCTTGTCTTGTCGGCTACAATGAAAACTTTCAACAAAGAATCCTCCTGGTTTATTTCATTGCATTCGCTTTCGTACCCGAAATATCGCACTTTATTTCACAGTTTTCAAACACTCAAACACAATATTGTTCATAGCTACCAAATACAACCTTCGCTGTTGGAATAAATAGTTCGCTCATGTTTCACCGCAGCTTTTATAGAAAATACTAACGAGCTGCGAATATTCTAGTTAGATTCTGCGATTTCGAGCATTTCCAAATCTGTTGGTTTACATTAGGCGTGTTTTTTTGCTCCCCCTATCCATAACAGAACAGAACAGATACATTGGAAACAACAACAACTCCTTTACAAGTGAATTAACTGAAACAGGAGTTGTTGTTGTTTTCAATGCGTCTGTTCTATTCTGTTATGGATAGAGAGAGCAAAAAAACACGCCTCTTGTATTCTGGCTAATAATGGGCCAAATGGCTCATGGAGCACCACTGATCGTTCTTTTTTGCAGTGCAGCGCCTGAAAAAAGCACAGCATAGTCTGCGAGCGAAAGATTTCGTTTAAATAAACTTAATAAAATGTGCAGCGAATTATGTACTGAGAGTACACAATACTGTAAAAAAGAGCAGTCAGTGGTGAGCCATGAGCCATTTTGCTCATCTCTAATTCTGGCTATTGGACGAGTGATGTTGTACCTCTAGCTACGAGTATGTTTACGTACACTCTGGAATGACTTGTTTTTAGGTAAAGAAATTTATTCGCAATTAGACGAAGAGTATGAGTTTACGTCGATCTTTTCAATGAACAGTATTTCATTAACTATCTCGTTCTTCTTGACTCCATGCATAATTGAAAAAGTGATTTCCTTTTTCTGAACGGATAAAGCTCTTTATGCACCGAATCCTATTCAGTTATGGTTTCCCGATTATGATTGGAATTCAAAAAAAAAAAATCTAGCGCATAAGAATAGCTAGAAACATAAATTTTCGAAGAAAAATAGAGGAATCTTGCAGATTTTGAGTATATATTCTACCCAACGTGCTCATTATTACAGCCAACCTATTTTGAAAGTCGTGTACCATTTTGAAACTCATATGGGTAGAAAGGTTTTCAGGGTTACCAATACCATGAATTTCAAAATGTAGGAAAGTCAAACCTTTGTTGATCATAATGATTATAGAATACTTATCTTCTAAAACTTTGAAATTAGCATCTTCGATGTGATAAATGCTCAGTGCTTGCAACACTTTACTACAACTGCTTCACGTCAATTATGAACTTCATTAGCATTTGCATACAGTGATAGAAAAATGTATAGGGCTGCCGTTCGACAAATTTCCAAAATTTAATCAAACGAATTTAAATATTGGTCAGGTACTTATTTTCATTGTAAACGTTTGCCAAGTAAATATGATATCTGAAAGTAGCATCTGTTGGGACGGAAATAACAATAATGCTCGGAGCTCGCAACACTCTGTTTGCACTTAAGGATAAAATATGCCCAATCTGGCTAATACACTCTGTGAATTTTGCTTTAATTGCATTGGAAGTTATAGGGATAAAACTAAATTTAAAGTTACCACTCACAACACTTTTCAAATTTTTTAAATTCAAATATTTGCCATTTACTATCAGAAAAAAATCATTGCAACTTGAAAATTTTATGATCATCGTTTAGTAAAGAAATGAAGAAAAATTACCAAAACTGCCAGTCCTATCATAGCTTTTCAACTAAAATCCCACCAAACTTGACTTACCGTAAGGTCCATCTACCAAATGAATCTCGTTTTGATTTCATGCCTACGCCGGAAGTTTTAGGGCAAAAAGCTTTTATTTTGCTGAGCATATTTCAAAAATGAATAAATCTCGTTAAAATTTGGTGACTGAATCGGAATTTACAGGGTAAAAATAGGGTTTTTTTTTCAACCTGGCACCACTACCACAGGGTTGTCCACATTTCGAAATTACTTTCGTCAGGCCTAGTCGTACTTAACTTACTCTGTAGGCAACGGCTAACATCAAAACTGTGCAATTTTTTCGCAAGAAATTTCAGGAGATTCGTTGATTTGAAAATTTTCTGTTTACGTACCTGCCCATTTCGGTTACTATTTTTTGGTTCTTAACGCCCACATAGGGTTTTAAATTTCCAAAACAATATCATATTCAAGCTAGAAACATTATTAACTTTCACTTACTGTGTTTGGTTTTTCTAATTATTTTGTTTCCACAGAAATCGAGGGATACCTAGAAATTCACTAGAACACTCGCCTCCGCCAAAGTGTGAAAGATATTTTAGTACGAATCAAAAACGCTTTACAGCTCCTATACACCAATTACTTCTGAAAATTTCAGCATGATTGGATGAAGCGATTTCAGCAATTCGAACATTATTTTTAAAAAAAACAAAATTTGCGTTCCTCAACAGAATTGTGTGGTAGCATTGGAAACAATAGCAACTCCTGAATTAATTCACTGGGACAGAATTATGTTCTGCATGGGTAGCTCATATTTGCGAAAGTGCTCGTAACAGTTGGTGCAACTGTTTATTTCGAATTAAATTGATTTGAATTGATTCTGTTCTTATCTATCGGCCATTATGAATTTCATTTGAAATTCATTCAGTTGCACCAACCTTCGTGCAACCATAGCAAACACATCAACGTTAGCGAGTGCACCAACTGTTTTTTTGCGCCAGTGTTCTATTCTAATCTGCACCGGAGCAAAAAAAAACTCATCTATTATTGCTTCTTAAACAAGTTGATTTCGAGTTTGTTCTACGAATTTTATAATGGGGACAAAAATTGAGCAAAGATTGTTTTTTAAATTTGGTTTTACCAGTGGAATTTCTTGTTCGGATGCGTTGAAAATTTTGTAGAAAACCTATGCGAATGTTCGGAAACATTTGAGCCGAACAAATTGTTGAAAGGGGGTCGTACATCAGTTGACAATTTGCTCGTGCAATTTTTCACCAAAATATTCGTCCAAAGAGTCTAGAGCAGGGGTGGGCAAACTTAATAGTGGTATGATCGACATTAATTTTTTTAATTTATGCGCGATCGACTTCGAAAAATGGGTTAAATTAAAAACAAATAAAAATTCAATTAAGGTCTTTATTGATATTAATATATTAGATACATTGTATTTACTACTTGTGCAATGTACTTTATTAATAAATATTTTGGATTAATTTTTGATGTATATGCGTGACACTCCATTTTATCAAATCGAATAGATGCCATTAAGTGGTCATCAGTCAGAGAACTCCTAAGTTGCGATTCGATCTTTTTCATTTGAGAAAACGTTGCTTCACATAGATAAATGGAAAAATATCCTCATTGCCACCAATCTCAATAATGGATATTTTTTATGGTAGTAAAATCGAAAAATAATATTCATTTGCGCGTGCTATTGCTAAAATTTCTAACTCTAGATCAGATGAATTCAATTGTAAAGTATGAGCTAGATTTGATGAAATATCCTCGTTATCGAATTCTCCAAAAGGAAATGAAATAAATTCAAAAATCGGTTGAAGGTTATTGAGGTTTGCAAATCGTCTCTCGAATTCTTGATTAACATTTTCCAGTTCAGGACAAAACATTTCAATATTACATGCGCCAGTAGGTTAGGTTAGGTTGTACCAGTTGGCACAAGGCCACACATAGATCTATTGGTCCATAGTAATACCAGATAAATGGGCCAGGAGAACAAAAATTCAGTCCAAGCGGCCATCGAAGGCCCCGGACTTTTTCGCGAACTGACGGATGTCTTTCAACTTTTGAATTTTACATTCATCAGTCAGTTTAATATGTTTTCTAAATATGGAAAATATTTAAAAATTTTGCCTATTTAATTGTGAAGCAAAAAGTTTTAATTTGACTTTAAAAGCATATACGGAGCTCAACAAGTCAACAATATTTTCCCTTTCATTGTAATTGTAAATTAAGCGATCTGTAACGGCCCATAAAATCCGTAAGAAATGCTTATTTCTTTACCCTTACTGGATCTTCTAATTGTTCATGTTTTTCTCTCAATGAGTCCAAAAATACAATAATTTCAGGCAAAAGATTTAGAAATCTTTCCAAAAAAACTTCCTCAGCTGAGCCATCTAAAGCTTAGTACTGTTTTCGATTTGACGTTAAATTTTCATGCGAATTTTCACGTAAAATTTATTTGGGCGAAAATTTAACTTGAAAATAAGCAAGAGTTGTACTCACTTTTAAGCGTGAAAAATTGCTTGGAAGATGCTTTCGCTTTGAAAATGCGGATAGCTTTGGCATATGTCTCCAATCATTTCACGCCAATTTTGACATGTCTCCATTATCTGGTCATTCTTTCGAGCGAAAATTTTGAAAATGGAGAAAAGCAGAGACACTTATCATATCTGACGGATAAAATGTCAAGAATTTCAATTTTCGATCGATTTTGTTATTGAAAAGATATTTACACAATTCGATTTTCAAATTCAAACACCGAATGTCACTTTTTAGCTAAAAAGAATGAGCTGCACAAACTAAATTGGCGTGAAAAGATTTGAATTTAAAATTTTATCTTATCTAAAATTGAGATTAACCTTTGTTGCGCTGTGTGCGAAAACTTACTACCTCGGTAGCAGGGACACGAATGCAAATACAGGCAAAGTGTATAGCGGGAAGCAAAAATATAAAATGTGTATTTTAGAACAGAGACATTTAAGGAAATGAAACAACCGTATGCGTATACGGAATTACTACAATGATATAAATCTATAAATTGAACAAATCGATCTCGGATTTTCCCTTTGGCTTCTCCGCCATCAAGGCTCTGCGAACTTTTGTGTGAACTGAAATTTCGTGATCTGTCCGATTGGATCTATTAGGCCAAGGCCCATTCCAAAATGTACTGAATAAATAGTCTACAACATTTTTAGTTCACATTTTAAATTAACCTAGTAAATTATTTAAAATGTCTGTGATCGACCGTCGAACTGCTTGCGATCGACCGGTCGATCGTGATCGACCGTTTGCCCACCCCTGGTCTAGAGCTTTGCAAGGTCAATTTGTGGTTCTTGCACCACGATAACGCCCTGGCTCGCACATCACACCTTGTACGCGAGTATTTGACTGAAACCAAAATTTATAACGTCCCACAAGCACCATATTCGCCAGATATGGCTCCAAGTGACATTTTCCTATTTCTAAAACTCAAATAGCAGATCCGTGAAAAACAGTTTGATACGATTGAAATCGAAAAAAAGAGAATTTGCAGGAGCAGCTGAAGACCATTCTAAAATCAGCCTACCAAAAATGTTTTGAAGATGAGAAATAACGTTGGCACATGTACCGATAATTGGCACATGTATTGCCTCCAATAGTGAATATTTTCAAGAAAACTAAATAAATATTGAAAAATAATTAACGATTGTTGTTTTATTTGCACAGCCCAGTTCAATTTCGAACAGAAGGTAGGACTTTCGATTGTTCCTGATTTGAATGAATTTTGAGTGAATTTCTTGGTTATTGAATTTAAAAACCTGTACAATTTCATTGATCAAATTGATTATAAAGCTTTTATTCACAGTTCATTGTTGGCTATTGAATTTAAAAAACCCAAAAAATATTACAATATTGAGGACATCAAAAAAGCCCGAGTTTGTTCAAATCTTTAAATTCTTCTCATTTATTCACTATTTAATTTTTCCCTTTTATCTTTACAATCCGGAAATTCAAGAAAATCATACCCAAATAAGTCTTCTTTCCATTCAGTCTCTCAAAGAACGTTGCATTACCAATAAAATAACTATTCGGCCTATAATACAAGTGATACGGCCACAAGTTATTCATTGGAATATTTCGGGTCGAAATAGTTGTTGATTTTTTAATCGGACAATCTAGATTTGCACCTTTCATAAGCGCCTTCAGAAATTGTCTTACCAATATTCGAGTAACGTGATTACTCAGATCTGTTCCGGCGTCACATAAACCGATTATACGATCCGTAATTACCGTTGATCGTCCCTTCTTACCAATGATTTGTGCAATGTAAATAGAAGCGTCTAGTTGATATAAGGTTTTTTTGAAGTAAAAACAAGCATCCACATGTGTTTTATTGATTGCTCTCCAAGAACATTCAGCATATTCAGGAACCAGTAAACATTTCGACTCAATTATCTGCATATCGAATTTCTGTTGATTAAATTTTTACTTGTTTGATTTAAATTACAATGATAAGATTTTAGCCTTACGTACCACCATTTCGACGCCCAAGCTGAAAAACAACATGAAAATGAACCATTTTTCAAAACCATGGCGTTCCATGTTCTTCAAGACGTGTGTCACTACGACCACATTAACTTTGATTATTTTCTAACACTAGACTTTGATTATGCCTTCAAACAATAAGCTTAGCGAAGCGCAAAATTGTCACTTATTTTTCAGTGTTTATTATTGAAACACGACAAAGTAATTAAAATGATGATTTCCAGATTGTGCAAGAGATTTATTTTGTGAAAAAGCCAATGATCGTTATTTGATGGCGATTTCAATAGGACATATTGTGTAAGTTAAGTCATGTATGAATTCCTGTATGAACTAATAGCCTTAATTAGTAGGAATCCAAAAAAAAAACAGTAATGCTTACTGCATCGAAATGATTTTCAAAAAACAAAAATAATATATCATTGTACGGGAAACAGTGGAGTAAACCAGACGCATTACTGAGCAAATCAAAAATGCTTACTTTCCCAAAGAGTGGATGTAATATAACTATTTGAATAGGAGAAAATACTGATTAGAAGACTTTTGAAATAAACAGGACAACTATCCTATAAGTGCAAATAATATCCAACGAAAGTATGACGCTGAAAAGTTTTGAAAAATTTAAATATTGCCACAGGTATGTTACTAAACACAACCTGGGCTATTAAGTAATTTAGTAATTTATTCAGACAAATGCATTTAACAGACTAGACGTCTCATAACAAAATTAATAAAAAAAAAGATAAATACAAAATAAAAAAGCCAAGTTAATAAAATATACAATAAAAAGTAAAAATAGATATTAATAGGAATAATTAGGTGAAAAAAGTGCACTGCGTAGTAAACTTTTTGAAAATACCAATAGACTGTCAGAGAATGTCAAGCTTAAGGGGAGCTAATGCAATTTCTAAGCGATAGCATAATTGACATTGTCAATTGAAAATTGACAACCTTTTTGAAACCGGGTAGTCCGCTACGTATACTCAACTGCTATATTTACAGAAATGAAGAGTTTAATGGCAGAGATGGAGATACAGCCTCAAGAAGACACGTTAGCATCATCCCATTCAAAATTCTGAACTCTGGGGAATGCAAGTACCTGCCATTTAAATTAAAACGAGCTTTTTCCACTTTGTAGTATTTACCGCTTACAGACCTTCAATTGCACAAATCTTTGCGGAAGACCTTCACAAAATCTTCAGTCACCAATCTTTCCTGCAGATGATCTTAACGCTCACAATCGCTGCTGGAGCTCTGTAAAATAATCAACCATTCTCCACAAAAACGTCATCCTGTCTACTCATTTGTCAAGAACTTACGCACTTCGACCTCTTTTATAGTCCTGTAATAGACATGAGCATACCGCAAAATATAAGCTAGAACATATTATTAAATGTTCTAGACGAACTACCCTCAGACCGCAAGTAAGTCATTTTTCGAATTTAAGACGTCTTTCTAGATGCCTCTATGATAGAAAAATCCAGAACCGACTGGGAAGCCTTCCACATACCTTTGGCTAGAGAAAATATTTTCCAAACACCGGTCACAGCCAGTAACCTGGAGGTCTCCATAGAGCTTCTCACTGAAAAATTCTCTGAGATCAAAGAAAACTGCACGTTCAAAACTCCCTTGAAGTCTACCCAAGATCCCTAAGAGCTTGCGCATTCGATCGAAATCTTGATAAGGAGAAGAAACCAAATCCGGAGAAGAGCCAGGTCAAATGGAAATCCCAGACTAAAACAGGAAGTAAATCAATTAACTAAGGGAATTCGTGTTCAGATCCTACAATTCGAAAATGAGCTGTGGAAACATTTCATGCGCAGTCTTGATCCTGAAAGTGGTTCATTATAGAGGCTATTCAAATATTTCAAAATGAAAAACAAGCTGATCATGCCACCAATTCATGCATCTACTGGGATGAAGTATAGTAAACTAGGCAAAGCAGATGCCTTCGCCGATACTTTAGAGCTCCAATTTCAGGAGAATAACGGCTCAGATGACGATCTAGAAGAGAAATATCATATTTAGCAAATATTGTATTCCATCTAATATTTTGCTCGACAGAATACAGAGTGGGGGTATAAAAAAATTTCACCAAAAAGAAATCCCTAGAGCCAGATAAAATCACCAATCTCCGCCTTTTCCATCTGCCAGAAAATCTCCTCCAGAACATGGTAGATACGATCAATGGCATTTTTCGTATAGAAAAAAATGTTCTGATTGGTAGAAACTTGCCACCACTATTGTTTGGGGCCTGATGGGGTGCCAGTCGAGGCGCTTAAAGTCGTGGCGGAAAACCAACCGCGTCTATTATTAGATTTGTATAATTTATGTTCATGTTTAGTCGCGGGGGTCTTCCCGTCGAGGTGGAAAGTAGCTCGACTGGTATTTGTAGACAAGGGGAAGGGTAACTTGGGTAAGGGTAACCACTGTGCATGTTGGACACTGCGGGGAAGCTTCTTGAAGGGTTGCTCAAGCCGCGGCTTCTGTCAGCAGTGAGATCAGCTGGTGATCTTTCTTGCAGTCAGCACGGCTTCCGAAAAGGGCAGTCAACAATCGATACTATGTCAGAGGTCGTTGGGACTGTAAGAAGAGCGGAAAATCATGTGCGATTATCTGCTGCGCCTGAAAATGCATGCGGATGTGTTTCTGGTAGGCTACGCTGATGACGTTGCAGCGGTTATCACTTCCAGATCTACCGATTTAGCTCAATTTAGACTTAACCAAGTCATGAGGAGGGTGGATGGCCAAACACGGCCTCCAGCTGGCAGTCTCAAAGACAGGGATTGTTATGCTGACTATACCAAATGTCATACCCATGACAGTTGGCTCCGTTGAGGTCCAGACCAGCAAGTCGGTCAGGTATCTGGGAGTGACCTTGGGCACCAAGCTGGCTTATTGGGATCATATCCACAGAGCATGTTACAGGGCTCTAGTAGCCATTATTTCACTGGGTAGACTAATGGCCAACGTCGGCGAATCCAGTGAGACGCGACACTGGCTGCTGATGGTAACGATCGATTCCATCTTGCTATATAAAGCCGAAATCTGGGGAGATGCGCTCCGAACTGAGAAGTTTCGGAAGCGCATTGCCAGTGTTCAGCGCAGGGGTGCCCTGCGTATCACCTCTAGCTATTGCACGGTCTCAGAGGAGGCTGTGATGGTGGTATCGAGAGTAATCCCGATCGACCTACCAGCGCAAGAACGGCAGGAAGTATACCTCTTTCTCGATACCAAGATCTTTGTGCTGACCAACAAGAAGTAAAATACTACCAGACTCAAGATAGTCGAAATTGCTGTTGTTTTAAATTTATTATAAAAACACATAACAGGATATTTGGTACCGTTAAGAGGCAGAAAGTTTCGTGTGCAACACGTAAACCTGAATTGTAGTGTAGTAGAAGGAGCAAATTGGCTGCAAATATTGATGGGAAGTCATTATAGAAAAGAGCGAACAGCAGAAGGCCCAGTATGGATCCTTCCTGAACATTGAAAGACTGATAAAAAAAAAAGAAGGAAGAGCAAGAACAAGCACGACTAATGATGTGGGATGCGAATCAGGACAAGAGAAGGAATTAAAATCGTTCTATTCGGCTTAGAGCGTCTGAGTGTGCGTCATCAGCGTAGCTCACCAGAGCCTCATCCGTAAGCATTTCTAGCCCCAGTAGTCCACCGTAAACGATGTTTCAGAGTTCAGGTCCGAGGATATGCCTCTATGCCGACTCTGAGATTTAAGCTTCCTCTGAGCTCTTTTAGCGGTGTTGAATAGCTACCATGCTCACGGGCCCAAGTCCATCGGTCAGCCTCACCGAATCGAAGGCATTCTGAACATCTAACGTAACCTGCAAAACAGCCAGTTTGGCACTATGACATGCCTCCTCCGCTCTTGCTACTGCCCCAGTTACCGCTAAGATGGTATCAAAAGTTGAATGCATCTGCTTTCTGTCAGACAGGTTATCAGGCGATCCAATTGCTGACAGACACCATGGCCACAGCAACTGCTCAAGGAGCTCCGTTGACATGTCTAACATGCAAGGTGGACGAGCTGTCCAAGTATCGCTTGTCCTTAAGGTTAAGCGCCACTAAGCAGGAATTATATAAATCGAGTTGTAGCCAGGGTTAATATCCACTAAAACTTTAAGTGCTTCGATCGGCGATCCATCCGAATTTGGAGCCTTCCTGTTGTCAATGCAGAAACTGCGTCAATTATCTCCCCCTCTCTAAATAGGGGAACGTTCCACCGATGGACTGCTTACGTTGAGTTACTGGTATCTGCATCAAGTTGATATTCTTGGATTCAGTGGCTAGCACACTTTTTCACTATTGCCACAGTGGCAATACACTCAGCCGTGAGCCATCAACGAACACGAAAACCAGTCTCGCGAACTTTTCCCAGAAATTTGCACACACCGGATACGATTGGTGGTTGCTTTCGACCAATTTTTTTTTTAAATTTGCACTGTTTGGGCTGCACAGCGCTCATATTGCAACAAAGATTTGAATATTTCGTTACAAAATTAAATGCAAAAGAACTGAAATGCTAAAATAGCATGGGCTTTAAAAAGAGAGCACCCGATAGCTCACCCTATACAGCTCATTTGTGTATGTTACCATTAACAAAATGACAATTCTTCTACAGATACTTACATCAACTTCAAGCGAAAGTAACAAAAAGGCTATCATTCATCATAGCTATAACAGTCCAAAACTCCATTATTATTTAATTATAATCTTCTAAGCATTCTCAAATTAAATAAATAATTAAAGCAATATAAGCTGTCATCAACTTCCTCTCCATAAAACAAACGTTACATTAATAAAAGAAAGAAATCACAGATCTCATCTACTAACTTCTTAATAGCCCTTTTCATAAATGAAAATCCATTAGCAGCACGAAAACTACTAAATAATATAACAAAGCAAACCGGCAAGTCAAGGAAAACTTTCAAGGACATTATGTCGAATTCATCGACAGCAAACGCTTCATAACTTCGAAAAAGCAAAAATTTATTCATCGTTCCAAACTCTCATGGTCACTATACGATGTAAATTTACATGTATAAACCATTCATTGCAGAAGCGCCTTTTTGACTATTGGCATTTAGAGCCAATTTTCCTTTTCTCGCGCAAAATTCCCAACAAGAACTTAATTCAATTCGGAACGATACGATGCCAAAGCACTTTCACTAAACTTACTACAAGTCCTTCGGGCATATCTTCTTGTAACAACACACATTCACATAAGTGTTGAACAAGTTATACAACAAATTTTTCGATTGTCTCTCTGGAGCAATAGAAATATATTTTTCTGCTTCATAACAATAACAAAACATACGAAAACAAGCATGTATAACAAGAATGTGCGAGCGAGCCAACGAACCAATAAGAAAAATGCTTCTGACAAAAGTCCGAAAGTTCATTAAATATCTCAACAAGATATTATCCTAGCGGAACATCAACATTACATAAACATGTCGAATCATCATTTCGGGTGATATAGCCACATATGCCGACAATATTATGTGGAAAAATTATGTATCAATCAATGTTCCGTTTTTTCCGAATTGTTTATTCATTTTTACGTAAGGACAATTTTCGTCATGCGATGCCCATATGTACCGTCCTTTCTACAAATGCCACCGGGTTCACACTGACAAAGGTTGTGTCAGTCGCCGTTCATTTTAGCCTAGGCTACTCCACAATTGGGACACCTCGGGCGGAGTGAAGCAGAATTTGCAGGGTCGTTCCTCGCCGCAAACCAAAACACGGAAAACCAGAGAAAAATCGATATGGCGCCGCTGAATAACAGCGAGGACCATATGCAGTTCATGTTGGCAAATGTCCTTCCACTGTGTTTTCATTTCGGTAGTGATACGAAGGGCCATTAAAAATTCATGGCAAACACACAAGACTGGCAAAACACTCACTCTTGAGTCTTGACATTCAATTTTTCCATTCCCGACCAGTTGAGCTATAATGGTGTTACAAATTGGTGTGATTACCTTGGCAATGGCGAATACATCCATGGCGTTGAAGGACAACTTCGGAGGATTGACGTCGCTGTTTCGTGCTAGTGCCTGTCAGTTTTTGCACTGGAAAAGGCCGGAGGGCTCTGGATGGGTCTGAGCTCTGTAGACTGGCTAAGTGGCAGCTTCGGCCGGCGATTCACAGCTCGCATTCATTCCGACTAGACAAATTTATGCCCGCACTGAGATGAGTAAGCTATTGAATCAGTGCCGGGAATAGCTTAACATCCATTATTCACGTCCTACCTTACAAAAACGATTAGCAAGCACAATTCTCCGGAACAACTCAGTGGTAATTCCGCTTAAGCAAACTGGATGGCAGGACAGATCCGACTACTTTCATTTCAGTCAGCCTGCGTGGGAAACATACTAAGTGCCCGGGGCCAGGCGGAAAGGATACACTTATTATATAATCCCTTCCGATGACGAGAAGTCGCTTGTAATGACACTCGATTGTATCCTGGAGCACCACACTCACATTCGCTTCACCGATACTCGAACTTTCGCAGCACTCTCGCGAAACGGGCTTCGATTTATTCAGTTGAAACTCTGATACAAATCACAGGCTATTTAAAGCTAACACTCAACTTTATAAAACTCTGGCGAATGAAGCACAAATTCAGGATGTGTTATTATTATGTAACGCGACACATAACGTTGGGCTGGAACATCGTACCAGGCGACTCCTTGGGACGCGGGTGAACTTGAGAAGTCCCCCGGACTGCATGAACATTTCACTGCGAAAGCGGATCCGATCGACCGCAACAAACAAGGAAACGCCTAAGTACCTGCTTCGATTCACTTCCGGCACTTTAGCAATAATATTCCGCACTGTAGATAACGAATAATGTTCGGTTTTTAATTAGCTTCGCTGTTTTAATTTGAACAGATTCGCGTGTTGTCTCTTGCGGTGGAAAGTTGTAGCCGGAGAACTGCAGTGATTGTTTTTCTCCGAAGAGAATTGTAGTGATTGTTTTTCTCCGAAGGACGGTTTTTCTCTGAAATTGACAAGACGTGAATCAGCGTGTCTTGAACTGCGTGTTCGCGTCGTCGCGTTGTTTTTGATATGCCTTTGTGTTTTGTGTGTTGTGTTGTGCTTTGTCCCATTTTCTAAAATGAAAATAAAACTAACTATAAATAATAAATTGAATTAAAAACCGAGTGTTTTAAAAAGACGTATTAATCTCAAAATAATAAGTCTCGTAAAACCAAGTGTTGCGTAATTAAATAAAACGTGATTAAGTGAAAAAATAATAAATAAAAAGTCGAACCCGATGGCCAATACCGATAGGACAAGGCCAACCCCTGGTTCATAGAAGTGTGAACCTCATAGTTAAAAAAAAAAAAAAAAATTAATTTGAACAGCGTAGGGCCTGACTTGGTTCTTGTGAAAGTTGAGAGTTTTCCTGTGAGACGGCAACTCGATAGCGGTCGTCGCCATTTCTTCTCTGGGCGACTACGACGACTGAAATTTTCATCGCAATCGCACTCAATAATATGAGCATGTAGAATTTCCCGAGTTTCCCGACTTTCCCCCGTGTCCACTGAAGTCAATCGCTGTAAATTTTCCTCGTGTATGAAGCAGAAGGAAAATTTCCCTCAAACAACAGCTGCTCCAGCACTCAATCATATCATTTTTGCTGCTTTCATTCAATGCCAACGTCATGTGTCTCGGAGAAAACTCGGAAAATTTGAATGTAGAAATGCTGCCAACGTGTGGGTGTGGGTGAGAGAAATTTCCCGATGACGACGGTCGGACTCGGAAAAGTCATCGTGGCAACAATGATTTTTATTATGGATTTTGTCGGCTACTGTAATGTTTTGTGTACGTACAGACTACAGAGTACTTTAAATGTTGGATGGCGTTATGGTGTGCTTTGCGAGGAAAATGCATACGTGAAAAGCGCATCGTTGTGCTGTGTATATCGAATGGAAAACAATAGCGTAAAAAGTTCATACACCGCTAAGGAATTTTTTTACCGAATTGAAATATAAATTATTTTAGTTATAATATTCGAATGATAACGTGTATATATATATATATATATATATATATATATATATATATATATATATATATATATATATATATATATATATATATATATATATATATATATATATATATATATATATATATATATATAGTGGGTAAAACAAGTTAAGGTACAAACTTTCAGTGAGAAAAAAAAAGTCTAGCGCATCAGAACCGCTAGAAAACTGAATTTCGAAGAAATTGTCTTTGAGTGACGAACAAATTTGGAAAGACGTTATACACTTTGTTGTAGTATCATATCAACCATTCCTTATCCAAAGCAACAAAACCCAACTATGACACAAATGATGAAAATGTTCAGTGCTGGCAACACTTTTCCGACGAAGCAGCAATAAGTTTACCATACCAAGCTCATACTTAAATTAACTTATCCTTTGAATTTTGTTCTCATCGCAGGATTTCAGCGGTTAAACGTTGTTTAAGGCTGCCATCCCAAAAATTTTCAAAACTCGGAAAATTTATAAATTGATTCCTTATTTTTATTGCAAATGCTTTACATTTGAGTATGTAACTTGAAGCATATGTTGGTGAAATATTTGCGAAAATGTCCGATGCTGGTTACCCTATGTTAGCCGCAAAGCAAAATACTCGTCTATACCAAATCTGCATCACGTTAAGTTAAACCCACCCTGTGAATTTCGTATCGATTGAAGCGCTGCGCTGGAAGTTATACGGGTGAAAAGAATTTAAGGGCTACCACCCTCACCACTTTTCAAATTTTCAAAACTTTAATATTTGTTGTTAATTTTCATTGCAGGATCATTCCCATTTGCAAATCTAATGGCATAATCGCTTGGTAAAGAGATTCCAAAAAATTACAAAAATGGACATAGCTGGCACTCCTTTCAAGATTTTCATTCGAAATTCCTTCAACATTTGGTTTACATTAAGGTCCATATTTATTGCATGAACTTCATGACTGGACCGGAAGTTATAGGGAAAAATCTTTATTTTGTTGAGCAAATTTGCTAGATTTAGGAGACAAAAATCACCATAGCTGGCAAGTCTATTCTAGTTTTTCAACCAAATGTTGATCAAATGATGCCTGGGGTAAGGTCCAGATATTGTGTGAATTTTGTTGAAATCTGATAGCTGAATCGAAAGCTATAGGCCAAAAAGCAGTTTTTTTTCTCAGTGATTTTTCAAGATGGTAACACTGCCACAGTGTTGCCTGCATTTCAAAATCTCTTCTATCAGACCTGGTCCCAGCTAATACCAATATGTTTTGCGAATTTCATTATGATTGCTAAAGCCGATCGTCAGTTCTCGTGAACTGAAGTTTCGAGTGCTGAAAATAGAGGTAATTTGGTGATGGGTTGCCGTTCTTGTGCAAACCGGAATTTTAAAAATTTCAATTTGATATGATGGGCAAAGGCTAAAATTTATCAATGATTTTAAATTTTTGTCAAAAAGCAAAAGTTTTTCAGGAGGGTCGTTGATTTGAAAGATTTTTTTTCAGGAGCCTGCCGTAGCCACAGGGCTACCCGCACTATTTTGAAAATCCACATGTGTTAAGTCTTAGTTAATTTTAACACGCTCTGCAATTTTATGAACAGAATTTATGACAAATCAGAAGTTACAGAAGTTATGACAAATCAAAATTTGAAAAAAATCCTTGCCTACTTTTAGGCAATCAGCACCAACACATGGCTCAAAATTACCAATTCTTTATGATAAGCAAGCTTAAACCATAATAAGCTTTCATTCTCAATACTTTTTTTTTAACAAACATTTACACTGCTTGGAAATAAAGGAGTACTTGAAATTCACTAAAACGAATTCTTCGAAAATTCAGTAAAAAATATTTTGAATGCTACTTTAATAATAAACGATGGTGGTTTTCCGATTAATTAAAAGTTTTGCATGTTTACTTTAAGAACAATATAAAAAAAACTGGTAACGACGAAACAAATTTCACAGCATTAAAGTGAAATTTTTCACTGCTGATCCAAAATAGCGCAAAAAAAGCTAACCCACGGTGCAGTTTTATCTGAAATTATTTAAATCATTTTAAAGAGCTCAATCTAAAAAAAATCAACTTACATAGCACTAATACTTTGTAGCTCTTCCAAGAATTTTTATTACTTTTCGCATTCGTATCGCCATCGTTTTCACAAATTTTTTGTACAAAGTGGGTGAAATTTTGTTCCATTCATCAATAAAGACATCTTGGAGCCCTTTGTTATTCTTTACCTTTCACAATACTACTCTGGTTTTGAGATGATGCCATAAATGCTCGATCGGGTTTAAGTTCGGTGACTGAGGGAAGTTTTAATAACAAATAGCCCTAAGCCGACATTGCTCCGAATTGAGCTTCAGATCGTTGTCCTGATACAGGCCAAAATTGTATAAAATGCCTAATGTTTCAGCACTTTGTTGAATATTTCTTTTAAGAATACACAGATAACACATTTGATCCACCGTACCGTTCACAAATTCAATATTTCCAGGACCAGATGCCCCATACAGATCCATGGCATAATGTTCCCTACGATGTGTTTTACAGTGGTAGTAGCATGATTCCTCCTAAACTTTGTATTAGGCTTTCAGCAAACACATCGCCACTCATCAGATCCACAAAGATTAGTTTTTACTTCATCAACAAAAATTATGGACTTCCAGAATGATTTTGGCTTTTTTACGTATTCTTAAGCAAAACGTAATTTCATTATTTCATATTTTTTACTAATACAAGGTTTACTTCGGCACTTTTTGCCCTTAAAACCAGCTTTCTTTTTACATGTCGAATAGGTGGAGTAGAGTCTTCCCTTTCAACTAGTTCTTTCACGTTAATTCGTAAAACTGGGAGACTTAATAACAGGCATATTTAAAATATCATTAAAATGGCCGCCGGCGCCAAGGGGTTAAAAATAATTAGCATTTGGTAAAACTTAGGCCTATTTTGCATACACATCAATGTATCCTGAAAATTTCAGCTTAATCGGACTGGCTGGTATCGAGAAATAGTCAATGAATTTTTTTGATGATATTATATTATATATATATATATATATATATATATATATATATATATATATATATATATATATATATATATATATATATATATATATATATATATATATATATATATATATATATATATATTTATATATATATATATATATATATGTATATATATATATATTTATATATATATATATATATATATTTATATATATATATATATATATATATATATATATATATATATATATGGAAATATGAATTTTTGGTCATACCGATTTTAATACTAATGTTCTTCGAGCATTAGTAAAAAATAGATATAAATTAGGTATAAAATAGATATACTTACTGAGACCAACTTATCCTGTGAATTTCACTATGATCTGATAACCGGATCAGAAATTATAGGCATGCAGATATTTTGGGTGTTGTCGTCCGAAAAAAGTTTTAAATTTAGGAAAAATAGACCATAGAAATTCAAACAAAGTCACAACTTAAAAAATTTAATGCCATTTAGCGGCAACCCGATCCTAATTTCGCATTCAAAAATCTGTCAAACTTGTCTTGTATTAAGTTCAACCCATCGCTTGAATTTCGTTTTGATTGGATGACTTTTTTGGATTGCCTACTTTTAGGTACTGAGAGCCCGTATAGGGCTTACCATTTCTAAAGCCTTATCATCATAAATCGTAGTACATTATTAATTTTCATTGTGCATATAATACATCTTCTTACCCATTTTCTGTTTTCCATCTACATACAGAGGTAGCTGAACATTCACTAAAATGCCGGCCGCCCACAAAGAGTTAAAAATATTTTGATTTCAATTTGACGTTGGCCTACTCTTCATACATATCAATTTCTCTTGAAAATTTTGATTTGATTGGAGCAGGTACTCAAAAAAAGTACGCACCACTATTTTCCCATGATTGATGTGTTCTTTTTTTCGATTCACAAAACTAAGCATTATACAATCCTATCCTACAAGTGATCTGTAATAAATAAGGCTGGGAAATATTAATTTTCTGAAACGATTTCTTATTTTGGTTTATCTGCTAAGATGTCAATAGATAATCTTGATTTCCTGCTTAATAGGTAAAAGTCAAAAACTTTCATCTTATTTTTTTAAAGTAGTATTCTGCTGTCAACAGTGATATTCGATTTTGATTCTAAGCGGCACTTGAATCCACGCCTGAGACCTGCCATGAATTTAATTTAATTTCTCGAATAAAATCCATAACGGAAGTTAATCAAAATCAGTGGTTTGAACATTAGTTTTGTATTAGCAAAGGTTTAAAAAAGGTCTCGTAACATTTATTGACGGAATGGGTCAGTAGCAGTGCTGTCAATTTCGCGCCCAACGAGGGAAAATATTAACGTGTGTAACATATGTTCCTGGTAAAACCAAGAATAATTTTTGCCGCATGAATGGAATGTTTAACAAAAACCTGTTGAGATACCCTTATTGAAGAAGCTTCTTCAGGGCTTGTCAGTAAATAGATTTGAAGTTGAAGAATACCCAAACACTAGTTAATTTGACGATGCTTGCGAAGCAATGAAGATAAAAAAGAAAAAAAGGTAAAATCACTTGCGGCTGGAGGTAAATTTTTCCGTCTAATAGCCAGAATCTCACCCCAGATGGTAGCATACAGACTCTCACTAGTTTTCGTAGCCAATTGGCATGCAACGTTACGGTTTCGATGACTGTAAATTCTAAATTTCACACGATGCTGCTAAAATTCCAGCATGCTAATGCAACCTTGCGACCTCGTCGAAATAACTTAAACATTAGTTTGCAATGTTGCTCGGGTAAATCACGTGAATTAAAATTTCGATTTAGTAAACCAATCAGGCTAGCTTTGAGTTGAATTTTGAGCTTAGCCAAAATTGTCACTAGTAATTTCATTAACAATAGCTGAAAAAATAAATTGACTAATATACATTGAACCAGTCATAATCTTTCTATTACTTAAACCAATATAAATGAGTCAAAAGACTAAAATTTATACAGCTCACCGCTCATACGCTCGTAGTGGTAAATATATAGGTATGTTTGCATTGATGAGTGGACATTCGCATTCAAAGCTCAGGTGAATGATCAAGTAATTTACGATACCTACCTAGACTGTTTGACATAAACAAGTAGTAAAGGTAAATTTTTGCTAGGTCAAGCTCAAATACATAACAGCTCATTGTTTACTTTGTTTGTGTAATAGAAGATTATTGGAATTGTATTTTTTAACACATTGTTAAGCAATATATAATCATTGTATAATTAAAAATGAATATTTTAAGCACTATAATCCCTTTTTCGTAGCTTATTTTAAATCGGAAGCAATAGTCGAAGTTCATATTTTATGTACACAGATTGTTTATGGTATATAAAGTTTGAACATAGCCTTTATTTTACTCGATCACAATAAACAAAGCTCGTGGTATAGTCGAGCAAACATTCAGGACTAAATCAGTAATTTTTGTAACAAAGGTCAAAAGGACATCACTGTAATACAAATAAGTCGACCCGTGTTTTAACGATAAAACACTTCACAACCATTACTTTTTTGAATACGTATTCATATTCTGAGATCCCACCCTTCACATATGCCTTCTACATTTTAATGCAGCTTCTTTTATTACACGCATTTACGACATACTAAACTGGTTTTAGTTCTGGTTTAGTAATGTCTAGCCGATTTTGCTAGTGTCGTAGTCATTTTATTATTTGCTTTCAACCGAAAAATACAACATTCTCCTAACCAAAAACACCAAACCCAATTCAATTCAGCTGCCAGCTTTAGCACCAACTTTTCTGCGTAAATATCTAGATACATAACAATTCGTGTGTTAATTGAATATCGTATTGAATACAAGTATAGACTAGTGAAAAATATTTAAATGTTGTTTGTACTGTTTATTTTGAACGGTAAGATATGTTTGCAGCGAAAATTTACAATAACTAGATGACGCCAGTCAAGAAGAAAATTTCGCAAAACTCGAACCAAAATCGTTAATCACCTGGGCAATTTGGTTTTTTTGTGCTATTGCCGATAGCAAGATTGTATATTCGTGGAATTTTTTGTAACTTGATAGGTTTGGTTTTTGGTTTTGATTTTTTTGTGCTATTACCGATAGCAAGATTGTTCTATATTGGTGGAATTATTTTTTAACTTGATAGGTGTAATATAGCCCCCTCGACGGTCCGCTACCTTGTTGCGGTGAGGGGGCTCAGGGCAGTGGCTCACTAAGCCAGATGCGTTGCTGCCTTGCTAAGAGAAACCTAGGGGAAGGATACCCCGAACATAAATCCAAATATGGACGAACATCAAGGAGGAAAAGTTAGGGTACAGGGAGTCGGATACGCAATATCGGCGGCCGTCAGGGGTGAGCGAGCAGACCCCGGGTAGTCGTTATCCATCGACTGCAATGGTATGGAGGTTGACCCCTTGGTCACCGTAGCAGATCCAATTACAACAAGCAAATGTGGTGGAATCGGTAGCGGACCCTTTTAGGAGGAGCTCTAAGCTACAACGATCCCCACCTCGAACAACAACCAATTTGGAAGCTAGCACCTCCGCTGGCCGCCATTTAAGTCACGCAAAGCTAATGCGCTCGGGTGCCAGAGTACTTGCAGACTTGGACTCGGAGAGCATGGTTTCGACCGAAGCGGAGAAGAAGCTCCTCAAATCACCTGAGCGAGGCAAAGGTGCTGGTCTCCACAAGAGGAACAGGCCCAAGCCGAGAAAAGAGGGCAAGAGAGCACTGGTGGAGTACAAGATGGCACTGCCCACTGTTGACAGGCTCAGCGACAAACCAACCCTCTCCGCGGAGGAGAAGGATCGGCTAAGTTGCGCTCGGAAGGAAAAGCTGGTACTCAAGGGCTCTGTTTTCCAGAACAAAGTGAGGCAGAGCTTGTCTAAAAGGCTGGCAGAGAAAAGGCAGAGGTCAACCGTGGATAAAAAACTGGCGCACAAGAGGCCAAAGAACGTGACCAGTCACAGGGGGTCTCAAAACCCTCTAGCTCGAAGCCGAAGAAGACCATGAGGGCTAGCGATGTGGCAAAACAGCACCTTATCGTGGCTCCAATCAGGTTGAGCGGTGCCAGGCTAAGTCTCAAGTCACAAACTAAGCACTTGGGTCTTATTCTGGACAGCAAGCTCACCTGAAAGATGAATTTAGAGGTGAGAGTTAAGCAGACATGCAATGCGATATACGCCAACAAGAGAGTACTGGGTAAAACGTGGGGTCCAAGCAATGCTCTAACGCACTGGATCTATATGGCGATAGCCAGGCCTATCCTTGCTTACATATACTTGGTCTGGTGCCCAGGAAGGAACAAGACTACCTTTGCTAGCATGACGAACAGAGTTCAGCGGCTGGCGGCTCTCTGTACCACAGATTACAGCAGATTTGAGCGGGGGTACGCAGGTAGCGCTGACTACTTGATCTCCACTCTGTGCTTCCAGTGGGGATATCAAATGACCGTGGGGGATGGGCAGGAGTGGAATCAGCAAATGGGCGCAGCAACTCTTAGAATCCACACTGATGGCTTTAAAACAAGTGACGGAGTGGGTGCTACAGCATTTTCTGCAGATGCAACTATGGAAGCAGCTTTCAGGCTTCCTAATCACTGTAGTATTTTTCAGGTGGAGGTTTTTGCGATACGTAAAGCCGCAAACTTAGCACATGAGAGAGATACCACAAGTGCGGAATTAAACATCTTTACAGACAGTCCAGCGGCGATTAAAGCTCTGATGTCTTACACACACAAATCGAAGTGTGTACTTGAATGCATTCAGGCCCTGAATAGAATGGACAACAACAGAAGGGTCAGAATTTTCTGGTTTCCTGGTCACAAGGGCATTGAAGGAAACGACAGGGTGGACGCATTAGCCAAGCACGGGGCTAGCTTTCCACTGCCAGACATTCCATTGATTGTTTGGATAGGAGTTGTCATTCCAACCTCAATCCAAACAATCAAGTACTCAATCGACTCCAATATGATGCAAGGTACGATGTGCAGATGGCGTGCAACTCAGGCCTGCAAGGTAACCAAAATCATATGGGGGTCATACAATCTCGTAGCGACTTAGTACCTGCTCGAATTAACGCGGACTGGCGGCAAGCGGCTGGTCGGCA
Source organism: Nemotelus pantherinus (assembly GCA_963978885.1). Classification (NCBI taxonomy): domain Eukaryota; kingdom Metazoa; phylum Arthropoda; class Insecta; order Diptera; family Stratiomyidae; genus Nemotelus; species Nemotelus pantherinus. The sequence continues at coordinate 191,888,269 of OZ022263.1, read as the reverse complement.
TCATTGCTGGCCACTGTCTTGTAGCAGCACATGCAATGAAAATGGAACTCTTAACGAGCGACACCTGTAGGCAGTGTCAAAAGCCAGGAGTCTCAGAAACAATCCAACACCTTCTGTGTCACTGCCCGGCACTGTGGAAAACCAGGCAGCGCTGCTTCGGTGAAACCTGGCTGGTTGATCCCTCACATGCAGCGGAGCAGAGGCTGAAGGACATACTTCAGTTCGTAAAAAAATCCGGGGCCTTCGATGGCCGTTTGGACTGAACTTTCCTTCTTCGGGTCCATTTATCTGGTATCGCTACGGACCAAATGGGTCTATGTGTCGCCCTGCGCCAGCCAGTAAAACCTAACCTAACCTAGGTGTAATATGATAATTAATATATTTTTTATTTTATGTTTCGAAAATATGGTGAACTTTTTGGCAATCACTGGACTATTTGCAAAATGGGAAGTTGTACAATAGAGATGTACTAGAAATTCTACGAAAATATGACTGTTTATTATTTGAGTATAATTTGGAGTTCTGCAAATATGGTTGCCAATGCTTTAAAATCCAAAAATATTAAATATCGTGAAAAGCGGCCGAAAGAATTGGTGGTTATTATCTCGAGAAGGAAACAAATCAAGTCTGAACCAAGTATTTTACGGGAATTGAATTAGAATACAGGCACAGAACCTTTTCAAAGAAAGATTGTCAAGTATAATTTGCACGACCGATCGCCAAAGAAAGTTCCCAAACAAACAAAACCATGTCAAAAACAGAATGATGTTCGCCAAAACTGAGCGGCGTTCGTACAGAGACGCTAGACAATGAAATTGGAAAGGATTTAAAAAATTTTCGCCAAAGAAAATCAAATGAAATTTTTAACAAAAGGACTTAAAAAAATACTGGTCAGGTCAAAAAACGATTGTGAAAAATTATGCCTATATAATTGAATAGGGTAACAATTTTTACTATTGACTAGCAATTGGTAAATATCACTCATCAAATCTAATTATTAAAATGTCCGCAAATTTATTGTTTTTGATCAGTAAAATGTTCATAATAATTTTTTATTTAATTTAATGGAATAATTAATCTGAATTTGTAATTTAATTTTGAGTAAATACGATTTAAAAAAAAACTAGAGATAAGATGCTGGCTGATATACAATGGTAAAAGTTAATCTGATTCTAAAAGAATAAATTCAAGGAATCTTACTTAACCAAACGAAAGTAACTCGCGTGGATATTCTTATTTCGTAATGTTTTTTTTTCATTCTTAAAATCCTCTCTAATTTTTTGAAAAGTGGCTGAAAATATGCTTGTCGTTCGCTGTGCGTTATCTTTTACTGGGAGTACGGCAAAGGACAGTTTAATTTGATGGATGTTTAAATTTGCTTTTCAAAAATTTGATTCATCCTTGTAAATTCATAAAAAAAAATTCACTCAAGCACACTGACGAAAGGGAGAGAAAGCATACTTCATGGAGAATGGAACTACGAAACAAAATATAAAACAGTGATTTCATTGATTATCATTGAGAGAGCATTCTTTCAAATATCCTCTCATAATCGAATCATTCAAAAAAATTAGTAGATTTTGTTGCTCGATGATGTCACGTTCAACATTTATTTGCCGTTAGTGGTACGAAAAGACATTAGTAAATATATACCTTTTATCTCTATTATGCATGTATCGTGTTTATCAACAAATACTTTTCTTATGTTCGTACATTCAATCTCATCAAGCATATTACTCAAAGAACGATTTCAAAAGAATTTACAGCCTGCTATGAAATAATTACTCGAATCCAAGCGCAAACATATACATGTTCATCAAAACTCCACTTCAAAAAACTGATTAAAAATTCATAATTAATAAATTCGCTTCCATATATGAACTTGGTTGCGTGCGTGCGTTCCACATTCTATCAACGATGAATGCAGTGATGATTCGAATTTGGAAAAGAAAAACAAGAGATACTTTGAGTTTATGTATCGAATTTTCGTCTGAGAGTATCAAAGAAATCATTGAAATGAAAGATCAAAGCAAAATGGAAAGTGAATGAAATCGTTCTTTGGCTCATCAACAAAGCCTATGCTGTGAATGTGTATCCTTGTTGGATGCATTGAATGCATGCATGCAATTTTAGTCTTTTATTAGTCTGTTGAACAAAAGTATGTTTTGAACAAAAGTTCGGGAAGAATGGAAATAATAAACATCCACGCCAAGGCAAAGACCAACAACTCTTGGGCTTCAGGATCACTCATCAAAAGTGAAAGTGCTAATTTTCGAATGTAACTAAGCTTGCCGTTTTGATTGCCTGTATCGATTTGAAATATCTGTCAATCCTCATCTAATACATTTTTTTTATGGTTCAAACATTCTGTGCTGGATATGTATTTCGTCATATCTAAAATTCAATACTCATGTGACGCCAACCTCACAAGTCGCCAGATCGAATAATATTTAGTCTGATTAACATCTTGGCTTGGTAACTGGTCGAATCTGCTCCTTTTAAAAGTGTTAATAAAATTAATAGTGCGCGAAAATCGAAATGAACTCTGCATACCGACTGGATGAGTTTTACTCGAAAATCCCAGCGAATAACGACATTGTTCATATTTACTCAATTAACAATTTAAGGTGTAAATCGTTCGCATAATCCGATTTATGAGTGATTTATTGTGTTGATTGGTTATTCAATAAACACAGACATATGTATATACTGTGCTAATTAAGTGATGGAAAAATAACCAATAAAAGTGCGTTGTTGACGAGTTTTATGTATGTTCGCAAGAGTATTCGCACTGGTATTGTTGTAACAACTGTTTATTGATTGCAGAGATTAAGTTAAAGTGTTGAGTCAATATATGTAGCAGATCAATCTTTTAACACTTTCCAATTAAAAGAAACGTGATATTAACCTTCTGGGGATCGTAGTTTTCAATCGATTGTGTTCGATGAGCTGAAACTGAAATTCTTTGAAACTCAGATTTGCGAAAAAGCTAAATTTATTTATGATGCAAACTCAATAACATTTACTTAAAGTTTTTGATGCAGGTCTGATTAATTGTATCCGTTTTTTTATCAATAAAAAATTAACGAAAACTGTTGCTAGATATCAAAGAACATAGGTTTTTGATTAATTTTTATTGTATGAATACATCTAGCTTCGGAAGAAGATGCATATATTAAAATCCCTTATAATGAAAAATATGACACTGTTATTTAGTTATTTTACAGTTGCAATGGAAATGTTACGATATTAACGCCACCATTCAGAATAATTTACATGCATTTAAGCAGCTGATGAATGTCTTAACCACTATTCTAATACGAAAAATATTTTGTAGAAATGAAATCATCGCCAAAACGCATAGAAACCACTAGAATCACTGATTTTCGAAGAAAAAGAAAGGAACCATGCAGATTTTGAGTGGATATTCCACCTTATTACAGCCAACCTGATTGAAGGACTGCATTGAATTGAAACTCATAGGGTAGAAAGATTTTCAGTTGTAGAAGTTTCAATATTTAGGAAAGTAAAGCACTTGTTAATCATTTTCATTATCAAGTGTTTACCTTATAAAACGTTGAAAGCAGCGTCTCCTATAACACAAATGATACAAATGATGAGTACTTGCAACACTTTTTCAACTACCACAGCTGTTTGACGTCAAAATCAATCTACCCTATGAATTTCCGATGACTTCATCGAAAGTTACAGGAGTAGAAAAATGATTAGGGTTGCTGTCAAAAAATTTCGAAACTTGGAAAGTTTAAGCGTTCGTTACTTATTTTCATGGTGGATGTTATACATATGAATATTTAATCGTAGCATCTGTTGATAAGAAAATACCAAAAATGGCTGGTGCTGCCACCAAAGCCAAAAGTATGGCAAATCTGCTTCACGTTAAAGTCAACTCACCCTGTAAATTTTGTTTCAATCCGACGGCGGCTTTGGAAGTTAGAGGGCTAAAAAAATGGGTGCTACAACCCGCAATTTTCAAATTTTCTAAAACTTTATGTTTGCTGTTTATTGTCACTATAAGTTCAAAACCATTTCAAAATTTCATGATAACATCGCTTAGTAAAAAAATGGCAAAAAATTATAACAACTAATATAGCTGGCAGCCCTATCGTGATTTTCCAACCAAATTTGGCCTACAATAAGATCCATTTACCATATGAATTTCATTTTGATTACACACTGAAAAAAATCCACATAGCGCCCAGAGCCATGAAACATAGCGCATTATTTATGGTCCCATACGCCATGTACATAGTACTCTGAGCCATGCAATATGGCTCCCAGCGCCATAATCTCAGAATCTACATAGCGCGTGGTCCCATGTTACATGTCGCAGCCTTTATGGTGCCACACGCCATGCACATAGTGCTCTGAGCCATGCAGTATAGCTCCTAGCGCCATAATTACATGGCGCAGAAATTATGGCCCCACACGTCATATTACATAGTGCCATGAGCCATGTAATATGGCTCATGGCACTCCAATTATAACTCGCAGCCATACTGTGTGAGGGGATCTATAAATGTCAGCAAGTGATACTTGAGTATCGTCGATAGATCGACAACATTCTCAATCGGCAAAGGGCGCATATTATTGAATGGCTCCTTCGGCGACTCTAAATGCAGCCAGCGCCTATTTGTTACAAGCAAGTGACTTCTCCGTGTGCTCATTTATGGTAAGTAGCACTGTTTTGACTGATATGCTTCTTCAATGTACTATAGTCTTCCACGCCATGTACTATAGTCTTCCATGCCATGTACTATAGTCTTCCATGCCATGTACTATAGTCTTCCACGCCATGTACTATAGTCATCCACGCCATGTACTATAGTCCTTCACGCCATGTACTATAGTTCTTCACGCCATGTACTATAGTCCTTCACGCCATGTACTATAGTCCTTCACGCCATGTACTATAGTCCTCCACGCCATGTACTATAGTCCTCCACGCCATACAGTATAGTCCTCCACGCCATACAGTATAGTCCTCCACGCCATACAGTATAGTCCTCCACGCCATACAGTATAGTCCTCCACGCCATGTGTTATAGCTCTCCACTAGTGATGGGCTCAAAAACGCCAAACAGTTTGAAAAAAACGTTTGGCAGCAAAAAACGAACGAACAGTTTTTCCAAATAGCGACAAACAGTTTTTCTAAAACGAATTTTTTTTTCTAAAACGAACAGCATTTCTAAAACGAACCATTTTCTACAACAAATAGCAGAGATTTTCCTACACCCCCCTAACACCCCCCTAATACCCCCCCTGGAAAGTGCATACACCCCCCCCTAACACGGACAATTTTCCTACACAAAGGAACCTTTGTGTCCTTTGTTCCAAAGGGACACCCCTCCTAAAATTCTGAACACACCCCCCAAGAAAAATGCCTGAGAAAACCCCTGACAAATAGTATTTCTAAAACCAATTATTTCAACTATTCTACAACGAATAGTTTTTCTAAAGCCAATCGTTTTTCTAAAACGAATCGTTTTTTTTAAACGAACTGTTTTTTTTTCAAACGAATCGTTTTTCGTTTTTCTCCAACGAATCGTTTTTTTCAAACGAACTGTTTTTTTCAAACGAAACGTTTGTCGTTTTTTTCAAACGAACTGTTTTTTTCAAACGAAACGTTTGTCGTTTTTTTCAAACGAACTGTTTTTTTCAAACGAAACGTTTTTCGTTTTTTTCAAACGAATCGTTTTTTTAAAACGAACTGTTTTTTTCAAACGAAACGTTTGCCGTTTTTTTCAAACGAATTGTTTTTTTCAAACGAACTGTTTTTTTCCAACGAAACGTTTTTCGTTTTTTTCAAACGAATCGTTTTTTTAAAACGAACTGTTTTTTTCAAACGAAACGTTTGCCGTTTTTTTTCAAACGAATCGTTTTTTTCAAACGAACTGTTTTTTTAAAACGAATCGTTTTTCGTTTTTTAAAAACGAACTGTTTTTTTTAAAACGAATGGTTTTTCGTTTTTTTTAAACGAATCGTTTTTCATCGTTTTTCGTTTTTTTTTAAACGAACCGTTTTTCGCTTGTTAAAACGAAAACGAACTGCTTGACAGTGGAAAACTGTTTAGCTGCGGAAAACAATATTTTCGTACTTGCGAGCATTTGCGTACTTGCAAGTATTTTATTTAATATTCAAAAAGTTTTTAGGGCAAAAGGAGCTGAAATCGGACAAAATCGGCAAATTTTGGGTTAGAGTGGTTTGGGACATAACGGGCCAAGACCTATTGCTGTGATAAAAAAATTTCGGTTTTGTAGGGGAGCAAGGGGTTTTTTAGCCATAGTTTGGCAAAAACTAACTTTACGGCGCTTTCGATGATTGAAAGTGTTCGGGGAGTACAATAGTGATATTTTAAGGGCAAACACTTTTTTATAGGGGAATTTGGGCAAAAACGTCAATTTTTTCCAAAAAAAATTTTCTTGGTCTAGCATGAATTCAGGGACCATTCTGAGTTGTTTCGGGCAAATATTCCATACAAGTCTGGAAAAAAGCGGCCTAGTTTCGAAGATACGGCAAAATAAAATCCTCCGGAAAAACTAAAAGTAGCACTAAAAGTGCCAAGGAGGATAAGGTTGAGATCCTATCTGGATCACCAGTTGGCGTCTCTGGGTGCGCTGAGGCCCTCCTCGTGACTGGAGGTCGCCAGGAGGGTGTCTCCAACCCTACCGGGAATGTAAAATTAACGAAACCGCGGGAGGTAAGGTGCCCCTTGGTCTCATGTCCAGCCTTACGAAAGAGGTTGGCCCCCTAGTGGGTGCATGTTTAATAAACGAAATTTTTTTTTTATCATTTCTTAATAAAATTTTCGGCAAACTTCATGCTCCAGTGAGGTGAAGTGGAAATCCGACTGTTTTAGATAAGCCAGAAAAAGTTTGGTATCAGAGATTGCTCAATGAAAAGTCATATAGATGACAACAGGATTAGTTGGTCCTATTTTAGTATTTTTTTACTTTGGAAATTTGAACGAATACAGGAGGTGTTTTCTGCATATAATAAAAAGAAAAACAAATCAAATTGATTGAATTTGATTGTTTTCCTTTAGATGGCCCCTAGATTGGAAAAAGACTTGTCAAATAAATGACCGACCATTGGAAAGTTACGGACAAGCTGCACAGACTAATGACTCGGTATTCTTTGAAGGTAATCTTGCACCATCACCATTCTAGCTTGGGAACGTTGTGTCTCGAGGGTGGAGGAGGGCATATTAGTCAATTTCATTACATTACTGCAAATCGTATGCATTGTATGTATACATGTACATACTTCAAATAGGTATTTGGAATAGGTATTTTTTCGTACTCGTACTAGTTATACCTAGTATGTGAAAATCCTAGTACGACCAAACTCTAATTGTCGTACAGCATAAAATTTGTTTCTCTCGTTAATTCAAACTGTTTTTTTCAAACAGTTTTAAAAAACAGTTGTTTTTGAAAAAAAACAGTTCGTTTTCGTTTTTTGAAAACAACAGAAACGCCCATCACTACTCTCCACGCCATGCACTATAGTTCTCCATGCCATGTAATATAGTCCGCCACGCCATGTACATGGCTTGAAAGACTATAGTACATGGCGTGTAGGCCTATGTACTTTTTATCACAATCCCTAAATCGACTATGTACATGGCGCCAGAAGTCTATAAATTATGGCGTCTGGCGCCATGTGTTTTCTCAGTGCATGAATGCACTGTAAGCTATAGGGCAAAATACTTTATTTTGCTGAGCGAATTATCGAGATTCAAGAAACGGAAATTGGCAGTGTTATCCTAATTTTCAACCAAACTTCTATCGAATTTGGCTTAAAGAGAGATCCAGCTATTTATGAATTTCGGTAAAAGCTAGGGTCTGGATCGGAATGTATAGGGCAAAAGGCATTGTTTATTTTTAAAGTAATATTTTTACACGGCACCACTGCCACAGCGCTATCCAAATTTCAAAATACATCTATCACACCTGTTTCTACTTAATACCAACACAGTATGTGAATCTCATTTTGATCTGATTATCGCGTCCTGAGTTCTCGTGAACACCAATTTCGGGTGCTGAAATTGGAGGTAATTTGGCGAAGAGCTACCGTTCCTGTGCAATGCGGAATTTTGCACATTTTAATTTGACAGAAAGGGCAAAAGATAAAATTTATTGGCCAATTGACTTTTTTTTAAAAAAAAAAAACGTATATTTTTCAACAGAGTCAACGATTCGAAGGTTTTTTTTCAGAGTGATCGTCTACATAAGATAATAAAAATCAATATCAATGCTAGCGATGATATCAAGAAAAGGAGTGGACATTTCAAAAGCTATAAAAGAGCTTGACATGAAAAAAGGCCCTAAACCAGATCTACTTCCTGGAAGCTTCATAATTAAAAATACAGAATCGATTATTTTACCCCTGCATATAATTTTCAACAAACCGCTTTTATGCGGTATATTTCCTCGAATCTGAAAGTCTTCCCGTCTTACGCCGATTCTTAAAAGTGGCGACAAACGATATGTTGAGAATTATAGGGCATCGCCATTTTTTTCAGCAATGCCAAAGCTATTTGAAAAAATTCCAATTGTTGTTGATCTTCTTCTAAATGAGCAATAACATGGCTTCAGAAAAGGTACGTCCACTACCACCAACCTTATAATAATGATCTCGAATGTGGTTTGCAATATGGAAACAGAACGTCAGGTTGATACTATATACTTTGACTTCTGTAAAGCTTTTTACTGTGTCGATCATGATGTTTTGAAATTTAAGCTGCAAAATGATTGCTACTTAAGAATTTGAACACAGCATTTAAAATGTCAAGGTTTTCGCTTCTCTACTGTCTCCTCTGGGGTACCACAAGTTAGCCACCTAGGGCCACTCCTGTTTAATATTTTCATTTCGGATCTATCGTAGGTGTTATCGGACATTCCACTCCTTTTTCTGCGGACGACTTCAAGATGTACCAAACTATTCAATCGGAATCTGATTCAAAATTCCTTCAGTTAAAGCTCTTATCGCTTGAGCAATGGTATGCCCGAAATAAACTTCTTCTCAACGTTGACAAATGTCATGCCATAAGCTTTTCTCGTAAGACCTCTACTGTAAATTTTGACTACCGCCTCAGTAATCAGCTGCTGAAGAATATAGATAGTGTTATGGATCTCGGTCTCGCTCTAGATAAGAAACTTCGCTTTAATCGTCAATATGACAAAGTATTTGCAAGAGCCAGCAAGCAGCTGAGATTTATCAAGAGGCGCGCAAAAGAGTTCAAGAAAATATGGGTCACAAAAACTCTGTACATATCTTTAGTTTGCCCATTACTCGAATACGGGTGCATCGTCGGGAACCTTACTTTCAATATTAATAGCGATAGACAGAATCTATCCAAAAGCAGTTTGTTCTTTTTGACCTGAGAGATCTATACCGTCCACGTGATCTTCAAAACCTTCCATTTATAGTCATAAACGAAGCCTTTTGAGTCTGACAACTTTTTTCAATGAGAACGTTATTATGCTCATGTTTCGATTTTGATGCGATTAGCGGCTTGATTAACGTTGAATCTATTTGCAATAATATAACACCAGCATCACACTATTTGTAGTGACAGGGAACCGATAAATAAATGCTATAAAATATTTAACAAATTTTCCAACTACTATTTCCCGTCTACCTCTAAATTCAGGTTCCTCTTCTTTAATTATATCGTTAAATTATCGTTGCTCCGTGCTTAGCCAGCGCGTCCGCCCTCTCGTTTCCTTCAATGCCCTTGTGACCAGGAACCCAGAAAATCCTGACTCTTCTCTTGTTGCCCAGTCTATTCAGGGCCTGAAAAAAAAATGATAGAAAAAAATATAAATGTTGTAACGAATAAATGTTACCGTCTCAAATCGACAATCAGAAATTATTGAACGTAAAAAATTTAGTAATTTTTAATTTAGTAAGGGGGTCAGTAGCTTAGCTCGCTAACGCGTCAGTCCGAAGCAGCGATCTACTGGCCGCGGGTTCGAATCCCGCCGTGCCCATGGCTGTATTTGTTCGTCTTGTGTTGTCTTAACAGTCGGCGACTGGGCATAATACCAGCGCTCCATTAATTAAGTGCTACATTAAAGCTTTAGTAGCGACTAGGCATAACACTAGCGCTTTAGAAAGTAAGAAATAAATGTGGCACTTAAAAATAATAAATGGAATAATTGTTATCGGCTTCTCCCATATGTGTCGCCCTACCGCCATCGCTAAGCATTCGCTTCAAAGGGCATCCCCTGAGCTTTGGCGTTATCATAGAAAAAAAAAAAAAAAAAGACAAAAGTCTGCTGACCTGTACTTATATTATTTTATTTTAGTTTAGCTTAAAAACATGTAAATTGTTATGTTTATGCATACACTTTGTTTGGTCTGAAATAAATAAAATAAACAAATAAATAAAATAAATTTCGTGATGATACAATGTTTTCTGTCAGAAGTTATGATAAATCAAAAATTGGGGAAAAAACATTGTCTACTTCTAGGCACTCAGCAGCCATATAGGCTTCAAAATTTACAATTCCTTATCATAAACAAGCCATTAAACACCATCAGTTTTTATTTCTAATTCTTGCTTTAAACACAAATTGTCTGTGCTTAGAAATAAACTCTCTCTCTCTCTCTCTCTCTCTCTCTCTAGTAATAAGTACCGGAAATTGCAAATAAACTTCTTTTGTTCACAATCATTTATTTACAAAGATTACAGATTAAAAAAATTAAACTTTAAATTTATAAAAATATCCATTACACTCATAATTATCTTTGATATTTTTCAAACAACACATAAGACGAATCTCTCTCATCATCCTTTTCAAGCAGATCACATAATGCCAGGATATACGTTTGTGCCATTTGCAATGTCTCGAATTTCGATAGTTTCTGATCACTTTCCAAAGTCGGTATGACATTTCGTAAACGATCGAAGGCCTCATTCAAGCCATTCATTCGCCTACGCTCACGGGCATTGGCTGCCAATCTTCGTTTCTTCAGGATCACAGGATTCGTAATTGGTGGCTTCTTTGATTTGCAAGAAGACGGCGGCGATGAAGATTTATCACTCGATTTACTTCGCGACTTGCGTGTTGCTTTGTTGATAGACCCACTTCCATACTTTTCTGAAAACGATTTTTCTCGAATATCGCAGTCACAAGTTGGTGTACAGTGGGCAGTGCCAGGTACGAAAGAGCTATTATTCGGCCAAATATTAGAGTAGCTATTCAAATAGTTTCCGTCGAATATGTAAGGTGGACTGTTTGCAAAAATCGAGGAGTTATCGTCCGATACTGAGTTATGTTCGTATGCATAGTCCGATAAGGGAGCTGTTCCGTATCCTTGGAATGGCGGTAGGCTCATTATCGTCATCTATTTGGCTTATGTTCAGGCGTTGAGCACGGCAACTAAACTAAATTAATTTACGTTCCTGAAAAAATTATAAAATATTTAATCATAGACAAATCTATCGGGAAGAAGTATCTAAATGGAAATTATTTCTAATCAGAAAAGTAATCATCATAAAAGTATATGTAAATATGTATTTGCAAATTCTAATAATCGAGCAGAAATTTAACACAGTAATTGCAATTATGTTTTGGAATTGATGAAAAGAATTTTATAAGCCTATTTCACTCAAAGGATGCAAGTAAATTTTGAAATTCTTGGAGTTAGACTAGAAATGTTTTTGAATTCTACAACTAACATTATTACCATGAGTCACTTGGGCTATTTCATTCCTCAATATTCTACTTAAATCGAATGCCATTTACTAACTGAATTTACATTGATTTAGCTTGCACTTCAAAATGTATTTTTTTCATTTTATGTTTTTAAATGATCACCATTTTTTATCATTCACTTCACACTATCCAAAAATTTATCAAAATTCATCAATATTTATCAATTCACTACAATACAATTTTAAAACCAAAAGGCTCCAGAACCGACTCAACTTCGTAACGCATACGAACTTTCTTCGAGTATTATCAACTAAATGTACAACCGTACGTATGGTTGCCATCTAACCTCGAGTCCAAATTTTAATCGACTTTCATAGGGACCATAATCTACCGATCATGGAAGGGATAATGAAATGGAATGAAGAAGAGTCAAATGCTTCAAAGAAATAATTGTTTCTAGTGGCAACAATGACGAGAGGAGAGCATATGTGTAAAGGTATTTATGGTGTATAGTGCAGGGCGGACAATAAAACAACATGTGTCTTCATCGTATGCCCGAAAGGGCACACTTTTGTTTTCGGTTCCTTTGCCATGTACAATGTTGAGTGAGTGTTGTTGGTTGAGTGTTACAGTTATTTTGATAATGACATGCATCATGATTGTGATACGTCACGTTTGGATTGTAGATTATTTTAAAAGTAAATTTTACTTGAAAAAAACTATAAAAACAAATAAATGGTGTAATCTTCCATAGTTTCAATCATAATGAATGAACTAACGACTAAACAAATCAAGCAAAATGGTGCACTAAAGCCCGATTGAATTTGATGATGGAACCTTGTCGAGGCTTGAATATAGTTTTATTAAATATATCTAGACTTAAAAACTTAAGAAGTAGAATTTACAATTTTTAGAAATATCACATTTCATTCCCTTTCCAAAGTAGCTCTTAAAGTCAGACGATAAATTACTGGAGGGCAAATTATTTTGAGGCCGAGTGCAGAAGTGTGAAACAACAGTCAATAATGTTAAAAGCTCTCTCATGAACGCTTCGAGGAAATCATACGATAGTCTAAAAGGTAGCTTATAAAAATCTTGACTAAAATATTGACTACACAATATAGTCCCATAGGCCTCAAAATGCTGTCAAAGTGTTAAAAAGTATGTTTTCATAGTTTGGTATATATGGAGTCTACAATCAAAAAATTAAATTACTATAACAAACCGTGGAGCCAGGCTGAATAGCCTTATTAACGACAAGGAAGCAATTCGGCATGTTGCTACAGCCAATTGATTTAAAAGTTTCCTATGTTATTTACTCGGGAAGCTAGACTGACGATGGTGAGCATTACCTTCCTTCGTCTAATAACCGACGTGATGCTTACTTCATTGACTCCGTACTTTCAACTGGACTAAAGCAGATCAACTGTATTTACAACACAAACGGACGACTTTAGGACCTAATTTTTTCGACGATTTCTTCGGATGTCTCGATTCTACGATGCTCATCTCCTCTTCTTGTTGAATCCACTCACCATCCAGCTCACCATATAACTTTTCAAATTAAAGACGATATACTCACTGAGTCTAACTTTGTTAATCTTTACAATTTTAACTTCAAGAAAGTCGACTTTGACATGCTGATTGAAGTGCTAACCGAATGCGACTGGTCTTCGGTTGCGAATGAATCTGACATAAACGTTGCTACCATAATCTTTCATTCCATCTTATTCGGTTGCTTTGCTCGCTGTGTTCCATTGAGTAACTCTGTACCTTTGAAACGCTTTTCATGGATCAAACCAGATTTAATCAATCTAAAAAATTGAAAATTAAGGCTTGAAAAGTGTACAATTCATCGCGTTTAGTCTCAAACTACATGGAGGAGCTAAGGCAGTCTTTCATAAGCCATCCTAAACGTTTTTGGAATTTTGTAAATTCAAAAAGGTATCGTGACGGATACCCTTGTTCTTTTATCTCTGACGGACAAGCTCGCTATTAGTAACTTGTTTGCAGACTACTTCCAATCTGCGTATGGAACACATGTGTATGACGTCGACATAACTAATTTCAATTACTTAATGGACTCCCCTAAAAAGACGTTGACAATGAAAGACCTATACATCACCACTGCCACTATCCTAAAGCATATATCTCATCTTGAGAATAGTTTCCATCCTAGCCCTGATGGTTTACCGACCATAGTCCTTAAGCTTTGCGCCGATTCTCTCTCACACCTGTTGGCTCACCTTTTTAATTTATCCATTTCTTCTGGCATTTTTCCAAACCCCTGGAAATATTCATCTATAACTCCAATTCACAAAAAAGCAGTAGAGATGTCGTGCACAATTATATACCAATCGCTAAATTACCATGCGTTGCCAAGCTCTTTGAAGCTATAGTTGCCGAGATGCTATCTTTCCACTCTAAAGCATTTATCTCGCCTTGCCAGCATGGCTTTATTAAAGGCAAATCTACCACTACTAATCTTTTAGAGCTTGCGAATCTAATCATCTCTGCGATTGAAGAAAGTAAACAAGTTGACTCTACTTACACGACCTCACGAAGGCTTTCAATAAGCTGGATCATGATATTCTTATATGTGAATTGCATATTCTTGAATTCCCTAATAAGTTTATTGACTGGGTTAAATCTTATCTCACATATCGCAAACAGAACGTTCGATTTCGTGGTACTCTATCCACTGACATAATCTCCACTTCGGGTGTGCCACAAGGCAGCTAACTCGGTCCGATTCTTTTCGCTATTTATATTACCTTCGCTCCTGGATCTTCCATTGTACTCTACGCTGATGACACAAAGATTTTCAAGATAATATCATCACTTGATGACTGTACAATCCTGCAACGCAATGTGTCAAATTTTTCTAACTGGTGCGCTCTAAACCGTCTTTCACTAAATGCTGACAAATGCTCAGTTATCTCTTTCTCCCACAAATCATGTCTCATTAATTTCAATTACTTTTTAAATGATATTATATTAACCCGTTCCAATTAAGTTCGTGATTTAGGTCTATAATAATAAAAGCCAACTGTGCACTTGGCTTCTTAAAAAGGCGGTCTAAAGAATTCAAAGACATTCCGATGACAAAAATCCTATTCTGCTCTCTGGTTCTCCCGATCCTTGAATATGGGTGCTTGATGTGGTCTCCATATTATAAGGAGATAATTACGTAATTATTACCAGTAATCATCATCGGATCGTTTTCGCCATACCGCATCGATGAATTTAACATTGCGATGTCATTATAAGTAACGATACTCGCTCCGTTTTACATTACTCTACCCCTCACTGTGCATTACTTTGTAATGCAGTAAAGTAGTTAGTAGATAAACCCACATGAATTTCTGTACCACAATGGTTGTTTTTTGCATTACTAACACATGACATTGTAATCCATTATTTTGGAATTCATAGGCATTAATGAAAGAGTGCATGGTAAAAGTCATCGATGCTTGTGGCGCTACTGGGATATGGCGCCATTAACCACTTGCTCTCCAGGGAGTAGCATGAATTTATTAAAGACCGTTCCACGTCAACAAACTTGGTCGAATTTGTCTCTCAACTCCGTTGCTGGTTCGTTGGATACTGGACAGCAAGTTGGCATTATCTAGACGGATTTTGATAAGGCATTTGACAAAGTACACTCAACAAAATTTTGGTTGAATTTTACCCTTATAATAGTAGGAAACTGGTTTCCTACTATTAAAGATGTAAATTTACAAAAGTGCGTAAAAAGAATATTTTTTTACGACCAAATGGTGTAAATAATGATGCAATTTTATGGCTTTGGCGCAAAGGTGAATAGCAAACTAGTAAATTTACACTCTTTTTGCTTCAATTTACAAAAAGCGGTGTATTATTCAGCTGATATCACGTAAAAGCAAAAAATGCACATCGAATGTGTAAAAAAATTTGTGATTCGTTATTTTAAACGAAAAAATGAATATATTTCCTATTATCAAAGTATTAATTATAGACCCACTTTTTAGAGTGTAGACCATACTGTGTTATTGGATAAGTTGCGCAATTTTCGGCATATCTGGAATCCCTCATTCCTGGTACTCCTCCTATATTGTCAACCATACTTGTCGGGTTGTCTTCAATAGTTGCGTTTCTTCCTCTTTTCATCCTACATCTAGTGATCCCCAAGGCTCCATACTCGGGCCGCACTTATATATATTGTTCATAAATGGTCTTCCCAGTTTCCCTTTTCCCCTTCTACGCGGATAACCTAAGGCTTCTACATACTATTTTTTCTTATGAAGACTGCTTGCCTCTTCACTCAGACCCTACTGGTTTGAGTAATTGGTGTGCAGTTAACTCTCTTTCCCTCAATATTCCCAAATTTTATTGTTATGCTCTTTACTAAAAAACCAATTCCTATCCACTTTATTATTATTATGGTGCTGCATGTAGACCAATATAAGGACCTTGACGTTATCTTTGATCCATGTCTGAAATTTGATCTGCATGTTGAATATATTTCATCGAAAGCGTCAAGAGTGGCAGGATTCGTTCTTTGTTGTTCTCGTCGCTCCTTTAATATCTCCACTTGTGCCTATTTAATCACGTTGTTAATTTGTAGCATACTAGAATACTGCTCGCAAGTGTGGTCTCCTCATTTTATCTACTTGTCAAATGCAGTCGAGCCTGGCCAACGTAAGTTTACTTGTTGTCTTCTGTATAAATTTAATTTCTCCTAATGTCCTTACAATGAGCACCTCAAACTTTTAAACCTTTCCCCGTTGCACGTCCGCAGATTGTTCTTTGATGAATATTTTTTGCTCGAAATTTATGTTGGCCCTTATTCTATCCGTATTCCTGTTTTCAAATTTGGTCTCTGACCGACCTATTCCAGTATTTTCCCACCATCCCTTTAGCGCGTCCTGAAGTATTTTTTCATTCACCATTACTGAGAATGCTAAGGAATCATAATGAGCATCAGTTTGGTTCTTTTTTCGTACCTTTCCTTAGTTTTAAGAGGCATATTCTTCAAACATTGTCAGAACCCATTGGCTTATAATTTTGTTTATGTTTCAATTTTCTTTTCTTATTTGTTATTACTATTTGTCATCTTCACTATTTTATTCATTTTCATTTTTATTATTGTATTATTATTGTTATTATTATTTTTCTGTTTCTATTTCTTAATCTAATTTATTGTAATATTTTCGTTCCTTATCGTATTTGGATTACTGAATTTTCATGCATATGCCTTTTTGTATTTTTATTTTTATGTACATATCTATCTTTCTTTTCCATTTTATAATCGGATGTATATTCCTTCATTATATGTGGATGTATATTCCTTCATTAGATTCCCGGCGAGTGTTCCTTGACGAGTGCTTGCTTTTCAAGCTACTCCATTGCTCTATGCTTCCGATCTTGGTTATATGTTCTTACTTAACGTCAATCGATCAGATCGATCTCAATTAATGTTTTCTCTTCCCTTCGCGCGATCTCAAGTTTATTTTAACTCGCCGCTAGTGCGTATCCCCAGGAAGCACAACGATCTTTAGCTTAGTCCTTTTCTGCTAACGTTCTCTCAATTTTAGTCGCAAATTAAAGATTTAATTCTTAAAGCTCTTTATAATGCTTGATTTTTTTTACCGTTATTGCACTTTCTTCCATGTTAACTTGTGTATTGCTTTAATTTGTTGAAGTTTAGTCAAATATGTATGTATATATCTAATATGTTCAATTATTTGTAAATTTTTTTCTTTTTTAAAATTTTTTTTTTGGCTTTTTCTAATATTTCTATTTTTGTGACTGGGCAGTAGCCAGTTAAAATAGATTTAAATAAAAAAATAAATGAATAAATAAATCTGTAAAATAGATTCTAAATAAATAAATAAATAAATATGCATCCCCATCCGGATTACCTGTTCGGAAACTACCATGACAGAGGCGGAGATATTCGAGTGAAGGTTTTTGGCAGGTTTTACAACCCGGTTAATAAAAAGTGGCCGAGGAACTCTCTCCTTTATCGGGAGAGTGGTCTGAAGCCACTTAGGTACCGGGTTGTGGAATTGACCACGAAATTCTACGGACAGACAGACGGAGATGAGAACAGATTGATTAGCTCTTTGGTGCACTCAACAGGTCCAAGTGAGCCATTTATGGGCTCGGCTATAGCAATAGATCGGCATCATCGATCGATCGACATTGACAGTGTCAATACTTTTCGAAGCAATCAACCAATTGACAATGACACGCATTCCAATTTATGAATTTGAATTGAATTTTATTAAGAATTATTTGAGCATTTATAACTTAGCTTACTGAATTATTTACATAACATTTTAAATCTGGCGGCTGTCACATTTTGGTTTCCTTGACAGATGTCCTAAATTTGCGATTTCTGTAGTTCGTCTATACCATGTGGTATCAAGAAACATCATCATTTACTTCGTTCATTTTTATATGGCCGTTCCACTGTTACAATACTTTCCCAACGAAGATATATTCCCTTGGCATAGTACAAAGAAATCCATCAGGAAAAGTCAAACAGCTAGAGAAGAAGGCTTTTGTAAAATACTATAGACTAGGACTAGACTAGGACTATACGTCTATTCTATGGATGGATTTATTGGTAGATTCCTGGAAGGGTACTACGTCAGTTAATGTTACTTTCACTGAGACTAAGTCTAGAGTAGATACTAAAAACGCATAGGATCCAGACAACATAATCCCTCAAAAGGATATTATATTTAAGGGGGTAGTACCGGTTATAATTTTGAAAAAATCAGTTTTTTTTTGCATTTTTCAATTTATTATACCTTCAGAAATTACGTCTGAAAATTTTATTAAGATATTCCCAAAAATAAAAAAGTTACCGCAGATTGCTGCTTTTAATTACTGGGGGGGGGGGGGAAAGATGAAGAGCGCACAAGTCAGAAAAAGCGGTAAAGGAAGCGCGTTTGGCCAAAAAAAAACTGCCCAACTGCAAGAGCAACTGGCTTATGTGGACTCAACAATACTTATGTATGGTCCAGGGATTGCAGACTGAGCAATTGTAGGTGGTAAAAACATATTTTTTAAATAATATTTAATAAATAAATGGAAAAAAACTTTAAACGCGTTTTTCTCGAAATGAGGTTTTTTCAAACTGCGGACACTTATTCTCCGGATTGGCCGAACCGATTTAAGTCAAAGTTGGTGCACTACTTGATTCAAGTATCTTGTGTGGTAATCTATATAGGCCAAAAGTTAACCCAAAAAAATTTAACAAGCGAAACAAATTGAAAAAAAATACGATTTTTCGAAAAATATTTTCAAATAATCGCCATTTTTTTATAATTGTTTTTAAAATATTGTGGTAGATTACCACGTAAGAAACATTCCTCTTTAAAATGCGGTTTGGTTTTTCTTTTTGTTTCAGATTCTTCATTCCTGAGATTATCTGTCCGTAGTATGACGAGGCATTTTTCGAGCCGTCAACTTTGGGGCCCTCTATAAATAAGTAGAAAAATGAGAAAAAATTAAGAAATATTTTTTTTTGTCATCTTCAAAATGTGTATTTTACTCATGCAAATTTTAAAATTTATACAAAATAAAGGACGTGAAAAAAAAATATTGAAATGTAGGCTGAAAAAAAGAATGCTGAAAAATTCTAACCGGTACTACCCCCTTAAAACAAACAAACAAGAAAAATAGAGGTAAACTGCTTGGTTGCAGAGAATTTAGTCATGCATCATGCTCAAAATTTGGAGTAGTTTTTTTTCTTAAGTTGTGATTGTTGAGAACCATACTTATTTTAAAGTATTTCAGAATAACCAATGTACAAGCTATTACAAAAGTAATGAATTGATAGTATCGATAAAACCAATTTTTTTTTTGTAACAATTTTTGCTCGATTTAAAGGTGTAGGCATTTGGGAACAAGAAAAAACCTTCAGAACAGGCAATGAAAATACAACACTTAAATTTTATTATTAAATTTTAAGCTAAGTATATATTCATTTTACTGTTAAACCACATTTTTTTTATTTGAAAACAATAAAGCACGCATTTAAGGGTTAACTTCTGGATCACAATGTGTGGCATAAGAACGACTGAGTGTGTTATTTATAAGTAATTATATTTGGCAAAAATCATAGAGTCTGCAACCAAAACTCTGTTCACTTAGTGTGATATATGCTAGAAAGTTTTTTTCCCGCAGCAATCATTAAAATTTTTAGATTTTGTCATATTTTCTAAACAAATAGGCATATGAGCATCATCGCCTTAAAAAAAATAACGGAAAATATTACCATCTATGTATATTTATATGTTACGGAATGTGGTTTAATTCAGCTAACCGGCCACCGACATTCATAAACTACTCGTTTGGGGTGTGATACGAGCCATAGCAAACAATCGCAAGGGATGAAACGTGCATTACCCTAAATTCAAGCCAACATTGCACATCTTCACTCAACTAGAACACCCCCTAATCTAGAGCACGCGTCCATACACTTATGCATTATGCATTTCATACTTCACCCGACTTTTTGCCCTAATAGCCCGTCCAGACTACGGAGACTTAAGTATCCGCATACATAAGTATCGTCCACACTTTTCATTGATTTTCATGGCAAGGGTAAAATGTATCTGCAGATGTCGCTGCAGTGAGGACAATACTTATGTATCCGGATACATAAGTATCCGTAGTCTGGACGGGCTATAAGGGTCATCAGCACAGTGCATGCAGCTCCTGCACGATCAGTTGACTCATCTTTTCGGACCATGGGCACGAGTCTATCTGGTTTTTGTTCAGTTACGTGTGCATTTCTTAATCATGACTCTTTTTTGGGTTCGTTTTTTAATGATGACGGGAGTAGCTGTGTTTCGGGATTGCGCTCTGTAGCAACCCTTCGTTGTTTGTTACGATCGCAACCCAATTAAATAATCATCAGATCCACATAACGGTATACATACATCAAATCAATCAATTGGCGAGGGAGGGTTAGAATGGATGGATGATTGAAACTAATTGATAATGATACAATAACAATTTGTTTGTGCTGCTATATGTTTCGAATAATGTTTGTACATATACAATAGAGGGTCTAAATTAGTATGAGGCTATAAGTGAAGGTCAGTAGAATGTTTAGAGCTTATATCTTATAAATATGATCGGTTTCGCCTTGAAAATTATGATACCTAAATGACTGTCGAGCTTGATTTATTGAAATCAGTCGCATCCAATTGACATCCTGCATTTTGTGACCACTTTGTACCTACCAATAATGTTAGTTTGTATACATATCAGCTCCAACGTTCATAACGGTTTCCTCTAGTTAAACACATCCTACAATTTTGTACCTGGATGGGTTCGAAAAACCACAACATTTAATTTCATACGCATGGACATTCTCAATCGATCACAAAGGTGAAATTTACCATCAACCGAATCGTGCACGTAACGTAACGTTTCTTCTAGCCGCAAAATTTTCGGTGACCATAATATCGATTCGCAAGCTATTCGAGATACACATACATATTACAAGTGCACACTTAACATGGTTGACACACAAGAAATGCTTGAAAAAAGACCAACTTAAGGAACTGATTGAATACATACATATTTTATATGCTGACGATTTGATTATTAAATCCACAGTTTCTTGTAAGAAAAATAACCCATGTATGTTATTTGTGGTTGCCAAATGGTCGGGTTCTGTAGACTGCAATATATTTATGCATAACCAAAATATATGTATGTATGTATGTTATACTGATGGACTGTAGGAAGCATGTATTTACTGTTATTTTTCAGATTTCAGGATGTTGCAGAGGTTTTTGATACACATATAATAACAGGAATTTTCTTCAAAGCATACACTAAAATACTGACAACCATTGGCTATTTCGGTTTAATGGGAGTCGGGGTACATTATTTTATTTGACTACGTTTATATAGAAATTGAAATTCATATACACCATGCCGGATTCAAAAACTTTCATATGTACCGATCCAGATCTTTTTTATATCAAAAGTATTAAACCGTTAAACAGTTTTTACAGTAAGTCTATATAAACCTAAACTTTTAATAACTTTCAAAATGATGTGAAGTTTTTTTAATCATACTTGCAATCAAAGGATCGTAAACCGTCGTAGTTAATAGACTCAACCAAATCTATGCATACTGCCAGAATTTTTGGTGGACTGAGGACTAAGCCAAGCACGCCGAATCTCTGCTCTTCTCTTTCTTCTAATCATATCATCTGCTTAACTGAAGCATAGTTAACTGAGGTTATTTACAATAATGAGCTCAAGTCACAAAGTCTTCCGCCGTGATCGTGATCAAGCTTCATTAGGGAAAAGTAATTGCAGTAGTGCGTTAGTTGCTGTTCACATTTCTCTTTCAGGAACACTTTGTAAGGACTTTTCTCGTTCTCCTCCTATTGAATGTATTGTTGTTCGCGTTGCCCTTCCTCCCTCCAAAATTCGTATTGCAAATTTTTCGATGAGCTATCTAGCTACTTTAGCAACAGCTTCCCCTTTTCACTGTATCGACTCTAATCAACAAAAACCTTTTTGGTCTTATGTCCGTGCCATAAACAATTCCCATCGTTTTCCCATTTCATGTTCTCTGATAGTACCACTGCTTCCGATCCTCGAAAAATTTGCAACCTCTTTGCAAAATACGTTCCTTCCTTCTTTTGCCAACGCAATTCAATCTCACTTTGTGAAGTTCGCCATGTTACTTCGTCCGCGCTAATCCTCTAGAAATTGAGGAAATCCTTACTCGAGTGCCTTGATGCCAATGTCGGTTGTGGCCCTGATGATATCCTAAGCCTGCTGGTCAAATAACTCTCATCGTCCTTGTGTGTTCCTTTGTCTATTATATATATAGGCTTCTTCCCATCCAGTTGAAAATTTTGCTTATATTTCATCCATCCACAAGTTTTACGACGTAAGCAACATTTCCAACTATCGTCCCATTTCCCTCCTTCCTTGCTTTGGTAAAGTTCTTGAAAGATGTGTTCACAAGAGGCTGCTTCTTCTCCACCTTTTCCTTGCTCCTGAGCAACATGGTTTTATCAAAGTTAGATCTCAGACCCCTAATCTTATATTGCTTCTGCTTTAGGCCAACAGAAACAAGTGGATGTGGTATACATCGAATATTCAAAAGCTTTTAATTTTGTTGATTACAGAATTATTCTTGTAAAGCTTGAAGGTTATGGGGTGTCTGGTCTTTTTTTGCCTTATATTCATACTACTATCTTATATTCATACTACGTACTGGTCATAATAGTGCTGTAACTATAGATTCATTGATTTTTTCAACCACTGCCTCCTGCTCCAAAATTATCTTTGTACTCTGTGCGACTGGGGCTCTCAAATTAAATAAAATGGCACCCTTAATATATTCCTATTCCTATTCTATATACGGATCTTCTATTACGGCTTTTCAAAATTTTATGGACTTTGGTGTGTTCATTGACCCAAAGCTCAAGTTTGGCCGGCATTTGCGCATATAACCGCCAATGTCTCTCGTTTGTCCGAATCAATCCTTAAAAGCTCCGCTTCTTTTACTACTGCCTCCATCTCTCGCCATCTGCTCTTTTCACTTGTTCGTAGCATCCTAGAATATTGTTGTCAAGTATCATGGTTGTCAAGTGTGATCTCCTCGCTATAAAAATCTTTATGATGCGGTAGAATTTCTTCAGCGTAGGTTTAGTCATTTCATTGTTGTTTAAATTCTGTATGCCTTACTATAGGTATAGTAATCTTCTGTTCTTATTCCGAATTCCTTCATTAGATTCCCAACGAGTGTTCCTTGACGACTGCTTGTTTTACAAGTTCCTTCACTGTCCCATACTCTCCAATCTTAGTCCGATCTTACTGGTTGGATATTGTGCCTAAGTAACGTAAATCGGCCAGTTAAATTTTCGCTAGTTTTTTCTCTGCCCTAGTCTGGATCCCCAGAAAATACAATGACCTTCAGCCTGGTCCTTTTCCACCAACGTTCTCTCAATTTAAATGAAAGCTAAAAGATTCTATTCTAAAAGCTTCCTTTCATGCTTGATTATTTTTATTATTATTTTACTTTCTTCGGCATTATTTTTTATGTATGCCCTACATTCGTTGAATTTTGAAATGTATACTATATATTTTCAATTTTATGCGTTGTTAATTTTTCTTGATATCTTTCTAGTGGTTTTAAGTAATTCTATTTTTGTAATTCAGCATTAGCTTGTTAAACTGAAATTTAAATAAATTAATTAAATTAAACGGACTGCAAAAACTATCCCAAAAGGTCGTAAAAGGCTTCTACTCTAAATTAAAATACACTAATATCGCAAAATTATTAAAAAACCCAAAAATTAATAGGTCATCGATTTTATTCGTAAATTTATTTACAATTATGAGGAAAGGTTTATACAAACACACTCTTAAATTGACTATATCAGCTTTTTATAACTAAGCATATATGCACATTTTGATTATTTCATTACCGGACGTATGTACCTCCTATCAAGTGTTACTAATCTAGAAATTCATCCATAACAATTCCATTTTATGCTTGGCATAAATTCAAATAAGCTCGCAAATAATAACAGAACACTATTTGTATGTACGTTACTACCACAATCATATAAATAATTCGTTAAAACAAATAGGTATCAAATTTGTATTATATTTACAGATTTATTATTATTTTTAAATCAATTCTTGGATCATTTCTAAATAAATGTGTGTATGTGACGATGAAATACTGAAAAATTATTGGAAAATTAATATTTGAAACTAAATTGATTATTGTTATTTTTATTCTTAAACTAAACTTAATTTATTCAATTATCTCTATTAATAAAACAAATAAACTATTCATGATTTTCATATAGTCAAACGATTACAATATTGTATAGAGTTTTTATGATAGGTTTCAAACATTTCGATGGCGCTTCAATTCATCACTATGACTATTATACTAATTTTTATAACATAATATGCGCTAAATAAATTATGAATTTGTTAATAGCAAGCATACGATTTGTTCATACTACGTGCCAGTCAATGATTTTGAACTATTTTTAAGTTGAAAAATAAGTTGTTGTTTTTAGCTCTGAAAAATTTAAGAAAAAACTTAAACAAGAATATTTATAAAACTCCTGCAACGGTATATGTAGATGGTATGAGAAGATACAGGGATTTGAAAGTGTACTGTTGAATTTAATAATATGTGAGATTTTACGGTGCGTTTGATTCGTACTAAATATATAAATATATGTATAATTAACAAAAAAAAATCAGGAAAGAGATTGCCTCCTCACCTAGCAAATATGATATGGAAGAAGAAAGTTACCTAAGCCACAAACATATCCAAAGAAAAAGATAGAATCTAAAGAAAACTAATCTTTGGACAGTATTGGTCATGGTTATTGGCTGTTTGTAATGGTTATTAAAGAAAAGTTAAAACCAGTCAGTACATTTTCAGCTCAAATTTATTACTCGGTATAGATAAAGTAATTCACGAAGATGCAGAATACCGCGTGTCTAGTCATTTATGCTTTTCCTTAAAATGTCGCATCGCAGTTTTGTGGAATATATCAAATGCACCCTGAACACACAAAAAATTATGCAACTCTTCATTATAATATTATTTGATAAACAGAAGAGTATTTAATTTGGTATTAGTTTTAGATTCGATTTGTCCAATGTAATATTGTCGAAATGAACCAAAGACAAAAAGTAAATAAACAACACCAATCAAGGAAAGTGCCGTTGACCAGAAATAAATATTTCGTATCTAAAATCTGATCGTTTAGACCCTCATAATAATTTTCATTCCTAAAGCTTTCAAACCTTGAGGATATAATTTTGAAAAATTGCCCTACTATAACAAAATTTTTATAATTGACGACCAATCTAATCACGATCCTGACAACATATAAATAAGCCGAGGTATATGAAAAATTAATCAAGAGAAATTCAACGTAGAGCAACAGCCACTTAAATTATCGCCAGTCAAGTTATTCAGTGTGACTAGATATTGCTCACTGAGTCTGGAATAAGAAAATTTGACATGGTACGCTGCTCGAATTTGTGCAAAATTTGCAAAAAAAAAAAATACACATTTCGGAACTTCAACAATATTCATTAACTTCTATTTATTTGAAATCAATTGTTTAGTAATATAGCTTGTCAACCTACAGCATATGTAAATAGCTTGGAGAAACGAGTACCTTTAGTAATAAAAAAATTCCCACCACGCAAGTTTTTTTCACTTAGCATAATAATTGGAGAAAAGATCAGTAGCAGAAACTTAATCCAAAACATTCGTATAAGCAAACAAATAACATCGGTAAAAAAATTTAGCCTTTGCTTCAGAAGATGTAATCCCTAACTAGGGGGAATACTCCTAATGTCGGTCTCCGTTTTTGTCTCCTAGCAAGAAGCAAAAGTGAAGAAATCTAAAGTGCTATACTTGGAACAATAGTCACGCTGCTTACTTTCGATGTCATTTTAACGTATTTGATCCGTACAGAGAGAGAAGTAAGGTTTGACAAAAAAGAGTTGTAGTAGTTCAACTTTACGAGACATATTACATATTTTCACAAACTCTTCCCCAACACGAATGATTAAATATAAATATTTAAGCAATATAAGCTTAAGCCCTGCCTTAGACGCTTATATTATATCGTAGACACTAAAGGAAGCAGTTAGATTTCCAATGGAGCAGTTAGATTTCCAATGATATGACAATCTAAATTCGAGTAGTGAAAAATTTGATAGAATTGCAAAAATAGAAATAGAATGCTTGAGTACAGCTTTCACCATTTTGAGCTCAATCAAACTTCAAAAACTAATTTGCATAAGCGACTCCTTGGACAGGAATAGCTATCTAGCAAGCTCCGCTTTCAAAACCACATTCAAAAGATTCGAAGAATAAGAATCCGAATTTATGTAAAATTTAATTTGTAACTATTTTCTATTTTTGTCAGACGTTTTTTTTTTACTTTGTGCATCAGACCAATTTCTCGTTGGTGTGAGTTTCCGATAGTATAAGATTACATTGCAATGTGAAAATTTTAAAGGATAGGATCATTTTTTATTATTTTCCAAAAGTTTGAAATTTAGCCAATAGAGGTTTTAAATGGGTGTGAATCGTATCGTTAAATGGGTTAAATGGGTGTCAATCAGACTTCGCCTAATTTAATTCTTCTTTTTTTTAGGATAAATGTAGGACAAGATTGACAGCAATGGCAGTGGGAAAACCATTGAGGCTTACTGCGGCATACTACAAAAATATGTCCTCGCAATAACTAATAAACGATCCTTCTGAATCAAAACAAAAACAGATCCACATATTTGATCTGGAAAAATAAAGTTAAAAAATAATGCACACGGTATAAAAATATTTTATTAAAAGCTTACCTTATTGTAAGGCGACTGAAACCATAAACAATTAAGCGAAATTGATGAAGGGCTCAAATTCCTGCACTCTAGTTTCCACGAACTGCTTTCTAGTTTTGAAGGAATGACAAGAAATATACCCATTGCAAACGGAGTTCAATCGTTTTTTTTTTAACATTTTAGTAAAGTTATTCTAAAAATACAGCTCTTGGGCAATTTTTTTTTTGTTTTCGTTGGATTCACACTAATGAATCATGCCATAAACAGCATTAATGAAAAAAAAACTCTCAAATAGTATGGTACATTTCGTAAAATATTTGTTTTGATAAATAATAAATAGCACAGCAATGGCAGGAAAAATCACATTAATGGATGCAACATTAATTTTCAAAAAATGTGCAAAATTATACGTGCTTTGAATTAGGTATGCAAAATGATTTGTAATCTACTGAAATTTATTATAAAGGGTAACAGTTCTGCTTTTTACAGCTTTTAAGTAAATTATATGATAGTTCAATTTAATAGTGCAAGTGAACGTTAAGTGAATTGGTACTAATATGCCAAGCAAATGTGAAATATCCTTGGACATGAGAACGGCAGTAGTCACTGAGCTCATGGGGGAGATCCTGTGGAACTTAAGGTAAGAAAGTATAAATGCTACCCAAGTACAGTTCGCTATCAAGTATAAAAGCAATATAAAGAAGGAAGTATTATAGCCGTGCTCGGACGAGGAAGGAATAGGAAAACCAAAGCCAAAGTTGACGTCAGCCCAATTCGAATAATAAAGAAGACTCAGGATGCTACCATGAAGGAAATAACAAGTGCCTTCAATAATAACAGACGTGAATATGAGCGTGTTCATAGAACAACAGTTCCTGGACGAGTCAAAAAATAGTTTCGAAGCATACTCCGTTCAGAAAATACAGCACAGCTCAAAAAGAAATAGGCTGATGCATCGGGAACTTGAAAAAGACACAAATTTTTGGAGACGGATCCTGTGGATCCACATATGGCAAGCAATTTTTTGTAGCACAGCCGAAGAAAAAATTAAAGGGGGGTTTTTGAACAAACACGTCATTCAAGTGGAGGCAAAGTTATGATTTGAGAGTGCATATCTTACAATGGAATATATCGCTAAATTCGACTCCAAGAAAATTTTTCTCAACATCACTACCTAGATATATTGATAGATGTAGCATTGTGTGTCCGTGACAAATTAAAAATAGCAATTTTATCCCGCAGCAGGATGGTGCACTTATCCACAACAACAAATTATAGTAAAATACCTGTATGAAGTTGGAACCGGGCTATCCTGGTCCCCTCAAAGTCCGAATTTGAATGTAATCGAATAGATATGGCGTATTTTAATTTTGCATCACTGAGCAGATTGGTAGGCCGGCAAACAAAACATGCAAGGAGATAATCAAGCAATGGGACTTTATTGATAAAGCCCGAATAAAAACGAGAAGAAAAAATTTTTAAAAATAATTTTGCAAAAGGAAACTAAACTACAAATAATTTTGCACGATATATAAATTGTATTATCTTTCAGGATTTTTTAGACTTAGAAGATGTATGACATATTAGATGTATGATTGTGAATATGATTTTAAATCAAAAAACTATTTTTCACATTAAGCTCAAAGGTTCTCTTGTGTTCATTAATTACAAATAAATTTACACACCACAGTATGTCGCCTCAAAAATAGAAAGTGGACTGATCTAACCTAGGCAAATTTTGTAAAAGTTTTATGTAATCGCGCAATTTAACGGCATTAGTAATTATAATAACGAAAAATTACATGCAAGCTAAAGCTCCCAAAACGTACAAAATGCGGAATAACACAATAAAAACAATACTTGAAACCGAAACCTTATTCAATCAACAGGAGGAACTAAAATGTGCTTACAGTTACCGCTTTCGGACTATTATCACTCTATTCTTCGGAGTTAACCTAAATAGGGTGGAGAATTATTTCTTGAATCGACATAATATCAGAATCTCATAAAAATTTAAACCTGCTAGATGAACAAATGAGGTATATGTGTTTTAAATGATTGCAGACAACTTTTTTTTCAGAAACATCGGTATTTTCAAAATTTGTATATTATTTCCTTTCTATCGAGTTTACACAAATGAAAAAGTACGTGGCAATAAAGAGATATGGAAATCAAATTGCCTGATAGCTGGTGCAGTGAGTTAAAAAAAATATATTTTACGAATCGTTTCCCGTCTAAAATATTTGAAACCTAAGTATTTTTTGACCAAGGTGGGCTTGCTAGATTTCATACGCAAATATTGATTTTCATTCGACATCGTGGAGAGTAATTCCACCCAGACTGCCTTATGGAGAGGGTTAAACACCCAGTAAGCGTCATGGTTTGAATTGCTTTTTATCTAAAGGCATGGGATGCCTATACATCGTAGGAGGGATCTTGAAGCAAGATCAGTACAAGAGAACACTAGAAAATCGGCTTCTATTGTATCAAAAGTAGACTACTACGATCAATTTTCTTCTGACATTATATTCAATTCTTAATAATTACATTCCGTTTTAGGAAAACCTCTTTACTTTCATCTCAATATACCTTCAATTACTAATTTTCGCCCAAATTTTAATTAACCATAAACATTAAAGAAGTTTCTCATATGCAAAAACTACACTCCGTTACGAACCATATGAATTCACAAAGACTATCACTAAATTGCATTATTTCAATCAATTTTCATCCACGCAAGAATTCATTCATTCAAACATACTGTTACATGTCTGAAAATAGCTCGAACCAAACTCACACTTATACAATACAATTTTGCTTTGTACAAAAAACAAATAAGTAAAATTGTCTCAAAGGTTCAAGGAGTACAAAACAAGCACGCACATAGTCATAAATATACCATACCCGCCTTCAAATAGTTATCAGATCTGTTTACCTGAAATCAAGTAATTCCAAAACATCCATAAAAAGTATACGGCACAAATAGATAGCTAAAGATATACAGAAAAAAATTAAAAACAAAAACAAATCTGGTCTAAAGGAACATTTGGATCGAATACTGGAAAATTCAGGGGAATTTCCTATCAAAGCTGCGGTGAAACATGAGTGGGACAATCATTCTAACGCCGTAAAACGCGTTTAGCACCCACTGCTAAGACTAAAGTAATCTAAGACAGTACATTGGGAGTACAAAGTAGTGAATGCAATAGTACATTTGCAAATATATAATATGAATACAGCAAATCATAGTAGTGCGAATCAAAGTACGATATTCTCTATAAAATAAAATGCTTGACTTATTAAGATCTAAATTAGAGTGAGCGAACCCGAAACACCCAACAATATATTTTGGCCAAACCTAGCTGCCAATCAACTGATTAAACTTGCCTTATTTATATATGCGCTCACACATATTTAATTATGTGAACTATCATCGACTATTTTGTAGACGTATCGACAAGACCTATAAAATTGAGCAGATATGTGATATTTTAACGAATACCACGTCGTTAGTTAAACATTCCAGACAGTATATCGTAAGCCTTACTAAACATTTTGAATTTGAAATCTTTGAAATATATGTCCTAGACCAACCCTAAGTACATTATCATCTAACTTCAAAAAATGAGAAATCAATGTTTGTTTATAGGATTGAAGCACATGTAATTCAAATGTTCACAATCACAAATTCGGCGATCATACAGTTCAAATGTAAATTGCCTTTCCTAGTTATTTATAAAAAAAATTGAATTTTATTGATAATTGTTAAATCAAAGAAAAGGGGAAGAAGAAAAAGGCACGAGCACATTTTTTCCTCCTACTGAAATATTCCATATGTGGGATAAGAAAAGCAAATTGCTTATAATTGAAGCGAAAATTATTGCTAGAATCGTATAAATGCCATTTGTCAAATCGCCATTTATTGAATTATCAAATTCAACGTTTTGTCTTTCTTAACGTTTTGTCTTTCTTTCTTTCTTTCAAATTCAACGTTTTGTCTTCTTATTAATCGTTACCACGGAAAATATTCGAAATTTCAGATTTCGCGTGGTCTGAAAGGCCTTTTATCATCATAGGGAGGGATTTACGGCTTCTCATGAGCTGAAGTGACACCAAATAGCGACTCAGACATGATTGGAAAAGAATGTATCAGAGTTAATAAGAGCTTCCGAATGACCCCAGGGAGTCCTGATTTAAATCCGCCAGATTCGCCAGAAAACCTAAATCGATTCTTTATTGGAGAGAGACACTCAAAAACGGGACCTTAAGCTACGGATAATGTCTTCATGTGTAAACTACGTACTGGCCAACCAGTCTAAAGTTTGTATAAGATAATTTAAGGGTGGACATTTATTATTAGTAAAATAATGTGAGTAATAAATATGTATTTTGCTGCATTAGTAATTTAAACTTTAATAGTTTGATTTCTCCTTTCATATGCGATAGTATTTATTGCAGGACTAGGAATAAGTATTATCTCCGATAATTTGTCAACCCACTGTACAAGATAAATGTAGAAATATAAAATATTAAGAATTTAAAAACATTTTCGCTGATCTAAATAAACCACATTAAAAATGTGGGCCTCGTCAATCTATTTAATAAGAATCAACAGATTAACGATTCAAGAGACTAATTTGCTGTGCTTAGAACCAACTACCGACTCGAAAATCGATCAAAGCAAAATATTACGGGCACAATAAATGAAGTGAAAGCATTAAAATACATGACGTGAAAGCAGTGATTTCGCCAGCACAGCATCTAAAAGTTGTAAACGGCTAAATCGATCGAAGAATTCGATTTTCAAGGAACATTTGTGAGAGAACTGGTATCATAAGTTTATCTTTCGAGTAAATTAGAGCACTAATGATTTATAGCGACTCCATGGTATGATGCTTATCCATGGTAAGATTATCTGACAACGGAGTGGTGGTATTTCACTAGCAATGATCACATTTTTGAGGCCGAAGAGCAGGAGTAATGCATCGAAAGTAAGAACCAAACAATCGCAGAATTTACGCAAACGAAACTTAGATATCATAGAGAATCTACCGCAAGGTGTTTTATTCCCGGCGAAATTATACTGTTTTGATCGCAGATAAATCTTAAGCTCAAGAGCTCACGAACAATAAAGTGACAAAACAATCGAACGAAAATGCACAGATTATTTTACTAACGACAGCAAGTGTAATATAATAGTCGTGGTAAGTGAAGGAGATAAACGTAAATATACCATCTAACATTATACTTGACTGATTATGCGACTGAAAGACTTTCGAAAACAACGTTAGGATGGTTGACCAGTTATTAAAATACAGCTGAGTAGAAATAGAAGAGAAAATATCAAATGTTTGGTACGTTTGAAAAATAATTTTTTTAGATAGCTTAAATTCTTGGGTATTGATACACTCTCACAAATAAGTTTCGGGGGGTTAGTCTCTCAAATCACCCGCATTAGCGGTTTTTTATTGGTTTTATTTTTCGTAGCTTGGTAGCATTGTAATGCATTACGATACCTAATTTGATCGCGATTGGTTATTTAGTTTTTTACAGGAGTAAAAAAAAACGGAAATTGGCAATCGTATCTGGCGGTTTTTACTATGAAAAAATATACCGGTCATAAAATTTTGAGTTGCGAACGAAATTGTTCTGAAGCATTGAAAATATTGAAGAATGCCTTTGGCAAGTTTTTTATTCCCCAAAGAAGAGCATTTGCATAATACAAAGGATTCAAAGAGGGTCGTGAAGCTATTGACGATTTGCCTCGTTCTGGACGGTCTTTAAAGTCGATAAAATCAAGAAATTAGCACCCGATAATCGTCGTGGCTTGTGAAGTCAACATCGTGAACCGACTCGAACTATTGTGATTGATGTTTTGGGCATGAGACGCGTCGGAGTGTTCCAAAAGTCCTCAATTTTCTTCAAATGGAGCATCGTAATCGAGTGTGTTAAGACATGATAGAACATGTGAATTTTGACGCCACATCCATCGAAAGCAGCTTACGGATGATGAAGCTTGGGATTATGAATATGCGAACATCACAATCATCGGAATGGCCCAAAAAAACCGACACAAAGTCAGTTCAAAATTAAGGTTCTTCTCACTGTTTATTATATTCCAGGAATTGTCCACTCGGAAATCCTTCTGGAGGGTCAATAAGTGAAGTAACAATATTACTTGAGAGAGTATAAGTAAAAACAGGCCAGATCTCTGGAAGAATGATTCATGGACAATGCACTGTCATTATGATTGAAGTTTTCAATAAAAACGCCGTGAATAATCATCAGATTTGGCTCCGTGCGATTTTTTCGTGTTCCCAACATTTAAATTGTCGCTTCGAAGACTCTACTCCATTAAAGACTCGAAGACGAAATCATTGTATTGTTCATTGGCGAAAATGTATCGATGGTTGGATTGTTCATTGGCAAAAATGTATCGCTTCAAATGGAACCTATTTTGAAGGAAACTCATCTTCCATTTGATCATTCCGGAAATTCATTTATCCAAATATAGTTGCAGTTTAGGCATGCTTGGAAGCGAATGCAAACGTAATTTGAGCGTGTTGAAAATTTTTGATAATTTAGACAAGTTTATAAAATTTCAGGAAGTTTATCATCGCTTTCAATGAATAAAATATGAATCAGTGAAATACTTTTCAGTTGGTTTTTATTTTATATTTAGAAGACACAAAAGAGATTACATAACTGGAAAGTAATTATTGAATGGATGCATATTTACATCTTAAAAATATCATTTCGCACGAGATATCATGGCGAAATTTCTTCTGTTAGATGAATGCACTAGTTACCTTCGTCCATACCTGCATTTTTCCATACCACTACAAGTATTACTTTTGCAAAAAGACAGTTAATAAGGCTATGAATTGTCGATAAATGTTCTATTTTTTACAGTATAATTTTCGAACGAAAGACGCTAGAGACGAAAACTATGTTTTGGGCTCTCAAACCATATTAGATGATAACACAGAAGAGTGAGAACAGAAACGACAGAGCCATACCGTTTGGCTATGCAAGATTGGGTTTCAACTATTTTCTTAGGTTTCGCATTATTTTTAAGGAACAGGATTACAAAATTGTTTTTCCACAAAAAAAAGAGAAGATGCATACCAGGGTTTGGGCAGAAAAATCGTCGAATTGCAAGAATTTTTCAATTGTTTGTCCATATTTTTAACGTTCAATCTTTCAATCGAATCAAATGTACACTGACATGATTTTTTTGTAACAGTGCATAGTCATAAACAATTTAAGAATCAAGGCATCCACATGGGTCTCATTATCTCTTTGTACCTTCTCATTTTATCTGAATTTTTTACGCAATAAAACAAACAGTACATGTACATTAATCTAAACTGATTATTTCACGCGAACGAAATTATGTTTATGTGATTGAATAATTAACATTTTAATATAGTTTCCAATACATTGCAGCTAATGGTGGCATTAAATTTATTCGCAACGTTGTCTAGTACGAACTAAAACCTTCATTTTAGCATTTCATATGACTGACACGTCACAGTTTAGCTGAACTCGACGCCGAATGTTTAAAACCACTTAAGTCTTTCTCAAGCACTATGACTATATGAATTCATTGAATTTCAAATAATAAAAACATTCTATACCAAGGACTATTTTTTCAGTTTGCTGAGACTTGATCCAATTTAAATAATCTATAGTTCAAAATGTATTCCAACAACTTTTTTGCAAAAACAATTTTTAGATAATATTTTTTGTTTGTCCAATAGCTACTAATTCTACATTTATAATTAAGTCATACCATTGTAGACACAACCACACTATATCATTTATACAGAAAGTGAACGCTATTTACTTTTATTTTGTGTTCTTCAAAGACCATTTTGAATCATAAAAAATACTCTCACAACTGTGAGTTATTCACCTCTCGCACCCATTTTAACATTACTAGATTTCTTATTTGGTTACCAGCTATTTCCACCTCGAAAATTTCCACGAAACGGATTCGAAGGATTTCGAAAAGGATTTGAGCCTGGTCCCATTCCGCCACGACCCCGATTTTTAAAGTAGGGTGAATTGTTTCGGGGCGGACGCATTAACGGACTTCGGAAATTATTTTTCATTTGCGGAGGAAATCCTCGTCCAGGCGAACCGAATCCTCCTCGTTGAAATGATTGATTACCTGGCATCCGAAATTGTGGTGGTGGTTGATTTGGTGGCATATGACCACCCATACCTGGCATTGGCATCCGCGGCGGTCTCCAAAGGTTCATTGGTACAGCATTCGTTTCAGATGCACCGCCATTGTTTCCAGTGAAATTCGGTCGAATCGGCTGATTATCCCATATTGATTCATTCGGATCCTGTGAGAAATCTGGAGTTTTGAGAAGAGGGGGTCGGAACGGCGCTTGAGTTGGTGTTGAAAATGCTGGTACACTTGAATCGTCTACTGGCGGCGAATCGTCAATGAAATCATCAAAAGCATTTAGTTCTGTAATGTGATGTTCAGAAATTAATTGCATGTAAAATGAGGTTCGAGTCAAGGAACAAGCATTTTTTTCAAAAAGATGTCAGGAATTTAAATCACTATAGTAAACATTTAAATCACTAATAAACTTAGCTCTGACACTATTTTTTTCTCATTGAATTTCATGTTTTATAGCATAATCTCTCTCCTCGTAGCAATAATAGAGTAGTTAAAACCTTATAGAAGTTACAGTTACGCCTTATAATAAAATTTGATTCATATTCTCATGAATTATATAAAATATTCTAATTTAGGAGGGACTATGGTCAAATGCTCTGTATTGCATGTAATAAAATTATACATTGTTTTATAAACATAATTCGCGGGAAAATAGCAAAGTATTCATATATATCAAAAACATAAAATAAAGTTGTCAGCGATTGCTTTATAACCATTATCAATCATGTTACAGTCAAAAAAATTTAACTAGAAAATATACGATACACTAACTTATAATAGGCCACAAAAACAAAGCTAATAGATACAAATTTTTGGTTTGCTCCTCATAAATAAAGCTACGTTCAGAATGCGTAACTTCCAAATACACTAATTTCCGGATCTTTTCTAATGATGATCTCAGTCTTGGTTTACTGCAGGACTAAGTATAACATAAAAACTAAATAAATCTTAAATGATCAACAAGAATAAATCGAAAGACGAAATGATTTATTTAAAACAAACAACAATTGCACGTGCAAAGCCTCGGTACTTACCCTCCTCAGTAAGAATATTACTTAATTCCTCTTGATCTTCATCAGACATTTCCATGTCAATACTTTCAATATTATCATTGCCATTACCTTTAGCATTTGCTGTCTTTCCTAAAAATAATTCAATAACATATTTGTTAGCAATATTATTCGCAACAAGCAAATGACAATCACAAACCTGCAGTCTTTGGGGGTGTTGGATCCGCAGTTTCCAATGCATCACTGGCCGCATTACTCGGAGGATCAACCGACTAAAATTAAGCAAATCAGATTAATATGATCGACATAAATCAGCCGAAAAATACATTAGGCGGAGACAGAAAATCATTAAGCAGAGGGAAATTCGGTGGCTCTAATGGAGGTACAGATGCCGGGGGCATTGGAGCTGCGGGAACAGCAACTGGGGGCATTGCAACTGGAGATGTTGTAACTGGAGGTACTGCGACTGGAGGTACTCCAACAGGTGGCACTCCAACAGGCGGTACTCCAACAGGCGGTACTCCAACAGGCGGAATCATACCCGGAAGCATTGTTACTGGCGGTACAGGTGCCGGCGGTATGGAACTGGGCGGATCTTCCAAAGGTATATCTTTTACATTATGATATGGTTGTCTGTAGTCCGTATCAATCGTCGTCAAGTTCATATTTTTATTCATAGAAGGAAACGCTTGAATCAGATTTTGCCTCAAATCCTGGGGAAGTATAAAAATTTGATTACCTAGAAAATAAATTTCAATAAAACTAAGCATCAAACCTTGTCTTCCGACGACCATAATGATGCGTTATCGGTTAATTTTGGTCCCGGAGATCCCGTCAGCGATATCAGATTTCTGTGATCGATATCTACTGACCTTCCTTTTTCTATGAAATTAAAAAAATTTTGTTAGTACAATTCAAAGAAGCGAAAAATATCTGCTAGTATTGGTTGGGTAACTTTCGAGGAGATGTTAATTACTTGATTCAACGCAACAACACGATAAAGTTAGTGAAAACGAGATGTGTTGTTAGTTTTGTCAGGCAAGGGACTATGTGAAGAGATCTATCATTATAATAACAATTTTCCAAATGTCTAGATTGCTGCTGCTTCGCTTATATATTAATTTTGTAAAAGTCACGGGACATGTTAAATAAATTCGCATGATTTGTTACTATTCCACGACCAAAGCCAATTCTGTTAGCAAAGCCTGGTACGATATTGTCGCAAGAGATTGTTGTTAGTAAATGTAGTTAGGCAATTAATCGTCAGATAATGATATCTTTTGTCCCATTCA
This sequence comes from Nemotelus pantherinus, assembly GCA_963978885.1. Taxonomy (NCBI): domain Eukaryota; kingdom Metazoa; phylum Arthropoda; class Insecta; order Diptera; family Stratiomyidae; genus Nemotelus; species Nemotelus pantherinus. The sequence continues at coordinate 191,850,714 of OZ022263.1, read as the reverse complement.
CCTTTCGAAATTGGCAACGGTACATTCGCACTGGGCGGTAAATGCAGCTGCCGCTGATCAACATCTTCTATCGAGCTTAACACAGGCTCACGACTCCTATCAACATATTCAATCACATTCGTGTTCACACCTTCTTGTTCAAATCTCGGAGGCGATGCTGGTGTCTCGATCACATGGTTGAAAGAATTCGACGTATTACCTACGTCCCAAGACATGTCTAGATCCCACGACGAGAATTCATCACCCTGACCACCCAATCCGGGCGGCATCGGAGGCGGCGGCATCAACGGCATTGTTCCATCATAGCTATTCGATCTACTCGGTATATAGCTGGAATCTGTGTTATACGGTGCATCAAGGGGATTGTAGGCGGTATCGCTATAAGTATCACTATAAGAAGATATTCCTGACTGAGATCTTTCGTAATCCGTAACGGGTGGAACCGGAAGCGGAGCATTATTTGTGTATGGGTTAGTGCTAGTCGCAGGTTTAAAATATCCCAGATCGAAACGTATTTCGTTCTTTTCTTCCTGCCGATTATTTATCACTTCTATTGGTTGTGCTGAGATGTAACAGAAGAGAAAATATCAAAAATTTACTTTAATTTACTTCAGGAACATACTACTATTTGAGCTACCATCATATGTATGCTTCGGACTATCCCGATTGAAGTCGTTTATGTCGAAAGGCAATGCCCCACGGTCCATGTAGCTGCTATAACCATTTGACGAGCTCTTGAACATATTCTGGAAGTAGTAAAGGATCAATATAAATAATTATAAAACGGTATTCCAACCAAATCATCCTACCGCACACAAGGTATTATTCTGCTCGTCGGGGAGAATAATATCAGCATCGGGCTCTGGTGACGGTGCGTTTATATCGGGTGACGGTATAGGGCTAGGAAGTTGGGGAGCAATTTCTTCTAATTTCTTTTTCATAATTTTTATTCGATTCCCGAAATTTTTATATGCCTACAATAAGGGGATGTTATAAAATATGTATATACAAATTACAAATCACAGATATTCTTGTAGAAACCTATTGTCGCATTGACTACTTACATTAACAACAACTTTAACATCGCCCCTCTGATTTGCATAAAATGTCTCGGCATGATCAATATTGGTAACAAGTGCTGTCCTGCACTTGATTTCTGTCTTCAGGCTCTTTATGTAGACTTCTAGAGCGGCAACGTACTCCTCGAATTGTTTTTCCGCTTCAACCGCTCGACTTCGTTCTATCCCCAAGAAAATAAAACACTCAAAAACAACCTTCTAATACTTTTCTACAACTTTTTTCATACCTTTCAATGTATGTTTGATTGCCTCTGCCTCACAGTTCGGTACATCTTTCGGCAAATGTCTAAAATGCCTATCCGTATAATGTTCAAGTCGGACACAGTCTTTTATATTAGCGATTAGTATTGAAGCCTGTAAATTTTTTTCGTACATATTATAAATGTAATGCGAGCAAATTATTGAAAAAATACAGTACCTGAAAATCATCAGACAAATCAATTGTAGGCTGAGGTGTTTTCTTAACAGGATTCATGCTAAGCAATCCGTTAAGATCGCTTAGATATTCTTCAGAGTAGATTTGCCGTTGTTCCCAGATTTTCAATATTCTGAAAATTTTATTTCGCACTCTTTCATCTCTGTGAACATAGATATTGATTGATATGTAAATTATATAACTACTAGATAATCGAGTAAAAGTGAGAGGATTTATGCTGTAGAGTCATATGTAAGATTGTTTTTTGCGTTCAATGAGAGAATCTATAGGTGCGTTTTTTTTTTTGCTCCGGTGCAGAACAGAATAGAACAATGACGCAAAAAAAAACGATCCAGTACAGAACGGCTGGTGCTTTCGCTAAGATTGCTATAGGTTGCTTTATTCGCTGTGGTAGCAGAAAACAGTTGAAAATAAAGGGAGAAAATAACGCGTATAAACTACCACAATCGATAGAAAATATAAAAAGAACTAACAGAAAATTACCTCTTTTAACTTTCTACACATTATGAGGGCTTTTTCTAATTTCCTAACTACCAAACATTAAACATAAACTTGAAAAATCCAAAGCCACCTCACGGCAAAAAAGGCAACTAGTCATGAGATTTTCTTTTTTCTATCAGCACATTTTATTGTTCAGCACATGAACTACCTATACAGAACAGAATTATGTCCCAGTGAATTCACTGGGACAGGACTGTTGTTGTTTTCAATGCCTCTGTTCTGTTCTGGATAGATGAGCAAAAAACGCACGTTATACGTATATATAAAACAAATTGGGTTAGTTACACCATTTATAACTCAAGAAAGACTGGACTGATTTTTATTATCTTTGATTTGTCAGCTCCGAATAGCAGGATAACTATTAAAACATCGGAAAAATTCATTAAAAATATTGTGAAGAAAATATAGACAAGCGCTTATTTTTTCATATATTTGGTATGAGAAAAAAATGTAAAACTGTATACAACGCCATTGAGCTAGCGGTTCAGACGTGCGCCGAAATTTTCCAGTGTTATCTACAATGCTGCGAGCCAGAAGATTTAATATTACACCACGAAGCCGTAATGCAATTAGGCTTTGGAATATTGCAAAATAATCCACCGCAAATCAGCATGAAATCGTACGAGACGAGCGCTGCGCTAGTATGGCCCGACTTCGTACTTCACGGACACAAGAGCAAACGGTTCAATTGACAATGAAAAATCGTCGAACTCCGTCCCGTAAGAAGAAATGCTTTTTTGTATCACAAGGTGCTTCAATCAAAATAACGACACAAATGCAACCTATCCAGCAAATAGTTTAAGAGAAAATAGTGCAAAAATGCTGCGCTAATCATTTCGATTCGCTTCAATAAAGCAAAAACCTTGCTGCCACGTGAATTACATTCATTTCAATGTAATTAAAATACTTTTCATTTTGCTTTTTGTACATTTACTTAACTTAAGTCATTTATCTTAACAAAAAACTGAATTTAGTTCAGCTGATAACATTTATTGATTCTGAGGCGGTAGTCAAATATATTTTTTAAAAGTACTGTGGCTCAAAATCAAAATGAAAAAATTGAATTAATTGAAAAAAAATCATATGTGTCAAGAAAATCTTAAATATCCATTTCCAAAGTTTTATAGGTGAACAATGGAAAAACATTTTTCAATTTTCTGTTAATGGTTTTATAGTATTAAAATTAACAAAATTCTTACAAATAACCAAATCAACTTCTAAGATATAATGGAACTTAATTAGAATTTCATATTTAAGCTCATATTAATAGACTTTATTTATTTATTAGTACTTAGTTAATAGTCCCTTTTGCTTGTTAACTGCGTTCAGCCGATTTGGAATTGACTCGATAGCATTTAGAACAGATGACTGAGGTGGCGTTTCTAATACATGAAAGCAGTTATAAAAGTTTCGATAATTTTGGTTTTAAAGGTTTTTCCTTATATTTTAAGTGCTGTTAATGGCTTTCGACTATTGAAATGAGCTGGATCATATGATAATACATCGACATCATGCGGTATCTTCGTTATCATGAGGATGCAGGCTCTTCTAGCCAATGGCGATTGGATAATGAGCTGAGAAAATTTCAATGCTGCGTGTATCATATGCTGATAGAACGACATCTCACGAGCGTAGCCGATGAATGAGCGTATGATACATTGGCAGCGAACGTGGTAAATTCGTCTTTAGCCTCCAACACCACCCTTTAATAGTTTTTAAAGCTCGTCGTTTAGCACCTAATAAGCTTACTACGGCTAGGAATGAGTTTGAATTTTTAATAGCTCAGGGCATTTGTAGGCTTTCTAAAAGTGTTTTCCCCTCTTCATGTGGTGAATAAAAAGAATGGAGAATGGCGTCCATGCGGCGATTATAGACGTCTTAATGCGGTTACTATTCCGGACCACTGTCGTCCAATAAAAATCATCCAAGACTTCTGCCACCATCTGCATGGAAAATCGGTATTCTCTTCTATTTACCTTACTACTGCCTATCACCAAATCCCTGTGGAACCGAACGACATTTCCAAAAGACCGCAATCTGCACACCCTTCGGATTCTTTGAGTTCACTTGCATGATCTATGGGTTATGTAATGCAGCCCAGCCATTTCAAAAGTTTATTCACTCTGTTCTTCACGGGCTTTGATTCTATTTCGTCAACTTAGACAATATTCTAATAGCAATATTTTTGGGAAGCTGAACATTTTGAAAATTTCGATCTATTGTTCAAGCGCTTAGCATACTACGGCCTAATATTCAGCTTGGAGAAGTATTCTTTTGTAAGAGTAAAATTAAATTTCTAGGGCGCTTGATTTCACCCACTGATATCAAACCCTCTCCCGATAGAATTGAGGCAATTTCAATCTCCAAGTTGCCAACAATAGCGAGCTTCTCGCTGCTTATCAGGGAGAGCGGCCCAGAAAATTACAAACTAGTTTAACCTCAATGTAGTGTGCTACTTGTGTTTTTCTCTGAAAGGTGGAGTTTCTCTTGACTTGAGCCTTCGGCGTTGTAAATTAAAAGCAAAATACAATTCGAAGTGAAAATAAGTTGAATAACTGGGTAATAGTTATAATCAATAATCATGTAAACGTTGGCTAATGCGTGCTAGACGGGAAGCCAGGACCTTTTTTCTGCAAGACACAGACAAACTTGTAGGAAAAAAGGCTTTCAGTTTGATCACCGGCTACAAACTTCTGACACTTGCTTTTAAACAAAACCCAAAAAAGACCACCCCATGTCAGCTTAGACATCTAACCATAAGCTTTATCAACGAGTTCACTACTGATATTCAGCATGCGTTTGGTTGCGACGACATTGTTGCTGAAACTACCTCACATCTTGAAGAGGTTGCTCTTTCTAGATCTTTTTATTATGCAGCGGTAGCACGGTCACTACCGTTGGATGCTGAGTACACAGAACTCCCGAATAATTCAAAATTCGACTTTAATAGAAATTCAATTTTTGGTTCGGACATTGAAATTCTTGGCCCAAACTCTAGACATTACATTCGTTTTCAGTTATGAAAAAAAAGTGTTGAAGAGTTTTCATCGCATAGCTCTTCCAGGTATTCGAACTGCAAGAAAGCACATTAAAATAAAGTACTTTTGATCTAGCGTCAACAAAGATATCAAAACTTTGGCATGTTAATGCATTCAATGTCAAGCATGCAAAGTTATCAGGCATGTTAAGCTTAGCTGGGCAACTTTCCTGAAGTCTTCGAACGCTTTAAGGTTATTCACCTGGAAATTGCCGACCCATTATCTAGCTCACACAATAATGGACAAATTTACTTGTTGGTTGGAAGCGATTCAAGCTGGGTTAATGAGTCCTCACCTGTTTTTGGAGTCTAATCGTGTGCAGAAAGTGAATGAATGCTTTTTTTTTTGAGCTTACGTTTCAATAATGAACCATTTCTGGATCAAATAAGGACTGGTGATAAAAATTTGACCTTCTACACAAATTTCAAGCTCCGAAGACAGTGGGGAGGTAAAAGAGACACTCGGGAGCCACAGGTTAAAGTAGAAAAGAGTAGTAGTAGTAGTAAAGTAGATTCACGTGAAAAGATGCTCTGTGCATGGTGGAATATAAAGGCTTTAGTCCACTAAGAACTTTTAAAGCTTAGCCCTTTCGAACCTGCTGGTACACACGTGTACCACTAGGTACACAATACACAATATTCCACCGTTTTATTCTGCTAGGTCGCAGGTCCTTTAATGCAGCGCATCAGCCACAAAACTCAGCTCATCGTATTTTACACGTTTTCGTCGAAGAGAATATAAGATGTCGTCGAAAAAAACAAACAAACAATTTAGGACTGTGATTCCTTTACAAACTTTACTGTTTATAATTCCGAAATTATAATATGTAACTCGAATGCATTTTGTGTTTTACTTGAAAAAATGGTGGACGAACCGTGTCGTATGGTGCAGCCTTTGGGAGTTGTTCATCCGCCTCCACATAATGTAATCTCAAACGTTCCTTCATAAATTTCTTTCAATTGTGTGTCAGATTAATGAAACTTTGGCATATTGGAACACAACTCCTTTACGATTCCGAACGCTTCACTTTGCACGCGGCGCTCAATTTATCCAGTTGGTGACAGTACGTGTCCGTATTGAGTTTTTACTTCCTTGGGAGCAGCTTATAATAAAGCAATCCCTTCGAATTCAAGCAGACTGATAGCATAACCTTCTTTATATGTAATTATATCTTTGAAGTTGTTACAGCTTGTTCTTCCGTGTTGGTCCATGATCTTCTTCGCTGAACGTTATCGTATACGATCCATTTTTGTCACCAGTGGTAATTCGTTTCAGCAATGGATCAAGTTCCTGCTGTACTACGAGCGAATCGCAGCCATGTATGCGATGAGTGAGATGAACCCAAATATTCAGCTTACTAACATGTCCCTGCTTGTGCAAACGCCCTGAAATGGTTGAATTTGATTTGTTTGGATTCTCGACAATATCTCGTGTCGTGAGTCAGTGGTTTCCTTCGATCAGAACCTTTATTTCCTCGCCTTTAATTTCTTATGGCTTTCCTGAGCGATGTGCTTTGTTCACACCAAAATTTAAGAAACGAAATCTTCCAAACCAATTTTGACATTCGCGTTCTTAAGATAAATACCTCACCCCACATAAATACTCCACCATATACAGCACATCATTTGTTTCCTGCTTGCCTATCGTTTTTGTCTTTCCAGGAAAAAACGAGTAAACTGACGAAAATGTTCACTTTGATTCTTCTTGAATCATAATTAAACAAATGCCACTTCACAGATTCTTCCACTTTTTTTGTTATAACAACTGAAGTCCAGCTGTCAGAGGGTATTTGAGTTTCACGATTAATTTTGGACTTAGTTACATTTTTAAGCACATAACGGCATCTACTAAAAAAATCGACAATTAATTATCGAACACCAATAGATTCAAAATAGCTTTATGTCTAAATATTGCAACATAAATGAAGTGTAAAGCACCAATAGATTCAAAATAGCTTTATGTCTTAATATTGCAAAATAAATGAAGTATAAAAAAACCGATTTTATAGGGGATAGCCCAGTAATAATTCACATACAGTACCAAACTATAAGATCGGGGATATGAGTCTCCAGAAAAACTACTTAATTTTTCGTAAAACTTACTTCAGAGCATTTGGTGATCGAATTTTTCATTAGAGTCTTGACATTTTTTATAGAAAGAGTTGGCTGAATGTTTTACTGTTGGTACAAGAATATTTCCTTAATACTACCTTTTTTTTTGATTTTAGTGTAAAGGTTTTTCGACTTGCGGTTTATTGCCTGTCTATTAAGCTTTCATAGCCTTTGATATTTTTCGGTATTAATCGAGGGCCCCAGAACATGATTTTCCTTAGTCAAGTTGAGTAGGATTTAAATTCATTAAAGCAATATATTTATGACTATCATTCAAACTTGGTAGAGCAGTTTTTTCGAACACGATCAACATGTAATGCGGCATTGGTTGCCAAGATGCAACTGTAAAAGTACCAGGTCAACATTTATATTCAGATCGTATTACCAGCATGCCATACAGGACTGTCCCCGGCAACGGATATTAAATACAATATATTTATCTACAGAACGCCAACTATAGTGAACAATGAGTGAATTGCATAATAATTGATGAGGTATCATTTTTCAGTGACTTCCGAAACTCTAATCAACATTAATAACATGTAAATGTGTCGTTCATTTAACAACGATAGAAATTTAGGCTTACATTATATCAAGATCATAAATAATTTCAATTCCAATATCGCTAATGTACATACCTAACCATAGTCGTAGCTTTCTGCAAAGTTGTGCCCCAACTCTCAACAAATTCATAGTTCTTTCGTTTGCTGTACTGTATGACATCGTTGGCTAGATGAAAAAGCGTCAGCCGGTGTTCCACTCGCACTGCAATCAAACGATCGATTAGAAGACAACGAAAACCCACCAATCAGACATCTTAACGACATTACCTTGTTTCAAAACATTTAACCAACTGCTGACTATTTTCTTGTGATGGGCGCGTTGTTGTAGACACCACGAGGACATTTGCTGGATGCCTTCCTGCGTGTCTTTCAAGTTCGTAAGCCGCTGCTCGAACAAATCAACATCGAAGTCATTCGAGGTCATCTTGAACGATTTGATTACTTTCACAATCAATTTAGGTTTTATTAAAGTATTTCACTCGCACCAAATTGTATATAAACATCAACGTGCTTCAATGCCCGGGGAATTCTACGGGCCCGACGAACAATATTCTAGTAAACACTTCATCGTTCGATAAATACCAATATCAGATCGGGTTTCTTAAATATATTTCGTAGTGTGTATTAGGGAGTAGCACTTATTTGATTTTCATTCGCACATTATACACTTTTTGCTTAATGCAAAACAAATCATAAGCGCGCTCAAAATCGGCAAACTTTACATTTGACAGCTCTTCAGTGTTAAAAACTTCCCTTTAATGTCACGATTTTCACATAATCCACACGAAGTATCTGCGAGATTTTAATTGTATTCAATAATTAAGGAGCAAAGAATGTAAATAATTGTAACGAGTGTTCGCACCGCAATATTACTAAAGTACATTTTGACTCCAAACGAAAACATCCGTCACAAATGTACACTTCGCCATTTTCGTTCTGAGCTTATCGGACTGGGTTTCAGTCCGAAAAATTGTTTTCGGAGTTTAATTTGACATTTTGCATGTCGTAGGCGCGCAATGCTCAATTCACAATGACGAACTTTTAAAGGGAATTTTATAAATATCCCTTTGTTTTAACCGGTCACTTTCAATACGCATTTGGATAAAAATTTGAATAAAAAACTAAAAAACATAGAGTTTAGGATTATGAGAGTAATATTGTTGCATATAGAGAGGAATATTGTTGCATATAGAGAGGAATATTGTTAGAATACAGTATTAAACATTTTCTTAGGTCTATCAAATAATTTCAAATGTTTCAAGCACATACATACATATTCGCGATGGAAGATGAAGAACTGTAGCCAGAAAAAACAAAATCAGTCAAGTGTCTACGTCACGAGGGGTCGAATCGTGTTTTTGATCTTTCTATATATACCTTAGTTTCTGGGCATTTCATTTTAAAGGAATGCGTTCTAAGGAAATCTATTCGGTGTTTTGTCATTCTAGTCTCAATCCAGTGACTGAACTTAGAGAAATATGAAGTACTACAATTTGAACTGAGTTAAATAAGGGATCTACGTGACCGTGTTAAAGACGAGTTATAGCGCAATGTTGAATTACTAAACTCAAATGTTCTTATATCGGATCTGCACGTAAGCTATTTATGAAAAAAAAGTTAACTACGAACCGAATGAAAGTTCAATTAAAGTACGACTATATTTTCACTTCTTCCTTCAAATACAAATATCTAATTTAACACCTATTCAGCGAAATTCTATAACCTAAATTTTATACTTGTCTTATAAAATCACAAAATATTCAAAATCACTCTTCCAATTCAATATCTTGACTTTGCCCTATCAATTCATTTTCGTCCTGTGGCACTCGCTTTCGTTTGAAGAATCCGCACTGAAATTTAAAATCATATGAATGAGTATATCTATACATATATATTATTCCGTGCAGTTGCTTTACCTTATACATGACATAAATTAGCAAAAGTAAAACCATCGATCCAAACGATGAAGAAACCACAACAATCCACACTGGAACTATATAGGGCCTTCTTTCTATCTCAGGTATAGCCGTGTAGATTACTTCTTTCATATAAATATAGTCATCATTCGATAAATCATCGTAATATGGTAGCTGGGCAATTTGTGCAACAATCACGGTTGACAGTGTAACGGCAATCCTTGGTAGTAGGTAATTATGAACTGTCGATACAACCAATCTTGTACGCATAACAAACGATGCTTCTTTGTCACTTTCTAAGGAATTCAACGAGCACTTCAAAATCTGACACTGAAAGTTTCTACAACGTAACAAATTATCCAGTTTTGTGTTTTGTAAATATTTGGTTGTTCCAGTGTGGATCTCAGTTGATTCATTTGAGTCTTCGTAATTCAGAGACGAATCTATACTGTATGGGTTAGATCGTTTTGATCGTTTATTTACGATTAAATGCAACTCATTGTAGTTTGCTTTTGAGCAGATCATGTTATCAGTTGTTTCGGGTTGATCGAGGAGATATGTAAGAATTTCATCTAGATATTTGTAGTATGAGTAAGTAAAGAAAATAATGATTACAATGTTTGAAAGAAAAATTAATAGAATTAATAGAAAATAATAGTGATAATAATAAACTTTGGCTATTTCAATTCTTTTGAAATCCGGTACACACGCGTGTTTCTCCTTCATAAATGTACTTCTCATGAAGCAGATATATATATATTGAGATATATATATATTGAGATAATTTACAACATCGTTATTTTCAATCACGTTATTCTGATTATATTTTTCCTAGCTTCTGTTTATACTTCTATTAAAGTTGTTAGCTTATGACCGACAATTTTTTCAAACAGCCAGGCAATGCCTATGTAATATTCAATTGACTGTCGATTACCACATTTAAAGATGCTGGATATACTTGCAGGATTTCCTTACTTCCGTCAGGTAGGAAAGTTTCCAGAAGAAGGGGAAATCCCGCGAAATCTTTTTCATTGAAAATTATGTGCACAAGGAAGATAACTAGGAGAGAGAAAGTCAGGACCAGAATCCTTGTAGACGTTAAGATTTTCGATGGCCCTTGCGATCTCTTCTCTAGTTAAATAAACTTCCTTAACGATATTTGGTTATAATGTTTGAGAAACTAGCATGCTAGAAAAGCTTGCATAAGAACAAAATACTTCTGGGTAATGGTTGGCGAACAGATCAAAAATTTCTTGAGGGCTTAACGAACATGAATTTTTTCGCATATTGACCTAGGGTAGCACAAACTTTGTTCTCCGTTTGTTTTCTACAAAATCAAAAAACTTCTAAGGATCATGAATTATATTTTCGCCTTTGATATTTGTAAAGCGCGTCAGGAATTCTTGTGTTAATTTATAGTTTTTATAGATTTTATATAATCTCTAATATCAGTATTGAATTTAAATACCTTATAAAGTGTGTTTCTTTCTTTCTTTTATCTAGTCATGGTTAAGACATTTTGTCTTTTCTGTTAATTTTTGTTCTTAATTGTTCGGCTTGGAGTCCAGATTTTTGCATTTAAAATGCCTAGTATCACCATTTAAATGAAGCAAAGGGAACTGATGTGCGTGAGATTATAATTAGTCTTAAAATTATTGCAAACTTCGTTCTTTCGACGGCCATTAATCAGAGTCTGGCTTCTCCAACGCCCGAATTTTAAACCTTTCCAAGTATATAAATTGTTATTTGCGTTGAAATTGGTGAAGACCCAAGCATATCTTGTGAAAATGTCTCTTTTTCGAAAAATTCGTACATCTAGATATCATATACAGAGCACTAAGCTTGCTCCACTAAAAATGATGTGTTCACAGGATCTGTAGTTTTTATTTAATTTTTTTATTTTAGTTTTATATTACCGCGTTGCTCTGCATTTGACAATTGTATTTTGTCAATGCGGCGCCGCCATACGTCTTCAGTACAAAAAGTGTCGAAGTTAAAGATCGTATTGTCACAAAAGAGACATAGCTTCTCGCTCTTGATGATTTTCCTTTTGATAGGGGAAGCTGATGCGTCATGAATCCTTATTTTAGTTATTCGAGCGTCAATTGAGTTGTTCGCTGCTACATTAAAGATAATTCATGGCTTGGTATGTTTTTTATCGCTTATCTTTTCGCAGACTGCACCGAACCTGTCTTCAGTTGTGTCAGCTGTGCTGCAAAATTTTAACTCTGTTGATTTAAACACAGCAGAGCGCTTTTCGGATAAGGCATCAGCTTGAGTGTCGATTAAGGCTTTCAAGATCCATCAGAATAGTGTCAGGACTATAACTGTGAGGAGATACCAAAAATGAGTTCACGTCGGATAGACGCGCGTTGATTTCATCAGCGTTGCGTCCAAGTTTTTCTTCCCTTTTTATTTATATTTGAACTTTTATCACGGAAACCGCGTTGGTTAGCCTGCCGAAGCACCTTGCCGTTTCTAAATTTGTTTTTATTTGGCTCTAAATTACGTTTGCTGCATTGATATTAGATATTTTTGTACATTTAGCTTTTCGAGTTGACTTATTATGCTGTCATACACGCATTTCAGCAGCTTTTCGATCTGTTGGTAATCAGTGCAAATTAAATGTTCTTCCATATGGGGATGATCCAATCCCTAGACGCGTCAATACAAGCCCCATGAAGTTTTGATTGTGACATATTAAAATTGATTTTCAAATGCAATAGAATTAGCCAAAATGCACTTATCGCTCACTGTTTACGCTCAATGTAAAAAAACACAAAATAAGAATAAAAAAGGCAAAAGTTATTTGACTAAGGATTGGCCAATGAAGCCCAGACAAAGTCAATGTAATAAAGTCAGTTTCCAGACACAATAAAATTAAGAAAAAATATCATTTATTAATAAAAACTTACCTGAAGCAGTCTTATAGGGCCAAACAATATAAATATGTGCTTGCATGATTGGAGCTGGACCAACATTACGAAAACTATACGTATGCGTCACTGCGGGTCCAAGCTCTTCCTCTCGTCTCACGAAATTTGGTGGTTTGAAATTAGAAATATTATATAAGAATCTCTTTTCTTGCGTTGACCTTAAATTACAACAATTATTTCAGTTCTTCACAATTTTTCATTGCATAAAAACACTCTTACCCCTCAATAACCAAACAAGCATCAATAATAATATCCACAGACTTGAAAACAACATTATCGTCATCTTTATCCTCCGCTTCTCTGTTCGTAGAATTTACTTTGAAGTAAAGAGGATACGCCCTTTCATTATCATAGTTTTTAGATGGAACTAGTATAATTCTAAATTTGATCTGGAAAAATTCCGTAAAACTGTTATTGAAAAGACTTCCCTTATAAGTTGTGAAATCATACATTTTTACCCTCCGGCAATGGATTCCCAATGTTGCATGTGAGCGTTGTATTTTTGTTGGTAGCTGAAGTAGAACAAGTTGGAGACGATGAGTCCATGTACTCGAGTTTTTTGAAGTATAGTTTGCTCGGGAAAGTCATGTAAAAATTTGCTTCATAAGCTCCTTCACCGTCGTTATTAATTATGATTTCGACTGTGAGTGGCTCTGGCGATCCAAGTGTATGAGACCCATTGACTCTGGATTGAAAGAAAATAGTGAATTATAAGAAATAAAAAAAAAACATTTTGATTGAATGTGAAATATCACTGGATTGTTTGTACACATTGTTCTTAAAAGGTAGTTTTTCAACTTCCTCAAACTATGCTCATAAATTTATTAGAATTCGAAAACTTACTTTACATTCAACTTCAAATCCGGCATGCATACATCATCATCGCCACAGTTTTTCCATATGTTAATGTTAGTTCGCTGCATGCTTTTGACTACTGGATCTACAATCAATGGAAGAGTGCCACTTTCAATGACCTTGTATGTCATTTCCACCGCCAAAGGTGTCAACATGTCCGTCAATTGGTGATGCGTGTAGACAAGATGCGAAACGCATTTCAATTTTTCAAACAAGATATTTAACCTTAAAGACTTTGAGGAACTCGAATCGTCGTAGAAAAACATCCTTCGTGCAACTTTTGTTTCAGTATCTAAACTCCAGGATAGCTGAACATCTATTATGAAATTGTTATTCAATATTTTAAATCTGATATTTTAGTTCAAGGAACAATTTTACTTCAAAATGAATACTGGCTGCCTTAAAACAGTACAAATTGTGTAACGAAATTGATGAAATTATTATTAAAAGCTCAAAAAGTTTAGATTCTAGACGAAAAATGATGCTTGAATGGAAACTTTTGTGTTTTCTAAAGCATAATAATTGTTTTCTACCTATTTCGCTTGGGACTGAAATACCAGTGATATTTATACACGACTTCAAATACAGGCATACAACTGCAACGTCGTTCATAGTACAGTTTTTAACATCCAGTCTAATTGATTTCACGTCGAATTGTATCGATGCATTAAAAATAATTACAGGACGTGCCCTGGATTAAAAAAAAAAATAAATTTATCATATGTACTACATTAAAAGCAAATAATTTTACTTGAATACAACTACTGTATTTGAATCATAAGCTCCTACAGCTAAATCTGTATATGAATTCCCATCCACATCTACTCCGCCATGCAGCGAAAATCCAAATGTCATCAGTGAACCGCGAATATCTTCAGCATAAATAATTTGACTCGGCTCTAAATCAGGTCCAGATTTCGATCCACGGTAAATAAATACGGCACCAAAATTATTTGGCCCAGCATACGGAGCGCCTACAGCGAAATCCGAATATCCATCCAAGTTTATGTCGCCAAGAGATGTCATAGACGTTCCAAAACGACCTCGATCGTCATATCCGTCAATTGTTATTGGCTTGTAAAATTCTGGCTGAAATATTATTGTTCAACGTAATCGCGTAATTGAAAAATTTTGTAGTAGTAAAACAAAACATTAAAACTAAATAAAATACAAGAGAAGACAACACTTTGAAGAAAGACAAACAAACAATAAACATCCCTAAAAACAAACACACAACCACAAAAAGACAAACATATCAGCCAGACATCTATCGGTAAAATCGACTAACGGCTATGGGGAACACGTAGCCGAATTTAGTCCGCTTTTTTTGTTGGAGGAAACTAGTTCTTCTATTTCTGAAGATATTTATGATTTTGTAACTCGGTTTTTGGTTCTGTCTTTTCCCCTCCTAACATTCCTTCAGGGAACTCTGTTTCGCCTTTGTGATGAATAATCCTCTTGAAGTAGAGATCTTAATATTCTTGTTGGATCATTGGATGCTGCGAGTATGATTCCAATGAGTCAGCTTCGTGTCCAAAGTCACTTCCAGATACTCGACTTGCTCGTCTGAAACGACGTATTCAACATTCATGGGTATGAGAGTCGATATCCTCCGCTTCGTCAGCATGGCAATCTCTGCCTTTGAGACTGCCAGCTGCAGACCGTGGTCGATCATCCACCGCTCCTCATGACGCATCATCTTTATGTGTATTTTATTTAACTCGAATTTGTCCGTAGGTGTTTTTCCTCCCAGCTGGAAAACTGCCAATGTTTTGTCCAATTTAGAAGTGAGGGACATTGACAATATTGTGAACTACCGTCCTAAATCCCTCCTCTTTTATTTCCCTAAGTCCCTTGGGCGAATCGTTCATGACAGAATTCACAGTGCTTTTAGTCACTTGCTTTCTAAAGTGTAGCACGGATTCATTATGGGACGTTCTACGATAAATTATTGTTGAGGTAACTGCAAATCGGACAACTTGGTAACACTAAATTGACAAGCAGCCATTTTGGTTATCATAAAAAGTAAGAACTTCATGTCACTACGTGTGAACACGTTCCCTAGTATTAGTTCTTTTGGTGAAATAAATCGTTGTAATATAAGACAATCATTCGTGCTGTATTTAATTTAACTACATTGTGTGGTTCATTTGGACATTGTGAAACCTTAAACCACAACAATTATTGGCGACGAGGATACGATAAGTGAAAATGGAAAATACAAAAATTCTTGAATTGCTTGATGTGCAAAGCAAGCTTTTAGCTACGCTAACTAATGGCACACAGCCACAAGCAGTTGGCCACACGCCGGAATCACTGATGAGTGTTTTGGCATCAACAGTTGCAGATTTCGACTACGAACCAAGAAACAACATAACATTCGATGCTTGGTACAAACGCCACGAGGACGTTTTCAAAGTCGACGGCAGAAGCCTTGACGATGCGGCACGCGTCAGATTGCTGATACGGAAATTAAGCCCGGCAACATATAATAAATATGCAGCTTACATTTTGCCCAAAAATGCACGTGACATTAAGTTTGATGACACGATTAGGGTTCTGCAGGAAATGTTTGGGGCGCAAGAGTCTTTGTTCAGCGCCAGGTACAACTGCCTACAGACAGTGAAGAATACTCAGGACGATTTTGTCAGCTATGCTGCTCGTGTAAATACAAATTGCGAAGCATTCCAGCTCACGACAATGACATCTGATGAATTCAAAAGCCTGGTATTCGTATGTGGTCTGCAATCACCACAAGAGGCAGACATACGGGTCAAGCTGTTGTCAGCGTTGGAGGAAAATCCAAAGCAAACACTTAGCAAGCTAGTCTCAAGCGCACAGCGGCTCATAACTCTCAAAAAGGATACAGCACTTGTCGAAGACTCAAACGTTTCTCATGTACAAGCTATCACAAGTTACAGCAAACATGTCAATCCAGGCAAGCAAAAAGATAGCTCCCAAAAGCAACAACCAAAAATTCCAAAGACACCATGTTGGAATTGTGGTTCAATGCACTACGCAAAGTATTGTGAATACATACAACACAGGTGTGCACAATGCAAAAGGATTGGACATAAAGAGGGCTATTGCAAAAGTTCTCCAAATACAAAGTCAACCGAGAAACAAGAGCACAAACAACACCAACAAAAAGAACGAAGTTTTCAAAAGCAAAAACACAAATACAAGGGGAAACAAATTCAAAACAACGCCTTGCAGATCAATCATGTATCACACATACAGAGGCGCAAGTACGTGAACGTTAATATCAAGCCACCAGCACCAGCACAAAACTGCAACGTTCGACTTCAACTAGACACAGCGTCGGACATAAGCATAATTCCTAAATCAATATGGATCAAAATGGGCCGACCAGGGGCAAGACCTACAAAACGGTTTGTAAAAAGTGCATCGCAAAACTGTATCACATTGCTTGCTGAATTTTCATGTGAAGCCAAGCTCAAAGGCGAAGTACAAACAGGTAAATTCTTCGTATCTAACATCGAATCATTGTTGATACTAGGTACAGATTGGTGCGAACAATTCGGTTTATGGGATAAACCACTCAACAGCGTATGCAACAACATATGTCAAGAACAGAAAATTGACATTAACAGCGCCATTCAGGAAATAAAGCAGAATCATGCTCAGATTTTCCAAGATAGTCCGTCAAAATGCAGCAAAGGTGTAGTACAACTACATCTAAAGCCAAACAGCAAGCCAGTTTTCAGACCCAAACGACCAGTGGCTTACGCTCTACTACCGCTAATAGACGAAGAGCTTATTCGTCTCGAAAGGCTAGGTGTTATTACCAGAGTGGAGTACTCAGACTGGGCAGCACCCATCGTAGCAGTGAGAAAACCTTCAGGTAAGGTAAGGATCTGTGGCGATTATTCATCTGGACTAAATCAATGCTTGGAGCCACATCAATACCCACTTCCACTTCCTGATGATATTTATACAAAAATAGCGCACAGTCGTCGATTTACAAAAATAGACCTGTCAGATGCTTACTTGCAAACGGAGGTTACGGAAGATTCGGCGAAGTTACTAACTATCAACACGCACCGGGGGTTATTCACGTTCAACCGTCTAGCACCAGGCATAAAGAGTGCACCAGGAGCGTTTCAGCAGATTATGGACACCATTCTGGCTGGAATAAGCGACACTGCAACATACATTGACGACATAATAATAGGGGGATCTACGTGGGAAGCACATCTCACCAACGTACATAAGGTGCTGAAGAAACTGCAAGAATACAATCTTCATGTCAAGTGGGAAAAATGCACATTTTTCGCGACAGAGGTGAAATACCTTGGGCACATAATTGACCAAAAAGGCATCAAACCAGATCCAGACAAAATAAAATCCATTGTCCAGATGCCAGCACCCAGAGACATAACACAAGTTAGAGCGTTTTTGGGTTCAATAAATTATTATGGAAAATTTATTCATCAAATGAATACCATACGAGCACCATTGGATCGCCTCCTACAATCAAACGTGAAATTTGAATGGTCATCAGACTGCGAGAATGCTTTTCAGAGGTACAAACAAATATTAACTTCTGACTTAATGCTCACGCACTACAATCCCAACCTGCCAATAAAGGTAGCCGCAGATGCCTCCACCAGGGGAATAGGAGCTTATATATGCCACACATTTCCGAATCAACAGGAAAAAGTCATCGCACACGCAGCATATACATTTACGCCCACTGAACAAAAATATTCTCAAATAGAGAAAGAGGCTTTGGGATTAATTTTCGCAGTGAAAAAGTTTCACAAATATATTTTCGGTAGGAAATTCACACTATATACCGATCATAAACCATTGCTATCAATTTTCGGAAGCAAAAAGGGCATACCAACATACACAGCAAACAGATTACAAAGATGGGCCATTACATTGATGATGTACGATTTTGATATTAGATATACAAGAACAAATGAGTTTGGATGTGTAGATGCATTATCTAGACTAATAGCGGCGCACGCAGCTAACAAAGAAAATGAAGACATTGTCATTGCTTGTACAAACTTCGAAGAAGAAGTATCATCATTAGGCGCGTTTTTTTGCTCCTCTATCCAGCGGAGAGTAGAATGAGAGTAGAGTAGACGTATTGAAAACAACAACACTCCTACACCAGTGAATTCACTGGTGTAGGAGTGTTGTTGTTGTTTTCAATGCGTCTACTCTACTCTCATTCTACTCTCCGCTGGATAGAGGAGCAAAAAAACGCGCCTATTATTATATGAACAAATTAAACATCTTCCAATAAATTTCAATATGATACAGCAAGCAACAAAGAAGTGTATAACACTGCAATCGGTTATAGAAGCCATAAACACAGGATGGCAGCCAAGACTAAAAAAGGAATTGGCTCAGTTTTATGCTCGACGGGATGGTTTATGCGTGGTACAGAACTGTCTCCTCTATAATGAAAGAATCATTATACCTTCATGTCTGCACACAAAAATCCTCTACCAACTTCATCGGGGACATCCTGGGAAAGAGCGCATGAAATCGCTAGCAAGAAGCTATGTCTACTGGCCAAATATTGATAATGACATAGAAAAATTCGTACGAAACTGTCAGAAATGTGCATTAGTGGGACGATCTCCGGTAAAGCATACCCTTCAATCATGGCCAATTACAGCTCGACCAATGCAGCGTATACACATCGACATAGCAGGTCCATGCAATGAGGATTACTATCTAGTAGTAGTAGACGCCTACAGCAAGTGGCCAGAAATATTCCAGATAAGAAATATCACTACGTCTACCATAATAGGGAAGCTGAACGAAATGTTCTCGCGATATGGGGACTGCGAGACGCTCGTATCCGATAATGGTACGCAATTCACGAGCTCAGCGTTCGAAGATTTTCTCAAATCACGTGGGATTAATCATCTACGATCACCGCCATATCACCCACAATCAAACGGCCAGGCGGAGCGGTTCGTAGATACCCTAAAGCGAGCACTAAAAAAGCTGCAGGGTGAAGGAACAACTTCAGAAAATTTGCAAACATTCTTGCAAACATATCGTTCGACTCCAAATGTAAACTCACAGGGAGGAAAGACTCCAGCGGAGAATTTCATAAATAGAAAGCTGAAAACAACGTTGGATCTATTAAAGCCTATGCCGATAACGAATGGCGACACAACAGACTACAAAATGAATGCACAATTTAACAAAAAACATGGAGCTCGGCAAAGATGTTTCAAAGCAGGTGATGACGTATATGTACAGATGCATCGCAGGAATGAAACATACTGGGAACCTGGTATCATTGTTGAACGTATTGGGCAGGTTAACTACAACATCAAGCTGACCAATACTGCAAGATACACTCTGATTCGAGCGCATGCTAATCAGGTGAAGACTAGGTACTCAAAGGCAAGTCAGCAGAGAAATCCAACAAATGTGCTGCTGGAAGCATTCGATTTGCCACAACAGTCATCAGGAGTCAATCACCAAACATCAGCAACTACATCAACAACTACATCAGTAACTGCAACAGCAACCAGGTCAACAGCACCACAAATGACTGATACATCTCAAACAGCCGAAGCAAGAATTCAGCATCCACCATGTCATCAGCAACCAGAGCAAATAGTGGAACCATCAACAGATGAAACCTTCTCAACACCCGATGCAAGTGACGTCGAGTCATCTGAAAACAGAACTTCTGGGCCGATTGCGCTGGTGACAGCATCCGGAAGACATATTAAGCCTCCTAGCTGGTTTAAAGACTACAGTTTTCCTTAGAGGGGGGAGATGTTGAGGTAACTGCAAATCGGACAACTTGGTAACACTAAATTGACAAGCAGCCATTTTGGTTATCATAAAAAGTAAGAACTTCATGTCACTACGTGTGAACACGTTCCCTAGTATTAGTTCTTTTGGTGAAATAAATCGTTGTAATATAAGACAATCATTCGTGCTGTATTTAATTTAACTACATTGTGTGGTTCATTTGGACATTGTGAAACCTTAAACCACAACAATTATTTAGTTGAATTCACCAATTTCGTCGCCTGTTCATTGAACAACGGTCTACAAACTGATTTGATCTACATTGACTTCGCGAAAGCATTAGACACGATAAACCACTCAGTGTTGCAGTACATTTATCTCCTCGCTTTCTTCTCACATGTATGATTGCACCTGTTGTGTTGCTTTTAATAGTTGTTTTTCCTCCTCTTTCTATTCTCCTAAATTTAACTTCGGCCTCCTCTGTTCCACTTTGTTTATCAATGAACTTCCTTGTAACTTCAAGTATGATTCTCTATTATATGCTAATTTTTTTTCTAATTTTTCTTTCATTCTCTTTTATATGCTTAAAAAATTTCGTGATGTCGCTTCACAAAATGATTGTAGTTATTTACAATCTGATTCTTTAGTTTTAAATGATTGGTACACTGCGAACTCAATTGCTCTTAATGTTTCCAAGCGTTTTGTGATGTCTTTTCCAACAAGCCTGATCCCATTACCTTTGACTACTTTGCGTCTAGAGTAAGTATATCAACATGATGTCCTTGTCAACATTTTTGATTCGAAGTTAAAATTTGATCTGCATGTTTTTTTTTTACTGTCTCTAAAGCTTCAAAGGTAGCTGATTTCATCCCGCACTGCTCACGTTTTGAGTGCACGTAGAGTATTCCTTAATGAATGTCTTCTTTACGAATTGTATAATGGTTTACTTTTCTCCAACATTATCGTGTCTCACTTTGCCTGTGTCGCCCGATAAAAACTCATTCGCTCTTTAATACTCTTTTGCTCGTACTCTTGTTTATTTTCATCCTCCTGTACCCAGCATGCTAAGAAGCATCAGTTTGGTTCTCTGTCCATGCCTTTTCATTCATTTAAAAAACACTTGACATTCTTACGTAGCTTCTATATTGTGAATATTGTTTTTTCTTTGTTTTCGTAGTTTTTATTTAACACATATGTATGGTTTTTTATTCCATTTGATTTCGTTATTGTATTGCTCTGTTAGATGGGGTGTAAATAAAAGATAAATAATGAAATAAATAAATAGTCATTAGTCCCTTCATGTAACGAAAGAAAAATCAAACCTTAAAATACGTACTTGATCTTCAACTATATCCATATCCGCATCAGAGTCCGTGTCAAAGCTCCTTTGAATATAAACATAAACACGGCCAACATCTGTTTTATCATCATTTCGTGGAGCATACATTGGTGCGCTTATTATTAAGTCATCATATCCATCGCCATTTACATCAGCGGTGCACAATGCATATCCAAAATAAGTTCCGAATTGTTCACCATAAATACTCCATAAAATAGCACCAGTCACAGAAAAAACAACAACTCTCCCAAAAAGTTGTGATGCTCGAGGTAAACTAGCTGCCATAGTACCATGCCGACCAAATCGACCAGTAGTTAAAGCATATTGAAAGTTGGAATTTTCAGATTCGTCAATGATATCACTTTGATTAAATCGTGGTTCTTTTAAACTATCAAGTTCGAAAGCATGTATGTCACCTGCAAAATAAGATTATTACTTTTTAGTATTTTGAAAATTAACGAATCTCTAAAAATGTGAAAGAGACAGAAAGCGGAGGATTCTCGCGAGGAAACTGAAGGAGCTAACGAGAGGAAAGGATAATAGAAGAAAATGCCGTTGAGGTTATCCCCAACTATGTTGTCAACGAATCCACGGTCCAATTAATGGGAAGGCAAATGGAGCTGCTTCGCCAAGGCTTGAATTTTACTACCAAGGAAGCAAAAGTTGCGACAAAAGATTGTGTGCGTTGACATCTAAGCAGCTGTAAAGCACCATCCCGAAGAAGAGAAACGGCAGATAAAATCCAATAGAACTAAACTCATCAGGAAGGAAAATAATAAAAGGAAGAATGCCTGTAGGGGTGCTTAAAGAGTTGGCTACCAAATCGGTTTTTTATACTAAAGAAGATAAAGGAACCGCTGTGGTTCTAAAGGAAAAGAATGAAAATGGGCGATTAGTCATGTAAAAGCTCCACAACCGGGACTACCGTGAGCTAAGGAAAGATATTTTACCAAACTTTATCAAACGAATGGAAAAGAGTTTAAAAGTGTGTAAGGGCACTATTGGAGAAGTCAACAAGCGGCGGGTTCCAAACTCAGCGTTACCAAGAATTATAAGTGGCTTCCAAATATGCACAAAAAAGGAAATTGTCACCGCTGAACAAGCACCAACAAAGAGAATTGCAAAATTGATTGCAGACGAATGTAGAGCCATAGGAAAGATAAGCGAAAGGTCAATCACAAATTGATAATAGTGGTGACATTAGAGGAATATGAGCTAGTTGTATCATTTGATGTCAAGGCTTTGTTCTCAAGCTTGTTGATAAAACGAGCACTTACGTTCTTCTATTAGAAAATAATAGCTCACCGGAAGAGACTACTTGAAATTTGCCTCAAATTGCATGAGTGAAAGTTATTTTGCTTTAAAAGTGGAGTACTTGACAGCTATTAAAGGTGTCGCTATTGAAAACCCTTTATTACCCTCGATGAGTGAGATTTTTATGAACAGACTGGAAAAAAACTTCATGAAGAAAGTTCGCTTACCCGCTTAAGAATGAAATATGTAGATGAGATATCCTGATTATCGTGAAAAAATATGCTTTTGCAGAAAAATTGATGAAGCTGCACAAAACACATATAATTATTCAATTTTTAATGGAAGTCGAAAATATCAAAACAATACCCTTCTTGAATTTGATGATCAGCAGAAAAGATGGTCTTTTTGGATTCAATTACCATCGGTAGCCCACGCACACCCAGAGAACACCATTATTGCTATTCCTACAAAATGGCACTCTACAAGTCGTTGATTTACCGGCTATTAACATCAGTCAGGAAAGTTTTTTCTTGAAGGTCAACTATATTAGACATACAGCAAGGAAAAGTAGATTTGACGAGAAAATAATTGAAAATCTTATCAAAAATAAGAAGGAATAAATACAACGCGACCACTTAAAGATGCTGTTTACACAAGAAAAACAAAAAACAGTTATGAGTGTTCCAATAATTTTTTGTCAATTTTCATGAAGGTTCAGAAAGTTATACGCTTTGATATAAAGGCAGTTCCGACAAGTAGGGCTAACAAATTAGATTCTAGGTTAGGTCACGTCAAAGACAAAAAAGAGAAGTATGAAATTTACAAGATGACCTGCCGGAAATGTGATAAAATATACATCGGTCAAACAAAACGGTTAATGGGTGTTAGTTTAACTGAACACAATCGGGAAGCAGCCACAGCGAGGAAAAAAAACAACTTTAGTGCGATCAGCACTAGTGAAACATATCCTGGAGGGGGAGCATAACATAACGTGAGACAACCTTGAGGTGAACAAGGAGGTTCAGCAATTAGAGAAACTAGATGCATACGGGAGCCTGAAAATAGGAAAACCCCTATGAAAACACGACTAAACGCCGACCACGATAACTGTGCGTCATCTTTGCTTGAGCTGATTTGACCAGTCATTTCATGAATAGTAATAAACAACTAAATGTGGAGGGAACAAAGTAATTAATATACATAATAAAAAAAGCATTAAAGTAAGTAATTAGTTGATAACTAACTAAGATCAATACTTTTAAAACTGAGCAATATAAATAAGATGTTTAGGTTACATTAAAATTAAACCGATAGGCACTGAAAAAGAGAACAAGAAGAATCTGTCAAGTAATTCAAATATATCTAGCTTCTAAAAAAAAAAGTATTTAAGTTAAAATATTTGATAGTAACATTTGCTTAGAAATAATTTATCCACATATATTTTGATTTATTCCAATTTTATTACAATTTATGGATCTAAAGTCATGTTGGCAGTTAAGTTTAGCTTAACTTTGATGATTCCATTCTATTCAATAGCAGGTACAAGTTGAAGATTAATACCAAAAATAAATAGACTTTAACAGTTTACTCACGTATTTTGGGAACACCTAAACGCCCAGGACTGCCAACATACAGTAGTTTCTAGAAGCATACGTATTATGAAACATGGTTGCATATAAATACATTTATTTATAATATCTACCTCTTTGCTAGCAAAAGCTGTACTAAAACCAGCAAGACACGATGCATCTTTGGTACTCATCTCCGCTATTTATATTTTTAAAAAGAAAAACAATTTTTGTGATTAACTACCAGAAAGTCTACGTCATAGTTTTATTCAACGCTACTAACCTGATCTTGCTAAATACTTCTCGCAAGGGCTTATTCTCTTCCATACTGTGGTATCAGATATGTTTCTGAATAGAAAGCATAATCCAATCGGAACATTTTCGTGATTGCTTACATTTTTAGGTCGATGATAACGTATCAATCGGGGTGCACAAACCTGTAAAATAGCAATGTGATATACATATTTGAAACCGATTATATCACTTGAAAACAATTTATGCTTACCAATAACGGCTTATCGACTCCTAAACTCTCGACATGAGCACCAAACCATTGATCCGAAGTGTTATAATGTGCTGGATTTAATCCTGAATGTATTAAGGCAGGAAATTTAATTGCCATGTAGCATTTGGCGTTTACAGTATATTTTCAATTACGTGCAACTTTTTTGCAACGGCTATCAATTTATACATTGATTGTAAATCCCTAAACGAAGCTCTCAACCAGCTTTAAGCCCTAATCCTAACAAAGGTTGCCGAGGACTACTTTACTATCAATCTATTTATGTGCTCATTTTTTTTTAAATTATATTTATAAAAGATATATTTGAATATTAAAGGTTGAATGTGGCTGAACGCCATTAACTCGAAAATATTTGTTTGGAATTATTTTCTGTTTAAAAATACCAGTAAATATTACGATATTTTTGACTATTTAATAGATCTTCAAGAATGCTAGTAAATAAAAAAATTTCTCTGCATCGTTATTTTCACAGTAAGACAGAGATTTATTCGACTATCTTGTTTGATAAATTACTTTGTAGTAAAAAAAAAAACATTGAAGCAATCAATATGCAAATAAATAGAATTTCTATAATTGTACATTGTGCTTTTGTAGGCACATTCGTTTATAATTTATCTATTAATATTACCTTGATTTACACTCGTTTTATTAAATTAAATGATCACTAAATTATAGAAAAATAAAATGATTCACAAATTCTACTCATCCTGCTGCAAATTTAAATGTACTTTATATTAAAAAAAATCACAAAATAACACATTTTTTCGTTTAAATTCATGGCAAGCTAAAAAAAAATATTTGTATTTTGATAGATTTTACATGATTCATACTGGTGCCTGTTATAGTTCTTTGAAATTCTTAAAAATACTTGACTACAGACAAATTATGATTCTGATAAATTTACTTTTTAATATCTCAAAGCACTCTTGAAGCACGAACCATAGACACAATCAAGAAATTATGTATGTGAAAAGACATTACTTACTTCCAAAATCAATATCAAACATCCGGCACGTTTTCTCGCTACCATTTGCTTCACACGCAAACGCTCCACCAACAACGTTCTCCGGATCTATGTGATATTTTGGAGCACCAATAACGATCCTACAACAAATAAATTAATTACTAAGTAGTTAGTTTAAAAGATAAGTTGAAAAATCGACAAGCAGAAATTCACTGCTTGACTCATGGAATAACTCAATGTTTTTCATTGTTGTCAAGTCGAAATTTTAGAATGAAAAAATGTATTCTTTCTTATATTACAATGAGACAAACATTAGGAAACGATAAAATCTAATTCTTTTTAGATTCTGCAGTATTCGTGGGCAATCGAATAGAGTTTACTATAACTGAAAATATATGCATGTGAAAGTACTAACGTATATAATCAGTGTGCTGTTACCATATCAATATAATTAATAAATCCTTGCTTTTTATGTTTCAACAATCGCATTTATCTTATTGCACAAACACAACACAAACGTGAAACGTTATTATAAAAATCAAGCATATACCCATAATTAGATGGATTAGTATCATTAGCATCAATTCCAACATATCAGAATTTATTAAATTACTCGAAAGATTTGTCTTCTTATCCCTACCCTTCATCCATTTCTTGCTTCTGAGCACCATGGATTCATCAAGTTTAGATCTTCCACATGCAATCTTTTAACAAACTCCAATTTGGTTGCTTCTGCTTTGGATCAACAAAAGCAAGTCGATATTTCTTTCAAAAGTATTTAATTCTGCTGGTCACAAAATTCTCGAGTATTGCTATCAAGTCTGGTCCTCTCACCTTAGATATGGGGTGGTGTCGGTGGAACGAGTTCAACGTAGATTCACCCGTTCTTTATGGTTCGAATTTCGCATTACTTATTGCGAATATAGATATTGTTTATCCTTGCTCCAAATCCCCTATTTGGAATCCTGAAGATTGTTCCTAGATGAGTGTTTGTTGCTTAAAGTTATTCGTTGCCCTATGCTTTCTGACCTCGGCTCAAAGTTGCTGCTGATCGATCTAAAGCTGCTGATCGATCAAGTTTAGTGGTTAAAATACCCTTCTGCGCGATCTGACGTATATGTTCAGTCGCCATTGTTGCGTATTCTCAAAAAACACCACGAGCTTCAGCTTGGTCCTCTACCCCTGAATCTCCTAGAATATAAGCGTCAAAGATTCAGCTCTAATTCCTAGCATTAGCTCTTGATTAATACTTTTTCTCGCCTATACATACGAAAAAAGCGTCTGTTCAAACAACTTGAACACTCTCTTGAATCAATTCTCACCCAACTTGCTTTATCTAATAGATTCAAACTTGAATCCAATTCAACCAGAAGCTATCATGATAAAAGACATACAACCAAGAATTTTTTATAACTGAATAATGCACAGCATACCAACTTATATTATCCTGCTGATGAAGCGCCACGCTATATCCGTACATAGAGCTCATATGGTTTATCCGGAATAAATTGTAGTTATTCAAATCCAAATTGAATCCTGTCACCAAACCATTAACCAGGAAAACACTTAAAACAACACATAAACACACCACTTTACAACCCATATCATTGATAAATAAATTCGAAGCAAAAGTATAACAAAATTAAAATATTTAAAACTGTCTAACTTTAAAATAATTGCATTCGCACAACAAAAATTTAGCCAAAACTAAAAATGTCGACCGAAACACTGCGATTTAACTACACGAAGTACCAATGAACACATATTTATCGGACTTATTCATCAATGGTAATTCATAAAATTTCCAAACTTGCAATACCATGAGAAACCCGATCACTTGCCGACTTTAGATATGGAATTCATATTTTTAAGAACTCATATTGTTTATAACGTTCTCTTGCAAAGATTTAGTTTTTCGTGGTAGTGCTTAGGTTTTTGTTTCATGAGAATTGCTGTTAGGCTCATGATATTAAATAATAAGCAAACGATACAGGCGCTTGCTTGGGTATGTACTCATGCACGTACTGAGAGCTTAGGCTTATCAAATAAATGAGTAATTTATTATACAATGTTTGATATAATAGCGAATGGAGCAGCATCGCTATATCGTTTTAAGAGCAAAGTGGCTGACGAAAAGCACACATTTTGCAAATATTCTTTGATGCACAGAACCATCCACATGATTTCAAACTAATATTTTGGTTCTAAGTGTCAGAAGAAAGATTTCCGTTGATTGGATAAGCTTTAAGGGAGGTCTAGTGGTCTTTATATAGATATTTAATGGCACGGACCAGCTTAACTTTCTGTGACATATAAATAAAACAACTTTTCCCTTAAGCGATATCTTTATTTTAATTTTTGAGACTTAGCCTGGTAACTACCCCGTAGTAGTTGAAATTCATCTTTTCAATTACGAAAATTTTCTATTGGCAATTTTTCTAATGGCAAATCTCTAATTGGGTTATCATATTTCTGGAATGCTGCCGAGAAGTAAAAATACACTGTTTCAAAAGGGCTAAAAATCAAAGAAGCCTTAAATCTAACTTAAAGCTACAGAATTTTCAATAACTTATCACTAACAGAGCACTAAGAATTCTATAATCGCCTGGTTCAAACTGATTCCAACTCTGGTGGCAAAGGTATTTTATTTGCTGCAGCGAACTTCTTTAGAGCATCATACTTATTACGCCACGTCTCAATTTCACGTCGAATCGCATCATTTTCATCCTGAATGTGTTCCAGTTCATGCCATTCCTGCGACTTTTCTGTCTCGAGTACATCTTTCTGTTCGATTCGCTTGATACGACAACTGGCAGCATATCCGCGATTCTTCAGTGTCCTTCGACGCTGTTTCATACGAACGATTTCGTCACGCGTCAGTCCACGCAATTTCAGTGTTCTATTCAAGTCCCGAACGGAAATCGAGACCAATTCATCGTCGCTGATATCGGGAATCGGACAAGGTGATAGTGGAGCCTGAAAACAAAACAATCCAATTGATTCACCAGCGAAATCCATACGAAACGTTTTCCTTACCAGCGATGTTTTACGTTCGCGTTTATGTTCTTGCGGCATATTCGAATAGATTTGTGAAATAAGCAATTCCGATGCCAATTTCGTGAAACGTAGTCGAAAAATTTCAAGGTTTTCACAAAATTGCAAGTCATCGTCCAGGTTTTCAATTGTCAGACGGTTCAGACGCGCACTGCAGTGAGATAGTAGAAATGGAGTGGACATGCCCATAAGATTTACATTGAAGGGGATGGTAGTAATTTTTTGTCTACTCATTGTCAAATCGGGTCAAATCCAAGTAGTTCCCCTCCAATTTGACAATGAGAGCGAAATGGCGTAAAGGCAGCTTTAACATGCTTTGTGCGCGAGAAGATTGAAGGGGCTAATGGTGGAAAGTTCTACCGCCCGTGTCCAGGGGCTGGCGCACTGACACTTGGATTTGTTCTTACCATGAAAAGATGCTTTTTGAGATGAGAAGCACATATAAGCTGTTGAAAATTAGAAGTCTTTCAAAGTGCCATCCCGTTATCAAATGTGGTTGCATCTATAGGTCTGTTCCCGTACTACGATTAATTGCAATTAATTGCAATGTAACGTACTAAAACGGACTAAAAAACTCTGTTTTAGTACGCTTCATTGCAATTAATTGCAATTAATCGTAGTACGGGAACAGACCTAGTGAGATGCCGAGCTCAAGCAGTTATAAGTGTGCGAAACTGCTCCCCGAAACTGTTTCGCGATACTGGTTCAAATCTTGTGAACTTTGTCCGAAACGAAACTGGTTCGCAGCGAGCCGCGTCGCCGTCAGCTTTTTTGCACGCATCAAAAGCCTCGTTTATAACGTGGTTTCAAACTGGCTTAGGATTAGTCAAACCACGTTGTATACGCGCAGTGGATTGATTTGAGGTCTGTTTCCGTACTTTCAGCAAAATGCAGCAGTAACAGAATTTTACAGCTTGATTATTTTTGTGGTGGGGGAACATTTGGAAAAGTACAGAAACGCGCTGCTGCAACTTGCTGCAAGTAAGAAGAAGACACTAAAAGTGACAGCTGCGTTGATTTGAATTTCGAAAAACGTTCTTGCGGACCTTAAATCAGCTTTATCTTTGTAGTATGTATTTTGTAGTATGCAAAATAAAAAAAACAATTGTGAGAAACATTGGTGTCATGATCACAGCCCACACACCAGATAAAGCCATCATATGCATTGGAAACACCTTGTGAACATATCCTTTTCCATCTACAAGATTATCATATTTTGCTCGTGCGCAATTATGAGTTCCATTAATAGATATAACAGGCTCTATTAATGGAGCCCATATCAATATTGATCCGCCTGCGAAACAAAATTTATAATTCATCTATATTATTATGCCTGCAAAATAAAAGAACAGCATATTCCCGCCAACAATACATTTCATTTTCAGTTGCAATGACTAACAAGTTCAAAGTACAAATCAGTTTTGTCCTTATTAAAACCTAGCCTCCACCGAAGTCGATCATATACAAATAAGTGCACACCATGCACTAAATATCCACCATTGGATATTTTGTAATAGCAATAAAAACGTTGTGCGAGAAATATATTCCGTGTTCATTGGAATATTGCACAGAAAAGATTTTTCTTCGCGCGCTCATTTGAATATATATACATTTCAAAGCCTCGCGCCAAGCCCATCGTAGTCGAGTTGACAAGCTGCAGCAAAATGCCTCAGCTCAGTTCGGCTGTAATTTTCTTCAACTTGCTGAAAGAGGGGAAGCGATGACGTCAACAAGATTTTATTTGCAGCAAAAGTACGGAAACGACTTGCTGCGAATCTATTATAATATATTATAATAGATTCAAGTACGGAAACAGACCTTTGAGTTAAGTCGATCCAATCACGAAATTTTACTGGATTGGATCGACTTGGGCGTTAAAAGACGCGGATTGATGGATTGAGGATTGAAAAATGTGAAGCCCACTTGAGTTTTGTTCATATAAGTGATGTTACGATGCGATATATTTCACTTTAGTAGAACTAGCTGCATTTTATTCAGTTAATCCACTTTAATCCAGTCACATCAAAAACCTACTTTGAAGTTTCATTTGAATCCGTTCCACGTCAAGCCAGTCCAAGTTGATCCTGGTAATATACACGGCTAAAAAGACTCGTTGCGATTGTTTCGCGTAGTGTAAATGGTTAAATTTGTTCCGTGCGAAACAAGTGTACTAAACATTCGACTTTGGACTTTTTTCGCTTAAATATATAAATGCTATTACGGCAAATATAGAAGCAATACTCTGAGGTACTACTAACGAACTTTATGGCGTATTCGGTAAAACTCGACGATGCACCCCAGCCGAGAAATTTAACCACCAGAGGGCAAATAGGTGGTAGAAGGGGTCAAAAATTGAAGAAAAAAAATACACGAGAAGGCAACACACTTAAGAAAAACAAATAAACAAAAAATATATCCAATTTATTTCATAATTTAATCCTGTGGTGTGCATCAAGTCGAGGTTAGCCAAAAATACTCGTACCTAGATTTTTGGAATTTCGTAATAGGTACTGCTTGTTCCGAAAAAATGCCTATTCCATATGCCTGTTCTAGCATATACGCCTCATCTGTAATTTACGCCGCACTTATTTAGGTGACGCTGTGACTACGGCCCGTACATATAGACGGAATTGAAAAAACGAAGTAATATACCACAAAAAAGTGACTTCGCTCTAGAACTGCATTTACAAATCCGGAACATTTACAAATCCGGAATCGACCGCCAGGTTAGTGTATATCCAATGCCGTTCATTTTTCATTATTGGTCATTGCTTATTGGAAGAATTGTCGGTAGTGGCTTTGCTCTGCGAAACGATTCCACTCGTCTCACATAAATTTGCCGTTTCTCTTCAGTATCAAAGGAAATGATTTGTGTCCTTTGTTGGCCTAGTGTGCTTAATTTGTCTGTTTCAAAATCGTCAATTTTTTTTTCAGTGCCCTGACTTCTACAATGAACGAATTTTTTGCAACAAATAAGGAAGTCGAGCCAAAACAAACAAAGGCTGAAAACACAGAAAGCACTGCAAAAATTGAAGGAGAATGCCAAATAATGAACTTAAATGACGATTGCCTGCTTCAAATATTTTCCTATCTTGAGCAGAATGAAATTTTAAAACTACTTTCGGTGTGTGTCCGATTTTTCAATCTAATCGCTGACCATATCATCAGAGCAAGGAAACAATTGGATTTGAGTAAGGCTCATGACAATTTTACCCTGATGCAAATCCAACAATTTTTAGAATGGTTCAGGAAAGATATCAAATCGATAAAAGTAGTAAGGCCTGACAGAAATAAATCGTCGTACTTAGCTTTGATTGCGAAATATTGCCATAACTTGGAGGAACTGGACTTAAGGTTTTTTACTAGAATTCACTCTAGTATCTATGAACGAATATTTCAATCGTATACAAACCTCAAAATACTCTCTTTGGTGGGCTGTGACCTGACAAATCTGGATTGCTGCCTGATAGGGCAATACTTGGAAATACATACTCTTAATCTGTCAGGGAACAGTAAGATTACTGGGCAATATTTATGCAATTCAAAACACGTCACAGATTTGAATCTATCCCACTGTGATAATTTAAATCCTAGAAATTTCCTCGCTGTGATTAAGGAATTAAAATTAAAAACACTCCATATTGACGGGTGTCATCAACTTAATGATCATGTTTTTGAGCATATACTCAAAACACAGAAAGATCTGGAGAGCATTACGATATCCAATTCATATAAGGCCGACCGACTACGATCGGTCGGCAAATTAAATTTAAAGCATATTCGGATAAATTTTGAACCTGTTTTTTTCCCCTATGAAGTGCTCGAAGAACTCGCCCTTCACCGAAAGTATGATCTGGAGTCCTTGGAACTCTATTGCATACGAATAAAAGAGAGGCACCGAAATACTACTATAAGCAGAAGAGAGATGATAGAAAAGTGGTACCGAAATAATATAAGAAGAGAGACAGAATGGAGGTGCGGAAATACTATAACTAAATTCCCTTGTTTGAAAAAGTTGTGCATCGTAAATGATGGAAGACTTTCTAATCTTTGCCTGCAAAGGATTTCAGAAGCATGCAAATTATTGGAAGTGGTTAACGTGTTAGGATCAGGGTCGATTACGATAGAAGGGATAGTGGATTTGATTTTGAATTTGCCTGATCTGAAGTCTTTGAACATCTCTTACTGCCCTAAAATACGTGTAAAGCAAATCCAACAAATATACACCATTTTAGAAAGTAGAAAAAAAGAAGATGCTGTTCTATTGACACTATATTTGGATTATAAATTCTGTACAAAGGATGAATTGATGGTAAGAACATTTTTCAAATTCCTAAAATGTCTCGTCTATTCATTTCATTCTCCAAGAAAAAGAAAGAAGCTGCGAGTAAGTACCGAAAGCAATTAAAGCTGATATTCAAAGAAGATTCATTTGTGGACCAGGACCCTTCGTACGAAGATATGGTTAAAAGATTGATCGAAACTCTATCCAAGCCGTCGACCTTTGATTTTTGTAAGCGTCATTTGATTTAAGCATTACCTAATAACATCATCCATTAACTTTTAGATTACGATGAAGGAGACCCCCTCGAAGATATTACATGGATTTAAATGTCGATAAATGCAGCAAGCATAGCTGAATCCTCGTATTTTCTTCGCGTATCCGATACCACATTTTAACAAATAACTGATGAACAAGACTTATAATTTTCGAATAAGAATATGGATTTCTTTGAATTTGTATAAAAGCTTCACATTGAGTGGTAAGATGATGTGCTAAATTTTGGATTGAGGAAAAAGTATGGATACAGGATTACGCAACCCATTGAAGTGAATTAAAATTGAAAAAAAAACGTTTGTTTTCAATAATTATTTTCTGCAAAAAAAAAAATCTTTGAGATAAAACTGAGTCTTCATATAAATGACTTTTTGTGAGTAGCTTGATGTAGATTATTTATTTATAGTTGATAACGATGTATGGACAATTTAAACTACTTGAAATTGCCTCACTGCATATCGAATACTTATGAACTGTAACCCTCTGAACAATTGTAAAGTATTTCATGTTTAAGACTAACTTCAATGATTTAAGTTTCAATTCGAACCGGTTCATTCACCTATATTTTCGTTTCAAATGCCTAATATCATTGGGCTTGTTACACGGAGTGACCTAACGCAGACCTGACTTAAAGCGCGGACTATGTGAATTTGGTTTTTAAGTTTACATCGGCCAAACATAAAATTTGGTGTGGTCGAATTTAGTATTTGTTTGTCTTATAGAGAATAGGTCTGTTCACGTACTACAATTAATTGCGATTAATTGCAATGAAGCCGTTTTTTACACTCCGTTTTAGTACACTTCATTGCAATTAATTGTAATTAATCGTAGTACGGGAACAGACCTAATGTAAATAAAAAAACAAATGGAGGTATATTCCAAGTTGGCTGAACTTTCAGGGAGGCCAAACCACTCGTAATTAAATTCAGCCTACAGACATCTATAAAAAAATATGTGAAAAACTTTTGGTGTGGCCCACCATGTCGAATGCTAGTAATAGGAGTGGCACGGTACAACACACGAATAGTACCGCCCCGTACAGGGCTTCTATATTATTTAAAGACTAATCGTGCGGTGGTTCATATAGTCTCATTTCTGGACGTCATAGCACCAGTCGCCGAACAGGTCCATTCCAATATAGCTAAATGCTCAGAGACAACTGAACTAAACTAACCCGGTAGGAGGCTGATAGGTAGATGGAAAAATAACGAGCGACCCGAGGTAGTTAAAAAAAAAATTTTGATAGAAGGCTGGTAAAAAATAGAAGCCCAATTGACAAGTTTCTGGATATTTTTTCCTGTCGTGGATAATTTTTCAAGAAAATGGATTTTATGCAATGCAAAATACTGAAGAGGTATTTAGGAGTATCAAAGAAAAATGCTAACATTATTACATTGTCTCTGCATAATGAGCTATCCTACAAATTCAGGGCTTTACTTCTAACGGCTAAGGAACTTTTAAAGCTGATGATTAGGAATCCTTGTACATAGGCGCATAGAAATAGCCAATCAATTTCAAACTATACTATAACTTACAATAGCTTCAAAAAATTTTTGGTCAGGTGGAGACTAGGTGTTCTGAATTTCTGTTAAATAACTTTAAAGTTATTAGTAAAGCAGAGGGTTTTTTTTAATAATATGGAGAAATCCAGCTATGTTAGCATAAATTCAGAAATAGATGCATTGATGTTTGGAAAATGCTTGATGATGATGCATTGATCCTTCTTAGAACCAAAATAAATGATGAACTGGCTAAAAGTGCATAATTGAGTCACAGCAAAGCCCATTAAACTAGGCCAGCCACAAAAGAAATTAACGCGTAAAATGGCGGATATAAGGAAAAATCTTTAACCAGTCCGCACAATCCCTTTTTTTTATAGCTGAGAGAATTTCTGCTACTGGCAACTGGCAAATAGATGAGAAATATTAGTGAATCTTAAAAGCAAAAGATCGGCACATGCGTTGACTTTTCCTTAGCATCAGCTGTTTGCAAAAAGAATCTGGCCTGGTTTAGGGGGCCTTGCTGCAATTCAGCCATGATATTTCTTATGTATTTGGTAAATCTCAGTGCCGTACATTTTCATAGCTGTAGAAAAATAGTTTGTGCGGATCGATTAAAATTTTTTCCGTAAATCCGCCATTTTTCACATTAATTATTTTTGTGCTTATTATTTGGAAACCCATCAGCTAAAAATATAAACAAAACTAAGATTCAACAATAAACTCCTTCAACAAATTATGTTACAGCTATGCGATGCTTAAGGAATATTTCATTTGTAAAATCTAGTCCAATTTAGATATATTTCACTTAAAATGAAGAAAGTAAAAAAAATTCGCGATAGCTTGGGCTGGGTGTTATAGGTGGGTATATTTCTAGCATGCACGTATCAAATTGTTTAATTTGCAAAACTTGGCAGCTATTTCAATGTTCACAATGAAAAAGGAATATCTCCACGTGACTGGGGTGTGCTTTTGAAAAATGGGCTGGTTTTGTTCCATGAAGGATCAGCGTTACGTCCCCATCCGTCATGAACAAACATTATACTCGCAATATCCCATGCAAACAAAGGGGGAAATTTATTGACCAGTTCTTGAATATGACTTTGAAACTCAGGGGTCAGCTTGGGAGTCGAAATGTACATATCAAGCCCCTTTTCATGTTGATAATTTACGGCTATAAAATCTAATACGAGCCAGCTTAAAAAAATGCTATACAGTCCGATATTGATTCAATATATTTTTCACTTATTCACTTATCATTACTTCCCCAACTTCGGTCATATTATGTGATTTTCGATGTGCAAGCAACGAATTTCTTTGAGCGAAAGTTGTTTCGCAGAACTCACACGCATACTTATGAGTGTCTGAATGTATATCCATGTGAACCTTCAAACCGTAGTTTGTCGGAAAGGCTTTTCCGCAGACGCTACAACCAAATTTTCTAATTTTATGGCAACTTATCATATGTGCTCGCATATTACGCTTACACTTAAATTGTTTACCGCATACTTTACATTCGCAATAACTTATATTGAGTCCCAAGTGTCCCCTTTTATGATCTATGAGCACATGCGATCTGGTAAAGCATGCCCCACATTCTTCACACAGATACCGTTTCTCTCTTGTTTGAATACTTGCAGCCTGCTTCTCTTTAGTATTTATTACTAATGGTTTATCACAGATCGAATTCTGATAATTTTTAATTCGGAAGTGCATGCGGATATGCTGAGTCAAGTTGTTTGAACGAGCATAAGCACGAGGACAATCAGGACATTTGTAAGGCTTTTCGCCCGTATGTGCTCTTATATGTACGTTCAAATGCACTTTTTGCCGGAAGCATTTTCCACAATATGGACATGGGTGAGATGCGATTATCGGTGGTGGACTCCATTTTGTTTTACAATAATCATAGAAGTTGTGGTGTTTATTCTGAATGTCAGAAACGGCGCAGACATTTTTTCGCTCGACCAATTTGCTTGTGACCAGTTTATTGGGCGCTTCTTCCATCTCCTGAAAAAAGGAAGCAAATATTGAATGATCTATTTCAAGTATTATCAAGACATCTAGGAAGCTACAATTGTGTGATCTTCCTTCTACCGATCAAGGAATAATATTTTAAAGACAAAGACAAATGTTAATTTCGGTAATTAATATAAAACTGACGATGTTTGATCACCTCATATTATCCGATTTCTCTAAATCTTCTTTTTTTGAGTTGATTATTCCAAATGCATATCTAAATATAATTAGCGTATGTAGACTGTTTCTCTAGTTTATGATAATATTATATAAATATAGAGAAGAGGCTTAATGTCGATCAATATAAAATGATTATTTTAATTTAACTACACAATTGTTATCATGCAAAACATACAAACCTGATCGCCTCGAGTTATTCTATTCTCTTCTTCTATCGTTGCTTTTATTACATCCGCCTCGAAATTATGCTTGTGTTTCAAATGGGCAACGAAACGACATTTGTACTGATAAAATGACCCACATAGTGAACATACGAACGGTATATACGATATTGGTGGTGGTTCTTTCTTCAAGTTGGCTGCCATATCCTTTGACAGATTCGAATGTTTTAATCTTTTATGTTTTTCAAAGCCCAGTGTGTCTTTAAATCTGAGTCCGCAGGGACTACATTGTGTTATCCACTTTCCAAAATACCCAGGTTGTTTTATTTCTGCATAATTTTCGTCATAAACATTCGGACCAGCACTGTCTTTATCTTTATCCTGAAATATTTTTGAAAGGAAAATTCGATTAAAATCAGTATATAGTTTGGTTTGTACATATAGTAACCAATCAGTGATTAAAATATTACTGAAATCATTTACAAAGGTCCCACTCCCTTAAACAGTAAAAGATGCAGTTATGGTTGAAGTGGCTGCCGATCGACAGAGGCCTGCTGACAGGCCCACATAGGCATAGATGACGCCCGTTCTTATGCCATAGTAATTTTGTAAATATTTTATAACACATAAGCCAGTCGCCTCTAAAATAGCCGCAACTTCCGTCTAAAAGACACTGCCAGGCGGAGGGACAGCTTGAGATCGAATTGTTTTTGCGGGATAGTTAAAATTGAAAAATTTAACTAAGTGGTTTCAAAAGTATGCGCTGATTCTCATCATCATTAGAGACGATATAAG
Source organism: Nemotelus pantherinus (assembly GCA_963978885.1). Taxonomy (NCBI): domain Eukaryota; kingdom Metazoa; phylum Arthropoda; class Insecta; order Diptera; family Stratiomyidae; genus Nemotelus; species Nemotelus pantherinus. The sequence continues at coordinate 191,812,603 of OZ022263.1, read as the reverse complement.
TTGTCTATGCTACTTTATAGACAAGAAGGGAACCGTGATCACAAACTAATAACCTTTATGACGGCTTGAGATTCATCTCATCCGAGTACATACCACTCTCGAGTCTATTGTCTAGCTTTGAGCCATCGGAGTACACTTTCGAGAGCCCACTTTCGAGATTGATACCATCATGCTATTCATCCCTACGAGAAGTGCGAGTTGTAAACTTCAAATCCAGTAGAACGTCCAGACTGATGTAGTCGACACCAGCTGGAGCGGCAGGTCCCTCAGCCGTGATCCTAGCATGGCTGAAATCTGCTCTCACAGCAGCAAGATCAGCTTGCTGTAAGATCAGAAGCTTGATTGGTAACTAATGAAGCAGAGCAAAAAGTGCCTTACTAGATGTAGTGCCTGCCACCATAACCACACCCCAAACAATAGAATTTGCTCCATCATTTCGGAATAAAGCCAAACAAAAGTACCAGTTTGCAGCAGTAAAGTACAATGCAATCATTCCACGGCTCTTTTCGCTATATTCTTGCTCCATATTAACTTCGAGTCGAGGATGAGCCTTCAACATTTGACCCTCTGACCACAGCATAATGTAGCAAATACATATTGGCCGAGGCCAGGCGAGTCGAAGTCAGACGAGACCGCCAACATGTGGACGGCATTTGATGGCTCGTCAAGAAATCGCTTTGACTCGTGCCCAAAACCCACTCCGATCGGAAGTCGCACAAGCGGCCGGCGAGACCTGTCAAAGTCGCTTGTCTGGACCGTCCACACACTCGGGCTCGCCAGCTTTCGCCTGGGCTCGGCCAATATGTATTTCCCACATAAGAAGTTAGTTCCTAACCAACGTGCGGACTTTTTATATGTATACGGACCAAAAAACCAGTGATCCAGCCTGGAAAATTGGAAGAAATCCCATGGAACAGAAATAGATTCAAGATAAGATTCTAAAACTACATACTCAGGCTAGATTTTTGGTTGCTCACATACGGCTCACTCTCGCAAAAAATACCAGAACACTCTCAGCTTCTTTGACCGATAATGCAATGGAGGCGCGAATTTAAGGTCAAAGTGTTTATTTTTTTTTAGAAAATGGAAGGAGTTCGCCCACTTATATTTTCCTACCCTTTGCTCTGGTCCAAGTTAATGGATATCCCGTCCAGTTTCGGTAAGTCGAAATTAGGAACTTTGTACTTCCTTGTTAACATTACTAGCTCTGTTTTGCTTGGATTCACATTTCCGATAGCGTAGATAAATTCTTTCCCAAAACCGCTACGGCTATGTCGTCTGCATAAGCAACCACTTTGCAGCCGGCACGAATCAGCCTTATTAGGAGAGTATTTGCCGTGATGCTCCACAACAGGGGAGAGAGGATTCCACCCTGAGGTGAGCCCGTGCTGACTCCTCGTCATATGTGAGCATTCCCCAAGGAAGAGATTACCACTGTATTCTTAAGAAACTGTACGATAAAAGCCATCAGCCGTTCATCAGCATGTAGCACCGAGAGTCCCTCGACAACCGCGTTAGACTTTACGTTGTTAAAGGTATCTTAAATGTCCAATAAGACCGCAAGCGTATATCCCTTAAGAGCAAAATATTTCTCGATTTGCTCAATAAGCATGCTGTGACTGCGATATCAACGTAGGATCGATTGATATTTTAATATGGTAACCAATTATCCTTTCTACAATCTTAAGCAGCATATTGGACGATAATCTTTTGGCTTAATATGCGAAATTTCTCCTGTTTTTGGGATACACACACCTCTAGTTTCCCAATCAGCAAGTGGGAACATATGAGAAGCGCAGGCAAGCTCAAGAACACTATCAGGATCTGGAGATTTAAACGGCTCAAATGAGTTAATGGCCCTAAGTTGAGAATTACATATTCTGAACGACGGCGTGGAGCTGGTAGCCTACTCCATTTGGTACGACGCTTCTAGGGGATAACAATAATTGCCCGGAGAATGTGCGTCCATGAGAATATTTAGAGTATCTGCACTCGAACTAGTCCAAATGACATTAGGGTTAATTATTTACCCCACAACCTTCTTGAAATCTTACGAAGGCGGTTTGCCTCGTTAAGACTCTCCACGTTTCGACAGAAAGATTCCACGAGGACCTCTTTGCCTTCCGTACGGTATACTTAAAAGCGTTCAGCTTCGTTTTATACAACGACCATTCATAAGATCATTCAGAGCAGTTGAACTCTCCCTTAGGTACTCCCCACATGGGTCGTTATCCATGCGATGCGTGAGAGATGCGTTTGACACGGGTGAAGCTTGCTCGTATCATGTCCGCAGACGGGCCGTCAAGAAAAGTCAGTATGCTTCGTAAAATCATACAATTCCACCTACATTTTTCCACCTCACCCACGTATTGCACATTGTCGTCTATCATTGAACTTTTAACAACGACTAGTAGTTCGGCTTGAAACGCACTCAAAACGAAACGACTATGCTTCTTAATCTTGACGATTGGCTGACGCTGCGTTAGCGGTCCTCCATTGATTTGCCTAGGCTGTGTCGACCAAGGGTAGAAATATCGCATCCTCGACGATAGCTCAACGACCCGTGTGCGGAGTGCCTTACACTTTCTTCACAGGGTGGTGATCTCCATATTCCCCCAAGGGCGATGAATAGCTGGGGGGCAAGGATGAAATCAAAAAGTTCCTCACCTCGTCCATTTGTGTTGGAACTGCCCTACACTTCATTAAGAGCATTACGAGTCAGCTCCCAGAATAAGAGGCGCACCAATTCTCATGGCCTGAGCCACAACACCCTTGGCAACATGGCAGGGAGGGCTAGTGCCATGATCATATTTCATAGTGTTTGAGTAAGTGGAGATGCGATCTAAGTTATTTGACCCTGAGAAACTGTTTCGAGTGATGAGAAAAACTCAGCGATACAGTCATGACCTAAGTCAGAGAAAATAGGAAAACTAGCAACTTTTAAGATCTTGTCAAATAATTGTTGATCAGCTTTAAATTATGTTTCAATTGAAACGATACTGCGTGTTTATCAAAAGTGTATAATAGACTTTTTCCAAGTATTGTGCACGTTTTAATATGATATAAAATGTGAACAAAATGTGTAAAATGTGAATGTTTTAGCCACCTTAAATAAACAAAATCAAAATAGGTAGCACTTACCTCTATCGAGTATATTCGTTCAACCAGTCGTTCATATTTATATTTTATTTGCGCATAAGGTAGTTCTGGTTGATAATCAAAATAAGATTCTTCTCCACAAGTGGAATTGCATTCCGTAGTTTGCTTAGTATTTAATTCTTTAGTTTCCAAATGATTTTCACCTTCTAATACCTAAGGAAGAAAAAGCACTTTCGCGTTATAGATTTCGGCTAAAATTAACAGGCCAATCAACCTTTTTTGCTCTCATTTCGTCTTCGCGGTCTTTAGTTTCCTCGTCCAGAACTTTTTTCATTGCATCCGAACTCAAATTGTGCAACTTTTTCAAATGTTCATTATATTGACCTTTATATCTTAACTCCAAATTGCATACGGGACACTTGTACGGCACATATACAATTAAGTTTGAATATTTTTTCAACTCATTCTTAAACTTATTTGGCTGTGTTCGATGTCTAATGTTATTATGTAAGCTCAAACTTTCTTTATATTTAAAACGTACACAGCATTTGCCGCAAAACGGTATTAGCCGTTCACGCCTTTTGGGCCTTTTAGCTGATACGATTTTGTTTGCTTCAAGATTTGTATAGTCACAATCACCTTCGAAATTATTATTCTGTAATTAGAGCTGTCGCTTATTTACTCTCCATTATATATTTTGCTACTTACTTGACTTTTATCCATACCCTCGACCTCATCCTGCAAGTCATCAGACATATGTTCACTTGAGCCATTTAGAGGAGTTCGTTGATAAGATTGATCTTTCTGCAGCAAATTTTCATCATTTGGAAATTCTTCGGATTCCTAAAAAAAAAAAATAATCAAAATTATAAACACTCGAAATTTAAAAATCATTCGTTACCTGAAAAGGATCATCAACTGCATCAATTAATTCTTCCTCGAACGTTTCTTCGAAGACCGTTTCGAAATTTTGTAAAGACCAGTGCTTAGAAGCTATATGTTCTCCGAAATGTTCTAAATCCTTGAATTTTCGTTCACACAGAACACATGCCAATATGAGTCTTCCCGTTCCATTCATGAACACTTCGCCGCACTTCAAAGGGTCGTCTGATGTTTGATCTTGGTAATCAGCCGCTGATTCTTGGTTTTCAAATTCATCTTTTATATATGGCTCAATGACAATGCTCTCCATTATTAAAATTACTTTACTGGAAACTGGGAAATAGGAATAATCAACTCATTCGTTGTTGACTGCCATTTGCATGACCCAACCACCAACCACAATGCAACAACAGTCAACATCGCTTTGACACATGTCAACATACTAACAAAGTATATTAGCAAAGAGTATACGCACAATGTGCATACAGGTTGTGTCAATAAAGTGAGATCTGCGGAACAGTGCTAGTGAACAGCTAAAACATAAATTAATGCTGTGCGTGCGGTATAATGTGAAAAATTCGGGCTACGAATTGTTTATCAGCTGGTGTTAGGTTATGTGACTTTTCGTATCGATTTACTGTCGATACAATTAATTGATACAAAATGCAAGTTATGGCTAAATATTATTATTATAGCGCATCCATGCACAAAAAACTAACGTTTTATTCATATTATAGCTAAAAATCCGCACGTAAAATCTTGGTGTATATCGGCACTGCCAGATGGAAATGTCAAAATGCCTGCCCAAATTGACGTCATAGCTAAAACGATTACGTAGCCTGACGGCCCGATGCGCGCACTAAAACCGAAATCGACGCAGTTCGCTGCGAAACGTTCACACGACGCGAAACAGCTTCCCGAAACAGTTGCGGGAACTGCGCGGAAAGCCAATGCCGCCAAGAAATGCTCATTGAACGTTCACATTCTACAAAATGGAGTAGCAATGCAACAGGTTGGTATCTACTGACTCGTAAAAATGTCATTTTGAAATGGAAATGTTTGTTGTCGCGCTTGCCAGCTGAAAAAGTGCACAATTAAATAAAAAGGCGAACACGATCTCCAGTGCCGATAGGACAAGGCCAACCCTTGGTTAATTGAAAAACTGAACCATTAGCGAAAAAAAGTCGCGCGCGCTAAAAGTTTAACTACAGTGTAGTAAGTGTCATTTTCAATTAGGCAAAATGGATCAAACCGACTATGAATTGGCTTCGAAAGTCGAGGATGACAAAGTAGAAATTCTGGTTATCCAAGAAATCGATTCACCATTCGACTATGAAGAAATTAAATCCGAAGATCGAACAAAATGTGGAGATGTGTTTATCGATGGCGAGCAAATTTTCACTTTAGTTTGTGGTATTTGTGATCATGAATATGACAACCTAGAATTGTTTGGAAAACACATAGTAGCAAAACATTTGGCATCATATACGCTAGAAAACTGTTCAGTTGCTTTGGACCATGAACAATTCGAAATTCTGGATGATAAGAGGGAACTGTTCAATAAGTTGTGTGGAACTAACAAAGTGACTCTAGCAAGTGGCAGGGATAGTTCTAATAAGGTAATTAGATTATATTCTTGGAATGAAATTTTTTGAAATAAATGAGAAGGAATTGAAAGAATTTCCTAATTTATTTTGCCATTTCAATTAACACTTAACTGTGAATAAGTATATGTAAGTAAAAGTAATAATATTTAAACATACACAAAAATTCATTTGAATAAATTATCTGAACAAATTCTTCTCTGAAACCATTTCTCAATTTTAGACAGTAAAAGACAACGAGAACAAAACTAAAGATGAATTACAGACTAGAAACTATGAGCCTATTTTCCTATGTACAACGTGTGGCAAAAAATTTAACAGAAAAGAAAAATTATTTGCTCATATAGATAAAGAGCACTACCAAACGTCCCTGATTAATAGCAAAGACTCAAATAATGTTGAAAGCGAAACCATACTTCAGGAAAAGCAAAATTCAGGCGGTATAATTTCGACGTCCATTTGGACAGAGGAAAAAGGTACATTGCGTAAATTGCCACTTGACACATATGCAGAGACCGAAAATCACACTTTACTGGTAAGCATGAGATAAATGTTTTCGAATTGTAATGACTTTTCGGTTAATCATTTCTAGAGTATCGATAATATTGAAATGCTAGATGATTCTGAAGAAGTCTTGAATGAAAGTTATGATAAAGAAAATTGTTCGAGAATTCTCGAAGGCACTGAAGATGCTGAAGTGAACTACACTTGTGATGAATGCGGCCGTAGCTATAATAGTAGACGGCTTTATGTCAGGCATGCTAGAGAGAAGCATGGGATTTTAGTGAAAAGTACAAAAAGGTATCTGCAAACCTCGACTACATTGTCATCGAAAATCTTAGATTCGGATACTGGACAATGCAGATTTGCATTTGACGAAGAGAATGATAATTTTTTAGAACTAAATGAGCTGATGAATTCATGCACAGCCCAATCCAATGTTCCTCCAGAGCCAGCAGACAATGATTTTGGCATGGAATTTGAACCAAAACGAACAGTAGGTGAGCCAACAAGTTAAACTTATATGAATAATAACTAGTTTTTTCCTAGGCTTTAGCTGAAAGTGAAGAAAAGATGTTACCAGAGTCAGAAAATGACCTTCATTCGATCAAGAATGAAAAAGGGAAGACTACTTCCAGGCCAGTGGAGGCAACTACTGGCCTTGAAAAACCATATACTTGTGACTTATGCGGGCTAAGATATAAAAATGAGACACTTCTTGATAGGCACGCCAATAGAAAGCATAATGTACCCTGCAAGCGTATTAGAAATTTACTCGAAATGGCAGCTTTGGCGAAGAAAGGAGCCAAAGATATTGTAATTGTGAGCGATGGGCAGGAAATAGTCCCTAAACCCAAAGATTCGGAGGTATGTATTAAAAATCAGCATCCTTATTAAAGCAAAAACATAAGACCAAACTCCTAAAAAACAATTCAAACTAATTCTTTTTGTACCAACAGCGTGCACTGAAAATGCCGAAACAGGAACCGGATTCGGATTTTGATGATGAAGATGATGAATTCTTCAAAGTTGAAACTCAACCAAAACAACGGCGTAAAGCAGTTCAAAAAATATATTCGTGTTCGAGATGTGGTCACATGTATAAGCATTATCGATCATATCAAGCTCATGTTAAACAAATGAACTGCAATAAAAGACTGAAAAGAAAAAGAAGGAATCGAATTGGTCCAAAGGTTGCTATTGGGAAAAATCCGAAAGCACTTGAATCGTTTGCTTGCGAATACTGTCAAGCAGAATTCGATGCAAAGAAGCCATTCGAAGAGCACGTTCGATTAGCTCATGGCATACTACTAACGAAACGTTTTGTGAAAAGAGAATGTCGATTTTGTGGCGAAGTTTGTGCAGGCAAACCAGGACTTGAAGACCACACGCGGAAAGCTCATCCTGACAAAGAATTAGATACCTGCGAATACTGTGGAAAACAATTCAATCGACCGCGTGTGTTGCGTGAGCATTTGAACGTGCATTTGGGCATCAAACCTTACCAATGCCCTCATTGTCCCAGAGCCTTTGTAAGTCAATCAAATCTAATGAATCATATTCGTGTGCACCTGCAAATTAAAAACCACAAATGTACGTACTGTGACAAACGATTTGTAACAACGACAGACAAAAAGATTCATGAGCTGTCTCATACTGGCGAGAGAAATCATCAATGCGCCGAATGCGGCAAATTGTTTCCAACTCCGACTCGACTTAATGATCATATGAGACGACATTTGAACATAAAGAATTTCAAATGCGATGTTTGTGATCGAGCTTTCTACTCGTCGGCGTTACTGGCCAACCATCGCCTAGCTCATTCGGAACCACGTTATGAATGTCATTTGTGTGGAAAAAGAGTGAAACGGATCTCGGTGTTACGACGTCACATGAATTTGCACGGTGATGAAAAGTATTCGTGTCCAATTTGCGAAAAGACGTTCTCGGAATTTTCTACGTTGCGAGCTCACCATAAATCTCACAATGAAATAGTCGATATAGAATGAAGCGCTTGATTGCAATTATGAACTACGCATTGAATCTCAATAGTTTTAATCACGAACGTAATGAACAAAATATCAGGATATTTCTAAGTTTGCATAGAGTCGCTGCATGATGAAAGCAGGGGATACACGAATAAAATATGATTTGATGATCAACAGGTATTATTTTTTCCTTTAACTATGGTAGAATTTGTCCATTAGCACTTGCGTTGCAGCAACGACAACTTAGTGTAAAGACTTTCCCGAATGTTCAATGTAAGTTAAGAACAAGTCTAATGCTATATAGGGTAAGGTACCCATTAGTCAGCCCTTTAACCAAAAAGTCGAATTGAAATAATATTTTTCATTGAATAAACTTACAAACATCATTTGAATCCTAATATGCAAAATTGTACAGATCGAGAAAAGTACCTCGACTGGCCGAGAAAAAGTACCTTGTATCCCCCATGTTTCAATCCTGGCCTTCATATAGAAGGTTGGTCGCAAAAGCAATTAACGTACAATATGACTGAATTAAGGTACTTTTTCTCAACTAGTCAATGAAAACGATAGACTTCTGTTCATAAACATAAAACAACATTAATTAAATTAAGCCATTTTTCTCCTGTGCACAGTCTAGCAAAGCTAATAGTCAGTTATGTAGCGCCCCAGAAGTCAGGCTCTGTGCTTGAACACTAAAAAAATTCTACATATCTATAGATTGATAAGTAAATATCGAAATTGCTTTATCTTTGCCTTAAAAATATTTCAAATTTTATTGTATTTTCGACATACCAGGAGCAGGTGCATAATTTCTTCATAAACTTTATGTAGCTGTATTTAGTGAGCTGCTCTAGGCTGAGCTAGGTTGAGATATCTCAGCAAAATCTATTTAATGATCAATTTGGCTGCTGTAACTTGCCCCAAATTGCTCTGATTTGTGTTTCATGAGCTTGTTCTAGAGACAGTTTTCATTAGTGAGTTGACAGGCTAAAAATCCGACAAGCAATCAATTTTGAGAATTGCCTCTCAATTGGTCTAACTTGCTCGACTTTCTTTTGACAGCTACTCCATTCTAACTTGCCTTGAGATGCTCTGCTGTTTTTTCAAAGTCGTTAAACATTCATTAAATAGATTCCAGGCTGGACACTATCAAATCTAATGTTTATCATTACATACTTTTTTATTTTTCGGTGTCAACGGTCATTTTCTCTTAGCAGCTGGCACGTTTTGGAGCCTTCATTTTCTTATAAATTTCATTAACATTTTTTTCTGTGCATTTTCGTCCTTTTTTAGTCCTAGCTAATCCTTTTTATCTTTCATTAAAATGTTCACTTTCTTGTTTCCTTTCTTGTCTTTTTGCTTTTCGAACATACTCCATTCTTCTGATGTTATTCTATTCATTACTGATCTATTCATTACTTTTGGCGAGGATAATTTATTGATTGCTGTTGGGATTTTCAAATGTCTTTTTAACACGAATATCATTTCGGTGGTAATTAACCCTAGATTCGTAAACATCCATGGGAGTTACACTATTCATAAACATTGGTCTCTCAGACGAACATATTATATTGATGATTTTTGTTTTATAGAATACAAAGAGCAATAAAACACACTTTAAATCTTTCAAGTCGATTATTAATCATTAATTTTCTGCAATGAAAATAAACACAATAGTTATTCTGAGCAATCGACACACGTAAATGATACACATATGTGTTTTGCGCGGTTTGTGAGACGAATGTTTATGAATCTAGAGTTAAAAATACTAGGTGCAAACTCTATAATTTTCCGGTTCGTTTTCTGGTTCGCATTTTCCTCACTACTGACATTTGTCAGCTCTCTAGTGTTTACCTTTGGAAGATAATTTAAAGGTTTGTTGATTATTGAATCGTTTACACTTTTTAAGTTTGGGGAAATACAGTTAGTGTCTCAAAAGCGTGTGAAACACAAACCGGTTTTATTAAAACAGAGTAATAAGAATTATTCAAACTCAATTACTTAGTGCCTTCTGCGTCCGCAATCGAAGCACCACAGTGAAGTTGTACCACGAGTAGGTGATTGTGAAGAATTACCGGAACAGTGACCAAAAGGGACACATTGCAACATCACTTGAAAGGATTTATCTCGAACCTGGGAACCCAAGACCAATGAAGTTGTACCACGAGTAGGTTATTGTGAAAAAAAAAATTTCAAACGAAAATAGTCAAAATGAGTGCTGCGTACGCAAAGAGATTTGATGCTCTGTTTTTGTGTTTGTACCTTAAAGAGTCAAAACTGTCAATAACTACTGCAGCGCGATACCTTAGAACGTCGAACCAGTCCGTTCACAATTGGATTGACAGGTATAATGATACAAAAACACGGTGGACGATTTACCTGGTAGAAGTTTGAGAGCATCCACTGCCGAAACCGAGAACAGGGCCATCGCTGAGATATTCGAACAAAATCCCACTACAACGTTGGGTCGAGCACAAGATTTGTTGATGCGTAAGGGAATTTCCGTTAGCCCGATGCCAATAAATAGATACTAAGTGCCTCAGGCTACGGATGGACTGCTCTCAAACTTCTTTTGAGCCAAACACACATTGGAAAATGAGTACAGCTGGCCACAGAGAATAGCGAACACGAGTTTCCAAATTTCATTTTTACGGACGAATCTTTTTGGGCACTAAGTACTTACAAGCGAGCATGGTTGATTCTAGGAATACTACATATCCAGCTCATCGCTAAACATCCTGTTTGGGGGTGCTTCAGTAAAAAGGGATTTGGTAGCTTTTTCTGTTCACTGAAATCCTGAACTCAGAAAGGATGAAAGACGTTTACCAAAAGTGTTTGCTGAAGTCTGCTTGAAATGGTTTGGCCCCGATCTGAGCGCATAGATTCTTCAAGAGGATAACGATCCAACACATCGCAACCGACTATGCACCAAATAGAAACAGGAAAATGGCACGACAATAATGAGCTGGTCTGCACAGTCTCCAGGCATGAACCCGATCGAAAATGTATCGGCTGCGATGGCTACAGTTTCGTCAAAAGCGTGTAATAAATTTAAAGCAGCTACGTTATCATCTCCGCGTTATCTGGAAAAGTTTACGAATAACACTACCCGACAGTCTGATCGAAAATAAAAACGGTGTCAAGCTTTACTGAAAAACGATGGCGATTGGACATCTTATCAGTGTGACGCGCATTAGCCTTTTTAATATAGAAGTCAATAAAATAAAAACCGATTGGAGATATTCATCTGATTTTCTTTCCTAGTGCACACGCTCTTATGATATTTTGTATATCTATTCCTTAAGTGCAGTTATCAATTTTTGGTTTCGTTTACCTTTAGTACTTTCAATAATGCCAAATATAGTGTCAATGATGGTACAAGCGCCAGTTAATATTTTGCTCTGATGATTTATAACTGCACAGGCAATTCGTTAGTCATTTTCATTTGGAGCTTTATGTTGCAAGTCAAAAGAATTTTTTCTTCTATTGTTTTCCAGTTTTTCAATGTTATTATGCACACATTTTGAGTAATCTACTTCCCGAGGGCTAAAAAGATATAATCTACATTTGCGAAAATCATTCTTAACAAGTTAACTGCCATTGACGACCGCCTGAAAACTTTCCTTGTAAACCCTGGCGGTCGTCAAAACCCGCCTGAAAACTTTCGTAGACGCCCGCCAAGCTCGTGCTGATGCTGTAAACCAGCTTGGCATTAGCGGCAGTTTTAAAAATTTTAAATTGGCAGTGAACCTACTTGTAGTTTCAAGAAGGTTTTCTTTATAAAACTTTTTACAAGAGAGAACAAAATGCTTATTTTTTATATTTTCTGATTACGTTACTGCTTTATGTACCGTTTTTTCGTTCTTATTTAATAAGCTGGAACACGCTGACGTCCGCAGGCTACATCCTATAAGTTGTATTAGTTAAAAGGGAATACAATATGATCTCATTCTGGAAGTAGTATTGACTCAAACCCATAGTTAAATGGCTTTTGTGGTCACCGACAAAAACAAGAACTGGTATTTTACCTTATGATCTAAAATCCTTTTATCTAAGACTTCGATGACTTATTCATTGAAAATATTTGCTTTCATCTAGCCGTATCAGAGTTTTCCAAAAACCAATCACGGGGTATGTTATCCAAACGACTTTTGGTGTTTTTACGCAAGAGAACACAGCACAAGTCGACAAAATTTCGTAGCTGGCATCCATCTCCTTCCTTTTAGTGGTTATTTACGCATCCTCTGGGTGCAATAGTTTTCCGGTTTCGGAGCATAAAATAAAACTCGTTTTATCGCCATTGAATATTCCATTAGGATCGCTCAAATCATCGATAGCTCAAAGTGCATTTAAATAACTGCATATCATCAAACGGTTTTTTAGGCTCTCTTCTGTTATCGCAGTTTGCCCTATTGATATGTTCTCTGACGCTCGTAATGATAGCACAAGATATCTGTTAATTAAAAATCTGTACAATTTTTTTGCTTGGCGATGGTTGAGCCTATTGACTTCCAGCATTATGGTATGAACTGAATTTAAAAGATATTTCGATTTTACCGGAAAGTCGCATTTCACAATATTATCACTCCATTCTGCTTTGACTTTTTCTTCTTGTTATGATAACACAGAAACTGGAGCCATCTTTCGAAATACTTCTGTTCCTTTTAAATATAGCCTATCCTGTGAAGTGACTCTTAGGGCATTATAAACCCTGCTAGATTCTCTAATCTTCTCGTCAAAACGAATACCTTTTAAACCCATAGAAAGTTGTTCCTCCCTATATTGGTGTATTGGCCTTCGAGTCTAAACATGGAAGAGTAGAATCATAATATTGCAATATAATAAAGCAAAACAATTTTGAAAATGTCATTATTTATGTATTTTGTTTATGTATTCATATTTTATTTTTATTTTGTATTTTGTTTATGTATTTATATACAGCTGCGAACATACGATTAGAAACTCCTGTAGCTTACTGAAAAACCCCCAGTTTGTCCATGATTTCTCCGATACAACTCATTCTCTTTAGGTTCGTTTTTTTACCTTATTCATTGATGTTTGGGGGGAAGGACGACAGAACAAAAAAATTCTGGAAACCCCAAGACTTGACCGTCAAAGGCATCATTAATAGTTATTGTGACAGGAGAAGTCAACAAAATCGACCAAGGTCAGATCGATCAAAGCTCTTAAAAACCAAAGACGAACGCTGAATATGTGGGCTGATTCCTATTGGTTAATTAATCTTAAAATCACAGCTCCTAAAATAACAACAGAGGTAGCGGAGAAAATTTAATATACATTTCTGCAGTAACTATTAGAAATGTGCGCCTCTGCGGCGGTACAATAGTCGAATGGCAAGCAACAGCTAGCTACATACTACAGCTATAAAGAGCTATATTTACTGACGAAAGCAAATTTAATATTTTTCAATCAAATGGTTTTTTTTAGAATATGGTGGAAGCCGTATTCCGAAATTTATGTAAAAAATGTACACCCGACTATTAAGCTTTGCGGTAGGTCTATATTAATATGGGCTTGTCACAGAGGTTTAGAAGATGGCAAAACATGTGTAGTAGACGGTATTATGAACCAGGGGGAATATATAAATATTCGCAAGCAACATTTTGACACAAGTGCCGAGATAATATGCTACAAAGATGATTTGATCTTTGTTCATTACAATGACCCCAAATATTCAGCAATTTTTCCCCCCTAGTGTAGATGGCCAAAAAAAATCTGCTAACCAGACTCCCGGATGACTTACCACCACGGGGTATGTGAGTTTTAACTCACTAAAAAAAGGACCATCTACAAGCCCACGATGTTCCGAGTCGGGACCCGCCTAAGCACTGATTCAACCCGGTCGTGCTGACTCACCTATCGGTAACCACGGAGTTTAAACTACCACAGCTCATGGGTCGGTAAGGCGACCCCCCTCCCGCTTTATGCGCAGCACTTTCTCAACATATGTTGGGACTGTGCGCCAACTCTCCTCGTTTTACAGCATTGCATCCACGATTGTCTCTGACGTTGCCAGGCCAATCGTAGACTCAATGGTGCGCCTCAAACTTACGAAGCGGCTACAAATAAAGAATGTGTGAAAGAAGAACGTGTTACGTTAAATAACGCCCAACTCTAGTCAGAGCCTCAGTTCTGCCCAGCTCTGAGTGAAAGCGGTACCCTTCTTTGCGTTTTTGCGCTAGTAGGCCGATCGGGATTACTCCCAATACAACCATCACAGCCTCTTCTCAGACTGTGAGGTAGCTATAGGCGATTCACAAGGCACCATTGCACTGGACACTAGCAATGCGCTTCTGGAACTTCTTAGTTCGGAGCGCATCTCCCCAGATTTCGATTCCATATAGCCAGATGGAATCGGTCGTTACCATCAGTAGCCTCCGTCGCGTCTCATTGGGTCCACCGACGTTGGTCATAAGCCTACTCAGCGAAGTGACTACTACTAGAGCCCTGTCACATGCCCTGCGGATATGCTCCATGTATGTCAGCTTGGTGTCCAGGGTCACTCCCAGATACCTGACCGACTTGCTGGTCTGGATCTCGACAGAGCTAACTGTTGGCATCCTCCGCTTCGTCAGCGTAACCGTCTATTATTGGATTTGTATAACTCATGTTTAGTCGCAAAGGTCTGCCCGTCGCGGTGGAAAGTAGCTCGACTGGTACTTGTAGACAAGAGAAAGAGTAACCTAGACAATCCATCAGCATACCGCCCACTGTGCATGCTGAACACTGCGGGGAAGCTTCTCGAGGGGTTGCTCAAGCCGCGGCTGCTGTCAGCATTGAGATCTGCTGGTGATCTTTCTCGCAGGCAACACGGGTTCCGAAAAGGGCATTCAACAATCGAAGCCATCTCAGAGGTTGTTGGGGCTGCAGCACGAGCGGAAAAGGCATGCCATCAAGCCAGACCGGTCGTCCAGCTGGTAGCGATGGACGTACAAAACGCTTTCAACTCAGCGAGGTGGACGGACATCCTCCGGGCCCTTAAGCAAACGCTCCGTATTGCTGACTACTTGCTAGCTATGATACGGGACTACTTCAGGGACCGCTGGTTGCTCTCCAGCTGGCAGTCTCTAAAACCTCTGTTTTAGAGACTGCCAGCTGGAGGCCGTGTTTGGTCATCCACCGATGCACCCTCCTCATGACTTGGTTAAGTTTGAGTTGAGCGAATTTGGCAGATCTGGAAGTGATTACCGCTGTGACGTCATCAGCGTAACCTACCAGAAACACATCCGCAGGCATTTGCAGGCGCAGCAGATCATCGTACATGATGCTCCAGAGGTCAGATCCCAAGATCGACCCCTGTGTCGCACTGAAGGTGACTGGCCTCTTTTTGAATCCTTCGTCGGTGTTGTAGAGCAACCAGCGGTCCCTGAAGTAGTCCCGTATCATAGCTAGCAAGTAGTCAGCAATACGGAGCGTTTGCCGAGACGCTTATATGCAATAAATGCCGAGACGCTTATATGCAATTAAACACGCAAAATTTAACCCGACCTAATAATTATTTTGATATTATGTTAAGAGTTTGCAAAGCAAAAAATTAAATATTTCAGGTGTGCGAATACTTTTTTGTACAAGTTTTCTAGTACATTTCTATATCCGACAAATTCGAGATATTGAATTAATGCAAAGAATTCTTTTATTGTGCTAATTTTATTTTTGATTATTGTATCCTTCTCTTTTACAATAAATACAATATTTTGAAAACTATTGAACTGTGCGAATAGTTTTTTATTTGACTGTAATACCCTTTCCTCATACGTTTCAACCATCATCAAAGCTTGAAACTTTGAGTTAAGTTCGAAACACACCAACTTGTTTAATGATATAAAATTTGTTGCATTCCTGGGATAGTGTTTGCATCATGTATGTATGTACTTAGAATATAAAAATCTCTTTAGAACTTATGTGTACTACGATTATATTTGGAGACGTTTATAATTATTTCTATGCTGTAATTCCAAGAGCTGAATAGTCCTCGTTGTTCTAAGAACTTAGTGATCCATTTTATTCAAATCAGAATAACAGTGAAGTGTACATTGCAGTTATATTGGATGCAGAATTCATGGAGGAACTAAACAACTGGCTTCCTTGAATCCATAAGGTTTCCAAAAAGAGATCCGTGATTAAATTTTACCACTTAACAAATATAATCTAATTCGATAATACTACCAATGATTGGTAATATCCCATCTATGCTTCACGATGATAATCTTCAATCTTAGGATCTGATTTCAAAGAAGTTAAAGTAATTAAGCATACACATTTCCGAGCGATCATCGATCGATCGCTCCCTCGTAGCGCTTTATTCCCACATCCGATACGAAATGACTAATACTAATCGATCGAGAGATCATCAATTAATCAATTGTCTACAAGTACTTTAGATGTGTTACGACAACGATAAATGAAATTTTGTAGAAAAAAGGGAATAAAATCAACTGGACGTTGCTAATACTCGAGCAATTAATGGCAGACTGGTGTATGGATGATGCTTGTGCACCAAAGGTTTCCAAGAGGCTATTGTAATTAATTAATTGCCCCCTGGAATCATGCTACTCAAACGATGAAAACAGAAGCCGAGACATAATTAAGATCAGTAAATTAACGAGTTCTGCAACGAAGATGGAAGAATAGCCAAACGACAGTAATAGCTCTGGTCAGGATTACTGCAACGTACTGGCGTACATCCAAAAGAAAAATGAAACAAAAAAGGGTTTATGTGAAATTCGAGATTATTAACAGGAACAGACGTTGTTCGATTGGGAGAATTACAAAAAAAGCTGTCTTGAGACGCGGTCAAGTTAAATGAATATGGGCTAGTACCGGTGGTGCGCGAGGAGGAACTTGAGAGCGGATTTGGTAATTATGAAAGACTAAGGAACTTATAAACGACTACCAGGAAAGCAAGCGCAGATTATAAGATGTTGGTAGAGCAAGATCGAATGACCGACCACATAAAAACGGAGAAAGTAAAGTACCACCCGCGTGCTAGAATGTTATACATTTAATCTGATTGTAATTTGTAGTTATTATCGTAAATCAATTTGAATACTAAACTTATTTATTTGCATAAAAATGCATTCAGCAGTAATTGCAGCGAAGTCGAAGATAGAAATTAAATTCATATGCTCGATTTACATTTATGTGTTATTATAAATACACAAAAACAAGAAATAATTGAGTTGTCTGTGCTGAGCTGATTAACAATAGGAAGTACTAGTGTGTGTATTAGAAGCTTAGATATTGGAAATATGCTTTATGAAGTTCTCGAATTTTTCCTTTGAAGGGGGAGTGTGCAGGTGACTGAATATACTGAGCAAATAAATGATTAATGAGTTGCTAGAATTAAAAGCCTTGTTTGAATTATATCAAGATTTAGTAGAGACCGAACATTCGAAATTATCAATAAACTGATCAAAATATTAACTCAAAGTATAAAAATATCAAGAGCATTATTTTCAATTTCCCTACTGACTTGAAACTGTGAAAAATATTAAAATCCGAATATACGAGGGTTGATTCAAAAGTAATGTTAATGAATATGAACCAAGGTGATTAAACTTAAAAAAAACGTATTTATTTTTCAACATAGCCTCCTTACAAGTTAATACATTTATTCATCTTTTTTATATCCTTAGGAATTTTTTTTTGCCTTTACTCTCCCAAAACGCCTCATCAGTGGCCATCACATCGCTATCATCTTCAAATTTCTTGCCCCGAAGATATTGAGCCGAAGAAAGAGGTAGAAGTCACTGGGAGCTAGATCTGGCGAATAGGGCAGATGTTCAACCAGTTCGAATCCTGTTTCTTGAATTGCATCCATTGCAACTGCAGCCTTACGAACTGGTGCGTTGTCTTGGTGAAACAGCACTCCGGTTCGCAGTTTGCCGTGTCTTCATTCCTCAATAGTCTCCCGCAATCGTTTCATTTGGTCTACGTAGTAAAAGCCTGATATAGTGGCTCCCTTTTCCAAATATTCCACCATAATTTCTTCAGCGTCCAAAAACATGCTATAGCCTTCCCCGCCGAGCTCGACACTTTGAATTCCTGCGGCGTCGCTGAAGAAGGCCGCTTCCACGTCATTGATTGCTGTTTGATTTCTAGATCAAAATAGTGGATCCAGGTCTAAACCATGTCACGAAACGCGACAAAAAATTCTCCTGATCTGCATGGAACTTTTCGAGATTCACGTTCAAAATGTCGACTCGTTTCTTCTTTTGGTCGTTGGCTAACACTTTCGGCTCCCAACGTGCGAGGACTTTCTTCATATGTAATTCGTTGGTAACGATTCTTTGAACACTGCCAAACGAGATCGCTGTGACCACAGCTACATGCCTGGTGGTCACTTTTTGATCTGGCAACACGGTATCTTCGAATTTTTTCACGTTGTCTTCAGTGAGGGACGTGGACGGACGTCCTTCGTGGTGTTCACCTTCAGTGGATGTTTTTCCCCGCTTAAACTCCTTGGCCCAGCGTGCAACGGTGCAATATGAAGGAGCAGAGTATCTTAATGTTTCCACCAATTCGCTGTCTTTGGTAGACAGTTTTTTTCAAGATCAGTTCCTTAATGATAGCTCTAATTTCGTTTTTTCTCCATTTTGATGTCCTCTCTTCGACTATTCGTATTCAAATAAATGTACCTCCCTGGAATCGCGGCCCATAATTTTTTTTTTTATGCTGAAACCTAGAAGTAACCAATTATCACTACTTTTGGGTCAACCCTCGTACCTCTTCTACTGAAGAATGCAAAAAGGCAAAGTTGTTCCACTATAGCCCCTTTAGGATCTTGGGGAGCGAAAATGGTGGAGACTTCATCTTGCCCCTGATTTAACGTCCGCCCGCACTTATATATGAACTAGGGACCATACACGCCAGGAGCCAGTCTTCTACCCATCTAGTAGTGAGTGTATTTATCGTATAATATTTCTTCGAGGATTTTTTTTGAAAACATTCAAAAATTATTGAACACAATCAGCATGGAATTTTACATATTATTAAAAATTTTAGAACATAGACAATGAATCAAGTGTCATTGAATTCAAGGCCGTTTGAACGTACACGATATTCACAAAAAGCTGTATTCTAATTTGTCGATTAAAAAATGAGAAACAATATCAGATTTCATTTTGAAAAAAAAAAACGAAGTGAGATACTCATATACCAATACAAGGAATATGCAAATATAATATAAAAAAATGGTAGAATAAATCGAACTAAGTTGTAATTTTTATGAATCTTTAAATCACAAATGCTTTCACAAAAAAACGCTTTGACGGTACTCAGTTTGCCAAAAATAAAGAAACAAATAAGTAGTCCGATCTAGGGCCTAATGCAGGAGATAGCAAACATGCCGATTTCGCTTTGCTGCCTTCTATCTCGACATCTTTAGCATTTCTTTGGCATCCTGGCGTAAGCTATCATCCCACATATGATAGGACCTGCTTTGTTGTCTCTGCCCAATACCTGCCTACAGCAGCTTATTGAGCCTGATTTTATTAGTGTCCTTACTCATTTCGTTGTTCTTTATTCGGTGGAACCATGCATCGTCATCTCGGGAGCAAGTGAGGTCTAATTTCTCCGGTCAATATAATTTGGAGACAATGTTCTGCTGTGATAGGAGAAAATGTTCTGCTGTGATAGGAGAAAATTTGTTGAAAACCACAAAATTAAAGGAGCTAATTTTGGATAGAAAATTGTAAAAGAAGACTGAAGAGTCCAAAGTGACGTCTTGGTTTAGATGCAAACACACAAAGAACTGCAAATATAGCTATCATAGCTAAATACTTCATATTTGGAAATAGTCTGTCGATAATGGTCAGCAAAAAAACGCTTGCATGAATTCTTACAAGATGGGAAGGTATGACGTCAGTAAAGAGGAAAGATAAGTTTTTTTCATAGAGAACGCTCTTCGGGTAAGACGTCCAAACTTAGTCAAGTTAGGATACACACCGGTTATTTTGCGCAAATTCAAGTCCGACTTGTTTATGTCTAGTCACTTGTTTGTGCGATGAATTTCTCCATTTTTTTTTTGCTTTTCATCAACCCTCGCTGAATAGTGCGAGTCGAAGTGTTTAGTCCCATTTCCTGCAAGCTATAATAAACTTCGTGGAATTTGGCGCATTTCACAAACCAAATGTGTCTTTCGTCACGTTTGCCAATGCAATCGTTTGGAATCATGATTTTCGCTATCATTCCAATAATTGATAACACTGGTCTATAAAATTTAAACTTTTTTTGTCACACGAAAACTTATATCAAATTTTGTATGAACTATCATCATACCAAACAATAATATATACAGTTACTCCAAAAAGTATTCTCGCACTTGCTAGTAACGTAAAAAACTTGCATTAATAAATTTGCAATTGGAAGTATTGCATATTTATAACACATATTTATTTACTACAATATTATGTAACTATTATAACAATAACATTTCATTTGATGGAAATAATAATTACACAAAAAAACACCAAATTTAAGAACTATCCCCTGTTTTACATTAAAAAAGTATTCACATACTCTTGTTTCCACGAAAAACTTTGTAATAATGGCAGTTTATTAGTTAGTGACGTTGTGTAAAGCCGATTGAAGTGCCACAGATATCAGAAGTTGTATTTTTGAGTTGAAAAAAGTTAAATGAAAATTAGTGTTATCAAAATGAGTCGTAAAAAAGTGGAAAAAACTGAAGAGGAGCGAAAAATAATTAAATATATAAAAATAATTAAATAATATATAAATTAAATAATTAAATATAATTAAGCAACCTAAAATGCTGCGGAAAAATGGATCTTTGGTAAATCAAGCTTGGTTAATTGTCGACGGATTCGCTGAGAGAAAATTCATCAAAAATGCTGCAAGGACCGGTCGACCTAGAAAGCTTAAGGAAAAGGAAAGACGTGCTATTATTCAAAAAATTAAGAAAAAAAAGCCTATGATAAGTGCCCCAAAAATCGTTGTCCAAGTGGAAGAAGAAATGAGTGAAGAGGTATCGCCAGGTACAATAAGAAATGCTCTTTATGAAGGAGAATTTCATGGAAGAAAACCCTGAAGAAAACCGTTTATCAAAAAGGTGAATAAAAAGCAACGTCTCACCTTCGCCAAACAATATACAAATTGTACCCCCGAGCTCTGGAACAGACTTTTACATTCAGCGATGAAAGCAAATATAATATATTTGGGTCTGATGGAAAGGCTATAGTAGGGAGGAGGACCAGTACCGAATTGGATGAAAAAAATATTCAGCCCACAGTAAAACATGGCGGATGCTCCTTGCTTGTTTGGGGCTTCATGAGCTCCAATGGGGTGGGTGACTTGCATATTATAGACTGTACAATAGATAACAAAATGTGTATAAACATTTTAAAATAATATCTTCACCAAAGTGCTGAAAATATGGGTATCAAGGACAATTTTATGTTCACCCAGGACAACGATTCCAACCATTCAACACTGTGGCGGCTTTACAATACGCCAAAGTGGAACAAAACACCATCCCAATCACCGGACATCAACCCCATTGAACACTTATGGGATGATCTTGAACAAACAATTCGGACTCGAATTATTTCCAACACAAAGGATTTACAAAACGCTTTATTAGAAGAATGGAATCAGATTTCTAGGGAACCACACAAACACTGGTCAATTCAATGCCCAAGAGACTAGAAGCTGTTCTTAATAGAAATTGAGGGCCAACTAAATACTAAGTGATATAATAGTAAAATAAAATAATGAAAATTAATTAAATTTACTTTCATAGTTTGACGTGTGTGAATACTTTTTGAGTGTAAAACAAAGGATAGCTCCTTAATTTAATTTTTTGTTTCATTCTAACTTGCATCAAATGAAATGTTTGCAAAAAATTGCAGCAGTTGTAAATGGCCGAATATTGGCGTTGGTTCGAGTTATATTTAGGATCATTTTCTGATACAGACCAAATGGTTTTAAAATCCTCATCTTTTCAGCACTTTGTTTTAAATTCTTTTTGAAGATATTTAGGTAATAGCTATTATCCATCCTACCCATAGAATCCTACCATTTTCGACTTATAAGCTTTCGGCTCCAAAAGCCGTTGTATTTTACTTCTTCAAACAAACCGCCTCCATTCAGATCGAGGTAGGTAGGTTAATTTTTCATCTACAAAAATGATCCGTTTTCAGCAGTTTTTTGGTTCTTTTGCGTACTCTGCGACGGAACGTAATTTTACTATCACAAGTTTTGAGCTGTTGGATAATTTTCGTCAGCCAAACCTGCCTTCAAAACCCGAGTTTTTTAGAATATTTTTTACAGTCTAAGCCTGTTCTGCTAAATTCTGCACTTAACAGCTTTCTCTTGGCTCTAATTATCTGTTTTATTTAAAACTTACTTTCCTCGTTCACTTACTGAACTCAAATGGTAAATATTGGATATTCGAAAAATTTCGTGGTTATAGCGTAAGTTATAGCGTATTTAAAATGGAGAAAAAGAATGACAAAATTATTAAGGCGAGATTGGCTGCACAGGCTTGTGAACATTTTTTTTTGTGTTTACGGCAAGGATGCTATATCAAAATCAGCTGCCTGTAGATGATTTGTTCGTTGTAAAAAATTTAATGCCAAAGATGTTCCTCGCTCTGGTCGGCCAATAACTAAAAAAAAAGTGATGAAATAATCCCAAATGATCGTCATACAAGTAGTACAAGCATTGTTTAAAAACTAAACTTTCATAAATAAACAGTTTTAAACTATTCGAAAGAAGCTGGATACAAAAAGGACCTTGATATTTTCGGGTGCCACATTAATTGACAGTAAAAAGTTTAATGCGTTCAATTTTTATTTGCGAAACGTTGACGAATCGGAACGAAATCGATCCGTTTTCGAAAAGACTGATTACCGGCCATAAAAAATAGATAACTTATGACAATATCACTAGAGAAAAGTTGTGGTCGAAACGGAAGGAACTTGCACAAGCGGTTGCATAGCTTGGATAAATACAGAGAAAGGTGATGTTGTGCTTGATATGAATTTGGAAGGGAATCGTCCATTATAGCACTCAAGCACCTGTTCAAAGGATTGATTCAGAAATCTACTATTAACAACTGATCAGATTGACACAAGCAAGTCACAAAAACGGCCGGAATCGGTCAAGAGAAAAGACATTGTTTTCCATGATGACAACGTCAAATCACACACATCTTTGGCCACCTGTCAAAAATTAAAAAAAAATTTGCCTTGGAAATTTTGATATGTTCACCATATACAACGAATCTTGAATCTTTTCACCCAGAAGCTGTGAAGGGACAATGACTTTACCAGGAAGGTAAAGGCTTTCGATCAAAACCGCACACGTTTAGTTAACACAAAACGCCACGAACTTTTATTTATATTTAATATTTCATGTGCTGATAATTTCATACGAATTTCACGGTGTTTTTCCTTTCTCTCTGGAAGGGCAATTATTTGTTGCTAATTGATAAAGATTTTCTTATTGTGGTTAAAAATGGTTGTGTTATTGATTGCATTTTTATGTTACTAAAATATACCCTCCAAACCAGGCCCGTGCGCTAGGGGGGGGTTTTGGGGGTTCGCTTTTTGTGCAAAAAACCACGGATAGAAGTCGAAAATGTAAGTACTGAATTTTTCACAAGTTGAAATGACAAACCTGGTAACTCGAGTTCTATGAAGTTTCTATAAAATCCCTTATAAAATTTCCAGATGATAACAAAATTTCGGTTTTTTATAAATCAAGTCTTTGAAACTTATGGATCTCTATGAAACGTAGCTAATTTTAATAATGAATTTCATGAAATGTGAAAATTTTTCACAAAAACTTTATAAAGTAAAGAAAACCTTTATAAAGCATACCTGAATTTTCAAAACTCTCAAAGGGAACTGTGAAGTTCTTTTCACTCATATTGCTGACTATTGACTGCTATCGACTTCAATAGTGTCTTCTTTAACTAAACTAAAATCAGGATCTTGGTGAGGCTGTTGAGTTAGCCGATGCTGCAAAAGAAGAACTGACAAAAAGAAGAGAAAACGCCACAAAAAACTTCAGAAAATTTTTCGAAACTGTAAGCCAAATCAGCGAAGAATACGACATTCAATTGCGAAAACCAAGGACAGCTTCAAGACAAACGCAACGTTCTAACGTGCAAACTGATTCAGTTGAAGATTATTTTCGAATTACGATTTATATACCATACCTTGATTCGTTTGTAACACATTTACAGGACCGGTTTCTGAATCATCGCAATATTTTATCGAATTTCGCTTGCCTTTTTCCGAACAAATGAAAAAAATTTGATGAAGAGTCATGTGAAAAATTATTCGAACCCTACTCTTCAATTTTGCACGATGATTCGCGTGACGCATGGGTGAATGAAGTCATACTCTGGAGACGACGCATTATTGAAAAGGACATCAAAAATTCTCTCGAAGCCCTTAAAATTGGCAATGCAGACGCGTTCCCGAACGTACACCAAATGCTTCGCATTATGGCCATTTTACCCGTGACGACAGCGAAAAATGAACGCTCCTTTTCAACATTGCGTCGTCTGAAAACGTACATTAGATCGACAGTTTCTGAAGATCGGCTCAACGGCTTAGCCTCCCTCAATATACACCGTGAAATTGAGATAAATGTGCAAAAAATTCTGGAAGAATTTTTTTCGTTACCTCGAAGAATTAATCTGTTAAGTAATGAGAAATAAATATGAAGTTTTTACATGCAAACGTCTTTAAAATATAAAATAACAGTTTGTGTGTTTTTTTTACATATTATTGAAAAAAAACTTTTATTTCAAAACCCCCCCCTTAATTGATTTCTGCGCACGGGCCTGCTCCAAACTCTTGACATAATCTAAAAACAACATTCTCGATAAAAATACCACTGAACAATTTAGATTTTTTTAGCTGAGTTCATCGTACCTTAACTTTTTTATCCACTGTAATTTGGTCGTCTCACAAGACATACAAACATACATAGAAAGAAGAAAATAAACTCAACTTTGCAAACGTTCGCTGATGATTGGAAATCCAGTTAGCAGGAGCACGTTTGCGGAAGAAATTTTCGGTAACATTCGATTCTAAAACTGATTATATGTTGAGTATTCATTCCTGTCGTTTTATTAAAATTCTGAGCCAAATTAAACTTGCATTCAATAAGCGTTTCAATTTTTCCCAAATGAGAGGAAAATCCGTTGAAATTAAACGCATCGTAATTTCATACATCAAAATTCAAAATTATATTAAAATAACTAGCATAGATCAGTTAAAAATTCTATTGTATAAAACTAACAAACTCTTCAATTTTTGCAAGGGAACTCTAAAACTTGGTTTTCTCTTCAGGACTATAATCTTCAACGAATAAATTCCCATCTCATTAGCTACACATACGCTTTCGTAAATTATATTAATCACACAGCAAGATATCAATTTTCTTACACGCATTTTCCGAGGATCAAATTAAGGTAAATATTTGATAAATAATGTTCACATGGACACTGGTATAATGGTTTGCATCGTATCGATGCCGATAAACCTCACACAGTGATGTGCCATAACGGTCGCGATGATCGATTACGGATGAATCGTTCGTTCAGGAATAAACTAAAAGGGAGACATAATCGACCCCTATGGCACTCGAGATGAGATTCTAGAAAACAATCGATCGTGGCCGTCGGTTGTTTTCCGAGATATTAATTGAAAACAGATTTTGTTGTAGCGATATGATGGATACTGAAGGGCGTTAATTTTTTTCAGCTTGAAATCAAAGATGAGAAGGGGTAAGAATGCAATATTGATTTCATTTCCTAATGGCCCGGCCTTGATAAATTTAGAATCTAATGGTTGAATGCATTTGGTAATGATCAGAGATTATGCTTGATTTCGTACACATGTGGTTTTAGCTTTAAATAGCAAAAGTTGAAGTTTCGTTCCAGTTTTCGTGCTTATTTCAACATACATTCACTTTCGTTTACGAGTTTATTGAAAAAAAAACGAGAGAAAGAACATTAAATAGTCTGACAATTACTAAATTACTGCACTTAAAATACAATCGTTTCGCCGCAAGTCAAAATATCAGTGACCCGAGCTTCGAAAAAATACCCAAACCACACCAAACAATAGGAACATTGAAAGAACCGACAATTACATTAAATCGAATAACAAGAGAACATGAGTATATGTACCGAGTCCGAGTATTTATTATTGTTGGACATGTACTTGTTCTTGAATGTCAGCCATTGTACAACACTAGTCGACTGGAGGCTCTTCTAAGGCTGAAAAGGTTCACTTGGCCAGTCTCGGTAAGATTTATTTACTTGGCCAGATCGACACTAGGAGAATGCGACGCTTGTCAATTATAGCTGTGAATAATCTAATCAAGCATCATAAAATATACCCTAATTCGATTATGGTCTCTAATGGCAATGATAATGGTTGATCGTCGGTTTTGGTTCCATCTGTCCGTGTGCTGTAAGAATGAAAGATGAAATAAAAATGAACGCACCTACCACCATTATTGCAGCAGAGATTTGTTTGATTAGCTGAATAGATGTTTGTTTGTGAATTTTGGTCGAATAAATGGAATACAAGGATGTGAAACTGGGAGTTTTCTGAACTACTCATTTCAAGCTTTCTTCCCGGAGTAGTGTAGGCTTTTACTAAAATTCTAATTCAATTTACCCACCTACTGCTGATATATCTTTATTATTGTGTTCGGATAAAAAATAGATTCGGTAATGATCCGATGCATCTTCTCGAAAAACACTAGTACCCACGTCATTTCAAACTTAAACCCTACGTAAGATCGCTAATTAAAAAATCTCGCACAGATGTGAAGCAAAGAAAGTTGTGCGTGCAATTGCGATCATCAGCTATTCTATCGTTCTGCATTAGTAATCAACTCTAGCTGCATCTACAAGGCCTAGAAAAAGCAATCGATTGTTAGGTCAAAGGCTACCTATGCTCGGCAAAACTCAACCTCATCGCTATACAAATTAGCTGTAGATATCATAATTCCAAGGCTAGAACACTTCAAACCGAAATGCTTAGTCGATGGTGAATCTCTTATCCGAAAATTACTCCGTCATTAATTCTTCCAATGGATTCTGTCACGCTATGCAATTGTTTGGTAGGTGATGATCGCAATGATCATACCGACTATAGGGGAACCGAATGTAGAACCTTTCAAGATCATTCTTTGTATCGCATCTGTGTGGAATGTTGTGAAAGAGGCATTTTGTTGCGTCCACTTTGGATATGTACATATGTGATCAGTATCAGATCTCACGTAGATCCGCGACGGGACACATACGGGAGATGCGCGATCTCATCTCGATGCGATCTGGCTAAAGTGCGTGATGTGATGATCAGATCATTTGATGAACCACTGCTGGACTCAGTTCAATTCGAACCTTTCAACGAAAAAGTTGATTGACAACGGTCCACATCGCGTGTGTAGTTTCAGTCCCGGTGGTTATTTCTTCATTCTGTTTTTTTGATTATGGTTGTATTTATTTGAACAAACGAAAATTATAAGTTTGTGAAATCTCAATCAAATAATTAACAACTCATTTAATAAAAAAAAAACTGACGAAATACAAAAAAGTCCTTGATAAATTATGTTTTAAAATTTATCATTTGTGAATCGCTGTAGTAATTGTAACTCTGAGGCGAGATGATCAAGTGCGTTGTTTCAGTCTTATTGATTTCGGGGGTGGTGTGGTGCGATTTGGATTTCAGTGATGATAAAATTGTGAATAGAAATTTCAAAAGTGTTCCGACTACAATTAAAACGTACGAAAATGATACAGTCCTACTGCCATGCAACTACAACAGTAAGTGAAAAAATTAGGAGTGATTGATGTGGTTTTAATTTGTGAATCTTAATGATTAATTTATTTTTATTTGGCGTGATGAGTACATGTTTGTGCTAAAGTACATACAATACATTTTGTACACATGTAAATTGATATTGCTTTGTGTCTAATAAATATTTAAATGCAACACATCATAAATTTTATTTTGGCAAAGTTCTATTCCAAATATTGCAATTTATGGTAGAATTAACACCACGTATAGCATTGGAAATTTATTTGGAATCCGAAAAAAACTAATCAATTATATTTATCAAAGAAATTTTCAAAATTTCAATAAGATCGATGTATTAGTTTTTGAGAAATCGTGTACACCAATTTCGAAAAAACTGTTTTGAGAAAATTCTGTTAGTAGGAATAACATTTTTAGTATGAATAAAACGAAATATTTTTTTAAGTTACGTAAAATTATCGATTCCAGCTCTATAAAGCAAAGATTCTGCTGTAGCTGAAATGTCCAGGGCATCATTTTGCGGAATTTTGAATTCGGAT
Source organism: Nemotelus pantherinus (assembly GCA_963978885.1). Lineage (NCBI taxonomy): Eukaryota > Metazoa > Arthropoda > Insecta > Diptera > Stratiomyidae > Nemotelus > Nemotelus pantherinus. The sequence goes on along the minus strand of OZ022263.1, from coordinate 191,784,158 downwards.
TTTCTCAATTCTAGCTTCTCCAGTCAAAGTCTCAGCTAAGAATATAAGATGTTTATCGTCCTTCCGCGTGTACTCGTGACTATTATGGACAAGATTATTTTCCGTGTTGTGCAAAAAAAATTGACAGGGCTCTAATCCCTTCGTTGAACGTACAAGCGGTAACTAATGCATGTGATGATGTACAAGCGGCAACTAAAAGTAGAAGCAGCAACTAACAATTTTGGAACTAGCAAGAAGTATTTTCGAAGTGATTTTTCACATTAATTGATTCAGACTCTCATTATGATTTTGTGTGAAATCATCAACACACCGCTCTACAAGCACATCCTTGCTAAGCTTTTCATAAATAGGCTTAAAAGCTGATAAAACATTACTTGGCCATGGAGTACAATCGTGTTTGAATAATAATAAGTTACCCGTATAGCGCCCTTCATGCTTTGAAATGAATCACAATTTCGCTTTATTGCCAGTCCGTAATAAACATTTAATTTATCGATTAACTTACCTCTACCAGATAGAGTTTTTCTGTAATCGATTTACCTTTAATTTGTTTTTAATCAACAAATTTTTTTTACTAAATCGAGTAAACCAGTGCTAATTATTTTTCGCACGTGTCCAATGCATTCTTTTTTATTGATTTGAAAACTATTCCCTTAAGGTTTGGAGTCCATCTCGTATCATTGACTTAGAACAGGCCGTATTTTTCAAGTGACCGTTGAGATATTGCAACGATTGATGAAACTTCTATATTATCAGCGGGTCCTTGATGATTGGCAGTGCATTATTTTGTTTTTCTATGATCTTCTAGCCACTCTTCTTCTGCCGAATCTTTTCCATAGCCAATCGACGTGACCGCACTGGTATAATGATGAATAACCGCGATTTTTCCAAGTACCATCGCCTGATACAGTAACATCTGTCGTATTTTCAATCCCGTTTTCATCGCACATTAAGTTTTGTTCTTCTATTGCAGCTGAGGGAAAAGTATCTGAGCTAAGCAATCACAAAAGCCACGATATCTTTTCATTCTAATGTTCGCATAATAAAAATGAATCTGGCAATTTATTTCAGACGTCTTACCTATTTTATGACACGATGAAAAATGTATAGGCTGACAGTTTTACGCTCCACCATAATTTGGTTTTGAAATATATTTGCCAATTGTTTAAATACAACACACATTTCCTCTACATTTTCATCAGCCCCAGAACACGGACGATATAACTTTCCACCATTAGCCCCTTCAATCCTCTCGCGCACAAAGCATGTTAAAGCTGCCTTTACGCCATTTCGACCTCATTGTCAAATTGGAGGGGAACTACTTGGATTTGACTCGATTTGACAATGAGTAGCTAAAAAATTACTACCATCCCCTTCAATGTAAATCTTATGGGCATGTCCACTCCATTTCTACTACCTCACTGATTTTCATTTATATACATCTGACATGTGTTTCTCTTCTTGACTTTTAAGTTTTTTTATCGTTGCGCTGGCGAAAGATGCATTATTAGGATTGAATCACTCCTATTTTTTGTCTATATTTTCTTCTAATACTCGCTGCTTGATCAGCTGTAACTGAATGCGGCTGCATTACCGATAAAAATACACAGCGCACATTTATAACCTACAATACATAAAGTAGGGAAACCCTCAGAACAGAGAGATTCAAGCAAATGAAATAAGCGTATACATATACGAAATTTAGTGAAGCAATTTCACTGCAAAGATAAAATCATAAATAGAACAAATCAATAGAATTTCTGTCTCAGATTTTCCCTTTGGTTTCTCCACTACCCAAGTTCTACGAGCTTTTGGGTTGTTACTTGTCAAATTTCTGTAAATATGGCCTCAGGGAGATAGTAGAAATGGAGTGGACATGCCCATAAGATTTACATTGAAGGGGATGGTAGTAATTTTTTAGCTACTCAGTCAAATCGAGTCAAATCCAAGTAGTTCCCCTCCAATTTGACAATGAGGTCGAAATGGCGTAAAGGCAGCTTTAACATACTTTGTGCGCGAGAGGTTTGAAGGGGCTAATGGTGGAAAGTTATACCGTCCGTGTTCTGGGGCTGATGAAAATGTAGAGGAAATGTGTGTTGTATTTAAACAATTAAAAAAAAAATGCTCTCTGCTTCATTGTCTACCGGTTTTATCACGATAAACAAACGATAAAAAAAAAACAGTTAGAATAAGCTTAACTTTGGACTAACTTTGCCTCGGTTTTTTGGATATCGGTTCGTTTGTCAAGCGCCGTTCCGATGATTGCTGGCTGGTTTGCACATCATAATCATAAACTGCAATGACGCCATCACATACTCGATTATGATGCTTCATTTGAAGAAAACTGAGGTCTTTTGGAACGGTTCGAGCTTCGAGGCCTCTCATGCCCAAAACATCAACCAAAATAGTCCGAAACGATTCACGAGATATGTTAACTTCACGATCTAGCTCTCTGAGACTGAAACGATGATTATCCAGCATTAATTTCTTGACTTTATTGCTATTTTCTTCATTATTTGAGGTTGAAAGCCATCCAGAACGAGGCGCATCGTCAACGACTTCATAACCATCTTTGAACGTTTTGTACTATATAAATGCTCTTGTTTTTAATACAAAACACTCGCCAATTTCGTTAGCTGTACAAATTTTCAAAAACTCTCATTGATCGATGGGACAGCTGATAAGTTCGCGGCCTAAGACTAAAGACAGACGACACAAGTTAATGATCATTAGCACAATGATCATTGAACGCTAATGATAATTTGTTTGGAGAGTGACACACGGTTATTTGAATGAGGTTGTTTAACAGCTGTAGGTTTGGATTTGGAATTATTTTTGCGGGATGATTAAAATTGAACAACTTTTTATTAACATTAAAAATTTTAATCTACATTGAAAATTCTATTTTTGACAAAGTGGTTTCGAAAGTATGCACTGCCTCTCATCAGACACCAGCACACAGTGCATACTTGACTGGCGTGACCACTTGCAGGTGGAAATCATTACATTTTCATTTATGCTAGTTGTGACAAATTTTAACATCTCCGACTTATATCCATGGATATAATTTTACTTAGTAAAGGTAATTGAATTTGATCACGGTTCCCTTCTTGTCTATAAATCAGCATAGACAACGTATATCATTTCTACAGCATCGAAGCCGAGCATTATGAAACGGGAAACTTCGATCGTTTTTGCGGAATCAGCCTCCGAAAGCAGAATCAATTTGGAATTATTTTTGTATATTAAAATGTAGATTAAAATTTTTAATGTTAATAAAAAGTTGTTCAATTTTAATCATCCCGCAAAAATAATTCCAAATTGATTCTGCTTTCGGAGGCTGATTCCGCAAAAACGATCGAAGTTTCCCGTTTCATAATGCTCGGCTTCGATGCTGTAGAAATGATATACGTTGTCTATGCTGATTTATAGACAAGAAGGGAACCGTGATCAAATTCAATTACCTTTACTAAGTAAAATTATATCCATGGATATAAGTCGGAGATGTTAAAATTTGTCACAACTAGCATAAATGAAAATGTAATGATTTCCACCTGCAAGTGGTCACGCCAGTCAAGTATGCACTGTGTGCTGGTGTCTGATGAGAGGCAGTGCATACTTTCGAAACCACTTTGTCAAAAATAGAATTTTCAATGTAGATTAAAATTTTTAATGTTAATAAAAAGTTGTTCAATTTTAATCATCCCGCAAAAATAATTCCAAATTGATTCTGCTTTCGGAGGCTGATTCCGCAAAAACGATCGAAGTTTCCCGTTTCATAATGCTCGGCTTCGATGCTGTAGAAATGATATACGTTGTCTATGCTGATTTATAGACAAGAAGGGAACCGTGATCAAATTCAATTACCTTTACTAAGTAAAATTATATCCATGGATATAAGTCGGAGATGTTAAAATTTGTCACAACTAGCATAAATGAAAATGTAATGATTTCCACCTGCAAGTGGTCACGCCAGTCAAGTATGCACTGTGTGCTGGTGTCTGATGAGAGGCAGTGCATACTTTCGAAACCACTTTGTCAAAAATAGAATTTTCAATGTAGATTAAAATTTTTAATGTTAATAAAAAGTTGTTCAATTTTAATCATCCCGCAAAAATAATTCCAAATTGATTCTGCTTTCGGAGGCTGATTCCGCAAAAACGATCGAAGTTTCCCGTTTCATAATGCTCGGCTTCGATGCTGTAGAAATGATATACGTTGTCTATGCTGATTTATAGACAAGAAGGGAACCGTGATCAAATTCAATTACCTTTACTAAGCTGTAGGTTGTTTGAATTTAAATGGTATTATTTTGACAGTTATTGTTTATCGAAACACATCAAAAAATCAGAAATTAGTACAAGTTTTACTGCGAATGAGCCTTTGTGTAAAATTATGGAAATTTTACACAAAAAAAAAGTTTAATCACGATAAGGAAAAAAATATAAAATGTTCAGGTATTGAAGAAGAGAATACGAAGAAATGTGCAAAAAATTAAACATTTGAATGCCATATTATAATATATTCGAAATAATATGTTTATGTTTTTGACAGTTAGAAACTACATTATTTCAAATGAAATTTCCCGAATTTCCCCAGTAAATTTCATAATCTTCTCCGTAGATGGTGCGACAATCGATAAGAGCAAATGAGCATTAGCTTCCAAATGATAATTTGTAGAACCTCATTGATGATGTTATAAATGATGATTAACCATGACACACGTAATGGATAATGATCATTGGGCTCAAATGATAATTAAATTGTGTCGTCTGTCAAGGCTCTAAGGCACTTAATGAATGAAAAGTATAATTTCTTTTTCAATGGAATTTCTCTTAATTAAAAATACACTTTTCATACTGTGAATATAATACCTGAATATAATACCTGCTGAAAAAATATTCTTTCGAATTCTCTTGAAAATTGTTTTCTACGGCCGCCTTCAACATCCGTCATCCGAAAATATGCGTTCCCGCAACTCCCTATGTAAATTTGAAAAAAGGAAAAAGTCACTAGGACCCATGTCCAGACTGTATGGTGAGCGGTCAATTTCTGTGAATCCAATAGCTTTCAACGTATCCTTCGCAACCCGAAAGATGTGAACGGGTGCGTTGTTTTGCAGAAACAGCACTCCACACGGCAACTTGCCACTTTTCTTCTGTACGACTGCCTCACGTGCCTGACTCAGTAAATTAACGTAATACTGGCCGTTCATTTTAGTCTCTTTAGGCAAATAATCAGTTAATAAAATTCCCTCCCTACCCCAGAATATGGTAGCCATAATCTTCGGCGTCGACTTTTCTACTTCGAATTTCTTTAGTGGCCTTTCTTCCTTTTAGTCCACTGCATCGACTCTTGTTTGGACCCGGGATCATACTGATAAATCCAGGTTTGATCAACGATCTCAATGCGGTTATAAAATTCATCTAAATCACACAGAATTCCAAAAAATCTTTTACCCAAATCGTACAATTTTTTTTTCATTTGCAAATGTTGATGTAAAATTTCTCTAACTCGTTCTTTGCTAATCTGTAGTTCTTCTGCTATCTGCCACAATTTCAATTCTTCGATTAGCCAGCACTAATTTTTCGAATTTTTGGACATTTTCTTCGGTCACGATCGTCCCTAGGCAGCCCGGGCGGGGGTTGTCTTCACAGTTCTCTCTTCTTTGTTGAAATAGCCGAGCCCATTTTTTTCATCGTATATGAACGTGCAAAGTCCTGAAAAACCAATGGCGTCTCTTCAAAAATTTCTTGCGGCGTATATCCTTTTTTAAAAAGGAATTTAATCACAGCGCGATGCTCCAAATTGCAAGAATTTCCTGTTTCCGTTGACATGGTGTTGTTGCTTGTTCGAGGGATGAGGTGTTAATTAACAAAATATAGAAAAAATCTGTTATATCTGTTATTTATACAAACAATGAATCACACAATTAGTGTTATCAGTAACGAGATGATGAGCCATTGCTAAGTACCTAAGGCCGCGAACTTATCAGCCGCCACTCGTATCTTTCCATAGTTAAAATCGTCAGACACTACTGAACCAACTTCTGTTTTTGGCTCTTGTAATCAAACTAAATGTCAGATCGCTATCAAACCTCGCGTCTTAATGCATTACGAGGCTACCAAGTGGCGAAAATAAAAACATTAAAAAACAAATAACGCCGGCGATTTGAGAGATTCCTTCCCGAAACTTATTTATCAGAGTCTACATTACTCGTGCGGCTTCTACTAGAATCTAATTTTGTTCAAAAATAAGTAAAAGAGCGCTTGAACTGCTAAAAACAATGATTCGAACCAATTTTACTGTATGCCCATCACCAAATATACTAGCTATGTAGAGAACATACTAAGCATTTGATATTGTTCTATTTAAAAATATCGAGAAATTCATCATAATATCAGTGCTAATATAAATAGATCTTTCGAATGTTGCCCCGAAAAATACCATAACGATCTCTTAGTAAACATCATCTTCACTGTACTGTTTACATCATAAGCTGCCATCGGCCTGAAAACTCAAAAACTATGCATCATTAACTTGTCTGTCCCTTCTCTTATATTTAAAAAAATTAAAATCATCTGTCCGCAATTAGTAACCACTTTATATTGTCATTCTCAATCAGTACCTTATTTTCTCCTTTACATAAAATCAGTTAGTTACTTTTTTAGACTCATTCAATCTGTCAGCCCCTTGTCAAAAATTTGGAAACAGGTGGATGATAATTAAATTTTAAAAATCAGATCGAAAACTATCGTAGAGTCGATTTCTGTATTAATATAAAAATAATATTGTTTGTAAAATTATTTAATTCAATCACCGAAAATTGCATCAAAATTCAATGAATCTTCGATGTGATCTGAAAGTTTGAAAAAATCAGTAAATTGAAAATGTTTTCACGCTCATTGTGATTCGACTCAAATGCATTAGGATCGGATCTCTTTCAGCTTCTAACTTCAATGACAGCGAAGGTAATGGAAAGTAATAAATAATAGAATAATCCATGAGCAACAATGATCTTTTAGTTGAAATTTAACCTGAGACACCCACCAATTACGGGGATTATAGTGCTTAATCTGGTTAACATGGATGAATTTAGTATGGAAGTCAATTATTTAATCAAGAATATCCATTCGATTGGCTTACTGGGAAACGATTTGAGTAGTAAAATTTATTTTTAATGGTTAGTCGATAATTAGATTAGATGATCAAATTATTCCAATGGCTTATTTTTGATGTTTTTCTATTGATAAAAATCAAAGATAAGCCCATGAAATTGTATTTTCGAAGTTTCACCGGAAAATGGGGAGTTTTTGATATAAATTTTGAAAAATGTTTTGATGAAATAAATATTTAATAGTGTTATACTTAATATATGTACATTAACAGGACTTAATGAAGAAACTATATAATTATTTAACATTTTTTTAACTACAACATCAGTGATGTCACCGTCGAAAGATATTTCTGAAGTAGAAATGGGGGAAAATATGTAGTAAATTAGGGCTTTTTGTAGTAAAATTTCAAAATCAGTTTCCTTTAAATAAAAACGTAATATACTGGTAAAATCTCTTTTCTAGCCCAAAGATAACAAAACTATCAAAGGAAAAAAATTTCTGCGATTTCAATAACAAATGAATTTTTCAGTTCTATAACAAATAACAGTAAATAAATCATTGTTTTTCTAATACATGTGTACATACATAAATTTCTTACTTCTCTACATAAGAACCTTCAAAAAATTTAAACTTGCTGAAAAAATGTATCAAGTAATTTGAAGGTTCATATATTTTTTCGTCGCTTAATAGTTCTCTATCGAACAAAACCGATCAGACTGTTTGAATACTGAGTTTGTTTCATTTATCAGTTTTAAAATTCTGCATTTCAGAAAATTTTCTCTCCGCTGCTGCACTGCTATGTGGCAAAGATAAAAGTGTAAGCACATTTAGTGAGCTAAATTCTTAAAGCAACTTTGCTCTAAAACATTTTTTTTCTACTCAATTAACTCTAAAAATTTACCACATCATCACATTGATCATATTTAATATTACTGCTAATTAGCAATCACCATTCGTTGTTTAGAGTTTCTAAATCACATTTTGTTTTAAACGGAAAAGCACGGAAAATAGGAAGTATAGTACATATGTGTAATCTTCAATATTACATTCTCGATACAATATGTAGTAGATTTCATAATTTGAGTAGTGAAGTCGCAAAAACGGCAAAGGCCGAAAAAAATGTAGTAAATTTGCTACAAATGTAGTAAGGTGACAACACTGCTACAACTGTATCGGTTGCATTTAGTAATTTTTGCTTTCTTGCTAACAAGGCTATTTATTTCGTAAAATTCGAAAATTGCGCATTTTTCCTCCTGCGTGAGCCCTGTATCTCCAGAATTTATTGGGATCATACCCTAGTAAAATAAGAAATGCCTGGTCGTGGGTAGATTTTTTGATTAAAAGTTTCTGTTGTCTTGGGAGAAATATGCGCTGAAAATCTGAAAAGTTAAGGAACAGATAATCTGTAAAAGCTTGGGATACCGTGGGAACCCAAACCTTCCCAAAATCGATTTATAGTACAGACCTAATGATTCGAGACTTGTGGACTTAAAATGTAGGGCAGGATTCAGAGACTCAGAAGACTATTCGAACTTTAACCAACAACTATTTTTTGCCCTTCTAAAACTAAAGTTCGGCTTTGATATCGTTATTCTGTCATTAAACCAAAACCAAACCAAAAGGTGGGGCATATTTCCCCTCTTACTACCCCAAGCTCACAAACAGGTGAACTGGCCTTGGCCGATATGTGTTTGCTAAATTAGATTCCAATGCAATGATTTCAATATTTATTTGCATTTTCTTCATATTGCTGCGGATAAGTCAACATTTTAACCAAAACAAAAACAGTTTTGTTGAAACACGTCAATAATGTGGACAAAAACTAATTTTGATTGGTGGGTTGAAGCAATGTGAAAATCGACAGGGATTCAGCTTAATTGGATTTTACTTCCGTAGGCCATTTACTAATAATATAGTGTAAAGATGTCAGGCTAACAAATTATTTTTTTTGGTTACCCATACTAAAAGACAAAGATAAATACAATTAGACACGGGCTTGAAGAATGTGGCGTCAAAAAACAGGAGCACAAAACCCAAACCGCAACTAACAGAAATACAAGTGCAAAACAGATTGAGTTGGGCGCGGGAGAATTTGGACTACGATTGGAGTAAAGTAACATTTACCGATGAATTGTCTTATTTTCAATTACAAAAAGAAGGCTTGGGAAAAAAGCGGTGAGAGATGGTTGCAACGTACAATTAAACTTCCAGCTAAAGTGCATGCTTGTGAAAAAGGATTCGAAACGTTAATTGCTTTCATCAGAAATCTGAATGCTAAATTTATACAAGAAGGGATTGCCGAAGTCTGGTAAGTTGCTGTTTGGACTCCAAAGCAATGACTGGATTCTCCAAGAAGACAACGATCCCAAACACCGAAGTCACCTCTGCAGATATTGAAAGGAAGGAATTGGGGCTACAACATTAGACTGGTCTTCGCAAAATCCAAATGGGCATCCTAAAAGCGAAAGTATATTAACTACGCAACTACTTACTGATTCAAAGTTGAAAACAAATTTGGAGAGGCCTAATTGTGGATACGGTCGGCTGCCGTTGGCTTGGTTTATTACTAATCAAGGCCATGGAAAGCAGTCGTTGAATAGTATTGAACAAGGAAGGCTGTGGGCGCTAAGGGCCTTAAGCGATCTTGCGAGCGCTAAGTGGTTAAAAGTAGGGAAAGAAAATTTATCAAATTTCGAATAGCAATGTCTTCGCACGTAGTCATTAACTCATTATGAAATTCACAGGACATATTGATAAGCACGAGCAAAGTGCTTGTGTAATTTTTCATGGATGTGTGAGCAACCCTGTCGCTATGGCGGGTAAGTAAACAGAAAGCCTTTAAATCAACGACTCTGCTGATTTTTTTTTTCTTTTTACAACAAAAAAATGCAGTTGTTTTTTTTTTACAAAAAATGTCTACAGAACCAAATTTTGAAATTCTTCGTTGTTCAAGAATGGTAACCCTTCATCAAATTAGCTCTATTTTTAGCACCGGAAATTTGTTTTCGCAAGAACTCAAGATTGAATAATCAGATTAATATGAAATTCACAGGATGCATTGGTCTTAATTTAGGACCAGGTTTGATAGAAGGATTTTAAATTGATGGCTACCCTCTGAAAGTGGCGCCATCTTGAAAAATTGCTTAGGAAAAAAAAAAAAAAAATGTCCCCTACAAATACCGACTCAGCAACCAGATTTTAAAGAAATTCACACAATTTCTGGACCTTATTCTAAGCCAAGTTTGGTAGACGTTTAATTGAAAAATTAAGATGGAGCTGCCAGCTATGGTAATTTTTGTCTCTTGAATCTCTAATGTCTTAATTTTAGCCTCTTTCGAAATGAATTTTATAATATTATAATAATATTTTTATATGATAATAGATTTTCAGATGAATTTTCATTGTAAACTAGATATTTCATTTTATGCGAAGCAAATCGCATAAAAAATAACAGATTAAATTTAAAAGCAATATAATTCGACATAGCTTCTCAAACTGTAACGTATTTTCTCGCCTTTTTTTTGTTAGGAAAAATACGAAAAAACGACGTCATCATATAATTTTAGTTCTAAAAGTAGTCTCCGATTAGCTACAGCTTCTCAAAATGTTTCTAAAAATGGTTAAGTAAACGAAAATGGCGAAAATGGAGGAATCGAGGAATTTTTTTTTTTTTTTGGAAAAATGCGAAAGGAAATTATAAATTTTACGGCTATAACGGCTCCATTCTTTTGTATTTTAGCTAATTATTGTATATTTTTACATATTGGCTTATTGGCTTATTATTGGATTTTATCTATAGATTGTTTTCGTTGTTTGAATACATGTATCAGTTTGAATACATGTATTTCTCTACGTTTGGGGCTCTTTCTGGCGCTGACAGAACGTCATAAACTTTGTTCGGCGTGCATGCAACACTATTTTCTCAGCTTTTTTTTATCTCTGCCGCTTTGTACATACGACACGACCCTCATCACTAGACATATACACGACTTTCGAAGTAAAAACGACGAAACGACCTAGCTACTTACCGCACAACGGTTCCCTTTGTCGACTAACAAAGGAAGAAAAGATACATCCTTCGCTTTATTGTCGAGTCACCCTCTTTAATCGACACCTGGGATTAGATTTGATACAATCATATGATTTGTAATATTGCCCTACTGCATTTTTATGCGTCCGCTTCCTGAGTTTCGGTTGTAATCAAAAGATTTCGATGCATTCGCTCGAATCGAATCCGTTTTGCAAACAATAGATATAATGGAAGTTATTCATGGATTTTTCTCCTCAAGTAGGTGAAATCGTTTGAATTTGTGCGTTAATATTGTTATGCGTATATGCATGATGATTATGGTGTTGGTTTGTTTTGTGTGTGCTGTGCTGGTGAATTAAAATCTCTCATTAAAATCAAGAAACTAAAAAATTCCATCACATTTACTCTTCCTGTTCTCATAAAAACGATGATGCACTGAAATACGTTTCTCAAGTAAATCTTTGAAAATCAGTCAAATGTACCTCTTTTGAGTAATTCCAGTAGCCAAATACAAGATGGGGTAAAAAGAATAAAACAAAACAAAAAGCGAACCACAAATGACAAGGTCAATTAAATGCCAAAACTTCATCAAATTGTTTTCACGCAAAAATAACTAACGGATTCGAAGGCACTTGAAAAGCGCCGGTTGTTGTTTTTCAACCTGATTTATGTTTCCCAGGAGGATCATGCTCTGTTGCCGTTGCATTTGCATTCACAATACAATCACATCACATATATCTTACTTTGTTTTGTTGTTATTCACGGTTTTTGTTAAATTTTGCAGTGCCCTCCCGGTATGTGCGATGGCATCGTGACGATTTGCTCTTGGTCGATTCCCGGCGTCCCGAAATTCTACCACCGGAACGTGTTCACCTGTGGACCAACGGAAGCTTGCAAGTATCTCATGTACGAGATACAGATAGCGGTGATTACTATTGTGAAGTGCTAGCGGAAGGAGGGCGCCATGCAGTGCAAATTCACGCCATCGAAGTGCAGTATCCGCCCAAGGTAGTAACATCGCCCAGCGGGGTCGTTGAACTGCCGGTTGGAGCTGTTTTTGAAATTGTTTGCGAAGCGCTAGGATACCCAGTTCCTATTGTCACGTGGCGGCGAAACGGTATCGAAGAAGCCAGCGAGAAAATGAGCAATCGGAGGCGGTTGCTGGTCGAAGTGGAATCGCGAAATATGGCTGGACCAATTGAATGCATTGCGAATAATGGTGTTGGACAGTCGGTGGTGGACGGTATTCATTTGAATGTTTTGTGTAAGTAAAATTATGTTGGGGCTTGATTGACAAACAAGTGGTGAATTTCAGCGAAAGTAGTAAAATCAATGCAGATAATTAGCTATGCTTTCTTGTGACATTCTATACCACTGTCTTTAAACTTGTTCATGTGTACTGGTCAGTAATATGTTCTTGCGTAACATTAGCTACCATTGCACATTCTACTGCCTACAGGTGCAATAACATTTCATTCTAATAAGAATTCTTTGTTTTTTTCTTCTCTTCTTTTCAAACTACAGTTAAGCCGGAAGTAAGAGTGGTAATGAATGTCGTTCACACGAAGATTGGTATGCGAGCGCATCTCGAGTGTCTCGTTGAAGCAGCTCCGCTGGCCACAGTCCATTGGTTCCATCACGGCGTCCCTGTGATGCCCGACTTGCGAATCGCCCGCCACGATACCGAGCTACTATCGAATCACTCGTTGACTCATTACTATACCGAATCGAAGCATATCTTGGTGATTAGGAAGGTGAAAGATCACGACTTGGGGATGTACGAGTGCCGGGCGGAAAATCGCGTTGGCTTCAAAGGTGAGGCGATCGAATTGACCGGACGACCCATGGCGTGTGTGTTCAAAAGTTCGCCGGCTGCCTCCACGCCCACCGCTCATAATCTGATCTGGCAGACGGAGAGCTTGTCGCCGATCGTCGAGTACAAATTGAAATTTCGACAGGTTCCGGCAGGTGAGCGTGTAGAATTGCCTATTTTCGTTTCGATTTGATCTTAATTAATTCGTTGGATGTATTGTTTTGCAGGAAATGTGACGCCACAGAATCGATTTTTGAATGTTGGCTGGAACGAACTGACCATTCCATCTGAATTTTCTGAAGGTAAGATTATTTGGGGTATCCATGTATACTTTAATTTTTTGTAGGCGATTACTTCATTTCTTCAAATCTCATAACTCGAACGAGCGAAACAAACTAAAGCAAGTTAATATTCATTCAATCGCTCTACGGTTTTTTGTTTGCTACAATTTCACGCTGATCGTTAGCTGACCTACAAGATCTTGAGCTACCGACAACACGAGCGACATTTAATCTTCTAAACGTTTGGAATGATTATGTCCATGAGTAAACTCGCATTGTGCATGACACACATGATGCGGATGGCTACGTATATGGGTGTCCTAAACCGCAACTATATTTCAAGCCAACGTGATTCTGCTTTGGCGGAGGCGACTTTAATGAGCAAAGAATTGTTCACTTAATTAGTTTGTAGTTTACCCTATATTTCATGATCAGTCAGATTAAAAATGTATTTGATATTTTTTTTGTGAATCATCTCAGTCTTATTACTCGAAAAAATTGGATCTACAGGAGTCAGCAGGTTTCTGATATGTGTTTCTTGTATGTGTGTAAGAAGAAGACGGTAAAAATGTTTATGCAATCTTTTAGTCCAGTAGTAATTATCTAATGTCTATGTATACTAGGCGACATAATTCATCGTACACCATCTTAAAATATTATTTCAACTAACTCGGAATAAACAGTATAAACGGAAAACATTACAAATAGAAAATTTTATGTTTCTGTAAAGCTTTGTACAAATGAAGTAATTAATTTAACTAAAACTCTTAGCGACAAAAGTCATCGTACGACTACTTTTATAACAGGGCATTTGTTAGTCGGCAAAACAACAGCAGTTGGGCCTTTTTTGTTTTACAGAATTTCCAATTTCAAAATACATCGTTGTCGTAGCGCTACAGCTCTTCTCGGGATTTGGCCCCTTGCAGAAAACGCCTCTAATTTCCTCGGTTCAACGAACATATTCTCCAAAATTTGAAATCCAAGCAGTGATACGCAGTTTTCGTCGACAGAGTGGGACCAACGTTTCCTGGGTTTTATCACCAGCCTTCGAATCTCGGCTTTTCCATCGAATAACTTTTTGGGTATTCGATATTTGTTCATTGACTGCACATGACCAGTCCATTGCAGTTTCCGCAGATTGATGGCCGTGGGGACATCTGGATTGATAAATATTTCGTACAACTCATGTTTGTACCTTATTCGTCATCGACCGCTCTCCCGTTTTGCTTCAATTATTCGCCTAAGGACCAGTCTGTCGAAGGCGTTCAACATGTCTGCGGATGCTTGTGTGAGGATCAATGTTGCGCAACCATAACACAAGACAGGAATTATTATTGATTTGATTCAATCATGTTCCACAATATTTGCATTCCTTGTCCTATTAAATCTGAAAATAACTCTATTAAAAACAATGCACCCATTTAAGCTAATACTTTTCTTTTATTTTGTTCACATTTTTTTAGGCCCCATGCACACTACTTCTTACAGTCTTCGTGGCCTACAACCAGCTAGCGTGTATGAAGTTGCAGTAATGTCACGCAATCGTTATGGCTGGAGTGACAATAGCAAAATAATTCGATTTGCAACAGGAGGCGAAAGTATTGAAGCACTAGTTATTTGGAAAAAAAACTCAGCTCAAAATATTTATTCATATTTCAGTTCAATTGGAAAACTATTCGACCGAAAGTGACATTCATTACGACGATATCGATGAAAATCTCATTACAGACTTGACAACGCACAATGAAGATTATATTCAGTATGCGAATATTTGGCCACATTATAAATCATCGTCGAATGGAGTTAGATGTAGTGTTTTTGTTATATTTGGTGCAATGTTAAGATTTTTATAAGTAAAAAGAAAATTTGATAATTTAGTATGTTTTAAATTTTTATTGACTTACGGGGGCAAAACGATGTGGGGAGAATTCTTCGAGAAAATTCATTTTCGGTAGAAAACTTTAGTTTTATGCAAAATTATAAAATGAGGTGACTTTCAAAGTAACAAGGGGTATAAAGAGACAAGGAGAAGTTGCTAGCATGTGTAACGAAGACACATGGTGCTAGTTGGCTACAATTTGAATTGAAATCAAAGCTGTCAATCGAATTGATTTGTAGAATAACTAAAGTTTTATATTACTAGTCATAGTCTAGGTATTCATACTGCTCGAACGCCGAGTAATATGTTTTTCAAGTGAAATCCAGCCTATCTATGGTAAACAGCAATCATTCGTTTCTTACTTATATTACCTATTGTTATAAATAGGCACCACCGATTCAATCAACTGGCCTTAATTACGGATTTATTTTTCTAGAATATAAATATTTAAAAAAAAAATGAACGACTAAAATGTGTTACAGAAAAATACATAAATAAATTATGCATCTTCCGCGTTGGCTAAAAACGACAAGAACTCTGTTATCCTCGTTTAGAGTCTCTCAAAGAAAAACACAAATATTCAAACATTCAAGTACGTATAGATTTGTTTTGGCTGTTAAATTAGTTTGTGTCTAGGGTGATATATTCGCCGGTTGCTTCAAGCATTAATCATTTTCGCCGCAAGTTTCATTCATTTAAGTAAACATTGCTTTTGTCATTCAAGTTGCTTGATTATTTTATAACTATTTTATAAACACTTCCTTTCCATTGTTACCCATTCAATAGCTTTGGGTGCATAATGCTTTTAGTTTTTTTAAAAATACCACTAAGCCAAGACACGACGTACAGCCACTATCTGCAATTGGAAATCACTATGAACAATATGGCATGTGAATCGGCTAAGAAACTCACCACGGTATGTGCCGTCTACAGTATTTCACCGATTTCACCATTCAAAGTGCATAAGCAGCTGGTTTTAAGTGTCCTGCTGTTTTATAATTTCTTTAAGGACAACGTGGTTTGAAAAATGATGACTTTTCAGGTAAAATGGAATGTTTAAATTGTGGTGCGGTTCTAAATTTTTTTTTTTTTAATTTCAGGGCAGAAATGAACAGTAACACGAGCTTCCATCATTGAGCGCAATCCTGTCCACCGGAAGTGACGTAGTACGACACATGGTACACGTTTTGTAATCTATAAATAATATACTTCTTTTTCTACATTTTGGCATACTAATAGCAGTAAAGATCGAAGGAAATCTCTACAAATCATAAATTTGCCACTGAATTAAAAAAAACTCCAAAGAAAGACAGGTGCATGCGATGAATGAGCAAAACGGAGCTGTAGTGTAACAATTTCACCATCAACAGCGGGCGTCGCAACGTCACGGGCGCTTGCTGTAGTGTAAGTGAGTCAATAATCTAGAGAAAGTGGAACAAACGCGTGCGACCGTGCATCAAAATATAGGGGAGCACGAACGATGACGAGAGAAGCGCTAAGCTAATGTTCCCGATTCGAAACAAAGTGAGACCCATTCAGCAGTAGCCAGATCCGAGCTCGGTCGGTAAACGTTGGGTAAACGTGCTCTGGGAACATGGAGAGCACACTACTATTCTCCCCAGTTTGATGGAGTCCCCCCTAAAACATGAATGCAGTCCGCATGGCCGTAGAAGTTGTCAGCGCAGTAAACAGGCGCAAAAGCCCGTTGCTGGTACGTTTGCTGTTTGTAGCTGAAGAGGCTGAGCTGAGATTTGGTGCTCGAATTGGAGCTTGGTCTCGCATCTGCCTCTGCGTCGTGAGTTTTGTGTTTTGTTGATTTTCGTTATTCGGTTTGTGCTGCGGATCGTGGCTGTCAGTCGCGCTTTTGATTTTATTGCGTTCAATTGGTCGCTCGCCAACCGTCATCGACACGCTGCCGTTGTCGTAATTTGTGCTGCGCATGTCCCACGCCGCCCTTTGACGACGCCACTGAACCTACGACAAGTGACAACCACCCCCGAAACGTGCGTGTGGGGCAAGATTTGTGACGTTTTCCCATGATTTTGTCAGTTTTCTCTGTCAATCACTGTGAAAATTCGTTTTAAGTTTTTTTTAGCGCTTCACGTTTTCCGGACTTGTGTTTTCGTTTGGTAGGGCCAGCCTGCGGGTCATTACCTAAACAGTGTTCTAATTCGATCAGATCCTTGGGACGTCGTTGTCTGAATAAACGTTCCATTTCTCGAGGGACTCAGTGTGACGAACCTGACGGATACATTCGAGAAGGGAAGCCTTAAGAAGGTCAGGAACTTGTACAAATATTTCTGTGATAAAATTGCATTGAACGAGTTGCGGCCTCGCCAGTTGAAGCTATTCGAAACGCTATCGGATCGTCGTCGACACAAATTGCAGTAGTCGTGGTACTTAAGTTCGTAATCGGCTGTAGGGCAAACAGAGCGCGGGACGCGAAAAACGAAGAAATAATGAAGTAGAAAGAAGAAGAAAAATTACAAAACCTGTTGACCTAATTACATGTATTTCGAAGAGCTTTCGTAGTTGCGCGAGTGTTGGAGTCGCACGGGCGATTTGTTTGCGAAACGAACGCGTTCGTCGCCGTCGTGTTTTGTGCATGTGCGTGCGGTCCAATTGTGTGCGCTTTTGATATTCCGATTTTCGTAGATATTTCGTATTGCTGGTGATATTTGCTAATGTTTTATCTCGACATCGAGTGCCTTGCTGTGTCCGTTGCTGAGTTACATCTGCATGCCAAGGGCAGCTAGGACCGGCCTGAGCCTTCGTAGCGAAACTTTTGATGTTAAGGGTGTTAAATAAACATTAAGGACATTCTCATTGGAACCTCTTCCATGACCGGTGACTTGTAAAAATAACAAAATTGTGATCGATTCGTCCAGTCGAATTGTACCGGTCTGCATCCCCACGTTCCAGATAAAAGGATGTAATTACCTCATTGTTCGAGATACTCCCATTCAAATTCAAAGTTTCACTCTACTTATTTGCCCTGTCCGCCTACCACCAAGGCCTGGTACGTGTCCCCAATTTCTGGCGCTGACCGTCAAATTCGACCGACAAACAGCGAGAAATTGGAGCAAGTAGCTGTCGCTCCGTAGAAATCAAAACGAAATCGGAAATCGCATTACGGCCAGCCCGAAACTGGGTTCGTACTTTGTTGGAACCGACACACTCTAGCACACTGAGCTCAGAACGACCTCCGGCCTTCAACAAACGAATCCGCTCACCGCTCTGCCTGCTATTCGCGTTTGTTTGCAATCCGGAGTCTCGGTGACTTGGTACCGCAGCGGGCTCGTAATCAATGGTGGCAGGGTTTGATGCATGTTACGAATTCAGGTCAATGGGGATTTGAAAGGCACCCAGCAAGACTAGCAGCTAGCTCAGGGAAACCAGGCAGGTAGGCAGGCAGGCAGGCAGGCAGGCGGTCTACGTGAACCCAAGCGGCCAGCGGAGTGTCACCGAGCCAACAGAAGCAAGAAGTGGAGGCAGCCATCTCCATCCGTCCCGAACGCTCTAATATCAATCAGCTCCGAAGACGGCAACATTGAGCGCCGTGTGCAGCGTCTTGAAGGGGCTCCTTAAGCCAACAACGATTCACCGAATTACAAAAACCTGGTAAGTGGATGTTAGTGTGGGCAGCGTTGCTGCTAACTGCCTAGTGTGTATGGTTTTCTAGATGTATATGGAAACTTTTTTATGCTCCCGGCGTATGTCACGTTGGGGCCCGGATTGGGTCGCGACACTTTGTGTATTGCTTCCATGTCGCAGACTCGACCTACTTCCAAAGACGAAACTGATTTCACCGAGCCGGGCAGCAAGCCCGTCAAGCCGCTCATCCAATGACCATATTACCGTCCATGGGTGTACGGAGTGAAGTTCCGACCCAATGGAAAGCAATTCGAATTGACGCTCGACCTAGTTGTTTATTCATTTGGTTACTATGATGACGGTTATGCAATTTGAGATAGTTGACACGAGAATAGGACCTGCTACCTCAGTCCCTACAGGCAAAAGAGTGCCTGTGCCGTGTTGCCTATGTAATATGTGTGGGAATCACGACAAGGTCAAGGAACTCGAAATTGATTCCCGTGCTTGTCGGGTTTCCAAAGGAATTCATAACGTTATTTGTATAGTTATGGAATGGATGTAGAGTAACGTTTAATTGGTTTTTCTTGATTGTGATGGCAACGAAAGTTATTTCGAATATATCTTCCAGTTTCTGTGGTCAGGAATTAAATGGCAAAGTTTGTTCGTGATATGTATGTAAACGAATGGGTGTATGCATGCATGTATTTGGGTTCGACAAACACACGAAACTTTGACTGGGA
Source organism: Nemotelus pantherinus (assembly GCA_963978885.1). Classification (NCBI taxonomy): domain Eukaryota; kingdom Metazoa; phylum Arthropoda; class Insecta; order Diptera; family Stratiomyidae; genus Nemotelus; species Nemotelus pantherinus. Next base: position 191,764,703 of record OZ022263.1, on the reverse strand, counting down.
ATCTCTGGGAATGCTTTATTAAAGGCTGTTAATAGTTGGATTGAGTTTTGTTGATTGTGACGACACAAGCTAACGTGAGAAAATGTATTATTCAAAGGAGAAATTATTTTATACTTTGGAATTATTTGTGAGACCAATCACCTTTTTTTCTATGCAAAACGTTATATAAGTTTATGGTTAAACTTAGAATGATATTCAAAAAACGGAAGGTAGAAAGTGGAAAAGAATAGAAAATTCGCAAATTATCACAAAAACTATTGCTTACTTTCCATAGAACAAATATTTTAAATGATATGAAATTCTTATCAGTAACCGCCAGATCTGCTTAATGCACATTAAAATTTTCAAAATGACCTGCACATACTGACTTAAAGCTTCTCAAAAGTACAGTTTTAGAAATAAACCAATCTATGAAATGTTACATTTTAATTCAAAGAAAGCATATGCTGATAAAAGTAAATCTTTCAAAGATATCTTATCTCTCTTGATTCCTGTTTCACTTCATACCCTTTGCGTCTAAAAGACAGAATTTTATTTCCGAAAAAGCATTTGATAGGCTTGACGATAAGAACTTAGAACAATGTAAAGAAAAAGGTGTTTAAGCCATAGGCTGATAAGGATCCACGATACATGCAAATTCGTTAGAGCAAACTGCAAAAGATTGTGAAAGGAATAGTTGACAACAGTCCTGCTATTTGGGAAAAATGAAATAAAAGGGCTAAGCAATTTTCAGCAAAGTCTCAGTAGGATTATGGTTGTTATATTAAAATGACGTGAGGATATAACCCGCGACCCCGAAAATTCTAGGATTTTATCAATATGAAGCGTAAAATCACCATTTATCTATCGTCGAAGATCTTAAATAATTTATTTTCTTCTTTTCTTCAAGAGATCTGCGATTCATTCGTAGATGGTTTTGAGGAAGCTTTTAACACACCGGACTCATCAAACTCGTACATTTTCCTTTAATCCAGTTCCAACGTTTTTTTTTTTTGTTAAACATATAGTAACAACGAACATAGAGTAATATAAGACATACAGTCTGTCAAGAATGAGTTTACATATAGGAAAAAAATTCAATTTTTCATCTTTCTAATTATAAAATACTACTTTTTATTTATGTAAATGAATGTTTTTTTCTTAATTATAGTTATTTACATTATTTCCAACCGATATATACAAAAAAAAGTACAACTTTAATGCAAAACAAGAACGAAAAGGCCATCGAAAACAATTATTGCAATTCTTGAAGTGTCAAGAAACTCTTTACACAAATTATTATTGTATTTAATATTTACATATTTACAGGATATTTAATATTATTTGGTATATTTAACATTTGGTATGGCCACCTTTGGCATCCACCACACATCGCAACCGATTTTTCATTGAATGAACCAACTTTTGCAGGTCATACGTGGTTGGTATTTTTTGCCATTCTTCGAGAATCGCAATTTTTAAGGCAGTTCGGTTTTTGGGTTGCCTTTTAGCGACTTGTTGTTTTAAGTAAGCCCATAAATTCTCGATGGGATTTAAGTCCGGACTCTTGGCTGGCGTATCCATCACTTTTCCGCAGTTGTATAAGGGCCACATTCGCACCATGTTCGCCTTATGTTTGGGATCGTTGTCCTGGTAAAGCTTAAAATTTGGTTTGCTGTTATGCATAAACCCGAATTTCTGCGCACTGCTTGCCAAATATGTTTTAAGGATATGCAAATATGATTGGGCGTCCATGGTTGACTCGATGAATGCCAAGTCTCTTACTCCTCTGCTTGAGAAGCACCCCAAATCATAACGGACAACTTACCAAATTTTACAGCCGGAATGATATTTCGATTTTCCAACGATGTTAAAGGCTTGCGCCACACTCTAGCCGGTCCATCATTATAGTACAACATCATTTTCGTCTCATCGCAGAATATGACGTCGTCCCAGAAGTCAACGGGTTGAAAAAGGTGCATCATAGCGAAAGAAAAACGCTTTTCGATGTTTAGTGCAGAAAACAGTGGTTTCTTTCGTGCAGCTCTTGATGAGAACTTATTTCGTAGAATGGCCTGTCGTACTGTTTCATGGGAAACAGCAGCATCACACTCTTCCTTGAGTTCCCTAGCAAGTGTTCTGGTCGAAATCCAGGGGTTTTTATCAAGCTTCCTTATCATAAGGCGCTCTATACGTTTAGATATTTTTGGTTTTGAGCCACCTCCACACTTTGGCTCCAATCTATTCTCATTTTCAGCACGATTTATAACGTTATAGACTGCCATTCGTGCTACACAAAACATTTCCGACAGTTCCTGTGCACTTTTACCTAATTGGTGATTATAGTATATCATCTGAACTAACTCAAAGGATAAACTTTTGCCTGGCATTTTAAAACACAATATCTCACTTATTTATGCGTATTAGCCAAAAATTAATCACAAACTAATGATCAAATTTATAGAGCTTTACAATACAGACCAAAAATTATGGTATATTTACCGTATCGTTGCAGTAATGCAAAAAATAAACTTTTGTGTAAAGAGTTTCTTGACACTTCAAGAATTGTAATAATTGTTTTCGTTGTTCTTTTCGTTCTTTTTTGCATTGAAGTTGTACTTTTTTTGTATACATCGGTTGGAAATAATGCAAATAACGATAATTAAGAAAAAAAAAATTATTTACATAAACAAAAAGTAGTATTTTATAATTAGAAAGATGAAAAATTGAATTTTTTCCCTATGTGTAAACTCATTCTTGACAGACTGTATATGAAGCTTTTATGGAACTTGATGGCGAAAAGAGTCTTGGACTTCATCTTCGACCTCGGACCTTTTTGCATGAATGTGTATGACTTCCCTCTGCATAATTTCTTTAAGAGTTCACTTTCATCGGGGGTTTCCCATCTTGCTGGAAGTCTTTTTTCGTCATACACATATTCAAATATAGAAAATGAAATCTCTGGCGGACGCACTATTAACTATAGTCAAACATTTTAAAAATGTAGTTCAAGATAAACCTTGCCAACTTGTTGGTATTAGATGAAGAAGATCTCGTTCAAATATCAAAAATTTGACAGTACTATTCTCGGACGTTGTTTGTAAAATAGGGAAAGGAAACTGAATTGATGCAGGCTGCAAAGACTCTAGTAAAGCGTCGACAGATTTTTTTTTATTGAAAATTCATAGTCGCTAGATCCTTACTTGGATCCTTTCTACCTCCAAAATCGATTCTAATTTGTAAAGTTTCAAGGATTTCAAAAATAATTTTACCATCTCCGGTGTGCCACAAGGTAACCTTCTCGGCTCCCTGCTTTTCAATTTATTCATATCTGATCTATTTAAAGCATTATCGAACATATCCCACTTTATCCTGTATATCTGAAAATTTAAAACGTCATTAAACTAATGTTTGATACCCAATTTCGGCATGACTCATTTGATCACACTTTGAAAAAGTTGTCCCCAACTATTGATAAGTGCCGGGTATAAACTTCTCTCGCGAAAATACGTCTTTTTCTCGAAAACGCTTCAACTTAAAATTATTTCAATTTTTTGGCTCCGTCACTCCGCACTCTCAATTGTACAACTCCTACGAAACCTATACATCTAATAAGCTTAAAATTAATGCTTAGTTCTTTCCCCAAATCTGGTGAATTTTCACGAAAAAAGTGAAAATCATACGCTGACATTGAATGCTTTTTGCGTATTTCTTGCTTTCTTTCACACTCTGTCGCTCAGTCAGTCAGTTTCTGCACTCAGAAAAAAACTTTGTAAAATTGGGGAAAAACATTGTTAATTCATATATTTTTCACTATGAAATGGCGCCATAGAGGTTTCTCTATGAATTAACTACTTCATAGTAATACGTGCGTGAGTTGTATTGGCAACAATTTTCTCTATTGAATCAACAAGGGCTGCTTGTAATTTTGAAGCCGCGAATAGGAAATTCAACAACTAAATTGGATCGTAATAACATGGAAAGGAAAGTGTGACTGCATACTTAAAATATGAACAAAAATGTCGTAAATCGACTTAAAATGCCAATGCAAAAAAGACACTATTTAATGCTTTGAATAGTTGAAAGACCCAAGAATTTCAACAATTTATAATTCTTGAAATTCTTGGGTCCTTCAGCTATATAAAGCATTAAATATTGTCTTTTTTGCATTGGTATTTTAAGTTGAGCTTTTTGAAACATCTTGACATTAAAATTGTGCTGTTTTGTGTCTTATTGCTGGCAAGCAACAGCTCTTTACAAGCTTTATCGCGTATATTGTTTAATAAGTATGGCGAGATTTTGGTCGTAAATGATGCCAATTTCGCAAGGAGCAAATTTTCATTTCCTGGGGCTGGGTATATTAGCCGGAAGTTGATATGTATCTGGAATTTAAATTATAACACAATTTCAGTCTGATTTTATAAAAACTATCTACCTATTTGATGTCCTTCGGTATCTTTATACCCTTGGCCATGCTTTAAGATTTATTTCTATCTGCCTTAGAAGAAAATAATTCTCCCATTGCTTTTTCACTTGTTCCCAATCACTGCAGCTATGACTAAAGGTAAGTAACAAAAAATAAACTATTCAGCACACCGAACGACACACACTGCATACACTACAACTTACATATATGCGCGATTTGTGTCTCGAAATGAATGCTGCTGAGATTTAGTAATGATCAAACAAAACAAAAGAAATTGAAGTGCATCTATTCAAATCAACAGATCAAGTAGTTGATTTGTGTTTATGACTAAAATAACCGATAATGCATGTTGTATTTACAACATACGTGTTGAATTTACATTAGTCGTTTTAATTCCATAAAATTCGTTGTTATTATGAAAGAAACAGCAACGAATATACAAAGAGGCTGTACGTTTATTATGGCCCTGGCTTTTACAGTGATAATTCTTGATTTTACTATGCGACTTTTTTCTGAGTGTGGGTACCTTCTTCTAATACTTCAGGTACACATAGCTTAGCTATCGTTTATATCACCAGTGTTTCACTCCACACTAGGCTTATGAGAACTGAGCTAAGTATGTAGGCTACGTTAACAAACAAATTGCCGCATCTGGGGCTCGGAAAACCCGCACGTTACTGTCGAGAAGCCAATGCATCCACAGAGAGTGAACTGAAATTTACTGAAATTGAAGACATGGATTTGGACGACCTCTGGTTCATGCAGGATGGCGCTTCATGCCACACATCTCATGCCACACAGCTCATGCCACAATCGATCTTTTGCGCACCAAATTCCCAAATCGTTTTATCAGCCGTCTTGGCGATGACAATTGGCTGCCTCGGAGCTGCGATTTGACCCCTTTGGACTTTTTTTGTGGGGAACCGTGAAGGACCGATGTTATGCCAACCATCCAGAAACGATTCAAGCACTTAAGGCCAATATCATCCAAGCAATCCGTGAGCTACAGCCCGAAACCATCAACAAGGTCTTGGAAAATTGGAGTGACAGAATGCGCTACTACAAAGCCAGCCGAGGCAGCCACTTGAACGAAATTCTGTTCCATCATTAATGGGAATGTTTACTCTTACTAACAAATCCATAATACATGGAAAAAAATTAAATTTTGTTCATTTTATTGCATTTTTAAAAAGAAACTTGTATTTGGCCCACCCTGTATGTATAATGGTTGGTATAGATAGGTTAGGTCAAGTTATAGAAGAGGATTGCATTAGGCTGCTAATTCGGGCCCATTTGTTACCTAGTTAGAGCTGCTGAGTGACCACTCCGCTAAATTGAATCAGCTGGCGTACCTCTGCTAGCTTTTGAAAGTTGAAAAAATTAAAATCTTGAGGCATTTATTATTTAGAGCCAGGCAATCGTATACCCTCTACGATTGCTTGGTGCCTCAATGGTGTCCTCTTCCAACTCATACCTCTTGTATAAATTGCTGAATGTCATTGCTATTCTATTCGCAAGAGATACAGTATGGCAGTAGGCCTGTCCCTCTCAAGCAATTTTTGCTGAGCTTGAGCAGTTTCCTGGTTTTGATTAGACCGGATGATGGCCATATTGTCCTGGTTAACCAAAATTTCTTCCTATTTTATAGGAAACCGTATATGAATATGTTTTGCATTTTCGTTGACAGTCACTCTGCACGGGTTAAAAATTCTGGAAGAGTATCTGTAACACGCAAAAGAGAGAATCGCTGCCTTGCTGTCGACACAAATGGTCGTTGGTTTGGTTGATGTTCCGCGCTAGTGGACTCAACTGGCATGTGTCTAGCATATACTTCAGACTTAAAGACAGTAGGATACGTCTGACAGTCTATGCCACCGGTGAAAGTTGAAATCCGCTGTGTAAACACCCGAGTTCGCTTTTGACTCGTCCGTGTAAATCCAGACGTCACCATCACCGGTAAAGTCCTTTCATTAAAACCGAATTTCCTGGCCCAGATTTGAATCTGGTCTTGCGCTGATTACATAAGGTCCGACAAAATTTCTGGGAAAGCACCCCTCACTAGCACCACAATGTCATCGGCATACGCCATCACATTAAACCCATAGCGTCCCTTAAATTCTTTGTATCTCGTTGACTGTCAGGATCCAAAAAAGGGGGATATGATCCCTGCTTGTGATGATCCCGTTCCAACTATTCTCTCCGCTTTGGTCCTCAAAACGGTGGCCTCAATTTGACTGTTGGCATGATATCGATGCTGCGTATAGTACCTATGCATAAGATAATTTTTGACATTGTTTTTCTCAATAATTTCCCAGACGATCTAGGAGATCCAGGCGCACAATAGCATCGTATCAATGCATATCTTGATATAAATCCAAACAAACCAAAAACACTAGCCCCATACCTAAAATCCTATATCATCAAAATATTAGATGAAAAAACATTTTCATCGTAGAAAGCGTAAATGTATATAGGTCCCATACTTACACAACATAGGCACTGACAAGGTTACGGGTTCGAATCCGACTAACCTAAATCAAACCAACCTTCAATTGCACATTTTTGTTACGGCTCGTGACCATTTTCTATTTGCCTGCTTTGACTGCCAAGCGAACTTCATTTGTCATTACTCGACTCTTCACATCACAACAACAACTGACTACAACGCCTTCGTTGTCGCGCGACACTCTTTGCATTCTTCGTATTGCTTGCCTCTTCTTCGTTTCGCAAGTTTTCTTCGTGACTATCAGATTTCTTTGATATTTTTCGCTGTTTTGTTATGACTACTTGCAACAGAAGTCGGATTGCAATTTTTCCATAAATACAAACTCGAAACTCAAGCAGCCCAGCTCATCAGCCAAATCTCAATGACTTAATCATGAAAAATAAATTTCAACTGGCCCCGGAACATTGTCACAACAAAAGCTCATCGACGCAAAAAAAATCCAATAATCTAGAAAAGTACTACTATAGCCGCTATCGCTGCAATTCAAGACTTTCTATCGACGGCAATCAAACTGGTGCAGCAGAGCAGCAATCAGTAATCAGGGCTGTGTATTAGCTTAGCCGCAGTCCGCTCCGCACTTTCGACTTATCAAGATTGGTGGGATTTGATAAACGGCTAGTATAGTAGGTTATGGTACCTAAATCGTTACTAAATGGGTCATAGAGTCTCGAGTAGTGCAACATATCTATCATCGCGGCAGTTCTAGTTGCTTGATTGAATTGTTGCTGGTTTGTTGTTGTTGTTGTTTCTTCGGTGTTTCATTTTTCGGTTTCATGGAACCAGGTTGCGTTATTGACCTACTGCTCATAATTGGGCCACGATCCGTAGTCGGCAATCATATGAATCTATGTATCTTTGTATGCATGTATAATATTTCTGAGTTTTATCTTACAATAATATTGAGGTTTTATTTCGACTTTTGAATTGATCGACGGAAGTGCTCAAAGTAGCAAAGTGTGATGGAGGGAAGATAAAATTTGCTGATGTTTGGCAATGCAACATTTTGATTGTTGTATGCAATATTCGCAGTAGGTCGAAAATTATAGAGGATAAAAATTAATGCAATGAAGACCATGATCTCTGCAGCTTGTCATTTTGTTTGAATTGTGTTTTTGGAGTAAGGGCTGCTACTTTTTTTTTTACATTTTTACAATATTTTAAAAATACAATTAAATTCGAGCTCTGCGAAATTTTTGTGCTTTTGAATGCAAATTTTGTCAGCCATACCTCCTTTAAAATATGGTTTGCTAAAATTGTGTTGAAGTTTTTATGAGCTGATGAATGTTAGCAAATTGAAAATTTACTTGTTCGTATGCAAACCATAGCCAGATAGCAGTCTAAGGCAGTCTGCATACGGGCTGTTGCCGAAACAAGCCTTTGACACTAGAAAAGAACGATTGCTACCCCCTCGTGTCATATAACCAGTTGTTAAGCCATTGTTAAGGAAGCGTTAAAATGCTCCCAACTTTCAGTGGATTGCGCTAAAATGTTATATTCTTCATCAAGTAATAATGATGACGAACTAGCAAAACGGCCGATTGTTCGGCTTGAAGGCTGTATTGCACAACCCTTGAAACGCACTCAGCTTGACAATAGGTCGACGCTCCATAAGCGGTCTTCCATTCATTTAACTAGGCTGTGAGGACCAAGCGCGCAAATATCGCATCCCCGACGATATCTCAACGCGTATAGCTGTGCAAACTGATTTTTTCCTATAAGTATGTAAAAATCAATATAAGCTACGATACTAAGAAATAGTGTAATAACAACTATAATTTACAACAAAATCACGGGCTTGGAAAATTCTTTGAATTTTTTAACATCAAACGAAAAACTGCAAGTTATCTTACGTCGGTGTATAAGACTAATTCTGTTTCTATAGAACTGTATGATCTCATAGCTGACAACATTCAAAAACATTTTCATTTCACCCACAAACTATTCTAGCACAAAACTCCTCCAAACACCACAGCTTATTATTGTTGAGAGAACCAAATCAACCAGAGGGGTAATAACAAAAGCCATAAGCGAGCTTGATGTGAAGAAGGGCCCTCTACTTAACTTACTGCCACTTGCATTCTATATCATTGTGCGAAATTATAATGTTCAATGAACTTTGATCATGCGAAATATTTACTTCTTTTTGGAAATCCTCTATCGCACCAATTCACCGAAATGGTAGCAAACGTTCAAATGAAAATGATAAAAGTACTATCAATATTTCAGTCATACCATAACTTTTCGAAATAAATGTTGCAAAATCGTACCTAAATCAGAAACAACATGGTTTCCAGCAGGTGTTGCAATATGGAAAAACGGTATCAGTGTAGGTGGTGTAGGTGGTGAAAGCTTTTTGGCATCCTTTCTTTAGCAAAACCTTTGACCATGTTGACAATGATATAATAAAACTTAAAGTACAGGTTTCGCTTTTTCAGGAACTCCACTAAACAAGCAATTCTTTTCGAAAAATTCGTTTTTTGCGGTATATCACAACTAGGACTTCAAATTTATTACCAAATTCATTACCAATCTGAGCTGGGATCTAAAGCTAGCCAAATTAAAAAAAGCTTAAATGCTTGAAATCTACAATTTACATGATCTGCTCACGCTAAAATCATTTATAAAAAAAAACAGCTTAAATGTGAGTATCATATGTAATGACGAACTGCCAAGAATTTGCTGATACCAAGTCTTACTGCTCCCATTGTTTTTCATGTAAAGCATTTCACATTATTTAGGGCATTCCACTTAACGAAAGTGTTTAACAAGAACAAAGAAAACCCTCAAAAAAATGTACTAACTGTGTAGAAAATCATGCTGCAAACTTAAGATGCTGTGTGGACTATAGCAAATTGATCAAGCATTAAATATACCAGCAACAACAAACCGAGCAATTATTCATTTACACAATTTCCAACAAATTGTCTGCATCACTAAATGTCAACGAAATATGCCGACTCAAATAGGAGTCAAAACAAAGAGTCAAAACAAGGAGTCAAGTTTTCTAAGGATGAGTTGAGCCGAAGCCACCTAAAGATTGAATAGATCGAATTGGTTGAATAATCAAAATATAAATGCTTGAATTCCAAAAATATTCCCCAAAAACATAAATCAGTTAATTATAGATAATATGATGCAACATTTGGTAAAAAAAGGAATCCATGCTACTTAAATTTGATTTGAGCGAAAAATAATTATTGCGAAAATTTCCCATTGGAATGCAAACGGATTAGTTCGGCATCAGCCGAACATTGGTTTGTTTGTAGCAACTTATAAAATTAATATTCTTCTTATCTATGAAATCCCTTTTACGAAAATGAATTACAAATCCACCATTTCAGGGTAGCCTTTCTGTGACATTTTCTCAGAAAGTCAACTCTTCACTGCAATTGAGCTTTCGTGAATCACCATTAAATCAGTATAAATATTAGTGAAAGCAGTTATATTCTAAATATGTGGACAAAAACTAAGAATCTTTTAAAATCCTAGACAAAAAGCAACTTTTTTTTTCATTCAGACATTTGCCATACAAAAATATATGGTGGTTGTTTTGTATGACAAATGAGTAATTTAAGTTACTGTGTGTCTAAGATTTGAGTTATTTCTGGAATAGAGTGTTGTCGTAATAAGCGAACAAAAATAATCTGGAAGCATTTTGGCTGTCGTTATAAAGTAACTAGTCATCAAGCAATTCATATTTAAACGAATATGTGTATATTATTCACATAATAAAATATAAAAAAAGTGAAAAAATACATAAAAAATGAAAAAACACATAAAAAATGTCTAAAATATAATATTTCTAAAAAATAAAAAAACAATTATAATTCAACACTATCATACACAGCCTCCAGAGGTTCTAGGCTACTGTGTTTTCTAAATCAGCCTTCAGTGATTCCACATTGTCTGTGGTTCAAATCTAGCCATAATCACTCGCCAGACTTTGAGTTCACCTAGTTCTAAGTTGGTATCTGAGTCAAATCATGGCCAAAGTGAGGTGTGGAAATTATCACTCCACAATTGTATGTATTGATTGTGAATTAAGTTGCTATACCAGCAAGTGCTTATCTACAAAAAAAAATTCCAGCGCATCTGAACCGCTAGAAATACTAATGTTCGATGGACAATAGAAGAATCGTGCAGATTTTGAGTGCATATTCTACCACAAGTGCTCCAACCTGTTTCGAGTGCAAAATCAATTTGATCTTAGCAATGCATTTAAACTCATAAGGTGGAAAGGATGTCAGGAGTACCACTTGTATGAATATCAAGATTTAGGAAAGCCAAACACTGCAAAACTTTGAAAGCAGCATAGCATAACATAAACAAAAAAATGCTTAGTGGTTGCAACACTTTACTAGCACCGCAACTAAAAGTCTTCCACAATTGCCTCACGTCGAAATCAAATAACTCTATCGATCTCGATTTTATCCGATGATTTCGCCGAAAGTTGCAGGTATAGAAAGATGTTTGGGATCAAAAAACGAAAGATGTTTGGAACCGAACAATTTATAGAACTTAAAGAAATTTATAAAACATTGGTAACTTCTTTTCATTGTAAATGTTCGTGATATGAATACTTAATATAAGCATTTATTGATACGAAAATAGCAAAAAACGCCTCGCGCTGTCAACCCTTCGCTAGCATCAAAGCCAAACTTATATCACCTGCCTCACATTGAAATCAACCTACCCTGCGAATTTCGTTTTGATCCGATGACTGCATTGGAAGTTATAGGGGTACATAGAAATTTAGGGCTACCAGTCGCAAAAGTTTTCAAATTTTCGAAACCTTAACATTTGTTGTTTATTGTCACTGCAAGATCATTATCGTTTGAAATTTTACGATAAAATCGCTAAATAAAGATATTGCAAATAAATACAAAACCAACTATAGCTGGCAACGCTATCATGGCTTTTTAACCACATTCCTTCTGAGTAATGCCTATAATAAGTTCCATTCATCATATGAATTTCGTTTTAATTTTATGACTGCACTGGATGTCATAGAGCAAAAGGCTTTATATTCCTGAGCGAATTGTCAAAACCGAAGACACCAAATTTAACATAGCTGGCAGCACCAACCGAATTTTTCAACTAAATTTCTACCCAACATGGTTTAGAGTATGATTCAGCTACTGTGTGAATTTCCCGAAAATCTGGTAACTGAATCAGAATTCATAGGGCAAAAAGCAATTTTTTTTTCTTTATAATTTTTCAAGATGGCACCACTGGCACAGAGTTGTTCACATTCCCAAATCGCTTCTGTCAGACATGGTCCTATTTCAACTGTATCTGATAATTGGGTCGTGAGTTCTCGTGAACAGAAGTTTTTGATGCTTAAAATATGGGTAAATTGGAGGAGGGTTACCGTTCTTGTCCGATGTGAAATTTCAAAATTATAAACAGAGCATAAGACTTCTATATAAGTCTGTTTTAACTGTAAAAGACGACAATTTTTCAAAAGAGTCGATGGTTTGAATGTTTTCACTTTCAATGCCTGCCGTAGCTGCAGGGCTGCCAGCACGTTCATAACAAGAGTCTACAACTTAGTAATATCAATATGTCCTTTAAGTTTCATAATGATCTGATAATCTGGTCAAAAGTTATCGCAATTCCAACATTTTCCCAATCTCATTTTAGGCGCCTAGCGCACACATTGGGTTAAAAAATTTCAAAAATATTATCATATTCACATTAAACACCCGTTCAAAATTTATTCCATGATTTTTATTTTTACAATAGTTATTTGTTGACAGAATAATAGGTATATTAAAAATATCACTAAAATGGCCGCTGGCGCCAAAGAGTCAAAGACTTTTTTTTTAAAACTTTTTGTGAGACCTGGCACTATCCTGCATATACACCAATATATCCTGAGAATTTAAAGTGAAAATTGAGATAGTCTGCTTCAATGTTTTGTTAAATTTTCCTTCAAAAGTGAATAAATTTGTGTCCATCGTTTGATTGCTGCTGGTTAGCCTCTATCATCTTCGGGTACTAAGTAAAGTTATATACCCAATAGTGATTAGAGTTGAATTGGATTTGCCTTGGAAACATATTTCAATTTTTTCACGTAATCAGTATTAGAAATTGACTGTTTTCTTATTAATTTGCAATGGCTTTTATGTTGCGAATATTTGTCTTCTCACTTTTCAATATAACATAAAATAATATAAAAAATAAAGCACATAGAATATGCATGCCTCTAATAAATCCTATTTAAATAAAAAACCTACAAAATTATTTAATATTAAATTTTTGTTTATATTGTTTGTTCACCTTTAACTTTTTTTATTTTTATTTTGTTTTTTTATTTTTATTTCATATTTTGTTATTTATATATTTCTATTTTTTATTTATAGCCTAAAAATAAAATTAAATAAGTACATACATAATACAAATAATACAAATTTTTGTGATAATATCATCGATGACAACCAAAGTAGATATTTTCCACCAATAACGCAGCTACAAGACCTACGAAACTGAAAAAATTCACATCACTTGACCCAATGTATTCGATTATTAATGATGATTATATTGATAACGATGAAATATTAATTGATCATGTATTTTAATATTTGACTCATTTCTGTGAATTTTAATACTCTTTTCTAATTAACTTGTTTGCCATATACTGTTTCTTACATCTAGGTCTATGTTTTCCTTTTTATTGTGAATATTTTATTTATTTTTTACTTTTTCCTCGAATCTATAGAAATCTAGAAGTCTCAATTGAATTACCATTGTGTGTTTTTAGACAGACTAAATATTCGGACTTAATTAAAATACCAATTTTCGTCTTTGTATTTGTGTTTCAACTTCTCTAAAGATATTTATATTTTAATCACCTCCAAGGGTTGTCTCTCCTTTTTGCGAAAAGCGAAAAACAATCTGAGATTAAAAAAAGTGTTGATCAAAATAAAACTTCGAACTTACTATTATATGTTAAAGGAAACTGATCCAAATAAATTTATACCAAATCAATTTATACCGAATTTCAACGAGCAAACTTTTGAATACTAGCCATTTACAATTCGTATTTCCATCAGAAACACAAAATGAATCATCTCAAAAAATGTTTAAGTGAAACTTTAAATTTTAATTGGATACCATATTTTCGAAACATTATACGGCCCAGCACATAAGAAAACCTTGCTCACTTGATTGCAGCGTGAGCTCAGACTAAATTATGCAGTCTTTGGTGTCCTTGTGAGCTACTTCCGTTGGTATCTGGTATTTTTGCATAAGCATATCTAATTCAATTTGGTATGTTTTGCATACCAGTCAACTTAAATGAAAATCTCATATTCCAACCGAAATGAAAATCAACCTACAATCCAATCTACAAATGTAGCGTAATTTTGAATATATGATGTATATATGTAGATCACTCCATATTTTAAAACTGTGCATTTATTCCCCAGTTTCTACATGTATTCCCCAGTAAACAAGTAATTTGAATATGTTAATTATATGATTTGTTCTTCAATTCTGTCTTCTTTAATTCACAAACCCCATTTGCATTAATTCATAAAATTTGTATGTCAATTATTAATTTAGTTTAAACTCTGCTACAATAAAACTATAAAAATTTCGAATTATATATCTATTCAAAACTAGCAATTCTTTCAATTCTAATAAAAAGCAAAAACAATCTCGGCGACATAAGAACGTTTGAAAGTAAAATTGATTTTCCGGATTTTCTAGTGATCAATTCAAACGGCTTCCAGTTCTCGCGTACGTACATACATATCTACACACACGTAAATATATCGCGAGGTATGATCGAGCTCGATGAAAAAAGATTTATGGCATTTGAAAATTTCAGCATCTGACCGACTACGATCGAGCATTCATTCGTCTATCTATCTGAATAGCACTGAAACTGCGAAAACTAACTATGCATCTATTGCCAAATCGAATTTCATACCTTACACGAAACATTACAAAATCGTCGTTCAGTAAAGTAAGTAAGCAAGCGGTGCCCGCGAACAGCAATCGGAATCGGTAATAGCGCAAGCAAGAGCAACCTGTGGAAGTGGATTAGGTCTTTAGCGGCTGCAACCAACCAAAGCAACAACAACTACTAGCCATAATCAAGTCGGCCACTCATAGGTATTAGATCTTAACAATTTTTCCAATTCCACCTGAATACTTGTCGTGATTTTACCTGTACGCTCAGCGATTGCATGATAAAACGACGAATGTGTACATATACTTATGTAGAGATCGAGGTTTATTGGTGTTATTGTGAGATATTATGTAGGCATCCATTTAATGCAGTGTCTTGAATGCAACTACAGTGATGTGGATTATTTTATGGACATTATAGTGAATTCATGAATGTCATTAACCGAAGAAAGATTATATTAATTTACTCAACAGTTTTGTTTGCAAATTGTTCATATTTTTAATTCTGTATTTATTGAATTATGTTCTTCGAAATGCATAAAAGAAAGATCCATAATTTCGGCCGCATTTTTCACCAGAGATTTGTATAAAAAAAAATCATGTATCACTGCTTCGTTTACATTAAAATATTTTATGGCTTTCAAATAATGTTGAAAAAGGTTCATATTATCCGCTTCCCTCTTCTATTCTCTTCACTAATTCGAAACCGTTTTTTAAACAAATCAGATATTTCCATGTAAATAAAGCAGTAAACATCATAACAGGTTAAATTATCATCTGTAAACGTGGCTAAAGTGACTCATTTAAAGTGTCCGAAAATACCTGTAGTGCTCTTGGTAGTAGAATAATACTAAATAGTCGGCCCTAAATATTTTCATTTAAACCGGCGAACAATTGAGGCCGCCAAGTGGTGAAAGTATTTAGAAGATGTTGTTGATAATCAAATTTAAGACGAAAATATGTCAGTAAAGTACGATTTGGGCTTATACCAACGATGAAAAATATTTTTCAAGTTTAGATGGTTAATAGATATGTTTTGCAATATGTTTTTCTCTCAAGCGAAATTGATTTGCTAAACATTTTTTTGTGTAAATTGATTGTAATGGTCTTTGTTGTGAAAACCTCGGCTGTATTACCCACGTTGGGCGCTAGCATATTTGTGTGTGATTTTCAATCTTATGCGTTGAAATATGGATGGTTTCGCAATCAAAATCAATACTGCTATTATAAAAAGCTTAAGGCTCATTTCACACATAAAGCTACGCTAAAAAAGATTAGTTCTCTTGGTTTTATCGTTTAGTTCACAGAGTATGACCCTCTTGCCAATTTCAGCCAAGCTACATATATGTAACAAAGAGCTAAGTACATAAAGTAGTTAAAACATCAAATAGTCTGCATCAATTTTTAAGGAACAAATCAATAATATAATAAGATTTCGTTGCCATGAGTGATTTTAAGGAACTTGTTAATCAATTAGAGAACCTTTTTCGTTATCATATGACCCAAAATACGAATTTTACAACCTATATTTGTTTACTAGAAGGAACAGTCCCATGTCAATGGGAATTTTTCAAAAAGGATAAATATAAAAATATAGCACTCTCTTTTATGTAAGAAGCAAATGAAGTAGTTTTTTATGTATATACCATATTTAAAATTGCATTGAAGAGCTATTTCTACCCGAATTACATCTTTGATTTTTCATTTTATGTTTATCGCTGTTGTACTGTTCTTGATGTTTTTTTAACTCTTCAGTCAGATTTTCTTTCTGAACAAATGACGTTTCGCACACTTTTTCAATATTTGTAGATTTTTAAATTAAATTACGCAAGTTTTTCATTGCTTTCTAAAAAAAATTTTTTATTCTTATACTATTCGCGACAAGTTACTACTAACGATAAAACTACTACTAAAACTAAATTACTACTTACCGAAAAATTGAAACTACTAAAAAATTAAAATTTCATCAGGTCGTAGTTAATGTAAAAGTGTGCTATTGACAAGACTTCACTGGTTAGTGGTCTGGTCGTGATTAACACAGTTTTTGTTGGAAGATCTATAATATGAAATACCTAAAACTAGCATGAACATATTTTATTCATACAAACTAACTGACGAATATATCCGGAATAGACCTCGGCTTCAATGAAGCTTTTCCACAAATAAGACGCTTGAAATCATAGTCCCACCAGATAGGATCTACATTACACAAAACTAACATTTTTTTTACTGGAAGCAGTCCCATACAGTTTTAATATTAATTTTTTCGAATTGAAAATCTTAGTTGATTGAAAACATATGCAAAAGTCAGCTAAAGCTTAGTACTGTCTTCGATTTTACGTGAAATTTCCATACAAAATTTCACGTGAGATTTGCTTCGGCGAAAATTTAGCTTGAAAACAAGCAAGAGTTATATTCACTTCTTAGCATGAAAAATTGCCTAGAAGTTGCTTTCGCTTTGAAAATGCAGATGGCATTGACACTTGTCTCCAATCATTTCACGCCAATTAAGTATGTGCAGGTCATTCTTTCGAGCTGAAAAGTGACATTTGCTGTTTGAATTTGAAAATTGAGCTGTGCAAATGTCTTTTCCATAACAAACCCAATCGAAAATTGAAATTCTTAACATATTATCCTTCAGAAATGAGCAATGTTCTGCTTTTCTCCATTGTCAAAATTTTCAGACCAGATAATGGAGGCGTGTCAAAATTTAGCTTCACGATTAACTCAGTACCAGCCTTTTTCCCACATATGGCGTTCATTAAGATTTAATTAATGTAATTTCTCTGGCAAAAGACACAATAGTACCCAACTATGCTGTGTTTAGTGTGCTGGCTGCTTTCAGCTGTTTTACTTCTTTCCACTAAATCTCGGAGCTGAATAGAACACATATTTTTGCAGTTTTTTTTTTTTAGCATAGTCTATCAGTAATTGATTCTTCAGCCCGCTTAGTCCAAGCCATCTAATTCAACTGCACAGCACATAACCATTTGACCTCAAGTTCGCTCGATTGCCCTCTGTGCGAAATGTTAGTCAAAAATCATCTCTGGACATCACAAGCTCACCTGCCCAATAGGCGCTCAAAGTAGTTGATAGCCTATGCTGAAATTTGAAATTAATTAGCATAACTGAAGCGACAGGACCGTACAACCCAAGAATAAAAGCTCTACATCTATTTTCCAATATAGCTGCAAGCACGCTGTGCTGTAATTGTTAAGCCCGCAGTACAATTCAGTGTCAAGAGCAGTTTTGTGAAATGGCGAGTATTACATCAATAGATGATCAATAGATGGCGAGTATTACTTCAATAGTCTTCTATACGATGAGTCGCTTTCAATGTGACTTCGATCCTATCTTGGTGATAATAATATATATATTGGTGATAATAATATATAATGGTGTGATAATTGTGATGGTAATAATAATATATAAAAATAATATATATATTCCGACACTGCAGATGTATGCTTGAAAGAAGAATTTCGGATAACCATGGAGTCACAGCTACAATTTGATTGGCATGCTAACATTAGGTGTATGAGTGTGTCGGTTTGGTTTCTTGATTATGTCTTAGCATTGAGTGGTGAGAGGATTGAATCGAATAAAATGTACGTCCTTTTTATGAAAACTGACTGTTCTTCTTCGTTTGCTCCATCAGGGGCTTGCGGACAAAATCTGTGTAAAGCTGCATTTTTTCAGTCTCGGAATAAATCCTTTTGGAAAATTGGCGGTATGTTTTTCTAATGGGTGGAATCATACTAAAATATGCAATTTTCTGAGAAATGAAATCGAAGCCTTAAGAGTTTGAGCATTGGAGTCTGTGCATTGGACAATTTAATGCGGACACTTTCCTCGTCGTCATCATCATCACCAATAACGCAATAATTGATAGTTCAATATAAGCCTACTATAGTATAATGTTCCAGACGTGATAGGATTGTTCAAGTTTGTTATTCTAAGCATTTGATATCCTGTCGCACTTCATGGCTCTTTAGTAAAAAGGACATGTCTTAGAGTCTTTTCCCAATGATTTCGCCCACGCAGAATTTATTTTATAGGCTATCTTCCTCGTTCATACAACCTAACTGACAAATATATCCGGAACAGACCTCGGCTTCAATGAAGCTTTTCCACAAATAAGACGCTTGAAATCATAGTCCCACCAGATAGGATCCACATTACACAAGACTAACATTTTTTTTACTGGAAGCAGTCCCATACAGTTTCACTGGCAGAATTCGACGCCTATATGCACTTCTTTTGGAGTAAGCCAGCTCCAACGTCCAGCTTGAAGTGCGCCAACATTGATCCATTCGTTTATTGGCTTCTTTGGTAAAGCAACCAAAAGGGTACAGAGCACCCTCGTGGCTCTGCTACATATGCCTGCATAGATATCGAGAATCCACATAGGATGTGCCAAAATACCGTAAAAAAACTTCCTTACTGTCTAATATATAATTGCCGCCCCACTCATCAGGACTTAGAGCTTTTGATTCAGTTTCTTCAGAAGCATCTGATTTACGCAAACGTTTTCTAAAGCAGGTGCTTGGACTTTTTTGAAGAGACTACTAAGAACTGTGCTTTACTGGAACTGGCGTATTTGACACTTTAACTCCCCTGATCTAAGTGGGCGATGTCATCCGCCCAACTCAACCCTCACCTTACCGTTACCTAGTCATTGAATGCAAAAATTCCACACTATCCAAGATCAGCTAACCAAGACTTCGGTATCTTTCATTAGGACTCGTTATTACTCTTAGGGGTTCCAAGGTACTATTAGAGTGTCCCTCTAGTCTGTCAAATAATTGAGTGTTTTGTCGGTAATATATATATATATATATATATATATATATATATATATATATATATATATATATATATATATATATATATATATATATTGTATCTATAGTTGTAGTTGTTTGTGTACGTCCTTATTCCTAATGCACCATGAAATCCAAAACATTTTTCCCAATATGAGATTCTGACATATTTTTGATTGGTTTTTGTTCGTTTTCCATTAAAAAAGATATGAGCATATGACATCTATCTGCCTAGAGGTGTCAAGTATGTATGTGTGGTCTGCTTACAGGGCTACTTTTGCTTTGGGTATTTTTAAGGTATCTGCTATGTAAATGACAATCAAGAATTGTCAATCCACACCTGTAAAACTAGTTACATGGTATTTAAGCAGATCAATAAATGCGAGATTTGTCTTAACATTAGAATACATGGAGACGAGATTCAAAGAGTAGCTGAAACTAAATATTCAGGACTAATTATTGATGACAGATTATCTTGCTCCCCTCACTTAAGTAATGTGAAATCTAAGTTGGTTTTCTGGGCTAGACTGTTTAGAATAAAGTATTACTTAGATATATACTTGAAAAATATGATCTGCTATTCTTATGTATTGCCCAAGGTTACTTATGGTATATTGAATTGGAGTCAAGCTTAAGAGATGCATATTGACTCAATTAATAGAATACTCAATAGAGTAGTTAAAACAATGCATGAACTTCATAGAATGACTTCTAGTGATATACTATACAGACCAACTGAAAAGTTTAATGTAAGAGATATAATATTTATGGATAAGGCTAAGATAATATATCAGTTACTGAATAATAATATAAAATCATCGATATCTCCCATAAGACACTGTGATTATCACCGCTATTATACTTGATTTAAAGATTATCTCAGACTGGATGTTCCTAGAACGAACAGAAAACATAAAGATTCTATAAGATTAGCTATGAAAGGAGTCTTCAATAATTTACCAAACTCTTTGAAGGATGCTATCACATTAGAACCATGTAAATTAAATTACGTGCTGTTTATGTCTGGTTTTAAGTCATTCAAAACTTATTCATCCCTCATACCAGCACTCTGTTGCTGTCTGGGGTGAACTTTGGCTTTTTTTTTCAAAATATTTCAATTGATGTTTAAATATGAAAGAGCTTCTTCTTCTTTGCATGCTTTATTTTTTGATTTCTACTAACCTCCCATCAACGTACTCTATCTTACTATCTTTATTTTCCATTTATCCTACATACGAGTACGTATTCTTTTTAGCATTGGTTTTTTTATTTCTTAGTGAAATGTGTTGAGAGCGTGGTCTAGGATTCTCTTGCTATCCTATTTCCTTTCGGGGGATGATGACAATCTATTGCTTGCGTGTTGACTACACAGCTTACAGCTGCTATGGAGAAGAGGCTTTGCAATGTAACTGACCACATTTTTTGTTTTTTTTTTTTTAAAAAAAACTATGCGAATGTGGAGAGTTTTGCGGGACTTCAGTTTCTTTTAGCCGCATTAGAGAGGTCTAACACAGAAAGTTAATTCTAACATAGAAAGTTATGTCCCGGAGAAAAGATGCAGTGAGTGGCGCAAGTCGTAGAGTTGATTGGAATGCATGAATTTTGAATATGGGTCCTGCCATACCAGACGCAAGTAATCTGCACTTTATCAAACGCCTTGGCCACTTCAAACCTGACCATGCTCGTTGATTTTCTCTTGTTTAACCCTGTACGAATGCATTGTCCCACTCTCGCGAAGTGGGGCTCTGTGGAGTGTAATGGTTTGAAGCCGAACTGATCCTCCGGGATAATTGATTTTTCCACAACTTCAGAGAAGAATACGCTCAGCGATTTTTCGTACGGAGGAAATCATACTGATAGGTCTCCAGTTTTGGGAGAAACGGAGATCTTGATCTGGTTTAGGTAATACTGCTATAATGGCTGACTTTCAAACCTTCGGTAATTTTTGTTTTTGGAGAAACTTGAGCGAAACATATTTTACAGACCAAAAAAAAACTTTTGTTGATACCAGCTGTGCGCGAATTTCTTTTCCGTAATTATTATGTGCTGTATTTTTTCCACCTGGCGGCAATATAAATCGACGATTCTACTTCTTTCAAGGTATATTCACATAAATTTTCCGTGCATTTATCTGCAGCTCTATGCTTCTCGCTTTATGCTCAATTTTTCTGAAGTACTCTTTTACGGCTTTTTCCCTTTGTTAGATGCGTATTTGTCATACTTTTGAAGCTTAATGGCGATGGTTCCTCTCAAACCGAACGATCGCATGGGTTTTCTCTTTTTATAGATCGTTGTTGACGTTGAATTGATTCGAATTGCTTCTATGCATAAGCATAATTTGGCTTTGCTCAATCTTCATGGTCATTCTAGTCAGAATAATTAGTTCGAATATCGAACTTCCTTATAGCGGCAAACTTTACCTTGGCTTTGAGCTTGAATTACATTTTTCTAACAGCTAAGTTAGTACTTAATTCGGGAGATTATTTTAATTCCGGGTCAAAGTGTCAAAATACAGGACGGCTAGATATTCCATTCATATACAGTGCCTGACAGCCAAAATTATGCGGCCAAGTAACTTGTGAAAAATGATCAATATCTGTCAGTTGTGAGGAATTGCAGATGTAATGCTTATTTATCATGTAAGTGATAAAATAACAAAGAAAAAAAAAATCCGTTATGGTACTCTCGCTGAGTTTGATTCCACTCATCCTGCAAAGCTCTTTGAAGGTCCTCTCTCCAACTCTGATCACAGTTTCTTCATAAACTTTAAATTCGGAAACTGTGGATGCATTTTGAAAAACCTGTGGCAATTCCAAATGAGCCACGTTTGAACGAGTTGCGAGGAGGAACATTGTCCTGATAAAATTGAAAACTATTCCTTCTATTCAATTACTCTGCAACTTTGCTGTAGGTTATTTTTCAAAATATTCAGATAAAAGTGTTAATCAATACTGCGCGATTGATGAAAGGTTTCTTCCGGGCAACTTTACCATTTAAATGGGCATTCCTTAGTATGGGCATTCCTGACCACTTAATGTAGGATCCTTTTTTGACTGTCTCACGATTCAACGGCAATCAGTTTCAGAAAATTTTTTACTGTAAACTTTTTTTGAAACGATTTCTTACACTTTAGTTTAATATTAACTCTCGTTATTCAATAAAAGTGTGACAGCCCGTCCCGAATTAAGTATCGTATTGTTCTTGACAGAATAATGATTTCGTTCAAAATCCAAGGTATATAGACATCATGCCTGAAATGCGATATTCATTCCTAACAAATGGACTATTGGAATTAGCGGTACTTTATCTAGATAAAACAATTTCACTTCATTTTGATTGTTAGGCCAAAATCAGCTATTAGGATTATTTTTTGTTTATTATTTTTTCACTTTAATGATAAATAAACATTATATCTGCAATTCTTCATAACTGGTTTTCTCTATTTTATTCAGAAACCTACAGATATTGATCATTTTTCATAATTTACCTTGCCACATCATTTTGGCTGTCAGACACTGTACCGACAATACAACTAAGACTTTTCTTATACAAGCCTGCTGAAAATATGATGAGACTCCGTTGAGACTGCATAACTTTGGTTATCTTATGAAACTTAGCATCATGTTACACAACCCGTATCAACTGCATTCTCAAAATCCATCAACCACGACCCTCAAGACAGGAGACGGACCCTTGTCAGCCAGAGCGGCAGCGTATTTGAGGTTAGGGTTTGAGAGATTCTTTGGTTATGTTCCATCATCGATCTTCCTATTCTATTTACAGTTGCAAATAAAAATATTTATGTTTTATTTTTATTTTGTTTCTTTTATTTCATCTGGTGGACTTTAAATTTTTTTGATGCTCAACTTATTTTCGTCCGTAAATAATTCAACTAAGCCTCTATTATTAAAAAGTAATTTTCACTCATAATATGAACAGAAAATTTTGTTCCCATCAATTTTCACTCAAAATTCCTAGTTACTTGTCAACTCTATTAGGTAGGAATATTTAAAATACTCAATATTTAAACTCTAACCATATTTCCTCGCATCAATATCAATACTATAACATGAAATATATCCCAGTATACGACCCAGTCAAACAACAACCCAAATTAATTCGACCCATTAAAATTGGCGGCGTAATTCTTATCACTTATCCTCGTATTAACAAACAAAAAAAAACTAATACCACATTGAACTACTTTCAAGCCGCAGTCTAAAAATAAAACAAGAACAGAAAAGAAAATACAAACAATTTACTCTAAAATTTCAGTGAAAGCGAAAAAAACCTTCAATTGAGCTTATTACGGTCTTTAGTACATTTCCACAAGAAACGGGTCACCGTCAGACAAATCCATCCAGCCTTTCTCTTTTAACTTAATTCGATGTTTGGGCGGTTAAGCGTTCGTTCTTCGCTCAGAGAAAATCATTCTAATATTCTACTTGCAAGTGGATTTTGAACAATGACCTGTTTTAGTTTTCGCTGTCGATAATTTATTCATAGAGTTCCATTTGAATTGCGAGTTTAGATTATAGTCAATTTCGGTGTAAACTGGGTCTCGTCTAGCAAGTGTTTCGAAATTCAGCTAGAATCTTACTTACCATCTTTGAAAAATCAATTTTTAACCGTTTTCTTCAATCCCATGAGCTAGTTGAGTAGTTTCACTAATCAATATCGGGAGCAGAATTTCGTAATACACCAGTGTACTTGACGATAAATACGTTTAAGCTTTGCTTTGGTGCAGCTCAGAAATAGCGATGCATGACCAGAAAGATACGCGAATACAAATAGATACTGATACAGATATGAATGTGTACTGGCAAAGATACGAAGACGGACGGACACTTGTCTACATGGAATGGCAGTTAAGAAACTGGGCTCGTAGCGTATCGCATACGGACGCAAACATCAAGCCAAGAGCCACAAGTTCCGATCCGAGCTACTGCACTGCACTACTGATATGGTAGAGACTCATAGGCTCATAGGCACATAAGAAAAAGAGAGCACTGGAGCATGGAGTCATGGTGAACGTTCAGAGGACAATGGCACATATTCGCGGGAATGCGAACGAGTTTCGTGTATGTTGTTTCTATCTTCAATTTATTCGCAATTCGCACATAGATTGAATTTGCAGTCTTCACTTGTGCTCATACGTAGCCGTAGTACTTACTCTACTCTTCGCGAGTCACCACTTCTCGTCATCTGGCAACGAGCGGCCAATTTAGTTGTAACACCGCGTGGCGGTCTCCAATACGACGTCTCCCCATTCATTGATTCGCACGTCCGCACCCGCTTCCCGCTTGCTTGATCCGCCTAGCGTACTGACCTGCTCGTCGTACACTATCTTCGCGAGTACGAGCGTAGCTTGGGAATGCTGCTGGCTAGCTAGCTTAGCTTGTTGTATCTTTCGAAAGCTTGCAGCCGCGCCGCGTCGCACCGTACCGCATCACATGGCCTGGTGTGGTAATCGCGTTTGTTGATTTGGAGGTTTCACCTACATTCGGGAATTGGTTATCTCCGTACAGGTTGGACGGTTTTTCTGGCCCAGTTACCCATTTTCATGCTATGCCCCAGTTAAGTTTTCACATTTGCTAGCAGCGCCCGGGTCGGGCTGGTTGACGGGGGGCTTCTGAGCGTAGTGAAACTTTCGCGCCACAGATACTTCGACGGTACTACGATTCATATGTAACTGGGCGAAAAGGTTGGTTGGTTAGTTTTGGGCTGTTGAGTTTTGATGTTTTGTTGTTGCTGTTGATGAGGTGAGGCGGCGAATGGAAATCATTTGTTAGCCCGAATATTAAATGTGGGTCTGGCATGGCACTTGATTTCAAGTATTATCTAGAGTACGAGTATTGTGTATGGATTCATTTTCTTTGCGCGTAATCCATCCTGTTCAATCCAATGCAGCAAGTAGATTCAAGAGCGGATTTGGACTATATACGTATGAGCACTAAATTTGAGCACATATCAAGTATTCCGTTATAAGCTGACACCGATCTCTTTCGGTAAATTTGATAAATGAAGTGTTGGAAACTGATCGGTGAAATTTGTGTCTGACCTCAGTTGGAATAGTTTTTGAGAAACGGAGGGAATATATCCAGGTCTGATTCATATAACAGAATTAGTATGCATAGAACAAAGGTATTTGAAGTTACGGAAATAGCTTCGAGGCAAAGATGGCCTGAATTTCGGGAGAAATAAAATTGTTTGTTTATTTTTAGGAATGATCTAATAGCTCATTGCTATGTCTGGCTCATTGTTCTAAAGAGTTCATTTGGCTATTGAGCTACGGTCTTATTTAACCAACGAAAGGATATCGAATTCTTGTTCATAGGCTCACGTCCGATGGTCGTTTTCAGAGGCTTGATCAGATATCCTTCTTATTATCAGCATGTCCCGTTTATATCTTCCTGCCGCATAGCCATGCTGTCAAATAGAAGGTTTTCTTTGAAGTAGTGGCATTATCATCATCAGCTATTATTGGGACATCCGTTTACACAATTTGGATGCTATCTAAAAACACCTGTTCGAAGTGGGAAATACTTTCGATCATGTCCCAACACTCAAGCCCGCAATTTATCAGGTGGATAGACTTAAAAGAATATAGATTTTGGAATTTATTTGAAAAGAATATTTCAGAAATGCGTTAAAAATGTATAAGGTATATATTCTATAAAGTGATTCCAGCATTCAGTGGAACTCATCTAGTTTCAACTGTGAATCAAAATCAAAATAATAATTTTTCTGAAGTTATATTTTTATAACTAATTGCTATATCATACTGAAATTTATTATATTTTTTGATGCAAAAATTCAAAATGAACTGATCTCATCAGCATATCTACATCACTGCATCAATTGCACTATATCTAAGTTCGTTCAAACCCATTCGCATTTCAGTTCGATTACTTTCTATTTAAATTCAAATTCATATATTGTATTTTCAATATTTTAGCACTTCAGTGTTAATAAATAATTTACATGCACAATAAAAGAAAACAAAACAGCTATTTATTTACGAATTTTATTGATTCGTAACATAAATGTTGACATTTTTTTGTAGGTGTTAATGTATTCATATTCATCGGCTAGCACAATTTCTACTCTATTGTATACTATAGAAAATTGTGCAAACAACTATTGAAAGAAAAAGAGAGGATTGACCCTATAGTGAGAACTAGAGCATAAAAATTATTCCCAAATTATCGTAGATATGATAAGTTGATTTCTATGAAGTTTTTGCATTTTTTTGTAAAGGCAGGTCAAAAATTGACAAAATTACTATCAAGCGTTTACAGAAATTTCTATTTAGAAGTGTTATACAGAAATATGTGTGAAATATGAATATTGGAGATCAAGTGTTATTTGATCAAATCGCAGGTTTTTTTTTTTGTAAAGTGAAGAAATTAGAAAAAATGTTTGAGGCAATGCAATCCAATTAATTTATGTCATCTGGTTCTTTTTTTGTTTGTATTAGCTAAGTATACTTCTAATTTGCACGTAGAGGAACGACCAAAAAGTAAATTAGAATCTGTGTGCTTATGGGTATTTAACACCAGGAGTTATATCGTTCAGGGAATTCCGAATTCCTAACTCGGAACATTTCCACTATTAATTGTGAAATTCTCAGAATATCGCTGTATACTTTCAATTAAAAAAATCATTTAATTGAAAAATTGAGTTTTCAGTTAAAAATGTTCGGTATTTTGGTAACTTTAGGTTCGACACTTTCATGCACTTCTTTATTGGCGATGAATAATGTAAAAAATAGCCCTTAAACTGTTGTAAATATCATAAAAAAGATGTGTTTAAAAATGAAAGAGTTCTGTAATACAAATGCATGAGTTCAACAGAGAAGCTTGGACAGTCCAAGAGCTCGAGAGTTAAAACATATTACTGCCAATTCAGGGACGTAGAATCATACTTAAAGAGAAGTAGTACATCGCTTAAGACTTACAGTAAAAACCCAGCACATTTTATACCCATTTTCAAGATTTTTTTTTAGAAAACTGTTAATAGTAACTTGATTGGAATAATACCTACAGTAAAGAACAACCTTTGAAGAGTATCCAAAAAAATTTGTATTGAAAAATATCGAAAATTAAGCTCGTGACATGAATTTGACATTTTCGTTTAAGACAAAGAGTTGATTTGCGGTGAGACACATAACTAATGACTGGATCATCGTAAACAAAAAAACCAAAAATATTTCGTTAGTTTATGAGTTTTTTGAGGTAATGCGGTCGAGTTTTTTCAAATATCTAGATTATTTAATTTTTAGTATAAGTTTGAAGTCAAAAAAACGAAAAAAAAACCAGAATTTTTTTTTCGAAATTTCTGTTTTCAGTTGTAAAAAATTCCATAAAAATAAAAAAAAGCAAGAAAAAAAAAATATCTAGACATCGTTACCTAGTAAATTGCCTACAGAAATAGTGTGCAAAATTTCAGAAAGATCGGTCGAGTAGTTTTCGAGTTACATGTCTCACCGACTTGAAAAAAAAAATTCCTCAAAAAACGCGTTTTAAAATTTTAACTGTGCAACAAAAGTGCGTGAAAAATTACGAAACACGTGTACCGTAACTGCTCGATGAAATGAATGTATTATACTACTACAAGTCACATATATAAGTGTTTTACACAAATATAGCACAGACAGGTGTGGATAGAGTGGGAAGACTATTATTACGTATATGAGAGCTGCGCGCGGCTAATAAAGCAGCGTTCTGAAAGAAACGCTATAACACGCGATTTGAGCGAAAATATGAATTTGAGTTATTTGTATTGTTAAGCCGATAACTTCGTTAATTTTGCTCGGATCGACCTGAAATTTTGTATGGACACTCCTGAGTAACTATACACTAGTCACTAAACAAAAAAACAACGATTTTCTGACCATACCCCCCTTAAAAAACAGTATCTTCAACTGAAAAGCAATTCCGTCATTACTCGTCGCTGCCTGGATTCGCAAACATTGAAAGACACAGCAGATTTTATTTTTTTTGTAACTAAAGCAAAGTATAAAGCTGAATTCGAAAATAATAGATTTTGTACTGTTCAGTATTTCCAGACTTCTGTGCCTTGTTGCTACCTTGCGTTTTACTATACTTCCATCCCTCGCAGAAGACAATAACCAAAAGAGGATCTTGCAATTCGAAAAAAATATTTTTGTCATCAAGACTGCCGCGATGAATATCAAATATTGATTGTGCTTACATTTTTTCTGTGTAGGTAGCACTGATAATATTCTCCAAAAATTACCGTTCAACTTCCTATCTTACCCTCTTTTTCGCCCTTCCCGCTCTTTCTCGTTCTTTGAAGCTTCTCGCTTTTTCATTCTTTTCTCTGTTTCATCCGTCCCTCTTTTTCGTCCGTCCCTCTTTTTCATCCGTCCCTCTTTTTCATCCGTCCCTCTTTTTCATCCGTCCCTCTTTTTCATCTGTCCCTGTTTTTCATATGTCCCTCTTTTTCATTTGTCCCTCTTTTCCATCTGTCCCTCTTTTTCATCTGCCCCTCTTTTTCATCTGTCCCTCTTTTTCATCTGTCCCTCTTTTTTATCTGTCCCTCTTTTTCATCTGTCCCTCTTTTACATTCTTCCCTTATTTCTATCCTTCCTTCTTTTGCATCCATTCCTCTTTTCCATCCTTACCTTTGTTCCATCCTTACCTCTGTTCCATCCTTCGATTTTTCACATCCTTCCTTCTTTCTCATCCTCCCGTTCCATCCTTCTATTCCTTCCTTCTATTCCTTCCGTTCATTCCCCCTCTTTCTTCCTTCCATTCTTTTCCTTCATTTCGTTCCATTCCTATCCTTTATCTCATTCCATTCCTTTGTTTCCTCCGTTTCATTACTTCCTTCGTTCCTTTACTTCCTTCGTTCCATTACTTCCTTCGTTCTATTACTTCCTTCGTTCCATTACTTCCTTCGTCCCATTACTTCCTTCGTTCCATTACTACCGTCGTTCTATTACTTCCTTCGTTCCATTCATTCCTTTTCTTCGTTCCATTTCTTACCTTCCTTCTTTCCATTCCTTCTATTCCTCCTCTTCTTTCGTTAAATTCCTCCTCTTCTTTCGTTAAATTCCTCCTCTTCTCCCCTTAAATTCCTTCTATTCTTTCTTTCCATTTCTTCCTTCAATTCCTTTTCTTCTTTCTTTCTATTCCTTCGCTTATTTCCTTCCATTCCTTACTTCTTTCCCTCCTTTCTTCCATTAAGTTAGTTAAATGATATAGACAAACAATCAGACATAGAGCTCAGCGATGAAAGTTCTTTTATGTTGAATGGTATCTGTTTGAGCGAAACAGAATATTGGGTTTAAGAGTCTTAGGATTTCAACCATGTTGACAATTTATCATTTTGCATATGATGTAAATGTTTGAGGACCTGTGGGTCCTTGTATTCAAATAAAAGTCAGTCTGTGACAATGGTTTTTCTCTTTGGCTTACGCTTATTTTCTTTGGATACCTCAGTCGCTTTGAGCTATAAACCGCGGGTCATCTACGGCCCAATAAATCGCTTCGTACGGGCCACCTACGGCCCCACCAGTATCGCTGAATTATTGCTCCCACTCTCAACAGTTAAATGAAGAATATCGCCAATCTTTTACGATCAGATTTGATCACAGCTGACAGATCCTGTCCACGCTCCATATGTCTACGTTCCACAGGTATACGTTCCCCAGGTCCACGTCCCATTGACATGAAACTTTAAATTTAGGACCACGTTTCACAGTTCCTACTGACACGGAACTATAAATGTTGACACAAAACTAAAAACTTCCTAAACTTTGATTCTTGGAAACTGATTTTTCTGGAAATTTATTATTTTTTTATTATTTTTATTATTTTTTAGTACTAAGCAAAAAACGGCCCATCTCTGCAAATGATAGAAAACGCAAAACATAATAAGGGCGAAAAAGCTCCGGTCTAAAAAAAATGATAAAACTATTTTTTATAGCAATTAAGTGATAATTAATTTTGAAGAGTGCTGTTTTTGTGTTCTTAAAATAACACAGAACAAATAATCCACTACGAATATCTGTCAGTGTTGCCGTCTAATATTTTCAGTGGCAGTGTCGATCTTCCAATCCCAAAATCAATGCTTTCTTCAAACAAATGTTAGAGGCACTTCGATCATCTCTTGTTTTATAGAATCGAATGCATAATAGTCAAGAACAAGAAGGACGACAAATTGAGATCATTTTAAGGGGTAAGAGACTTTTTCGATAAATCTATTCCGGGGAAAGTTAGATTCAAATTAGCCAATGATATATTTTCTGAAATAGCTACCATTTTATTACCACATGTTAGTTAGATTGACTGTAGATTTAACTGTAGATTTTGAAATAAAGTCGAAAATCAATTATTCTAGAAATCTGAAGAATCAGCAGAATCCAACTCGTCTGAAAAACGAGATGGTCCAAAAAGTCCTCTTTCGCTAGCACCCCCGCCCACTCTTAATTTGACAACAAATGCTTGTTTTGTAGACTGTGAAGGTTATTCTGATTGAAAAGTGGTTCATTTGAGTAGAGTTTCTAAATGAGTGTATCCAATAAAATTGGATTTTCTTTGGTCTTGTTTAAAAATAATGATTGTTTGATTGTTTTAAGTACTTGATTAGCACAGCTACAAATATTTTTATTTATTTTTTCGAAGCTTTTGTTTGTTAATGTTACTGCGTTAGTTTGGTCATACATATTTTAATCATTTGAACAGCGCCTTTTCTGCTGCGAGCGAAAATAAAAAAAAAACTATGTTTAACCTTGCGTCTTCATCTGGGTAGAGGAGAGGCTGGCTGCTAGCGTGTATGGTTGGATCCTGGTTCAAGCCAGCCATAATAACATATCGGGCTTTGAGTAATTGGGAGTAGGTATAGGAGTCAAATCGTGGGTTAAATAGGATCTGGAACTTATGGCTCCACACTTGTTGACATTGATTGTTGATGGAATGTCTGCCAATTCCAACCCCCAAACCTGAAATGGGTTGTAGTGGGACTATTTTTAAATCAACACAAGTCGTGAATCTGAGCGTTTTTAATGGCTACTCTAATAGCTCAAGCCTCTTTGATATGAGGATCCGTTGTTCTCTACGATTTTTTTCCTGGGATAATTCGAGGATACCGTGGTTTGGTACTTATCACTGACTGAAACTGACTCTATTTTTTTCATTTTTCCTTCAATTAATATTATAAATGTTGTGTAACTAAATGGAATAAAAATTATTGAAAATGTTGGATTTATTTCTGCATCATAATATATCCATCATGAATTCCAGATGGCTGGAGCCCGGGTCTTTTTTAGTGTTTGCTATCATGGTATTTACTACTCTTTACTTATTTTGATGGCTTATTATGCATCCTGGATTAATTTTTCGAGCAAAACTCATTTTGATCTCTGATCACCAATATATTCGCGATCAATAGATCGGAATGTTGTGTACCGTTATTAGATGATCTTTAAATTGATTAAACGTGCCTGGTAAAGCTATTTTTAATTTGCACTTTTCGATGAAGCAACATTCTTTGGTGACTGAATCACAACCAGTTTCATTCCAGAGAGCTTAGTAGGCTGTTTAAATTACTTCTGTGGATATATTTCGTTTTGTGCTTTCGATTTCTAATAAGCGAACTCAAGGTTGGTTATTTAACTCAGATACTGTTTATTTCAAATCGAACAACAGTATCCAGTGTATCCAAATGCAGTCTCTTATAATTGTTTGACTTTGTTTTCGTAGTTTTTTTAATTCCTGTGATTTGTGTGAAAACATTTTATATGAAAGTCTCGGTCACTCTAATGTTCATGAAACTGACAGGATTTAAAAGCTGAATTAATTCTGTGTGCTACCATTCAACTTATCCAATCGACTGTCTGAAAAATATCAAAATATATACCTACTTCGTGAGGAAATTCAAGCAATGACGCTACACATTTGTCTCACATCGAATCTAAAAACGTATCTTTATCTCGTTTTGTGTCCAAATTAATCTTATACAGAGTAAACAAATTTTGTTCAAGGAAAACCGGATAAATTTTCGCCTTAATTTTTCGCTGGCATCAAATCAACAATCTGATATCCGTGAAAATAAGAAAAGTGACGCAATTTCATTTATTTGATCATACTTAATAATCATGAGATCTAACTTATAAGCTTTGCACCAACATAAACTTGTCTCTTAGTAAGAGTGGAATTATTTTCAATCTTTCACGTACAATCGAAATTCCCTAGGTATCTTGTGAATTTGCCCTTGTCACATTTCCAACAAGTGCCTATAATGCAATAGCCACCATACGATTGTAATAAATTCATATATGCATCCATTGTACATCACAATACGATGGGTAGATAAAGTAGGTAGAGGTAGTACACGCGACGATGTCGACGACGCTAGCAAAAAGCCTTAAGAAATAACATCATACGTAACGTCGCAACCTCGACCGCATAGAAAAGTTCAAAAATAGCAAAGAAATACAACGTGAAGAAACCATAATCAAAACCAAAACCGAGACCAAAAAGCGAACGAGCCATCGTCAATAGTCCAAAAGTGAATGTTTTTGGCGAATATGGGCCAATAGACGCCGCCACATACCTACTTACTAAGACTACCTACTAAGACTATTTAGACAGCGCCATTTCGAAACACCCTTTCGTCGGTCGTTGAATGGTTGGTTTAGTTAGTAAGTCAGTCAGTCAGTCGGCAAGCTAGTCGGTTGAAATCACAAGCGAAAATAAGTTCAACAACAACCAAAGCAATAATGGGTTTTCTTTGGGGGCAAAGTGGTAGTCCATGCACAAAGCGAGAAAAACAAAAAAATAACCACCGAAATTACTACAGTCGAATGGTCCTCTTGTACGAGATTTCGGCAGCCAGATTATTACAAAACTAGCGGCAGTTGACTGACCACTTATGAATATTCGTTTTGTAAATTGCACTCATCTGAATGTTAGCCTGCATCGAGTGTGTTTGATTTGCAATGTAAGTTACAAATGAATTAATAATAGTAAAGTTGTCGATGGAGTGGGCTATTAGCACAAATAGTTTTTCCTAAGGGCAATTGTCGTCATCATCACCGTCACAATCGCCAGCAAAACACCAAAATTCGAGAGGATAGCGGTTGATAGAAAGATATTATCTGTAATTAGTATTGCGAAAGGCATTCCTAAACAACTATGCAATT
The DNA here is from genome assembly GCA_963978885.1 of Nemotelus pantherinus. NCBI lineage: Eukaryota > Metazoa > Arthropoda > Insecta > Diptera > Stratiomyidae > Nemotelus > Nemotelus pantherinus. The sequence continues at coordinate 191,730,879 of OZ022263.1, read as the reverse complement.
GTTCGAAGAAAAACAAGATAAAAAGCGAAAGATCGAGCCTGAACATTCTGTTTTTGCTAATAATGACATTCAAAAGAAATTGAAAGTTATGGGCCACTAGGTTCTGTGCTAATTTATTATTGCATTTGGAACAGTATCGAAACTGGAGTACGAAATAGTTATGCAAATAGCATAGGAAGCAGATGTTCTCATTTATAGTGATATCATCGGAATTGGAATAGGTAAACAGGTGAATAATTTGAAGGAATAGATATGGAGATAGAAAGTAGGAAAACGAATACTTTAGTTTTTTGTGTAAAAGCGGTGCCTTGAATTTTTAAAAAAGTTGTTTTGTCTTCTTTTTGAAGTTTTTATATTCTCATGATCTTTCGAAAAGTATCTTTTTGTATTTCTTTTCCTATGTACATTTCCTGTTTTTTCTACACAAATTTTAAGCAGTTTCACCAAGTCTGTCACCGGAAATTTTCGCACTTCATAGATGACTTCTTAGGTTCATAGGCTATACAACCATAGTGACACGTCCTCTAAGCATTATTATTGGAGTAATACAATCAGGATGAAATACTTCGCCCATACAGCGTTTTGTATAGGATACATCAGACGTTCTAAAGATCTCAAAAATGCAAGTTATGTATTTTTATATTTTTGGCAAAACGAAGCCCTCAGACATTGTAACGTTTTTCTGTTTAAATACTTAAAACTTCCATATTGACTTTCTGAAAATTTATGGCCATATTATACTTCTTTTTCTATGTTTGCTGACACGGCTACGGCTTCTTTCTAGGCGTCTACTCTTAAAGAAACATTCACCAGCCACCCTTTTTAAGGTTCTATATACAAAAAAAAACTTTCCTTTCGGCCTGCTCTGGCAGCAAGTCAGCCAACTGAGACGAAGTATTTCGTAAGTAACTTAGAGAGGTTCAAGCTGCATTCTTTCGCCGGCATAATGTTCATTCTACTACCTTTCCTTCATTTACATAGATTCTGTATTTTTAAAGCATTTATGTCAGTTTACTTAGCACTATTTAGAATTTTGGCTCATACTCTTTATGAAAAAAGGGCAAGGGCATCCAACCAAGCTTTACACTTTTCTAATCAGTTGATATTTTGCAGCTTGCGCGGCCTGCGTGGAACTCAGATCTATCGTCTACTCACCACAAACCTATCTTAAAGCCCAATCAATATCTGCTGAAGTAATCCATTTAACTTCGATTTTAATGAAAGAGTAGTTAAATTACAAAATACATAAGCCATCTGAGTCTATTCTATCACCTAAAAACCTCATCTAAAAACTGAAAAAAACTATACAATCTGGTAAAAGTGTTCATTCTGCAAATGCTTAACTTCAATTGTGTCAATTTGCTTTCGGATTGTACCTCAGTGCTACTAATGTGAGGTTAATCTTTGAACTTCACGCTTAGTTTAACTCTATTGCTACACAAGCTAGCAGCCGACAAATACTCGAGCCTTTTAGCTTATTACTAGAATCTCATTAAACTTGCCCAGTAAAAAAATCATTTTTTTGCATCTTTTAAGTTCGACGACACGGAAAAAAATCAACACAGTGCTTAGTCCTATGTAAAATAGTGCAAAAATGGCTATGCTATGTGCATTGTATCCTGAGCTATAAAATACAGCTCCCATCGTCATAATTTGTATAATAAATTGGTTTTTGCTTCCCAACTAAAATACCAAATATTAGTGGATTTTCTGTTACTTTTATTGTCTAGATTACTGGCGGAGTAGTGAATTACTTCTCCATGTATAATAAATTGGTTTTTGCTTCCCAACTAAAATACCAAATATTAGTGGATTTTCTGTTACTTTTATTGTCTAGATTCCAATGCACATAGTCTCAACTTCTATGGTCATAGTACCGTCTTCTATGCACATAGTCTGGACGAATATAATTATAATATGCCATATAACATTAGGCAGTGGCGTGGCGTGATAGTTTACCTTAGGGAAGCAATTAGTTCATTTCGATGACTGACTTTGGCTATGTTTTCTTCAAATTTGTTACGTATTAATGGAAACCCTCTTGTTAGCTACTTTTAACATTGCAAATACAAAAGCTTCCATGAATTACGAGCATGGACGTGAGAGTACTTATACTGTATTGTTATCAGTACTAATTCGCATGCTACCAATATATAATTATTTTTTCATTAAATATATATTTGCAAAAATTAAATATTGGCAAACATATAAATTAGCGATGTTGCAACAGCAAGCTATGTAAATAAAGCATTTGCAAATATAGCTACGGCAACAATAACAACCACAGTGATTATGCAAATTAAATGTTTATACGCATAAAGAAAATGTCAATATTCTAGTACTTATAAAAAATAACAGTAAAGTAACAACATTCCCATAACGAATAAAAAAAAAATCTAGTAAATTTAAAATAAATGAAGTGACAGCTGAAAAAAATCTATTATAAATCAAATTTGATGAGAAAATTCATGCATACTTCTATTTTAAATTTAATGCAATTTGCCTTTGTTTTTTTTTTTTGCAAACTCATCTATGACGTCTTGATAAAAACGTTACTCGCTCAAACATTATTTTAAGAAAACCTATTCTATGGAAAGTATTGCCAAGTCACTTAGTAACTGTTCATCTGTCCTATTTCTGAGATAAGTTTTAATCCTTTTTAAGCAAGAAAAACTGTGCTCTACGGGCGCTCTTGTAACATTCTCTTTTGCATTCATTACTTGCAATGTTAGAACTAAATTTATAAAATTGTTTTAAACTATTTTCTGATTTATTGCTGATAGAATATTCAAAAATATTTTTTCTGTGAATTTGCATTAGAGTAAAAAACAATGAGTTCCTTTTTATCCGCAAAAGATCGAGATCCAAAAGGAAATTTAAAAAGGTCACTAATTATGCAATTATAATCCATGCTATTTACGGAACAAATAAATACATTAACCTTTTGATTGCACTCTCACTATTTTAAGTATAAAATTAAAAAATCATGCGATTCCAGAAAGTAATTCTACGCACTCAATTCTAAACAATTCAAATCAATTTAATTACAACAATACTCTAAACTGTTGGTGAAATAATTACCTTCACCAATTAAAAATACCTTCACCAAATTTATATATAAAATATAGCACAAATTTCACTACCGAACTACATTCAAGCGATCTCTGGCAACCCTTAAAACATCTCGTAGTTCAAATTCATTCAAAAATTCACATAGTGTGTAGGTACTACAGCCAACATTCTCATTCAAAAAAAAAATACGCACAAGCAAATTATATGGGGAACGTCACAATAAGTTCCACAGCAACCATACGTACGCGGCTTCTCTCTCAGTTTCACGCTTGAGACGAGAATTTCCCCTAAGAAGCAATTTCTGCATTGCTTCCAAACAGCCAGTACAAGCATATTTTTTTGAATGACGTCACAATGCAGTCTACATGAAGTGAAATTAATGCTCGTAGAAGCAATTTTTTAGTTGCTTCCATCCGTCTTGTTCTCTCAATATTTTCATTCGGTGGTGTTACCACCTTAGCCGTGCAAGATGTTCACTATGAGTTTTTGGGAAAATTTATTTAGAAAATTCCTGTCCATGATTTTTTTCGCGATTTTTAAATAAATTAATTTAAAATATATATCAGTAAAATGTAAGGGAAGCAATGCTTCCCTTGCTTCCATGAACGCCACGCCACTGACATTAGGGTTCGAATAGATCATTTAGCCAAGTGAGTAGAGCATTGGCTCTTGGAGTCTGGGGATCTTGGTGCGAATTCAGTTTTAAAAAAAAGATAAAAAATCTTCATTTATCTAAAAATCTCCATTCATCAAAAATCTCCATTTATCTCCATTTATCTCCATTTATCTAAAAATCTCCATTCATCAAAAATAAAAATCTCCATTCATATTTAAAAAAAAGATAAAAAATCTCCATTATCCATCTTTTTCAAAAACTGTTGTTCAAATCATTTCTTTGCTGCTGCTCGGGTTCTAAAGTATTCTCTTTATTTCATCAAAAAATGGACACGTTTAGTTCAAAACCTTGAATCTCTGTGTAATTTAGCATCAAAAGAAAGTTTCAAACTTAAAATGTGCACTATTCTCATGCAATGAACATTTTCAATGTTACGTACGTAGTGACAACTTCAACTTTTTTCTACTGTTCATAATCCATGCCACTATTTTCTTTTGCCTTCCTTTAAATAAATATGCGATCAAATTTCCACATCTCAAACCGGATGTAATTTGCATGCACAAAGCCTTCTTTAGATTTTTTCTTCAGCTTTTTCAGCTTCGTTTCATTCTAAGTTATATAGTAACTTGCCACTCCCTTAGTCATCTGTTTCTTTTATTATATTTAGTATTAACAAGTTCGTAGCAAGCGACTTAAAATCACTTTCTAGACGAACTATCAACAATATTTTTCTAAGTGCAATTCTTCAGTAAGTCTGTCTCTGTCCATTATCATTAACAAATGACACCACCCCCCATCAATATTTTCTTCTCTTCTCTTTATAATCCTCGATGATTTAGTGATAGACGTTTCTGTTGTTTTAAAAAAACAAACTGTTTGAAAAAAATTATTTTTAAAAACTGTTTGAAAAAGACAAAACTGTTCATTTTAAGGGGGTTTAGAAAAAAGAATAAATTTAAATAGGCTATTCACAATACGTACCTAGAAAGCGGAGGACCAAACTGTATGCAGCCGATCAGAACAAATTATGAAATTGAATATCTGCTACAGGAACTTTCAAAATTTATTGTTATGAAATCGACACTAAAGGGCTGAAGATATTTCAATTTGATATAAATGAAGGCCTACTCCTTATATTTATCAGAATTTGCTGTTAATTTCAGTGTAAACGAATAACGCGATCATTAGTTATGCTGTTTGAAACTTGTTAACGATATATATACGTAATCCGCTCAGCTCTATCAATTATTCCTAACGATGCAACCACACTATGTTACACCCAGTTCGAATGAGATCTCAGCTCGTTTCAAAACCCAATCCAGGCAATATCGAAAAATTTGGGTCTACACTGCAATGCAAGCGTTGCGGAAACTCAAAATTCAATTAAAATAGCCCACAGAAAAAGAACGCATTTTTCCGACCAAGTTGTCGACTAGGTATCCGTGTCTGTACGTCACTAAAAAGCTGCTCCCCACTGCCAAACAATGCCACTGCTAAACTGTTTTCTGCTGCCAAAGTGTATTTCTCCGCTATATTATTTTTCTCTGTAAAACTGTTTTTTTTTCTGCAAAACTGTTTTTTTCTCCCAAGCAGTTTGTCGCTGAACAACAGTTTTTTGTTCCCAAACAGTTTGCGGATGAAGAACAGTTTGCCGCAAAACTGTTCGTCTTAGAAAATCTGTTTATTCGTTTTGTTGTAGGCAAAATGTTTTCCCAAGCTATTTGCCATTTGTGAGCCTATCACATCACTACTTTCTAGATGCTAAAATGCCATTTTTAAGAAGTTTCTCTCTGTCCATTATGATTAACATAAGCCCCATCTCTTAATATTTTCTTCTCCCCTTTTTATATTCCCCGATCAGAATAGGTTTTCATCTTCACTCCATATCGTCAAATGATACCTATCAATTATAAGTACGACCATCGCCCTGTAAAGGAAACATCCAGAGTTTCCCAGATTTATTAATGAAGTCCAGAACCACTGATATCGGATATAAGACTATCATCTGCATGCTTACAACATTCAGCCGAAATATTGGTATCTGATGCACGTATACGCCGGCCATCCACAAAGAAAATGTTCCACAGACTTCGTTTTTAATAAGCAGGATTGGCAAACGTCATCCCATGCAATACCTTTTCGGCATATATGCTCTCTTAGGGGGTTGGGTCTAGTCAGTATGGCTCCAATTTCTACTAATCTTCCTAATCTTGTTGAGGAGGAGAAATTCCCATGGCTACGTTCTGAGAGGAAGATCATCGTATGTTCTGCCATATCAGGATACAGGTATCTTCTGTTATGAGTATCGACTACCCACTTCCGAGAAATCGCATGTGCAGATGCGGCTGTTACACCTAGGGCTAGTGGAGGGGTGAAGCCTTGCCTCGTAATAGCATCAGCAATTTCTTTTTCATCAACACCGCACTGTTTCTGTGTCCGGAGCAGATGGACCTTATTGAAGCTAGTGATAAATCAATCATGCCTTGCACTCTTGAGCAATTTTCGAAGTAGTCAGTGGTCTAAGTAACGCTAACACCGCAGCTTGATTATTGCAGAACATAGCCATACGCTTTCCCCTCCACTTTTTATCCGTTGACCTGCGAACAGTTCACAAGATGACGAATATTTTGGCTTAAAAAACAGTGACATAATCTCCATAAGAAAAATACTTCGTGTCATTTGATGGATGCGGGTAGACAGTAGCTCTAGTTCTAATGTCTACTTTCGAGTTGTCCGTAAAGAAGTGCTGGGAGTATCCTCCCATACAGACATCTGCGTGCTTCCAGACACGTGTGATAAAAATGATTACTTCGTACCTTCTCCCAATTTCGATTAGAGACACTCGAGCGTTCAAAGGCATCGGAGGAACCTTAGCAATACTTCGCATCGAACCTGCAATAGAGATCAGTGTCCGATATTGCCGTAATATATCCATAGGCTAAGTTGAATTAGTCACACTCTGAATATGAGTGTCATACTAGGTGGGGTGAAAAGTAACCTCCTTGGGAATGAAAAAAATGTTTTTTTAAATTTTTTTTTTAATTTTATTCAATCTTGTCCTCTTTTAGGTCGATACACTTATTCCAGAAATTTTCCAACTTTTTGATCCCGTCCGAAAAGTAATTTTCCGGAAGGCCTACAAAATACTCATCCGCGGCGTCGATGATCTGCTCGCACGAGCTGAATTTTTTATTGATGAGCCATCTTTTGAGGTTTGGGAACAGATAATAGTCCAAGAAAGCCAAGTCAGGCGAATAAGGTGGATGGGGAAGCAATTCAAGCCCTAAATCGTTGATTTTAGCCATTGTTGCGATGCTCTTGTGTAACGGCGCGTTGTCTTGTAAAAACAAAATTTTTTTGGCTTCATGTGAGGCCATTTCGCATTGATTTCGGCTTTCAATCGCTCCAATAATGCGCAGTAATACTCGCTGCTGATGGTTTTTTCTTTTTTGAGGTAGTCCACGAAGAGTATGCCATGACAATCCCAGAAAACCGACGCCATGACCTTTCCGACCCATTGAGCCTCCCTTGGCCGCTTTTGAGCACTCGTGCCGGCTTCAGTCCATTGCCGGGCACTCATTCGGTTCTCTGGCGTGAAATAGTGGATCCAGGTTTCATCAAGTCACCAATCGAAGCCAAAAGTCCACCCGATTCCGCATCAGCATGGCCAAATACGCTTCCGAAGTGCGCTCGCGTTCGAGTTTTTGGTCCGGAGTCAGCGTGCGCGGCACCCAGCGGCAGGATAATTTTTTTATCTGCAGAATCTCACCCAAAATATGGCGTGTGCGCTTGGTACTAATCCTTGTGGCATTTGCTAGCTCGCGCATCTTCATTTTCCGGTCGGCCAACACCATTTCATGTATTTTTTTGACATTGTCCTGTGTAACCGCATCGGAGGGCCTGCCACTGTGGACTTCATCGGCAGTGGAGTTTCGGCCACCACGAAACTCTCGAAACCAATATTTCACGGTATAATCTGAAGGAGCACTAGCCCCATAATATTTATCCAACTTTTCTTTTGTTTCCTTCGCCGTTTTGCCTCTCAAAAAATAATGTTTTATGAGAGAATGAAAATGGTTTATTTCCATACTCAACATGATGCCAAACAGGTCAACAAAAATCGGCTGTAAAAACAAAACAAATGACTGTATCGCTCTAAAATTTGACATGTCTGCCTAAATATGAATGGACTATAAGGCACAATAATCTTTTTTGCGATTGCAGCGCATTCTGGTGGTCAAGGAGGTTACTTTTCACCCCACCTAGTATGTGTGAGTCAGATTGAAAAGTGCCACAGAAGTAGTACTCATAGCACCACAGATACTTAGGCACGACGTCCTTAGTTGTGTGGCTAACTTCTTGCAAGCATACAAGAGCTTCACAATAATTCACCGCAGGACAAATCCGTACGTGCTCTTATGATAGTTACATAGAGCGACATAACTACATGAGGCCTCAGACTCCATGTGGTGTCAATACTACTAGGTATTCCGAATGTGAACATATAGTCACTCAGTGTCCGAAGGTATCTTTCTACCTTATACATATGTAGCTCTACAGGTAAAATGTTTGACAAACTCCAAAATCTAGGACGCTATGGATGAATAGATAGATGGATACTATGGATATCTGAGATGCTTAAAAGAGGCAGTTTTAGTCAATACGATGTGATAAAATAAATAAGAGGACACTATTTAACCCATTCACTGCCAGGTAATTTTTAGCATCTTGCACTGGGTTCTAATAGTGTATTTGAAAAAAACATGCGAATCACATACTTAGTTTCAAATTTAATACTAAAATGATGTAGACGATGATTTAATTTTAAAAAAAACCACTTTATGTCTTATTCTATGACCAATAGAATCAGTGTTAACGTGCAGCGAAAACTATGAAATAACTCGTATTCGGCAGTTTTGGTACATATGTTTATTATGATATCTTTCGTAGGTGGTAGTCAATAGGTTAAAAAAAAATTGCTGGCTTTTAAAACCTGGCCTCAGTTGTGCCTTATTTGTAGTAAAAACAGGATTGCTTCTATAGTTCAACAAAACTCTGAAGTTACAGTGTAACTACATCATACAAACTATCCATATGTACATTGTAATGTTTTGCTACGAAATCTTTGAATCCCTGAACATATTAGCCAATTTAGTGAACTGAGGCCGACTGTCCACTGAGGAGTCTTTTCATAGACGCGTACTAGACATTTTACGCTTTGAGTACGCTTGCTTGCAGCTGCTAATACAATTCAATTGGAATGTGTCTGTTTCCGTAACCTGTGGGTAAGAATGTTAGCGGCAAGGTGTACAATACATCACCTTTGTGAAGTGAATATTGCGTTTAAAAAAAAAATAATGTGAAATTAAAGCATTATTTTCATCGAAAAGTAATTGTGAACTGAATAGTTTATTTAAGTCTTCTCTTAATTATTATGCTACCTTCACAGTTTATAATAGCCTTTTACCAGGAGACGTATAATCTGAAGTTTAGCGCTTTTTGCGTGTGCGGAGCAATAAAATTGAAAAACTTCATTCTATAAAATTATTTGAATTTTCGATAATCTTTCAATAATTCATGAGCACGCACAGTCAATCTGCGATTTGTATTATTTTTAAAGCAAGCAAGTATCTCCTTTTAATGTAAGGAGATATCTATCGTTCCTATTTACAAGTATATTCAAATGCCACAATAATACCACAAAAACAGAACCCCTTTCATCATCGGAACTCGACATTTTTTCGAAAAGTCGACAGTTAGACTTGTAATCAGTAAATATTGATTTATATTGATGCTGAGAAATCTATGACACTATCCTTAAATGGTCTCGTTGTACGTTACACTGACGATGCTATGAAGTGACGCTTCAATAGACAGTAGGTCTAAGTTTAGTAAAACTTCACTAGAGATACTTCGAACTGTCGATTGTAATAGACGACTAACAGTAATAACATTAGTTTTTACGAAATAATCAAAGAAATAAAAAATTGAAAAAAAAATTCGAAAGATAATAAAAATAAAAAGTTATAAATTTATGAAAATAACAATAGAAATAGAATTATTATTACCAATGTTATAATTTTTATTTCAATGCCTTATCTATATTTTTTTCTTTAATAATACCAAACTCAGGCGATACCCTATGATGTACAGAAGCTAAGCGCAACCTAGACAACGAAGAAAAATTGGGGAAAGAGGATTAAAGAAGTTGAGAAGAGATACCGATATACATATTTCATCAGAACAATAATGGCTCGCACCCGGAAGGGGAACAGAAGATGGTAAGCTGCTTCACATCCGTATTGTTCGCTTTAAGAAAGAATCACGAATTTTCATGGTTTTACTGAAACCTACTTCTAAGTCGTAGGAATAAAAGATACTTACAGATCGTGTAGTGCTTAAGGGGATGGATTCATAAGGAGTCTCGCTAAAATAATATCCGAAGCAGTAGTGATAAAGGATTCGTCTGCATTTTTCATTGATTCGTGATGCTCCTACGTGGGATGCCATGAATCCATCCGCAAATAAGCTTGAAAGAGTTCTGAAAATTTATCCACAATAACGATTTGCCTAGGTCCACTGTTTGATAAATCTTCTAAAGAACTACCCTTTTGGCAGCGGTTGAAATATACACAGTTTCTATAAGAAGAAGCTGAGCCAAAGATATATGTACGCGAAATCAGGGATCAAAATTTTAGCAAGTGTCAAAAGGATTTAAAGTTGATATTGATGAAGAGAAATAAGGCCGAGTGAAGGGACTGAATCGATATACCATCAAATATGGTACGGATAAAACGATAAGTGAAGAATCTTTCAATCTATTTCAAAAGAGCGACACTTGGACCGTAAGCTAAAGGTTTACTAACTAATGCAGAGTACCAAACTGTGTCGAATGAGTGAAGTACCGATCTCATATTATGTAAGACTATAGAGACAGTAACTCCATTACTCGGTGGCTAACGTTATTATGGTTCTGACTAGCATAGAAACAGTACTGATGAACACTGATAAGATAGTTAAGTTCATTTTGTGTTGATGAGTAGTTCAAAAACTTTTGACAGAGTTGAAGTGACCGCTATAGCTTAACGAATCGCGAACGTCAACATTTTCGAATTTGATGGCTAGGTTAACAACATTTAAAACAACAATAAAATCTTGCCTCATTGACCTTACTGAGGCAAATTTTGTGGGCGGCAAAACCGTTTGAGTAAAGGGAAAATTAAGAGAAATTGTTTAAAATGGTTGGGGCAATCGCTACAGGTTTACAGATACGCTGGCAGTTTGATGAAATTTAAACACAAATTTTAAATCATTTACATCGCAGCGTTAGAAAACTACCTATTGAATCAGCGATACAGGTCATGATAATTTTTTGATAACATTAACTTGCAAAAAAATTACTGTGATATCAACAACTTGAACGAATGCGGCAACCTACCTAGTGTGATTGTTGTTTTGCGAACCGGTTAACTCTAATGTGATCTGAACTGTAAAAAATATACTCATAGTTTTCAACACGCATCTGCTATTTATCGATCGATTCAATGTAGTCTATATATTTTGAAGTTTTTATTTTTGAAATATTAATTTTATTATGATTAAGAAATACATATACAAAACCATTGATTCACTCAAATATATTTACATGTACATAAAAAATGTCTAAATGATTTTTTTTTGCATCCAACATCTACTCGCTTTTAAGCAACATTCGAGTTTCAAAAATAATTTTAATTTATAGATAGGTAATCCGACCAGATTTTTTGTTAGTTGGTTTCAATCTTTCATCCTTCTACAAACAAAGAAATACTACGTTCATTCGTACTCTCTGAAAATATTCATAAATCAACACATAATTTAGGTGAAATGTTAGATCTAGTAAGCGTGCAACTATTCGAAAAATGTATCTGTGAGACACATACTCATGTATATGATATTTTGGCCACTAGTAACACTTTTATGCAAATTTCTAATTGGTTGTTGACCTTTAACTTTGACTTGAATAAATGAATTTATTTAAATGCACTTGCATAAATGAAAGACTCATCTATCACTACACTAGACATTGATTAGATTATTGAGATTATTGAGGTGAACTATGGAATTCGGAATTTTCGGTTGTTTGAAATTATCTGAATTATAGTTTTGGCCTCCTGAACGAGTTGTAATTTTACACCTTGCCTGGATCTGAAAACAAAAGTTGTGTAGTTCATGGTCGATGAATACATGAAGCTGTTGGTTTCGTCTAAAGAGACACGCATTGAGTGATATGTATTTCAATATATGTTCATTAATTAAATTTATTTCCAATCATTTGTTTGAAAATATCTTTAAGCCTAGTTTCGAATGATAATGTTGTATGGTTCCATCTTAAAAAAGCTTCAGATGATAATTTACTTGATAATTAATTTTTTTCCGTACTAAAATCTATCCTTTTTCTTCCTTACAGCCAAATGGCCGACGAGGCTGATTCCGGGACGAGTAATACAACAGCTCTCTATCCTCCTGAGCCGCCTATAACCAAAGACGATCCGGATAATGAGAATGAAAAGGTTTCAGCATCGAATTCAAACTACGATTCCAACGACGGTACTACTCCGTTATTTCGTTGCGAGCGCTGTGATAAATTTGAAACACATTCACAACCGATGCTTCTGGTACACTATGTCCAATGCAGTATCAGCACAGTCAATAATAATAAGACGGAAACGGATGAAAATGAGCTGGATAATTCGTTGGGCTCGTCACAGGTATCGGAAAGTGAGAAACAACAACAATCGCGAAAGCTGTTCGAATGTGATGTTTGTAATATGAAATTTTCGAATGGTGCCAATATGCGACGGCACAAGATGAGACATACAGGAGTTAAGCCTTATGAATGTCGTGTATGCCAGAAGAGGTGAGTTGAATATGATTAATAGGACTAATTTTCATATTTTGTGAACATTTGAGTATTAACCATAGATATAAGAAGAATGGATACGAAATGGGCCGAGAGAAATGAAGCAATTTTCGACCTCTGGTCGCAATGTGTTTGTATAAAACAACAACAAATTTCATGCAGAAAAGTTGATGTATTTGGAAATTTGTGTCCATGTATTAGTTTCCCCGTTATCCCAACCACCCCGTAGATTGGATGGATTGAAATGAATGTTTACATAGAGAGTCTACAGCGCTGAGGGGTGGTGCGTGCGGCATTGAGGGGAAAGCTGTTTTACAGAGAGTAAGATTGCATGTGTAGTAAAATTGCTTCACTCACGTACGGGTTCATGCATTGTGATTTCGTGTCCATTCTTTATATGTCTATGGTATTAACCCTAGATACATGACGTTCTTTGATACCGCTCACAGCATAACGTGAGGTCAATAAGACTCACGTATCATTTCTACCTGATTACGCCATAATGATTTGATATTTTGATTTAGTAAATGTAATTATACCTTAATATTACCTTAAAAAATGAAAAAAAAACTTTCAATTTGTATTATTTTTATTTTACTTTAAATTAAACAAAAACTAAAATTCTTTGTAATTATGGCAGTAAAAAAAATATATTTCTTTTACTTTAGGTAAAACCCAAACAAGGATTAGTAACGAATTAAGTTTTTAATAATCATAAAAATAAGGCTTAAGAACCAAAATAATAGCACATCAGTCTCCAAACAGGAACTATATACAGTCTGAACATGTCAACACGTTATGCTCCCCACAGACCGGTTTTTATACTTCCCACACTTTGACTACTTTTTTCTTCTGAGTTTCCATGGGCAAAAAGCGCATTATTTCCTTTTCTTTGCAACGAGTTCATCTTCATCTTGTACTGAGTTCGCAGCAGGAGGATTTGGTAATATGTTTTGAATGTTTTCACACAATTTCCGGCTCAGAGTAGGAGTTTCAAGCCTTTCCTCCAAGCATAATTTTGCTAAGTCAGTGCTCAGCTGCTTCATAAATGCCCGTCTATTTAGGGGTTTTTCCTTTTTGGCAATAAATAACGTAGCTGTTAACAAAAGCCATATTCAGCATTCCGTAGAATAATGCCATATGCCACCTATTTGTTTTTCTTCTGCATGACATCTTGGAACATATGTGGTCGAACGAATCAACTCCTCCCTTTGTTTGATTGTGGAATTGAATCATATCTGGTTTTCCGGAGATATAATTTAAGACACCCTCCTCATCACAGGATGATAATATGATATACCATCCTTTGAAGCTATGATAATAAAGTTAGCAGGCCATCATAGCAAAACATTTAGGCTCCAACAGGCTGAGACCTAGTATTTTTTTTAGCTCTTCCAGTATTTCCCTTTTATTCGATCGAATTGTTCCAACTATATTTAATTTATAACGCTCCTGTAATAAAGATTTAACTAGAGGTACCGATGTGAACCAGTTATCACAGGCTACATGATCCATGGATCGTTTTAGATAATTCCTTCGGATAGTATTCTCCAAGAGAAAGTCCATTCGTTTCTGTTTCTTTCGCTAAATAGGGAATTGCATCGAGTCGAACTATCGCAGATCATTGGAATTTCCACGCCATATTTACTAAGTTTATTCAGTATATACATCCGAAAGGGGCACCGTCCTCTAAATCCCAGTAATTGCTCATCAACAGTCACGTGAGTTCCCGGAGTATAGTTCATTCTGCACTGCGTATAAACAAATTCCATTTTTTTTTTATCGGGACAAAAACTTCTTGACAACGATTAGAAGGGCGTATAGATTTGTCATCAATTCGGAGGGACGCTAAAAGAAACACGAATCGTTTTCTATTTCCACTCATAATCGATACGTAGCGTGTACCGAAGAATGAAATGTCGAATAATTCAATGGTCGTGAGATGGTTGTCTTTCATTCCAGCTGTCAATGTTAAAATTCCAATAAAGGCTCTAACCTCGTGAAATGTAGTGTCAGCGAAGGTAGCAGATGAATCGTTCAGTTTTTTGTTTTTGACGAATCTCTACACTGGTCCATATTACTATTCCCGCAATTATTTCCGAAGTAAAAAATCCATCGAAACAAAACAATGGTTCATATATATTTCTACATGTCCTTGTTGGCCCTCTGGATGCTCGTACAATGTTTAGAGCGGAATATATTGTCTGAGTACGCCCCTTTACTGTAGACCAGCAGTAGTTGTTTTTTCCCTTCATAAATCTTTGAGCTAATGTGACTATTTGATATGACGTTGAAGTTGGAGATCCATGTATTATTCTAGCGTCGTGTTCTATGTATATCATCTTCGATATCAGTTTAGACGTCATCAACACTCAAATTGTCCTTTTCTTCACTACAAACATCGAAAAATTCCGATTCTCCGTTCAAAATCTGTTCTATTTCGAAATCCGTCAATCCCTTAGATGAAGCCATCGCCATATTTTCTACTATATATCAAAGATATACATATTATCAAAACATGATCAAACTGAACGAACTCAAAATGATACAAATCACATAACGTGGAGTCATTTTAGAAAGCATTAAAGTATTAAAGAAAATTTGTCTGAATCGTGTATACATTCTTTAGATTCAGATGTAAATACCGAAAAAGTATAAAGCCGATAAGACGATTCACTTTGCATATTGGTTGTGAAACGTGTGAATGTACTTTAACAAATATGATGCAATCTTCTGTGTACCTCTTGCAAATGCCGTTTCAGCCAAAATTTAACAAAATGATGTCACGAACGTTTCACGGTATTTTCACGAAAGTATAAACAACTTTAGAGTTCACGTCTGATGATTTTGTAGCAAGTAAGGGCACTGATGGTGTATTAATTCGATAGAATTTTTTTTTAAATCGAAGAATAATGCAACTACAATGTAGCTGGCATACATCGTAATTCCAGCAATATTCAATAATTTTGGTTATTTTTCTTTTGGTTATTTTTCTTTTGGTTATTTTCTTCTCCAACGGGGAAATCTTTCGATTTCAACTGATAATAACCCTTTTATTACAAAGCGTGCAAAAATCAACGATACAAAACGTGCAATCTGCCAATTAACTTTCAGAAGAAATCGAAGAAGAGGTTAGCTTTTCAAATGGATCATGTCATGAAATTTTGACGAAAAAAATTGAACATGCATTGAAGGAACATCGTATTAAATTTTTGATCTCATGTGATGACCCAGGTAGGTAGTAGCATCAGTAACGATCTTCTTCAGAAAGATTCCCACGAAGGCTCATTTAGGCACGCATGCCGCATTGCTAAACGTGAAACTATAATTAAGTAGAGAACCACCCCGAATCTTTAGTAAATTTGGCGATTCTCTATAGATTCCCTAAAACTACTTCGACTAGGCCTGCAAAGAAGTATAAAGAACTACATCCTTCCTCCAGCAAGGGCCAGCCAATCACACAAGAAGTAAAGGACTGTTTCTTCTTCCTCTTCGTATCTGCAGCTCCGGTAGATCTCGTTGTAATCCATTTGCATAGCATGCCTACCAAACGGACGTGCAGCGATTCCCTTCGCAATTTTCTAAATGCTTTTGCCTGATGGTTAGTTTAACTGAAGGTATCGGAATATCGATTGAGAAACTGCAATATATCTCCAGCAAAAATGTATATACATGCCCTTGACAGTTTGCCTGCCTCGCCGTTTCCAATATCCCAATGTCTAACAGCTGCACCGTCGAAAGTCTTGACATCTCTTTTAGAGACGTACGACTTTTGGCTTCGAGCAGATGAAAACTCCATGGACTGTATAGCCGCTTGACTGCTAGTGAAAATATAAATATTCACTCCAAATATCTGATTGTAAAAGGACCAATAGGTCCTTTAGATCAATCGAAAACAAACTACAGTCATTCAGTTTGGAAGCAAACAAGTGATTTTTCAATATGCTCCACCAGAGAATGCAGTGCTGTTTCGACAGATTTATCTATCGTCTAGTCATGTTTTGATCTCAAAATCAGAGAGTCCAAAGCTCTAGGTTTTTTATATCTCAACAACTTCTCTAAAGCCTTTAATAGAAAAGAGCTTAGGCAGATTACTATGTAGTACTTCGATTAGTGTGTGAGGCTCTCCTGGTCTTAGGGAGGAAAATGGCCTTCGTTTCGCAGCGAACGAAACATGTCGTGTTCACCCAGCTTTGTCAAGATGTAATCGGTTTAAAAATATAACAGAAAGTAGGTTTCTAATTCACAACATACTTCTTGGCCAATAAATGAAAATAAGAACCTCAGATTTTTTTATATTATACCTATCACGTTTAATTTAAGTAGAAATTTCATGGAATCTGAAATTTTCCACGGGAATCATTGTTTTTCTTCGGACTATTCTCGTACTGTAATGGTTCAAAAGCGAAATATTATAATGTAACAGGAAAATATTTCGGAATAAAATGGATTGGTGTTTTTAGGCCTTTTTTGAATCACAGCTTAGTAACTTCTTTTCTTGAAATGATCTCCATATTAATTAGGTCTTGCAACAATTGAAAATTTTAATAAAAAAATATTTGATAAAACTATTCTCAAATAATTGTTTTTCAACGGATTAATAGATTTTTTAAAAAAATAATTTTTAACAAAGAAGCTACTCCAGAAATTTTGATTTATCAATCGAGTCCTTCAATATTGAATTGCGAGTAGCGATGATGTGAATTCTGCGTAGATGGAATATGTTCCTTGTTTTCTGTTTTTTTTTCACATTGATCGCTATCTATCGGTCATCCTTATGAATATCGCATTGGATATTTGTCTTCGATCACACATAAGAGCTTTTCTAGATTTATCATTTTGGAAACCTCCAGTTCGTCAAATATTTCAATTGGCATTTTGATATACTTGCTTCGGTATTGATTTTTGTCTAAATTAGCTCGGATAGTTCTTTTGAGAACCCTATTCTCAAAAGAACTATTCAAGAGCTAAAAACTAAAAAGATCTCTTCTCTCTTTAAGAATCCTCTTCTTAAAAGTGCTTAAATTTTCTCGAGATCCCCTGTCAGAGGATACAATTTCAAACCCATTATCTAGGACAGATCATATTTTTGGTTTACATGCTTGGAGCATTGCTTTCCTGTGTCCGCACAGAGACTTGAGTATTTCCAAGACACTTTGTGGGTGTCTTGGATTCTGAGCTAGATTCGTTTTCGATTTTCCTTCATTACTCTTCTGTTTTGTCTCTAAATATAAAAAAGCCCATGTTTTTTAAATTGTATAATTCAATATTGTTGTTTTGTCAACTTTTCGTTGTTTTCCTTGTTTTCAACAGCGCTCTTATCTTATTTTCATCAGTTCGGAAAACAGCCTCTTTAGCTGCCTCATCGAAGCTTGTAAATGTTTCCTTCGCTAATATATGCGACCGTGACAAGATCTGTATAAGTCATTTATTTGGTTTGATGAATGTGCACTTAGTGTTTCAGGATAGCTTTCTTATGACGCAATCTAGTGCCAGGTTATATAAAAAAAAATCTGATCGTCACTTACCTTACTGTGATCACCACTTACCAAACAATCTGATCTCCACTTACTATACGAATCAGCCAGATTGTTGGTGATTCTTACATGCACTGTTAGTTTTGTCAGCATCATTCTGGTGAGTGTAAGGAGTTTTGCTCTGATCCTAAAATTAAATATTTTTTACGGTACATGTTTTTAACGTGTGCCTGCTTAAAAATGTTTTGCACATTTATGTCGAATATCCAGTATTTTTCCAGCAATTTTTCAACCGCATATAATTTGTATGTTCTCGATCGTCGGAAGTGGAACTCCCTGGTGATCATTTCAGTGTACAGCTTAATATTTATTACTCTGTACATTTTTTGTCATGGTTTTATATGAAGTACAATTAATGAGACACCTCTGTAGTTTTCCTTTTTTAAATATAGCATAATACATTTGACGTATTCGTTCTCGATCCTATATTGCATGGACAAATTCTGGTGATGCTATTGCTGTATTTTGTGAGACCCGCAGGAATTTTTTCGATGCCCTTCGGATTCTTGGCCTTGCAGCATTGATTTGATTTTTTCCAACATTAAAAGGCGAGTTGTACCATTAGCCTCGATATAAATACTTCAAATTTCAGGACACACGTAAACGGGATCACACATTTTGTTAAGGGTTTCCAATCCCCTCTGATTTTTATGTCTAAATCGAAGGTTTTCCTTTTGAAAAACCTCCTTTGAATGTTTTTTAAAATCAGAAGCAAATTTCTCCTGCTAGAAAGTTATGGCAACTTAAAAAAACTATGCAAATTTAAATTTTAAATTTTATATTACTTTTTTCGGTATTACATAGCGCTTAATTCTTATATTTTTCATAAGTTTTAACATCCGTTGTAATTTCATATCAGCTGTCAGTATCTTCAATTTGGCCATTTGGCAAAAAAAATCCTAAGTGCTTTAAATAAATTTAGTTACCCTACTGCTTAGACACTTGATTGTAGTAAATGACTCGTTATATTTTGATTTAATCTTCCCACAATCCAAAAGGAAGCAATTTAACAGATAGAACCCAGTATTTTTTCAGTCCTGTATATTACCTTAGCTTTTTTTATTGCCATAAAACAGCAATCTCGATTTATATAAGTATTGTTTTGCCCCCATATGCAAGCTCCATTTTCCAATCCCTATGCCAAATTACTGTGAATTCTATTTGAATATTATCAAAAAGTACTCTGCAGTGCTACAAGCTTGAGTAGCCTAGTAAATAGAGTACTGGCTTCTTGTATGGGATCCCTGGTTCGAATCCAGGTTCAGACCAGGGACCGCGCAGCGAGCTTTGACTTCACCTAGCTCTGAATGGTCACCTGAATGAATCAGGGATAAAGTGAGTCGTGGAACTAATCAACTAAATACTCATATTCACAGTGATTGTAAATTTGAGATGAAGCTCTCTACCAGCTTCAAAATCTAGACCCGTACGAGGATTGTCGTGGGATTTCTTTACTTTTTTCTCTGCAGTGTTAAGTTGCTAAGTTCCTAGAACTTGTCTAATCACTCTTAATTCATATGATTCGAAGAATCTGAATTATAACACGGAATTGCAGTCTATTTATAAAAAAAATAGTGAAATTCGTCTAGGCGATTATAATA
Organism: Nemotelus pantherinus; assembly: GCA_963978885.1. NCBI lineage: Eukaryota > Metazoa > Arthropoda > Insecta > Diptera > Stratiomyidae > Nemotelus > Nemotelus pantherinus. The sequence continues at coordinate 191,711,151 of OZ022263.1, read as the reverse complement.
TCCCGAAATTTTCCACTTCCAAATTGATTTTACTTTATATTTATATTTCACTAGAACTATGGGCTTTCATTCCTCTTTTCCTTGAAAATAAGATATCCGAAAAGCTTTACAGGCTATTCTAAATTTATTATCAAAGAACTTTCGATATACCGCGTTCATTAGAAATAATCTTAGAAAATTTTGTTCTATTTGCCAATGACCTTTTTCGGCTTATGACTAAATCAACCGAAACTGGCATTTATTTTTGTTTGTGTTCATTTAAAATCGAAATTAAAGAGAAAAATTATTTCATTCTCAGTAATTCTGAAATTAACATTCTACGGATGACTGTTTCATAAAAAATGTTAACAAGAAATAAAAAAGTCATTGCTACGTATTTCATAATTTGCTAATAGCTATATTATATTCCAGATTCATTTTCAGAATAAAAAATTCAATAATAACTAAATAATTCTTCGAAAATTATTTTCTACATGATATACTCTAAAATAAATACCGAAGATAGACTTCTCGAAAAACTAAGTGCTCAGAAAAAATTTAATACAAAAGTCCTTGGTGGCTCATGCCAACATAATAACCTAATTAGTTCAAGCATATTTCAATTGTTACTCATTTCTAATTTTCTCTTCTTCTTCGTTTCCAGGTTTTTTCGCAAGGACCATTTAGCCGAACACTTCACAACACACACGAAAACTCTACCCTATCACTGCCCAATATGCAATAGAGGATTCCAAAGACAAATCGCAATGAGAGCACACTTTCAAAACGAGCATGTAGGTCAACATGATTTAGTTAAAACGTGTCCGTTGTGCAGCTTTCGAGCGGGAACGATGAAGTCCTTACGAGTTCATTTTTTCAATAGGTTTGGCAATGAAACAGAATCCTGATTCTTGACTTGAGCTTAAATTGCATTTAACACTTGTTCATATACTTTTAGGCACGGTATTGATTTAGATAATCCCGGACCGGGTGGACCGTCCTCCTTATTATTAGCCTTAGAGCCACAGAATGCTGCACACTATATGCCTTCGTTAAGTACAACAACAGCGCCTGCACCTAGTTATAGTGATAGTGGAGATTCCTTAAGATCTGCTGACAATGCAACACCACCAATGCATTTTCTTACGCCGCACGTTGAAATTTCAATGGCAGAAAATGCTGATTCGTTCAATGTAAGTGGGATAGTGGTACTCGTGTTGTGTAAGCATTTAGATTAACGAGTAGGAACTGGGAGCTAAGGTTGACAGATTGGGGAATCGTTGCTAGCATGTACAGCATATTGTTTTGATTATATGATACGAAAAAGTAGAAGTAGTTTGAAAACCATTTTTTTAAAGCTTCCATGCAAAGAAGTTTCACTTACTTGAATTTTCCAGAGCGACACGGGAACTACGAAAATTCCAAATTCAACACTTGATGTTCAACCATCGAATGGTCCATGCGGAGGCTCACCGTCATCACCACAATCGGCCGATTCTAACTCAAATATTCCATCTAGCTCACATACATTAGCTTCTTTAGTACAAAGCCCAAGAGCAAATCATTCCGACGGACATATAACACCGTCCATCAGTCTAATTCCTATTAAGCAAGTAAGTTAACCAAAAATGCGAATGACATTGGCTTTACTGTATTCGTATTTATTTATCCAGGAACCCACCAGCGAGGATTATTCTGATAATAAAAACGGAGTTACAAATTCAATTGATCAGCTTTCAATCAACTCAGGAGTAACAAATTCAACAGAATCTACAACGCCTACTAGTAGTCTAACATCACTTATTAAGGTAAATATATAATAAGAAGACACTACAAGATGGGCCTTATAGTTTTGGTCGATTGTTAGATGACGTTAACGCTTATTTTAATGGCTTGGAGTATGACATTTCTAATAAGTTTCAGTTTTCATTTCCATTGCTCCAGTAAATTGATTGGCATAAAAATTAGTACAGTCGGAGTCAAACACTACTCCGACTCCGCTTTAAATATACAGGGCCACGGGTCCGACTCCAGAGCCCTGGTTTAAAAGCAGTGTAACAGCAAAGATAAAATTCCAATTTGCTGATTTTAGTTTTACACGATCTACTACACAGAATAATTGTTGTTACATATAAAAATTTACATATTAGTGAGGTTCCCAACTGTTCAGTACAATTTACTTATTTCAAAAAAATGTGTGAAATCCTATAAAAAATACAAACGTATAAAAAATGAAGCCAACAAATTATTCTTTTTCCGCCAAGTTATTTTTATATGATGAAAAAGTTTTATTTTGTTTTAACTACACATTCTTAATCTAACTTAAAGCTCAAATTAAAACTTAAAATCCAGCGGCTATACTATCTGTTTTTTTTTATTATATTTCTTCCAAGCAATTGTTTTTCCATCTTATGTAATAATAGTACTACCCAGTTTGTACCGTGACTGGAATTATTCTGGAAATAGTCACTTACTAGCTACCTTATGCTACGATTTATCTCCAGCTTATATCTAATTACAAATAACTTAGTTTAATTAGATCATCTTGTCCTAGGTCATAGATTCAACCCCTCCTGTTCGGCGGAAAGCCTGCATAATTGAACAGCGCATCGATGTGCTGCCTTTAACACGCAGGGCGCGTAAATGGCGCATTGGAGCAATATGTACGGTCATGTGACCGAATCAATTCGTTCTTATGTCCTTTCGTCTGTCCGTAGAATCTTGCCGTCAATTCCATAACCCGGTCTCTAAGTGGCTTCAGCCTCGATTTCTTATACAGGAAAAATTTCTATGGCCACTTCTTAGTTACCGGGTTCTACAACCTGCGGGTAAACAGTTTTTCTTTGTGCTTTTTCATGGTTTTTCTTCAATTTTCGACTCCTGCTACCGCCGATTCGCCCTCTCGTCATGAACTTTTCCAGCTGAGGACCATCAAATCGAGTATTACTGAACCTGCCAGTGCAGAAGGATTATTTACATGCGTAGAGGGATTACAAAATACACAGAGTTGTGGCTTACTGTTGTTTGGTTTGATGCCCCAAGGTCTTCGTGCCATACGGAGTCGAAAACCATTTCGATATCTAAAGCACACACTACTGTTGGAATGTTTTGTTCATTCAAGCGAGACACATTTTGATCATCCAAGTTTGAGATGGCATGCTAGGTCCCGTGCTTGCGCCTAAAGCCGAAGTGGTAGTCAGTGACTCACCTGTGTGAGCTCAAAATGTTTTAAATCAATTTCGAACCCTAGGTAACGAAGCAGAGACAATGAACGGAAATTGCTGGCCTCCTTACTTTTATCTTTCTTATGACCTTGACCACTTTCCATGAGTCCGGAAAGTAACCATTGCTCAGGGCATTGTGAAATACAGTGGAGCGAATTCTGAAATTAGAAATTCCATCATGCCCAGAAGACTTCATGCCTCTTATACCGAGCAGATATTGCACAAAATATCAAATATTGACAAGTGCAGCTGGTCGTTTTGGAGATCATGAAAATATGGCCAGTGGCTCGTCGTGTGAATCAATCGATTTTGAGCTTGAGGGTGGCACCCAGTCTCGCAACATCAGTTCCCACTGCTAGCGCTTGGCTAGTAAAATTATTTATCAGTCCAAGGTTGACATTGGCTGAAAACGACGCCGGAGATATTGGAGCTGGTTAAGCACTAGGCTTACTGCCTGAGCGCATGAGATGCTACTTCGACTGTAGTGCGATATCTTTCTTTATTCTTTACACTCAGCAGCTAGCTCCTGGATAGGGTTAAATCGCACAATGAACAGCTCGGTCGTAGGTCTGAAATCTTCTTTTACTGAGTTTCCCGGTCTTTGCGGATGAGGAAGTGCGATATTGACTTGAGCTTCAGGTCAGGAAACTGCGCCATTAGCTCAGAATGAATAGTCTGTGCAGGCTGCGGATGATAAGAGATTTAGGTTTCTTTGGAGGTACTGTTTAAGTCGTTGCGTTTCGACCACTACTTTCAATACGTTAGAAGCATTATGTTCTCCATGCTTATGATTTCAGTTGTTAAGTGGTATATAGCTAGCGATTCCCAATGGATTTTTTTTACAATAATTTAAGAAAAATATTGGTACACATCGAACAAAACAGTCAAAGTGATTTAAGTGAAACTTGTACACAACCTTATTAATATCTGTTTATGACATCACAGGGGACCAATTACACCTTTCCCTTAGTTAATCTAGGACAGCTTTCTTAAGCTTAAATTTAGATAGTGCGCGAAGTAAAATTTTGACCTATTATTACAACACGCTTAGATTCGTTGATGTGTCCGAAAAACTATAAATAGAATACGGCGATGCAAAAGAGATTTATTAATTTTCGACAGTCTTTACAAAGAGCACCAGCATCATGCAAAGTCTAAACTCTGGACTCTTTGATGCAAAAAAATTCAAAAACAGAATATTTGATTTATCAAGTGCTTTCCAATCCACTATCCAATCCACTGCTATGTTCACTACTTCATTGAAACTAGGTTAAATTATGAGTTAAATTTTTTTTTGAAACGTTCTTAATACACCAGTGTAACTAACGTCTTTGAAAATTGCTCAATTTCAGATGAATTTATTGTTTTATTTGTGCTATATTATTCACATATTTTCCTTATTATCAAAGTCAAGTTGAATGGTGTGTAAAAGATACCATCCAGCGTTAATTTGTAAATTTCATTCAATAGTTATTTATCAGTTTTTATTATCAACAACTTCTATATTTTTCCAAGGTTTCACCATTAAAATCACTTCTTCGCGAAGACCTCAAACGAAGAATATGTGCACGGGCTAGTAATCGAATTACTCGTAACGGTGGTAGTAATATAAATAGTAGCAGTGCCGTTACATCACAAGAAACTGCCACGTGCAATTCTGCAACAACATCGAATGGAGTCATCACATCAACCGGACAGGAAGGCGATTTATTGGGACTGAATCGTAAAAAGCAACTGCAATGTCTTTTCTGTGGAATCGAATTCCCCGATCAAACATTGTATTTCTTACACAAGGGCTGTCACAGTGAAAGTAATCCATGGAAATGCAACATATGCGGTGAACAATGTAATAACGTCTATGAATTCAATTCGCACTTGTTAAGTAAAAGTCACCAATGAGACTAGATGCATATTCTTCGAACTTAGATTGAAATGGAATCGAAAGAGAGAGGTTTTAGAATAAAATGTCAAAAAACGAAACATACCGCAAAGCAAAATGAATACCTTCGAAATGAACAAATGATACAAACAAGAAAAGATTTAAATAAGTAGTTCAAAAGAAACACATTCCTTCTCCTCCTCAAACGAAAATGAATAGAAAAAATTATATATATATCTATATGAAAAGTGAAAACAGAGTTTAATATATATGAATAGTAATGAGAGTATATTTTTACTAGCAAAATTAAATAAAATTAGTTTTATACACAAAAAGAGATAAATGAAAGAAAAACCACAAAGAGAGTACTTAATATATTGTATATTAAATAATTTCATAGAGATTTAATGGTAAAAGTACAGTATTTTTATATTATGAGAACTTGTAAAGTCTCACTCTTGCCTGATGTATAAATAAATGAAACAAGGAAATGGTTTAGAACATGAAATGAAACAAAACGAAACTAAAACGTTTAAAAACAATAATGACAAAAACAAAAACAGAAGAAATTTGAACATGGGAAATCCGAAATAAAATGAATTTTATCAAATGACCAAACACAAGTAGCTAGTAGATAATTGCAAGCAAGAAAGACATTACACGAATCAAACAGACATAAAATAGGATCATAGTCGTAGAACGACTCTAAAAAAACCAGTTGATTATAAGAAAGAAAGCAAAAACAGATACTCTATAAAGTATTTGTATGCAAGTTGCAAATAGACAAAATGAAGATCATGAAGAAAATTCTGAATTCCATTTTAAATGACAACTACTATGTTTTAATAATGAGTCTTTTTCTCCGAAAAAAAAGCAAATGAAAAAACAAACCTGTAGTCGAGAGATATGTCTTAGAATTAGGCGAAATTCTGTGGTTAAATCCGTCCAAGAAATTTAATTTCCACATTTTAATATCGATAATTTGGCATTTTGCCTGATAAATTTTTTTTAATTTCCTTAATTCATACGATAATTTTATGTATGCATATAAATATAATTAGATAAATATGTAATTCTAGCGTAATCTTATACATTTTTTTCTATATTTTATTTGGGAAATATTGTTATGAATTTAAAATACGAATACTATGCATATACATGAATGTTCTAGGTAGTTGTTAAATTTGTTTTGTTGTATTCTAAGTAAATTTTATTGTTGTTGTATATTTGAAATATATATTATATGAATTCCATATGTTTATTTTGTTCTGAAAATGAAATGATGGATTTTTTTCTGTTGCTTTGATAATCGATGTTGCTGATTGTTGAATTTATGTTGATCGCATGCTATTGACAGTTGAAAGATTGTGCTTACTGTGCTATATTCGTTTTATTTACCACATATTTACGTTGCTAGACATTCAGTGTAGGTGGGCTGACGGAATATTTGCAAAATAAAAATTATGAATTTTGTTTTTCACCATATTTTTCAGCATGATGAACGCATGGCTAAAATAACAGCATAAGTATAATAATTTACAGCTTGGTCATTTTTCCGGATTTAGTGAGAAAATGTGATGTATAGGCTGATTCAATGAAAATTGAATTCAAATTAAATTAAGTTCTTGTTGCGTTTTCTGCATTTATATTTATGTCATATTGTTCTTCTTCATAAAAATGGTTCATTTAATTGGCCCCTTTAATTGAAGTTTCAAACCAGTTAGTTGAGCTGAAATTTATTAAGGAAGTTTTTATTCTAAGAAATTTGATTATATCTACCTACTTTTGCCGATTCGATTGGCTAGAAGTAATTTAATATACCTAATATGAATACTTTGAATACAGAGTTTTTGAAAGTCACATAATTCCAGTGGCTATTTACTGATGCAAACTCATGACAAACTTTATAGCTCAGAAACTTGCTTATTTTGTTTTGAGAGAGTCGAAGCTGAACACGTACTTAAAGTCATCAGTATAATTAGATCCAAAGCCTTTGGCCTTGGCTTTATTTTTAAATGCCTGCTAAGCATGCTGATTTTTTTTAGCTTCAACTTTTTTCATGCTCGCAACTAAGATTTTTTCAATTGGGGAAAAGGATTTTCTTATTCGGCTGAATTCGGTTGAATGAAAAAAATCGAAGGAATAAACAACGTATAAAACGTCTGGATTATTTTTGGTTGAATTGTGTTAAATATCATTTTTTTATAGCTAGCTAGATACAATAGTAACAGACAATTTTGATTGCGTGAACACGAAGCAAAATGCCTCTGGCTATCCATGTCCAATCGGATCAACAATTTTTATCAAAATGTTCATCATTGAATGAAAAAACAAGACACACTTTGGTACAGCGTTATTGAAATGAGGTCAGATTATTTGAATTAAAAAGAAACGTATATGACGCCAAAACAAACATTTTCAAATATGATCAGACGTGGATGGTGTTGTCCTCTGAGTGTGTGAGCTTCCGGTAGGTATTAAACCTAAGAGAACCTTTTTTCCTTATGACTATTGGAGTAGGGTAGTATAAGGGTAGTTTCTCATTGGTTTTGACTACCATTGAAAATTGGATACCCTTATGTGCTTGGTTCAACAGCTCCAAAATTTCTGTCAAAGCATCCTTTTTTACGATAGCTAGAATGTCGTCCACATATCTCAACCAGACACGAAGAAGCGAACCTTTTTCATGAAGTTTCTTCTCCAGTCTGTCTCACTCATTAGTAGGGATAAATGATTTCCAATGGCAACACCATTCATAGCTTTATAGTATTTCCCTTTGAAAGTAAAGTAACTTTCACTCATGCAAACCGAGGCAATTTTCAAATAGTCTTTAGCCCCCTTCCTCCCTTCTGGTCAGCTATTCTTCTTTAATAGCCATTCCTCAAAGAACGCAAGTGCTTGTTTTACCGGCCTTGACATGATACAACTAGCTCATCTTCCCCTATTGCTGCCACCAGGGGCGGATTTGACGATTTCGCCGCCCTAGGCCTCATAAATATTTGCCGCCCTTTTCGTGAATTATATTATATGTAACAATGCGCGTTTTTTTCGATTCCCTGGAATACTTCGCTGTTTTTCGTTGCGCCCGAGCTCACAAAAAAGGAATATCAGAGCAAAACTGGCACCGGTTCGTTCGTAAAAATTCCCTATTATTACGCCCTTGCCACACAAATAATTAGTAAAATACATACACGGTAAAGAACCTAATAGTACCTAAAGAAAAAAACAATCCAAAATACCAATTTTTAACAGTCCAAAACCGTATACACCTTTACATCGCATATAATTCCAACGTCTTCGCTCATATTTTTATAAGTAAGTTTACTATTCAGTTCAAAGTTTGCTTCCGCACTTGACTGGACATCAACTATGAACTCGACTACTGTAAATTAATGTTCGATATGTTATTAGTTAAGGATGAACCCGAAATATTTTGACCTATGATGTTCTAGATTTCAGTTTATAGAATTTTTTTATAGAAATTAATTTCAGTAATGAAGTATAATTTAAAAAACACGTCAAAAATAAAGAGACTCACATGTAGTTGATATACCCTGTACCATAATAATAAAAAAAAAAATTCTCTGAAAAATCAATGCACGCAAATATTTACCTCTGATAAGGTTTTTCTAAATTGAAGAGGTATTATTTGGGGTCTTTTTAGGATCTTTTTAGGTCTTTTTAGGCTTTTTTTTTAGGTATTTTCAAATACTTTCTAGATATTTTTGAGTTTCTTCGGTCCTTTACCGTGATCGCATTTCGATATTTATTATAAGTCAAACTTTTTAATGCCCGAAAAAAATCATCAGAGGTGAATTTTCGCGTGCATTGATTTTTTAGAGGATTCGGTTTGCTTGAGGTGTTAGGCTCATTCAACTCAGATATATGCACATATACGACAGAAAAAAAACTGCGGCCAAAAACAAAATCGAAAATTTGCCGCCCCCGAAATTAGCCGCCCTAGGCCCGGGCCTATCGGGCCTAGTTGCAAATCCGCCCCTGGCTGCCACTCTTCTTAGCCGCTCTATCACCTGTAGCTGTTTTGGGAGCATTTGTTTTTGATCATTCTTAATAATGCTCTCAATTTTCCGCTCAAAATTCTCATCTTCAATTTTCTTCCGACCCCATCCTTGTGCAATTTCAAAACTTTTGTTGTTTTTAAAAATTTTTTTATAACCGTTTGTACGGTCGAACGTGGTCTGCCAATGATCCTTGATATTTCAGCATAGCTTTTACCTTCCTCCTTAAGCTTCACAATTAATTTCTTCACTTCAACTGGAACTTTGTGGTGTGATACGGCCATTTTAGGAAACAAACTTTTAACAAGAATCACTGCACGGCTCTATTAAGCATTTACAACTATTACCTTCAATAAATGAGGATCGTGTGTAAATCTGCACTGGAAACTAAGAACCGCTACTTTTCTTTTGAATGAGATCATAAATTAATCTTGTGTGATTGTGCAATTTTTTTATGTACATACGAGCAATTTCTTTGAGTTTATTATTGCTGTACTGTCACAGTAACATAATACAGTTTTGCTCTAAATAGCTTTAATAGTAAAAATATTTAAAGAATGAAAAAGCTTTTTTTTGTTTAATAAATAGAAGAGTTTTTATTAGAGCTAGGATACTGTACGTGCAATTTTTTGATACTGTTTTTAAATTTACACCTTGCTTGGCTAGTGAATGAATAAATAAAACGAAATTCGAGCAAATTTTTTTTTATAATTGTGATTTTACTTGGCTGTCGTCAACAGATTCCTTAAATACTTAAGCATTTAAATGACCTATAGATTTATTTTTCCAAACATTAACGATTTCTCTGATAATTGTACAGCAGCGTATTAAATTTGTTTACATTTTTACATGTTGTTCATGTTGGTCATTATTAGCTCATTCAGTCAACCTGCCGATTTGATAGTTTGCATCTTTGCGTTGATTTCATTGAAGTAAGGAAACGCTATTATTAAACAAATATAGAGACATTATATTGTCAAAGATTGGTTTCAATTGGAAATTCTTTGGGTGTGCAAACAATTTCTTCAACTTTTCTATTAATATCTTCATCTTCATTTTTGTTTTGTTTGTTCAAATGTGTTTGAGTTTCTTAACATTTTGTCTACAGTTCTAATTGTTTAAAGTAATATTTTCAATAATATGACCTAATACCGTTTTTTTTCGAATTTTTCCACATTATCAAATATATCTAACTCATTACACTGACGCTTATTATTTATCCAGGAAATTACAATTACCCACAGAATTTAAACGATGTATCTCTCAAAACTAGCATTCTTAGAAGAGCAGTACCATGGGGAAGAAGATAAATGACAACTTATCTAAATGAGTCATAATTTAAAATTTTACTCGGCTGGAAGAAAAACAAAAAAAAAAATGTATTTTAGTAACCCTTAAAAAATTGTATTTATCTTGAAATGGTAATAGAGAATAAATTGACAAATTACAAAAAAAAAAAGAAAACATACAGGTGCCTTTGTACAGTTTACAAAACAACATCGATAACATTTTAGTCATAGAAAAACAAAATACATACTTCCATGTTGTCATAAAACTTGTTTCGAATTCCATTGGCGATTTGAATTACACTTTTCAAAAAGACATTCTGTGTGTTAAATTATCAATATGTAGTGTAAATTCAACAAAAAATAAAAAAAAATCTTTTAGTATCTTGTGTGATATTGATAACTATAAAATTATGAATTCAATTCATTCGATTTTGTTTCGAATAGGCTTACGAATAAATGAAATTTGAATAGATATGTAGAATAATTTCAAGGACTAGCTATAAAACGAATAAATGTAGAACATTGATGGTACCTGCGAAAAAATTTAGCTACAAATATATTTGTATCATATTAGATGTACACACTGCAGTATAGATGTAATATTGCATTTGTTTCTATGTATGTTGTCTTATGAAGTTTAATGTATTTTTTATTGCGAAAGACAAGAAGAAAAGTTGATTGATGTACTTGTGTATATTTGTTGGTATTTTTGTAAGGAAAATAATAAAAAAAAATTCGATTATGAATATAACTGTACTGTATAGCCAGTCGAATAGCGAGTTTTGAAGGTTTAACCAAAGCTAAGCTTGCTATTGTCTCTTTTTTGAACGTATACAGATTGAAACATTGTTTTGATTTTCATATTTATCAGTCATTTAATATTTAAGCAAAATATTTTATATCAAGGACCAACTTTTCCTTTAGAAGCTAGATACATTGCAGTTTCTTGACAGATATAATTATTTCAAGGGTAATCTTCCCTCTTCTTCGGTGTCTGTTGAACCAATATAAGAAGGCAGTTTACCTTTGAAATATCGACATCTGTTAAAAAATTGAAATATATCTAGCTTTTAAAGGAATCATTGATCTTTCAAGTAAAAAAATTTTACTTCGAAAGCAAGAAAAAATCAAATTAGGTTAATTTAATTAATATTCAAGCTTTTGGGATAGCACATAAAAATTGGGTTTGGTGTTTGTAAAGCCGATCCGATTTAAAATCGAATTGATTTCACTAAATTCCATTTTTTTTTAAATTATCATAAATATTAATTTCGATTTCAATAATAAAAGATCATAGATCAAAACTTATTAAGAAGTTCGAATAATGATTGGGATCCTAGGCCTTTTGAAACTATAAACAAGTAGAATAAGAGAATATAGCTTAATTATTTTCATTCCATCGTTGTGATGTAAAACTCGATTTTAAATATGAACAAAGGTGAATAAATTTTTCATTCAAATTTTGTTTTTGATTGAAATTGTTGTGTGCGTCAAAATTTTTAAATATTCCCTGTTGAAGTATTAAACTGCGATCGCTTTTTCTTTTCTAGTCTCTAATAGCATAGACAACGGATATCTCTATCTAAAGCTTTTCAAGCTTGCGTGTTCCCTTAAAACTTCAATTTAATACACAATACAATAATATAATTTATTACGTCTAACCTTATGCATAGGAAATTAATTTACAAGGACGAATATAAATAAATAATTTAGTTATTTAAAAACTTTGGATTTGCCTCGACCGATCCAAAGCTTTTATATACTGGTTGTCGATCTGCTTTAGAAATCCCACTAGAAGAAATCATCAACATTATTAAAATTTTTTGAAAAATTTATCAACAGCCTACTACTCGAGGAATATTTCCATTTTGAAAATGTTCTGCATCTTCCATCTTGGTCGGTATTTTGGTTTACACCGGGAGCTTTCTTTTCTTCCATTGCAGCATTCAAAGCAGCAAATTCATACGTTGTCATCGCTAGGGAGAAAAAAATGATTATTACTAAAAAAAAAAATAATATACAGAAGATGTGTGTACATAAATATACGTATGTATGTACATATACAGTTGGGGAAAAAACTCTCCATACACCCTCAAAATTTCATAAATTTAGTACAAACTCCAAATATTTATGAGAATTTTATATGCAACTTCACTGCAAATGTATTTTTATTAACATAAATTAAAAAAAAAATTACATTAATTAACTTATAATCGTAAAAACACAAAAAAAAAGAAATTCAGTAGGGACAAAAGTGTTCTTACATTATGTAATTGAACTGAAAATTCCACATTATTTAATATAATTTTATATTTCAATATTTTGTTGGGCCACCGTTGGCATCAATAACAGACTGCAACCGTCGTGGCATTGAATCCAAAAAATTTTTAGTGACTTCCGGAGTTATTTCTCCCCAGGCTTGTTGAAGCGCAGTTATGAGTGATTCCTTGCTGCTGGTGTGAATTTTCGAGATTTTTCTTTTCATTAGTTCCCAAATATGTTCAATGGGGTTTAAGTCTGGCGACTGAGGAGGAGAATACAGCTACCTTGGTGCATAACAAAGCAACCAGTTCTTTACAAAGCGTGCAGTATGTTTGGGATCGCTGTCCTGTTGGAATATCCAATGCCGGCCAAGACCCAAATTGTCCACGGAAGGTTGCAAGTTTTCTTCTAACAGTCTTTTATAATAGTATTGGTTCATAATACCGTCTATAAAAACCAATCTTCCAACCCCATCAGCTGCAATTCCACCCCACACCATCACATTGCCACCGCCGTGTTTTACTGTTGGTATGTAATTCTTCAGTTGCAATGCTGTTCCCGTTTTTCGCCAGATTCTTTCTTGGCCATCATTGCCGAATTAGTTGAACTTGCTTTCATCAGTAAATAAGACAGTTTTCCAGAACTCTAAATCCTTTCCTAAATATCGCTTTGCAAATTCAAGTCGAAGCTGCCTTTCTTTTCAGATATTAGCGATTTTTTACGAGGAACTCTACTTGCATATCCATCGGAACATAAGATTCTTCGGATGGTTTTAGGGTGAACACACTTGTTCGAAGTATTAGCGACATGTTCCGCCAGTTGCCGACCGGTGATCCTTGGGCTATTGTCGAACTCTTTTAAGATCATGCTGATATCCCGCCTGGAAAGTTTCTTTGGTCGTCCATTTCTTGGTTTATTTGCTCATTTTTCACTCCCTTTGCTCACAGATTACTAAAACAAACTAATCATTAGATCGTATTTACGCATTTCATAGGAAATACAACGGTTCTTTGAAGAAAAACAACAGTAAAGCAATGCAATGAAGACCAGAGTTCACTATCTGATCAATGTATGAACACTTTTGTCCCTACTGAATTTTGTTTTTTCTGGTGTTTTTACGGTTATAAGTTAATTAATGTATTGTTTTTTCTTTAATTTATGTTAATAAAAATACATTTGCAGTAAAGTTGAATATAAAATTCTCATAAATATTTGCATTTTCTACTAAATTTATGAAATTTTGAGGGTGTATGGAGAGTTTTGTCCCCAACTATACATAGTAGAGACATAAATACTGTCACACGGGTTTTTCCAAATTAAAATATATTGGCGTGAGATTTCTTCTCAAAATTTGATCGATTATTAGCTAAAAAAAGTGTCATTCGAGATGGTCACCATTCGCCTTCACACAGGCTTTGAGTCTTTTTGGCCAATCGTCTATCGCAGCACGCAGCTCGTATAGAGGAAAATCGCTCACAGCATCGACCAGGGCAGAATTGAGGGTTTCAATGTTGTTGTATCTTCTATTGCAGACCATGTCCTCCAAAATCGTCCATAACTTGTAGTACAGGAGACTTGAGTCGAAGCTGCGAGAGAGTAATTCATTTAGGCTTAAAAATGCACATACGTGCTGCTCAAGCCAGGCCTGAGTTGTTCTGGCCTTGTAAACTGGCAAAGAATCTTGCTGGAACACCCAATGCTGGTTTTGAAACATGATTTGGCTGAGAGGCTTCACATTACGGTTCAAAACCGTCTGTTGATACACTTTTGCGGAGGTTTTCAAGTCTTTTTTGCAAAAATCAGCTCAGTGGTGCCATCATAAGCTACGGCCCACCAAACCATGACTGACGCCGGATGATGGCCTCTCTCGACCCCTGGAATGACTTGTGACATTTTCAATGATGACCGAGCGTAGACCCGATCATTCTGTCGGTTGAATTTCTCCTGAACGGTGAAGATTTTCTCGTACAGAAAAAGAATGTTTTTGTAGCCCCCATCTACGTACTCTGCTAACAACCGCTATTTTCCTTCAGAGTGGCAGTGAGCTATTGCCCGGTGCGGCGTTTGTAGACCCCTAGACCCAAGTCTTTTTTGATTATGCGGCTCATGGATTTCACATTCACATCCATCTCTCGTGCCATAATTTGCTGTTTTCGGAGCGGATTTCTTATGATGTGAGGCTACATGGTTTTGATGGTCTCCGGCGTGCGTACATTGCGTTGGTGGTCAGATCGCTGGCGGTCTTTCACGTCGCCAGCATCCTTGAATAATTTAACAAACCGATACACAAATTTTTGGCTAATTTCACGTAGCTGCTCTCGCCTCTTTCGATTTTGCACTTATGAAGTGCAATTACAGTAATGCGGTTTTCTCTGTCTGTCCACTCCATGGTACAGCATTGACTGAGACTGATATTTTTTGGTAAAGAACACAAAGACCATTCGTCAAAACCCGTATGTCTGTACGTGCGTTCAATGTATTATATGTATGTTATATGTTTATATAGTATTTATGTCCCTACTAGGTACATATGCTTAAAAATTTTGGTTTATTATAAATTCTACTTTGAACGAATAACCAAACCTACTTCTTAGTTTGGGATCCATTGACATCCAGTCAGAGCTTAAAACTTGATCGATATTCAAGCGTCTATTCGGTTCAGGTTCGAGTAGATTTCGAACAAGAAATTTGACTTCAGGCGTTAGAATTCGTTCGAATCGTGAACGAAACTTCCAGCTTTTCGATCTTTGAAGACTTAGTAACATTTTACGATTTCGTTCGGTAAAAGGATTTGCTTTGTTTAACATTGTAAATATGACAATACCAAATGACCACATATCAGCCATTTTCGGTTGATACGGTGTTCCGCTTATGATTTCCGGCGGAGCGCATGTTAATGTTCCACAATATGTTTCGCTAAAAATAAATTTTAGCCTATCGTTGGTTACGTATCTATAAGTATTAGATAAAAAAGTTTTAAAGTATTATGGTATATATTTTCAAGGTGGTAAATTGTTAAATACGATAATAAAAGAATTACAAAATAAGCATTTAGTCTTTAAGGGGGTATTCTGGTCTAGAAATTTGATAAAATCGATTTTTGTTTGTTTGTATATTTTCAAAGTTTAGATCTTTAAGAATAAGCTTTTGAAAGGATTTTCGGAAATTCGAATTATTTTTGGAGTTACAGCTATTTTTTACCCGAAACGAGATTCCAAGTTTTAAACGCGTTTTTCTCGGAACTACTTTTCCCGATGCGGTTGACATGATATCTCTAGTTGTAATGAACCGATTTACTTGAAATTTTGCACAAACCCTCTTAACACTATTAGTTATCGTCTGTTATCTATTAGTTATCGTTCAAAACTTTTTTCCTACTATTTATTAAAAATCCCCAAAGTTGAAAAAATGAGGCGAAAAAACGACTTTTTTTTACATGGACACCATTTTGTGAAAAAACAAGTTTTTTTCAACTCGCCTACGTCAGACAAATTTCACATTTTGTTTATTACAGAATTCGCCAAAAATTTTTGTTTCAGTTCACCAGGAAGGTTGGAATCATGTCAACCATGACACAAGTTTTTTTTTTGCGCCTTCACTTCGCCAACCTGTCTCTACATCAATTTTAATTTTTTTTGTTTTTAGAATACATTTTTGTACTTTGAAAATGTTATTGAAAGACTGGTAAAAAAATATATACCAGAAATGTTTATGGTTTTTTTTATTGCGTCCGTTAAATCACCTCAAAATCGAGCCTCTAGACCAGAATACTGCCTTAAGGCTGGTTATATATCATTATTTTAATTAGCACATATTGTTTCTAATGTAACGAGCATTTGAAAGTTTTAAGTCATTTCAAGTTTTGAGTCATCGTTAATGTAATCATGTTTGTGTACACTAAAAAAAATTGTCTTAGTTACAAAATATTAACTGAAAACCACGGACTCATCCACAGATCTCCAGGATTTGCGTAATTTATGCCTAGAGGCAAATTATATACCCAGGCAGGCAATATTTCCACCAAATTTTCAATATGTTCTATAAACCGAAATTCTTCTGGCCGTACATTCTTTCCCGACAGTTAAATTCCTCAGGTCTTGATTCTATATACCTTGATGACTCTATTGCTTTAAAGCTTCAGGCTATTTGTTATTTATTAGCTAGCTTTTCAATCTGCCCTAAATGGCTCCATTTATTCTCATTTTACATTCAAAGTTCCGCAAAGATCATTCCTTGCTCCTCAAGTTTCCATCCTTCTTTTAGATGATTTTTATTTTGTGACTAACTTAATTTTTTCTGCGGACGATTATCTCTAGTTCCAAATGGATGTGTTTGCGCTCAAACACTCGTGTTAAAATAATTTCCAACCTCTACACAGTGAGGTAGTAGAAATGGAGTGGACATGCCCATAAGATTTACATTGAAGGGGATAGTAGTAATTTTTTAGCTACTCATTGTCAAATCGAGTCAAATCCAAGTAGTTCCTCTCCAATTTACCTCCCCTCCAATTTACACAGTCGATCATCCGAGGTATTCTCCGTTCTATTTGTATGCATGGAAGTCTGTTTTCACTTGCCATTTTTGCATCTTTTTTTTTACGTAAAACTTGTAGTAAAGAAAGTTATCTTGAATTCCTGTTAGGCTTTGTTTGAATTTGTTTGGTGTTGATTTCGAACGCCTCTTCGCACTTTCTTCTAATTTTTTTTAAACTTATTATTAAGTTTCATTCTTTATTTATTAACGCTGCAATTGGATTGCATCTGTAGCCAAAATTATATAAATTAATAAATTTGCATGAAAAATGGCACGCGGATGTATTTCAAGTTTGTTCAATAGGAAACACCATATTAAATCAAAAATGTTCAATATATGAAAAACTTAAGCCATATTTATTCGCTTTACGTTTTCCATTCTCTATAGACACATAAATACTTATACACTAAACACGTTCACGATTTTCACTTAATTCTAAACACATCACATTCAAAGTTGTTCTTCATGTCTGTTGTACTCAGATTTCAGATGGCCGAACTCTACTGTTCCTTGAAATGTTTTATGGAATTTGACTGGAAAGAAACGAAAAGGATAACGCATCACGTGATCATCAAACGAAAATTATGCGGTTTTCCTTACGTTTATCTTTCGTCAAGTTTTTTAAATTGAACGACGCACTCCTCCGATGCGGATCGTACTTTCCCGAGCCGGCACTCTTTGCTTCATCCATGGCTGCAGATATTGCTGCGAACTCGGCTGCATTCATCGCTTGAAACAGGACGAAACAATTCCATTAGAATTGATTATAGGTTATGATCTGATTTGTATTAGCTGACGAAATCAGAGCTTACGTACATTTCAATTTCGGGTCCATTGCAATCCATTCGGAATTGATGACCTGATCGATGCGATACCTACTCGATACGTTCGGTTCGAGGAGATTGGTGATGAGGTCCTTAGCCTCTGCCGATATATGGTTGGCATACTGTGAACGAATTTTCCATTTTTTATTGACTTGTAGATTATAGAGTGCCCGGTGATTTTTTTCGCTAAATGGATTCGCCTTGTTCAGCATCGTGTACAGGACAATTCCGAACGACCACATGTCAGCAATTTTTGGGTGATATGGTGTTCCTTTGATGATTTCCGGCGGTGCGTATTGTAACGAACCGCAAAATGTTTCGCTTAAAACACGTTTTCGGTCCTTATCGACAACTGATCTGAAGATGGAGGATGATTGCATGGTTTGCGATTAATAGTCTCAAGTCAGTGGTTGTAGTTGGTTAAATTCAATAAAGGATTTTTTTTTGCAAAACAAAGCAAAATCTTAGACCTACTATCATCTAAGAGATGGATAGGCCAGCTTAAAAAGAGCGAGAATAGTCGTTTAATCTAGAGGCTATGTAATTCAGGCTAGTTTGCTTTGTAGGTTCCTTTTAAATCTTTCATTACTTCTTTAGTAACGTGACTAGTACCATCAGCACTAGAGCTCAATACGCACTGTTCCTGGGATCGATGGCATAAAAAGCAACTTTAAACTTTCGTACAATGCGGGTGATATGTTCTACTTCATGGGAAATTTATTTTGGTTCCATTTATTGGATCACTCAAAAGCTAGAAATTATAATATCCATTACATGAAATGGCCAACAATTGTTTTCCAGGAAAATTTGCTACGATTTGATCATTTATTTATCACAGAATAAAAGCAATGAAAATTTCTCGGTTTTATCGGTCATCTCGATAAGAGGCATCCATGCACTGTAAACCATAGTTTGTTTACGATAGTAGTCCAATCCGATAGTTTTTGAAAACCAGCAGCCTGAAATCTGGATTTCCAGCTGGCGAATCATCTACCGATATGAAACCTGAAGTGTTGTTTTTGATCCACTATTCAGTGGTTTCCATTCATTGACCTGAACCTTGTTGAGATGCCTTTGTTTGATTGAGAGGCTTCAAATATTTTTTAAGGTAGTTGTTTAGCAAAATTTTTAGCAGAATGTTTGACTCCTTTTTCGCAAAAATTACTGTCGCTAACGTTATCAGAGCTCATTTACTGCTATAACATTACTGATGTAATTGACATTATGATGGCAACACTTCTAGTAATGACCGAGTATAAACTCGATCGAATTGTTAATTGTTGAAAATATGCTCGCCAACGTTATCCAAATAGGCACCCCTAAGCTTTGTGCGTCGTGCTTAACGCCATCACTTCAGGGCAAGCAAGGTCTCTCGTGCTGACGCCTGCCGTAAAATCTGCCGCAAAAGGTATTCCCAGCAGGATCCTTTTTGCACATACGAGCTAGCTATCCTGTTCGCCGGATTATACCGAGCTTTATCTTGGTAATTATATATGCTTCTAGGTAGATAGCATACAACTCGTACTAAGACTTTCCTCTCAAAGGCTTCTAAGAAATGAGAGCGCCTCTTGTTGAGCATCCGTCTTGGATCCATACGTGCGTACTACCAAGACCATGATCTCGTACATCAGAAGCTTTCATGTTCGCGTGAGATTCCGGGTTTTGAAGAGCCTTGACAGACTGTGGTAAGCTTTTTTTTGGATTTGAGTAGCTGTGCGCGTATTTCTTACTGTATATTGTTATAGACTGTTACTATTAGCCCAATGTAGGTATACTACTAGCACAAGGCACTACTTCGAATACATGCTCAACTACCTTGAAAGTTTGACCAACTCTAGGTGTTCTTCCGGCAGATGCTACCACCATGTACTTTATCTTTCCTTAATTTATATGCAGCTCCCGTTTTCGTTCCACCCGCTTGATCAGGATGAAGGAGTCTCGTACAGCTAGTTCAGATCTGCCAATGATGTCAATATCATCTGCATAATTCAGTATGAGGCTAAACTTGGTGACAATATTCTCTCTCGATGACGTGCAAGTTTCGGATTCCCAGATTGAAGAGGAGCCAAGCCAGAGCGATCCCCTTGTTGGATCTCATTGAAAATGTTGAACGGTCTGGATAGCGATCCGGTTATTTTTACTTTGCTTGATCGACCAACAAAGTCCCGCCAGTTTTTTTTAGGATGCAAACTTCTCTCAAGGCTTTATATAGTTCTACAGTATAGAGTTTTTCCGGCGTCCTTCCATTCGTGATTCGTCTAGTGATTTTGTGATTCGTCTATCAAACAATAGTCGTCTAGTTCAATGTTCGCGTTACACAGTAACCAAAAACCATAAACAACTTATTATTGTTGTAAGTCTTAGAAAAATGATTAGAATCAACAAAAAAATATTAACAGCTTTCCAGAATTCATGAGAAATGACATTTAGACGGATGAAATCAATTATAGCTGTATTTATTGACTCTGAAAAAAGAGCATTGTATCTCAAGGTCAAAATAAAATAGAGCAGTTGCCAAAAAAAGTCGATCAAGCTAGAGCAATTGAGAGGCAAAAAAAGTCGAGCCAGTTAGAGCAATTGAGAGGTAGTTCTCATTGTTGATCGCATTTCGGAAGTTCAACCTGTCAATTCACTAATAAAATCTATACCAGTGAGGTAGTAGAAATGGAGTGGACATGCCCATAAAATTTACATTGAAGGGGATGGTAGTAATTTTTTGTCCACTCAACGTCAAATCTGGTCAAATCCAAGTAGTTCCCCTCCAATTTGACAATCAGAGCGAAATAGCGGAAAGACAGCTTTAACATGCTTTGTGCGCAAGAGGATTGAAGGGGCTACTGGTGGAAAGTTATACCGTCCGTGTCCACTCCGTTTCTACTATCTCACTGATCTCTACTTCAGGCACAAATTTGATAGTTGACAAACAGCTGGTTGCTTACTCGAACTTGGTCTACCGAAAAAGGTAGAGCAGAAATCGTGCACTAAATTCCTCTAGTTCAACTTAGAGCAGGCTCATGAAACAAAAATCAGAGCAATTTCGGGCAATTTAGATCAGCAGAATTGCTCATGAAACACATTTTGCTGTAATATCTCAACCTAGCTCAACCTAGAGCAGCTCATTATGCACGGTTTATTTTATATTCAATCACTTTATATATTTATTTATTTATTGAATCATCTTATACAACAGAAATATCAGTAAGTTTAGTAAATAAAGTAATACTAAAACGAAAATTTATATTAAAATCTATTTTTTAGAATATTTTTAATTAAGTATCTGCGGTGAGAAATCAAAATCAAGATTGGTATGGTCTCTCAGTATGCGCAAAAGTGGCGAATAAAGGTATGCATCCGTGAGTGCGAATGGGATATTAAATATGGTCATGGCTCCATTGGAGCGTTGTGACTGACGAACATAGAACTTGGATCTAAGGGCCAAGTGGTGGTAATGCAGTTTGAAGAGATTAAGTTCACCTAGATTCTAAGGATGGAATTTTTAGTAGAGCTAGATGTTTACTATATGCAACATAGAGAAGCTAAATTTGAAGAACAAAGAAGAAATGAAACTACGTTGGACGAATTCTAAGCATCTATAAGATAAAGACCAAGTAGTCAGTACATCTTGCATATTATTATTAAAAAATTTTGAGGATATGATAAAAGCTTTTGTCCACACTAATATCCAAAAATATGATAAGCGAATACAAAGGGAAATGAAACATAAGGGGACCAAGAATATAACTTTGTGGAACTCCATAAATTGGATGGACGAAAGATGAGGAGAAAGAATTAACAGTGACTACACAGATCTGATTATGTAAGTAGGATGAAAATTAGGAAAGATGGAATATATACATTTTTCGTACCCTCCCAACTTCAAGAGCAGTAGCTCATGGTCAACAGAAACGAAAGCTTTAGAAAAATCAATCTATAAAATATCTACTTGCTTGTGTTGATCCAAACCAGGTGCAATAGTAAACAACAAAAGATTAGAAAAAGTAGATTTTTCCTTAATAAAACCATGCTACTTTTGTGTTAGGACAAGTAGGACGGGGAGATATAGCTTATTATGTGCCATACGCTCGAGGAGTTTACTAAAGCACGGAAGAAGAGATATAAAGCGATCATTAGAAATGCAAGCACGACCACCAGATTTGTTCATCGGGAAAATATTTGCAATATTCCATTGGACCGAAAAACTCCAGAGCTAGAGTTAAAAATGATGAATGACAGAATACACAAGGAAGAAGAACAGTGGCGGGTCGTGGTTTTGAGACAGAGAAGTACAAATAAAATATAGGGCATATAATATAAATAAACTATACATGCGAATTTGTTGAAATATCATGTAAAATATCAACTAGGTGTTTCAATGCTGGCCATATTTGTATTAAAAGTTAGCAATTGATTGCCAACAGCAGCTTGTTTAAGTGATTTTCCTAGTCACTAAGATCAACAATCTCAGAACAGTTCAAATTATGTATAGTATTTGAAAGCAAAAGAAATTACTTATTTATTTTTTTTTTAAATTATAAACAAAATTAAGTTGAAAATATATTATAGATTAAATAAGTGGTCAAAGTTTTTTGATATTTGAAGACTTAATGCATCTTTTAGCAAATTAAATTAGATAGGTGTGCTTCGATCTGAAAAAAATAATGACATAATTTGGTCTACCATTTTCAGTCTTCTCCTGTCTGTATCGCGGTACATATCTAACGTCGTTAGTTTTAAAATATATTTTAGAATTCATGCTTACTACTCGTATGTACAAAGTTGTATAAAACAATCTCGCTCTAAGCAGCCAATTCAATTTTCTGAGATTTTAATTGCTTTGAACGAGGGCATTTCAAAACACAAGAGAGTTTATAGCACTCTTGCTAGGATGGGACGGTGTGAGGATGATGCTTTGAAGGTGAGAAATCAGAGACACTAGGAGAAGAATGGGAAGTGAATAGATGAAACAGAAGAAAGAATAATCATAAACTTAGCAAGAGCACATAATATATCTAAAACATAATAACACAGCAAAAATAAATTATTCATATAATTTGCAAGGAAAATGCCTTTGCCTGAACGAAGTTAGTGGCCTTGGTTACCCCGAATTAAAAAAGTTATTTTTCCGCCCAATCTATCTACATGAAAAAGACTGCCGCAGTAAATCCTCTATGGCACAATCACAGCAAAATTTGGTTTTCCACTTTAAACTCCATATTAAACGGGTAAATATTAACTTTTTGAAACAGAATCTATTCAATATGCTTTTGTTATAACGAATTTTATGTTATAATTTACTTTAAAAACCACCCTTTCATATATATTCAAATGATCGTATTAATACTGATAATACAAAACACTTAAGTTAAAATATTTATAGCAGGTGCGTTTTCTTGCGAAGAAGACGTAAAAAATCGCACCTAATGTAAACTATAAATGCTAAAGAAAGCACTCCAGAAATTCAATATTGAAATAACTCCTACATACATATTCTATTCTCCACATGAGCATCACAATAGCTTGTGCATACACCATGCGAACAAAGCACGAAAGAAGAGAAGCAGAAGAGAATCTACAGATTCTGTAGCGTAAATCATCAGGGGAAACAGAAACATAACAGAGACGCTGATGACTTTCTAGCGTTATAATTTCATTCTTTCACCAAGATTTCAGGGTCGTTTAGTGGGTAGATGGGCTTAGGTTTTCTGAATTTCTCTATTTACCAAGACGCTGTGAACTAAGCAGCGTCCGCAATGCTTTTTGTGTACATTCATTGCAGAATTATTGTGGGGTTGGTAGCTTAGCTCACTAGCGCGTCAGTCCGAGGCAGCGATCTACGGCCCGCGGGATCGAATCCTGCCGTGCCCATGGCTGTATTTGTTCGTCTTGTGTTGTCTTAACAGTCGGCGACTGGGCATAATACCAGCGCTCCATTAATTACGCACCACATTAAAAAGCTTTAGTAGCGACTAGGCATAACACTAGCGCATTAGAAAAAAAGAAATAAATGTGACACTTAAAAGAATAATCAAATAATTGATATCGGCTTCTTGCATATGTGGTGGGGTCTTCAGCAGTCGGAGCAAATGTGAACTGACCTAAACCCCGGACTAAGTGAACTTAGTCCTAAGGTGTTTACAACAACCTGACC
Organism: Nemotelus pantherinus; assembly: GCA_963978885.1. Classification (NCBI taxonomy): domain Eukaryota; kingdom Metazoa; phylum Arthropoda; class Insecta; order Diptera; family Stratiomyidae; genus Nemotelus; species Nemotelus pantherinus. Next base: position 191,686,994 of record OZ022263.1, on the reverse strand, counting down.
TAAAATTTGCTTAGGTCGAATTTAGTCTTCGTTTGTACATGACAGCTGTTATTTAGTTTAATTTTCGTTCATGCACTGCATTTATCATTTCATTTGTCTCTCAAACATGTTTATTTCATTGATTTTGTGTCAAAGGGGAATGTTATGAGCTTATATTCAACATACATACATTATAAATAGTCGCGCAAAAATCAATGCTTAGGTTGGGTGTGTTTACAGCGGTATATAGTCCCCGACTTATTTTAAGTCAGGTCGCTTGAAATCGTGGACCGGCCTAAATTTAGGTCGGGTACTGAGTGTTTACAGCACGTGGTCTCAAAAATTTAGGTGGAATTTGGTGTATAGTCCGCGGAATAGACGTGCGCTGCATACGCTACCTATGTCTCCCTACCGCCATCGCTAAGCATTCGCTTCAAAGAACAATCCCCTGAGCTTTAGCATTACCATAGAAAAAAAAATCATCTAGGTAAAGCGTCTAAGTAGATCTATGTGAAAATTAGGAGTTTAAACATTGAAACAAGATGACTTCAGTGTTCTATGTAGTATATCTCAATGCGCTGCAATGAACTGTTTGTTCTGAATTGAATTGTACTCAGTGCTTGAGGTTTTAAATAAAACGCTTGAGTTTTCGTTGCGTCACTGTAAATTTACCTTGGAAGCTCTGTAGTTGGACTGTTATAAAATAAAAACACTTCATGCATAGTGGCAATGAAGTTTTGTTTTATGAAAGAAAGAAAGTGTTATGTTTTTGGATGCTCGAAAATGATTGATTGTTAAATATCGACTGTAATATAATTTTTTCTTGTGCAAAGTGGTTTAGCAAGGGAAGCACTGCTTCCTTTGCGTACATCGACGAGCCGCCACTGAAGAGGAGATAGGTTTCACCAAAATATTGGAAAAACTATTACAGCCACAACTAGAGCTATAGATGCTCAAAACTAGGAGCAAAAGTTTGAGAAATAGCAAGCAAAAAGTTTACATACTTCCTAAGTATGAAAATACGTTTTCTAATCGAAGATCGTTATGCGAAATGCTAGGAGAGCTTCTGAGAGAGTAGATCTATCTCCAGAAGGGTTTTTGATGATCTGAAAGGTTTGACGACTCGACGCTATTAAAGTTGAGCACAATCTCTTGCATTCGACCAAGTTTAATTCAAACCTGTGCACTTGAATCTTCTTGAATCTAGATCTTTTAACTTCAATGCAAGTGCAACTGCAGAGTTGAGCCAAGGAATATTGTTTGACTTTTACGGCGATAAGTGGGTGTGAACCGTGAGATGACATCACAGAAGAATCCGTAAAATTCATGGATGGCTTCAATTGGATTCAGTCCCAGGAAGAAAGAAGACCAGTTGACTGAATTTTTCTCAGAATTCATACTCGGGAAGTTTGCTTTAAGGAAGTTGAAACGATGGCAGCATAAATCATTCCACGTATTGATCCGAGCGAGATTTCAATTGAATGTGGATCGTGATGAAGATCTGAAGTCACATATGACGAAGGCGCAGAGCTGAGAAATGCAGCCGAGGAAGTAAGACTGGAAAGAATAGGACAGTTGAGAACAGTGATATGTTGGGAGAGGGAGGATAGCGTTAGAAATTTCGAGGTTACTAGATATACATATATTATTCCTTGATAAATTAAGCGAAAAAGAAGGATCCCATTCTACCTTAGATGGATTGAATTCCTCATATATCAGAGGAGTGGCGGTTGGAAATCAACTGTTGAGGTAACTGGAGAGTTCCGCAAAGAAGAATTAATGCACTGATGCAGTTCTGATGCAAGGAATATAAGCAGAAGCAATGAATAGAAAGTTAAAGGGAGTTAAGGATATCCAAACTAAAATACAAGTACTTTCAATAGGTGTCGGAAACCGAAAAACACTGCAGAGGATTCCTGTGTGCGACTTTCAAGCACGATTCAAGATCGATTATTTTCAGATTATTTCCTAAATTACTTTTTATTGTTTTTTCTTCTTTTCAGTCAGTAATTGTGAGTCATATTAGCTTCTATTAAAACAGTGAATATTGAGTTCAATTGATTTCTTATAAACTTAAAAACAAACGTTTTTCCCTAAATTAAATGCACTCTGCCATAGGGCAGGATTAAAAAAAACATTACGACCGATAACTATCCGCTTAGCTCGGATTTTAGAAAAATATTTAATACGTACCTTGAAAATCCGAAGTCGGCCAACTTAACATTATAGTTGTTCGTAACCAATACATTTTCACACTTAATATCACGATGAGCAATATCCAATGTGTGGAGATATTGTAAGGCCAATGCAAGTTGACGTACCCAAATACGAGCTTGCCGTTCTTTCAAGGCACCATTCACAAGTAAAAAATCCAATAAGTCTCCTTTCTCAGCAAACCTACCAAAAAAATTATTGGAATCTCTTCAAAATGTTATTGAGGCAACATAAATTATTCATGTTAACATAATACTTATAGTTTTAGAATTTTTCAAAGTTCAAATTACCAATTGAACAAAATCTTACCTCATAAATATAAAAAACATTTTATTCCGTTGAAAAATGCTATGTATATGTACGATATGCGGATGATTGAGTTTCACTAGAATTTTCATCTCACGCGGCAGGAACTTGTTCACATATTTCTCAGGTGCTGATGTTGTATTGATGATCTTACAGGCCAACGGATATGCTTTGTCCGAGTTTTTCGAGCGAAATTCCCCAAGGAACACCTGTTAAAATACAATAATTGTTACAAATTTGCATTCAATACGCGGTACGAGAGTAAGCATGTGGACTTACTTTGGCATAACCACCTTCACCGATTTTCTTAATTAACTTATAGCCATGCTCATGTAAAAGTTTCTCTTCGGAGGTGGTCGGTATTTTGGTCATAGTGCATTATTTACTAAATAAACAAAACTACATAAACTATTAATTTTTAAATATCGTGTAAATTTCTAAACCTGATTACATGAATATCAACAATGACATGACATAAGAAATCAATTTCACTGCCTACATTGTGTTTAAATGGTGCAATATTATATTGTTAGTATTGTGATTTTTATTTGTCTGATGAATTTGAGGAAATTTATTTGAAACTCTGAGGCACCAAAACGTATAACATTTTCAACAGCTTTAAATTAAAGTAATCGCCAGACAACTCTTTTCGGGGGTAGGGGTTGAAGCTGGTAGAGAGCTTCATTCAGAGATTTACAAACAATTTGAACACGTGTGTGAATTGATTCGTTTCACGACTCACTTTACACCTGATTAATTCAGGTGTTTATTTAGAGCTAGGTGAACTCAAAGCTCGGCGCACGGTCTCTCGTCCGAACTTGGATTCGAACCAGGAATCACACAAACTACCTTCTAAACTACACGAGCCTCAACAGCTTTAGATATTATTTAAATAATATCAACTTCAATTAAATATATAATGAAAAGTGGAAAGCGAAAAAAACTCTAGCAAATAGAAACCGCTAGAAACACTGATTTTTAAAGAACCTCTACATTTCATCCGGGCATATTGATCTTTATTACAACCAACCTGTTTGTATGACCACGCACCACTTTGATCCGAAAACTGCATTGAAACGCATGGGGTAGGTCCTAATTTACTACATATTTTTCCCCATATTGTAGCATTTGCATATTTGAATTTTGTTTCTAAAATTCACGGCAAACGACTTTTGATACGCATTGTATCAAAAGTCCTCTACTTGCCCTCTTACGGCACCTTGTTTTCGACAAATCGAAACACAAGCGATGTCGCTTCGAAAAATTCATTTTTTTCAAAACTAATTTACCGTATCAACGGTAAATTGTTTATGGCAAATTGCGATGCTGCGGCTGGGCTGTGAGGATGCAGCGCTTGGCTATGGACAGTCAAGTTTGGGCCGGCGTGGCGGCGACACGCGGCCGTTCCGATTGCTTTTGAGACGGTCGATCGACATATTTTTGAATCACTCAAGTTTAAGTGAGATAAGTGTTACGCATAAGGTGCCCGGGAACCGTAAATCAGTTTATGTGAGATTTGTTCAAATGGAATTCGTGAGAGAAAAAATTGAAGAAAAAGATTGTTTTCAAGTTCTGTGAGGTACAATCGCCACGGCCGCTGCTGGGGTGCTTTTTGTTTCATTCTATAAGAATATTTGCTCGGAAACGTGAATTTTTATTCGGGGCATATTGTGTATGTGACAGCAGCCATTTGTTCCTTGAACATCGTATTTAGTTAGCAAGTGTTAACTGTTAACGAATCATTTGGCGTTGCTTGATTGTAGACGAAATAAAAATCAATATAGTGTAAAGCGGAATAAGCTGTTGTGATCATTGCTGGCACGGATTGGTACGATTGTCAGAAAGAAATTGGTGAAATTTTGGCGACCGACTAAACGCGGCATCTCTGCAAGTGACATTGGTCCAAGGACTGGTTTTATAAAAGAAAGTGTTTTATTCGTTGTTCGTCGATCTGGCGTTGTTTCGAGTACTATTCGAAAAGTGCTGAAAGTTGAATGTTGCGTGGCAAGCAATTTATCAGTGGCTGTTGAGAGAATAGTGTCTGAGCACGAGTTTAGTGCTGCGGCAAAATCTATTGGTTTCTGACTCATAGTGTGCAAATCGCCTCGACGTTTCTTTGAAAGCGACTAATTGTACGCTACGAGGAGCCGACATACTGAGCGTCATCATACGTTCGCAGAATTTACCCTGGTCAGCAAATGCATGAGATATTCGACAGCTTTTCCATGGACTCTCTATTCCTGATGGAGGCGTGCAGATAGTGGAATGTGAGCCTTGGAATGCATAAAGAGAGCTCGGTCGACTGCGATCTGGTATGTACATAAATTTGCTAGGTATCTTTTTGTTCATTGCTAGCGTCTATTGCTGACGCGAAGCTGACACGCGTCCGACGACCTAGACGGGTGCGCTTCTGGTGGATATCGTAGCAGCAACATTGACGGGCGTGACATGACGTTCGTAGGTAGCGAAACTTGGAAACGACAGTGCGACTACGCCGTGGCCCCTTTTGAACCGGCTGCACAGGAACCTGATGAAGAATGGTCGATTAGATGTCAGTAAGATCTATTTAAGTGTTTTGATCTGTGCAATTATGCACATTGACATTGATAATTTGTTTAAAAATTCGATAGAATTAATTCCAATTCAATTAAAACTAGAATGTTTCCTTACCATAGTTCATATGAATCGGATATATTTGACTCGGTATCACATTCAAGATTCAAACAAAAATTGAATTACAATGTAAATACTAAGTGACTTCAAGTCATTAATTTACGTTATTTTGCCCAAGATGAAATGAATGTCGTCGATTTGTTTCCTATTGTCAGCACTTGACTTTTAATTGTTATTTTTAGTTGCTGACAACTTCTGTTTTTTTGATTTTTTCTTAACTTTTCTTAAGTTAAGCTGTAAGCTAGCTGTTGCATAATATGTCTTACGAGTATACACTTAGTTGAAAGAAAACTGGTTGTAAAGAAGAAGAGCGTTAGTTTTGTTGTGAGTAGAAAAGCATAAAGTTATCTGACGCATGTTTTAATGCGAACGGTCTAATACCTTCTATAAGCCACCTCATATCCGAGTTATATGAATTAGCATAATTTTCTTGGTGAAGACACTATTCCGAGTGTGCATAGCTTTAGATTCAATCATTTGAAACAGAAAACAAAAAGGTTAGGGCATATATATCTAGTGATATTATATTCGTAGTTTCATGTGAATGTAACTGAAATTTGGAGTGTAAACGTAACAACAGAAACGAAACTAATTACTGCTCTGGAACTCGCGTTTTTTTTTCAGCATATGTGCGCACATATCACGTGAGTTAAAAGCATTTTCAGTATAACAGGCTTTATGATATACATATCTAGTTAAGTTGAAATTGAAGAGAAGGAAAGAAGAAAAAAAAAAAACAAAAGAAAAAGGGATCGAAATCTGTCGCCCATTGCTGCATTTTTTTTCTGTTGAACAGTATTCACATAAGCCAAAGTACTGTTATGATTAAAGTACGAGCAGAAAGTAGAAGGACAGGAGCGGAAAAAAAAAAAAAAAAAAAAATTTTTTGTTTTTTTTTCTTCTTCTCATTTTTGTTGTACACGGGAGCGAAATGAATGTATGATTTATTAAACTTCGTAGACCGCACTCCTTTATTTGAAATTAAAAGAGTTATATTCACAGAACTTGCACAAAATAAAAAGAATGAAAGCACATGTTATTTGACACACTATTGCATAGACTATAAGTAACCTAGAATGTGTAATTCTTTTCTTTATGGTGGAAAATCTATTGTTTGCTCACGTCCATAGAGTTTCCGCTCTCACGTTTTGTCAATAGTTTCCGGTAACGATAGTTCTTATTCAGCATCATATTCCGGTTTGTTTTACTACCACCATAAGTAATAGTACAGATGAAAATAATAATGAATTGTTAAATTAAAACTCTCTGGCCTTCTTATTGGGCGGAAGCCCGAGAAGTTCTTTCTCCTTTTCAGGGTCCGCGTTTGGCCTGGCTGGCCTATAATGAAATAGTTTCTTCGTGAATTTGTTTTTTTCAGTACTTACAAGGGAGGGATACTGGCCCAACAGTTAGTTTCAGCATTTTTTGGTTTTTGATTAGATTTTTGAATTTTTGATATGGGGCCAGTATCAGAGGGTGGAGGACCCCAGACCATCGGGGTCAGGGCTCCACTAACATCGGGGGCCCGGGGCTGTCTGCCTCACCCGGGTTCCTAGTAAAGAGAGGTAGCACGTTTTCCTTTTTCCCTTTTGTAGAATTTTAATTTTCTGGCTCCGTGCGTTGTCACGAGCACTGGGTCTGCTTAGTCAGCCCATGTTGCAGAGCCTGGGTGGTTTCCTTTACGGAGCTATGCCCCCTTTTGGTCCCTGGGTATTTTACATACCAGTTTGCGGCTACGGAATTCATGACGGATGAATAATACGTAGCATCCCGTTTCTTGAGAGCAAACCATCCCCATTTTTTTATGAACCCACCCCAGCCGCAGCGAGCTAGCAAAGCGGCACCCCAGCATCCGTCGGGGTTGGTTAAAGGGTGCTCCGCTAATGCGGACGAGGGGCCTTCACGGCCATTTCTAGGGCACCCTGCTCTCGGGGCAATTCTTTTTTTTTTAGTTTTGCCTCTTGAATGGCAGTAGCCATTTCCACTGTTTGACCTTAGCACTCTTGGTTCTGGACTTCGGTCTGGTTCTAGGTTGTGCTAAGGCCACTCTCATCTTTACAATCGCTACAATATCTACTTCAGAAATATCTTTTGGCGGTGACATCACTGGGCCCGTACTTCTAGGAGGCATTGGACTAATCCACTAGACTAAATTAGCTGACTGTGAGTAAGCCAATCGTCGCGTCGCTCTCAAGCAGTTTCTGGGGAACTTGAGCGGTTTCCTGCTTTTGCTTGAATCGTTGGATGGCCATACTTTCCTGGCTACCCCACACTCTAAAAAGTGGGTCTAAAATTAACTCTTTGATAAAAGTAAATATAGTAATTTTTCTGTTTAAAATAACGAATCACAATTTTTTTTACACATTGGATGTGCATTTTTTGCTTTTACATCATATCAGCTGAATAATAAATAGTGTTTTGTAAAAAGAGTGTAAATTTACTACCTGGCTACTCTCATTTACACCAAAGCTGTATATTGTACCATTTGCTCGAATTTGACTTATTATTGATGTAACATTGTGACGAAAGACGGTGATTTGATTAGACTGTACGAGTCTGATATTTCGCAATCTTTGCTTTGAATAGCAGCAGCTAAGGGGTAACCCTCACTTGCAGCGGAAAAAATGGTCATTTTCATGATTTTTTTTAAAGAAAACTATGAAATTTTTTTAAATGACTATTATATTATCTAAAATCACATACATCAAGCACCATCCAGTAATTTTTTTATTGAAAAATATTACATCGTTAAATTACAAATGGCCGTCAAAACAATGGTATTTTAATTTTCACTTTTTGCGGTGACCAACATTGTGTCGAACTGGATCATCTGAAGCAAAACATAGCGATGCATTTACTTAAATAACAGTATAAACTAGTGTTTGATCGAAGAATTTAAAACAATATCCATTTTTTACAAAATGGCGGACAGTCCAAGTTAATGGTTCGATTTTCACTTAAAAAAACGGTCGTCTTTTTGCTATAAAACGGCCATTTTTTATTAAAAAGAAAAACCGAACGATCAAACACTACATTTTTATGTGTTGAATAAGCCTGTCAAAATAGAATTTTCAATGTAGATTAAAATTTTTAATGTTAATAAAAAGTTGTTCAATTTTAATAATCCCGCAAAAACAATTCCAATTTGAAGCCTGTCAAGTTTAAAAAAGATCGGCTCAGTAGTTTTTGAGTAATTTTGGTCACCGACTTCGAAAATGTCATTTCGAGAAAAACGTGTTTATAAGTATAAGTAACGGTTGTTTAAGTAACAGTTTCTTCTCTTTCAAAGCTCATATCTTGGTCAATTATGTTCGGATCGACTTGAAATTTGAAGAACGTATTCTCAGATAGTTATACTTGAAAAAAATGCAACAAAAATAAAATGGGAAAATTTCAAAGTTGCAAGTGGAAGTAACCCCTTAAGTGTCAGTCTTTTCGTGTAATAAGTGTAAAAGTGTAGCTATAAGTTAATTAGAAGTGTAGCAATAAGTGTTATAAGTTAATGTGTATATAGTGTGTATATCAAATTAAAATAAATTATAAACTTACAGAAATTGCAAAAATTGTTTATATTTGACGAGAAAAATATTTATATTTTGCTTACTTGATTTGATAGGACTCTTTCCTTTTTTAACATTTAAAACTAACCTATTTACAGGCTTTTGTAAATGATATTTAATTTTGGGGTAATATTTTATGCTATGGCAGTTAACTGTCTTGAGTGGCTGCCTTTTGGATCATTAAACTTTTAAATTTTATTGAAAATGAAACTTATCTAGAGATTAGCTGAAATTCCTGCTTAAGTAGTGCAAACTTCCTAAAATTGTTCGCAATAGATACATTTTGATGTCATTCTTGGGCAGGATAAGTTATCTAAACGATAAGTTTAGATAAGAGTGCAAAAACCGCACCTTTTATTATCGTTTTTTGAAACATTTTTATGGGCATTCACGAATAAATTGCGCTCATTACCCTAAAAGACTCGTAAAAAGTAGCCTTTGATACATACATTTCATGTGTTTCCGTCCTAAATTTACGTCTTTTTAGGGTAAAATTACACGATTTGCTCGTAAATTACACATTTAAGACGTAAAATATTGTTTGTACGCACTTTAGTAAATTTACATCTTTATTAGTAGGAAACCAGTTTCCTACTCTTATAAGGATAAAATTAAACCAAAATAAAATTAAACCTATTTCTCCATTTGGATGTCAGTTTAGCTTTTATGGCCGTATCTACTTTGTTATTGGCATAGGCTGTGGAAATTGCAGGGGCGAAACCAATTTTAGGGCTACCACCCGAAAAAAATTTCGAATTTAAAATATTTGGTGATAAGAAGATCATTATAATTACCGACACTTTCTTCATAACTAGAAAAATGAACGATATCAGTTCTTCGAAAAAAGAATGAAACAAATTGCAGCAGCTGGCAGCCCCAGCCTGGTTTTTGAATCAAAATTATACTAAACTATATTTATATTAAGGTCCATTCAATTTCACTAACATTTGATGAGCATCGGCATCTATTTGGCAAGAAGTCTTTATTTTTCTTTGTTATTTTTCAAGATGGCACTCCTGCCTTATGACTGCCTACATTTCTAAGGCACTCCGCACTCGGGTCGTTAGCTATGCGATGCGTGAGAGATGCGTTTGACATGCGTGAAGCTTCCGAGAAAACGATTTTCGTCATCCTCTTTTCATGCCCGCATTGATTTGCCTAGGCAGTGACGACCAAGCGTAGAAAGATCGCATCCACGTCGATAGCTCAACGACCCTGTGCAGATTGCCTAAATCACCTCTATCAGACCTGGTCCTACTTATGGTTAATACAATCTGTGAATTTCAGCTGAAACTGATTACCGGGTCGCCAGTTCTTGCAAACACAAATTTCGAGTGCTTAAAATAGGGGCAATTTGGTCTAGGGTTACCGTTCTTGCGCAAAGAGGAATTTCGAAAATTTTAATTTGACTCTGTAGACAAAAGCATGCTAACTGCATGCATCAAAATTTGTATTTTTTTCTAAGAAAACCAAACATGTTCAGGAGGGTCGTTTTACTCTCCTAAGAGGATCACACATCGATACCGTGAGGTCCAGAATGCAAAAAGCCTTAAATGAAACAACCCAATAGTGCGAAAAAGAGAGTCTACTTATTAATCCTCAGAAAACTAGCATAATACCATTCACAAGAAAAAGAAAAATCAAAATAGGAGCCCTAAATATTAAGGGCACAGTCGTATGTCTGCAGGAAGAGGTAAAATATCTAGGAATACACCTAGATAGGAAACTCACCTGGGAACCAAAATGACAATTTAGGCAACTAAGGCACTCTGGGCGACAAAACAAATGCTTGGACGCAATTGGGGACTATCTCCAAGGTAGACCCTATGGGGACCCTATGGTAGACCCCCATTGACAGGATACCTACCATGCAAAAAGTACCTCCACAGGACAGGTGAGGAGCAGGACGACCGCTGCAGATACTGTGGGCAAACGACAAAGTGTGTAGAACATCTGCTCACAGTCTGTTCAACACTAGCGAGATGACGATTCGAGCTACTTGGCTCTGCTCTTCCTTCCATCAGGGACATCACAAATGTCCCGTCGAGGAAAATATCCAGGTTCATTAGAAGCCTGGACATCTCACATCTTAGGACATAACGCAGAGGATGCACAATAGACCCAGGAGGTCGCAGTGCTAGGGTCCCTCTGGACCCACTCCAGGCTATCATCATCATCATCAATCTACCCTGCATCTTCTTCCCACTAATCTTCTTTCGCAAAAGTAAAAATTATAAAAAGTTCATTTATTTAAGAGCTCAGAAAAAAAGACAAATCAACATTTTTCAAACCATTTCTGAGAAAAAGGTGCATATGTACAAAACAATATCATTTTTCAGGAAACGTCATCAAAGTTGGTAATGTTTTGGATGCCATTTTTGAGGGTTTATCATTTTAAACCAAACATTTTAATTTACAGATGCATTTTTTTGCATCAAAATATACTCGTAGTACAAAAAGTAAGGCAATAAGAAAGTTGGAAGAGGATGTAGCCTATGTATAGGGTACGCTATATGAGGCAGTAGCTAACCAAAGTTTATTTACTTTTTCTATTCAAGTTCATCTTTTACTACAATTGTACTTATATGGTAATCACGCCCAATGATTTAAAATATTCAAAACAATTCAATGTATAGTAAATTATTAAAATCTGAAAATCGAGCTTTGTATACATTTTCGTGCCAGCTGCTTCGTTAAAAAGTTGCGACTCATCTATGAAATGATCATGTGATGAATTTTATTCTAAAAGCCTGAAACTCAGCTACTAACCGGCTTATTTCTTTTTCCTAGTTTTAATCAAATTTCTGTACAGATTTAAGCATTCATGGATGCATATAAATACATATGTATGTAACTGCAACTCGTACTAACAGCATTTTAATTTCCTGATTCAGCGGAAGTTTGGTTTTCAGGAGATGGAATTCTAAGAATACATTTACACTTTAGAGAAATGGAAAATTCAACGTGCTCTCGTTAAGGAAACAGGCTTCGACATCACAATCGATATGAAATTCATAAGTGTGTATAAGTATGTAAATGTGATGTAGATGCATATTTGCAAAGAGATGCAAATATCTACGCCGCACATAGATTCGCAGAAAGGTATAACCAAGTGTTAATGCAAAATATGACCTATCTATACTAAGAGTTATTGAATATGGGCATGGGTCTTTTGAATGTTGAAATGGACGTTTGACGTGAATGAGGAAGATGATATTGATTTTCATTATGCTATGAATCTGTAGTCATTTGGTTCAACTAGAAAATGACAGCATTTTAGATGAAAGTAATAAAAATAGTTTGAATAAATTAAAAACTAAATCTACTAGGTCGAGTTTTATAAACAATTTGAGAATGTTGCGTACATATTCTTTAACACTCCGTCACGCAAGCATTAATAATTTTGCTTTAATTGCCTAGGATTTTATCAACCATCCACTAAAAACAGGTTTCTTGGGCGTAGGAAGCTCTTGCTCAGTAACGGCTTTGTCAGACATACTCGAGTTCGAATACACCAGCTGTAAATTTATCCCAAATAAAATGCTACCGAACGTCGATGTCCTTCGTTCCGGATTTTTGATCAGCTTAAGGGGTCCTTGATTATCACTGAAGAATTTCGTTTCCAGTTTGGAGTCATTCGTCAGTTCTGACAGTTCACAAAGTATTTGTTTGACCCAGATGATTTCTTTCTTGGAAACATGCACTGTATTCAGTCTCGGTGACGGTGGTTGACAAAGCGGTGACATTTTGCCTCTGGAAGTTCCAGGAGATAGCGTTCTTTTTAAACTGGAGTACGTATTCTATCGCTGATCTTCTGGTATCAAAGCCACCGCCATAATCAGCGTCATTACAGGCTGCATTAGCCCATATCTATCTCTCTGGAACAAGAGACCGTAGTGGGGGTGTACTTTCAAATACTTGAGAGATCTTTTGACAGTTTTCCGGCGGATGTTATCGTATTTTGATCAGAGTCCCAAGAAGATTCCGTGACGTTATCTGCTGGAATTCGTCCATCGTCAATGTGCGTTGCGCGAATCATTCTTCTTTCCTGGTCACCAGTGAAAACATGGGGATCCACCACAATTATACTGAGGCCGAATTCACCTAGAACTCGGTAAAAGCACTGATTGATGCCTGCTTTAAATCGCAAATGTTGTGATTAAGGGGGCAGGTACACTTAGAATTTTGAGAAAATCGATTTTATTTTCATTGCATTTTCTAAAAGTAGCATATTTCAAAAGCATTCTCTACAAACTTCAGACGAATCGGACAATTCTTTATAGAGATAAATAGCTTTGAATGAAGTCGTCTCTATGCAGAAAGCGTTTTTTTGCATGCTTTAAGGCAGTCGTCTAGTGTGTCAGAAAATAAAAATCGATTTTTTTGTTTTTTCATATCTGAACATCTAAACATGTATAGAAGACGTTGGTAAAAGAATTTTTCGAAATTTGAAGCCGTTGGAAAGTTACAGCCGTAAACCGTAGGAAGTATACAGTGTTACCGTAGGAGATAGGAGGTTTCAAACGCGTTTTTCTCAAAACACAATTTTTTCAAACTGCTGCCATGATATCTCAAAAACTATTTGATTGATTCTGCTCAAATTCATTCATCATTTTAAGTACATAAATAACTACAAAATGAACTAAAATAATTAAGATTGGTTCATTACTTTTCATTTTACAAGCTAAACAAACCAAAAAAAAACACGAAAAATTGATTTTTTTTTCTAAAGCATAATAAAAAATTAGTTTTTGGAATTTCAACTTAATTTTACTTCATTTTGGAGTCTCAAGCCTCACAATCAAAACCGCGTTTGGTTTTTTGACTTCAGATAAGCAAAGCGGCCGGAATCATGGCAGCAGTGGAGAAACTTCTTTTTATATATGTGTTCCTATTGTGCGGTGAATCTCCGACTATTTTGCATATGATGACTTCAAAAAATGCACAAATTTTGCTTAATTGTTAATAAAAATGATATATAATTTATGAACTATTTGATTTCAATGGTTTGTCAAAAAAAAATTCCCCAAAGAGTCATTAAAAAACGGCCTTCACACTAGACGACCGCCTTAAAAGATTTTTCTCGAAACTATGTTTTCGAAGTCGGTGATCACTGTAACTTGAAAACGGCTTTATCGATCAGCATGAAATTTTCCTAACTTATTTGAAATGTAATTATCCTCCGGATGAACGAAGGATTTTCTGATTGGATATTTTTTTTCAATAGCCGAAAATGTGAGTGAAATCTTGGTCGAAAGTACAATTTTGAATTTCAACAACCGCCATTTCACGAAAAATCGAAATCTGCCAAAGTTCTTCGTTCATCCGGAGCAATATAGCATTAACTAATAATTCCCGATTTGTTTTTATTTCGGATGATCCAGTGACAAGCTACAGTGATGACGGCAAAACAATTTTTTTTTTGACCCCTCGAAAATTTAATCTATTTCGACTAGTTTTCAATCTTTTGCCTTAAAAAAATTACGATAGCTTCTACAAATATATTTCTTTCAAGTAAAAAAACATTTGTTATTAATTATTATGTGTGTCTAAAAAAATCTCAAAAAGAGCCTTTTTGGACGTCCCAAGTGTACCTACATAGAATATGTTATCAACGAAAAGGTTTTTGTGCATGACCTCCAAAGCAAATACTTGCATTAAAACACTCTTTTAAAATCCAATATATTTCTTAATTCGATTTCTTAAGACAAAACTAGACTGATACGTAACTATCTGCAGGGCTTAACAGCTCAATAAAACTAAGACTATTGTTCCACGATCGTTTTTTTCCCAACTATCCTAAAACTCTTCTTCGAATAAAATTTATTTCCGAACGTAATGAGTCCAGATAAAATGCTAGCGAGCCTCTCTTGAAAAACTTCAAATCTGTGGTAAAAAAAAATTAAAACGATTTAAAAAGCGAAATTAATTTTCTAAATTTGGCTATATCTATTACCATCATTAGGGGGAGAGTTTCTTTGCTGCAGACGAAATGATTGTGTTCGTCTGGCTTGATCATCATTTTCTTTTTGAAGTTTTATGTAATCCGAAGCATTCATGAATGCATTGTACTCTTGTTTATCCATTACTGAAATTATTTTGGTGAAGAATATTAAGATTTTTTGTATAGATGGATTTTCGTATAGATGAATTGTAATGTTACTTGGGTTTTATAAATTTTACACGAATTCTGAAGACGTTTCAGATTTACTATTAAATAATTCGGAATTTCATTCACATATACACACAAATCCATGTATACCTCTCAATCTAACATCCTTGTGTATCCATTCACATGTCACCAGTTGCTCGATAGTCCATCGTCTATCAATATCTGGCTCGAGTAATGCTCTAATTACAATTTTAGCAGGATAAGACAAAGCGGTTTCTTTTGCAGGATTGAAAGCCCATTTTCTCTGCAATTGGTTTCTGACGAGAGTTTTATCTTTGTAGTGTTGAAATGGTAGTGAATTGTTAAGAATGTTGTAAATTAAAATGCCCATGGACCACATATCCGCACATTTTGCATCGTATTCGTTATGTTGTAGAACTTCAGGAGCTAAGTATTGCATTGTGCCACAGTAGGTTTGACTGTATGCGTATTTACCGTTCTCATTGCGAAGAACTCTGAAAATATCAGTAAATTATTTAAATAGCTGGTAGTATAAAATATTAAGAGGTCCGATTTTATGATGTCATTGTTATTCTAGATGTGGACCTATATTGTTTTTTTTCAGCATTCTAAGGGTGTCTGCAGACATTTCTGGCCGGCAAGAAAATTGTTTTCCGAAATTTCATCAAATGTCCCGATCTGTGTGAAGTGCACACTTTTTGAAAGCTAATATCCTGGCAGAAAGAAATGCCTTTCTCTGTGGCCGGAAATGTAAATTGGTATCAAAAAGTGGATATCGATGTATCTATTGTTGAATGTATTGTTCGATGAAGTTTGTATTTACTTGGTTAAAGTAAATTTAGGTGAATTATTTGTAACGCTTGTTTCGTAAATAAAAGTTTTTAGTGGCAATAAAGAAACTGTTTTATTTATACAACGTAGTAAATCACGAACCTGAAAAATATGTTTCAAGAAAAAAGAGACTAAAATATTACTCCACCTATAAAATGTGAGATTTGATCAACGGCAATTTAAAGCCATACCTAGAAAATCCGAAATCAGCCAGTTTTACATTCAATCTTGATGTTACCAGCACATTTTTCGATTTGATATCACGATGAGCTATGTCCAGAATGTGCAGATATTGAACAGCAAGCCCCAATTGTCTTGCCCAAATCCTTGCCTGATCTTCGCGTATCGCTCCGTGTTTCTTAAGGTACACGTAAAGATCTCCCTTTTCAGCGAATCTGTGGCAAATCATCAAATCACCGGATTTTATCATGCGAATGAAGCTATCCAAGCCAAACATACCGCATAAATATAAAGTATTTACTTTGATTAGCAAATATACTGTGAATTCGAATAATGTGAGGATGACTGATTCTCATCAAGATGGAGAGTTCTCTGGGGAGAAACTTTGCGATGTACTTATTATCAGCAATTCCTGTATCGATAACTTTACACGCAAGCAAGACGGTCGATTTGCTGGATTTAAACTCACCAACATACACCTGAATTGTGAGATTTCGTTATCAAATAAATACTTATTAGAGCGAAAAGAAACGCGAAGCCAAATGTCAAATACTGAAACTTCGTAGCCATTAAGATTTTACCTTTCCGTAACTTCCTGAACCAAGCGTATTCAAAATATTGTAGCCGTGGTGTTTGAGAATTTCTCGTTCACTATTGCGGAATGTATTCCTGCGTTCATTATTCTCTTCCGGTTGTGGTACCATTTACATAAAATTTGGACAAAACGGGGACAGATACTATGCAAAGGACTTAAGACATAATGAAGTATCATCGTGTTGATTTTGATCGACTGAAATTTCAAGGTTACTAACGTTCGTGCGTTCGACTGAAAATTGTGAATTGTTAGTTTATTTAAGTGCTGCCATGAATTGCAAATGTATCGATACAAAATCAAACAAATATAAAAAAATACATACCGCCTGGAATATAATAGCAACTCAATTCAGTTAATTTATTGGATGCATTTACAGCCCGCTTCCCTTAAAAACTTACATTGTTGCATTCAATGTTTTCCTAAGGGCCTCCAATGAAGAGCATTTCAAATCCATTAAAAATACAGGGTAATTTCAAGGGCAAAGAAAACGGTTGTTTTTAATTCAAAACATATCCTGTGCAATTATAATGAAAATAAAAGTCGATAATATAAATCTAAATTAATTTATTTGTACATCTTAAGACCCGTTTTCATCTTTTTTGCTGTTAAAGTAATTTCGAATGCAGTTGCATGAATTGAAGATAAAATAATTTGCATTCAAATATAACGAAAAAAATTCCATCCGATTTCGATCGAAGATGTAAACCATGACGCTTCTCAAACTGTCGGTCGAATCAACTAGTGTTCGTTTTTGTCACGTTGTCCAGCCTGTTTCAGATGAATGACATTTGTGCCGAAATCATTTTGTCGGTCGGCGTTTCTTGCAAAAACTGGGTACACCTATTGTGTTTACAGTTTCGGTTTCTTTACAAATTTTGCCTTATTTGTCTTTCGAACGGGACAGTTTTGATGCGGATACGAGTTCCGCAAGTGTATGCTATCGTTCGGCCTGATTCGTTTCGTGGAAGAGGCTTTATTTCGGTGGTAAAACAACTTTAAATTAGTGACGGGCACGTGACGTCGTCGTCAGAATCAAAACAACAATCCACAGGTGTCAATCGGCGCAATAGTATCGGCAAAAGACCTTGATTTGTTGACAATCATTGTATAGTGAAATTATGAAACTGTGCTAAGGAAATGGGCAAGCTAGATTCAGTACAAGGAACATTGAACGATACAAAGGCAACGACGACTTCAAGCTTAGAAGCCAGTCAAATGCTGGAAGCGGCACTACAACAAATGGACGGAATTATTTCAGGTGAGAGTAGAGTCAGCGAACGAACGAATGAATGTTTGTGGGAGTCCACCCCCATTGCTGTTGGGGAAATAATACCAGATACAATCTATTTTAATTAAAAATTACTTGCTAGCTTGCGTTCTACTGTCTTTCGTAAGGTTGTTCACATCACCGTGACATCGTTTCCTGAATGAATGTTGTTTTGGAATGATATGCTTTCGCTATGTAAATACAGCGAAAATTTGCTACGCCCCTACACTCAGCAATGCTCATATTACGCGAATACTTTGGTATCAGCAAATTCGTGATATCTAGAGTATTCTTCTGGTGCAGATAACCTGAAAATTGGCAAGTTGTCAGGTAGTTAAATTGTTATCAAGGCACGATTAATCATACGTTTTGCTTGGAATTTTAAGCTGTAAGATAGAGTTGCACAGAACATCGAACATTATATGTGCAAGCAAATTTAGTTGGCCTTTAAATATTTAAAAAAGTAGTTACACTACTTGGGCACCAGGTCTGGATTTAGAAAAGAAAAAAAGAGGAAACTGTCATGTAGCAATCGCCATCTACGAACTAAAATTGTTTGTTAATTCACCGTCAATTGATTAAAAATTTAGTTATTTGAAAATAGTCTTGTATGCTTCTTCCTTGCATGTGCGTGCTAATATTTTAGTCAAATCCTTGGCACAGGATTTATGGGAGAAATTCCTGCTGATTGGCGCAAAGCTCACTAATATTAAAATCAATTATGAAATTGATACAGAATTCAATGGAATATATAAATAATAAATATACTAATTATAAGGAACTATAAACAGTGACAACTAACGTTCAGGTCACTTAAAGTTAAGTTTATTTAGCGTTTATAATATTATAATATTGTGGATTCGGGTATGATAACGCTGTTTTTTCCCCGTGAAAATGAATGTTTTATTTATAAAAAATAGTAATCAACCTGTCATTGAAAGTATTGCACATCGCTAGCCACTACTTACTTTCTCTCATCTTTCTCCTACACCGAAATGTCGACTCATTTTCATATCCAAAACACCCATATTTAGCATCTTCAGGATTTCACAATTTAGCGTTTCCAAGTATTTGAAAGTTTTTGTAACATTTGGTTAGGTGTTTCAGGCTGCGAAATTACTTTATCGTGTTTCTCCTCGTATTACGGCGATATTTCCTTTAATGCTCGGCTCAAAAGCATCAATTTTCGTCGATAAGGGTCTCTCGTTGTGGCTCCGTGGCGAGGAGCTCATAATAAACTACACCCAGCCGATATAACCAAATACAGAGCAAAGAATTTGGGGTAGTCATGGGCTGCACTTTTGGGTTCTGTGCACAGTGTGCTGCACACTTCGTCCTGGGGTACGCGTGCGGCACAGTGTGCCGACAGCGTACTTCTACTGGCAGTGCACTTTCACGGTACACTTGTACGGGCAGTATAATTCTTGATAACATGTCACTCTCACCGCACCCACACGCACACCGCCCATTCCTGTACTTGGAAACGAATGCAGCACGAGTGCCGTGCACACGATTCATTCAGGCGATGCAAGGTGTTGTTTGCATAGCACAGTGTACACAATTTCGGTTTGAAACATTATGCCGGGTTTACATTCTCGCCGAGGAATGGCAAATGTAGACAAGGTCTGTGTGTAAATGGTCTCCTTGTCTATTCTCGGCTGTTTTTTTCATGGCAAGCACGCGTGTGTAAATGGTTTGCTCGTCGGCTCTTGTTTGTTTTATGAAGGGATAATGATCCTTTTATTGCTGTGCCTGAGTGTTTATGACCGTCTCGTCCTAGCTCGAAGCCGCTGGAAGCGAAGTCGGTTTTATGCATCAAGTCAAAGGGATTCGAGAGGGTAGCATGTGCTCATTTACATTTTCGAATTTTTCGCCGGGACTTCAAACATGTCGTTGCGTGTTCCAGATTGAAATAACTCAACGCACACCAGGCAGTTGCAATAGCCACAACCTGTACCTCAGCCATCGTTCACTGAACTGAACAAAACAGCTCACAACTGTCGAAAGATGCACGGTGCAATATCCTAAGTAAACAATTCACCCTATGAAAGGTGCATGGTGCATGGTCCGTGTTGCATGGTGCAATATCCTAAATAAACAATTCACCCTATGTCTTGCTGAGTCTCGTCCAATGTCTTGGTGAGTCTTGTTGAGTCTTGTCCACGAGACGCTCGTCCCTATGTATAAATCCGGCATTAGATTTGGTAGTGCTGATGAATGGAGTAATTATTTTTTCTTGATTGTTTATTGTTTTGATTGTTTATTGTTTTGATTGTGTATTGTTTATTTTACTTGTAGATTCTATTGTGTAGCTGATCTTTCAAAGATAATAGATGAAGCAAATTTAAATTGTAGAATCATAGAATGAAGAATCGTGATAGTGATTGGTGGAAATTATAGCGAAGGAAAGTTTAGAAATTAAAACGAAGAATAGGGTGATAAATTATACTAATTTTACTGGTTCTGAAAAGTTAGGTAATCACTTTTCATATTGAAAATTGTAGATTATATCCTGATATGCAAGACAAAAACAAAATTACAGTAGAAATGAGTAAAAAATAAAACCAATAATATTGAAATTGTTCAAAAATCACAAAGAGAAACTGGACAAAGATGTGTTTTCGTTGATTATTATGTTGATGAGCTGTTGAGCGGGGGTATTTTGCAAAAAAAAATGAGATGGATTCTGCAGTAGTTAGCCTATCTGAGAATATTCCAAACGTGATGGGAGCTCTTTATTAGGCAAAATCATTCAATCTGCAATAGTACAAGAGATAGTTTAAAGGTTAAAGTCTAGATTTTCAAAGGATGCCAATTTTATAATATTAAATGAGCTGGAGCACTCTGGCACCACTGACAGTCAATTAAATACATGTGCAATTACATTGATTATGATAAATTAAAACTGACGAAAGGCATAACTCGTCAATCATTGGGCCAGTTCATAGCAAATCTCAATTTAATCCGGATCTGGGACGATCCCAATTTTCTCGTCGCATGTACATGAAAAACTACAATTCGAATTTCGAATCACAATCGGGCGCTCCATCCTTTACTATCATAATTGTGGTTTTGCTACTATCACCGACCTGAAACTTGTTCTCTACTACCGATGCAAAAAATATCATTAAAGAAAGTGAGTTCATAATAATGTTGCTCTTTTCTTTAAAAGGAAAGTCTTATGTTAAAAAGTCTTTCTTTAATATGCTATACAATTGAAGTTTTTGGGTACTAGATTCTAGTTTGATGTATACCAACGATTAATTAACCAGTTAACTATGGCGCTCTCTTTACAAAGCGCGCACCAGTGTGTGTCGCGATAATCAAGCGATGGACGGGTATAGTCGTCAAACACAGAGTAAGTGGCACTGTTGAAATATTGGCTAAAAAAAGGCGACATTATTTTAGAAAATGGACAATTTTATTAGTAATATAAACACAGTCGCTTAAGGCGACATAGCACCTTCAAATTTGTCATAAATCGATTTTTGTTTTTTGATTGAATATGTTAGAATGAAACTTTAAAAACATTATTTTAATAATATAAAATTGAAATTATAAAAAAAAAAATTTATGACCATATATATATAGCCAAGCGCGCCAAGGTCTTTTTTTTCTATGATTTTCGTTCACTTCGCTATATCGCTGCATCGACTTAGGCTAAAGTGTAGAGAAAGATAAGTGAGTCAACTCCTTCAATAGAAGCAAAAAAAAGTTAGCCTCGGCAAAAAAAAAAACAAAAAAAAAAATTAACTGAAAAAGATACTTCTAAAAAAGTGTTGAAACTCCAAAAAAGGTCCGAAAAAGCTCAAATGACACTAAAATTAATGACAAATTTATTAACATATTATGGCCTACCTATGCGACGAAATTATAATTCGGTTGAAAAAATGGGCAGCATATTCCCAAAAAAAAATTGGGCAGCATATTCCCAAAAAATTTCAACTGATGGGAACCCTCAACACTCTTATTGTCCTGTTGGAGAAAAGACTTGGTGTAACTGGCCCAAGGTGGAGGCAACTGGTGGTAATACTTGAAAAAATTTCAAGCATCCTCCACCTTTAGATGATGAGGTACAAGAAGTCTTAAAGCGATCATCAAAAGATTTATTAAAGCGCTGCTTGGGAAATTTTTCGCAGAATAATAACGAAAGCTATAATTCTTGTATTTGGAATTTGGCCCCTAAACATACTTTTTGTGGAAAAAATATCATAAATATGGCTGCAAATATTTCTGCATGTACATTCAATGAAGGATTTATGGCTATCTTGAAAATAATGCAAGTCGTGGGAATTACAATTGGCCAATGTGCGCTGGAACATGCAGAAAATAGAGATGCTGCAAGAACCAACCAGGCGGAAAAACACTCGATTGAGGCATCTAAAGAGGCCAGAACTGCTCGAAGAGAGCAAAAATCTTTGGAAAAGGAAAAGTATGAACAAGAGGAAGGTATATCGTATGGTCCAGGCAACGCAGATTAAATTTCGGTAAGATTTATTACAAAAAATATTGAAATTTAACTTTAAACGCAATTTTCTCGAAACCTTTTTCAAATTGGCGTGCATGATTAAGAAAAATGTTTTTATCCAATCGTTCTGAAATTTTAACACGTTAATCTGCACATGTTAATGCTCAGAATGAACTATGGATGAAAAAATCGGCATTAAATTTTTTAAGTTATAACCGATTTTTGGGGGGAAAAAACTCGATTTTCGAAAAAACGCCGCCATTTTGTTATTTTTCAACCAAATTTTGTTTTATTTTAGTTCATTCCAAGGCCGCTTTGATGCTGATAAAAACCCCGTTTTTGTTTTTTTTCTCAGCCTCTTCTGAGGGCAGTTATCGTGCACGCCAGGTTTTTTTTGGTGTTTTTCAAAAAAATTGTAGCAGACGACAGGGGGCCACAAAAAATTTTTAACAATTTTTTTTTGTGTAGTATAAAGCAAGTTAAGTATGTGTACAAAGTTTCATTAAGATAAGTCTTTTTATTCAATTAAAAACTAACCTTTAAAAAAAACATTTTTTTTTTCAATTTGAAGGTGCTATGTCCCCTTAACATCAACATATATTTATACATAATGGACGGAAAACTTAGAAAAAGAATTCAATTTTTATAGAAGTTAACACAGCCGTGTTTGCACAGTTTGCTGCCGTGTGATATTCACGAAAATAAGGAACAACGCATAGTGGCACTTTGCACGTCGGACACCAATACCGCGATTTTTTTCTAATCTTTTTTTATAACAAATAGCACATCTTCGCGAAGGATTTTTTGTTGTTGCACTATCTGGCATGTAATCTGGATAGAGAATCTAATATACTTTTTATTATTATTTTGTCTTTTTGTTACTGCACTGCTTACGAGTTAGCTGTCAGGAAGCTATGAATCCAACTCAAATTTTGTATAATTTTTATTTCTTTGTTTCATTTCGTCTTGACTTCTAAACATTCTAAACATATTAAAATTTACGAATATAATTTAATTTTCGTTGAAATTTCATTTTAAATATCAAATTGTAATAAAATTTTACGCATTTACAAAATTCTGCCACATCTCCATAACGGGTATAGTTGTCAAACACATGTAACTGGTCAATAACGTTATTAATAATATGTGCCTATACTGTTGGAACTTTGCTTCTGAAACTGCTATTTCCGTTATGAATTTTCATTTAGTTAAATAATGATGAATTTGCTGTGTGCCACTATTATTAATTTCAATCGACTACTCTTTTATTTTAAGTGTAAAAGAGACTGCAAATGAGACATCGTTGATAACCTTACAAATGCCCATGCATATCCAATTCGATCTTCTATATTGTATTCACAAGCGCGTCGTGCACACTTCATTGTGCACATTGCGTTTTTATTCAAACATGCAGTCTGTTGTGCGATGCAGTATGTGCTCGCACAGTGTGTTGAGAGCACTGTGCCGCACACCGAAATGTGGTGATAAATGACAATATGCTTCATGAACAAATTCAATTTATTAAAATATATCTGGTAAAAAAATATTGCGTTAAATGCTAGAAGTGTTTAAACAGTCAATATAATCAATAATGTTTCACTGTTATGTACTTCTTGACATTAAATTCTGCTGACCGTTCAAAAGTTTCAAGACTAGAGTTTCTCAATGCAACAGTATAGCTGATGATACCTCCATGGCCTTTTTAATATTTAGAAACACATTGTGATACTGTGGTTTCACAAACTGGCAAATTTAGCATCTCGGCACGACAAGCCATAATATTTTCACTAACCCGGAAATTATATTAGAAACTAGGCTTGAAGATATGTATACAAATAAGTATATGCATGTCCCTATAGTAAATATGAACATTAAAAACAATATAACTCCTTAATATGGTATAGAAACTTATAAAATAATAGCTATAATATTCCTACGAGCCATAACAAATTGTGAACACATTTTACTTTATTAACTATTATTCTTAATACCCTATAAACATTTAGCATACCTATATATGATAGTTTCCTCTCTTCACTCTATAATTTTTAACCTGTACGAAATCACTAAATTACTTCTCTGGTCATTTTCCCCAACAAATTGCTTACTAATGAGCAATATCCATACGATTTCATAGTCTCCCAAAATATTTTCTGCAAGATTATCTAAATACATATAATCAAGCGGAGTTCAAGATGATTCCGACCAAATCAATTCGACACTCATGAGAATTATTGAAATGCCTTATGCCATCATGTGGTTTTCCCCAAAAATGGTAAATTCAATGGCGACAACTTTCCGAGTTTCGTTTGTCAAACCAGCAGATAGATTTCGTAAATGCTAGCAATATTGTTGTTAGCAGCTGTAGTAAATAATTGTTATTTGATTGGGTCAGTGCTCGTGTGTAAATTGTTATTGTTGTTCTTTGCAATTAAATAAGACAACGTGAATTGTTCATAGTCGAGTTAAAGTTTTTATCTTGAGGATAATAGTGATTATATTGAATGCTGAACCATTGGATGCATAATTTTTATTACTACTATGAGTAATAAATCTGAAGGTATGTAGCTTGGGTTTGCATATTATTGGTGCCGTGATATTTTTCTGTAGTTTACACGTAGTTGAATTGTTAAAAAAAAATTCCTATTATTGTGGTATTATGAGTATTTTCTTGAGGGATGGTCGTCACAGTTTTGATTAATGTGTCAACTGTGCATATCATTTTGTGCGCTATTCTGAACCCTGTTTTGATTTTGGTTTTTTAACTTAAAAAGAATAATTCAATAATACATACACTGTGTCAAAAATTGCATGTACGCCACCTTATCATTAATAAAAACACATTTATCTTTAACACTAAACAAATTTTTTTTATTTTTATTAATTTTGTAAGTTCTACATAACTGAAACTATCTAAAACAAAGTAGTATTCTGTTATATTATATTATAGTTAATTTTTAAAATTAAGCTATAATTCATATCAAAAATGTCTGCATACATTCAAAACATTAATTACTTTTTCTACGTCTAATTGCGTGTGTGGTGTCCTTTTGCTGAAATTACATCCATTAAGCGATTGTTCATTGAATGGACTAGTTTTCTAGTATTTTCAGGTGTTATTTTTTTCCACTCCTCTAAAATAACTTCCTTAAGGTGAATTTGGCTTGTGATATGATGTTCCCGCACTTTTTTTTCCAAAACATCCCAAAGATATTCGACGGAATAAATTAAGCTTCAATATTTCCAAGTATTGATGTTTGTCCATAGTGCTTTCCACAAATACTAAATTTTCAACGCCATTCGCTGCCTTTGCTCTCCATGCCATAACATTTCCACTTCCGTGTTTCACAGTGGGTCGCAGTTTTTTTACTGCAACGCTGAATTGACTTTGCGCCAAACAAATTGCTGTCCATCAGAGCTAAAAAGATTATACTTACTTTCATCTACGAAAATAACATTTTTCCAGAGTTGGTCTGACATACTCTCTGGCATACTCAAAGCGTCGAGCAACATTTTTCCGCGAAATAAACGGTTTTTTTCTTGAAATGATTCCTTTGTAACATTTTTTTGGAGAAAATTTCGCACTGTTTGGTTCAACGATACTCCGTCGTTTCTTTTAAGGTCTGCAGCTGTTTTGGGGGCACTTGTTTTTGGATCCTTCTCAATAATTCTCTCAATTTTCCTCTCCAAATGCTCATCTAAAATTTTCTTCCAAACCCTTCCTTGGGAAATTGCAAAACTTTTGCTGCTTTAAAAAATTTTTTATAACCGTTTGTATGGACGAACGTGGTCTGCTAATGATCCTTGATATTTCAGTATAATTTTTACCGTCCTGCTTAAGCTTTACAATTGATTTCTTCACTTCAACACAAACATTGCGGTGTGATTCGGCCATTTTAGAAAAAAAAAACCTTTTGACAAGAACTACGTTACAGCTCTATGGAGCATTTACAACTAATACCTTCAATAAATGAGTATCGTGTGTAAATTTGCACTGCAAACTAAGAACCGCTACTTTTCTTTTGCATGAGATCATGAGTCAATCTTTTGTGGATGTGCAATTTTTTGATGTACGTGCAAATTTTTTAAAGTTTATCATTGCTGTACTGTGACAGTAAAAGCTAATATAATAGAATACTGGTTTGCTCTAAAGAGCTTTAACATTGTAGAGTTTATTTTTGTTTAATAAATAGGAGAGTTTTTATTAGAGTTAGGGTACTTTATATGCATTTTTTTTATATCATATTAGAAAAGAGTAATTGAATAGTATTATTATACCGATAGACACTGAAGAAGAGGGCAGATTACCCTCGAAATATCGATATTTGTCACAAAATTAAATATAAGTAGCTTCAAAAGGACAAAATCGGTTTTTTTATTTAATTTATTTAATTTATTTATTTATTTTTATTTACTTATTAAATTATCATAAATAATTATGACGATTCATGCTAGAGTAAAAATTGATAAATGTCCGCAAATCATTCTATAGTTTGTCAATGTACCTTCGAAAATGTTCGCAGTTATGTATATATTTCTAATAGAAATATCCTCCATATTTTTGTTCCTTGCAGTAATCGGAAAAGTAATGTTTTCTCAAAATGTCTATCGTCTCCCATAGTAATGTCCATAAAAGTTGTAGAAAAAAATCTCATCCATTCTAGCACAAATCTAATATTTTGACAGTCAATTATAATTTTTTGTATTGTATATCCTTTTAACATTTGTATTCGCTTATTTGCCAGATTAATTTAGAAAATGGGTCTAATGTTTTGAATGTGTCCCAGACTCACATTAGACTTGAAATCTGCATAATATATTTTACCGTTGAAATGTTCGAATACTATTCGAAAAATAAAAATACTCAAAAATACCATTATCTATGATTTATAAAATTAAAAGATTAGTTATGAGATTCAGAATTTCATCTAATTTAAATTATTTCACGCATTTATCAATAAAATCCATATTTGGAAGTAAACTAGTGCTACCAATATTAGGATGTGTTATTAATGTGAACGGACAACGGGGAACTGTTATTGATTTGATTCCGATAATTGTGTAATAATTATGAAAATAACTCATACACGTACACATTTTGTGGAATTCAAATTGTGCTCAGCCATGTTCATTCGAATGCATACCATCTAACATTGTTAAAATACTAACTGTAGCTTAACAAGCTATTTTAACCTGAAAATTAAAATAATTGTTAAATTCGAATTTTTCCAGTTATCAAAAACATAGTTTTCAATTAATGAACTCAATCTTACCCTTAAAATGAGAATGTTTTCCTTTTACCGCCGCAGAAGCTGAAGAAACAATGTGCATAAATAGAATTTTATGGACTTCATACTTAATAGCAATGTTTAAGGATTTATATTATAAATGAAACTGGAACCAATGCAAAGTTTTAGAGAAGTAAAAGATAAGTATTCAATTCGCAAGTAAAATTCAAGAATCTCAAAAATCAACTTGTCATTTTGGCAACTCAATTTAACGCTTAGTTTTTGTTGACTTTGTGTGTACCAGTTGAATACATTGTAAGCTAAAAACAATGAATGACGGTTAGGTTGAGTCAAGTGACTATCAGTCCAAAGAATCCCTGCCAAAAGACACATAGACATAATTCAATCCCGCTGTGATTCAATGGATATTGTTTTTCTTCAGTCACTGTAATTCCATCTGGTTTCTTTAATAAATAGTGCGATACTCTTCAAATCAGTAAAGGATAGTTTAGTAGTTAAGTACATTCTTCTCCTCACCAAAGCCGGACCCTGTAACATGAAAGGGAAGACTGATTCCTCTTCATCCTCTGAACCAGACTTCCGACATAAATCGTTGAACTAAAAGCTTAAACTTTATGCGTGTCGTCCTATGAGGTAGTGACCTGTGAGAACGATAACGACACTACGAAGAGCACTGCATGTTAAACCTAACAGCTGCCAACTTTATAATTCAATCTGAAGCCAATGGTATATACTCGAGGGTGACAACATCATTCGATTCATTCCTAAGAGAAAGGTGAGTTCTAAACTCTAAATTCTGCAGTTAACGTCCGCTGGATTGGAAACTTCCTCATATAAAATTCTAGCTTGGCCAAAATCTGTTCTAGTCCATACCGAAATATATACAATGCAGTTTCAAAACAGCAAGATTAATTTTCTGTACACTGAGAAAACACATGGCGCCAGACGCCATAATTTATAGACTTCTGGCGCCATGTACATAGTCGATTTAGGCAATGCCTCCTAGAAGTACGGGCCGTAATGCAGAATGATGACGTCAGAGCAGTAGGCCAAAATGCCGCGAAAAACACACATAGTCTTATGGGACGTCCGCGGGAAAATGTTAATTGTACGGGTTGTGTTAAAGTGAGTAAAGAAAACAAAGTGAGATCCGGGGAACAGTGCTAGTAAACAGCTAAAACACAAATTAGTGCGGTGCGCGCGGTATAATTAGAAAAATTCGCCACGAAATGTTTATCAGATGTTCTTAGGTTATGTAGTGTTTTGTGTCGATTCACTTTCGATACAATTGATTGACACAAAATGCAAGTTATCACTAAATACACAGTGCAACAAATTAATTCTTTTTTTTTTGCCGTTGCTCGAAATTGTTTTTTTTGCATACCTTTGCATAACAGTAGTCAAAATATGTTAGTGAAAAAATTCTGAACCATCGACATTTTTTGTAATTACACTTGATAGAAAAAATATGTGGACACCCCGAAGAACAGCAAAATTTATAATAAAAAAAACCGTTATGGCAAAAAAATTTACGAACAAAGTTTGCTTAACATCTTAACAATTTTATTCATAAAAAAATTTTACCAACCATCCAAAAATAAAAAATTTCGTAGAACAAAAACAAAAGCAAACCCCCAAAAAATCACTAAAAATACCTCAAAAAACTTGCAATTTCTTCACAAAAAGTGGTCTTTTGAGTAGATCATTAGATTTTTTTTTATTTTAAAATCTTCCTCAGCTAAAATTGCTTCAAATGAAGGTATTTTAAAAGGAAATTGGGGCTATTTTGATAAATTTTTCCCCATTCCCTCTAAATGATCCAATTGGCTCTTTTAGAGTATTTCCTTTGAATTTTTGCTTTTGCATTGTGCTGATGAGATTCGCGCCCCATCAAATTTCAAAAACGTTTTCTAGGATTAATTTAGAACAACTTGAGTGCCTTTGCGTTTGCTTATTATTGTTTTTTTACTTGGCAAAGCTTCACATTCGCCGCCGTGCAGGGGCCCAAAAATCATCTCCAAGCACAAAAATCATCTCCAAGAATAAATTGTCGAATGTGTTTGTCCATTGAGAACGTTGAAATGGTTCAATTATCCTAGTTATTCATCATTGAGTATAAAAAAAAAACAAATTAAGCAGCTCCTTTCACCGCAATACACCCCTACACTATCACACCATCGCAGCCATACTTAGCATCTGAAGTAAAATTGTTGGCAGCATCGGTTTTTCGCAGCAGTTCTTTCCTTAGTGCAAAACTAACTTTCTTCTCGCAAGCAAACTTTGTTCGTAAATTTTTTTGCCATAACGGTTTTTTTTATTATAAATTTTGCTGTTCTTCGGGGTGTCCACATATGTTTTTTATCAAGTGTAATTACACAAAAACTCGATGGTTCCGAAAGTTTTTATTATTTTTCTGATGATACATACACATGATAGATACCGAAAAAATACATTTCGTTCTTCGGCAAAAAATCATGTTGCACAGTGATATTAACACTACAACGCATCCACGCACAAAAAACTAACGTTTTATTCATATTTTAGCTACAAAACCGCAAGTGAAATCTCCGTGTGTGTCGGCACTCCTCGTGGAAATGTCAACATGGCCTACCGCCATGACGTCACAGCGAGAACGATTACGTAGCCTGACGGCCCGTACTTCTAGGAGGCATTGATTTAGGTATTGTGATAAAATATAGCGCCACACGCCATAATACATGGCGAAAAGTACATAGGCCTACACGCCATGTACTATAGTCTTCCACGCCATGTACATGGCGTGGCGGACTATATTACATGGCGTGGAGAACTATAGTGCACGGCGTGGAGAGCTATATCACATGGCGTGGAGGACTATACTGTATGGCATAGAGGACTATAGTACATGGCGTGAAGGACTATAGTACATGGCGTGGATGACTATATTACATGGCGTGAAAGACTATAGTACATTGAAGAAGCAAATCAGTCAAAACAGTACTACTTACCATAAATGAGCACACGGAGAAGTCACTTGCTTTCAACAAACAAGCGCTGGCTGCATTTAGAGTCGCCGAAGGAGCCATTCAATAATATGCGCCCTTAGCCGATTGAGAATGTTGTCGATCTATCGACGATACTCAAGTATCACTTGCTGACATCTATAGATCCCCTCACACAGTATGGCTGCGAGTTATAATTGGAGTGCCATGAGCTCATGGCACTATGTAATATGGCGTGTGGGGCCATAATTTCTGCGCCATGTAATTATGGCGCTGGGAGCTATACTGCATGGCTCAGGGCACTATGTGCATAGCGTGTGGCACCATAAATGCTGCGCCATGTAACATGGGACCACGCGCTATGTAGATTCTGAGATTATGGCGCTGGGAGCCATATTGCATGGCTCAGAGTACTATGTACATGGCGTATGGGACCATAAATAATGCGCTATGTTACATGGCTCTTAGTAGGGCTGGTGCGGAGAGCACCAGCTATCAAAAGTGCGGCCAACCTCCGACTTTTGAATAACAATCCATCCATATTAGAATTATTTAAAATTTTTGTGTTACTTATTTAGAAGATTTATATAATTCGCGAAAGTATTCCACGAGTTGATTTGAAACGATAAAATTAACCAAGCGCCTCGGCAAAATTTGAATATTTGGACGCTAACCCGATACCGTTTTGTAACTGGTCAAGATTTAAAAACTCTAGCGCACCTGAACCGCTAGAAACACTAATGTTCGAAGAACAGTAGAAGAATCGTGCAGGTTTTGAGCGCATATTCCACCACATTACGACATTACGACTTATTACGACCAAACTGTTTCAAATGACACGTTTTACTTTGGTCGTATATGGTGGAAGGTTTCAGATATTACCACTGGCATGAATTTCAACGTTTATGAGAGCAAAACACGGGTTAATTATATTCGTTATCAGTTGCTTATTTCACATAATTTTGAAAGCAGCATCTCATATAACATCAATGAAGAAAATGCTCAGTGCCTGCAGCACTGTAACTGAAGTTGGTGTTTGGGGCTGCGATCCCAAAAATTTGCAGAACTTTGCGAATTGCAACATTGATTATTTATTTTAATTGTAAATGTTTCCGGTATGAATACTAACTGTAAGCGTTTATTGATACAAAAGTAGCACAACCGACTCGTGCTGACAACCTTCTGCCAGTATCAAAGCCAAGAATATATCACATCTGCTTCAGGTTGTTATATTACATTCGAAGTTAAAGGAGTCTTAAGAAATTTAGAGTTACCTGCAGCGAGTTTTTTCAAATAATCGAAAGCTTAATATTTGCTGTTTATTGTCACTACAATATCATTACCATTTGAAAATTCTACGCTAAAACCGCTTAATAAAGATATTGCAATTAAACACAAAACCAACAATAGCTGGCAACCCTATTGTGGCTTTTCAACCAAATTTGGCCTGAATAATGTTTATGACAGGTTTCATTAATTGTATGAAATTCGTATTGATTTCATGACTGCACTGGAAGTTATGGTGCAAAAAGTTTTATTTTCCTGAGTGAATTTTCAAAACCAAAGACACAAAAATTACCATAGCTGGCAGCACTAATCCAATTTTTCAACCAAATTTCCACCAAACAGAGATTAGAGTTAGGTTTAGCTATTGTGTCAATTTCATGAAAATCTGGTAACTTATTCACATTTCATAGGGCAAAAAGAAGTTTTTTTTCTTTGTAATTTTTCAAGATGGCACCACTGGCACAGACTTGCCCACAATTCAAAATCGCTTCTATCAAATCTGGTCTTACTTAAGTCCAATGCATTCTGTAAATTTTAGCTGTATCTGATTATTGGTTCGTGAGTTTCCGTGAACAGAAGTTTTTGATGCTAAAAATATAGGTTAACTGGGAGAGGGTTACCGTTCTTGTCCAACATGAAATTTCCAAAGTTTTATTTTGAACGTGTAGATATAACATAAGATTTATATACAGATTGGTTTTATTGTAAGAAACGGACTTTTTTTTGAATATTCGATGGTTTGAATGTTTTCACTTCCAAATTTTTTTTTGTCAAAATGAAGACACCAAAATTATCATAGCTGGCAGCTCCAACCGAATTTTTCGACCAAATTTCTACCAAACGTGGCTTAAAGTAAGGTCCAGCAATTGTGTGAGTTTCGTCAAAATCGAACGATTCAATCAGAATTTATAGGGCTAAAAACAGTTATCTTTTTTAGTGGTTTTTCAAGATGGCACCACTGGCACAGAATCGCCCGCATTTCAAAATCACTTCTATCAGACCTGGTCCTATTTAAGACCAATACATTCTGTGAATTTCAAATAATTCTGCCCATCGGATCGTGAGTTTCCGTGAACAGAAGTTTTTGATGCTAAAAATATAGGTAAATTGGGCAAGGGTTACCAGGCGTGCCCGTTATACCATATCTTTTTTTTTTTTTGGTTATGTAAACAAAGCACAAGATTTACATATAAGTGGCTTTTTTTTTAACAAACGGCATTTTTTCAAGAGAGACGATGATTTGGAGGTTTTCACTTTCAGTGCCTGCCCTAGCTACAGGGTTGCCAGCACGCTCATTAAAAGCTACACAAATCTACAGCTAAATAATATCAATATGTCCTGAAAATTTCGTAATGATTGAATAGCTCTGTCAAAAGTTATCGAAATTTAAAAATTTTTAAATTTTCCCGTCCTCTTTTTAGGCACCCAGCGCACACATAGGGTTAAAAAATTCCAAAGCATTATCCGATTCATATGTAAAACACGTTAGAAATTTATTTCGTTAACTTTATTTTTGCGAAAATTATTTGTGCACGAAATAATAGGTATATTAAAAATATCACTTAAATGGCCGCCGTCGCCAAAAGGTTAACAATAACTGACATTTAAAGAGACCTGGACCTATTCTGCATATACACCAATGTATCCTGAAAGTTTCAGCTCAATCGGATGGCGCGTTCCCGAGATTATCTCACTGAAATTTTTTGATGATATATATATATATATATATAAAGAAATATGAATTTTTGGCCGAATCGATTTTAATACTAATGTTCTTCGAACATTAGTAAAAATATAGTCTTTGGAAATCACATAGAAGAGGAGGTCAAATTCTAGCCTGACTGTTTGATAATAATGGACTAATGCTTGGAAATAGATAGGGTTACCGGAAACAACCTTTTTACTCCAAAATATTCAACTTCTATTATGTCTGTCGAACTGGCAAATGATTCCGAATAATAGCTATCAACGAAAAAATATGTTGGAAAATTGTCTATGACTAATTAAATACCACATAAGGGAGGATATTTTGAAATTATTGACTGGTATAGCAAGCGAGATGAAACTGCACAGTCGACATCAAAAGCCAACATTCGTGACAATAGTGTTATGGTGAGTGTTTGGTGGAATTTGATAGGTATTATTTATTTTGAGCTGTTTTATTTTGTTTATGGTTCATTTTGAACAAAACTACAAATTTGAATGTTGTAGCCAGCTAATGAAATTGGGCAAAGAAATCAAAGAATTTGGACCAGATCTGAAAACTCGTGAAGCCCTCATCTTCCATCAAGATAACGCCAGCCACTCGCGAAAAATTATTGGCGTTAGGCGGGAAAGTGATGTCTCATCTACCGTATTTTTCTGATATTGCATAATCAGGCTGCCATTTATTCCGTTCACTTCAAAACCATTTCATTTGAAGACCATTCGATTCAAATGAAGCTGTCAAACATGAGTTAATTCTGATTTAGGCCCCTAAAAATAAAACTTTCTACCAAAGCGAAATTAAAAACTGACTGAAAGATGCCAAAAGTTCATCGAACAAAATGGCCAATATACAGGGTGATTCATTATGAGGTTTGATTTTCAATAGGCTTTTTTTGACAGATCACGCGTGACTCCTGTCAAACTGTAATGTAATTTTTATTCAGTATTGTTTGACAAATCATCATGGAAACACTTACACCTCTGGAATGGTCTCTGAATCAGCTCAATGAAAATCCGCTGTTTTATCGCGAAATTTTGTTCAGTGATGAGGCGCATTTTTGGCTCAATGGATACGGCAATAAGCAGAATTGCCGTATTTGGGCTGATGAACAACCTGAGGAGCTTCAACAGCTACCACTACAGCCACAGAAATGCACAGTTTGGTGTGGTTTATGGGCCGGTGAAATCATCGGTTCATATTTCTTTCAAAATGAGTCCGGTCAGAACGTAACCGTCAATGGCAACCGCTATCGCACCACGATAACGGATTTTTTGCTACCTGAAATTGAAGCCCGTGGTATCGGTGAACTTTGGTTTCAAGAAGACGGCGCTCCTTCGCATACAGCGAGAGAAACAACGGACTTATTGAGAACTTATTGAGAACCTGATTTCACGTTTTGGACCAGTAAATTGGCCGCCTAGATCGTGTGATATCACACCTTTAGATTATTTTCTTTGGGGATACACGAAATATCTGGTCTTCAGGGTTAAGTCAGCTTCAATCGACGCTTTGGAAGCCAACATTATTCGTGTCATTCGCGTGATACCGGTCGCTATGCTGGAACGCGTCGCCCAAAATTGGACCCTCAGGATGGACCATTTACGGCGTAGTCGCGGTCAACATTTAAATGAGATAATCTTTAAAAAGTAAATTTCATAGATTGTTCTTTCGACTCACAATAAAATTTTTACTATAGAATTCAACTTTATGCCATTTATTTGAGACTAAAAACGAAACTTGATAAGTGTTTGTTATTTGCTTTGAAAATCATGCAAAAATACGAAAGACTTGGCAACAAAGTATAATAATAATTAAGATTATATCATTTTGTGAAATCGTATTGAATGAAAATTCAAAATCTTACTTGTGTCTCTTCAGTATTGCATTGGGCTCTAGTGGCCTCTGAAGAATTGTTTTCAGTGTGGCCAATAATGAAGCTTTATCATGGTAGTCATACTATCTTGCATGTTCACTAGTGTCGCATTTTCACATGACTTCATCATGCAACACTGATACGTCGGCGGACTTAAATTGTGACTTTCAATTAAATCGGCAATTGTGTATTTTGTTCAACCGCCATATACCAGTGGACTTCGTGTTCTTCACGAGTACAAGAACACATAATTACTAATGTATATTTCTTATTAACACTTATGTTCTTAAACACTGTCCATATGTTCCTGTTTCATTGACCTAAATATTTCCGAATTTCAATTCATTTCATTACCCTAAGTAAGTGCTTTTAAACAACAACAAAACTTATTTTCTTTGATTATTCACAACTACTGAATTTTCAAATAGCTCCAATTGAACTTTTCAATTTTCCAATATCCCAAGAAAATAAAAACACATTCATTTCAATGTCGAAACAACTGACATTCATTAACGTAAACATTTTGAATATCAAACAACTTCAATTATTCAACGGCATGCCACAGTGACTGAAATACGTATTTCAAATGAATTTCGAAACTTAAATCTCAATTCTTCATCCGTTCCGTTCGTATTTCATGAATTTATCAGAAATCCCTCGCAGAGAGCATCATCAATACCATTGGATAGCCAGGCAAGCAAGCAAATAGGCAAACTTACTGTCTGTCATTCACCTATGTATGGAAACTATTCGAAATCGCTAAAGATTCGAAATACAAACTTATATAGTTTATAGACAGACTCAACGAAGAATTAGGTCATATCGGCAAAGAACTTGTTTGTTTTTTTCACCTGAAAGCAAACACTCAAAATGTTTCCTGTGACCTTTGGCGGAAGAAACTGGAACATGCTGGTGCTGATGTACAAGTAAAAGTATGTTTTACTCCAAATAGCATTCGTTCTTTCATAATACACTGAATTCTGGGTGGAAGTGGTGCTTCGATGATGCATGGATATTTGTAAAGTCCCTAGAAGTAGCCTGACATGTGTTTGGTGTATGATTTGGACGTAGTTGGAAATGTTTTAGGGGATACTTTGTAATAGGATTTTGGATTTAATATTGGCATAAATGTGCATTTAATGTACATATCAGAATTGGAGATTAAAATGATAGTTGATGCCATTGAATTGGGCCTGATCTGATGGAGTACTAAGAATTCAAATACGGGAGCCTGCAAGCCTGGAATATGGCTTGAAATGAATATTAATCTCATCGAAACCATATCATTCAAAGCTATTATGCTTATGTGGTCTTCAACTAAATGAACAATTCAATTCAGACTAACATACGAGTATGTTATGCTACACGAAATATACATAAACCTATTTCATGAAACTCAGCTCAGTGATTCGAAATATTCGAAAGTTATATATAATACATTACTTACATGCAAGTAAAATTTAACTAACGTCCTACATAAATATTAATAATACTACATCTTGCGTAATCAATATACTTGTGACCATGCAATGTTTATTAAAAAATATTGTATTTAGGGTTATTTTATGGTCCCGTCAAGTTTGGAGACTTAACAAATTGTTTAGGAAAAATTCTAGCAATCAAATTCCGGTTCTACGTGACAAGGAAAACAAACAAGCTTTTTCTGACGGTGAAAAGGCGGATTTGATAACAAGTACTTTTGAATTATTTCACGGTGTTACAGCTAATATGGGAAACCACATTGTTAAGACAATGGCCCAGCGATCTGTAAATATGCTTTCCGAAAACACCACGTTTCCAGATGGCGCACTATGTAAGCCAGCAGAAATAAGCAGGGCTGTGGAGTCTGGAGTCGTGGCTCTGTACATTTAAAGCGGAGTCGGAGTCGCGTTCGACTCCGACTCCGCTTTAAATATACAGGGGCATGACTCCGACTCCACAGCCCTGGAAATAAGGGAGATCCTACGTAAATTAAAGGACAACAAGGCTTCGGGCTCGGATGGCATACCACACAAAGCCTTAAACAAGTTGCCTAGGAAAGCATTGGTCCAGCTAAATTTTATATTTAACGCCTGTCTGAAATTATCTTACTTCCCGACCGCGTAGAAGCAAGCCACTGTCATCCCAATTCCAAAACCTGGAAAGAATCCTAGTTTAACTGATAGCTACAGGCCTATAAGTTTATTGTGATCGCTTGGAAAAATGTTCGAAAATGTGGTGCTGAGCCGTATCAACCAATTTACACATGCCAAAAACATTCTTCCCGAATTTCAATTTGGTTTTCGAGAGGGGTACTCATCAAATCACCAGCTATTCAGATAACACGAGACATCGAAAAAGCATTTGCATTGAAAGAATCCGTTGGAATGATCACATTAGACGTTGAAAAGGCGTTTGATAACGTCTGGCACGAAGGGCTTCTCTACAAACTTATACAGCATTCAATTCCACTTTATTTGGTGAAGATAATACAGTCCTTCTTAAGCAATCGCAAATTTGTTGTCAAGATAAAAAGAAGTCTTTCCTCCCAGCGACAAATTCCTGCTGGCCTACCGCAGGGGTCCTGTCTCAGCCATATCCTTTTTAACATTTACACAGCTAACATTCCCACGAGCCCCAACTGTAAACTCGCTATCTTTGCAGATGATACTTGTATTTCCTCTGCTGCTAAAGATCCAGAGCTGGTAATTTTCTCAAAGATCTAGAAGATAATTTCTCAAAGCTCTATCAATACTTTTTCTGGTGGAAAATCAAAATTAACACGGCCAAGACAAAAGCGATATTTTTTTACTAAAAAACGGAAAAGATCGAACATGCCCTCTAGGAATCTCAACACTCTGGGTTAAATTATAGAATGGTATGACGAGATCACGTACTCAGAAATTACGCTCGTCAAGAAGCTTACTTATCATAAGCACATCAATAGCGTTTGCGTAAAACTTTCAAAATGCTCACATGCACTCTATCCACTTCTTAACCGTAAGTCAAAGATGTCACTCAGTAACAAAATATTAATCTATAAGCAGATAATGCAGCCAGTTGTTCTGTATAGAGCACCGATTTGGGGCACTTGTGCAGAGTTTCATAAAAGCAGACTGCAGATCGCTCAGAATAAATGCCTAAAAATGATCGGCAACAAACCTTTCTACTACTCGACGCGCAGGTTACATATTTTTACGGGTGTTAAAATGATTAAAGAAATCGTGAAGAAACAGCGAAGAAATTTCTTACTTAAGTCGTGTACTTGCAACAATTCTCTAATTTTATCACACCTACAGGAAATGTAGCAAGCTAAATTTAAGCACATTAAGCTCAGTATTAGCATACACATAGGATAAGTTCAGTTATAAGTAGGAGTAAGTTAGAATAAGTTAAAATAAATTAGGGCTAATGTAATATTCAAAAATTCACATACAAGGGTTTTGTTCGCTTTTCCTTGTGCTTACAAGCTAACTATCATATATCAATAGTCAGTGTTAAGTTCAATATATGTATCAAAGTTGTAGAGACGATAATTGTCTAAAACTCTGAATTACCCATCTCCAATAGTGACATAAAAAAATAGGATAAAACAGGCTAAATCACAAATGTACTCATATAACGCTGAGAATCGATACTACGAGAAATTGTCATTTTCAACTGAACATGAAACTTTTCTCTTCATCAAATCCATTGAACTCATTCCCAATCATTTGGCTTTCAATCAATGCCACTACTGACCATCCAGATGAAAATACAGCACATAAAATGACAACAACGAGAAAAGCAACAAAAAGAATCCATCGTCCTGACAGTTGGTTGGTTGCATGTCAGTTGTTCAGTTGTTTTGCAGTTCTCTAATTGAGTTTATCACTGTACCGTTACAATTACATTTCTGTCTCCCTCGGTGGCGTTGACAAAAATCGTAGTAATTGTTGCTTGTTATTGGTTGTTGGGTTTTAATTGGATTTCATGCTGAGATGCAATGAAGATTTAATGATGGTATGGAATTAAAAATGATTTATTTATTTATTTATTTATTTCAACCAAACAAGGCGTACAAAAAAAAAACACTTACAATTAATATTTAACAATTTATATAAATTTGTACAATAAACAATAGTGAACGAATTTTCAAAATATAACCATCTTTGGTACGGAATTGGATAGGGCATTCATGACTTGAGCACCTTAGTCAGAGCAGTTTTAAACCTAGGCCGGGATATGGTTGGGGAATAGTGTTTTGAGAAGCTATTGAATATTTTGCAACATCTATTGATTGGCTCATTGTTGGCGTAAACTGTGTGGTGTCGGTATTCATTGAGTAAACGTGTGTGCCTCGTCTGCCTTACTGATTCGTTGAAGGTGATCTTATTGGACAGGGACACAACATTGATCAAGCCCCTAATAACATCAAAAGTAAAGCAGGAGCATATGACTATTCTCCGCGATTTAAGATTTAAGAGATTTAGCCTGTATCTGTATGAAGGTAGATTATCAAATTCGTAAGGATTATACAGATCTCTCAACGCAAATAGCAAGAACTGCTTCTGCACCGATTCGAGCCTATCGCTATGGATATCAAAGGTAGGGTGCCAGACAATACATGCATATTCGAGCAATGGCCGAACTAGAGCTATGTATAACGACTTCGTGACCCATAGGTTTTTGAATTCCTTCGCACGTCTTTTGATGAATCCAAGCTGCTTATTAGCCTTGCTTAAGACTTTGTCATAGTGTAAATTAAAACGCAGCTTTTTATCCAATGTAACCCCGAGGTCGATGACATTTTCACCATTATTGATTGCAACATTATTGAGGCGGTAATCAAAATTTATATTACTAGTTTTGCGGGAAAAACTAATGACTTGACATTTACTGACATTAATGTCGAGATTATTTTGTCTGCACCACTGCTCAAGAGAAAGCAGTTTCGATTGAAGGAAAACTGAGTCAGATTTCGATTTAATTGTGTGGTACATTTTCAGATCATCTGCATAAAAAAGGTGAGGGATGTCTGCTAAAACTTCAGAAAGATCCGATACGAAAATATTGAATAAAAGAGGCCTCAAGTGACTACCTTGTGGTACACCTGATAAAACTTCAATTTTTTTTGGATAGGATGCCCTGAAACTTAACGTACTGCGTCCTATTTCGAAGATAAGAATCTAACCAGTTTAATAAGAGACCCGAGATACCAAATTTCTGTAGATTGATTCGAAGAATATCATGATCAACACTATCAAAGGCCTTGCTGAAGTCTGTGTAGATGGTATCAATTTGATGCCCTTTTTCCATGTCACAGAAAACATCTGAGACGAGTATCACGAGGTTGGTAGAAGTTGCTGCCTTTTCTAAAACCATGTTGTTGTTCATTTAGAAGAGGTTCTATTAGAGTAGTGAGCTTATCACAGACAATTTTTTCAAATAGTTTAGGCAATGCTGATAGTATTGCAATACCTCTGTAATTATCAATTGACCGCCTATCACCACATTTAAAAATCGGGGTCAGATGGGATGATTTCCAGAAGGAGGGGAAAACCCCGCAAGAAAGTGATTTGTTGAAAATTAAATACACGTGTAAGATAAGTGACTCCATGCATTCGAGTATGAAACTAGGAGGTAGCAAGTCAGGACCAGGACCCTTGTTGACGTTAAGATCTTTGATGGCCTTTGCAATCTCGTCTCTAGTTAAATACATTTCACAAATGATATTTGGTGGGTTTGTTTGAGGGAGAAGAATGTTAGACATGCTTGTACATAAACAAAATACT
The DNA here is from genome assembly GCA_963978885.1 of Nemotelus pantherinus. NCBI lineage: Eukaryota > Metazoa > Arthropoda > Insecta > Diptera > Stratiomyidae > Nemotelus > Nemotelus pantherinus. Next base: position 191,645,937 of record OZ022263.1, on the reverse strand, counting down.
TCCTGGAAATGCTCAGCGGGTCACAAACTTCGTGAAGGCATGACGAACAAAAGTTTTTTTTGTACATCGAAGTAGGGTAGCCCGAGGTTTTCCGTTTGGTGTTAGGTTAGGTTAGGTTAGTGAAGAGGGCTGCCGGGAACGCGGCCAGCATTAGGCCACCAGTTTGGGCCCATTTGCCACGCCCATGGACTATCACACGCATTCACACTTACAGCCATGGCACTGGCGGGATTCGAACCCGCAGGCCCCGTAGCAAGCCGCTTTTGGGCCTGATGCCTTAACGAGCAGAGCTACCGGGCCCCCTTCCGTTTGGTGTTAACGAAATCAAAAAACTTTTTAGGATCATGAATTATATTTTCGCCCATGATATTAACATAGCGCTCATACGCTTCACGGGGTTTCGTCAGAAATTCTTGAGCTAATTCATTATGTTTATCCTTGATATCATCTCTGACATCAGTGCTAGTTGTAATTACTTTGTAAAGTTTATTTCTTTGATTCCCCAAATACCTTAGATTGCTATCAAGCCAGGGTTCAGATATTTTGTCTTTTCTCTTGATCTTTGGGGTGAACTTTTCAACGGCGTCAAAAACCAACTCATAGAATAATGATACAGCGTCATCTAATTCTAGCGTTGAAAAATTACTAGCCCAGTCGACTCTGAGAAGCCAATCTGTAATGCTCTTATAATCAGCATTGCGAAAGTCATATACAATAGAGTTATTGTAAGATAGGGAAGTGGACATATCAGATGTAGATAACAACTCAACTGTGAACGCAGAGTGGTGAAGGGTGTTGCCAAAAAAGTTTTCTGCATCAACAGTTGAGTTAGCCACTACATCGTCGTAGCTATTAGTAAATATGAGGTCTAACCAATTTCCATTTTGGTTAGGTGTCGGAGCTATTTGCTGCAAATCAAAAGTATCTGTACCCTTAATATAAATAATAGTGGAGAACTTTGCAATAAGAGTGAATCTAGATCTTGTCAAGGGCAGGTCTAAGGTATTTTGAGCGCGTGTTCTAGAAGTGATTGCAAAGTTTTAAGAATTTTAGACGGGCATTATGATAACAAGCCATGATATCCTTGAGTTGTTTCGATAAAAAAGTCGCAATATTATGGCTTTTTTATTCGGTTGTACTGAAAATTTAAGGATGCGTTGACTACACATAGATCAAGTTCATGCTAAGCGAAAATTTAGTTGCCTTTAATTCTTTAGTGGCGGCGAATATGTAGGTTATATTTCTACGAGAGTCACTATTTATATTTTTCGCCTTGGCAATACTAATGTACTTACAATGTTATGGCATACGAGTGCTATTTGTTTTCTTTAGAGTGACTTAAAAATTTTGTCTTGGGCAAAAAATGGCATCAAATTTTTGTGCTATGATTTTGTACGACTTTCGACGTGGACTATCTCAACAAGAGTGCAACAATCAATTCCATTCGACTTTTGTTGAGAAAACCTCACGTTTTGCCACGGGAAAATGCTGGTTTTACAGAATTCTGGATATCGCTCACCGACAAATTTCGTGAGGGCCGTCCAAAATCAGCTGTAATCGCAGAAAACATCGAAATAATAAAGCAAGATCGTCATGTGACATATTGTGAGGTTGAGCAATCACTGGACATTAGTTCTACCAGCGTGCAATCAATATTGCATGAACATTTGGCGGTCAGAATGATTTGCTAGCGTTAGGCCATAGATTGATAGGTTGAAGTGGCTGCCGATCCACAGAGGTCTGCCTAGGGACACGATATCGAAAGAAAGTATCGATACTTTTACTTTAAAGTAGTATCAGAACCAAGTATTGATATAAGTCCCGTACTCATTGCGACAGTACTGATATGAGTAAATATCAAATGATACTTACTATAGTTAGTCAGTTTAGATTTCCAACGAAGACAGAGATTTCAATTATAATGATAGGGCCGGGAACTGGTCTGGTGCCGTTCCGCGACTTTGTTCTCGGGATCAAGCACACAAAATTTACGTCACACATTCAGATCTAATTCGGAAGGTTATTTATTGGTGAGAACACATGGGCGAGTATGATTGCTTCACTTGATTATCCCTTTCCATTACTCATTAATTCCGTTCTCACAGCGACGCCAAAAATATGGCAATCGATGTAAGAATTATTCTGCTCAAAGTCAGCGTCCAGCAAAGAAAATAAGTCAGAGGCCGAAGCACAACGGTTTATCAAGAAAATGGAGGCTCAAAAGCGCAACTCAGCCGACGTGTGGAGCTAATCGCAACTATTCCATCGTTTTGTTTGCTCGCTCAAGACGAGAACAAGCAAGCAGCATTCCTTGAGTCGGATTAGAAACACTAAAATAATAAATCTATTAAACTAAATTAAACTGGATAAAAGTTAATTTTGAAGAGGAGATAAGCGACGATAAAAAACAGTGATATGATGAGGATGCGTACAGAAGACCAGATATTGTTCACGAGGATCGTTGCACTCTCAAGTCAAAAATGTGCCTTTTTACATATACATATATCACTTCTAAAACTAATTTAATATCATTGTTATTCGTCCATTGAGAGGACATTAAGATATGAAAGTCGGTTCTAATTACAGTGTTCCAATAATGTCCCCGTTCAGCAGCTATTTGAAACGCAAGTGATAAAAAACAATAAATTGCTGCAAGAAATTTGAAAAAGTTTTAATGCAGATTTATTCATTAAACATTTTTATTTAATTTAGAAACAAAAACAGATCCATTTCAGTTATTCATTACAAAGTTATTAACTAAAAATAAAACAAAGTCAACAATATGTCTCCAATAAAGTCTTCGTACACTAACGAAACAGTTTATGAAAAATCTTAAAAACTATAGATACATTTTTTGTTAATATTCAATTGGGTAGCCTTTATTTTTAATAACCTTTTTAAGACAGTGTGGCATCAATTCTACAAGTATTTTCATAGCTTGGCTCTATTTTCACCCATTTCTGCTAAAGAGCCTGTCCCAACTTAGGTTTTGAGCTAATATGATGAGTCCTAATCCTTTTTTCCAGCATATTCCGCATGTGCTCGACGGAATTGAGGCCAGGACTTTGTGGCGGTGTTTTAAGCAAATGTAGAATTTTGTACGCCAAGAACATTCTAGTTTTATGAGCATGCACTTAGGATCATTATCTTGTTGAAAGTAAAAATCCTTCGATTCATCCAATTTTTCAGCACTTGGCTTCAAATTTCTCTTGATAATTTTCATATAAGCCCGATGATCCATGCTTCCTTCAATTATTTCTAAGTTTCCAACGTCGCTGGCAGCCATACAACACCATACCATAACGCCGCCGCCACCGTGCTTTACAGTCTTCATGGTGTTTTTTGGGTTGTAAGATTCCCCTGGCTTTCTCCACACCTTAAAAGGATGCTCTTGGCGAACAAAATTCTACATTTGCTTAAAACACCGCCGCAAAGTCCTGACCTCAATCCCATTGAGCACATGCGGAACATGCTAGAAAAAAGGATCACGACTCATCCTATTAGCTCAAAATCTAAGTTGATACAGGCTCTTTAGCAGAAATGGGCGAAAATAGAGCAAAGCTATGCAAAAATACTTGTAGAATTGATGCCACTATGCCTTAAAACCGTGATTAAAAATAAAGGCCACCCAACTAAATATTATCAAAAAAAGTATCTATAGTTTTAAGATTTTTCATAAACTGTTTCGTAAGTGTACGAAGACTTTATTGGAAGCAAATTGTCGACTTTGTTTTATTTTTAGTTAATAACTTTGTAATGAATAATTTAAATGGATTAGTTTTTGCTTCTAAATTAAATAAAAATCTTTAATGAATAAACCTGTATTACAACTTTTTTAAATTTCTTGCAACAATTTATTGTTTTTTATCACTTGAGTTTCAAATAGCTACTGTACGAAGACATAATTCGTAGCTCAGTTTAGAAAGATGGGTCGATTTCCATGTAAAAATTTTTCAGTCACATGTCGATACGATACCACCATCAAAGTATTGATATGAGTAAAATATCGAACAGTTTCGATTCAAGTAAAATTTTACTTGGTATCAAACGAAAGTATCGATACCGTACTAATATCAGTACTTTCATCGTGTCCCTAGGTCTGCCGACCGACATACATACAGGTAGGCATAAGAGAGGCCCGTTTTAAATTGATTTCAAATTCCTAAGATTAAACGCAAACATTTTCGATCAATTCAGCTTCAAATAAAAATTCTAGAAAGTTCTTGAAAGTGCAAAATCCCAAAAGTCCCAAGATAATTTACGAATTGTTCCAAAGAACAATGATTTTCACTGAATCACGCTCACGGGATCCATGTAACTTTGTCGAGCACAAAAAGACGAACGTTGCTAATCTGATTTTGCCGAAAAGAATGAAACTCGATAGAAAAGTTTTGCGTGCTACATTCAAGCAATAAAACTTGTAATGTTGCTGGAAAACTTGAAACTTTCATTAGACTAGTTGAAGTCGAGAGGAGTCAATAAATTCACATACAATTTCAATATTTTTTTCATAAACAATAGTCAGCTAATTTATACCGAATCCAAACTTGATAACGATTTAAAGCTTAATTAAATTGAATAAAATGTTGTACTCAACTCCCCGTTACTTCATCTATTTCATTGAATCCGAAGACGTAGGTTCACCGATAATAATTCCATCCATGCACAGTCAACTTAGAGCTTGGAAAGGAGATTTCCTGCTGAGTCAATGCGTCTGAAGAGCTGTTTAGCTTCAAGTTTGCACTGTGCACACAAATCCATTGGAAAAGACAAGAAAGCTCCATGAAGGAAGCCATAGGAATGCAAAGTGGGTAATGCACGGTACACGACCTACCGATAGCACAAACGAATGCTAATGAATGACATTCGCAAAATAATTGAATACGGTTTCAAGCAGTCCCATTCAAAACGGAAGGTAATCGGAGGATAATGAAGAAGGATATCCTCACGAGAAGATACTGACTGTATTTTGTGTCTTTCCGTGCAGCAATTAAAAACCAGAACAAACACATCAAGTGCACTATACGACATCAGGTTGAAATCAACTACCTGACAAGCCGGACCTAAAACTTTTTCCATCAAAAGAGTTCCGCTGACAATTATGCAGTATTTTTCATTAAAGTAATAAAAGTCCATTGAAAACAAAAACATATCTACAAAAACACGACTGACTTGTGGAGAGTTCAAACCCCGAGTTCAGCTTTCGCTTCATCCACCAACTTTTAAATATTCCGAGAAGTTGTGAGAAGTCTCGCGCGTTCTATACAAAAAAAAAAAAGTTTGTCGTAATGAAATGCTCGAATGGGACGACAGAAAGCGGCGGCATCGAAAAGGGAAACTTTGCCACTTATGGAACAGCTACTACAGAGCCCCTAGGTCCTATAGCCCAGCTAAGGGCAAAGCACACTTTGCTGGTCATGCACAGCTTTCGCATTGTTGGCATTCGTCGAGTTCGACTAGAGTGGATGAAAGGAAAATGAACAAACCCGTAAAACATTCCGGGCATTTTTTCTTCATTTAGTCATTGACCGAAGTGGAGACACTAATTACATCCATCGTTTCTTGTGAGGCAGACGTTGTAAAAAAAAACTAGCACTTGATGGTCTAAAGTCTAGCGACAGATAGTAGAATGCTGCAGTTCTGGTGGTGTAATTGAAATCCAGTAGGGTTTGATGTCAAAGTGTTGTGAGGAGATGTGATACTATCATGTAACCGCATATGGTAGTGAAAAGCTTCGTAAGGCGGCTGTATAATTAGTGATCAATGAAAAGAATATGCTATGTATGTTTTTCGCGCGAACGCACTTGTAATTTTATTCCTTGAATTTGCACTATATTTTATTCCACCCTTATAATTATAAGCTACAATTGTAATACATTCAATTGTGTGCCGAAAATGGTTTGGAAACTGATTTTAATAGTAATCTTTTTGGCGCTGATTTGGATTCCTGTAGCTAGTAAAAACTACGAAACGTCATATTATTTGTTCTCTGTTTTCAACTGGACCCTTTTGACTTAATTATTTTCGTGATACAAGCCGATATATTAATATAGCGCATTTACATTCGTCTCTAGGTATAACTTTATTTATTTGCTATCAGTATGTTGCTGAGGCTCCTGCTGGTAAATCATTGGTTTATACCAAGTAAAATATTGTCCCTAGAACATTGTCCTGAGACACTTCAGTTTTAATTTTTTGAACCTTCTTCAGTAGGAATTGTATGTTTTTTTGAAGCAAGAACTTTTCTTAAAATTTTAGCGTATACCAAGAGGGTTTATATAAATGACTAATTTATGCTCTCTTGCACTGAAAAAACACATGGCGCCAGACGCCATAATTTTTAGACTTCTGGCGCCATGTACATAGTCGATTTAGGGATAGTGATAAAATATAGCGCCACACGCCATAATACATGGTGAAAAGTACATAGGAGCAGACGCTATGCTTATAGCCCTCCACGCCATGTACTATAGCCTTCGACGCCATGTACTATAGTCCTCCACGCCATGTACATGGCTTTGAGGACTATATTACATGGCATGGAGGACTATAGTATGTGGCGTGGAGGACTATAGTGTATGGCGTGGAGGACTATAGTGTATGGCGTGGAGGACTATAGTGTATGGCTAGGAGGACTATAGTATATGGCGTGGAGGACTATAGTATATGGCGTGGAGGACTATGGTATATGGCGTCGAGGGCTATAGTACATGGCGTCGAGGGCTATAAGCATAGCGTCTGCTCCTATGTACTATGGCGTGTGGCGCTATATTTTATCACAAATCGACTGAAATCGACTATTTACATTGCGCCAGAAATCTATAAACGATGGCGTCTGGCGCTATGTGTTTTTTCAGTGCACCAAATATAAATTTCACCAAGTCTAAATTCGATAAATTCGAGTCAACATACTCACTATTGAATGTAAATTCACCGGTCGAAGTATCGAAAATGTCGCAGCCTGTACTTCAGTTCAAAATGAGTCAATTATGTAGACATAAGCTCTAATGTCACTTGCTGACATTTATACGTTCCCTCACACAGCATGGCTGCGAGTTATAATTGGAGTGCCATGAGCCATATTACATGGCTCATGGCACTATGTAATATAGCGTGTGGGGCCATAATTTCTGTGCCATGTAATTATGGCGCTGAGAGCCATACTGCATAGCTCAGGGCACTATGTACATGGCGTGTGGGACCATAAATGCTGCGCCATGTTACATAGTACCACGCGCTATGTAGATTCTGACATTATGGCGCTGGGAGCCATATTGCATAGCTCAGAGTACTATGTACATAGCGTATGGGGCCATAAATAATGCACTATGTTACATGGCTCTGGGCGCCACGTGGATTTTTTTCAGTGTGCTAAAAATTCTGTCCTTGTGTGTTCAGTCATGTTGTCACGATATATTTAACCCCCTCGTCTGAAGCGAATCGACGGCCTCGTAGGTGCACCTTCAAGTGAGGAAAGAGCTTAAAGTCGCTTGAAACGTGGTTCAGGCTGTAAGGAGGGTGGTTGATGATGTCCCAGTATTAGTGGTCTTCTGGGTTGCATGAGGGGGCGCGGTATATTGAAGAACGCCCTCGGTGAGAAATCTTGGCCGTTTCCTCTTGATTGTCTCTCATTGTTTTCACCTATTTTCTCATTTGAAGAAGGACTAAAGAGTCCAACGATTCTTTTCAGACAAAGAAGCGAAATTTTTGGAATATGCGGATGAATATGAGTAGGCCTGCGTTAAATTAAAAAAAAACTTTCAACCTTTTGGTGCCAGTAGGCATTTTCTTCAATTCCCAGGAACCTCTATATTTCTGTAAAAAGAAGCATTTTGGAAAAATAGTTATGTAGTTTATGAATTTTCAACCTTATGTGGGTGATGAGTGACTAAAACTAGACAAAGAATTTTTCCGAATTTTAAGCTGTTATAGCTTCTAATCTGACAGACACAACAGATCACTGTGAAATTTTCAGGACTTATTAATACATATTGGAATCTGTAACCTGTAACTACGACAGGCTGCAGTAAAAAATCCTTCAATCAAAGCCATTTGGTCAGTGCTAGGTTAACTTGGAGCTCGATGCGCGGTCCTCCGTCCATGCTTGGACTCGAACCAGTTGTCTACCAACTAATTTACACGTGCTCCCACACTTAACTGTCGATGTATAAACTGAATCTGGTCGAAATAATAAGTGTAAGTTCATCGTAATGTGAAACAAATTTGCTATACTTCTTGTTATAGTGCCAGTAACAAGTTACCAGCATCAAGTTTTTTTTCTTCAGCCCAATAATTTCCGATGCAGTCATCGGATCAAAGTGTTACATGACCTGTGTTTCTAACCACTACAGTTTTTTTGTTTGAACTATATTTTTGCTTCGTTGGCAGTTTTGTGAGTCTGCTCAATTGTGTTTATTTATCAATAATAATAAACAAAAGTATTCCTCAGAAGCCATTTAATAAGTTTGAAAATGCCAATGGGCCCAGAGTTGACAATCTAGGGGATTTTTTCCCTAGATTTTAAGAATTTTTTCGTCCACCGAAAAAACCTAGGAAAATTCCACACGTACAGTGTACCAATAATGTCTTCGTACAGCAGCTATTTGAAACTCAAGTGATAAAAAACAATAAATTGTTGCAAGAAATTTGAAAAAGTTTTAATGCAGATTTATTTATTAAACATTTTTATTTAATTTAGGACCAAAAACTAATCCATTTAAATTATTCATTACAAAGTTATTAACTAAAAATAAAACAAAGTCGAAAATTTGCCTCCAAGAATGTCTTCGTACACTTACGAAACAGTTTATGAAATATTTTAATATTTATTTGGGTAGCCTTTATTTTTAATCACGGCTTTACACTGGCATTACAAACAATGCAACACAACATTTGTTGCCATGCTTTGTCGGTGGAACGAGTTACAATCAATGCAACACAACATTTACTGTCATCTGTCACTGGCTATATTAACGAAATTGTTGTTTGATAATATGGATCCTTTAAAGTCTCGGAAAGTGATATCAGTGAGTATTTTATCCTTTAAAAGCTGCAGAGTATATTGCAAAGCAAAAATGAGACAAAAAAAACAAATTCTGATTTCCATTTGCATATGATTTTTCCCATTTTCCGGACGTTCATAGGAACTGGTGGAATTAAATATTTTCAAAAATTTTGTTGTCATGCCAAGTTTGAGGTATGAGCAAACTTTGCTGCGCAACAAAGTTTTGTGGCATCATTGTAACTGCTCTCATATGCTCTCATGTGCTCAAAGTCGTTTGTTGTGCAACAATGTTGTGTTGCATTGATTGTAACTCTACCTTTAAGACAGTGTGGCATCGATTCTACACATTTTTTTGCATAGCTTGGCTCTATTTTCGCCCATTCCTGCTGAAGAGCCTGTTTCAACTAAGATTTAGGGCTAATATGATGAGTCCTGTGATCCTTTCTCCAGCATGTTCCACATGTGCTCAATGGAATTGAGATCAGGACTTTCCGGTGATGTTTTAAGCAAATGTGGAGCTTTGTACGCCAAGAACATCCTAGAAATAAAAAAACATCCTATGAGCCATGTGCTTAGAATCATTATCTCGTTGAAAGTAAAAATCCTTTGATACACCCAACTTTTCAACACTTCCAAATTTCTCTTGAAAATTTAATGATCCCGCTGATCCACAATTTCTTCAATTATTTCTAAGTTTCCAATAAAAAATTGTTTTATAAAAATAGGTGCGATTGATTTTGCATATTATATTTTGTAAAAAATAATATTTGTTTAAAATTTGTTTTTCAGCATTGAACTTTCGTAAAAATAAAATTAGAAACTTGAAATGCGCAACACTATTTACTGCCATAATATTAATGAAACGCTATAAAAAATTTTCGGTCGATTTCGCACATCCTTTTGAGTATACCAGATTTGTAGACGTATCCCATACTACGCTTGTAGTAATATAACGGGGTATTGTATCAAGCTTTTTTCGAACATATTTGTTAGTCCGTTGGACACTTCCTTCAAATTTTGGCTTGTGAAAATTACTGGCAGCTGATGCTATTTGTCTACCGTCCCACTTCACTTCAGAAATTTTGTCTTCAAGACGCACGATTCATACTCACCACTTTTCATATCTGTTGCAACGTCTATCAAATCTTCTCGTTTAATCTAACGAGGAGTATTAGTAAGTAGGGTCCACCTAGTCTGGTTCCGTATGCCATTGTCAAACTAATTCAAAAACGTTTAAGTGAAATTAATAAAGTTGCTTCTTCTTGCAAAGCAAGTTAGACATAGGCTTGACTTTGACAAAAGGCGACAAAGCGAAGGAATTTGAGAAGATAGTGCTATTGAAATTATAGCTAACTTATTTTCTGCGGACATATCTTAAACTTTTCTGTACCTAGCGCCAAATAGACGGGTTAGAAGAAAGGATTCAAGGATCAAGTTCAAAGGCCGAAATTTGCCGTCAAAACAATGGTTAGTGGAGGAGATAACTCACGTGGAAAGTGCTTTTTATTAATTTTTTTATGTATTGATTATTTTTCATTTTTTTTAAGAAAACGTAGCAAATGTTTATATTCGAAATAAATTTAATTTTCCAAATTATATTTTGTCGGTTTGTTTCTACAATAAAGAGCCTTGGGCCACCTTGTGGATAAGGGCATGTAAGCCGACAGAGCATTGGGGCTAGTGTCTCTCACATTAGCTAAAACTATATTTTTATATTCCTACATAACCATGGCTTATGTTTCAGCATAACACCATCCTTGTGGATTGCTCATACCTTCCTAATGAAAGAAAAAATACCGATTTTTCAAGTTACGTCTGGCAATTTGATTTTCTCGCAAAAATGTCTGAATTCATTGGAATCCTATACTATTTATAAGTCTCTCGATTGAGACATATTTTAAGTACCTGGTTAAATATCTATGTGGTTAGAATATGCATACCCCCGCCAACAAATTTCGCTTGCTTGAGGTACTGTATGTTTCATCGTTTTAAACGAATGGATGGGAATTTCAAAAATAGATTGATGAAAATGTAAAGGTTTAATGTTTTTTATCAATAAAATTATATCGAGTTCCAAAAATTTGCCTTCATGGTGTATACGCCATACGGTAGAGTACCAAATAATTTTTCTAGAAGAAATGAAGGATATCATATTTGCCTAAAGTATTGATGGCCCAGTCATTTTAGCATAAAAAAGGGGTCAACCTCGGAATGGGAGATAATAAGCTGAATTTTTGTAGATGCCTTCATTTTGTGGTTCTCAAATTTGCCTTAAAAGTCTCATAAAATCTCGTGTCTGCGTCGAAAGTTATTCAAGGTCAAAGGTGAGAAAAAAAAGTTTTTTGCGCTATTCACGGTTATTCACGGTTGACCTTGCATTACAGTACATATGGCTGAGTGCTGCGCGCTTACCGCCCTCTATCGAAAAAACGGTTGAGGGCATGAAAAAATGCTTCAAATAAAATGTGTCGCAAATTTTATGCTCTACAATTTCAATCCTAATTGCTAACATCATTGGAGCAATAGAAACCCAGATAATCGCAAAAAACTGTTTTTTCTCACCTTTGACCTTGAATAACTTTCGACGCAGACACGAGATTTTATGAGACTTTTGAGGCAACTCTGAGGACCCCAAAATGAAGGCATCTACAAAAATTCAGCTTATTATCTCTCATTCCGAGGTTGATTGCTAAAATGACTGGGCTATGAGTAACAACATCTAAGAGTTAATTTTCATTTATTGTAGTGTATAAACATAAATAAACAAATAAATATTTTCGATTTATCTGTTTCAGTTAGATTTTTATAAATTTTACAATGAAAAATGACTTGATTAGTCGATGAGTGGTGGATAGTAGTGGTGTTCAAAAAGTAATGAACGAATTAAAAGTAATGGTTACTCAAAGTAACGAAAAGTAATCATTACCGGAAAACGAAAGTAACCATTACTTTTCTCACAATCGTTCCTTCGTCGTTCTAAGGCCAAACGACACACAAAATGTATTTCGTTACCGAGGCAGCAATGATATCCAAGCTTGGGGTGATCTAGAGACCGGTCTCAAGTCTCTACGTGTGCAAAGTAATGGTTACTTTTCGTTCCTTTGAGGAATGAAATGAGTAACGATTTGCTGACCATATCGTTACTTGTGAATTCGTGATCGAAAGTAAGGAATGAAATGAGTAACGATAATGAATGCTACCATTTCGTTACTTTTGAATTCGTGATCGATTCACAAAGTAAGGAATGAGATGAGTAACGATTTCGATTGCTGGATGTTTGATGGCTTTTGAATTCGTTATCACGAGTATTAGTTTGTTTAGAGCCATAGTTTGGCAAAAACTGCCGTTATGGCGCTTTCGATGATTGAAAGTGGTCGGGGAGCACAATAGTAATATTTTAAGGGTGAAAAAATGTTGATAGGGAAAATTGAGCAGAAACGTCCATTTTTTCTAAAATCTATTTTTTGGTCTAGCATGAATTCGGGGACCTCTCTGAGTTGTTTCGGGCGACATTTCCATGCAAGTCTAGGAAAAAGCGGCCACGTTTCGAAGATACGGCAAAAGTAGCTGAAATCGGCTAATTTTGGGTTAGAGTGGTTTGGGAGATAACGGGCCAAGACCTATTGCTGTGATACAAAAATTTCGGTTTTGTAGGGGAGTGAGGGGTTTTTTGGCCATAGTTTGGCAAAAAATGACTTTACGGCGCTTTCGATGATTGAAAGTTATCGGGTAGTACAAGAGTAATATTTTAAGGGCGAAAAAAATGTTGGTAGGGGAAATTGAGCAAAAACGTTGATGTTTTTCAAATTTTTTTTTTGGTCTAGCATGAATTCGGGACCTCTCTTAGTTGTTTCGGGTGAAATTTCCATGCAAGTTTTGGAAAAAGCTGTCACGTTTCGAAGATACGGCAAAAGTAGCTGAAATCGGACAAAATCGGCCAATTTTGGGTTAGAGTGGTTTGGGACATAACGGGCCAAGACCTATTGCTGTGATACAAAAATTTCGGTTTTGTAGGGGAGTAAGGGGTTTTTTGCCCATAGTTTGGCAAAAAATGACTTTACGGCGCTTTCGATGATTGAAAGTGATCGGGGAGTACAAGAGTAATATTTTAAGGGCGAAAAAAAATTTTGGTAGGGGAAATTGGGTAAAAACGTCCTTTTTTCCAAAATAGTTTTTTTTGTCTAGGGCGAATTCGGGGACCTTTCTGAGTTGTTTTGGGCAAAATGTTCACACAAGTCTGGGAAAAAGGGGCCTAGTTTCGAAGATACGGCAAAATAAAATCCGCCGGAAAACCGTCCGGGAAAACTGAAAGTAGCACTTAAATTGCTAAGGATTAACAGGTTGAGATCCTTTTTGGGTCGTCAGTTGGCTTCTCTGGCTGTGCTGAGGCCATCCTCGTGACTGCAGGTTGCCACGAGGGTATCTCCAACCCCACCGGGGTTGTAAAATTTACGAGACCGCGGGAGGTAAGATGCCCCTGGACTCATGTCCAGCCTTGCCGAGGAGGTTGGCCCCCTAGTGGGTGCATGTTTAATAAGCGAAACATTTTTTGTAACACTTCTTAATAAAATTTTCCGCAAACTTCTTGCTTCAGTGAGGCGAAGTGGAGAATCGACTGTTTAAGTTTATTCAGGAAAAGTTTGGTATCCATGAAAAGTCATAAAGATGACAACAGGGTTAGTTGGTCCCATCTTACCAAAGCAACATACTTAAACCCGCGTTTCAAAAAGTATGAGTTCGGCGATGAATCAGCTTTGGCTGTAGTGAAAGAGAAGGACGAACTGAAGGAAGAAGCTGAACAAACTAACATTCAATCTTCAGTTGATGTCATTCAAACTTCAAGTAATGATCTTGGGACTGAAGAATCTACAGCCAGTTCAATCCCAAGCACAACAACTAGACCTGATGATTAGATTAGATTGTGGTCTGTATTAGAAACAATAGTTGCATGCGCCAGATCAACCCCAACATTCGGAAGACCCTCATTTAAATATGACAATTCAGTGAAGAGCCCAACAATCGGAGGAATCAAAATCCTCTTAAATAGTGGAAAACAAGGTCACAAACTTATCCAAGATTAAGAAAGTTCGCGAAAAAATATTTAGGAGTACCAGCAACTTCTGTGTGAGAGAATATTTCCAAAAACAGGCCACATAATATCGGACAGGCGAAGTAGACGAAGACCAAAAAATTTGCGGATGATGGTTTATTTTAATTTCGAATAAAAAATTTTTAAATTTTCATTAAGCTGGGTATAAAGTTCCTTCTCTATTGGTATTTGTCAAGAGCAATTTTTTTATATTCTTAAAAATAAAACTGTTTTCTTACTAATTAATCTTTTTTAAATCTTTTAAGAATGTCATGCTCATAAGAGTACATATTTTCCGTTGTTGTCGTAAGGGTACACATTTTTTTGAGCTGTCCTCGCAGATAGTAGTAATAGTAATGAGTAACGATATAAAAGTAATGATTACTACGATTGAAAGTAATGATTCGTTATCATTACTCAAAAGTAACGAAATTTCCCATCACTAGTGGATATATCCTCACTTATCCTTTATAACATTTTTAACTCGTTTGGACATAGATTCATAGAGTTTTTGCAAATCAGCTGAAGTAAGACCAGTAAACCATAGTTTTGAATCAAATTCATTTTCAATTGAATTCGGATCGGCATTGTTCCCAGGCCAGTCCAACGGTTGTATTGCCCAATGCGCCTTATCTTCAATTATCTAATAAAAGGAAAAAAACATACTTTATTTTGGAACATGTAAAAGTGTGAGTTTAAAAAAAAATACGAACCATGCGAGCTCGTTGGCACGGAGCAGAGTCGTTCTGAAAAATGAGGTTTTCGTAATATTCACTGCATCGCTCTATATTTGATAACAATCCATCATCCAAGATTTCCTTATATCTGGTTGCATTGACCTTCTGGAAGTAATATTTCACGAGTTCCATACTCTAGCCAAGCCATATGGAGAGTGTTTCACAGTTTTAATGGTGCATTCATCCGAAAATCTTTCATCTCATCAAGACCAAAGAAATTAAACTTGGACTGACTAAAAAACGATCGCTTTTCAATTGGTTACAGTCCAATTTGCCCTTTCTTGTGCCCATTTGAGCCTTTTCTGTTTCATAAAAGTAATTAAAAAGGGCTTTATAGCAGGGCTACGGGCACCAAGTCCAAGTTGATTTAGTCTACGTTGCACCGCTTGGACACTTATTTGGAATGAAATACTCTACTCGAATTCCTGTTTGATTGTGGTTGCAGTTTTAAACCGACGTATCAAGCTTATGTAAAGTTCACGTGCATCCTGTTCCGTCGGTATTTTCCGCCCACCAATTCTTTTTTTCCGCGATAGTGAACCGGCTTTACGATACATTTTTTTGAAAAAGATCTTACTGTTGATTCGTTTCATTTTATTCTACGCGCTATTTCACGAATCGGCACACTTTGATAATCTAAAACCGCTAATTTTGTCTTTTCTATGGCAGTGAGCATCGTAATGAAATTACCTTCCAAGTTAACATAAACTTAAAAGCTCGCAGTATCAAAAGATCAGAAGACACTATCTGTTTTTATTTTATTGATCATGAAGTAAAAGTTGCCATACACACGTACAGTATCTGAAACAGACCATTCTTTTTCTTGAATTGCGAGAACAAAAATATAAAAAAACTCTAGCGCACCTGAACCGCTAGAAAACTAATTTTCGAAGAAATTTTCTTTGAGTGACAAAAAAGTTTGGAAAGACGTAAAACACTGTTTTGTAGAATCATATCAACCATTCCTTATCCAAAGCAACAAAACTCAACTATAACACAAATGATGAAAATGTTCAGTGCTGGCAACCCGAACGAAGTAGTCCGAACGAAGCAGCAATAAGTTTACCATAACAAACTCATACTCAAATCAACTTATCCTCTGAATTTCGTTCTCATCGCAGGATTTTATCGAAATTTTCAGCGGTTGAACGTTTTTTGAGGCTGCCATCCGAAAAATGTTCAAAACTCGGAAAATTTCGAAATTGGTTTCTTATTTTTATTGCAAATTCTTTGCATATGAGAACGTAATTTGAAGCATCTTTTGGTGCAATATTTACGGAAATGGCTAATGCTGGTTACCCTGTGTAAGCATCAAAGCAAAACACATACCAAATCTGCTTCACGTTAAGTTAAACCCAACCAGTAAATTTCGTTCCAATTGAATCACTGCGCTGGACGTTATACGGGTGAAAAGAATTTTAGGGTTACCACCCTCAAAACTTTTCAAGTTTTTAAAGCGTTAATATTTGTTGTTAATTTTCATTGCAGGATCATTTCCATTTCCAAATCTAATGACATAATCGCTCAGTAAAGAAATTAAACAAAATTACAAAATGGTCATAGCTGGCAGCCCTTTCAAGATTTTCGTACGAAATTTCTATGACATTTGGTTCATATTAAGGTTCATTTACTGCGTGAAGTTCGTTCCGATTTCTACACTGGACCGGAAAATATAGGGAAGAAATCTTCATTTTGCTGAGCAAATTTGCAAGATTTAGGAGACAAAAATCACCATAGCTGGCAACTCTATTCTAATTCTTCAGCCAAATTTTCACCAAATGTTACATAGAATAAGATCCAAGTATTGTATGAATTTTGTCAAAATCTGATGGCTGAATCGGAAGTTATAGGCCAAAAACCGGTTTTTTTTCTCAGTGATTTTTCAAGATGGTACCACTGGCACAGGGTTGCCCGCATTTCAAAATCACTTCTATCAGACCTGGTCCTAGCTAGTATTAACATGTCCTGTAAATTTCACTATAATCGGATAACCCGGTCGTCAGTTCTCGTGAACAGAACTTTCGAGTGCTGAAAATAGAGGTAGTTTGGTGATGGGTTGCCGTTCTTGTGCGAATCGGAATTTGGAAAATTTTAATCTGACGTGATGGACAAAGATTTAAATTTATCAATGATTTGAGTTTTTTGGCAAAAAGCAAAAATTTTTCAGGAAGGTCGATGATTTGAAGGATTTTTTTTAAGAGCCTGCCATAGCTACAGGGTTACCCACACTGTCTTTAAAATCCATGTGTGCTAAGTTCTAGCCTACATCAATACGCTCTATTAATTTCACGATGATCGAATGTTTCTGTCAGAAGTTATGACAAATCAAAATTTGAGAAAAATTCCTTGCCCACTTTTAGGCACTCACCACCCACACACGGCTCAAAATTTCCAATTCTTTATCATGAGCAAACCTAAAACATAATAAGTTTTTATTTCCAATACTTTTTGTTACAAAAATTTTACACTGCTTGGAAATATAGGAGTACCTGAAAATTCACTAAAATGCCCGCCGCCGCCAAAAGGTTAAAGATAACTGAATTCAAACAAGTCATGGACCTACCTACTATATACATCTACGACATCCGAAAATTTCAGCTCAATCGGATAGGCCACTCCAAAGATTACTTCTATTAACCGATTTGCTGATATATATATATATATATATATATATATATATATATATATATATATATATATATATATATATATATATATATATATATATATATATATATATATATATATATATATATATATATATATATATATATATATATATATAAATAAAGAAATATGAATTTTCGGCGAAACGAGTTTAATACTATTGTTCTTCGAACATTAGTAAAAACTCGTCGTCGTCGTCGTAGCACTACAGCCCCTCTCGGGCCTTGGCTTCTCGTAGGTGACGCCTCCAGTTGTCTCGGTCCAATGACCGCGTCCTCCAATTTGGAAATCCGAGCAGCTTTGCGCAGTCTTCGTCGACAGAGTCAGACCAGCGTTTTCTGGGTTTTCCCACTGGTCTTCGACCCTCGGCCCTTCCGTCGAATACCTTCTTAGGTACTCGATGCTCGTCCATTCGTTGTACGTGACCAGCCCATTGCAGCTTCAGCAGTTTCACTATTGTAGCAACCTCCGGCTCGTCAAAATCCTCGTACAACTCGTGGTTGTACCTTATCCACCATTGGCCGCACACTTGTTTAGCTCCAATTATACGCCTGAGGACCCGTCTTTCGAAGGCGTTCAACATATTTGCGGATGCTTGGGTAAGGGTCCAAGTTTCACATCCGTAGCACAACACAGGTCTGCTGATTGATTTGTAGACTTGGAGCTTCGTCTTCCTGTGTATGCAGCTGGTCTTCAGTAGGGCCAGAACGGAGTAGAGAGTTTTATTAGCGAACTGTATTCTCCGTTTAATTTCGTCAGTTTCACTGCCTTTCGTTGTCAATTTCGAGCCTAAGTATATAAATTTGTCCACATTCTCTAAATTATATTCGTCAAGAATTATATTTTGTCTAATGGAGGTCTTCTTTCTTGTTTGCGTCATGATTTTTGTTTTCGTCTGATTGATCTTCAGGCCTACTTCCTTGGCTTCCTGGTCAAGTTTCAACAGGAGCTCTTTGGCGGATGTGAAGGAACGTGGCAAGATGTTAATGTCATCCGTGTAGGCCACTAACTGGTTCGACTTATACAGAAGCGTACCCCCTGTGTCGACAGGAAACTTCCTTATCACGAAACTTCCTTATAAAAAAACTGGGTGCACGTAATTTTTTGGTGTGGAGTGTAAATCCACCCCAAAAATTTTTCTTTGACAGCATATGTATTTTCCATTTTTTATGTACATATCAAACTAATAAAAGGTACTGCACCTGAAAGCTTCGTCTGAATCTTCATTCATCTTGTCTATCCTTAAAAATTCACCAAATATATTTGTGCTCATCAAGCAATTTTTAATAATCATTAACTAAAATAGCATTAAAATACAGTTTTAACAAAAGTTACAATTCATTACACGTTTTTGAGTTAATAAGAGTTAAAAATGTATGCATCATGCCAAAGTTTAAATTAGTACTGCTTTAAACACAAAGTTCTTTGGTATGCCATACAAAACACCATCAACAAAAAATCCATTTCACTCTTTAAAATCTTTCGACTCACTAGGTTCAACATAAAAAGGGTCATTACCAGGCCACATCAAACAACACAGTACACAATAGTTGCATCAACAGCTCATCATCATCATCAGAATATGATCAAAAGCCATGTATGTAAATCACTGTAAACACCATACACTTGCCGCGTAATATATTATGCATGCAAATGCATAATGTGTAAGTAAACATCTTTCTCAAACCAGCTAACCAGGCAAAAAAGTCATGTAAGGCTAGCACTTGTCTTTGTTGCTTCTTTTGTCCTCTCCATACCGGAGGTTCACTGAACTGCATCTTCTTCGTTCACTTCTCGTATAATTTATCTACCATTCATTCGACTAAGTCTCAAAGTGCTCATGAAAAGCTGTTTCCCGGAAAAGCGAGAGTGTAGATATAAAAAATTAAGCTAAAGCGTAAGTGAAACAAAAATTAGGATCTATCAGAAGAAAACCTACATCCGACTTTAAACTACTGCACTGGTCGTGTGTGAAAATCGCGCTAAATTGCCAGCCCGATAGAAAAGCCTGACAATTTAGCGCGATTTTTCAATGTATTGAAAATGTACATTTTGGACCCTGTCCAAACCATTCAGATAATTTCATTGTTTGCCTCCCGCAAAATCCAAGTGTTTTCAATGTGGTACTGGTGGTGGTAGTCTTGAAACGCCAAACACTACCCATTACCACACACAAAACATCATAATTCCTTTGTGGCTAAATTGCTTCGTCAAGGAATGTTGTGGAACTGCTCTACCCAGCTCGGCATTGTTGATGTTGACGCTTTTTTTTCGTACATCGTGAAGGGTTCCGTGTTTTCGGTTACTATTTTGCCAATTTTCATGTACTATATTCCTTCCGAGTTGTCGAAGCTTGTACACTGTAACTACCACCAGTTTTATATAAAAAAGAAAAAAAATTTCCTTTTTGTTCCTCCAGTATTCTGTATCAGAAAGTTTCTGTGTGTAATCTGCATCGTTATCGGGTACTGTTGTTACCGGCTTTTACGTTTTTCGGTGTGCTGTAGAGGAAAAGTGGGTGAAAATTAATTTTCAATATTTTATAAGATGAAAATTTCAAAAATAAATAAATGAAGACACAGTTACAATTGGGAGCAGTATGTGATTGAGTTCTACAGTCGAGGGTAAAATTTATTAAGAAAAAACAAGTTGCTGATTGCAATATTTTATTGCGTTTGAAGTCGTCATTCATACACCACTGCGAATCCCATACCAATAATACTGTGAAAACTTTTCAAAAACAAAATATCCTGCTCATGTAATGCAAACTTGATTGAAACTGTTCTACAAAAAGATTAATGTAATAATTTAAATTACATATTACATCTATACTTCTTGTATCTCGAACCGACGATAAACTTTCGTGATTGAACTCATCGTGTATGCTAAAGTCCCAATGGAAACATTTCAAAATATGACCAGCAACTTGGCGACTTGGATGAACATGCTTAGCATAATTTTGTTTCGAAACAAACTTGTATGTATGTATTCGTCCGTTGGTAAAGATACTCCCGAAAAAAAATCGTGCAAGTTGATTATGTTAACATTTCCCTTGACAGCTCACGCAATGGTTTTTTTTTGCTCTGTCCTGGAAAGGCCACTTTAGAAACTACCCACGGTAAGGCTGTGGTTACGAATCAAGCGAGTAGACGGTTGTGGCGAGTGAGAGTGTACAAGAGGGTTTTTAAATGTACGCGAAGTAATGATAGTGGCTATGAAACACAAGTTTCAACAAGCGCGTGTATGAGTACATTTAAAAACCCTCTTGTACACTCTCACTCGCCACAACCGTCTACTCGCTTGATTCGTAACCACAGCCTAAGAGTGTACGATCCAATATATGGGTATGTTTGGTTGGGATATTTTTTTCCGTTTTATGAATGTTTATGATTAATTTTGATTTATGATAGTGTTCTGGTTATAGAAAACAATGCACGTTTTTTAGCACACGAATACGTGTAGCGGTCTGTGGATTTGTGCTTAATTTTTCCGCTTAAATTTTTTTTTTGTAAAACGTATATGTTTAATTAAGATTGTCAAAATAATCATATTTACATTTCAAATTTTAAATGTTGATTCAAGTCCTATAATTTTTGGAACAATTTGCCAATATACCAGATTATTGACTGTTATTTTGTTGTTTCAAGGATATTGGTGCTAGTATAAGTGCAGTTGTTCGATTCCCTTTTACAAAAATCCTTCGGTTTTTGCCCAGAACTTATCCAATTCTCTAACATTGTAAAATTTTTACCATATAAAATATGCTCGTAAGAGCAGAAAAGGTGGTAATCTGACGGCGCTAGATAAGGTGAATAGAACTCCAATCCAAGTTCCCTTAGTTTTTCTTAAACGTTTTATATTAAACATTTTATATTTACCAAAACAGCTCGTTTTTTATGAGCTCAAGTTGTTCGCAATACACTGTCACTGTAACTCGCTGATCAGGTTCAAGCAATTTATAGTGTATAATTCCAGAAAATACCCACTTCACACAAACAAGAACCTTCTTTATTCTTTGTGATGGTCGAGGGGTTAAAAAAGATGCTTCCTCGGAAGAAACCCGTTGTTTTTTTCTCATACAATTCGCCGCAAAAACAGATCGGCTTCATATCGAAACAAATGAAATGTGCATATGGTAAGCCGTTGATCAAGCGCCATCTTCGTTAATTTACTAGGACCTCAAATTACTTGCCTGTACAATTATCCTATGCGATGAAGATTATCTTGAACTGTAGACTATGGATAGCCAATCTTCTGTGATAGCTACTCAATTGTTTGACGATGATCTGAACCGCTATCTAACTTTTGGGGTCATCCTTTTCATGTGACATCTTTGATATTCCTATTTCCATTTTTATACTTTGTAAGCCAACGATGACACTTTTTGTTTTCAGAATATCCCTGTAAGAATCGTTAATTTTTTTCACTGATTCGTTTGCCTTACATTGATCAAATAAAAATATCATACAAGGACGTGTGCTTCTTCTATTGTTGACTTTGAAATTTTACTCCCTTGATAGCATTTTTTTCAACGTAAAAATAAAATTTACAACAATGGCTTTTACGTAATAACTAAACTTACGTGTTCGCGGGACCATGTCTCGTCACAAACTAACTGAAATGAGCTGAGCTAACTGAAATGAACTGAGAAATTTTAATTGAAGAAAATTTTTGAAAAAGTCAGATTTAAAAAAAAAAAAAAATCAAGGTTTACTCGAGAATAATCTAAAGCAGCTGATAACTTAAAAAAAAACTAGCATACAAATAAGGTTCAAGTAAATGATTCTTCTAAAAGTAAAAGTCAAAAATAGCTAACATCAGGACTAAAAATAGTATATATATGCGTTTTGATGCTTGAAAAATGCAGGCATGAGTTACATATAAGAATTTCTAAAAAATGTCCAGAACACAATATTTCCTGTACAATAATGTCTGTAATTCGGCCGCGTAAAGCTTCTTCATAAGTATATGTTGGGTTATTAACGGTTTTTTGTTAATTTATTTTTATATAATTTCCGATCACTACAACCGACAATTTAGTTTCCAAGAAAACATCCCCACATTGGGCGCATATATTTGATGTGTATAAAATACTTAAATTGTTGCAATCGACCCTTCATTTTAGAATAATTAAGTATTTAGCAATGTCTGTCAATTGAAAATTTAAATTTCCGTTTTCATCTGGATTGAAAAATAAATCAAAATAGAAAAATGAGGAGAAAGTTGCGGTGACCTTGCGAAATTATATATTTTTTTTATTGTTTATCAGTGCAAAAGCTAATCATAATTCCCTGCTGACGAATGCCTGTTTACGTTTAGTATTTCAGATTATTACTTTAAAGTATTTATTCCTTCTCCTCATCATCTTTGCATGTCAATTTCCCCATCAGATCATACCATTTAGCAATCGGCTAGCGGATATTGTAGGCTGAAATCGATTTTCCAGGACGTTTTGACAATATTTTTGAAAAAGTGCCTCCAAAAATAATGTTTTTTTTTTTCAAATAAAAAAATAAATAATGTTTTTTTTTAATAAGTAAAAAGACGAGATCCAAACTAGCGCTCAAAATAGCTTCTTAGTAATCTAGGTAGAAGAGAATTGAAATAAACTTCAATAAGACAAAAAGAATATTACGAAAAATAAATTGAATTAAATTTAAATAGTAAATAAAGTAATAAAAAGAATACGAGCGAAATGGACAACGAGTGAGTTTTCGTTGAGCAAACTAAAGCATTAGGCTAGCATCCGAAACGAGTAGACCACACTTGAGAGCAATATTGAACAATACTACGAATAAGAGAAATAAAAAAAAAACGTACATTCGTGTCAATATCTCTCACAAATCGTGAACAGTGCATAACAAAGTTCGCGACAATCATTGCTTTAAAAATGACAAAAGGTCTATGAAAGAAAAAATTATGATTTAAAATCAAATATAATACCGAATTATCCCCGTTGATCTGCATGCCACAGTTTTACAACTTGACAACAACAAACAAAACTAAATCAATTTTTTTTTTTTTAGAAAAACGGCATGAAGAAACACATAGAAATCTTTAGAGCGATGAGCGATGATTCACTGTACTCAGAAAAATACTTCTATTTTTTGAAGAAAAATGAACACATTATCAAATAAAATTGGTAATGATTCTGCGCCAAAGAAATATTTACTCAATCCAAAGAAAGGAATTTATTCATTTCAAAGCACTGATATTGCATTTTAGTCCGGGGAAATCTAACATGGTGCTTCGGAAAAATTAGGGAAAAACTGAATTTTTGTGTGAACCTTTGTACTGGCGTGTTGAACAAAATGTCAAAAGTCCCCATCGATCCGAGTGCTGCGTCACTTTTATACGGGGTCAAAGGTCACCAAAAGTGACCTTTCCTAAATATCTCAGTAAAGCTAGAACTACACTGGCGTCACGTCACGTGAGCTCACGTGCCGTCACGTTTTGCGTGTGGAGGCATGAGCTCACGCTTGGAAATACACTTGTGTCACTTCACGTGTGTTGCAGTTGCTGATCGACGGGTGACGGTTAACTATCTCCAGTTGTGTGACAATAGTTTATATCGCGTTTTCGAAAAGTGTTTTGTAACTGTATTAACAATTAATTATATTATAATGTGCGAGAGTACAGACTCATCCACAAGCTCTTCAGATTTTGAAGAAGACTTAGAAAATGTTGTTGTTTGTGCAGTTCTTCAAAGGGAGCGTCGATTTTGGGTTCATCCGGTCCATATTTGCTTGGTATTTTGAACGAAAAAATGCATGTAAATAATTATAAAACATACCAATGCAAATTCCACATAAAAATCCTGCTACATCTTTTTCACACAATTTAGCAGCATCAATATATTTTGCCATTTCACAACTATTCATACTTATACATTTCCAACAAATCATTTACCTTATACATTTCAACCAAATCAAATACCATGTGCTAAAAATATTGGCTAAAACGACGATTTCAATTATAAAATACATATTTACGTCACTCAATTTGCATATTTATGTACTTATAACCGATATTTTGATTAATCAGTACTTATTTCGCCATATACGACGTTCAAAAATATACGTTACATGTTAAACGTGCTGTCACGTGAGCTCAAAAATCTGAATTTCCAGATTATCAAAAACGTGAGGTCACGTGACGTCACGTGAGCCGTGTGGCGTGTCGCCAGTGTATTTCTAACCATACAAAATGGTACTGCAGATCTATCACACGTGTGGTCAGCTGATGTGACGGCACGTGACCTCACGTGACGTGACGCCAGTGTATTTCTAGCTTAACGGTTACGTGTTTAGAAAAACAATGTACGACGAATTTGTAGTTTAGAAAATTTCCAACAAAAAAGATCCTATAACTTTTTCCTGTAACCATAACCGTTTTTGAGATATATTGATCTAAACATTTGCTACTAACAGCATCCTCTTTCTCACGGCATGTTAATATTATCTGATT
Organism: Nemotelus pantherinus; assembly: GCA_963978885.1. Classification (NCBI taxonomy): domain Eukaryota; kingdom Metazoa; phylum Arthropoda; class Insecta; order Diptera; family Stratiomyidae; genus Nemotelus; species Nemotelus pantherinus. The sequence continues at coordinate 191,620,973 of OZ022263.1, read as the reverse complement.
TTGATTACGCCTTGGCATGTTTGTGAGTTTGTTTTTCTATGTTTAAGAGAAGCATAGAAAAAAACATGTAAATAAACTTATGTACCACACTCCAGGGTAGATGGAAAAGTATGCTCCGAGAAGTTCCCCCCTCCCCCTTTGCCATAAAATAGTATCCCTGAGCATCCATCCCAAATCTTCAGAAATGAGCTCGTTGCCTACTCTTTGCCCACTGTTAAACAAGATAGGATCACTTTTTATCCTGTTAATTGCCTATTATTGACATCGCACGACCAGCCCTACACCCACACCGTACCCACACCCCACCCACCCCACCTGGTCGTGCGATGTCAAGAATAGGCAATTAATAGGATAAAAAGTGATCTGTTTTAAATAATGGTGTAAAGTAAATTTCATTTTCTGGCTCTTTGATTTAATGCTTCTGGCTGTGAATTCTATCGAGATGTAGTCCAGTATATTTCATTTCATCGGTGAACTTTGACTTGAGAAACATACTAAGGTTTAGGGACTGGATTTGAGTCAAACAAAAAACTAGGTGTTTAATTAGCTCAATACTTCAGGATGATAACTTCTTTTTGATTATCCTAACTTTTACTGATTTTGCGGAAAAATATGACTTCCGATGGAGTCATTCAACCAGAGTGGTACATGACCTCCAATTCATGTTGTTTCTAATAAGAAATGTATTCAAAAATTAAAAGAGAATTTATTTTAGTGCCGTGAACTTTATCTCATCTATACTTACTGATTTATTCTTGTTAAGTTACTTAAATTGCATTTAAAGAATTCCATGAAATTCAGGAATCTGCCTTGATATTTAATATTGATGGAAATATTTTCAATATGCTTCGTTTTGATTTGTTTATTTAAATCGAGTTCTATACTATTTTGAATGGTCTGGTTGAATGTTCAACGCAAACGTTTTTTCAAGTTCGGAAACAGAAATCTGGGGAATATGCGGGATGAGGAGGTAGCAGTTCGTAGCCCAGTTTATAGGCTTCTGTTATTAAGACCACACACGTGTGCACCTATGAATTATCTTAATAGAACAGCACTTGTTCTTTGCCAAATGCGGTCGTTTATGCTTCAAATCAATATCAAATCTGTCCAAAAGGTCTGAAAAATATTCGCCAGTGATCGTTTAACCCATTTCTAGGTAATCAATGTGAATGATACCGCGTGCATCTCAAAAAATTGTAGCCATGACCTTTTTGGCAGACCGACCCACCTTGGCCTTCTTTGGTGCACGTTCACTCGAAGAAACCCACTGTTCTGATTGTTTCTTCGTCTCTGGTGTAGTGTGATGGATCCATGTTTCGTGTACAAAAACGAAACGGCGCAGAAACTCGTTTTGATTGCGGCTGAACATTGTCAAACACTCCTTTAAAGTGGTCAGACAGTTCCATTTATGATCGAGTGTGAGCAATCGCGCCACTTATCGCGCGAATAGCTTCTTCATGTCTAAATACTCATGGAAAATGTGATGTGCCCGCTCAGTTGAGATGCCTAAGGCCTCAGCTACCTCACGCACTTTCATTGTCCGATCGTCCAATATCAATCGATGGATTTTATCGACGATTTCTGGCGTGATGTCCGACCTCTTGTGGGCGATCTGAAAGTTCGGAGTCACTTGTGCACAACGGAACTGACTAAACTGCTTCTGAACCATTTAAGAGGTCATTCCACTTTATTACCTCAAAAATGAGGATTTTTTGGGATTTTGTTTTAAGGAAACTACAATAGATAAAGGTGTAATTGTTTTTGGATTGAATAAATTCATTCTTAAGCTGTAAGAAAAAATTGTTTTTGATTGGTTTTACATTGTTATTTTATAATAATAATAATATAAACAAACTAAGTATAAAAAGAGACAAGCTGCTTGCGTTGTCGAAATCTCGAGTTTGAATCATCTGAAACAGAAAATTTGAACATATTTAAGTTAAGTAGGAATCCTCATATATTGGTTTGAGAATATTGTAAATTTCTTCAGAAAAAGCAGGAGGATGCTTTTATCCAGAAAGAGTTTTAGTCGCTTTACGCTTTTGATACTCGCACCACGAATCTGAACTTTTAGGTCCGTACATATCGTCGCTGTGAAATCAAACCGGCATATCTGCAAAATACAAATTTTTCGCTAGAGCGCTTTAAAGTTTTCGCTTGTGGGCTATTTCCACGTGAATGCAAAGCGGCAAAACACCATTAGACGGGTTTTTATCCAACTTTACGATATGCCAGTGCGACATAAAAATAGAGGGGAAAATAAGGAATTTTTTGATACCAAAAACTCAAAAACTCAATTTTTGCACATATGCCGGTTTGATTTAACAGCGGCGATATGTTGCGGTTTCTCGTCTTTTTTGTGAAACAATGTTGCTAAAATTTCTATACGCAAGTCTCTATCGAGGTCACATTTCTTTCGATGGCTAGTCCGTAGTATAACGACAAATCTTTCATAACTTTAATTGTCAAAGCTTGAGTTTTAGGGCCCGTTAGTTTTTTCAGAGCTGTTTTTTCCCCACAGTTTTCATTTTTGGCTCAGCTAATTTTTCGGCTTTTTTTCTCTGAGTAAGAGCTTTTTTCCTCATTTGCACGTTTGAAAACTCGATTTATTGAACACATTCTAATTTTTGAACGGTAAATTCATCTCCATAAGGGGAAACGTCTAACAAATTTTTAAAAACTGAAGAGTCACCATCTCCAATGTAAAAACCATACCGCACATCAAATAATATAGTCGAAATTAACCAAGACCAAGTGAAATTAGGATTGAATAGGATTGAATAAAAATACGATTTTATAAGAAGGGGAAAATATACTAAGAGCAGCTGCTCACATGAATATACCTGACCGAGCTCGCAATGAGCGGAGCGTCTTATATGCACACTAGAACTGCTTTACACGCTCGAGCGATGATTAAAGAAAATCGTATATATCTACAAAAGGACAGCTCCAATCTTCACCAAAGTTTTACACGATAATTCTGAGACACAGTACTTTCGAAAAAAGCAGAAAAAGTAAATTCAATTTTTTGAAAGTTGTAAAGTGGAATGACCCCTTAAATTGATGGTACTAAGTGTAAGATCAAGACTTTTTTTTTGGTTCCGGTGATTGTTTTATATGCAAAAAGTAATGCCTAATCAGAACACGAATTTCACTTTTTTTCATTTTCGTTAAAAATCATGAGGTTTTGTCTGCTTTCAATGGCTGTCAAACACAAACTAAATGGCGCAGCTTGCTCAAAATATTAAAGTAGTTTATTAACAGATGGCAGTTGACGGCAGCAGTGTTGGATTTTAAGTTACTGCACGGGAAATTCAAAAAGTCACTGACTTATCAAAATGCCTTCGTATTTTGAAATCATTGTTTAAAAAAAGAGATCTTTGAGAAAGGGATTCAGAGAAAAAGTTCAAAAATAAGGACCTAGATACGGCTTAGTAGCTCCATTCATAGCTATAATATGCATGATTAATACAATTTTCAATACAAATGTCGTCTATGATACATACGACAAACGCACAATTTATTTGACATGGATATAATCTGTCAATTTTAATTTTTCTATGAGACTCTGTCAATCCTTACCCCTTAAACGTTCATAGTCAAAAGCCTCTTTTTATCCTTAAAATGCTCTGGCTAAAATTTAGGTGACTTCTTTTTTCACTTCAAGTAGAATAATTTGAAAAACGTAAAATAGCATTGGTCCTAACAATGCACCTTGTGGAACTGTTTTCAAGTAAAAGTTCAATGCGTTTGATGTGGACTTCCTAAGTTTGCGCTACAATATGTAGATCTGCGATGGTGTATAGAATAACAATATCGTCCGCGAAACTTACTATGGCTACTTCGTCACATACTAAAAGATCAGAAGCAAATATTGTATAAAGAACCGGTCCTAAAACACTCTCTTGTAAAACTCCAGCTTCACTTGATGTTTAACTCTTTTGCTACTGTGCTTACCCTTTTTAAAGGACATAATCCATCCCGCTTGTACAGTATGGTCATATCAACTCGTTAAAATATACTTATATTTATGAAATCCTCTTATCGCACTGTGCACTATTACAGATCCTTTCCCCAACTCCTCGAATTTTGTCCTAAATTAAACATTTTGCGGTTCCTGTAATAGCAGCCGGTTCATAATTTTCCTCTTTATCTCTATATCTATTACTATAGGTGCTTTGAATTTCCAAAATTTATTGATTTATGCCCCTATCAGCAAATTTCATAGGACATTAAATCTATGCACGTATAATTAGGTCTACAGGGATACATGTGCTGTTTCTGACGTTCAATCAATGCATCATTCGAGGTTTTGCCGGAACAATAGAATTCCACTTGACCTTATTCGATGGTGTCGAGAGAGTGTTCAAGTGATATCGTTTTGGTGTCCTGTGTCAGTCGACAGCCTTTCTGTACAATGCCGTTGTTATGTTAATTAAACACCACTGATATTCCGGTACGGTTATACTGTAATGGTGCTATCGAAACAGTAACGAAGCTTATTGGCTAGGCCCTATGCTCGAACGTCTGAAAGTTAATTACTATTGGGCACAAAAGCGCATTGTTTGTAAATAGGAATATTGTCGAAATGTCGGTAATTGCGTGAGAACGGGTCGTCAATTACCAAGTTGTGGGTCCTGTGTCGAGTATGAATTGCTTCAACTGGTAAACACAAGGTTTGCAGGTGAACCGGCTGTACGTTTGATTTATTGTTTACAAACCAGGGTCGGAATACAAATATGATTGATGATGTCCCGACAAAGCAGGAATATCATTTGAATCATAGCTCAAAGAAAAGTTTGAACTATAAGTCAATAGAAATTGTCTAAATGTCGAGACTGCAGCCTGAATGTCAAATATCTGGTCGGCCGTGCATTCAAAATCGCATTTCAGTTCGGAGTGGAAAACCTCGTTATCCTTGGCTGGAATAAATATAATTTGACTCTGGCTATAGGATTTTTAGCTTTTTTTCTTGTAACCGAGAATCGACAAAATCCCAGGATTAAATAAATCATACAGAAAGTCGTATGCACGCCATCAACGCAACGGAGCAAAAGCAATCCTTGTGCCCGATTCTCCACTATTAAATGGCGCTATGACTTTATTCGCCTCGCCATTTGTACTCCCCACACGAAGCCGTGGCAGGTTTCTGGTTAAAAGGATTGGGGGTGTCCGGTGGAGGAAGCGCCGAAGCTCGAGTTGTCTACAGAAATGAATACGTTCATGAGATTCTGGCTCGTCGGTCGGTTAGTAGCATTCGGTAATCCTTAGCGAACGTGCGCTTGTTGTCCGTTGCGAAGGCGACCTTGCAGTCGGAATAATCGCTAAAGGTGTTAACGGTATCTGAAAGTATTAGGATTTCCCGCTAAAATCGTGCTCGCTGTGTTTCCGGAAAAGCTTATGTGAGGGTTGGTGCTCGTTGGTGTCCTTCCTAGGATTTAATAAGCGGGAGCAAAGCGAATCGAGTGAAGGACTACTTTGACCAGTGTGGTGTGATGCCAGTGCAGTGTTTGTATCTCGATGTGGATAAATTAGGCTTTTAATATTGCTGAAGTGTTTGGAATCTGAAAGTGCCGGATGAGACGCCGCGCCCTAGCCGGCAAGCATATTTTGCACTCTGTGTTGTCGCTGCCGGGGTTCTGGTGAATGACTTGTCTCGAGGCATTTCTCGTCTAAAAAAGAAAAAAAAAACAAAAGAAACCGTATAATGAACAATAAAGGATATCTTTGAACAATATCTCTGTCTATTCGGTTGCTAACGCTTTGGTCTCGCATAACCGACGGCTAGAAAAAAGTTGCAGGGGAACAACCGTGCATAGGCGCTTCCTCATTGCAAGAAAAATTTTTCTTCTTGTTTTCGCATATTCATAGTTCGCGTATTTAATGCATTCTTCCGTGTGGCAAGACACTTGTTGATTGTACATATGTACGTACATAGATGCCATGCATTAACTTCCTAGTAAGCTGTGTTTGTTTTTTAATGGTCGCCAGGATTCACAAGAGCCTCATCAAGTGCCACCTGAGTCCTTTTCATATCCATACAACACTGCATTGACTGTGCTGTGCTTTCATTTTTCCCTGAATTTCTGTACAGTATTCTGTTAGGCACTTGAGTATTGTGTATCTTACAAACAACATAGCGGTGCGAAAATGAATGGCCGTCGGCTGCCGTTACCAGACTTTCGAGCAAATTTAAGTTTGGACTCTTGCTTACCCGGGTAGTAAACATAATTTACATAATTTGTTCTGGACAATGTTTTCAATTATCATTGTAAATGTGCTTGAAAAGTACTTTAGAAACGACATTTCTGTGTTGTAAATTATTTGAAATTGTATCTGAGTTAGTAGTAGGTATAGCTGTTACTCAAATATATGAAAATGAATTTCTTTTTGCGTAAATGTCTTTCGATTTTTTTTATCATTACCACTCAGCACTTTGTTGTGTAGGCCAAGGGTCATCATCGGTCCTATCATCTGTTGAACTATCTTTTATTGTGCGTCTGTTTATAGCTTTCTTCAAATTATAGTCGCCTTGAATCTTTTGTTGGACCAACTATGACGATAACTTTCTGCTGATGCTGAATCAGATACTTTTTACAGATTGTACCTATCGTCCTCATGGGTTTTTTGTTGGATTTCTAAACTTTTGCCATAAGCTCATTTGCATCAATTGTGGAGTATAATACTAGGGTTTCGCATTAGTAAAGAGGTTGGCTTTTAATTGAGATTAAATGATGGAGATTATGTTAATGGATCCAAATAATGAAGAGAATATTGTTAGTAAATATCATCTACGATGTGATCGAATAATTTATTTTGTCAGTTAAAAAGTGTTTAGTTGTCATATTCCACGAAAATAAAATTAATGCAGATGACTTTAATATTCGTGAAAATATTGTTGCGATTTATGTTTTAATTTTTTTTCATGGTTGTTGTGCATTCTATGCTAATCTGCAAGCTAATGTTGCTGTGTGTTAGACAGAATTGAATTTCAGCATAGAATAGAATAGAGTTTGGCCATGGTAGAATCTTCGCTGAGGAAGTTCGCGCTCAAGCGGGTGTTGACTACTGGATTCCGAACGTTCTACTAAATTTGGAGTTTTCAACTCACATTCCTGGCAGGCATGAATGGAATGATAGTTTCACCCTTGATAGTGGCTCAGAGCTAAACAATATCTGATGGTTCAGAGCTAAACAATAGAGTCGGTAGTGGTATATACTCAGATGTACTGAAGACAGATAAGCCGTCTTTCCGTTGGCCAGTCCATTGTAGTGTGTTAAGGCGGCAGAAGTCTCATTAAAGAAGACAGAAGTCTCATTCAATTTTTTTTCACATTACGTTTGGATTCCAAAAACTATTGCATTATGTAGATTTTGTCAATTTCCAGGAATCGTAATTCTTCTTAAATTCCTCGAATTCGATACTTGTTCAATTTTGATAAACCAAATTCTTTCGAAAAAATATGATCTACCGGGTGCAGTTTTGCTTGTTTTTCGAACAACTTCGCATTAACTTTTAAAGTAGCTCCCTGCAATAATGCTCAATCATGACACAAGGCTGTGCCATGAATGAACGAATACCGAAGGTCTTTAGCACTGCGACCTTCTGGATCTGTAGTGTTATCATGCTGCAGGTTCGCCTGTCGATACCTAAATCTAAGTCGGCTGGAAACTGCAGAAAGCTGGTTCCACTGCACTTCATACTGGTGGCTAGAATAACAGCTGGCTCTAGTAACATTTCGTCCACCTTTTTAACGGTTTACTTAATTTGCCAAATCGATGGCGTTCCTTTCTGCTATTCTGGAGATTGAGGCGTGGTCCGCTGCTATGACTGTTATAGCACATTTGCCTCTGTTCTCCCCGATCAACGCCCTGCAGGATCGTTCATGAAGTCATTATTCGGGGATTCTACGAACTCCAATATCTTGTCCGTTACCAGGTCCGCTGTGCTGGAGTAGTAGCCTTCGCACGGCTCAATCCTTAGGGCCTCCGCTCTTATCCGTTCAGCCGTTGATTTATCTGTTCAATGAAAGGACGCGTAGCCTACTTTGTAGGTAATGCTGAGGAAGCGGGGGGCAAGTCCTACGGGAAAATCTGTTGGAACGACCATCATTTTTGTAAAGCTCCGCTTTAGAATAATTGATGCGTCCTTTTACTGGGTTGAAGTTGCTTTAGATATTTTGGTGCGTTGTCCGTGCTCTTTGCTTTCTTCGGAGGCCTGCAATCTAGAGTATCAATTTTGGGTCTGGGCCTATCGGTTTTCTAGATTCGCCATGGCATCTGGGCCTTGATTTGCCCGTTAATCCCATAGCCAATCTCCTGAAGAGCACTGGTGCTTCATTGTTTGAAGGCTCTGAAGTCTTTGAGTCTGGGGCAATCATGGCCTTGTCCAATGAAATATTTGTACTCTGGATTTCGCTGTCACAGGCATGGTAAATTTTAAAGACCAGATGCATTAATCTCTGCAGCGCGGGTCCAGGAATGAAATTAGACAGGCTTTTGTCGTCCGACATCCGAACTTGCATACTAGCGAATGTTTAGCCCAACACCCATCTAGCCCTCAACATATGCTATTTCAACACTGCTTTGGGAAATTTGTTTGTTAGGGGCTGACTCCCCAAAGGCCAACAATATTGGCCACCACTATATTTAGGAAAGATTTTTTACCGTAGCCCCTACGAATATGTTATGATCTGACTTCTATAAGTCTGGATAGATATATTTTTATATACTCTATGCTAGAATCCTATTCGGCTGACGGCCTGCTGCTGTTGTACCATGGAGCCCAGAGTATAGTATTTCGACTTTACAACTAATGACTGTGAGTACAACAGAATTTTTTTTTAGGTACGACGCGAAAAATCCCCCCTGCAACGGACCACCAATCATAACTAAAAATACAAAAAAAAACCCAATAATTTGTACGTGACTCTACTTTTGCTCAACCAAGTGAGACCAATTTCACATTTAAAAGTTTAGACTGAGAATCTCCTGGCGCTCCTCGAAAGAGTAGTTTACAATAGAGTGTACTTATTTATTCAGCCCTTGCTGGCCTGGATTTGTTAAAGGTAAGTCAACTGTTACAAACTTATTGTATTTTACAAACACCGTTGCTTCCGCAATCGACAAGCAAAAGCAAGTAGATGTCCTATATACAGACTTTGCCAAGGCTTTCGATTCTGTGAACCATGTTGTTCTTCTGTCAAAGTTAGCAGGGTTTGGTCTCTCTGGTGTCCTCTTTTCTTGGTTCTCCTCCTACGTTTGTGATCGTTCTTGTGTTGTGATTGTTAACTTTTGCTCTTCTACACCCTTTTTTCCTACCTCAGGAGTTCCGCAAGGATCTATTCTTGGTCCTCTATTGTTCCTTTTGTTTGTTAACGATCTTCCATCCCTCTTTAATTCACCCTGTCTTTTGTACACTGATGATCTCAAACTTTTCAGAGTGATAGAATCCGCTAGTGACTGTTCCTTATTGCAGAAAGATTTGGATACTTTGGCTACCTGGTGCGCAGCGAATTCTCTCACTTTGAATGTTTCGAAGTGTCATCAAATGTCATTCACCCACAAAACATCCCCTCTTCTCTTCTCCTACTCTGTCCTCGGCTCCCCTCTCAATGTTGTTGCTAGTTTCAAGGACCTTGGCGTGATCTTCGATTCCAAGCTGAAGTTCGATTTACATATTTTACACGTCACTGCCAAGGCTTCTCGTTTTTCCGGCTTCATCATTAGATCCTCTAAACGTTTTGTTAATCTTTCCACTCCTCTATATCTGTTTTTTTCCTTTGTTCGTAGTGTTCTTGAATACTGTTGCCAAATTTGGTGTCCACATTACGCATACTTGATTGCTGCGGTTGAATCCGTGCAACGCAGATTCACCCGCTCATTGTTCTAAAAGTTCAATATTCCGTATTGCGATTACAGTATGCGCCTCTCCATCCTTCAAATTCCTTCCCTTGAGTCACGTAGAGTGTTCCTCGACGAGTGCCTCCTCTTTAAACTTTTCAACGGCTGTATATTGGTGGACCCCAGCATTCACCTTTCTGTTAGAGATTCGGGCCGTCCTAATAGAACATTTTTCAAATTTAAAGTTACATTTGCCCGTACTGACACCTGGGGCATTTCACGTGAAGCGGACAACGAAAAAAAGTCGAGGTTCCGGATTTCGTTCATATTATGCATAATGGTACTTCTAGAGGATATGAAAGTGGATGCACAATTTTTTCCTTCTATGAGGTTCAGTTACCGAGTTATGGGCTTCTGAAGAATTGAAGAAGCTGATGAAGGGTTTTTTTGGAAGCCGATTTTGAGATTGAAAAAAATATATTAAAAACATTAAACATATTGATTGGTATAGAAAATCAACTGTTCTTTTTAATTTTAAAATTAGATTTGGAATAAAAAAAAATTTTCCTGGTTAAAACCGGAAGTAACCAATTCAACTCGTTATTTGAGTAACTTGGACCAGGTTATTTTTTTTTATTTTTGTAGTAAAACGAAGCTTAAACTATACTTGTTTTATCATAAAATTTTTAGAATGGGATGGCGAGTAGTTTGGGAGGTAGGTGAATTTTAGTACATACAAGTCGTATGAAGCGTGGCACCCGAAGCTTGATTAGGATAGCTAGTGAGTGTGAAAACAAAACATGTTCAGTAAAATTATTGCTATATCGTTAAAACATTATATATAGAGTTAATATAGTTAAAATATAGCTATGTAGTTTCAATATTAAAAGTTGCTAATGCTAATTTATTTAATAAAAAAACAAACTTGTTTATGGAAAAATGAATTTATTTCACAGTTTTTACAATTACATATATAATTAACTTACATATAGAGGTTAAAATATAAAATAATTGCTAATGCTTATTTACTAAATGAAAGCCGACTTTGCCCAATGAAAAAACCGTAAAGGTGTAGTAATAGCTTTACTAGGAGGTAATTGTAAACTCGCACGTGTTGCCAGTCGTTTTAAATTACCACCGAGACCATCACGTGGGCCTTTTCCATGCGAAGTCGCGTGAAAATGAAGTTCAGTTTCTGTCTTGAAATCAGCTTTATAATAAAATAGAGTCACAAAATTTAATCTATATTTAAAATGTTGTGGGGCCCCATCTGTTATGTATATAATTTTTGACACAGCTATTGTTTCTTCAGACAGATGTTTGTGAAGGGTTTTCTGGAAATACTACCATGTTCTATTTTACTTCCAACTTTATAATAATAGACTGATGTCAAAAGTGTTGCCTGTTCATTATTCCAATGAAAAGCTTGAGCAGCATCTTGTACAACAAAACAATAATTCTCAGCAAAATCACATTGTACCAAAATTTCCCCTTCGTTTATATTTTCTTTTAGATTTTTAAAATAATGAGCCTGTTGCTCTGCAATGTAAGCATGGGGTTTCGAGGCATCCAACGCGTGACAAAAGCTGTCTACAAAATCAGCGGATGCAAGCAGATGAGTAGAAAAGGTAAATCTGTCTAAACAAACCCATTTTGCGTAGAAAGTAGAAAGTTCCAAAATAGTTCCAGATGTGAAATTGTCAATGTCTCCTCCACTCATCATTAATTTCACATTTTGGTGATATATACATACACAGACCATATGTGTTCCAGAGTCACCAGCGAGGATACATTGTTTGGGTCTCAAAGTGAAAAATTTTGTTAGGCCGATTTTGATATCCGGATATTCATTTTTAAACGTTTGGTAAAGCTCGTCAATGTTACACATTAAAAGCTGTTTTGGAATTTGCGTTCTTTTTCCGTCATCTAACTTAATAGATACACAATCCTTTTTACCGGGCATTATTCGACTAATGTCTTCTCGCAGATAAAAGCACTTCACTAAGTTTATAGTTTCAACTGCTGGCTTACGGCCACCTCGTGGATTTGGAGATGTTAATATACCAAACTGATCCACAAGTTGCTTTGTTTTTCTCGCTTGCCGTCTGGATGTTCCGAATTCTTGTGCTAGTCTGTTTTCGGTCCATGGCTTAGGTGTTATAGTCAGTATCGTAGTTTTCATAGCAGTAGATGTAGACGGATTGCTAAATTTTGCTTTTAACTGGGTCAGAATATTTTGGTCGTATATTGTTGAATCAGTTTACTTTGAGCTATGTTTATACTTCTCTTCAGGAATGAATGGTATACCCGGGGAGCACAAAGACAAATCAGTTGATGATTGGCAAGATCGCTGAAAATTTGCAGGTATTTCCACGGTCAGTTTTTTCCTGCAGCTTCCACACACGTACATATCAGAAGAATATCTCCACTTCTCTGCTATTTTTTTTTGAATTTTTCTTAGGTCTTTAACCTTCCGATGAAATCTCAAGTCGAAAGGATTGAAACATCGGTAGCCGTAAGGAGACATAATACACACAATTCAACTTATTTACGTAGTCACTTCAAGCGCTAACTAAAACAAAAACGGAAAATTCGAAATGGCTCTTTCATCACACTTCCATCCCTTTCTATTACATAGCTTTGACCTCCTTCTATTATATGGCTTTTTATGAAAACATAATACCTTTTTCAACTAAAAAATGGCGCCACCAATCGCATTTCTGTAGGGTAGTTGGTTAAGTACGAACACAATTTAAGTATGTATTTTAAGTATGTTATAAAAACTATTTATATACAGGATATAGTATCACGGCAAACTACATATACTTTCCACTCTACAATTTTTAACATCAAATAAGTATAGTTTTAGCTTTGTCTTGTTACAAAAATAAAAAAAAATTAAATTGGTCCAAGTCATATAAGTTCAAGTAAAAAAATGTTTTTCCATAAATAATTTTTTTGTTTTCACTTCGTAAATAAGCATTAGCAATTGTTTTATATTTTAACCTGTTGGTGAATTATATATCTAATTGTAAAAACTGTGAAATAAATTCATTTTTCCATAAACAAGTTTGTTTTTTTATTAAATAAATTAGCATTAGCAACTTTTAATATTGAAACTACATGGCTATATTTTAACTATATTAACTCTATACATAATATTTTATCGATATAGCAATAATTTTACTGAACATGTTTTGTTTTCACACTCACTAGCTATCCTAATCAAGCTTCGGGTGCCACGCTTCATACGACTTGTATGTACTAAAATTCACCTACCTCCCAAACTACTCGCCATCCCATTCTAAAATTTTTATGATAGAACAAGTTAGTTTAAGCTTCGTTTTACCACAAAAATAAAAAAAATTAACCTGGTCCAAGTTACTCAAATAACGAGTTGAAATGGTTACTTCCGGTTTTAAACAGGCAATTTTTTTTTATTCCAAATCTAATTTTAAAATTAAAAAGAACAGTTGATTTTCTATACCAATCAATATGTTTAATGTTTTTAATATATTTTTTTCAATCTCAAAATCGGCTTCCAAAAAAACCCTTCATCAGCTTCTTCACTTCTTCAGAAGCCCATAACTCGGCAACTGAACCTCATAGAAGGAAAAAATTGTGCATCCACTTTCATATCCTCTAGAAGTACCATTATGCATAATATGAACGAAATCTGGAACCTCGACTTTTTTTCGTTGTCCGCTTCACGTGAAATGCCCCACCTATTTCATTCTCCCCTTTTGCGTTTGCCTCGTCAGCGTAATAACCTTAACCTTGGTCCTCTGCCTCGAACATTAGCTATGTTTAAAAATATTTTAAAAAATAACGTTCTATCAGGTACATGAAATATGTCATAATTTTATCTTTTGTTGTATCTTTTTTTCGGTCGTTTTTGCTTTTGATTACTTTTCCTTTCTGAATTTCACTTAATTTTAGTTTTTCTTTGTATATATATATATATATATATATATATATATATATAGGTATATATATGTATATATATATGTATATATATATATATATATATATATATATATATATATATATATATATATATATATATATATATATATATATATATGTATATATATATATATATATATATATATATATATATATATATATATATATATATATAGTTATATATATATATATATATATGTGGGAAGTAGGCGGGAAAGAGCGACATGACGAAGTAAAAATGATCGAAAAGTAGGCTGTGGGTAGCCGTCAGATAGAAAAAAGGGACGAACGAGGAATCATCGCAATTGTTTTAGGAGTTCATGTCAATATTCAGTTTTTATGCTTAATAAACATTAATCGTATATAAAAAGCGGCTTTTAACTCTACATGGGGGCTCAACCGGGATATTTGTGCGCCATTGAACGGAATGTCGAGTGACGAACTCGAAGCTGTGAGTTGTGGTAGCGGTAATTCGCGGGACACCGCCGAGAACATGAAAAAAACGATAAACGAAGATAACGACGGGCGATCGGAGAAGAGTATCGCAACCAGAACACGAGCAAAGACGCGGCAGCTACACGAAGCAGCAACAACGATGAGCGAGCTTGCAACGAGCAAGAGAAAGCCAGAAGGCACAAACACAAGCGAAGATGAAATTGTTCATGTTTCTACCCACAACGAGGACGCGAACGACGAGAAAGAAAGAATAAGGAAACCTAAAAATGTAAAAAGAAGAGACAAGTGGCAGCCGGATAGCGAGACTGAAGAAATGGAGAACGAATGCCAAAAAGTGCGAATGACCAAAACGAAAAGCATTGTTAAATTTTGCGACCTGGAGAACACAGTTCAACAGTTTAATGCGGACGGAAAGATCAAAATCGAGTTCTGGGTAAATGAATTTGAGGAATTTTCAGATAATCTAGCAAAATGGAATGACTTCGAAAAATTAATTTACGCAAAAAGACTGCTAAAGGGATCAGCTCTGCAATTCATTCGCACACAAAAGCATGTTAAATCATGGCAGAGACTCAAACAAGTTTTAATTGATGAATTTGCTGATGAAGTGAATGCTGCGGAAATTCACAAACAGTTACGAGGACGTCGTAGAAAGCCAAGCGAAACGTGCAGAGAATATCTCTACGAGATGCACGCAATTGGCATGCAAATCGACTTGGACATTTCGTCATTAATACAATATACGGTGGATGGCATAATTGACGACTCGCCAGATAAAATTGTACTAGAAGGTGCTAAAACGATAAAGCAGCTAAAGGAAAAATTTTCAATTTACGAAAGATTAAAGGCCAAAGCGACGGATAGGAGGATGAAAACAAAAAATAACGAAACGACTTGGCAAAAGTTTTCAAATCAGAGAGGTAGGCCAGACATATGCTACAATTGCGGACAGCGTGGTCATCAGACTAAAATTTGTCCTGACGCGGCTCGTGGAGTCAAATGTTTTAGATGCAACTTATTCGGGCACAAGGGAGTCGATTGTCCAAACAACAAAAATACAAAATCAGTAACCGCTGTGCGGAAAAATAGCATGACGAAAGAAATTAGAATTAACGGAGTTAGTTTTAATGCCCTAATTGATACAGGTGCGGAGATTTCTTTAATAAAAGCGTCGTTGTTCAATAAGCTTCAAGCAATAAGTGTCAATACAGCTGTGTGTATCCCACTTTCAGGGATAGGAAGGAAATCGACAACGATCGGGCGATTTACAGCTAATGTCAAAATCGACGAGAGCATGTTTAGTGATACAGAAATAGACGTAATAAAGGATAACTCAATGGACTATGACGTGATCATAGGAACAAACGTGTTGAACAATGCAGACATAAACTTCAACAAAGATGGATTGTTAATCAAATCCCGAGCTCCGACTGACAACGATAAAGAGGAAGCATGCGTAATTTCAATGATTAAATTGGCTGAAGAAACTGACGACATGCCTCAGAATCTGGGGATTAATGTTAAAGAAATGATAAGTGAAGTGATACGGGAAGTTGCCGATTATAAACCTCAAAAGATCAATGAAACTGAAAACAAAATGAAAATAGTGCTTTCGATTGACGATCCAGTGCAATTACAACCCAGAAGATTGCTCTTAATTGAACATAAAATCGTCGAAAAGCAAATAGATGAATGGATGAGAAACGGTGTCGTGCGGCCGAGTACATCAGAATACTCGAGTCCATTGTTGTTAGTGGACAAAAAAGACGGTACTAAAAGATTGCAAATTCAACGAGTACAACAGGAGAATAGGGCTGGTTATAACAAGAAACGTAAGAAAGCAATGCGGTTTCGAAGAGGCGATATCGTAGCGATCGAGAAAACACAATTTGGAGTTGGACTCAAGGTGAAGCCGAAGTTTTTTTGTCCATACCAAGTTAAATCAACAAAACCCAACGAAAGGTACGAAGTTGTGAAAATCGGAGAGCACGACGGTCCTAGAATTACTTTCAGCAGCGGGGATAAAATGAAGAGATGGTCAGGCGAATCATCTGAGTCAGATGATGATCAGGATGGACGAGTGTGGGAAGTAGGCGGGAAAGAGCGACATGACGAAGTAAAAATGATCGAAAAGTAGGCTGTGGGTAGCCGTCAGATAGAAAAAAGGGACGAACGAGGAATCATCGCAATTGTTTTAGGAGTTCATGTCAATATTCAGTTTTTATGCTTAATAAACATTAATCGTATATAAAAAGCGGCTTTTAACTCTACATATATATATATATATATATATATATATATATATATATATATATATATATATTTGTTTCCTTTTTTTTTGTTATGTCTAATCTTTAATTGGATTTGTTCTGTTGATTTGGAAATTAATAAATAAATAAATAAATAAAAAAAAAGATTCTTTCCTCGACCGGATTTCGTCACATCAGGTGACCTGTCCACACCAGAGATTCCGAGGAAAACTCTTTGAGCTCCTAATATCAAAAGGCAACAGGCAGAGACTCCTCCACAAGTAAATTGACTTTTTGGCGACCTAACTATTTTTCGAGCACCTTCCTTCGGCTCATAGCTCGCTATCGTAACTTTTACTCCCGACGCCAAACATTGTCGAATTGATATACAGGGCGGGGTATAAGCTAGTATTCTGGTAATTCTATCAAGAAATTGTTTGAATGCTGCATCGAAACTTACTATGTTACAAAAAAATCCTGGAGTAGCAAAATAAAGTTTGCAGTAAATCCTTTATAAATTCGCAATCTTTTTCAACCAGTACAATGAAATGAATCACACAAATTGCTGAGGACCACCGATGTGACAAAAAAAAATGAAAGGTTTTTTAAGAAATCCATTTTTACATGGGCTTCTTGATTCACTTTCACAATCCTCCCTATTGGTTCCAGCACGCTACTGCCTACTTGATTCCAGGTGTCGGAAAAACCATTTAAAAATCAATATTGCATTCCCTCCACTTAACATCTCACTGATTCATTACACTTTCCAGACTGTAGCAATCTACTGATGTAGTCTTCCATTTTGCATTGCATCGCATGACCCGAAAATATTCTACTTACTTCTTCGTCCTTGTTTCCCTGCGATTCCTCTTTCTGTTACCAACGTCAACATGCAATGGAATTTACTGTGAGCTGAGTCGGTACAGTATCTGTACCGGGGCTGTCTGTCGAAACTTGATAATTTCATTAAAAACTAATTAATAACTAATGGCCAGGCAATGATATTCCTGGGATTTTTGTGGGGTTAAAGTTAATGGTTTTCGTTTCGGTTGGTAAGTAGGTATAGAGAAACCTAATCAAGTCAGTTACATATTGATCTCATTCGCAGGATGATGTGCGATGAATCGGTTTTGTGGGTAGTTTTAATTAAAATATTTAAAACGGAAGTAATTGGATTCATAGCGTTACGATGAGATAATTTTACAAATTTCAATCATACTATTTAGAGTTGATACAATATTTGAAGCTATTCAAGCGAATAGAGAAAATTATTCTGTTATATTTACCGCAGAAAATGCTCTATTGTGTTTAGTTAGGTTGATTTGTGATATCATTTGAGCGGAAAAATGTAAATAAACTGAGGCCCGAAATGTAATTACTTGAAAAGTATTGACCATAGAACAATTTAAATATTTGTTTCGGCCCTAGTTATACTTTGCTGTCAACAACATAAAAGCTCTATCCTAACATTGAAGAAAATTGCCTGAGGCAAGAGTATTCGTTTCGATTGAAAATTCGGGAAATAACCGTTTGCTGTGCAAAAATTTTTCTTGAAATTGAAAGGTAAAAAGCTAGAATTTGCGGATTGTTTTCGAAAGCTTCGAGAAGGAAGTATGTATTAATCAAAATTTACATAATTTTAGAAATAAGTAATTTTTACTGAAAGCAAAAATAATACAGCTGCACTTGGCTGGACAAAATCTTCAACTGAGAAAGAAGGAAAACCATTTTTTTACGTGTGGCAAGAATTAACTGTTACTTATATTTTAATGTAACATATGGGACTTTTACTAACTGACTTCCACGAATATTTTGTGCTGCAATCCTATTTTGAATTCTGTTCGGATCTATGTGTCTCATCAGGCTCGATCAATATTAAAATCAATTACGAGAGAAAATTACTCATAGCTATCGAAAGTCACAAAAATATTAGTGGTACATTCCTTGTAGTAGCCCCATTCTGGTATATAAACGTTTCTTTGCGGAAATCTCGTCCTACCTCAAAGGCTGCTGCCCTTCTGCTTCCTAACTGTTATGTGGTGACTTTAATATGCGCTCGCTGAATTGGGATGATACTTTCTCTTGTATTTTATCTTCAAGCAATATTTCTGTCGCTACTTCTTCCTTTATGTCCCTTTGCTCACTTTCCCAATTCAACAACGTACCTAATACTAACAACAGGATTCTCTATCTCGTTCTGACTAACCTTCACCCTTGTTCCTTTTGCTTGAGTCCTTCTCTATCTCCGTATGTGCGCCTGATTCTCACCATCCTCCTTTTTATGGAATTAACTCTAACCCGAACGTCTAAAGACAAATCTGCCTCTACTCTTCGTTTCAATTTTAAAAAAGCTAACTATTCCGCTCTGTCCAATAAAATAAATGATGCTAACTGGTATAATTTTTTCAGAGGGCTAAGTGTAGATGATACTCTTTACAAATTTTATTCCCTCTTGCCCAACTTAATTTCCTGCTACACTCCTTCCTTTCGCTGTAAAAGAAGTTCCGACCCTCCGTGGTTCACCGTTGATGTCGCGATTGCTATTAGACCCAAAGATGCAGCGCGTAGCAAATTAAAAAGGACTGGCTCACTTGATGACCATTTCTAGTTTAAAAGGTTACGAGCCGCTGCTAAAAGGGCAGCCAATGACGCAATGCGTGTTTACCTTGAGTATGTCGAAACTTCTATTACTTCTGACAATCCTAAGCCTTTTTGGTCCTATATCACATCCCTTAAAACTTCCTCCGCCATTCCTTCTGTTATGTATCTTCATGATAAGTCTGCGTCCTCACCTCAAGATTCTTGTGAGCTCTTTGTTCAATTTTTCTCTTCTTTCACCTCCCATCATAGTAACTCTTCGTCTTCAACCATTTTTCTCGTACCTGATTGTACCCTTTCTGTTTTTTTTACTAATCCCTTAGAAGTCGAATCGTTAATGTTGTCTCTTGACGCAAGCACTAGCTTTGGCTCTGACGGCATTCCAAATTTTTTTACCAAATCACTGTCATCTTCCTTGTGTGTTCCTCTGTCAATAATTTTTAACCTCAGCATCTCAACCGGAACCTTTCCATCCCTTTGGAAATCCGCCAATATATTTCCCATCCATAAAGCTGGTGATATATCTTCCATCTGTAATTACCGTCCCATATCCCTATTGCCATGTTTCAGTAAGCTCCTCGAAAGAGTCGTTTACAATAGAGTATACCCTTTTGTCCAGCCACTGCTGGCCAGTGAACAGCATGGATTCATCAAAGGTAAGTCAACGGTTACAAACCTATTGTCTTTGACAAACATCGTTGCTTCCGCAATCGACCAGCAAAAGCAAGTAGATGTCCTCTATACCGACTTTGCCAAGGCCTTCGATTCTGTGAACCATGAAATTCTTCTCTCAAAGTTAACGATCTTCCTTTCCTCTTTAACTCGTCCTGCCTTTTGTACGCTGATGATCTTAAAATTTTCAGAGTGATTGAATCGGTTAGTGATTGTATCATATTGCAGAGCGATTTGGATGCTTTGGCTAACTGGTACACTGCTAATTCCCTCACTTTGAATGTTGTGAAGTGCCATCAAATGTCTTTCACCCACAAAACATCCCCTTTGCTCTTCTCCTACTGTGTCCTTGGCTCTTCTAGTATCTAGTATCAAAGACCTTGGCGTGATTATTGATTCCAAATTGAGGTTCGACTTACATATTCTACACATCACTGCCAAGGCTTCTCGTTTTTCTGGCTTCATCATCAGATCCTTTAAATGTTTTGTTAATCTTTCCACTTCTCTATATCTGTTTTTTTCCTTTGTCCGTAGTATTCTTGAATACTGTTGCCAAATTTGGTGTCCACATTACGGATACTTGATCGATGCGGTTGAATCTGTGCAACGCTGATTCACCCGCGCCTTGTTCTATAAGTACAGTATTCCGTATTGTGATTACAGTATGCGCCTCTCCATCCTTCAAATTCTTTCCCTTGAGTCACGTAGAGTGTTCCTTGACGAGTGCCTTCTTTTCAAACTTTTTAACGGCAGTGTATTGGTTGACCCTATCATTCAACCTTCAGTTAGAGAATCGAGCCGTTCTAGTAGAATATTATTTAACTTTAATGTTACATTCGCCCGTACCGACACCTATTTCTTTTCCCCCTATTGCGTTTGCCTCGTCCGCACAATAGCCTTAACCTTGGTCCTCTACCTCGAACGTTATTAGTGTTTAAAAATACCTTAAAAATAACGTTCTTTCTTATACTTGGAATATGTCCTAACTTAGTCTATTTGTTTGCTTCTTTTTCGGTCGACTAGCTTTTTATTCTTTTGTTTGCATTATTATTCCATTCTGAATTTTATTAGTTTTCTTAATTTTTATGTTATTTTTCTATCTTTTTCTTATATATTTTTATATATGTACTACTTTTATATATGTACTTATAATTGGATTTATTCTGTAGATTCGGACAATAAATAAATAAATAAATGCTTTTGGAAATATTTACTATCTGCCAAATGATGTTTTTTCGCGGACAATATGTTCATCTACACATTTTCATTTTTCAAAAAGTAAGATAGAAAGACGCATCTTTTAGTAGAAATATATTTAACCTGAATCTCGTGTACGTAGAGTGTAGGGTCTCTGGCGCAAATTCAGGTACAAACGGGGTATAGCGCAACGAAATTTAAGATAGTCTAGCTTTAACTGGCTACTTAAGTAAAATAAATGAAATTGATTTAGACGCAAGCAGATATAAAAATGTCACATTCTACAAGAAGGTTACGTTTCAAAATCATTTTTAAGACAAGTTTTTCATGGAATTTATAACAAAATTTTTTACAAATAACAGTTAGTAGTAAAATTAGTCTGCTCAAAATGTTATTTCAACCGATATTTTACTAATATGTCCTTTCTTAGCCAGAATGTGCTATAATACGCAAAAGAAAACTCCAAATTGCTCAGAAAATATCTAAAAGCTAACACTACCCAAAACTTTCGACTGTCCAACAGTGAATCTTCATATGTAAACTTCTGTTAAAGATGTTGTCTGCCATCTGTGACAGCAAAATTAGGTATTTTGAGTATATTTTTGTCCAAAGAAAAATAGTAATCATAGTTTCGGCTTTTTGCATTTCTTTTTGGCTTTTTTTTTTTTTTTTTTTTTTTTTTTTTTTTTTTTTTTTTTTTTTTTTTTTTTTTTTTTGGGAGCGGATGTCAAAAACCTTCAATAGGTATCTTGCGAACGATACAAGATTATGTGAGATTCTTACTCACTAAAAAACGTCACCCGCCGACCACGGAGGTCCGAGCCGGAACCGCTTTCGCATTACTTCAACTCGGCCGTGCTACTTCCACCCATCAGGTGTCCCATTGGCTTACTTCCGTTCTGTCAGGCTTTCAGGAGTCTATGAGACATCCTTCCTCTTTTTTTAAGCGCAATACCAGCTCCACATATGCTGACACAGCTGACCAGGCGTCTTCTGACTGTAGCATCATCTCCACGATTGACTCCGGCGTCACAGGGCCAATTGCAGAGAAAAGCATGTGTCGCTCTCTTCTGAAGCGGGCGCAATGGAAAAAGGTATGCAAAGCGTCATCACTTTCTTTAGCACAGTATTTACAGAACTCCGTCCTGACTTTCCCCATTCTGTGAAGGTATTTCCTGAAGTAGCCGTGGCCCGATAGGAACTGGCACAGGTAGAAGTTTATTTCACCGTGGTCGCGATTAAGCCAAGGTTTTAAGGCGCGAATTAGCCTAATCGTCCATACTCCCTTCGAGCTCGTAGCCCACCGCTCCTCCCAAAGCTCAAGCGTTCGCGCTCGTGCTTGAGCAACCAAAATTTCTCTTCCCACTTCTGCTCTGTTCAGGAACACTTCCCTGCGTTCGTTCGCCAATAGATCAATTGGGATTACTCCCGCTATCACTAACACGGCGTTTCCTGAAACGGTTCTGTAGCTGCTTGCAATTCGCAGCGCTCCCCTACGCTGGACGCTCACCATCCTAGCTCGATACTTTTCAAACCTTAACGCAGTGGCCCATATCTCCGCACCATACAGCAGCATTGAATGAGCCACCGTCATAAGGAGCTTACGTTTACTCGGACTAGGACCGTGAACGTTTGCCATGAGTCTCCCAAGCGAGATAACAGACAGTAGCGCCCTATCGCATACTTTTCGGATGTGCTCCCCATAAGCCAGCTTCGAGTCCAATATCACTCCAAGATACTTAGCCGAGTTTCTGGTCTCAAGTACTTCAGAGCCAACCGTCATGGGTATAATGGTTGGTATTCTTCTCTTGGTCAGCATGACAATCTCAGTTTTCGCGATCGCCAGCTGGAGACCATGGCTTTCCATCCAGGCTTCAACCCTTCTCATTACTTGATTGAGTTTGAGTTGGGCGAGATGAGGATTTCTAGACGTGATGACAGCGGCTACATCATCAGCATAGCCCACCAAGAGCACATCTTCCGGCATTTCGAGGCGTAAGAGACCATCATACGCAACATTCCATAGGTCTGGCCCGAGAATGGATCCTTGTGCTGCCCCAGCTGTAATGGTTTTGCATACAGTTCCCTGATTCGTTTCATAGATCAAATGGCGATCTTTCAGGTAATCCCGTACCATTGCCAGCAAGTATTCCTCTATTTGAAAATGTCGCTGAAGAGAATCCAGTATGTCTGTCCATCTCGCCGAGTTAAAGGCGTTACGAACGTCCAGCGTTACCAAAAACACAATGGGTCTAGCCCGATGACAAGCGGCCTCTGCGCGTTCTACTGCGCTAATTATTTCGCAGATGGCACTTATTGTTGAGTGGCCACTGCGAAATCCATGTTGGTTTTTCGAAAGGTCACCTGCTCTTCGTATAGCTGCCTTAAGTCGAGGTTTCAGCAGCCCTTCCAAAAGTTTCCCCGCAGTGTCCAGCATGCAGAGAGGTCTGTACGCTGATGGTGTGTTAAGATCTCCCTTTCCCTTTGAAATTAGAGCAAGTCGCGCTACTTTCCAGGGTGACGGAAAGACACCCGCTAGTAAACATTCATTGTACATACGTAGTAATGTTGACGGGTGTCGTTCCACCACTACTTTTAGGACTTCTACTGGAATATTGTCCGGGCCTGGGGCTTTTCGGTTCTTCATTCTGCCACTCGCGCTTCGTAGTTCTTCTTCAGTAAACAAAGGGATATCTTCCTGGCGGACTGTGTGGTTGTTTTCTGTTCTTACATCGTGCGCTGGAAACAGTGAATCTACAATATTCCTCATGACATCCGCTTCCATGGGTGGGTTGGGACCCATGCGGCCCAGCCTACCCGATACTATTTTGTAACCCTGGCCCCACGGGTCCCGGTCCACTTCTTCGCATAAAGTTTGCCACATTTGCCTTTTCCTCCGTTTTATAGCTATTCCCAGTTCTTTTTTTGCCTTTTTGTGGGTGGCGGCAAGTAGCAACGCTTCCGGTCGTCCAATAGACCGCTGTGCCCTACGCCTGCATGCTAGAGCTCTTCGTCTTAGTTCCGCTATCTCCTCAGTCCACCAATAAGCGCTCTGTTTGCCCGGTAATGACTTTCGAAGTGGCATCGACGCATTGCACGCTCGCCGAATTTCGCCCATGGTCGAATTTACAACCGTACCTATTTCCCCAGGGCCCATTGCTACCCCTGCTTGTCCTGCGCTGACTTCGTCAGTAAAGCTGTTGCCTAGTGACTCCAATAGCTTCCTCCTGTCCAACTTCGAAATATTCCACCCGAGTATTTTCCGTCTTAAGTTCTGAGTGGCCGGGCTTTCCTCCGACAGCCAGAAAGTAATATAGTTGTGGTCACTTCCAGTGTACTCCTCCATCACCCTCCAATCCCTTGTCATCATGGACAACGTCTCCGATACAAGAGTTATATCGGGAATGGACTCACCGAAGCCTGGCCTGCGGTAAGTTGATGTTGAGCCCCTGTTCACCACGACCATACTCAGCCTGGACACCATTTCCATAATTAATCTCCCTCTTGTGTTTTGAGACGGCATCCCCCATTCCAATGCTCTCGCATTGAAGTCACCAGCTACTACCAGTTTGCCAGGAAGGTCTCGAAGAGCGTCTTCTAATGCTTCTAATTTTCTACGAAATTCCATTATTGGGTCGTTCGGTGAAAAATAGCAGCTGACAAAGCTGATGCCGCAGTTTTCAATCCAAACATATCCATCGCCCGAACCCCGCCGATCAACCCGGACTTTCCGAGTGTCTGCAACCCATAAAGCCGCATAGCCCGAAGTGTCTGAATACCATGTCTCTGGATTTCTCCTTCGGTATGGTTCGCTGATCATTGCGATTTGAGCTCTGGATTCTTGCATAAGCTGCGTGAGTAAATCGTCCGCAGTGCGGCATCTTTGCAGGTTCCCCTGTAGAACCCTCATCTACGCAGCAACTTCTTTTGCGCATCGAGCGCTTCTCGGAAAGCTTTGCATGTTCCTGATCCCTGAACATGCTTCACTTCTCCTGTTTTACCTTTGTCGTTGCACAGCAGGCAGAATGGCTCCGCCGAGCATACCTTTGCAACGTGTCCCACTTGTCCACACTTCCAGCAGTTAGTGCTACGGTCTGGTCCTTTGCAATCTTTTTTGGTATGGTTGTATCCCATGCACTTGAAACAGCGCACAACTTCAGGTCGCTTCCTTACCCTAGCGTTAACCCAGCCAATTCTAATTCGTCCAGTATCAACTAGCTTCAAAGCTTTTGCTTCGTCCAGTTCAACGACGGCTTTCCTCTGTTCCCTTGTATTTGGGGGAAATAAGGTAACTTTTACGTTCTGAATCCCCTCTTCTCGAATCGCTGCCATCACTTCCTCTTCTGTCGTAAGACTGTCGAGGTCGAGTATCTCGATTTTGACTTTGGAGACGAGCCTTTTAACCTCTCCGAAACCCCCCACAGCTGCCTGGATTGCATCACCGAATTTCGAGATGTCTTCACACTTTGCCAGTGTCACAAGTACCCCACCGTCTGCGGTTTTTCTGATTTGGTGAACGTGTGCCCCGACTTTGCTTGGGCTTACCCCTGCCCGAATATGCTGAAGGACTTCTGCATAACTCTTCCCTTGGGTAGGCTTTATTACCACGGCTTCCTTTCTTGTCCTAGGCGATTTCCGCCTCGGTTTTTTCAGGTTAAGCTCTGAATTTGACGCCAAGCTCTTGGTTGAACCAGAATTTACCGCTTTATCTTGTCGGCCGTTACTTTTACGTGACTTTTTCAATACAGTCACCCATGTGTGCTGTTCGGTGGTGCCTACCTACGGTGGGGCTTACTTCCTCTTTATTTTGTTGGAATCGTCAGTAACTTTGCATTAAGCATAATAAAAACCAGTTTTAGCATATGTATACTGTATAACATAGAGTAATAATTTTTTCTGCTATCTAACACTACTTTCTACCCCAACATTTTTCCTTAGTCTTCATATGACGTGCATCAGCCGTTTTTCCACACACTATAGAACTTTTCGATGAAATACTTTAACCGCCTTTTCTTAGTTTCGAAAAAGACACAAAGTTCTCAGGCTAGAATGGTGATGGTGCAGATGATCGTGAAAGGATACCGAACCATTGTCCGTCCAGCTTGTCCGTAACTTTCCAATGGTCGGTCACTTATTTGGCAAGTCTTTCTCCAATCTAGGAGCCATCTAAGGGAAAACAATCAAATTCAATCAATTTAATTTGATTTTCATTTTAATATATGCACAAAACACCTCCTGTATTCGTTCAAAGTACCAATGTCGAAAAATTTCTAAGATAGGACCAACTAACCCTGTTGCCATCTATATGACTTTTCATCGATCGATCTCTGATACCAAACTTTTCCTGGCTAATCTAAAACAGTCGGTTTTCCACTTCGCCTCACTGGAGCATGAAGTTTGTCGAAAATTTTATTAAGGAATGATAAAAAAAAATGTGACGTCTATTAAACATGCTACCACTAGACGGCCAACCTCTTCGGTAAGGCTGGACATGAGTCACAATACCGGTAGGGTTGGAGTCAGAGATTTTCCTACACCCCCCTAACACCCCCCTAATACCCCCCCTGGAAAGTGCATACACCCCCCCTAACACGGACAATTTTCCTACACAAAGAGAACTTTGTGTCCTTTGTTCCAAAGGGACACCCCTCCTAAAATTCTGCGCACACCCCCCGTGAAAATTTCCTGAGAAAACCCCTGGTTGGAGTGCAGTCACGTGGAGGGCTTCAGCACAGCCGGAGAAGCATACTGGCGAACCAAAATGGATATCAACATTTTTAGTGCTACTTTCAGTTTTTCCGGCGGATTTCATTTTGCCGTATCTTAGAAACTAGGCCGCTTTTTCCCAGATTTGTATGGAAATTTCGCCCGAAACAACTCAGAAAGATTTGGAAAATATGGACGTTTTTGCCCAATTTCCCCTACCAAAAATTTGTTCGCCCTTAAAACTATCACTAAAATACTCCCCGACCACTTTCAATCATCGCAAGCGCCGTAGAGGTAGTTTTTGCCAAACTATGACAAAAAACCCCTTACTCCCCTATAAAACCGAAATTTTTGTATCAGTCCGTTATGTCCCAAACCATTCTAACCCAAAATTGGCCGATTTTTTTCCGATTTCAGGCTGTTCCAAAAAAAAAAATACATGCTCCATATACCTGTTCCAGTATATACACTTCATCTCTAATTTGAATCTGTGCCTAGTAAATTTATTCGTTCAGATTTCACGTGCACATTCCATGGAAATCCTTTTTTGAGTTGGCTACTTCATTGAAACTTTCATTTAAACGATTCTTCCACCATTTCGACACTTTTACGAACAGAACAATCCAAAATGGTTAGTTTATCTCATTGAATGGCTTTTGGTTCGTTTTAGTTGTGATCTTGTGACTTGATGACTTTCTTAACCTAGAATTTATCAGGAATTTCGGAGGTTGTACTTCTTATTTGGTACAAAACATCAACATGATTGTTCGTGATCCAAAATTTGGCTCAAAGTGACATCAAAAGAAGGACAAGTGACACATATTTTTGCGGCAGCTTGATCAGCTCTTGATGTACAGATGAGCTGAGAAGCCACATTAGGGCTCGGTGAAGTAATAATGGAACTAATTGCGTGCCCCGAAATACTTATTTTAAACTTTAATCGAAAGCAATAGTCAGGAAAGTTGAGCTGATAAGCATGTGTGCTACAAAAAATTAAAATAAAGAATACATTGCTTTTCCATTTTTTGGGATTGAGAATTAAAAATTTCTGCAATTAATTTTTCACGCGACTGCTCAGACTCTCTAAATACTGACAATAGATTATAGCATTTAACCTTTCTCAAAAATATCCTTGCAATTTCCAAAGTTTTGAATGAAATTGATTCTAAAATGTTCCGAAGTAACATTTGTATCGACTTCAAAAATTCTTCTTCAAAAACTTAATTTGCTGTTCTGTCTATTCTCCTTAAAAGTTTGAATGAATTTTTCATTCATTTGTTTCCAGACATTTCTTCTCAAAATAAATAAAAGGACATATTGCACAATAAACCTTCCACTTCATTTTTTCAAATGTCACACTCCACTCGGCTATTTCCGCTCGAATCGTTATCTAAACTCATTTTGTAGAAATATCCTGCTGGTTGCCTATAAATATCCGGCTGTATTTCATATCGAGGTTCGCAGAAATAAAGATTTCCAGATGTAATCGATTTTACGCTAGATGACGCTTGTTTGTTTCAACACGGACTCGTTCTCAAGAAAGTCAAGTACAACACAAAACAAAAACGGCATATGAAGTACCGACCAACAGAGCGTTGTATCCGAGCAAGGCAAATACAATGTACGGTAGCGAAAAGGACAATACCCTTCTGGTAAACATTGCAATCACTGTAACGGCTGTGTATCCACATGAGTATCCCGACAATGGGAGTAACCGTATCAGATGAGTTTATATCATGTAAAACGTCTACATGTTTACATCAGCGCTCCATCTGTGGATGGTCCTGTATAACTGGAGGCACATTCTAGCATCATGTACATATTAAAGAAACCGAGGAAATAGATGAAGAAGAGAAATAGCCACGAGGGTCGGAAATACATATACTATTTGTTTTCTGTTGAAGCTAGATTCGTGTTTATATTAATACTAGATCCGACCCAACAGACCGATCTCAACATTCATCAAGGGAAAATCGTATTTAATCTCCACAGAAACCGCGAAAAATATTCGCAAACGTGCTACAACAGATTGCAATCAGAGCAACTTTTTGCGTGAAAATCAATAAAATATCATGCAAATTGACTATATGGAAATTGCAATACCTACTTTTCTTTTCACACAAAAAAATAACCGAACTCTCGGCCCCAAAGCCTCCATTATCAAGTGCGGATACATGTTCAACAGTCCAACATCGAATCCACCTGAATATTGGCTCGTTATATTGATTTTATGAAAACCGGGAAGTGAAGCAACAAGACTAGCAACTCTACAGAGCCTCCGAGCCTTTGCTGACGTTCGTTTTATTTAATCTTGAGTGTGGCAGAGAGAGACTGCTTTAATTTGATTATTTCATCAAATGTTACCGATGCGGTAAGTGTAGATGGAATTAATCGCACGGAAAATTTACTGAGGAATCACAAAAGATTTTTGCAAGGATCGATTGTTCGATGTTGAAATTGATTTGACTGATTTGTGCATGAAAATCGCTTTGATTAATATGAAATCATAATGCGAAAGGAACTGCGTAGATGATGAATTTAACTTGTTAGCGTAAAATATTCAATTGGCTGTGAAGGAGTGGTTGAATTAATTTAGATTCGTACAAGCTGGTGCATGTGAATGATTTGCTATTAGGTTGGGGGGAAAAAAATAAAAATCATTAAAAATTGTAAAACTGATATTACTGAAAAAAAACTCACTAGTTCATTGGCATTTGAATATAACTTGTGAGAAAATATTTTGATGATAACGAAAGTAGTAATTATCCTGTAGCAGATCATGAAAATAGTTTTGCTAGATGATATCTTATGGACAAGCTACTCGTGGCTTGGGGAAAAGTTGGATGACACGTTTACTTCTTAACACATTTTCTTAGCGGCGCAAGAGTTAATGAGAGATGAGCCTTTGAACGCATACCGTTGAATGATATTTGAAAAAAAGATCCGATGCAGAGAATCAAAGCAAAAGGAAATACAAAGAAATGAAATTTCAAATAAAATTGAAAATATAACAAAAAATAGGAGATATTTAATTTCTTTTCTTCTGTTTTCTTCTCTTTAACTTCCTTTATTTGCATTTTGTTTGCCTTGTATTGCTTTGCTTTTATTTTTTTCATTTTTCTTCATTTTCGGTTCATTTGTACAAAGTTTTAGTGATCACGGCAAAAAAGGCGTTACTACACAAGTGAACTACTACGAGCATTTGTAGTTGGTAGTAGCCAGAAGTACTTCTTTTCCGTTTTCTTATCACTTATCCCGCACCAGGGCAGCAGTGCAGTCATTTCAACTCTTGCGTCTTACATATGTTATTCAAAAACTGTTAACGCTTGCAGAGTAGCTCTGAATGAAAACGCAAGGCATATTCCTGTCCGGATTATGTGGGTACAAGGGCATAGTGGGGTCAAATGCAACGAAAAAGCCGATGAATTGGCGAGGAAAAGTTCAGGAGTTAGTAATAGCCCCTGCATCACTGTACTACGGCCAATTGCTGACACCACAAGAAAAGTAGATGCTGCAATATAGGCCAAACTAAAGTCCTAATGAGAAAACAGGATGGACTGCAGAGTGGCCAGGACATTATGGCTAGCACCCGATCCAAGCAAAAGCAGGAAACTGCTCAAGCTCGTCAGAAACTGCTTGAGAGCGACGATCGGCTTGCTCACAAGGCACTGCTTTACCGCTTCTCATGCGAACAACATTTATGCAAGAGGTGCGAGGTCGAAGAGGACACCACTGAGCACACTTTCTGCGATTGTCCGGTCCTAAATAATAAACGCCTCAAGATTTTTGATTCTTGCCACTTTCAAGAGCTAGCAGAGGTGGTTAGTATTGTCATGTTGAGCCAGCTGATTCAGTTTGGCGAAGCGGTCACTTGGTAGCTCTCACAAGCCAACTGAGGGAGGCAAGTGTGCTCAAACTGGCGGCCTAATGCTAGCCGTGCACTCGGCGACCCTCTTTATCGCTCATAAAAAGGAAAATTGTTTTTTTCCTCTCTTATTTCTTTACTACTATTTTTTTCTTTTATCTGTCGTTTTCATTTTGTTTTTTCTTTTCATATTAGGATTTCTTTCCTATTTTTCCTGGTTTTCTTGTTTCTTTTTATTTTTTCATTTTGTTTTTCCTTTTATGTTTTTCGTTTTATGTTTTTCCTTTTATGTTTTTCCTTTAATTTTATTCCTTTTAATTTTTCTTGATTTTTTTCCTGCTACCTTCTTCCAATTTTTCTTCTGCTTATTTTTGCATTTTATAGCTTTCCTTTTATTGTTTTTTTTATTGTTTGTTTTCCTTTTATTGTTTTTTCCTTCTATTGTTTTATTTTCTTTTTATTGTTTTTTTCCTTTTTATTATTTTTTTTTCCTTTTATTGTTTTTTTTCCTTTTATTATTTTTTTCCTTTTATTGTTTTTTTCCTTTTATTGTTTTTTTCCTTTTATTGTTTTTTCTTTTTAGTTTTTTTTTTATTGTTTATTTATTTCTTTCTTTCTTGTATTTCTTTCCTTTTATTTCTTTCCTTTTATTTCTTTCCTTTTATTTCTTTTCATTTTATTTCTTTTCATTTTATTTCTTCCTTTTATTTTTTTCCTGCAATTTGTCACGATGTTGGCTCTGTGAAGAACCAAATTAATATCCTACTGTAAACTAACGTGCTAAAAAGGGCACGAGAAAACTGCCTTCGAATTATTTAATTCAAATTTGAAACGTACAAACGATAACTAAAAATTTGCTTATCGAAATTTGCATATCGAAATGTGCACATCGAAACGATTTGAAAAACGAAAATCGAATGTGACTGACTTAAACTGTAATTGCATTTATATACCAAGTGAAAATATCGGTAAATTTAGCATGACTTAACTAACATTACATTTCCAGAATTATATTGACCGTTCCACTTATTAGCTGACTACATTCTTTAGAATGCACTGAACGTTATCGCCATCATATGATAATGTCACACGGTGACAGTATCTTGTTTCGTCTTCGTCAGCATTTTGTTTTTATTGTTTTCTCTGTTTTTCTCCTTATTTTCCTATTTTTCCTATTTGGCTCTTTTCCTATTTTTTTGGCTCATTCTCTATTTTCAATTTTTCCTAGTTTGATTTTTTCTTATTTTCCTATTTCCCTTTTTCTTACCTGATTAATTTTTTTCTTATTATATTTTTTTCTTATTTTCTTCGATTTTTGTTGTTGTTTATTTTTTCTATTTATGTTTTATTTTTTTTCTTGTTTTCTTATTTTCGTGTCATTTCTTTTGCTTTTTCTTCATTGAACTTCTTTTTTCCTTCTCTACGTTTTTCTTCTTCTCTTATTTTCTTTTCCTCTATTTTCTGGTTCTCCTATTTTCTGGTTCTCCTATTATCTTGTTCTCTGGTTTGCTTGTTCTTCTATATTCTTGTTCTCCTTTTTTATTGTTCTTTTCTTTTTCTTTTTATCTTCAAATTTTCTTTTTTTCCTTGCTTGTGTCTGCTTTAACTTTTTTCCTTGCTTGTGTCTGCTTTAACTTTTTTCCATTTTTTAACTTATCTTTTCTTATTTTTCCTTTTATTTTCTTTTATTCCTTTCTCTCTGTCTCTTTCCTGTTTTGGACAGGAGTATGAATAGGGGCAGCAAAAGCAGCCAAAAATTTAACACAAAATATGGTGTGAGACTTTCAGAGATGCAGGCATGCACTGGTGTTACGTTTGACTTATATCACTAAACGGAAACGTTTTCGTTTCATTGATTCATGACCGACAGAAACTGAATCCAGTGTTCCCAATTCTGACAGTATGGCCGCTAGTTATCTATCAGCCATCTAGCACTTCACTGGTCATACAATAAAATGACTTTATACTAACTACAACTCAAGTATTTAAAATCCACAACTATTCCCGGTATGAAAGATTTGGGTATTGACGTTCTCATGCAAATAAGAATAATCTAGCCCTGAGGAAATCTCGAATATAATTTTTAATTTTTTAAAAAGTATAAATTTTTATCAATATAAAAACATATTTATTAAGGCAGTATTCTGGTCTAGAGGCTTGATTTTGAGGTTATTTTACGGACGCAATGAAAAAAACCACAAACATTTTTAGTATCTATTTTTGAATCAGTTTTTCATTAACATTTTAAAAGTATAAAAATGTATTCAAAACATAAAAAAAAAAAAAATTGATGTAGATGCAGGCGAAGTGAAGGCTAAAAAAACGTGTTTCGTGGTTGACATAATTCCAACCTTTCTGGTGGTCTGGAGCAGAAATTTTCGGTGAATTCTGTAAAAAGAAGAATGTAGAATTAGTTTGACGTAGGCGATTTGAAAAATTTTTTTTTCACAAAATTCCTCATTTTTTCAACTTTGGGATTTTTTGTAAATAGTAGAAAAAACTGCAAACCCTACGTCAGACCAATTCTAATAGCGTTAAGAGGGTTTGTGCAAAATTTCACGTAAATCGATCCATTACAACTAGAGATATCATGTCAACCGTATCGAAAAAAGTAGTTTCGAGAAAAACGCGTTTAAAACTTGGAATCTCGTTTCGGGTAGTCTGAGTCGTTTAATGGTATGTTATACTTAGATTTTTTTAATCAGAGATCCCCGTCTCATGCAATTTTCCTTCTTCAACTTCAAAAGCGAGATTTTCGGGAGCTCTTTCAGCCATACGAGCAGTTCGAACTTCTTTAGAAGCTTGAAAAGCTCGTAGCTCGTTGTTGATCGCGTTTGTTGCTTTAGTTGGCGTGTCACAAAAATAACTGCAACTCCAAAAATAATCCGAATTTCCAAAAATCCTTTTAATAGCTTATTCTTAAAGTTCTAAACTTTGAAAATATGCAAACAAAAAAAATCGATTAGAACAAATTTCTAGACTAGAATACCCCCGTAAGATGAATATTTACCTACTATTTTTAACCGTGACATTTATTTTTATGAAAGGGCATAGAAACGTTACCATCAATTTTGTCACCACTGGTTTAATTTACGATAATACAGCATTTTGATAGCAGTTCGAATGTCGGATCGAATTTGACGTATTATTCGCATAAAAGTTGCTTGTCCAAAGCTTCTCGCATCGAAACTTTCACTTTTACGCGAGCACTCAAACACGATCAAAAGTTACCTTTACCTGAAAACATGTAGAAGCACTCTTAGCACAGTATTCGTTGAGGTGATGGGCAACCTAGAAATTCACTCAACAGTAACCTTCCAATAGAGCCTTAAGAAGCTGTAAGAGCATTTCAGGATATGGAAGCAAATGCTTCTTAGTGGAAATATTCAAAAAAAAAAAATCTACAATTTTTTGGACACCCATCTCTCATCCAAAGCATCCTACTTGCGTTCCTTAATAGATCTGCGGTCTGATCTCTTTTTGCTGTTGTGAATATCATTTTTATTCATTATCACTCAACTTCATGTGCAACTTCACTATGCTAGTGACATACATTTTTTTTAAATGCCAGGCCCAGATACTGGTAAGATTTACTAATATTATTGCGTTGGTTTTAATGGCTTACATATTTTTCATTTTTTTTTTTTGGCTTTTTTTTTGAATTTGGATAGCAAAATCTATCTTTAAATGTATCTATCCATCCATCTAATTCCAAAACAGCCTAGAAAAGCCAATTTATGAATTTTACTCCTTGCAATTAGTTCGAGATGAATGGAATGTTTCAAAACAGAATTATAGATAGATTATTCCATATGTGGAAAACCACAAACTATAACAAAGAAATGAAAATTCAATTGTCTGTATGGGCACGCGTCGTACCCAATAAAAAATTGCTGTGAAAGTATCAGATGACTGCATGAATTATATCGAAATATTTGTTTCTACGCGAATATGGTTATTTTTGGAGTTTTGATCATTATAATCCATTTTAAGACTACTACTTTTGGCTAGAATTTTGTTTTTCAGATTACTATTCTGTACCATAACTATGAATTCCACCATTTTTACATATGGTGTAAAAATAATATAATACTAAATCTTGCTCCAAGATCTTGAAAAAGTTTCGGATGATATTTAATTATTTTTCAGAGTTTATTTACTCATTCATTCATCAAATTCAATCAAAACTAACTATTTTCTATGTCAAACTACCTATCGTTTGAATAAACTCAATGTCACTTTACTTTAGTTCGCTTCACCTACCTACTCACTCTTTACTCGAAGTAATCGCAACTTTATAAATTCCAACTACTTCACAATGTCAAAACTGTTTCAACATTCAAACAGACTTGTTACATATTTCCCGTAACTCTTGTTATATTATGCACGAAGATATTTCCAATTTAATTTTCGCAACAATTCAGATAAAACTTTTTGGGTGAATTTGTATGCAGTCTTTCGCAATGAGCTCGAGAAGAAAGTTTGCATTAGTTTGACGGCAACTTGTTCGTTATTCGTATTATACAAAGTTTTATTATCAAGTGAATTAAATGGTATGGACTTCAGGACGTTTGTTATTTAAGATGTAATAAAATTTCAAGTGTACCAGATGGACTTTGAGAAAATTTGGTTTATTTTTGTAACTCATAACTTACATAAACATTTATTTCAATTTGCTGACTGGAATTATTGTTTATTCCGTTTTCAGTGTACTTAGATGTTTTAGAAAGTCCATGATGCCTATAAACCATATCACCTTACCCGGCCGGGACAGCACAGTTTCGTTGTTAAATTTGAAAAATAATTGGCACATGTAGAATTTTCTAATTCACTGAAAATATAACAACCACTAAAGTCGATTAAAAATGTTTAAATTATTAACTCCAGCAAAAGAGTGGGCTTCTCATTTTGATGAGAAAAAATAAAAATTCTTTCCCATCTTCCTGTTCTTACAATTTTCGGTTTACGGGTCGGTGCTCGGATGAAAATCTCATAATAAATAATCAAATTTCTTCAAAATAGTAAAACTGTTATTTTAATTCTAATATAATCAAAAAATTCGCTGCAAATAATTCCAAAAAAATAAATTTTTATAAAAAGTTCAGTGTGGCTGAGCCTGTGATTTAGGGCTTGCCAAATAAAAATATAGCCTGTATGACTCGATGGTGGTTATTTCGATCGTGTAATAATGCTAGTTCGCGTGAAAACAGCGAATTAACAGCAAATGTGAATGATTTCGAGTATACGAAAACTGGTAATAATTCATATCTATGTATATTTCTATTGTTAGAATAATAAAACAATATATTTCTATTATATTTTTCATACTATAGATAGTCAAGTTTTTTTTTTACTTATTTAAGTTTTTTACGTTTGTTAATTGCGTATCTTTTATTCTGTAGGTGCAAACAATCGACTTACTTCAAACCATGAAGTATCATCGGTGTCCATATCAAATGTACTGGCAACAGCACAATCACTTGCCCTGGCGATACAACAGGCCGGAACACAAACACCATCACCCGATCCTGTGACAGCCGGAATTTTAAATAATTGGCTGGAAACACATTTACCGGTAGGTATTAATTACTTTGATTTAATACATATTTATATTTTATATTTATATTATTCAAGTATTAGTACTCAAAGATAAAAAATAGTAAAATGCTTGCAGATATCACAAGAATGAATACATCATGTGAATATTAATTCTTGTCGTGAAAAAAAAAATATTTTTCAAGAAGGTTTTGACCTTTTAGAGCTCTCGCTAGTATTACTCTGTAACCTTTCTTGCCCGCTCGTAGAAGGATCAGTAGCCTTCTCCTAACTAAAACTACTGCATCTACCTACAGTTTGCTATAAATCTTCTTACACCTATACTCGTATATTGAACATGTATGGATCACTGGTTTAAAAAATGTCATTTATGGTGCTAACATAAAGATGTATTTTCGGCCCGCTCTTATATGTTCCAAGGCTACCAAAAATTGCATTATTTAATAAATCTACGATTCATTTATGATTCAATTGATAGGTGAATGATGCTAATAAGAAGAATAGATAGAGATTTTTATATCAATAGTAAAATAAAGTTCTGCTGCTACAAGCATGGTCGGATCTGGAAGTTAAAGTTGATTGAACCTCTGAAAAAAATTAAGGGGGTATTCCGGTTTTTCGGTTTGAGAAAATCGAAATTTTTTTTTTTTGCATTTTCTTATTCTACTATGATCATATAATCTTGCTTTAAAATTTTATCGCAGTATCTGTTTTCGTTTTGAAGTTATTCGCATTTCCACCACTATCATCTCTGGAAAATCCCCGGCACGCTTGAGGCGAGAGTGTTTGAGATAAAACTTTAAACGCGATTTTCTCAAAACCATCTTTTCTCAACTTCTTGGCAAGATTTCTCGAAAACGGTCTTACAGAATTTAATGAGTGATATATCAAATTATTCGCTATAATTTAAGGAAAAAGATGAACTACGATTGTGATGATACAAAACAATTAACTATAATTTTTAATAAAAAAACTAAAAAAAAAAGGAAAAATTAGAAATTTTTTTTTTTATAAGCTGCCATTTTTTAACGAATAATTGGATATTGATAAGCGTAGTTCATCTTGTAACGGGTATTCTCCTGAGTAAAATGACACCTCATTTGCTAATTTCAGATAATTCAAATGGACGCAATTCTGCCAAGATTGATTTTCAAAGGTCAACTTCAAGCCCTCATAGCAACAACAATTTTCAACTTTTTTTTTAAATCCAAGTTTTTTCTAAAGTTTAGATCCTGCAATAAACGCAAAATAAAACCATATCCATTGAGTATTTATTTTTATGTATTAAAATTCATATTGAAATAATGAACGATTATCGCGTGAAAAACCGGAATACCCCCTTAAGTTATTATCTACTCTAATGAATTTGGTGAAAAAATATAAGAATCATCGTGTAAAATAGTAAAACCACTAAATGTTGGACTTTATTTTGTAATTAATTCCGTAAGGCATGTATTAATTAATTCCGTAATACATGCCATAAAAAATAAAATATATCGATTAAAAAAAAAAAGACTAAGAAGTTCAATTCAGTCATCTACCTTTGAAATCTACTGGATTTATTTCAAGTGCAAATCCAAATCCATGGTGACATTTGTCTATCGTCTACGCTCTGCGAAATTGTTTGTTGACTTAATTCGCCGCTGAATTTTTCTCTTTTAGCAAGAAAATTGAAGCCGCTGCTTAGCAGATTAATATGTTTGTCTCTCTGGCTAATACCTGATCAGCCACGCAACAACACCAACCACAGCTGCAACGTCTGGAAAGCCATCGTCCACAACAGATACAACAAAGGCATCCATCGACTTCACCAAAAATTACTCACCTGATTCCTTCGCTGGTATCTTCCGCCTCACCTAGGACGTTACTTGTTTTTAGTCGCCTGGCGCCTTAGCACAAGAATTCACATAAAGACCTCGTGGAAATTTTCGCTCCAACGCAAAGCGCAATTTTCGCTCGCCAATAAAATTCCCGTTAGATCCTGACGTTTTAATTATTACAAAACTGATGTTGCAAGCATGATTAAGGAAATCAGCTTGATTCATTGGGACTCTTTTTTCATTGATCTTACTTTTGATGATGCATTTTTGAAATTTATGACTTTCTCTTCATCTTAATTTCACAATTCGCTCCTATCAATCGACTGCGCAAACGGAACGATACTCCTGATTTGGCGTTTGCCCTTAAGGATTATGATACAGTTTTTAGAATAGCCAAAGCTATCGTTAGGCTGATTTGAATTTTCCACCAACTTTAAGTCATCTATTTTTTCCAATAATGCTAAACTCTTTTGGTTTTATATCCGTTCCCTAGACAATTTCCATCGTTTCCCTGATTCAATGTGTTTTAATGATTCCACTGTCTCCAGCCCTCATATGATTTGTGAACTTTTTGAAAAATATATTTCGTCTTACTTTTCCCTGTAATCCTGTCTTATACTATGTTTACTCGCTTTCTAATTCTTCAGCTTTAGAAATGGCTTCCATACTCCATTCACTACTCATAAATCCCAGGAGCAGTCATGGTGTAATCATGGTGTAATTTGATAGCTAAGACCCTACATCGTTGCTGTGTTCCTTTATGTATATCTTTCAATCATAGTTTCTCCTTTGGCTCTTTTTCGTTCGAGTGACAGTCTGCTGATATCTTATCTATTTATAAATTTTAACTAGAGGCAAATTTCTCTTTTTTCCTGTTTTGGTAAACTACTCGAAAAAATTTCTTTCAGTAAGCTTATCCATTCCTTCGTCCTTTTTTTCGCTTCTGAGGATTTATCAAGGGCAGATCTTTCACATTCAACCCTATAAGCTGTTTCAACTTGGTTGCTTCGTCAATGTTGTTCACACAGATTTTTCAAAGACGTTTGATTCTATTGATCACGAATTTCTTCTCTCGTCTCGAAGCTCCAGTGCTCTGCCAGTACCGATTTCCTCCTATCCTGGCTTTCCTCCCATGTTTCTGGTCGTACTTGTACCGTAAATGCGCTTTCTCATCTTGCGAATTCTACCCTCTTTTTGGTGTTCCGCAGGGTTCAATTCTTAGTTTTCTCATGTTTCTTGTCTTATTTTAATGCCCTTCTTTCTGCTATTCATTCATCTTTTATCAACAACGTTAAACGTTCTGATCGATCACATAAAATATTTGATATACCTTTCGCCCGAACTGAAGTTTATTTCAGACAAGTTTAATAGTAGTTGAAGTTTAACGTTCTTCCGATTGTATCGTCAAATTAAAAATTCAGGTATAATTCCTGGCTTTAGCTCCTTTTTAATGTTTTTTCTTTGCCATATGTGCGCAGAATATGTTTAGCTTCTTTTTATTAATACAATTCTTACTGTCATTACCTTTATTAATGTTATTATTTTTATCGTTATTATGTGCACTCCTTTTGAATTTTGATTTAATCTTGTTTCTTTTATTTATAGATTTTTATATCATACTGTTTCAATTTTCTATTTATAATAAAAAATAAGTAAAAAATATACCAATTATACAATGCACGCAAGTGAAGCGAAATAAAATGTCGGTACCCAAAAACGGCAATCTTTTGTTTTTCCATGATCCCACAAAATTACTGAAAAACCGTTCCTAAAAACAAGTCGAGTTTGTCTATCAAAAATAAACTTATGTCTTCTAGGTAAAAAGTGAAATTGATGTACCTAAACCAAAAACTAAATTAATACTATAAGGTGAATGAAATTCTCTCTCAAATAAATTTAATTTTGTAAGAAACTGT
Organism: Nemotelus pantherinus; assembly: GCA_963978885.1. Lineage (NCBI taxonomy): Eukaryota > Metazoa > Arthropoda > Insecta > Diptera > Stratiomyidae > Nemotelus > Nemotelus pantherinus. The sequence continues at coordinate 191,581,129 of OZ022263.1, read as the reverse complement.
ATAAAGAAAGAAACTATTAGAGAATTAAAATTTTACCATGAAAATATTCAAATGAGAATACACTTTCTTCCTACTTGCCAATCGAAAGTGAAAGCTTTTGTTTACGATGAGGTTTTTGGGATATTTGCGTAAAAAGCTAATTTAGCTGACTGCCAATCACACAAAAAGGATGTAAGGAATGGCTGCAGTTTTAATGCTTCTTTTTGTCGATGGTATAGTTACGAACTGCTCGGCTCTAGTGGCTGAGGCCACCTGGTACAAAACAAAAAAAAATCACTTTATATCCACAATGTGAATTTATGCTAAACACTCCTATATGTGATGATAACCCTTGGTGTCTAGGCTATGATTGTGGTCCGATGAACCGTATATTGGAAACCAAAATTCTAGCGCCCAATGTGGGCGGACATGTGAGAAATTGAAACCTATAGTCATTGTCCAGTAATGTTACTGATACGATGCTACAAATAATGCTCGGGTAGTGCAATCATAGTGATGTGAAAGTGAAAAAATATTTGCTACTGAAACAAAATTTATAATGATAAAAACTGATTCTGAGGGTGTATGCCTTTTATAAACGTTCGGCATAAACAATTTACTTACTAAAAAGAGACTACTTTCCCTCAAGTCTTGATGGAACAGACCTGGCAATCACACCAAATCCTAGATTTTTTTCATCATGGTGAAAGTAGTGTGCAACAGCTCTGATAGTAGTGAAAGTTATCTGTAATATTATTACTATCTCATGACTGGCTGATAATTAGATTGAAACGCCAAAAGACCATTTTTAGATTGGTGCAATAATTGAATGAATATCGAGAAAAGTTTTCATATTAAGTTGTTACGGGTAGTCAGCGGCGTAAAAATTGAGTATTTTCATTGAAAAAAAAAGATTTGTTTTCATAAAAAAGTAAATTTTTTAACTAAAAAAAAATCATTCAAATCACTTGAAATGTTTTTTAAATAACAGTAGTCACCGACTTTCGCTCATCAGCGCATTCGTCTCTCACCTTTACACCCTCAGAATCAGTTTTTATCAGAGAGCTCTTCAGTAATTGTAGAATATCTCAAGGACTACGCATTGAATTTACTTGAACTTCGATTTGAAAAATAGCATTTTTTTTCTTTTATATATATATATATACGAGGGTGGGGTGAAAAGTTTCCGGCCTGGCCAAGAGATGGCGCCACTAGGTCTACTTTTGCAGCGGCGTCCTACAGTACCATTCCTTTCAAGCTTGTATGCACAGTTTCAGTCCAATCGCTACGTTAGTTTGCGTTTGAGGGCACTGTGCGCGAGACGCTTCCGTTTTTGCCTTCTTTGGAGTTGGTTCCCCTTTTCCAACCCACTGTTTTGACTGTTCTTTATTTTGAGGAGTGTAGTGGTGGACCCAAGTCTCAACAGCAGTTACAAATCGACGCAAAAATTCGTCTGGATTACGCCTATATCGCGACAAATTGGCGGTAAAAATGTTTTTTTGAATCAGTTTTTGGTCGAGCGTTAGCAAACGTGGCACCCACCTTGCACACAGCTTTTCCATTCTCAAATGGTTGTGCAATATATTTCGCACACGTCCAGTTGACGTCGCACAGGTCTCAGCTATCTCATGCACTTTCAACCTGCAGTCTTCCAACAATATTTGATGGATTTTCTCAATCATTTCTGAAGTTGTGACCTCAACGGGCCGTCCTGAGCGAGGTTCGTCAGAGGTGCTCACACGACCCATTTTAAATTCAGAAACCCACTGCTTAATAGTTGAATATGATGGGGAGGAGTCTCTTAGTGTTGAATCCATTTTTTTTTATTTGTTTTGGTGTAAAACCTTTCAAATAGATGTTTTTGATGACATCACGTTTTTCCAATTTTTCCATTTTCGCGAAATCAACGGAAGCGTCTCGCGCACTGTGCTCTCAAACGCAAACTAACGTAGCAATTGGGCTGAAACTGTGCATACAAGCTTGAAAGGAACGGTACTGTAGGACGCCGCTCCAAAAGTAGACCTAGTGGCGCCATCTCTTGGTCAGGCCGGAAACTTTTCACCCCACCCTCGTATCTATATATCTAATCCCTTGGTGCAATGAAGATATATTTAAAACATAACTGCATTTGGCTTCCAAGAATCATCTCAAGGCGCTTAATAAAAAAGCAGCCATTCCATTTTTCCGTTATTTTAGCAGATGTAGCTGCTGTATATACATAATCTTTACTATACACATTTTTGCTCTCTTTCGACAAAAGATTAATTTTAAGCTTTATTTCCATTGATACAAACTCTTTCTGTAAACGTAATCCATAAATCAACATATGATTCAAGATTCTACGTACAAATAATATCGAAAAAAGGTATCCGACACATATGGACATAAAGTGCTAAGTCGATGCATTTTATGTCATACATATTTACAACGATCCCAGTTCTGGGTGAATTTATGAAATAAAAAAAAAATGTAGAAAAAGGGAGCAAAAGGAAATATGTTACTTTCTTACTATTTTCCATTCACTTGAACGTGTCACATCGCAAAGCGTAGTATTTTGCCGTGTCTGAAGTTGTGAATTTCAAGCAATAGTGGAAAACATTTCGAGATGTCGCATCTGAAATTGGGATGTCGAATTCGAAATAATTTCGTAGATAAACGACATGTTATAAAGTTAAAGAAAGAGTGTGTGTACGCTTGTTTGTATTCCGGAACTATTTTCTATTTTTATCGTTTTTACTTTCGTTTTACGGCGAAGATGGGAATCGTAATGGAGATGCTTTGACATATTTTAGTTTTTTGTGATGGGTTCGGAAGCATAGATATGTACTGCCCCGCTAAGCATAAACGTTCTATCTGCATTTTTTCTTATTTTTGAGCTAACACCGGATTCGAAAAGTACATACAATATTACATCATTCCACAAAATTTGAAAACTTTATCTTTTGTGGAAGAATGTTAAATATCAATATTGAAAAATGCACGCTCCATATATCAACAGTACAAATCAAAACACAAAATATTGAATTTCTCGAAAGTACTAAAATGTAAATAGAACGATTATGCATAGTAAGGCAGTGTAGATATGCAGAAAGATTCGGAAATGTAAAATGATCTGGATCTTTTTAGAATGCAGTTTTCCGATACATGTATTTTTATACAGGGTGTTTGGTACTCGGAGGACACATTTGTAAAAGGTACATTTGTAACAAGGAGCGAAAAATCGTTTTACACGGTAATCCGGTTTTCAAAATCTGCGGAGCTACAGGGCGGTCAAGGAAAATGTTTTGGACCTATACTCTGACTCACTTAAATCGCTATATCTTGAAAACTAATAATCATAACGCAAAGTTTTATGTTTTTTTTTAATTTGATGTATTTGATGTTGTAACTGTTACTAATTTTGAGATATTTACTTCAAAACACAAAATTTTGGCACTTCTGCCCCGCAAATTCTGTGTTGTTGTTTTTCTCAGAAAATCTCATGAAAAGATGCCATTTTAATTTTAGTTTTTTATAGGCCATATTGTTGGATACAAAAGTTGCATACATACTTATGACTTAGATTTTACGATTTCGCAAGTAGTAAGCGAAAATACATATCGCTTAAAAAGTAAATTTGCCGTAAAGTGGCCCTCGTTGAAAAGAATAGTTTAAATTGTGATTTGTACTTAAGTATTTTCACTGCCCATTAATTACTTTTTAAACTATCAATAAAATAAACTCAATTAAAATTAGTTTCAACATAATTGAAGCACCTACCTGGATGTTAAAGGTAAAATTGGGTACAGTTCTTCGCCTTTATTAATGGAATACGTAAAAAAATTAAGACCCTATAAAAACAGAACCACTTTCATATTTTTATCTGTTTCGGTACATTACGCGAACTACAAAGTAATTGTAAAATTTCAAAAATAAATTCAAAATGTCGCACTACACTAATGAAGAATATGCAGATATTATGTACGCATATGGAGAGTGCCGGGGAAGTTCACAAGCGGCGCAATCTTTGTATCAACAGAGATATCCCCATCGACGGACTCCTGGAAGGAGAGTGTTTCAACAACTATACACAAGGATTCGGGAAACTGGCAGCGTTAGGACGAGCCGAGTAAACGCAAATCCTGCGCCTGCAATCGCTGTACGGACCGATGAAGAAAACCTGCATGCAGTGGAAACTGACCCATCAATCAGTATTCGACGATTGGCGTTGCAGTTTAACGTGTCTACGTGGAAAGTTTGGAGTGCTTTAAAAGCAGCCCGTTTACATCCCTACCATCACACACCAGTGCAGAAGCTGCTACCGATCAATTTGCCCAAAAGGATGCAATTCTGCAATTGGCTCCTTGGCAAACAATTAGACAATGAACATTTTTTAAACACCATTCTCTGGACGGACGAGTCCTTATTTATCAAGGACGGTATCACGATCTTTCATAATTTATATACATGGGCTGAGAGCAATCCACACACGAGAATGACTTCATCATTTCAGCATAGATTCAGCGTAAATTTATGGGCAGAAGTGGTTGGTAATGATTTAATTGGGCCTAGTAGGCTCCCGCCTACCCTAAATAGTACCCATTACTTACATTTTTAAGACATGATCTGCAGCACTTATGAAAGGATATTCTCCTGCAACGATTGGTTTCCATGTTTTACTAACACGATGGTGCTCCAGCTCACTATGGACAATTAGTCAGAGATTGGTTCAATTCCAATTATACCAATCACTGGATCGGTAGAAATGGACCAATACACTGGCCTGCGAGATCTCCTATCTAACAGCTATGGATTTTTACTAATTTTCGAAGAAATTTTTGGCCTATAGCTTCCGATTTAGCCACCAGATTTTAAAAAAATTCACGTAGCAGGTGAACCTTACTGTAAGATAAATTTCATAGAAATTCGGTTGAAAATTTAGTATAGGGTCGCCAGCTATGGCAATTTTCGTCTCCTAAATATTGCAATTTGCTCATGAAAATAAAGGTTTTTTCCCTATAACTTCCGATGCAGTAACGAAATCAAAACGAAATTCATGTGATAAGTGGATCTTGTTGCATTTCTAATTCTGTAGGAATTTCGTTGAAAAATCATGAAAGGGTTGCCAGCTATGATGAATTTCGTAATTTATTTACATTTTTTTATCGAGCGATGTTTTCATAAAATTTCCAAACGGAAATGATCCTGCAATGACAATTAACAACAAATATTTGCTTTTCAAAAATTTAAAAAGTTTGGACGGTGGTAACCCTAAAATTTTATTCACTCCTATAACTTACTCCTTCCTTAGCGCAGCCATTCAATCGAAACGAAATTCATAGGGTGGCTTTAACATAACGTGAAGCAGCTACGGTGCTAGCACATGATTGCCAGCACATGATTGCCAGCACCATACAATTTCGTAAATATTGCACCAACAGATGCTTCCATTTTGTATTCATAAGCAAAGCATTTACAATAAAATAAGCAATCGATATTTAAATTTTCCGAGTTTTGGATATTTTTCGGACGGCAACCCCAGATATAGTTTAATCGCGGAAACTTTCGATGATATCCTTGGATAGGATAGGTTGATTAAACATGAGCATGTTATGGTAGATTTATTGCTGCTGTGTTGGACAAATGCTGCCAGCACTGAACATTTTCATCATTTGTGTTATAGGAAATGCTGTCAGAAAATGATATTTGTTTCTTTGAGTAAGAAATGGTTGATATGATACTACAAAGAAGTGTATAACGTCTTCACACATTTTCAAATACTTCAAAGATAACTTCTTCGAAAACTAGTTTTCTAGCGGTTCTGATGCGCTAGACTTTTTTTTTACATGGAAACGGATGAAGAACCTTGTCTACACAACGAAAGTATCAACATTGGAAGACCTAAATACCAGGATCCATGCGGCTGCAACAGAAGTGAGGCAGCAGTTGAGAAGTATGAATACGAAAAAAAAACGAGCTTTACCTTGTATTCAAAATGAACTGTAGTTCAAAAGTTTTGAAATAAAGTATTAAAACCATTACTAAATTCTTTTAATTCAAGCAAATAGTGTACAGCCCCTGTTCATTGAATTAGGACCACTCAAAATTTTCTTGAAATTTTTTCTTTTCTTGTTGATAAAACATGAAGGAAGCATAAATGTAAGAAAAGAAGTGTAGTTTTGAAATTATTGTTTTATTGATTATTCATTATTGAACAACATATTTTAAAAATATTTTATTACTCAATAGGACCACCCTTAACAATAATAACTGCACTTATTCGTTCTGGTATGCTTACATAGCATCGCTCTTTCATTTCTCTCACTTCGGGGCTATTTTCCCACACATCTGCAATATTTTGTTTCAAGACCGTTAGTGTAGGATTAGAAAGGGAATAAGCTTTTGTTTTGAGTACACTCCAAACATTTTCACTTGGATTTAAATCAGGAAAATTACCTGGCCAAGGAATAACAGGAATGTTATGGGCGCTAAAAATGTTTTTTATTGACCGGGTAGTGTGGCAGGGTGCACCATCCTGCATAAAGGTGTCAGAAAGTTCACAAGACTTTAAATAATTAAAATGCGGTATTAGAATGTCCTCGATGGCCTCTCTGTAGATATCCTGGTTCATTGCCCCGTCGACAGGTCCGTCGGTGGAGATACAAGACCATATCATTATGGATGGAGGATGTTTGGCGGTCCTTACAACGCATTCTTCGTTATACCGCTCTCCTGGCCTTCTACAAACGAATTGGTGGCTCTGCGTAATAGCTTCTAGGCTGCATTCGTCGCTAAATACTATCTGAAAAAAATCGTTTTATTAATATTTCGCTTTTGAATGATAATTAAACAGGTAAATACGATTTAAAAATGTCAAATACATTTTTCAAATTTGCCACAGCATAGTGGCGATAAGCTCTTGCCCACTGCAACCGAACTTGACGCATTTTTGCTGGTCGTCTTGCTTTAAGGTTGGCTTCGTACAAGCGTCTCCTTAGCGTCATTGAAGATATTTCGATCCCTTCGCCTTGCAACTCTTTATGTAACGTATCAAGAGACGAAACGATTTTCAGTAGCCTTAAAGATAATTTTTTGGTCAGTTCGAGGCGTTGTCTTCCTTTGACCGCGACAACTTTGACGTTGATTGCTCGATTGTTCTTGATTTCTCTCTAGCGATTTCGATATTCTCATCACAGTTTGATGAGATAATTTCTCTCTTCTCGCGATTTCGCGAAAAAAAAGTGCTCCGATCTTCAAAAGAGCAATAATACCTGACTTTTTTTCCTTGGTAATATCATTGCACTATCCCATTTTGGTTTTTTCCAACAAAATTTACCAAAATTCACTGCACTTTTGAAAAGTCCAATATTTTCAGCTTTTACCTCAATTATTTATTACTCCTGCTTTTTCAAAATAGATAAACAAAACACTTTTTTCACTCGCAGATAATCACTTGCCTAACAAATTCCGACTAATGATGAATTTTGAGTTTTTTCAGCTGATTTATATAGTAACACAATTCTCACTAAACACACACATCAAGAAGGACAGTTCAACAACTATCCCGAAAAGGGATAGAGGGTTTATGGTGTCGTAACTGCGCTCACATTATGTTCGCACCGGCCGCCGCCACTAAGCACAAGATAAGATAATTTTATTTGGGAAAACCCGCATTTTTATTACGCTACGGATAAACATTTTTAAGGAATGATGAAAATTGTGAGTGGTCCTAATTCGATGAACAGGGGCTGTAGATCGACAACGAGCGCCACTACTTTATGGCATATTAAATTTTTAAGCTTACAACTTGCGAAATGGCAAAACCTAACTCATAAATATGTATGCAACTTATGTAGCGAATAATATGACCTATAAAAAATGAAATTAAAATGACATATTTTCATGAGGTTTTCTGCGAAAAAATTACATTGACCACAAAATTTTCGAAGAAGTGCCAACATTTTGTATTTTATTTAATTTTCGATTTATTTTTTACCTAAAATAGTAGAGTGTAAATCGAGGTTTTTTTTAAATTCACAAAATTTAATTGAACGTATAATGAGCCTTAAAAGTTAATTTGAGTTCTTCTTAAGGTAGAACATTCTTTTTATATCAAAACTTGAATGTTTATTCAATCAACCCAAACAAACAGTTTCGAATTATTTTTTTTCAAAAACATGCTAAGCGGTCAATTCATAAATATTTATCTGCCTGAAATCATGATTTTAATAGATCGGGCGAGCATAATTCCAACCACACTACCTCATATTTGGGCCCTTAGAATTCCATATCTTCATCTTCTTATTTCCCGAAAATGTCGGCTAAGCCACTTTTATCAATTTATTTATTTATAAACTGCAGGTAAACCATTACATTCACCGCTTCATCATCGATGCATTTGGCCCCCGAAAATCCAACATCTTTTGATCTTCCTGCTCCAAAATAGAAAACTCATAAACTTCTTATTCCAAAAACAGCATCATACTTCCACCTCCAACTGTTTACAACTCGTATGCATCTTGGATCTGTTAGTAAAAATGCACTTTCATATTTCGAATGTTTTCCATCTATTCGTCGTGACATACTTACATTTAGGTGAAATTGTTCGTTTTCAGTCTGTTACCGCTGTAGATCTATTGCTCGGGGGATGTAACCCCCCAAAATGCTTACTCTGACTCCCCGTGCATTATCCACGTCCGCTGTAAGCTAGCATTCGATTCTGGATGGAAAACTGCCAGTCCGAGACGATTTGTATAGTGTCGCTTGAATGGATAGTAGAAAAAAAACTCGGGATGAAATTGGACATTTTCTATGTCTTTTGCTTAGTTGCAATCTGAATGTTGCGGACAGATTTGAATAAGTGTGACACGGACGGTCGATTCATCTCGTTGTTTTGTTTTGTTCTCGAATAGAAAAAATATCCTGAGAAATGAAATGGTGTATAAACACCGAGATTGTATCGAGATGATGTGACAGTGTTTTTGATTTGAAAATAAAAGCGGCAGAAAAAAGTCGTTATCAGTTCTCCTTGTTCGCTTGTACATATGTGTATGTGTTTGTAAATGTGCATGTGTCCCAGACGAGTGAACTGGAAAGCGTATTAGGACGAAACCATAATGCTTTCATTATTATTGGAAAGTTGTTTTCCGTATTCAATTTCGTTGACAATCGGTGATGATAGCGACAAGTGTTCGAACAATAGTAGTCCCAGACGATACCTACCCCCAGTGGAACCTCCACCGCCGGCTCCCATATCTTCCGGCGGTAACCACCAAAACGGCGATATCGAGTATGCCGAGCCATTTTTCCACGTCCGGAAACCTGAAGTGCCTTCGTCGTTGCCGCTGCCATCGTTTCCATCGTGCTCCACCACCGTGGCTTATGCAAATTCACCAAATCTGATTTTTTATCATGACATCTTCGAAGCAATGGTTTGTAGCATCCTGAAATTTTTAAACTATGTGGCTGTATGCAATGATGTGATATTTGAGTGTCTCGAAGAACATGCTGCTGTGAATTTTGTATTTTGCTTGCATAATGGAAACAACTTTGTAGATTTTATTTCAAGAATGACAAGTAGCACTTTTTTCCGCTCGAAAGAAAGCTTAAATAAAATGTTTTAACATTTTCTTAAAACGAACATGTATTCGTAGATGCAAAAGTGTAACTGTATAAGCTGGGTGTTAACTGAACAAAGTACAGTAAAACTACTGGAGTTAGTTTGAAATCGTGCATGTGAAGTGTTTAATGGTCGACATTTTTGGTTTCGAAATTTCATCGTAATTGTTATGACTAGCGCTGTTTCGTGCAATATGGAACCCTATAAATGCTTTCATTACTGCTGTGGAGTTTTTTTTTCATATCAAAATTAACAGTTTTGTGTTGAAAACTATTTCTTCTGGCATTATACGAAAAATAGTGGTGTATCAATATTTTCAGTCAATTTATTCTTAACATTAATATATTTATACCCTTTTTACAAAACAATTTCTCTTCGAAATATTTCCACACACGCAAACTCTTCTTTTCAGTCTCCATAAAATGTCAAAGTTTGATTAACTAATTCTAAAAATTGAACGGAAAAATATTTAACGAATTAGAAAATTGCAAACAACTAAAAATATATCAAGGGGGTGTCAGAAGACACAAACAACAATTGACTAGTTATTTTGGGCTTAAAATACGCGTTGGCCGTAATTGATTGTTAGTATTTTACGAACTTCGGAATGCAATCGCTGGTCAAGGCAGGTAGGTTGAGCTGGCTGTCGACCGATAAAGATCTACTAAAAATTACCTAGGCACAAAAGAGGCTAGTTGTGATGCCACAAAAAATAAATATCTGTTATTCTTTATAATCAGGAAACCATCTAATTCCTTTGACACATCATACTATCCTCTATAAGTTAAGCTAAAATAAGTCAGACAGACTTGAGTAGACAACGGACACTGGCACATGGGATGAAGGGCGGGTTTCTCTTCTTCCTGCGAGCCACAGTTTGAACAGAATTTGTTGAGCCGTCCTATGGAGCAGTTGCTCGTGAAGGCACTACAGGTTCAACGCAACAGCATCCTGATGTGACGTGCGTTCATGGAGATCCAGGAGTCTTGCTATCGCGCAGTATGATTTTTCAGTCCAGGATTTCTTAGCGTCCTCGACGTGGTTTTGGAGAAGAAACATGAAACCTCCGCACAGTGGTCTATTTCGCGAAAAAGGTGAACTTTATTCAAATTATGGACCTTTAAGTATGAAGTTGAAACTTGGGGCGTTTATTGTACTATATGGCCCCCATAATTTGAGGTAGTAATTGGGTTTCATAAGTTTAAGGGTAAGAGCACAGGTGCTGAAAACTGCCAAAAATTGCATCTGTCTTTTAACCTATTTTTTAAATTAAGAATAAGAAGATCAAAATACCTTTGAGTAATACAACGTTATTAAGCTATGAAAGACATTGATGATTTAGCCTCCTCCCCTTTCATCGTGTTCATACTGCAGTTAGTATAGGCATTCGGTGTTTAAAACTTCTAGTCTCTTAAGTTTAGAGCGTCACAAAATGTTGTTACGAAATAGGTCTAGTTGTATTCATTAAAGTCCAAAGTAACTATCAAAACTTAATTTGCCTGCGGCTAGCTGCGGCTACGCTCGTAAACTCCTTTCAAAGTTCAGCGACCTTGCATAAAATGCAATATTTTGCGCGCTTATTGCGCCAGTCCGCGTGCTCTGCAGTATTTTCTTATCATTTGCACAAGCACACAATAGCAAGCATTTGTACCAGGTTGAAGATCGTGAGATTGAGATAAACACAACGTTGAATTTCATAAATAAAACAATAGTTTCTAAACCCTACACTTACTTCTTATGTTATTGGCAAAGTTTCAAGTGATGTGTGTTTATTTGGCTGTTCATACATTTATTTACCCATTCACCTGTACTTTAGTATCATCAAATTTCCCAACTTGCTTCTGAATTCAATTCAATGAAATATGTTCATATGATAATTTATGTATGATCATAACGTAATTCAGGTATGTATATGCTTAGTATTGAAATTATATGCAAAGTAACATTATCGAAAATATATTTTTACCTGTACAAAACAATTTCGTGCCAGGTATTAGTTGCTAAAAATGTAAATATGCATGCATGGGTGAATGATAACATTCGTAAATTCAATAAACAATAATTATTGATAAAAATTGCGTCAGTAGAAAACAATTCTAAAAATTATATTTTCCTCAACATTGAGGCACGATAGGCGGATTTGGACAGCGGTTTCGTGTTCAGCCAGCAAAAATACTATGAAAATGATAAGTTACACTCGTTTATTAACAAGAAAAATGTTTTTCCTCAAAGTTAAATTTTCCAAATTTTGACCCTTTTTGGAAACTTTTTGTTAAAAGTTGGAGCCAACGCAACCCCAAAAATGGAGTTCCCATGTTTGAAAACCCAAGAAACACTCAATTTCATACATCTAGTTGTTCTCATGAATAAAGTTAACCTTTTTCGCGAAATAGACCACTGTGCTCCGGTGACAAGGTACGCCAGTTTATCAGCCTCACAGTTGCCTCGAATACCCTTATGTCCAGGTACCCAAATAAATTGCACTACCGAAAGTCTTAGAACCTCCTATAGAGATGCACGGCATTCAGCGAAAATCTTGAACACTGTTCAAGGACTAAGAGGAGCTTGTTACTAGAATGCCACCTCATAGGGTAGTATAGGCTCAACCACAGCAGTATTAATATGCTGAGAAGGCTGCAAACCCCAATTTGCTCCTTTGTTTTGCGGCAGCAAAATGCACTGCAATGCTTGCTCGATCTTTCTACTATACTGTCGTTCTATGGTAGCTTGGAGTCAAGCTACTACGCTTCGAATTAATGTAAAACCCTCGTTGAATTTAGTGGGTCAAATTGAGGAACTTTGTACTTGCTTGTAAACAGTACTAGCTCCGTTTTGCGTGTATCTATATTCAATCTACACTTCCGGCTCTGAGTAATTTAACCTTTCTGAATGCGTAGTTAGATACTTTACTGACAGTGGTATTTATTGCTTGTTCGTACACATAAGTAACCTTTTTGCAGCCGACACGGTCTAAAATCATCAGAAGTATTTAACAATATCATCCACAATAGAGAAGACAGGACTCGCCCTTCAGGCGTACCCGTGCTGACTCCTTGTCATAAATGAGCATTCCGCAAGGAAGAGGATACCACCCTATTCCTAAGAAGTTGCTCGAGCAAAGCTATCAGCAGGAAATCAATATCCAGCCCCGCGAGCGCCTCAACAATCTCATCAGGCTTGATGTTGTTCAAGGGTCTTTAATTTTTAAAGGTGGCAATTGCATACTCCTTAAGTTCGATAGATTTCCCAATTTGCTGAATGAGGGCATAAAGAGCAGTTTCAACAGACCGTCCTTTGGTCAAAATCAACTACAATCTGACTGACACATTTGACCTATTCAAACAGTCCACCCCTTTTTATAGTGATAGAAAGCAATCACTAAAAATATGTTTAAAAAATCCATCACATAGTTCGTTTTGGAAAATGATCCTTCCAATAGACAAAAAGATTTTTTGAAATGCTATGCATAAGTGAAAGGTTATTAGATAAAGTCGGAAATTTGAACTAAGTATGGTATTTACTTGCACTACATTTTCATCAATTGGCAAAAGGTCAGCTAACGCCTGATGAAGCTATCTCGTAACGTTGTATGCTTGAAACTAAAGATGAGTAACACATGAGTGAAGCAATTAAAATGAGTCAATTACAATCTATGCTGAGTGCGTTGCCTCACAAGCAGCTCTTCACTTTTTATAGTCATGTGATGTTCCTTGTGGCCAACACTTTTGTGTGCGCACTGTAGAGATAGGCAAAGCTGCGTATATATCTGAGCACGAACGCAAACGCAACAAGCGACGCACGTATTAGTATGCAAATGTGTACGTTTAACTGAAGCGCGGAAAACTGTTCGCGCTGAAGAGTCTGTTCGCCTGCCATCCGTGACTTGTTGATACTTCAAAGGGAAATTGATTTCCCTGCAATTGTTTCGTTTTCTTGTGCCTCGGTCTCAGAACAGAGATTTAAGAAAATGTGCGTATACATGTACGAAATTTAGTGAAGCAATTTCACTAGAAAGATCTAAATCCTCAAATAGAATAAATTAAAAGACCTGCTTCAGATTTTCCTTCTGGTTTCTCCGCTACTTAAGCTCTGCGAGCTTTTTTGGGAGAGAATTTCCCGAAATTAGTTACAGCTTGTCAAAATCGTGTACATATTACCTACATACTACGGCAGTACATATGTGGGACCAGTGAGATAGTAGAAACGGAGTGGACACGTTCGGTATAACTTTCCACCATTAGCCCCTTCGATCCTCTCGCGCACAAAGCATGGTAAAGCTGCCTTTCCGCCATTTCTTGCTAAATGTCAAATTGGAGGGAAACTACTTGGAATTGACTAGATTTAACGTTTAGTGGACAAAAAATTACTACCATCCACTTCAATGTAAATCTTATGGGCATGTCCACTCCATTTCTACCACCTCACTGTGTGGGACATTATTTGTTCGCGAGGCCAAGACTTTCCAATTTGCCAATAGTACCATAGCTTTCCTTCACTACTACTAACACGTGGAATAAAGCTAACTGCCTCAATTCTCACTGCTGTTTTCATTTCCTTATCCGGCTCTTCCCCCCCTCTCTCCTAAGGAGTTTTTTCCGCACGTACAAATGTAACTGAAACATTGTCTCAATCAGCCGACTTTGTTCAGTGCCAAGAAAAAGTCAAAAGAAATTCGCGTTCGTGCTCGGATTTATAGGGATTTAACACATAACCGAGGCAATCAAAATGAGGCAATCGATTGATGTGATTGTGAGCTTGTTGCTTTTGGCCGATATTTTTGTGTACGCAAAAAAACGACTCAATCACGGCACATCGGCAATAATATGCGTGGTGCATCGTGTCGAAGTCCTTCACAAAGCTCTAGCACAGAGTTGAGTCGGATTTTGGTATAAACTGCTTAGAGGGTAAAACATGGCTATAAGAATTTCGGCACGGTGCCAACACAGGTTTTGATCGATTATGATGGAAACTGGCCTTTGAGTAAGAATATAATATGCATGCGTTTTATGGGTTCAATAAGATTTTAATTCAGGCTTTCTTTCTGTGGACTTTCGCAAATTCTTCTTTTTGGTAGTCGGTTTTGATTACCTCAGGAGTGCTTGGGCTGATCAAGCTGAAATTTTCAGAGGTTATTGGTGTTTTAAAATTTTGATTTTTCAGTTTTTATTTCAAAGGATATTTGGAATTCTTTGGGGATTTTAGTGAGGGCGGTGATTTTAGTGAATTTCTCTATATCTATAGAAAGAAAAAACTTCGAAAAATCAGTACGCTAAATGAAAATTGATGATGTGTTTAGCTTGGCTGAGATCATGTTTTAGAAATATTTAATACTATGTGGGCTCTTCTTGTGTTGTGTGTTGGTTATTTCTGACGCAGTAATCATATTGTATGAAATTTATAGGAAATATTGACAAAGATAAAACTTTTTGTTTACGCATTGCTTATTTAAACCATCAATTTAAGATGCAAGTATTTTTGGACATGTCTATCTTTGATGCAGTGCAGAGCAATTTGTGTGATGCTGCCAGCAAGATAAATCTGCCATTAGCCTCTTTTGTAGCTCCTCGTCCAAATGAAGCAGTAGCAAGCAAAGCAGTTTTCATTGCAAAGTCTTTGCCAAGAGTACCTATAAGCGTCGAAGACATTGTTGCAGCAGGAACAACTGAACAAAAATATTTGGATGGGCCTAACCACGAAGGAACAGCAGATCCGTTCATCGTGGGCTGAAAGGAAGCAAGTATAACCTGGGCTCTTGAAGATAATGTTGAAAACACTATAGGCCGTTGGCACTTCTGTTTCCTATGGAAGGATATTTTTGAAGACTGGCTGTCTGCTCAAGAGTCAGGTACACAGAATGTGTCAAAAATATCTAAAAGCTAATTTATGAGTAGAACAAAAACAATTTGTGAACACACGTTTTTTATAGATTTTTTTATTTTGTGCAATAAAGTTGTGCTTATTTTTGTCAATCGTTGCTTCTATGATCTCTACTTATTCGTTATTTCCTTTAAATAAAGACCTTAAACGGAATCCTGTTCCACACCTACATAATGTTTCAAGTAAAAACTGATTGACACGATTGACTCACATTGATTGACTCATTCAAATGAGTGAGTCGAACTGTGTTAACACCGAATTGATACATATCATATCAACAAAGAATGCCATAAATATAAATTTGTCTACTATATTAATCTCAAGTCTGCTCTCTTCTCTCCACTTATATTTTTCATCCTCCTTTTTCCATGTGTTTTTAGATTTTAGTGCTAATTTTTTGTACGTTTGTATTCCTAAATTAGCTAAAGTTTCCATATGCACATTTATAGATTTAACATTAACATATGTTTAAAACTAAATCCAAGATTTTTTGCAGTTCAAACCATTTCAGAGCATATTATTGCAGTGCATTTTCATTTCAGTTGTATACAGAACTTTAAACATCAATACAAAGCCCATGTCGAAGAACAACTTTCGATACATTTCAAACAATATACAAGTACTCGTAAATAATTTCAAACTCTTCTTCTCCCCTCTCCACAAAAACTTCCATTTACAGCCTGTTTCAAGTATATTCTGTAAAAAAAAAAACTATCCCTTGAGAGGCTTTTATTTTGCAATGTAGTCTGTATCGATTTTTTAGCGCCACAAATCATTCCAATGTCTCTCTCGTGACTGACTATTCGTTAAACTAAAGTTACGATCCATATTCGTACTCATTCTGAAATATCTACACAACTTACTGTAGATATATTTTCCTGAACGTGTAACGGGTACGTACTTAGGTACAGCTCTCACCAGTTCTACGAAATGTATATGAGTGAAAGGACTCAGTAATTTTTTTCCATTTTACATGAAAGATGTTCGTTTGGAGAAGTTAGACGCGAAATATCATCATCAATCAACATGCCATTTCATGCTTGACGAAGGAATATTTAGAAAGTGGTAGACGAATGTTTCAAGTTGCTTTCGAATGTACGCATGAATGTAAAATGGTTTTGGAGAGAAAAGTCAACATCCCAAGGGGAACAAAGAAGAAGTAAATTTTATCTTGGAAAATTCAAGCTCGAAATTCAATATTTTTGGATTACATGAAAATAGTAATATGTATAGATGCTTCAAAGTATTAACTAGTTTTAGATTCGTAATATTGTAGCACATGTGTTCAATTTACCATATGGAACATGTTTTCATACAAAAAATTGTCTAGAAAACTCGTCAGATTATGATTTAAGACTAAGTGATGTTTGAGGTTTCGGTTCCGTTATGTGTTTTATGTGATTTACTTTTCTTATTTAAGATAACGACGTCGAATAATATTAATTAACTATATTAAAAATCTTGCCCTCTGTTTTTACTAATGTTCGAAGAAGAACATTAGTATTAAAATCACTTTGGCCAAAAATTCATATTTCTATATATATATATATATATATCATCAAAAAATTTCAGTGAAAAAATCTCAGGAACGCGCCATCCGATTGAACTGAAATTTTCAGGACACATTGGTGTATATACAGAATAGTGCCAGGTCTCACAAAAATATAATAATCTTTAACCCTTTGGCGCCGGCGGCCATTTTAGTGATATTTTTAATGTACCTATTATTCCGTACACAAATAATTTTTGCAAAAATAAAGTTGACGAAATACATTTTAAACGTGTTTTACATGTGAATCGGACAATGCTTTGGAATTTTTTAACCCCATGTGTGCGCTGGGTGCCTAAAAAGAGAACGGGAAAACTTGAAAATTTTTAAATTGCGATAACTTTTGATAGAGCTATTCAATCATTGCGAAATTTTCAAGACATTTTGATATTAGTTAGTTGTAAAGTTATGTAGCTAGTTATGTAGTTATGTTATGTTAATGAGCGTGCTGGCAACCCTGTAGCTAGGACAAGCACTGAAAGTGAAAACCTCCAAATCATCGTCTCTCTTGAAAAAATGCCGTTTCTTCAAAGAAAAGCCACTCATATGTAAATTTTCTGCTTTATTTACATAGACAAAAAATAAAATTTGATATGGTATAACGGGCACGCCTGGTAACCCTTGCCCAATTTACCTATATTTTTAGCATCAAAAACTTCTGTTCACGGAAACTCACGATCCAATACGCAGAATTAATTGAAATTTGCAGAATGTATTGGTCTTAAATAGGACCAGGTCTGATAGAAGCGATTTTGAATTGTAGGCAACTCTGTGCCAGTGGTGCCAACTTGAAAAATTACAAAGAAAAAAAACTGCTTTTTGCCCTATGAAATGTGAATAAGTTACCAGATTTTCATGAAATTGACACAGTAGCTGAACCTTACTTTAAACTCTGTTTGATAAAATTTGATTGAAAAATTCGATTGGTGCTGCCAGCTATGGTAATTTTTGTGTCTTTGATTTTGAAAATTCGCTCTGGAAAATAAAACTTTTTGCCCTATAACTTCCAGTGCAGTCATGCAATCAATACGAATTTCATACAATTAATGGAATCTATTTTAAGCATTATTCAGGCCAAATTTGGTTGAAAAGCCACGATAGGGTTGCCAGCTATTGATGGTTTTGTGTTTGTTTGCAATATCTTTATTAAGCGGTTTTATCGTAGAATTTTCAATTGGTAATGATGTTGTAGTGAAAATAAACAGCAAATATTAAGCTTTCGATTATTTGAAAAAACTCGCTGCAGGTAACCCTAAATTTCTTTATACTCCTATAACTTCGAATGTAATATAACAACGTGAAGCAGATGTGATATATTCTTGGCTTTGATACTGGCGAAAGGTTGCCAGCACCAGTCGGTTGTGCTACTTTTGTATCAATAAATGCTTACAGTTAGTATTCATACCGGAAACATTTACAATGAAAATAAATAACCGATGTTTCAATTCCCAAAGTTCTGCAAATTGTTCGGATCGCAGCCCCAAACACCAACTTCAGTTACAGTGCTGCAGGCACTGAGCATTTTCTTCATTGATGTTATATGAGATGCTGCTTTCAAAATTTTGTGAAATAAGCAACTGATGACGAATATAATTAACAAGTGTTTTGCTCTCATAAACGTTGAAATTCATGCCAGTGGTAATATCTGAAACCTTCTTGAGACCAAAGTAAAACGTGGCGTTTGAAACAGTTTGGCCGTAATAAGCAGGTCATGTGGTGGAATATGCACTCAAAACCTGCACGATTCTTCTACTGTTCTTCGAACATTAGTGTTTCTAGCGGTTCAGGTGCGCTAGAGTTTTTCTTGTTCATCCGCATTAAAATTTCTAAAAAAAAAATCAAAAAGCGTTAAAAAGTAAAATATTAAAGCAAATCAATATAACATTTTCTAAAAATCATTTGGAAGATGAATAAGAACTGATGATTTTAGTGATTCTTAGTCATTCATAATTTACGGACACTGACTGTCACACCTAAAACAAACCAAAAAAATTGTTGTCATGAGCCTATTAGTTCTCTGCCTCCACTGTCAAAGTATATATTGAAGCTATTATTAAAAATGAGATTCAACATCAAACGAAAAATCGTAAATCGAATCAAATATTCAACAGTTCTGATCGACTATTAGTCAGTCCTACACAAAAGCCTGTACTATTTTCCAGGCCCCATCAAATAAATTTTCTTAATTTAGTCATTTTCCTGAAAATTCGAATTGAATCAACCAACTAAAAAAGTCCATAAAAATTCAAACTGTTAAATCAACAAATTAAAGCCTCACTGAAAAGAACATACCAGGCAGATTTATAGCTTAGTGTAGTGTGCACTATGTGTACCACCACCAATCCCTGATTATGAGATGACGTTGCGGAGGCGACACCCTGGACTCCCTAATGTGACATCCAGTCCGATATACCCTTCGAGTGACTAAATATAGCTTCAACACATGTTGAAAATAAATCAAAGGGACTGGGCTCTCAGTCTAAATTAGAAACTGCCGGCAACGACTGATCACAACAACAACAACAAAAATGACGACAACGATGATGATGATGGGTATTGAACTTTATATCATGTTCCGTTCGAATTCCTCTACAATAGCGAGCTAGCGAGAATGCTGAGATTGAAACAGAAACGACGGGTTTTTCATACATTTCTATAGATTAAATGAACACCCTATTGTGCTATTCTCGGAGCAGAGTTCGATTCGAATGTGCGACAAGGAAACAAGGAGAGGGTGGATTCTAGAAACCAAACTAAAATGTCTGGAATTTGGATTATGTGCTGATGTTTATTCCAATGATGGCTGGTATTTTCATTTTAATGCTAAAGCGTTTTTGGTGATTTTATTTTTAAGGAAAAGTGTTGGAATCGTTGAAATGTAGACTATCCTGGTTCTTTTGGACTTTACCAAGCCAAGCATGTGATTCACCATTAAAATTTTTTGGTGCGAATCATTCTTTTCGAGGTGTGGATGTGTTGATTTTAGTAATCTTACTACCGAATCCTCTATGCTTACTCTGATGATAGTACACAGGATTCTTCAGAAATAGCTCCTGCTTTCCGATGTGAAAAGGATGTGAATAGGTAGGCACAGTATTATCCCGATTCGAATGAAAATTGCATAACATAAATGTTACTTATGAATGTCAGTGAAGTTATACGAGAGAAACGTGACATGAAAGACAATCATGTTCCAAATAATCCACAAGGAATTGAAATTCTCTTTCACAGCAACGATTTAATGAAATTCACTAAAGCTGCTTATTGTATGGAGATGGCCAAAGCCAGTGAAAATAGTTGTCATAGAAATTACTTTAAACATCCAATTAATTGCTAATTCTTGCTAATTGCTGTAAACATTGAGCGGCCACCGCTTAACTTTGAGTATACATTATTTCAAAATGATAGAAAGTTCTTTAACGATATTAAATTGATTTTGGGCTCTCGAAAAATCCCTCTAGAGAAACAGTCTTCGGACTTATGTACGTTCGTTATAATCATTGAGTTTGCGAAAGTATGTTTTAAACTTTCAATAATTTTTCGAAGTAAACGTTTTTTCACCGAAATCATAACTTTACCAAAAAATCACAGCATAACTATCGAAAAAGTCATTATAAGCTAAATTATAAGATAGTAGTAATGTTAATTAGTAGTAATGATATTCCAGCATGATTGGTCTATACTTATACTTTCTTCATTTAAAAACTAATCATTTTCTACACCAAAAATTGATTTTTTTTTAGAATCTAAAATATTTTTCAAAAAATATAAATTTATCTCCTTTGAAGAAAAAAGTGTACTGAAGAGAAGCTCAAAATACAATAAAGTAAAAATACAATGCTCTTAAGGGGGGAAATACATGTAAAATCGAAAAAAAAATTACTAATTTCAGATTGATTTGAAATATATATATTGTTCATTCAGAAAATGTTTAATATTAAATCCTTAAAGTACATGTCTCACAGTAAATGAAAATGTTTTTTTAATAATTTTTCAACACAAAATGGCGGCGATGCGAGCGAATGAAAAAAAAACACATCAAAAACTGCCTCGTACAACTTAACGCCTTTTCCGCGGAACTTGCAACATTCAGAGAAAAAAAATATGCTAATGAGATATATAATTCATAGGTGAACCAATAAAATTTATAAAAAAACATTAAATTTTTACATTAATTTTAGATTAAACATAAAAATCGATTATTTTTCAAAAAAATCACGCTTTAAACATTAGTAAACAAATTATTTTTCTGAAATAACAATAACATTTAAGTTCAACGAGGAGATAATACTCTTTTGTAGATGTGGTATAAATTTGAGCCGGATTGGTTCAATATTTTTTGAGATATTTTGTACGGCAGTTAAAAAAGTAATACTTTGAGAAAAACGCGTTTAAAGTTTTAAACAAGGCTGTGGAGTCGGAGTCGGAGTCAGGAGTCGGAGTCGAGGAGTCGAACAATTTTTAATGGAGTCGGAGTCGGAGTCGAAGCTTATTTTCATCAGCCGACTCCGACTCCGAAATTCATCACCAAGCCTAAAAACTTGTGGACAATTTTTCAATTTTTGACTGGATTGGGAAAAAGCTAAAAACTTCTAGAGTTGCTATATCAAACATATAATGACGAAAGAATTTCAGGCAGATGACCTTACAGCTGGTTTTTTTACAAAAATGGAAAATTCTTATCTTTCGCCTTTCAAAAATGAATGGAAACATGGTCGATGCATTAAAAAATTCACTTCTTCGTAGAGAAAGTTGTCTCTTAAGGCTGGTACTGAGTTCGAGTTCACGTGAAATTTTCACATTTCCCCATTATCTGACCATTCTTTCGAGCGAAAATTTTGACAACAGAGAAAAGCAGAGACACTGCTCATTTTTGACGGATAAAATGTCAAGAATTTCAATTTTCGATCGATTTTCTTATTGGAAAGACATTTGCACTGCTCCATTTTCAAATTGAAACGCCAAATGTCACTTTTTCGCTCGAAAGAATGAACTGCACAAACTAAATTGGCGTGAAATGATTGACAACATGTTTTAGTGCCATCTATGTTTTCGAAGCGAAAGCAACTTCAAAGCAACTTTTCATGCTAAGAACACAGTACCAAACTTGCTTATTTTCAAGCTAAATTTTCGCCGAAACCAATTTCACGTGAAATTTTGTATGAAAATTTCACGTGAAATCGAACTCAGTACTATGCTTTAGATGATGAAGTCCTTTTAGCTGCTATATATGTAGACCCGGGTTATCCTGATAGAAAACCAGCAAGCGCGTGCAAAAATTGCGTTATGTGAATTAACTATTCGTATGAAAGGATTGCATACGGAAAGTGAAGCCATGGCTAGACCACAGCAGGGAGCCATTCAGTCGTCATCACTTCTCCCAAGTACTGAAGTTGATGATGAAGATGAATTCGAAAAATATCTTGACGAGCAAGAATGAGCTAAGCGGCAGCGCTTAAGCTTGGAAAAAAGTAACGAAGGAGGAAGTTAATTGCAACTGGAAGCCTTGAAATTAGATTTTTATAGGGCACTGAATAATGTTGAGAAGTTTGACCGAAGTTCAGCTTTGGAAGTAGAAAATGCCATAACGAAGTATCCCGAAATCGTCATAACGAAGTATCCCGAAATATCTGTGGAACGCTTGTTTTCTGCCCTTAGAATAATTAAATCTGATTTAAGAGGAGCGAAGATGTCAGATCTGATTGTAGCAATATTATTTTTAAGAACTAACTCGAATTAAGTGTTTTCTGTGTTTTTATATTAGTGTGTGAAATGCAATAGAAATATTTTCTATTCATATTTTCATATAGCGTAGCGTTTTAATTTAATGTTACTAAAGGAAACAAACTAGTAGGAAAATATGGTCTAATTGTAAGACAAAAAACGATTTTAATCTTCTGGCTTTAACTATTTAATAGAGCTACGAATGTTTGGAGTAGAAGTACGGAGTCGGAGTCGTTACTCGGGAGTCGGAGTCGGAGTCGCAAATGTTAGAAGGCTTATCATTGGAGTCGGAGTCGGAGTCGCAAGTTTTTCTTCCCGACTCCGCAGCCCTGGAGCTCCACCGACCTGGGGAACGCCACGCTGCCTATAACTGACTATAACTCGAGAACTAATACGAATATTGCTTCAAAACTTTTTTTTGGTATATTTTAAGAGCATTTCAAATATTTTGATGTAATAAAAAAATCGATTTTTTTTTTTGCAGTTACATGTATTTTCCCCCTTAAGTCTTAATAAGTTGGATATACACTATCGCTCAAAAGTATTACCCACCCAATAAATTTACTATTTCAAACGATTGGAAGTTAGAAAAGCAAGTTCTTATGAATAGTATTTAAAGTATATTTGGAGTACATATTGTTTATAAAAAAGTTTCTAAGTGATAAAATCATTATTAAATCTTCGTCTCATAAATGTATCCACTCTTATTCGTAATAACCGCTTCACAAAGTTTTGGGATCCTACGAAATTATTTCGTCAATGTCTCTGATGAGATTTTGCCAGGGGCCTTTCGATTCTTCATTTTAATAACTGCACTACGAAGTTCCATTAGAGTGAACAATGGAATATCTTCCTGACTGACCATGAGAGCGTTTTATGCTTTAGTTCCATGCGTTAGGAACAGTGAGCTCACGATGTGCTTCAGCGTATCCACCTGCATTGGTCAGATGGGTCCAGCGTATTCAGGACCCATCTGACCAAGCCTGCCAGAAACTAGTTTGTCGCCCTACCCCCATGGAACCCAATTCACTTCATCGCAAAGCGCTTGCCTCATTTGTTTTTTCCTCACCTTGATTGACTTAACCACGTTTTTGTTCGCCCTTTTGTGTTCTGCGGCAGTTTGGGATGCTTTGTTCTACCGATAAATCGCTGAGCGCTGCGACTGCACGCTAGAGCTCTTCACCTCAGTCCACCAATAAGCCTGTTGCTTCCTAGGAGGTTGCCTCCGGCACGGCATCGAGACGTCGTACGCTCGCTTGATTTCCTGCATGGCGAAGTTTAGCAGCGTGTCGATCCTTGCTTAATCTGTCACTAATCCTACCCGACCTGCGCTGTCCTCGCTAAGAAAGCGACGGTAGAGCGACTCTAATAGCTTTCTCCTATCTAACTTGGAAACATTCCAGTCATATATTTCGCAAGCTTTGGCTTTCCTCTGATAGCCAGGAGGTGATGTAAATATGATCACTTCCAGAGTACGCTTCCATCACCCTCTAGTCCCTCGCAAGCGTTAACAATGTTTCCGGACAAGAGTTATATCAGGTATAGCCTCGCCGACCGAACATGGAAGATAAACAATGTTACCGGAAAATAAACTTTTACAGTATAAGGCTATTTTTTTAACCTGTACTCCTGTACGAAGCAGCGGAATGATACACCTGTTCTAAAACGCACATGGAGTAACTACAATAAAAGTAGACTAATTTTATAAATGATGCTAAAGATACCTGTTACGTTTCCACGTCTGCTCGTCACCGAATTTCAGAAATCGTTCGATAAACATCAAAATTGAATCCTCCAAAGAAACATTTGAAATTTCTTGCGGGTTGGCTCAACACTTTCTGGTATCTAATTTATTGTAAAAGTTCAACTCTTCTTTAACCATGTTTTTGGAATCACAATCAATTTTATTTATATATTTTAAATTACAATTGACGCTCAGATTACTTCTAGTGAAGTTAGGCTAAATTTTATATTTTTAAAAATGTACATAAAAGATTTTCCCCAGTTTTCTCTTACTTGAGAAATAAACTTTGAAATTGTTACTCATATAGAAATTTTGTTAAATCAAGGAATAAGGGTTTTGTGTAAATTTATTTGAAATAATAATGAACAATATTAACATAGCAGTTGAATAAAATACATACACAGATATTAATAATCTTGCTTCTAATAACTATCATTTTTTGTCCTTTTATTGCAGGTAAGTGCTGTTCTATTTGTGCTCAATGAAAATTGACATATCGTAAGTATGTAATTTAGTATGTAATTAAGTATGTAATAAAATATTTAGGTTATTACATTCAACAATCACTCAACGAGTTTATATATATTAAATAAGAGTTTTAAAAGCAATTGAACCAGATTCCGAGTAGAAAAAATTATAGAGGTGATGGCGACGATTTTCGCGCTCTTTCAGTCACATTTCTAAAAATATTTTACGATTAAGATAAGAATCATTTGTCTCAAAAGAAACAAAAATATTGCAAATGACGAAGACTTTAATTCTAAGAAATTTTACTTCTCAACTGAACTTAATTGTTTACCTGAAAATCACAGTCCTCCATAACAAACGGTGCTGAAAGGTATCAAACTCCCAATTGAAGTGGGTAATAAATAATCTCCAATCGTCCAAATCTCTGGATGCTGATGGTGTTCTTTCTGCCTATAGAGGCTGCGATACCATGGCTGAAGGAGATACATAATCCGTGCTTACGCTTCTCATTTGTTCCCATCAGCTGGCGGGAAACAAGTTTTGGATTTATTCCTAAAGCAGGGATAGTTTTAGACGCCAAACTTAAGGATTATCGTCTAACATATCTTAGCTATGTTTTGTTAAAGATTCTGAAGAGAATCATTGGCTACCATACCAAAAAGTCAATTGATCCTTCGTTAATGTTGCAGTTTCAGCATGCCTACACCAAACGCAAGTCTGCTCTCCATGCTCTCACTGAGCAAATTGAAAAATCTGTCGTTCTTTAAGGAGTATACGCTTGCCGCTTTGAAGGAAAATTGAAAGGGCTTTTGACTACATCAGGTCTGATACGATTTTGAAGGCACTCGTTGGACTGAATGTTGATATATAAATATAAATAAATTTTCATATTCTTTATTTAATAAATTTTCAACAAACATATTTAACAGAATAATTTTCATAAAATTTTCATAATGGTTTTTTAAAGAATAGTGAAGAAATATATTTTGCGAATTTAATTAGTTTGATATTTGTATCGAAAATTCTCGTTTCTCAGAATCGGCGAAGCACTATCCAAAGAAAAACCAGTTATTAACAATTGCACTCAAGAATGAATTAAATTCACTCAATGCAATGTAAGTGCTCCAATATCACCTTTCAGACGTACACAGTCTACTTAAAACCTTTTGCATTAAAAATAATTCAATTAATTTGATTTACCATCAATTTAAAATCGATCGTAGATTCATCGAGACCGTTCCAAAAGCGATCTTACAATGTGCATTCAAACGCATCAGCCCCTTGAATATGTCTCTCTTGCATCTACTGTCAGAGCACAATTTGATACTTTCCAGCTATTATGGGCCATTTACATTGGCGTCCATGCGTCCACGCGTCCATGCGATCTAGCGTGTCTTGCTTACACGACTCAATTTGATTTTGTTTATATAGGCGGGTCTAAAGCGAAGGAGGTGGAGTATGCTGATTCATGTACAATACATTTTAAAATGATTTCTTTCGCTCAGTGGCATGTGTGGATGATTCGTTGGTGATCATTTAAATATATGTTTTGTGGATGATTATTTTCTTATATAATGATGTGGATAATATATATTTTGCATCCTAATGTGCATGACTATTACGAAAACAAATTGAATGCATCTGAATATCTAGACACAAACATATATATGTAGGTCGATAAATACATACAACTTTCTGTTACCAATATATTTGTACGGAGCAAAAAAATATCATCATAAGCGTGTAAAATCCATCCACTTATCGCCTTAGCCCCGCCTTCAAAAAACTGGATTTGAGTTGACTTGACTCGTGTAATCTAAAAACGCTTGGACGCGCGGACGCATGGACGCTTGTCTAAATGGCCCATTACTAATGAGTTCTCGTAGCATTACGTTTCCTTTCGAGCCAGCTATCTTCTACTACTCTTTGAAACGACACCGGTTCCTCTTCTTTAATGACGTTCCGGTGTCTCGATACGAAGAAAGTCTATCATGAAATTACTCGTGCATGTAGGTATATGGAGCTTGAAAACATGGAAGTTGTTACAGACGACCGGCGACGGCTAGCAAATTTATTGTTTGAAGCGTTTTTGGATTATATATTGCTCTCATTTTAAGAAAAAAGTAGTCAGGATGGACTATTACGATGATAAAATGTGCACATTTTTCCTCTTCACTTTTCGCTTTGTCCCGT
The DNA here is from genome assembly GCA_963978885.1 of Nemotelus pantherinus. NCBI lineage: Eukaryota > Metazoa > Arthropoda > Insecta > Diptera > Stratiomyidae > Nemotelus > Nemotelus pantherinus. Next base: position 191,553,997 of record OZ022263.1, on the reverse strand, counting down.
TCCATGGTTGATTTTTTTTTTAGGATGGAGCTTCGAACGTGAATTGAAAGAAAAGAAATTCGATTGAACGTCATTGAATTAATTGTCCAAAATATTTTATTCATTTAATATAACAGTTTATTAGTAGTAATTGATATTGTTCCCTGACTTACGAGGGTTGATCCAAAAGGAATGATAATCAATATAAACCAAGGTGATTAAACTTAAAAAAAAATATTTATTTTTCCACATAGTCTCTTTAACAAGTTAATACATTTAGTCCATCTTTTTCCAAACCCAAGATACCCTTAGAAAAAAAAATTTGTTCTTAAAGCTTCCAAAACGCCCCAACAGCGGCCATCATTTCGCTGTCATCTTGAAATTTCTTGCCCCGAAAATGTTCCTTGAACCGAGGAAAGAGGCAGAAGTCACTGGGAGCTAGATCTGGCGAATATGGTGGATGTTCAACCAGCTCGAATCCTGTTTCTTGAATTGCAGGCATAGCTACTACGGCCTGTAAACCTGTACGTTGTCTTGATGAAACAGCACGCCGGCTCGCAGTTTGTCGCGTCTCTTTTCCTCAATAGCTTTTTATTTGGTCTGCATAGTAAGAGCCTGATATAGCGGATTTCTTTCAAATATTTCACCATAATAATTCCTTAAGCATCCCAAAAAACTGGTGCCATAACCTTCCCTGCCGAACTCGACACCTTGAATTTCTTCGGCGTCGGTGTAAAAGGTAAGCCATCGTCATTGATTGCAGTTAGGTTTCTGGATGAAAATGGTGGATCTATGTCTCGTCCATAGTTATGAAACGTGACAAAAACTTCTCCAGATCTGTCTGGAACTTTTCGAGATTCACCCTCGAAATGTCGACTCGTTTCTCTTTTTGCTCGTCGGCTAACATTCTCAACGCGCAGAGACCTTCTTCAGATAGAATTCGTTGGCAACGATTCTTTAAACACTGCCATACGAGATCACTGTGACCTCAGCTATATGCCTGCTTTGATCTGCCAATTCGACATCTTCGACTTTTTTCAAGTTGTCTTCAGTGAGGAACGTGGATGGACGTCCTTCGCGATGTCCATCTTCAGTTGATGTTCTTCCCAGCTTAAACTCCTTGGCCCAGCATGCAACGGTAGAATATGGAAAAACAGAGTCCTCTAGTGTTTCCACCAAGTAGCTGTCTATGTCTTTGATAGACATTTTTTTCAAACACAGGTATTTAATGACAACTCTAATTTCGTTTGCCTCCATGATTCGCATTCAAATCAATGTACCGAACTCTCTGGAATCGTGGCCTATTTATGTGCTTTGTGCTGACTTAGTGTGTATTTGAGGTAGTACAATTTTTTTTTTTTAGTTCTATGCGAACTGGAAACAGCCGATTATCACTACTTTTGGATCAACCGTCGTATAGTAGATATGCGAATAAAAATCACGAAAAAAAAGAAAGTAGAAAACTATAATCTATTAATAATGCAGAAATGATATTGGTTGTGTATTTTGAATTGAAGCAGATAGAAACTCAATGTTTAACTGTCTGTAAATTTTACTTCTTTATCAAGATAACAAATTTAATAAAGCGTCCGGTTATCGCGGCGGTTGGATCGAGACTCAGTATTTCTCTGTGTGCGTGAGAGCTCATTCACATCTTAAACTATAGCACCGCCATCTCGCGGCTTCATGATCAATGTTAATACTCTTTTTACACTTTTTAAGTGTTTTTGAATCAATATCAATGCACTTTTCCAATATTCATACACCAAATTCAATTATCTTGACGATTTTTTATAGTTGTCTAAAATAATTAATTTAGATTCAAAACAACTCCTGCCCGCAGTTCTCCTTGAAATAGTTCTCTTCTCCGTTACTTTTCAGCTTGTCATTGCAAAAGACAATTCCTTTGCATATTCTTCATATGCTTCATATCCTTCAATACTTACACCAAATATGCATAATCGAGAGCTCATCTAAAATATTAAAAAACAATCAGATACAATAGACATTACTTACCTGAGTTAGACTATGCTTCAAATAGTTCTGAACTCAAGTATTTAAATCTAGTACCAATTCAAGAAGTAAAAAAAAAACTAATAAAAGTAAATTCAGTATAATTCGTGTACATTATTCCTTTTGCAAAACTCTTCTATTGCAGAGTAAAATTGTAAAATTGTATTTTATAGTAATTCAACTAAAAACCCAGAAACTTCTTTATCAATGATTTCATTTTTGAGCCAAAATTAATGTTCCAGTACTCTATACTGTGTTACTTTCCGCCATCAGATACATTGCGTATTTGCTTATTAATTCCAGAATATATTTCCCACCAAAATATAGTTTTTAGTGTTTCCTTAGTCAAACTGTGGTGAATCATTGCATTGGTTTCATTGAAATCTAAAATTACCACAGATAGCGAGTTAATTTTATCGTTTCACCCGAATTTCTCCATGAAATATTCCCAAGTGTGAAGCTACTTTGTGAATTTACGTCATTTATTGTTGTTTAGATATAGCATAAATAGCCCCCCGTCCAGGTATGTAGCTAATAGCTTGGATCGTTTTCGAAATAGTACCGAATTTGCTTAGCAGTGCTCATGGGATCTATCTATGTCGATGGTTGTTGCATAATTTATCATGTCATATCTTCATACAGAGTTGAAAATAGACGAAATCCATCGAAAAGTTTACACGTTTGGTGGTTGATTTGCTGATTTTTCCATAAGATAAAAAGGTTTATTGTTGAATTAATGGTCGTATCTTCCTGTTTTCGAATTGATTTTAGAGAGGAAGTATTGAAGGGATTAGTTATCTTCACTCTGAATAGTTTTTTTTTGTTGTATCTGTTTTTTTTTGTACCATGTATGTTTGTGTATAAATTTCTTTTTTCATTTATTTAAAGTTACTTTCCAAATTTTACTTATTTAACATTTTAACAGGCTCGAACATAATCACAAAAACAGAATGAGTTTGAAAAAAGAGAGCTGCCAATAAATCATAAAATTTTAAATTTATGTACTTCAAAATCAAAAAAGATGAATTAAGATAACAAAAGTATAATATAATTAAAATAAACATGAAATATGCAATATTGACTCCACAGAAGAAGAAATTAAAAATAATAATGTATAGAAGCTTAATGACAAATCAAAAATCATATGAAATTTCAAGAATTAAGGCTTTCATTTGCGGTCTAAATCGAAAGAAGGTTAATGTTGAAGGACCAAGCACTAGTTCATTGTCTTCTGGTTTTCAAAAAAATTCTGTTCTTGGACACTATATCGAAAACACTGATAATAATCCATCTCATTTACGTAATTAAAGCTTAGAACCAAGGTCATATAGCATAAGACAGTGTTGAATTAATGGTCGTATCTTCCTGTTTTCGAATTGATTTTAGAGAGAAAGTATTGAAGGGATTAGTTATCTTCGCTCTGAATAGTTTTTTTTGTTAAAAGAGAGCTGCCAATAAATCATAAAATTTTAAATTTATGTACTTCAAAATCAAAAAAGATGAATTAAGATAACAAAAGTATAATATAATTAAAATAAACATGAAATATGCAATATTGACTCCACAGAAGACGAAATTAAAAATAATAATGTTAATAATCTAGCCTGCAAAGTAGGCAGCTATGTCAGGGCACTCGTCGGGACTTTAAGCAGGGAATTTGAAGTAAGGGCGAACGATCACTATACTCACAATCAATTAAATAATAATGAGCGTGTAAATCTACGGTGAACGCACTTAAATGATACTAACTCGTTTAGGTGGGGAGACCAGATTTGACAACAGTATTCAATGTTGCTAGGCACATGTGGAAAAAACAGATAGAAGGAAGTTTTGACGTTATTAAAACGAGAGGAAGACCTGCACAAATGATAGGCATTGACAGTTATGCAAGAAATTTATTTATCAAATTTAAGCTATGAGTCAAGAAGCACACCAAGGTCCTTAAAATTCTGGCTAAGAAACAGGAAAATATTAGACACGACATTTCACAAGAATGATACATTTTATGACATTTAGATACATTCGGAGTAAGAAAGTTCATTGAGCACCACTCACCGAAAGCACAAATATCATTCTAGAACCGGTTATAATGATCAAGTGATTCATTTCCTCTGAACATCTTTAGGTCATCAGCAAATAGAAGACACGGATAATATATAAAGGAAGGAAAATCATTGGTAAATAACAAGATTAACAAGGGACCTCGTATCGACCCTTGAGGAACACTTCTATACCCGACTTTTTTTTATAGAATTGATTATTTTATGGTCGATTATTTCATATCCCATGTTTGTGTTGAAAGAAAGGTAGGCCTTGCTGCTGCCTCAACCAGGCAGACCCCGAAGAAGGTAGACAAGGGCTCATAGTGTTACCGCACCTAGTATAACACATAACGCACAGTCCTTACTGCGTTGAGAACCACCCCGAATCCTTGATGAACTGAATAATCCTGTTCAGGCCCACCGACGCTACATGGCTTAGATTTAATTAGGCTTCTTCTAGCAAGGGCTAGGCATTCGCAGAAGAAATGAAGAACTGCTTCCTCTTCCTCTTTGTATCTCTTTGTACCTCTTTGTATCTCTGGCAAGAGTCATTATAAGGGACGGGCAATCGCGCTGCAGGTCTCCCGAATAAACACTGTCCAGTTAAAACAGCCACTATCACGCGGAGAAGCCCGCTTGCCAATTCGAGTAGGTCGGGCAAAAACAAATTTTCTTCTCTCCATATTTTCGAATGTACAGGAAGGTTCTTCCCCCCAAGACTTAAAGTGCTGGACACACAGAACGCGATCGGGCGTCATGGACCTCACGGGCAGTGATACACAGTCGTTCAGTCATTTTCATTCAGTCACATAAGGCGACAACGTTAACTATGCAACGATAGCCTATTTGTATCACTTACACGAATTTTCATACAAGAATACTTTTTCTATCAGGCGCTCAGTTTTCTCACATATTCGACTACGATGACGTCAAACGAAAAAAAATCATGAGTTTATTAATTAACCTAGTGCCTGATCAAAGCTTCTTTTTTGAGAAGAAATAAAATGCCAAATTACTCGCACAATTTTAATGAAAAAATAGCTAGTCTATTGCTTATAAAAAAATATAAATTTTACTAGAAAAATGCCTTCAATGAAGAACTATTTTTTTGTGTTTCAATTAGCTATATAAATTTGATTCGAATTCTTTGAGTTGATTTGGAATTACTGTGGTCACCAAATTAAAGAAATACTAATTATTGAATGACTTACAATTAGTCATCTATTCTTGGGCCATATAATAGTTTTTTTTCCCAATTTGGAAGCATCAAAACATAGATTTGCTGTTTTCTACGTTGCATTCCGCTTTCACTAGTATTCTCATTAGCGCGTTTGTCTGCTAGCTTTATACGCTCAAAATCAGTTTTAATCAGAGAGCCCTTCAGTATTTGTTTAGATATTTTGAAAACTGTTCATTTGATATATTTGAAAATTTTAGTTATGTTCAAGTTATCATGCTTCAAAAAAATGCAATATACAAAAAAATAATTTTTGGAATTTGAAATTTTTTTTAACTTTTTGAGTTTGAAATTTTTTAAAATGAAATTTGGAATTCATGACTACCCTTTGCTCCTTAACAGCCTCCTTTAAAATTTTTTGTCTCATAGTCAGTTTAAGGGGTTAGGTACACTTGGGACGTCAAAAAAAAGTTCTTTTTTTGGATTTTTTTTTAGACACACACTAAAATAATTAATAACAAATGTTTTTTTTTTACTTGAAAGAAATATATTTGTAGAAGCTATTGTAATTTTTTTTTAAGACAAAAGGTTGAAAATTAGTCGAAATAGAGTAAATTTTCGAGGGGTCAAAAAAAATTGTTTTGCCGTGATCACTGTAGCTTGTCACTGGATCATCCGAAATAAAAAAATATTAGTTCATTATATAGTGCTCCGGATGAACGAAGGACATTGGCAGATTTTGATTTTTCGAAAAATGGTGGTTGTTGAAATTCAAAATTGTATTTTCGACCAAAATTTCACTCACATTTTCGGCTATTGAAAAAAAATATCGCCCAATCGAAAAATCCTTCGTTCATCCGGAGGATAATTACATATCAAATAAAAATTTCATGCTCATCGATAAAGCCGTTTTCAAGTTACAGTGATCACCGACTTCGAAAACATAGTTTCGAGAAAAATGCTTTTAAAGCACGCAAAAAACGCTTTATGCATTAGAGACGACTTCATTCAAAGTTATTTATCTCCATTAAGAATTGTCCGATTCGTCTGAAATTTGTAGAGAATGCTTAAACTCTAGGACACCTTCGGCAAAGCGTCCTAGGTTTTGCAAGTTTGCCCGCTGTCCTATGTCCTGGCACTTAAATTGACTGAAAGGAACTAAGATGAATCGGCCTATAATCTCGTTCTCTCTATCTTAAACTTCCTCTTTAAAAGTTCAAATCAAATTTATTTTTCATGGCATTTTTTTATGGCATGCCATCCTACTAACCCTTAAATAAGTTCGGTTTACGTCATACTTAAATGACAATATCGTTGAACAGACGTAACATACTTGCCATAGTTCTCCTTGTATCCTTCAAACAAACTGAATGCTCTACATCAACTCTTGTGAATGTCATAGCCTCCAGGCACAATGGACCACCCACCGTCCTGTTCTACCTTGTCTACAAGATATTCTCTTCCTCTGCAGCCGCCTCTAGCACATCACAATCTGAACGCAATAGCATCTATCGAGAATTTTTCCTTACACACAAATCAACGATGATGTCAACAGCATAAAATCCAAATGTCCTACATATTCTTCCAAGGAACGTGCAAACGGGAAAAAAAGAGAAAATTAGATTTAATTAAGCCATCATATTGTCGATAACATATTTGCCTTTACATGATAAATTGACGAAATGCCGCGTTTGACGGTAGATCGGAATATTGTAAAAATTTTCAAAATCAAATATTCTTTCGGTGCGCTCTTGTATTATTTGAAATCATCTCTGATGTCGATACGCGTGTACGTATATAAAAGAATTCGAAAAATATTTAATTTAACTTCGTTCCAAAAAAAAATCAGTACTTGTAGGGTAAAAAGCACGTCCGGGTCGAAAAATGATTTTATATCGGAATTTCATCATAACTTAACGAAAAAACTGCAAATGAACTGAAGCACTTCCGTCATATTTCGGAATGTTTTCCGGCTTTTTCATGGAAAAATGAAAATAGTAGAAATTTTTAGGGAGAATGAGCGAAGCGCAGAGAGAGAGAGAGAGAGAGAGAGAGAGAGAGAGAGAGAGAGAAAAAACCCATAGACCGGGAAGTTTAAGTTCCGTTAGTAAAACGGACAGGAGTCGTAAATATTCGTCATAATGTGCACTCGTAAAGGCTTTCAACATCAGATTGCTAGGGTATTTTAACCCTTTGTTGGTTCGTGAGAATGTTTTTATGCAGACTGTAAAGAAGTCATTCGACTAGGAAAATAGTGCGGAAAGTTTGCCTTGCAAATATTGAGTGGAAAAGTAAATAGGTGTATGGAGAAGGGAATTTACTGCAGTAATATTTTATGTTGATTATTGCAATAGTTTACATGGATAGTAAAGGAAGTTTTAAATAAGGTCATAACTCAGTTTGCGTGATACTTTATAGCCAGTTGGTTTATGGAGAGTAGATTGTACTTGTAGGTAATAGTTTGAGTTAAATAGATTTATTTATGAAATTGAGGTTGGTTCAAGACAAGAAAATTATAACAAGCTTAATGGGTTTCACGTAATCAATGATGGAAAAATCATTTTTTTTTTGTAATTAATAAAGGAAAAATCAAAAAACGAAATAAATATATCAGTAGTTCTATAAACTTCCACGAAAGTTGAGTTTAGTTGTAAGTAAATTTGGTTGTAATTGTTTTATTTTACATTTTATTGAAGTTTCTTTCCTATGATACATTAGATGCAAGGAGTGAAATAAGTTTTGAAATTTAGTTAAAGTTTTGTGCATTATAGTTTTTCTTGAAAAAAATGCTTCAAACAATTAATTATTTTTTCATTTATTTATAACTTGGAACTGATTCAATTTTTTCAAAAACATTTTTTGAATTTTTTTATTATTTTTTTTTATTTTTTTTTAGTTTTTTATAAACTATTTCATTAGTAGATAATTCTACAAACAAATAGTTTTCACAAATATGTGAAAGTCTATTATTTGTGAGTTGTAGCCGAAGTAGGTTTTGCGAATTATTTGTAATATAGCAAAAAAAAAATTCCGTCGTGGAATCCACAAGCATTATCTTCTATTTAAAATAGATTACGAGAATTGCATTTTATGTTTCGGGAATGGAGAACATGACCAAATAGAAAATAACTTATATAATAACTTAAAAAATAAAAGAAGTGAATGGGTGGCAAATCAAGGATAGAGGACCTGGATTAAATTCGTTGGTGAGCCGCAGATTTGCTTAAAACTCGTTGCACCAACGATATACACTAGTTTTGGATAGTGTTTCTTCGCCAAAAGTCCAATTAAGTTCATCAATGCACAGTTGTTGAAATAAATCCACGATAAACGTTCTTGAAATTAGTGGCACGAAAATATATGCGATTTAGTCCAATTTATTGGCTGAGATGAATTTTTGACTCATTGCAAAAATCAGCAATAACTCTTGTACGTCAAAACACTCTGAGTGCGTTTGATGTCAATTTTGTGGTTGCAACACTAGGGTCCGTCACTATCGAAATATAAAAAATAGGTTCAGCTAGAGACTTGAAACTCGGCATGAAGAGTCTTCAAAAACAAAAACAACAAATGTTTTGGCGTTTCTAGAAACTCTGCCTCAAATGGGCGGTAAAGAGGCGCGATACTTTCAACTCTCAGTCTCCATATATTAAGCACGGTTGCAACTAAAAACTTGAAATATATGGATCCTATTTAACAATTACGAAAGTATGGAAACTCAGCGTCAAACGAACGAAAAGAGGGCATGACAAATTCACGCTTAATATCCATATCTTGCTATAATGGTGCGACTAAAATTCAACAGCTCAAAAATAAAGAAACGCATTTCTAGCTTATGTAGCAATTTCACCCCCAAAAAGACATAGCTGATTTAGTAAAAAAAAAAACATGTTTCGGAAATAGTTAAAGTTATGAGGCTCAATTTTCGATTTATGAATTTTTTTTCACCGGGAAAAGTGGCTTACAGCTCCAAGCTGCTGCGCGAAATTTAATATGCAGTTTTTTCTCTAAATATAATGACGCAAAATTTTTAGATTTTTTGAAAATTTAATTGGAAGACTGAAAAGGGGTGAATAAGGCAGTGAATAGCCCAGCCCGTTGATAAAAATTTAAAAACGTATTTCTTAAGAACGGGATAACTAACAGCTTCGAACTCAAAGTATAATCAGCTCTGGAAATACGCAATAATTCTTCTCGGAAATATTTTGTCTCAAGGGAGAGGTGACTCAGAGGTCACGAATTAAGGCAATGTGGATACACATATAGATGCTCAAGTAACAGGGCTTGAGCCTGTCGATTGAAACATTGACGAATTTGTTTCTAATGTCGAGAGTTTAATAGTTCGTATGTCTAGCTATGACTTTCAAAAGACCGTCACAAGGTAGTAAAAGTGGTGGACGAACACAATTGACGAAGGCGAAGACGTGTCAGCAAGAGTCGATTTGCTTGAAAATTAATATCTTCGGCGTCGTGTGGTGTTTCGCGTCAGCCGGTCGGAGTTTTGCCAATGTTGCCGAAAGTTCGAAGGCAAAGTCGGTTTGGCTAATCAGCTGAGATGCAATAGACGCGGGGTTTTCCGCGTAAAACAGCTGTGCTCGTGACGCTATGAGTTCTTCTCAGATTTGAGTGTGCGATGCTATTTTTCTAAGAAACCGTTGTCCTGTGGGTGGTATGCTGTGGTCCGATTACGTTCGAAACCCAAGAACCGGTTAAGCTCAGCGTAGACCGATGACCAATATTGTTTACCCTGATCGGCGACAATATTTTGGGGTACCTGGAATCTAGCAATCAGACAGGTTTGGTCACGTAATCTTGCATTTTTTACAATGACAATGTCCTTGTTGATATAGGTTCTTTCTGGCTTTCGACTTGTCGCGGCAAATCAGTCGACTTTAAATATCTACGGATAAAAGGTAACCAAATTGGAGCTGGGACTCGGTCGTGAGTTTTAATGGAATTTTATTATTGCCGATGTCTAAAGATCTTTTCGAGGCGCAAACTTCTTCTGCTACTATGGGCTTCCAAAAGTAAGCGTTTCGATTCATTCATTCACTGATTCACGGATTCATTCCCATTTCAAAAATACCATGCTATCAGGGGCAACACAGGATTTTCTCAACTCTGCAAACACAAAGACACAAAACACACGACAGCTTGACTACAAGCATCTGATAAGCTCAGGATGGCTAAAAAGTAATTTAATTTCCTGCTATAGTAGGGTATATGCCGCTTGTTAAATAGCGACTGGTCATCTCCATTTCACATGGTCCGTAATGTCAAAGGGGAATAGCATCCTTGCCCATAACCGTCCCGGGTAGATATCCGATCCCATCATCCAAGACTTGTGTCATGAACTACATGGCAAAACTGTCTTATTCATCTTAGACCTCACTAAAGCCTTGCATCAAATTTCAATCTAGCCGAACACTATTCCTAACACTGCTATCTGCACACCCTTCGGTCTCTTTGACTTCAACCGAAAGACTTAAGGGGTTATACGCAGTTAGAATTTTCATAAAATCGATTTTTTATTTTTTACATTTTTGGAATAATATTTCTTCAAAATTTTAAATCGATCCGACCAGTGTTTTCCGAGATATACACATATTTATAATCACGTCTCGGACTGTTAGAAAGTAGGCGGAGTACAGATGGAAGTAGTATCTGCTCTTTTCTTTCTTTTTATTCCTAGGTATAAACATGATTATCTGTCTTTACCACCTGATATTGAAGCTATATTTCCAATTTATACAGACTTCAGTGGTAAAAAATTATTGGAAAGATGGTTTAGTGGTTTTACGCAAGACAACAATAAGAGCTCCAATCAGTTGATAAGGAAACTAACTCCGAAAATCGTTCCGTGTGGTTCAAAAATTGTTGAAATATCAGGTTAAATCGCTGCCGGGATCTTCAGTGAAGGTACAACGTCAATTTTATATTACATGAATGCAATGGGACTATCAACAGGGCCCAATGCCCATGCCTATGTCGAGAAAGAAGATGCAGAGCGCGTCACGATCTCTGACTCCAAAGCGCATGGGAGTACGCGAGAGGGAAGAATGGCTCGTAGACAACATCAAATCGAAGTATTAGAAGCTGCTGATGTTACAGAGGATATATCTTATGGTCCTAGAATAGGTGACTCTATGTATGTAAAAAAAATATCTATGTGCTCCGAAACTTTAAACGCGTTTTTCCTAAAAATTATGTTTTCCAAGTCGGTGACAAAGATTTCTAAAAAACGGCTCAAGCGAACGGTTTGAAATTTCAACACAACTTTCCCAGATATATTTCTCAGGTATTAATCCAAGGAATAAGATTTCGGATAATTAATTCTATTTTTTGAAACAATTTTAAATGGCAATTTTGGTGAAAAATTCGATTTTGTTATTCACGAAGCTGCCATTTTGTCAAAAATCTTAATTTCGATTATTCCTTCGGTCAATACCTACCACTAAATGTATATATACTTTTTGTTTTTGTGAAATAAAATACGTTTTCACAAAAAAAATTATAAAAAAACGTCTTTTTTCGGCCTTCTAACTGCGTATAACTCCTTAAGAAGTTTTTTGAGAATGCTCTACTTTCACCGTCGCTTCCTTTCTCACACAGCTGAGATGGAGTAGCCACTCAACGCCTTTCTTTGCGGTTCTAAGAAAAATGATATTAAAACAATCTGCTAATCACCTGAAGCTAGCAAAGCTTTCGACCACATCAAGACTGTCCTCGTAGAAGTCACTCTATTGTCTTTGTGGATTGAAATGCCGAGCTAAGTATATTCGTAGACCTCTCTAACACTGCTATTGGAGCTGCTCAGCAGCAGCAATGTCAAGGCTCTTGGCAATCGTTTGGTTTTTGCTCGGCCAAACTAGACGACGCATAACAAAAGTATAGTGCATACAGCCGCAAACTCTTAACGGCTTATCAGGTCATTCGCTATTTCTCATATTTCTTGCAATCTCAAAAGTTTTCAATACATGGACCACAAATCATTAACTTTAGACATCTAGACATTACAACTTAGAAATCTAAGTTACATTGGTGGGTTCACTTCTGACATTCAGCATGTCTCTGATTGCAACAACGTTGTTGCAAACACAGTGTCTCGTCTAGAAGAAATAATTCTACGCAATACTCGCCGCGATATCCTTAAGTTAGAGCAGTCTTAAGGGGTTATATACAGTTAAAATCGATTTTTTATTTATTGCATTTTCAGAATGTATATTTAACTGATAATATTCCCTGAAAATTTCAAATCGATCCGATAAGTTTTTTCCGAGATATACGCATATTTGCAATCACATTTCGGACTGTTAGAAAGTAGGCGGAGTACAGACCGAAGCGCATGGGAGTAAGCGAGAGGGAAGAATGGCTCGTAGACAGCATCAAATCGAGGTATTAGAAGCTGGTGAGGCTACAAAAGGTACATCTTATGGCCCTAAAACAGATGACTCCTTGTAACTAAAAAAAATATGATATATGTGTTAATTTCTTCCGAAACTTTAAACGCATTTTTCTCAAAACTATGTTTCCAAGTCGGTGACCACGATTTCTAAAAAACGGCTCGACCAAACGGTTTGAAATTTTAACACAACTTTTTCAGATATATTTCTCAGGTATTAAACGAAGGAATAAGATTTCGGATAATTATTTCTGTTTTTTTAAACAATTTTAAATGGCAATTTTGGTCAAAAAATTGATTTTTTTCTTTACGAAGCTGCCATTTTGTCAAAAAAAACTAAATTTCGATTATTCCTTCGTTCAATACCTAGTTTTATCTATCTACTAAAAGAATCTGTTTGGTTTTTTGACTTGAGATGAATTATACCGGAGAAATCGTGGTCACCGCCGAACACCTTTTTTTGGAAGACCTTCAGGAGATCGTCTGGAGGAGCGCACCAGATCAATATTTTAACAAATTATTAGTGCCATTATAAACTTAGATGTTGGCACTAAATGCATGCATACTTTTTGTTTTTGTAAAGTAAAATACCTTTTCACAAAAAATTAATAAAGAAACGTCTTTTTCCGGCCTTCTAACTGTATATAACCCCTTAAGTTAGAGCAGGTCTAATAGAAATTAAAGACTATGCTTTAACCCAGTGGCAGTGGTGCCACTTTAAAAAAAGGATCCAAAAATAAATACTTGTCCTATGACTTGTGATGTAGTCACCAGATTTTAACTAAATTTATGTATAGTGCAGTAACTTTATATGTCAGACCTTGCGTTAAATCTGGTAATTCTGATTTTTTGCGTACTTGTTTATGATGTCGTAATGAATAACCGAAGGTCGCGACGTCGAGTGCCGAACGCAACCCTGTCAAAATCGGGAAAAATTTCCTACTTTTTTAGTTTTTTTCATTTATACCAAAGGGGATTTGTTTTATGATAAATTGTTAGGGTTTAAAGTATGCTAAATTGCTACAATTTGAGATCAAAACCGTCTCTGTAGACCCGACAGTTTCCGAGTTAATGCTTTTCAAAGTTTTCGATTTTATTTAAATTTTGAAATTTTCAGCAATATTTCGTTGCTGAAAATTTCAAAATTCAATAAATTTTGAAATGCTGTTTCTTAAAACTATCCGTATCTACATAGACGGTTCTGGTTTCAAATTGTAGCAAATTTAGTAAAGTTTAAAAATTTACTGAATAAATTTTATCATAAAACACATCCTCTATGGTATAAATTGATAAAAACTAAAAAAAGTTGGAAATTTCTCGTTTTTTTTTCGATTTTGGTATGGTAAACTTGTAATGAAAGTAAACAAAATATATTCGAATAACGCAAATTTTTTAAAATTCGGTGCACCACTAGAATGAAATTCACAGTAAAAAGGTAGTAGATTAAAGAAAAATAGGATTGTGAGCAATAACAAATTTGTTTTTAGCTCTATTTATTATTGAGATTCTTCATTTGAACATTGAAACACATTAAACTGATGTTTTCTCGACACGTTTCGAATGTTCTGAGAGCATAAGACATATCACGGCTGCAGAATAAATAAGAATAATCAAAAAACACTACCATTTGTCTAGCATTTTTTTTTACTATCATTATCTTTTAACTGTCAGAAAAAATTCCAGACTAGAAATAACCAAAAATATCGTTTTTTTCTTATTCTTGGTCGAAAATTGAATACAGCAAAACTTCGAATGGAATATGTTCGTTGCTATACCATAGACGAAAATGTACTAATTGCAACCAAAGTTAAATCTGGTAGGAACTGGCTAGAATCTATAAAGCTAATATGTCCAGTAACGGGTCACACTTTTTAAGAAAGTTTCATTAGGAAAAATGCAGTTATTAATAGTTTGTAAGCGGCAGTTTCTTAATTTTTTGCAATGAAAAAAAACAACGATTTTCCTAATCCCGCACCATACCAGTAATGCTTCAGTAAGAGGTGAGCTCTATTACAACAGTCATGTAAGTTTCAGAAAAACTCTATGGAAAAAAGAATAGCTTAGCAATTTACCTTTCGTAATCTTAAGAGCTCACCACCTGTTTTAAGAAAATACTGAAATTTCGTAGAAATGAATTTTGCCGGATTTATTTCTAAGACTACTAATTTCACTCTAAGCATGAAAAAGATTAATTAGCAACTCAATGTTATAGATCTCGTACATGATGACTATCTGATGTTACCTTGCACGGAATCGCTAAAATTTACCATAATTCAATTATTACCTCCAATATCTATGTCAAACACCTGTCGCCAGTGAAATTTACATCATTCATAAGAACAATATTCATTAAAAGCGGTAATGAGCAATTCCCTTCGGCGTATGAATCACAAAGAGAGCCGATCAATAAACCTTTATGTCTGTATATTAAATTTGTACACTTGCTACATCGACTCCATAACACCGCCTCCACCACCGCCGCCAAACTCCAAATTCGAACTCTTCTCCGCCACATACCTAAAATAAATAATTAGTGCACTGTGAAGTTGTGGAATTTTCTTCGAATGCTGTTAATAATTCGCGTTTACATGCATACAGGCGGAAACTAGCCAACTAGCTCGTTGAAACCCGCTATAGCATAAATATCATCAAATCATTCGTTCATTCTATGGTTCTTGATTGTTGCTTGTAGATATTTTTGGTACGCCATGTGTTTCTGTTTCACTAGGAGTTTACTGTTGCTTTGCTGGTGTTTTTTCGATGTTCAGCATCTCGGACCCTTGGTGTAGATAACATCATCGTCTTCTTCTTCTTCTTGCACGTACACAACACAACACACAAGTTCGCCCGGAATAAATTCTTTTAAGATTCCGTTGCGATTCAGTACAAAATCGACCGACAACGTGCCGCACGAATTAATTTCGAATCCTATAGTCGTAATACGTTTCGAAAAAAAAACGAAAATACACCGGTATCTTGAATCTTTTTGCTTTTCTATACTCGCGTGTTTAATTGCAGTTTTTGCTCGATCGTAATGAATTATTGCCGAGTGCCGGCATGCTTTGAATGCTTGCTTAAAAAACACAAGTTTTATGCTAATTTCGACTTTATGTGCACGATTTGAAAAATAAAAAAAAATTGTGTTCCAATACGAATGAATTTCAATGGTGCGCTATTACCCATCGAGTTTTTATCTATTGTTTACGATTGCTGCGTGTTATAATTAGATTTATGCTGGAACCGATGTAAATTTTCACTATAAACTCACTAAGTGTTGAGTTCGCTGGAGAAATTTTGGAATTTTCAGATTAACAAATAAAGTGATTCGGTTGAATGGGTGGAAAAGGTTGTTGTGATCTCAATAAATGTTTGAAACATGCTAATTAAAAACGATTCTTAAAAGTGTTAAATGGTGCTAAAGTTAAATTAAATGTAAGATACAGTGAGTGTAGTAGATGTGACAAAATAAGGTAATATTCAAGTGATGCTACTTCGTTGCATTATGTGTTTGAAAGATAGCGCGCTTGTATATTCACATCAAGAGTGAAAATAAATTTTTTTAGCCTGCCCCATAATCTTGATATCATTATTTTGTTTGCTATTTAAATTGGAATATTATCGATGTCTCTTTGCGCTAATATTAAAAAGAAATCTAAATATGGTTAAATTCATTTTTTCGTGAGTTTATTCTGTGAACTGCAGTTTAGTTATTCACTTATCAAACCCTAATTGCATCAAAACAAACCCTTTTGCTCACAGCGAAATTGTCAGGCATAAAAACATGTGAATTATTGCGTATCTGTGATTTATCGAAAGTAGAATAACTAGTTGCTGCCAATGGGCCACAATTACGCCTTTCAAATCATCCTAGTGCAATGCTATTTGCTATATTTCAATTCTCTTGGCTATAGATACTGTTTTTAATGAAGGCCCTATTATAAATTTGAATAACGGCCCGTACCTTTTGAGTCGAATTGATTCATTCGTTTTCTATATCCATTGACTACATACCCACACTGGGCGCAGATTTTTTAAAGAACTTTGAAGGACATAAATGCCTGACTTTCATTAATTTCATCACACAAACAAACAATTAATTGAAACCGTAAATAAGCATCTTCTGAACTCATAATACAAAATAATTACCATAGCTCCCCTATGCTATCTTTTCTGATTCAGCTCATTCCAATCGAAACCAATCATAAACTTTTCAAATCAATATAAAAACATCATTCCATTACCAAATCTAATGTACGCTAACCGAATATCCTAACAAGCTTGAAAAATGTCAGTGCGAACGCAAGATACAAGAAAAGTCAATGTGATTTTAACGGCGGACGGTAATCGAAATAAACCTCCGATATCGGCATCGCCGCAACGTCAATTGAAAAAACGCGATTCGGTATCGAGTGATGTGAGTTCATCGCAGCCGAACAGTACAACGTCCGAAGGTAATAATTCGACAGGAGACGACGAAGAAAACATATCGAGTGACACAAGTGAGACTTCAGATGCTGGTGACAGTTCGGAAGATGAAGACGAAAAGGGTCTGGATCCGATTTCAGAGGAAGCATCAATGCGGAAACGAAGTGACGAAGATGAAGATAATGGTTTGTGGAACAGAAATTCCAGAGGTTTCCTTTTTTTTAAATTTCCTTTTCGAAAATGAGAACGTACTCGAAAGAGTGTGTTTTCAATTGACGAGATTAAATTTAACTCGAGCTTAGTGCGATCTTATTCAATTTTCAAATAACAGGAAATTCACACATATGCGATTAAACGATATAGTATCGATCAAAAAACTCTCGCGACATGTGCAATGAAATATGATATTTTCCTTCAGCAGCCCTAAGAGATGCGTTCTCTTTTCCGGTTTCCAATGCCCGCAAGAAACATTCCTTACCACTTGTTTTAATCCTTTGCCACAGCGATCCCATACTCACAAACATGCACTCAAAGCAACCTCTTTATCCACCATGCCAACATCCTTCTACAACCATCATATTGTCAAATTACCCTGAAGCTAGATTTAAACGTTTCCGAAGTCTTCTCGGTGCTCTTTAAAATCCCTTGAATTCTAATTAACCCAACGCAATATGATATAGCAGGAGTAGCTTGACTGACTTTCTGACTGATAAATAGCCATGAAGCTGCAGGGATTCGTCGAAAGTCGACAAAATCGATGAAAAAACCCACATTGAATGCATTTCGAAATGGGGACAATCTAGGACATTTTCATAAAAGCAAGAAAATAGATATTACTGTGACCCCAGCCTGTGACCTGCTTAAGAGCAAAATGAAATATTATTTCACTCTCTGCAATATAAACAACCGAAGCTCGTAACTTTCTGCATAAACGGATGGTCGCAGTGAACTGGATCATTTGTTTGTGCTCCGAAAAAGGAAATTATTATGTGAAAGAGTCGTAGGAAGTATTTTTGTTACTACCTAGTTATTGTTGCTTTATGAGTTAGCGGTTTGTTTTACTTATGAATCGCTCGGTATTGGGTGCTTTTCAGATACGGGTTGGTCTGAATGAATTTATTTCACCTATTTTTCGTTGGATATATAAAGCTGTGTTATTAAAAAATCATGATGTTCGTTTCTCATATCGTCAACTTCAAGAATGGGAACATAAATAGAAACCTAAATGTTGATGATCTGTGCTTGATACGAATGATAAATGTCTCGACTACGTGAAAAAGCTCAATAACCATAAATCTTTTCGCTACAGACTATAAAATTTACGACTTTGTACCGGAAATTATTAATGTTGGTGTATTTTAATTTAATTGAGGATAAGATTGATTTCAAATAAATAGCTTGCCAACCTTAATATCAATTTTTAGGTTCAAAATAGAATCGATAAATAAAAAAAAATCGAACCGAAAAATACTAAGCCGGAAAATTCTACATAAATCCAATCCAACTGAAAAGTAACAATAGCCCATCAGAACCGTTAGAAATACTAATGTTGGAAGAAAAGTAGGGGAGTCATTCAGATTTTGAGTGCATATTCTACCACACGTGTTCATTAGTACAGCCAACTTGTTTCGAAGCTCATCCGAACACTCTGAGTGGAAAGGTTTTCGGGGCTACCACTTGCATGCATTTCAAAATTTAGGAAAGTGAAATACTTGTTACTCATATTCTTTATCCAATGTCCATCTTACAAAACTTTGAAAGTGTCATCTCCTATAATATAAATGATGCCAGCACTGTTTCATGACAACTGCTTCATGACAAAATCAACCTACCCTGTGAATCTCGCTGTCATCCGATGACCTTGTCGAAAGTTACAAGGATAGAAAGATGCTTGGGGCTACCATCCGAAAAATTTCCAGAAAAATTTCATTGTAGATTTTTGCCATATGAATATCTAATGGTAGCATCTGTGCGTACGAAAATAACAAAAATGCCTGGTGCTGGCAAACTTATGCAAAATTGCTTCATGTTTTAGCCAATCCTTGCTGGGAATTTCGTTTCGTTTGCATTGGAAGATATAAAATTAACCGAAAAGATTGCCTTGATTTACTTTGGTATGGTCTTCAGCCCACTTATGATTTATCAAGCGTTTCACTAAGCGTTTTTCATTCCAAAAATAACAGGCAGTTTTCAATTACATGTTTATTCGGGAACATATTACAGATAGGGAACCCTGTTATTTAAAGCATTACGTTAAACTTTAGTCCATTTTTTCATGATTGTGCGACCCCCTTTTTAATTTGAGCCTATCATCAGCCGTTTTTCCTTCTGTCTAGAAAGTTTCTATCATTTATCCAATTTTCAAAGGTGGTGATGTTTCCTCCATTTCCAATTATCGTCCTCCTTCTTGCTGCAATAAGCTTCTTGAAAAAATTGTCTTCTCTATAATATATCCCATCTCCGGAACTAGCATGGACTTGTGAGGGGGTAAGTCTACTTTGACTAACCTTATCTTCTTCTCAACGACAGTTGGTTTTTACTGAGATCGTCGGGAGCAAGTGAATACAGTGAAGACATGTTATTCAAAAGCCGTTTCGCACTATCAGTCATAGAATGTTGCTGGATAAAGTCAGACAGTTTGGTTGTTTCGGTCCACTACGTTCTTGGCTTTCTTCCTAACCCAATATTGGTGTGTGTAAAGTTCCTATTAACAACCTTTGCTCTTCTCCCTTTTGTCCTTCTTCTGGTGTTCCGCAAGAGTCTATCATTGGTCCACTACTTTTCTCGATTTTTATCAATGATCTCCCTTCAGTTATCAATCCCTCTTGTTTAATTTGCGCTGAAGATTTAAAAGTGTTCTGAGGCTTCAAGCCAGCAAACGAATGTAATCTTGTACTGTGTGCTCAGCCACTTCAGTTTAGTTTTTATACGAGGATCGTACAATAAGTCCTTAGAAAAAACATTTTATTTTTTGGATATTTTTCTTTATTTTTCAACATAATCTCCCTCCAGCTCTATACATTTTTCTAAGCGTTTTTTTTTCAAATTCTTTTTTTTTAAATTCTTTAAGCCATCCAAAAAGTAGGATTTCAGAAGCTCCTCAAAATCGGCATTTGTTTGGGCGATGACCTCCTCGTTAGACTTAAACCTTTGTTCTTTGTTCATTTCTTCAAGTTACGAAATAAAGACCTATTGAATACGGTTGTGCTTAAATCGTTTGAAAACGCCCTCATCTATTGTTACTGAGTAAAAGCATGGTTTCGCTGGGTCAAAAATTTAAAAAAAAATAAGTTTAATAGGAATACCATCCATCATTTGGTAAGAAAATCAAATAAACATCGAAGTATGAAAACTTTGCATAATAATCTACTGCTTCCAAAGGTCTTATCACAAACTCACCCAAAAAAAAAAAGAAAACATCAGACATATGTTGGCCATTCGCCTAGTATGTTGTGTACATTTAAATCCAGTGGTATTTTTTTACGAAACATAAAATTTTACTGTTTTCATTAGATAAAAGGAGTAAGAAGTAAAGATTTTAATTTTAATTGTGCATCAATTTTACTTACTTGTCAGTTTTAATTCTTGTATCATCATATATAGATATTTTTTTCAAATTCATAACATTTTTATTGTTTTGCCAATATTTTATGTAAAATCTATCACTATTGGTATTTTGTAAATTTGTTTTTACATACTTCATATTATTTATATCTAATTTTTTTATGATTTTTACTGATTTATTAATATAATTTTCGATACAAGCTTGTCGTTATAAAGACCTCGTTTGGTAGAACATGTAGTCGAAATCATTCCAATTTTCTTCGAAATTCACTCTTACTTTTGATTCCTACGTGTTAAAAAAAATTCCCAACATAATTTTCAAGCTAAATTTTAGGAATTAAAGCTTTCGAATTAAGGTTGCCAAAATAGTTTTCAAGAAAATACTACCTAAAACAAATTTAAAAACAAACCAGTTCTTCTCAAAAAAAAAATATGAAAATTTCTGTGCAAGTTAAAAACAAACATTAATCCAAATACATGCCTAAACGTTACGAAAGGTCAGTATGCTCTGTGAATTCCATATCGATCTCCAATGTTTTTGTCAAGAGGTATTAAAACATGCTATAATGGTACAATAAAGAAAGAAGAAAGGATGAAATATTTATCTAATTTTTTTTAGAGAAGTTTTATGCAAAATCTGTACAAATCATAGTGCTCTTTTCAAGTGAAACAACCTGAGATTCATGTACTATGTTTAAATTATAGGCATTTTGGTCTGGCGCTCAGGTTCATACGTACGAGCCAAATAAGGATATAGTGAGTAACAATTCAGGGCATTTGTTTTATTTGAATTCTTAGTTATGATCAAGTATTCTATGCGTTAACCCTAATGTTCTCTAGTCCAGCATAAATGTTTCAATGAAAATAATTTGCAATATGATTAACATGTGCGCATTTAGTTTCGGGGCGACGCAGGTCACCAGCGTTAAAAGTTCTCTCATCGCAGAAAAGACTCGTGCATAGGGACAACTGCTTTCTCTTTAGTTCATTGCATTTGATCTCACAAACTGTTTTTGGGGTGAGTCTCAAAAAATATTTTTGGCCTCAATCCTGTCCTCTTAATTACCGGCTTTTATAAAATTAAAGGGCCTTAGCTACTTTCTATTAGTAAATGAGCATTTTTTCTCTCACTTTCTCTTTCAAATGATGAACGCTTTGACTACCGTATAAAAACAACTCTTGCGCCTTGTTTCATTCTCTACCAATATCTTTGGCTTTGAGTATTACTGTTAATTTACTGGAAGATTTTATTGTGGTTTTTTCATTGCCGAGCACGACTATAATTAGAGTCTGGTATAAAATATTCCTAACATGAAGCAAATTTTCTTGCAGTCTCAACAACGTAGAAGAAAAACATCTTATCGTTTCGGAATTTCTACTGTTGAAGGATGATATAGCCGTGGTGACTCTTCGATTACTACAGTGAAAATGGAAGTTCTTCTAGTATTCTGTTTATCTGCGAGAAGCCAAAAATTCATTTATATAGCAATGTGGATTATTCAATTTTTTCACACTACCATACATTATTTTTCAAGCGCTTAGCTACTGTCGTTTATCAACTTTTATTAATTAGGCTTATATTTTTTCTATCTTTACACGCATATTTTCTTAAGTTCATCGAGCTTAATTTATGAAAATTCAAAATATCAGCCTATACTATGGGAGTCGATTTAAGGGGTTATAAACAGTTAGAAGGCCGGAAAAAGACGTTGTGAAAAGGTATTTTACTTTACAAAAACAAAAAGTATATATGCAATTAGTGCCAACATTTAAGTTCATAATGGCACTAATAATTTGTAAAAATATTGATCTGGTGTGCTCCTGCAGACGATCTTCTGAAGGTCTTCCAGAAAAACGTGTTCGGCGGTGACCACGATTTCTCCGGTATAATTCATCTGAAGTCAAAAAACCAAACAGATTCTTTTAGTAGATAGGTAAAACTAGGTATTGATCGAAGGAATATTCGAAATTTAGATTTTTGACAAATTGGCAGCTTCGTAAAAAAAGAAATCGAATTTTTGACCGAAATTGCCATTTAAAATTGTTTAAAAAAAAACAGAAATAATTATCCGTAATCTTACTCCTTCGATTAATACCTGAGGAATATATCTGAAAAAGTTGTGCTAAAATTTCAAACCGTTTGGTTGAGCCGTTTGTTAGAAATCTTGGTCACCGACTTAGAAACATAGTTTTGAGAAAAACGCGTTTAAAGTTTCGGAAAAAGTTAACACATAGATCATTTTTTTTAGTTACATGGAATCATCTGTTCTAGGGCTATAAGATGCACCCCTTGTAGCCTCACCAGTTTCTAATACTTCGATTTGATTCTGTCTACGAGCCATTCTTCCTTCTCGCTTACTCCCATGCGCTTCGGTCTGTACTCCGCCTACTTTCTAACAGTCCGAGATGTGATTGCAAATATGCGTGTATCTCAGAAAAAACTTGTCGAATCGATTTGAAATTTTCAGGGAATATTATCAGTTAAATATACATTCTGAAAATGTAAAAAATAAAAAATCGGTTTTAACTGTATATAACCCCTTAAAGAAACAATAGCAAAATATTCGCCTGAAAACATTGTCAGGATATTTTTGAAGAAATAGTTAAACTGAAATCTTTCTCAAGAAACTAAATTTATTTTTTTAAGTAGTCACTTGCTATGCCAGCGTTTGGTGCAAAAAAGTTCATCTCTTTGAAGCATAGCTGAGAAAAAATTCTATGTCATGCAGTGTGACAAATCTTTTTCTTTTCGTTCCGACCTATTGAGTCGAATTTCAACTTCTGCTTCCCAAAAAATATACACAATGAGAAAAAAAAGATGTGGATAACATTCCACTTTGAACAATATACTCATTAACTATAAAAAGTTCTAAATTTTAATTTTTTTTGACGTAAGTTTACAATCTTCTTTCGTTATAAAAAAATCAAATAAATAATTGATGAAAACATGGTCACGGTAAATAATTGGTCAATTCTTGATTTCATATCCTTTTCCATTAATTGCAGTAGATTAGGCAATAAATATTAAAACCCTCTGGCAGTTTCCTCGCAATTAACCATTTTCTTAAATTTTTACATAATTTTTTCGAATGCAATTTTCGTATAGTTTTGCTATGTTGTATATTACTTCAAACAGCTCAAGTACTGAACAATTTTGTAAATTTTTTTGCAGGAAAACTTCAATTTTTTACCTCATTTCAAGTGAAAAGAAACTCTAGTGCATAGAAACCGCTAGAAAGACTGATTTTCGAAAAAAAGTAGAGAAATTGTGTCGATTTTTACTCCTCATTATAACCAATCTGTATCGAATGTCAGGCACGACTTTGTTCCAATGACAGAATCGGAAGCCATTAGGTTGAAAGGTTTCCTGGTTTATGACTCGCATGAATATCAATGGTTTAATCAGTTTGTACGAAAATAAACAAAATGTCTGGTCCTGGCAACCTTTTGTGTCGTTAACGTATCTGCTTTTGCTCCACGTCAAGAGTAGTCCATTCTGTAAATTTGATTTTGATCCAATAACTCCATTGGAACTTATAGGGGTAGAAAGATTTTTAAGGTTGCCGCCCGAAAAAATTTAAAAATATTAGAAATTAAAATGCTTAGTGCTAAGTGCCACTAGCAGATCATTAAATTAATTTACTCTTTAATTATAACTTCAAAATTTAATGGTAGCAACTCTTCGTAAAAGAAAAACGAAAAAAAATTGTCGCAACTTAACTTTTAATCCAATTTTTTAACAAATTTAGTTTACAAAATTTAGCCATTTGGCTGACAAATTCGGTTTACACTAAGATCTCTTTACTGTGTGAATTTTTATAAAAATCTGACTGTATCGGAAGTAACTTACTTTTCTTAACGATTTTTCAAGATGGCACCACTGCCGCTATTTCGCCCGCAGCTTCAAATCACTTTTATCAGACCTGGTCCCACTAAAAATCAATACGTCCTTTGAATTTCAACTAGGTCCGATTGTAGGATCGTCAGTTCTCGCGAATGCAAATTTCGGTTGCGGAAAATAGAGGTAATTTGGTGAAGGGCTACCGTTTTTGTCCGACTAGGAGTTTTGAAAA
The DNA here is from genome assembly GCA_963978885.1 of Nemotelus pantherinus. Classification (NCBI taxonomy): domain Eukaryota; kingdom Metazoa; phylum Arthropoda; class Insecta; order Diptera; family Stratiomyidae; genus Nemotelus; species Nemotelus pantherinus. Next base: position 191,529,322 of record OZ022263.1, on the reverse strand, counting down.
TTTCAATTTGACTGTATAGATAAAGTATGAGTTTCAGCAACGATTTTTATTTTTTGAAAAAAAAACCAACAATTTTCAAGAGTTTCGTTGGTTCGAAGTTTTTACGTTCGCAAATAAAGTTTCAACAGACGCTAAAATTTTTACTAGCACCCTGTCTGAAATTTTTCACCCCTCAAAAACTAGCTAGATCTTTTATAATCTTACCAAAATAAATCTTTTATTTCGCGCATTTAATTAGTCTTGGCCACGTGTTTGTTATGTATTTATTTTAGCATTTCGGGCTGTTTGTATATGTTCTTCAGGTGCGAAACGAAAAAAAGCTCTCTCGCTCTTGGTTATTTATGCTGAAAATGAATTTCAAACTGGTTGTTTTATTTCTTTTTTGTGGCGCCATGAAACGTATCTATTGACAGATGTATGCTCGAAAACATTGGCAACTCAAATGAAATTGTGTTTTGTATAAAATTTTTTGTTTGTTTAAATGTTGATGAAAGGAAAGGAAATAGGTTAGAAAATAAAATTAAAATTTAATTGTGTTCAGACTACTGTTTTTTCCCCCCACAATTTTTTATTTTAAAAATCGTTCAATGCCAAATTGGGTTTATTTTGAAGCTGGTTTATTTTAAAATGTAAACCTATCGTATGTAAGAATCACAATTTTATCTTTGATAAGATTGGCATAAAAAATTAATTCAATTAATATTTAGTATTCGATCCAACGGATTTATCATGAAAACGTAAAAGTTGAAGCTGGAAAGAGGTGGATAAGCAAGAGGTAGAAAATGAAATTGTATTCCTATTACTCTAAAAATGAGTTTCTGTTTGCTGGGTTCATAAATTGCAACATAAACTCAGCTAGAATCTTTAGCCCACTATCAATTCTGTAAAAATATATAAGCCATGTTTACATTCTATGAGCATTTATATGCACATATACTTCTCAATCAAAAATACACATATTTCTCATGTATTAGAACGTTAAAAATTTAATTTGAGACCAACCTCCCTCCTTTGCCAATAGGATGCAATTTTTCACTTTTTCCGACTATTGCATACATAAATCGATCGCATTCGTACATATTTGTGTTCGTATCTTCTGCCAGCTCTGCATAATTTTAAATGCTCGTTTAGCTTTCCTATTGGTGTCTATTATTTGTGTAAACACAAACACTTGATCAAGGTTAATTATGATCTCACAGTTTTTCCCCAATATTTTCATAGGCATTTTTTCCACTGTTTTATTGAAAAATTCGGCAAATAATCAGAACACAATTTTCTGAATTCTCAAACATTGCTTTTCACTACGATCGCACCGCTAGTGCGAGAAAATTTTTCGAACAAACGCAAATTAATTCTTCTCTGTCTGGTAACACAACCATGCATGAGGTATAGATATGGGCGCTATGAATGTGGTCCATGGAATGAAAAAGAAACAGTAAAAAAAATCATTTAAACTAATTCCGTTCGAGATATCGCATCTTGAAACACTTTCTGCGTCTACAACTGAATTCTTCATGTTAAAAATATCCCGACGAGAAGCCATCAAAAGACAGCCAGCCAGCCGCCAACTAAAAATCTTGGTATAGTGTTGGTCATCGAAATCGTTTAGCCGCACAAGTCACGGATTTCGTAGATACTTTTTCGCATTGGTTCGTTTACATAGGCTCTTCCGTCAAAAAATATTGTAAACTCGATTAGTGTTGTATCGGTAGTCCGGGATTTTTGAAGTGATTTGATTTTTTTTCCAAAGAAAAAAGGAGCCTCTCTTTGTGTATTATGATAATATCGTTTACCTCCCACACCAGAAAGTCGACAAGATAATTGGTCTTGTGAAATATGTCGCAAATGTCATATCTTGTGTCGCAAATCGAATTATCCTATTTTCGTGTCGTCGCAAATCCATTTATCCGGGCCGTTCTTTTGTTGAGGTGCCAGTGAGAAAAAATGCGATTTGGTGAAGTGTGATTCTGTCACAATGGAAAACGGACCTCATGACCGTAGCCACGAACGAAGCTTTTCGAGTGATGGCACCGAATTCTTTGACATTCCTATGCCTGATAAGTCGGCTCGTGCTATTGAAATTCAAAATTTAGATCTGTCGCCAGCAGTCGCTGCTTTATTATTTTCGCGTGTCGAAAATGCTGGTATGTTCATATTAGAAATGCATCATGTTTTTGATTTGTCAATAATCAGATGATGTTGTTCTTCTTTCATTCATCGTCATAACTATTGTTCGTGAATATTGCTTCGGGGGGAATATTAAATTCAGATGAAAATGAAATCAATTTCGATGCGACCAGTAGCTCAGATTGGGACACCGACACGCCACTAGTGGAAAATCGCTGGTCTACGTCGGAGGAAGAGTCATCTTGCTATAAAGATGATCCAGCTGCCGATAAAAGTCAGTCAGATTCGTAAGAGAAGAGAGTGAATGGATGGGTGTGATGGTTGCTGATTGTATTGTAGAGTGCTACTGAATGAAAGAATGAAATAGATGAATGTGGTCATGACCTTATTTTTCATAAATCATCGGTCCATGTAAATCATGTTTAACAAAGATAGAATCCAGATGTTAGAGCTATAGATGTGGATGCTTTGTTAGTTCTTAGCTCTGTTGCTTAGTTTAATCATCAAATCGATTTCCTACATTATTTTGACATGACATTTATGAGTAATAAAATATATTTTTCGACTCAAAAACTGAAAAATTTCTTTAAGAGTTCGTTGAGATTCAAATAATTTTCATAGCTTTGCGAAAAAATTCTGCGGCTGGGTCTTATAATAATTAGATTGTTCCTGTTTCTAAATCTTTTTAAATTTCGAAATCCTACAATAAAGATCACTCACTTCGCAATTACAATTATTTCTTTTCATTTTCATGCAATTACAACTATTGCATACCACAATTATTAAACAGAGCGCAAAGATATATTTTTAGATTTAAAAGCATAAAGGGTTTTCAATAAAGACATTACAATTTTGTATTTAGATTATCGCTTCTTATCAACGTGTTATCCGACTGAGCTGAAATTTTCAGGATACATTGGTGCATGCCTGGAATAGGCCCAAATTTCACTTTCCCCTTTGATACTGGCGGCCATTAATTTTATCAACAAATAAATTTTCAAAAAATCAAGTATACGAAATGGATTTTTGATTAGAGCGCTTTGGAAATATTTAGCCCTATGGGTCCAATAGGAATGGTGGAAAATTGGCTCCAAAAGATCCATCGCTGCTCATATGAACGTTATGATACTTAAATTTAACATGTGTGCTACACTTGGAATAAACTTCAGCTCGAAATATTAATTATTCTACACTCAGAAAAATGTCATTTAATAGAATCAAATTGAAATCAAAAGTTGAAATCATTTTGAAATAAAAAGCGAATCTTATTTGAATTCCACTTCATTATAAAAATTTTATTTTGAAATCAAAATTTTTCATCATTGAATTAAAAAGAAACGTATATGGAGCCAAATCATATTTGAAAATTTTTGAATCAAAAATGTTCAAATATGATTTGGCGCCATATACGTTTTCTTTTTAATTCAATGATGAAAAATTTTGATTTGAAAAGAAAATTTTTATAATAAAGTGGAATTCATATAAGATTCGCTTTTTATTTCAAAGTGATTTCAACTTTTGATTTAAAGTGATTCTAAAAAACTGTTAAGTGATGAAATTTTCCTGAGTGTATGTTTGATTGAAATACAAAATTGCTAGGTCCTTATTGAAAAACTCTGTATATTTTTACAAGTAAGCATTTAATCCTTTGGCTGCCGGAGACATTTCAATGATTTACGAGGCGGAGCCGGTGCCGTTTAATTACTGTCAAATAAAGATCTTTGAGTAAGGAAAATCACAAAAACCTTTAATGTCCAACAAATTTCGTCATATGTGCTGAACAGTAGATCAACTACACAAATTTAAAATCTACCTGTGGAAATATTTTCTGATCGAATCATATAGCATCCAAAAGTATCTTCAATAGTTCCAAATCGCACCTTTTTTTTGCATAGGACTAGCTACCTATTTAATTGACGCCCTCATCTAAGTGAGTCTTTAGTTTTTTCTCTCAGCTAATGGCTTAAAAATGGTAGCCTGTATAAGTTCTAGGGTTTTTCATATTCGTTTGTAATGAATTATATCAAATTCAGCTATGAAATTTCTCAAAATTAAAATAAAAATCTCTAAAAACCATTCAAAAGTTCAATTCAAACGTTTTTCAAGTATGATCAAATATTTTAAGATAAATATGAAGTTAGACTTATTTGGGTCGTATAAAAATAATGTCCCGGTCCTGGAACAGCTTTTGTGATTCCATCTGCTACCACATAAATCGAAAAAAACAACAACATTAGATTTTGATTAATGAAAGAGAAATACATCGGTGTGGAGAAATATATCGATGAGTGGACATCGATTTGTGCCAACACTGATTTTTTATCACAATTTATGATATTTGAACAGAATATTTCTTATTTTACATGTTGATATTATTAAAATTCGCACCGCTAAATCAGCAGGTATTTGTCTATCGTTGTAAACAAAATGTTTTAAAATTTTTGTTAAATTTTCATCAATCAGTCTGTCTATGAATCTACATTAGTTAGTGAAATAGCTAAGTAATGGGTCGCATCAATCAATTCAAATGATTTTTCTGAATTTCCTTCAATATCCCCTCTCTTTTACTCGAACAGTGTTGTTACCCAGATAATCTGCCTCAGTGGGATCACTATGGCAGGATTTTTTTGTTGCTTTCAATGCTATTAGTCAAAACACAATATGGGTGCAAAAGCAAAACTAATAGCCTTGGTATACTGTTCCTGATCCAAATAATAGTCTTCACTAGTCTCATTGTATGTGACTTGAGGACCGTTATAACTCTTTGCTCGCCTTACAAGTAAATCTTTCATTTTTAATTTTCCACTAAGATAACTCTTTAGTTTTAATTTTTCCGATTCACTTTTCCATGGTATTAACAAAACGTCAACGTATATCGCGACAACTAATAAAGGCACATCGAGCGATTTTTTATTGTAAACACAAAAGTCCGCTTCAGAACGAACGAGCTCGAGAATTTTTAAAACCTCATCTAGTTTGAAGCTCCATTGACGGCTACTTTGATTAAGACCACACGTGACCTTATATAACTTACACTACTTACCCCTCAAAAATATATCTATTTAACTTTCCTCGCAGAAAAGCAGTAATAGCATCCAATTGATCAACCACGAATCCATATTTAGCGACAACTGCTAATAGTAAACGATTCGAATTTTATTTGATGGCCGGTGAGAACATTTCTACGTAGTGAATTCCATGCCTTTAACAACAGCTTTTGGCTACTAATCGAGTTTTGAAATGTAATATTTTTCAAAACATCCATTTCGTTTTCAGCGCTTTGCACCCGGGTGGAAGGATCACCCAATTTAAAGTCTTATTTTCTTCTAATGAGTTATTTTCATTTTCCATGGCTTTTTGTCACTGAAATTTGTATTTGATGTTCATTGCATCGTTCAACTTAGTTGGATTTGAATTCACAGTCCATTCATATTATTTTAATCATTCGAAAGGTGATCCAAAATCAATTATAATGAATATAAACGAAAGTGATTAAACTTAAATAAAATATTTATTTTTCAACATAGTCTCCTAACAAGTTAATACATTTAGTCCATCTTTTTTTTGCTTTAGATACCTTTAGAAAAAAATTCTTTGCCTTTACTCTCTCAAAACGCTTCAACAGCGGCCATCTCTTCGCTATCATCTTCAAATTTCTTGCCCCGAAAATGTACCTTGAGCCGTGGCAAGAGATAGAAGTCAGTGGAAGCTAGATCTGGCGAATAGGGTGTTCAAGTTCTGATTCTTGAATTGCAGTCATCGCAACTGCAGCCTTGCTAACCGGTGCGTTGTCTTGATGTATTTTTTCCTTAATAGTCTCCTGCAATCTTCTTATTTGGTCTGCGTAGTAAGAGCCTGATATAGTGGCTCCTCTTTTCAAATATTCCACCATAATAATTCCTTCAGCGTTGCAAAAACATGCCATAGCTTTCCCCGCCGAGCTCGACACTTTGAATTTCTTCGCCGTCGGTGAAGAAGGTCACTACCAGGTCATCGATCGCTGTTTGGTTTCCCCTGATCTGCCTAGAACTTATCGAGATTCACCCTCGAAATGTCGACTCGTTGCTTTGTTCTTCTTTTGCTGTTAACATTCTCGACACCCAACGCGCAGACACCTTCTTCAGATGGAAATCGTTGGCAACGATTCTTTGAACATATTGAACACTCGTGGATCTGAAAACACGACGTCTTCGACTTTTTTCTCGTTGTCTTCAGTTAGGGACGTAGATGGACGTCCATCGTGGTGTTCATTTTCAGTGGCTGCTCTTTCCAGCTTAAACTCCTTGGCCCAGCGTGCAACGGTGGAATATGGAGGAGCAGACGCCCGTACAGTTACTAAATGAAAGCTTTAATTTCATTTTTCCACTTTGATGTTCTCTCTTTGACGGTTAGTATTCAAATGAATGTATCTCTTGGAACTGTCTTATTTCTGGAGCTAGTGCTTTCCGCACTCTGACTCCCCACCTCTGGGTGGGCGTCTTTTTCAGCCCATCTCACTCCTCACCTTAACATAAAATCATCCCTTAGCGCAGATGTTCCGCACTATGCCGTTAGCTGTCGCAGGCTAAGGTATCGATCACTAGGTCGGTTGATGATATATTTCAGTTCCTCCATGGTAGTTTTAGGGTGTCCGTCTAGTCTGTCAAATAGTTTTAGTGTCTTGTCACGTATGTAAATGTCGATCGGGTCGATCCTCAGTTCTCTGTGTATGTCCGTGTTTGTAACATACCATGGAATTCTAAATATTTTTCTCAGAGCGAGGTTTTGACAGATTTGTACTTCGCGTATATTTGTCTTGCAAGTCTGATAGTACGTAGTGCTTCCGTAAGTCAATATTGGTCTTATGATTTGTTTATAGAGTAGCGTCTTGTTCGTCATATTCAGTTTGTCTGGTCTGGTCAATGGTTGTAGTCTACTTAATATTCCATTAATTGTTTGTATCTTGTTCTTTATGTGTGTGGTCCACGAGAGTCTGTCGTCAAAAGTTAGTCCCAAGTATTTGGCTGTCCGTTGCCAGTCTATCGTCTGACTGTCGATTGTTAGTTGGGGTGGTTGTTGTCTTTGTCGTCTCGTTACGAAGATGGCTTGCGTCTTCTCGGCGTTAATTTGGATTTTCCAATGAATGTACCTCCTTAAAATCGTGGTCTATTTATAGGTTTTTTATGCTGACTTAGGGGGTATAAGAGGTAGTAAAAAATGTTTTTTTTTAATTGTATGCGAACTGAAACTAACCGATTATCACTACCTTTCGATCACTTCTCGTATATTCGTTCTGATCGGATTCCATCTTTTTCATAAGGTGCGTTTTTTGCTTCTCGATCAAGAGCTGGTTAGGGTAGGCAGCAATGAAAATAACAACTGAGGTAGGATTGTTGTTGTTTTCAGTGCTACCTACCTTAACCGGCTCTCGATCGAGACGCAAAAAACGCACCTATAGTTGAGCTGGTATTTTCGTTACAGGCTAGCCAAAAATTTTGAATTTCTGTTCCCGGGGAACGAATTATTATATAAAAACCTGTATTAGCAGCTTCAGCCAAAAGTTTTGTGTCTAAAGCTGGATCGAAAAGCAAACATTGCGCCTTCAATGATGGTCTGACTTATCCTATCGACTACACCATTACATTGTTAGAGTGTACATCCTGCCGTAATTTCCTGCGTTTTTCACATTTTTCAGACAACTGCTTGAAAATACTATTTATATATTCCGTGCCATGAAACGAATTGTTTTAATCGATTGATCAATTTCATTTTCCACAAGAGCTTTAAATATTGAAAACTTCCTAAACGGTTCGTCTTTAAGTAAACGAAAATCATGATCACCGACTATGTTGAAAAATGATACGAGTTGCTTCCTCGCCCACCGTGTTCTCCAGGTTTGACTGTGAATACTATATGTTTTCAAACCTGAAAAAATGGCTTGGCGGGAAAGGATTTTTATCAAATGAGGAGCTAATTTTCATCAAATGACGACCTCAGTTGCCTATTTTCGAAAGTTTGAGAAAGTTTATTTTTTGAAAAAATACCTTGTTGAAAAATGAAATGAAACTTTCCTGAAAAATTTGCTTTGTCAGTTATTGAGCTGCCCTGGTAATCCACTTTTTTTCGTACGACTATAGTATGGTTTCTGCTTAGATATCTCTGCTCTCCTATGTCTTTTCCGCCTAAATTGCATAATAGTACTTATTGATATTATTTCTCTTGTTTTTTTTTGAGTGTACAGCATAGACCTAATAGTCTGCATTCCAACCTGATTATGATATTTGATTCGGCAGTTGTATCCTTAAATTGATTTTGAGAGACTAAGTTGCTTGGGGTCATGCGTTATATTGCATCATATTCTATATTTTGGTCACTTTTTGTTAATTATATATATATATATATATATATATATATATATATATATATATATATATATATATATATGTATATATATATATATATATATATATATATATATGTATATATATATATATATATATATATATATATATATATATGTATATATATATATATATGTATATATATATATATATATATATATATATATATATATATATATATATATATATATATATCTATATATATATACAAACCATGTATATATATAAATATAATCATATATTATAAAATATATATTCTTTCTTTTTTCACACTATCCGTCATCTCAAAAAATGTAACCATCAACACCTCAAAGTTTATAACTCATAGCATAGTAGGCTTGCTTCCTATCATTTTTCATAGTCTGCTCTCTGCGAACCATCTTTTTGAAAGTCGAGGCCTAATTCAATATAATCCATTGTATCAAATTTCTCTTCAAATAGGTTTTTATTATAGTAAATACGTTTTTTTTTTCAAGTACTAGCGTTATAGTCCGGGAGCCAGCGACATATTTTGGCGACTCATTTCATCGTCGGTCAAAGTATGTAATTATCCTCAATAAGGTCTAGTTAGTAACGAAAATCGACCACTTACAACCAGTTAGCGGGACAACGTTTACGGAGAGCATCAACAATATGTAATAAACAATAGAAAAAAAATCTCATATCGCCATTGATATTTTGAGGGGCTGCCAATTGACATCAGACGATGTCAAAAAACGACCACTTACATTTGTTTGGCGGGACAATAAACCACTTACAAGCGCGTAAACGTGCAAAAAAATGTCAAAAATTGACTTATTTCATCGTTGCTCAAATTGGACATGGTTACTGGGGATCATGTTGTACATGTAAAAATACTGTGCTTACAGTCGATTCGCGGGACAAACCTACTTTAAACGATCATCAAAGTCGCCGCTGCAAGAGTCACTCACTTGCAGTTTGAACGTTCAAATGCGCGCACGTGCTGTTAAATATATTTGGATGGTCTCACACGCGCTTGTCGTGTCCACCACACGAGGAATCTGACACAAAAATCATTTTTCACGCGTGTAAAATCAAGGACAAATCTAACATCGTCATTCGATGCCCAGATACCAATATTTTGGTTATAATGCTCGGTAACATGCAACGCGTCAGCGAGAACGTTAAAATCTGGTTTCACGTTGGCGCAAAAAAATAATGAAAGGTTCATCAACGTAACTGAAATGTACACGAAATTAGGTCCAGAGTTGTGTTCGGCATTTCCACCGTTTCATGCCTTCACGGAGCAGCGAAGAGTACTTGAGAGCTTTTTCATATATATCAAAGTACCCCGATTGCGACTTTGCGGCGATATTGTCGATTGTAGAGAAATATGTTTGTCATTTGTACGACAGGAAAAAACAACGGAAGTTAATAAGATGCGAGTAAAAACGTTTTTAAAGGCCTACAAATGCAAAGAAAACGAGCAAACAATCAACATCAATGTTAGAAACTTCGATGGATCGAGCCTTCCTCCATGCCAATCGGAAATCGTTCAGCATACCCTAAGGTCCGCTTATATCGGGAAAATGTGGAGCAACTTCTACTCACAAAACATCACGGATTTGGCACCAGAGGACTGTGGATGGCAAATAAAAGGGGACAAATTTGACTTCAAATGGTTTCAGAGTGAACAGTTGCCAAACATCGTCGAAGACATTGTACTCAAGAAAGAAGGTGAAGAAAAAAAGCCAGACGGCGAAACTTTGCCAGGTACACAATAGCAACTACAATAATAGTAAAATATTCAAGGTGCACACAATATTTTATCTGCCAGTGGTAGAAAACGCGAGTTTTCTGTCTGCCGGACCTTAGAAATTCCGAGTACGATCAAGATTCTTCCGATGAAAGCGATGAAAATTAGTATATGAAAATTTTATTAAGTCACGAATAAATTTGGTAAATATCTACTTTTTTACCGATTTCATACTCATTTTCTCAAATTTTGTTTTCGTGTATAAATTTATGATTGAAGTAATGTTCTGCTTCACAAAACATGGCATGATCGCTTAAAGTAGGTTTGTCCCGCGAATCGATTGTAAGCACAGTATTTTTACATGCGCAATATGGTCGTCTGTAAACATGTAGAATTTGAGCAACGATGAAAAAAGTCGATTTTTGAAAAAAATGTTGCACGTTTGCGTGCTTGTAAGTGGTTGATTGTCCCGCCAAACAAATGTAAGTGGTCGTTTTTTGACATCGTCTGATATCAATTGGTAGCCCCTCAAAATATCAATGGCGATAACAGTTATTTTACGTACTGTTTCTTACATGTTGTCAACGCTTCTGACACCAAAAGGTCTCGAGGTGCGATGTAAGTGGTCAGTTTCTGTGATAAGCACAAACAAATTGAAGACCCTGATATACTTTCATTGACGATGAAATCGGCATATTTTTACTGTCGCTGGCTCCCGGACTATTAGTATCTCATTGCTACCAGGAAAGCAAATTACATTTGTATCTAATAGTTGAGTGGTTTCGTTTCTCATAAGTCTTAGAAAAAGTATCGCTTTTCATGACTTAATTTGCAAAATAGTGCCCTTGAGTAAATTTCCTTTTACGTCACATTCAAAGCCAACGACAATTTCGCTAATACTTCGAAGTAGTAGATGAATTTGAAGCTTTTTCAACCTCTTTGGAACAACATGGGGATGCATCTACCCACATTGGGCGCATTTCATTATTATGTCAAATTTTCATGTGATTGTGTAGATTTTTATGAATTATATAATTTCAGTATAATTTTCCAGATAGTTTTTAAATATTCAACAGAATTGAAACATAAAATTACAGTTTTATGTGATTTAGTGAGCACTTAAATGCTTAAAAATTATTTTCAACTTGCTTACTTTTCAACTTCAAATTTTTATTCATACTTTAAACAAAGTTAGTAAACGCTACGCACACAGTCATTGTTCATTAATACGAGTTTGGCAGGCAAGAATATCAAAGCCTCGTGTTGGAAACAACTCGAATTGACTGAAAAGTCGATTTCAAAGTTATTGTTAAGAATATGCTTTTTTCTTCTTTTCCATGATTGGTTTAGAAGGTTTAAAAATTTTTTTTAAACCCAATCCCATTTCCGATCTAAATCAAACATTTCTGCCATTTGATTCATCATCACCATTTACCACATCTCATCATTCGTAAATACGTACCATTTCATCGCATATGTGTGAATTTTCCTGAAACGCCCAAAATGAATCAGTACCATTTGTTTCTCATGACAACATGTAAAATACATTTCAATTTCAAACTAGATGATTCAACGTGCTGCGACGAAGATTTCACATGGGTCCGTTCCGAAAATACAGTCGTCGATCAGCACCAAATACAGCCTTCGCCATCATCCAAAAGCGCCATCAAACCGCCACGTCCTAACGGTGCCAGTTTGGATCGAAGACGTCCGCCTCACGCAAATCGACATGAACGCGATCACAAAAGCCGCAGTACCCACTTGGTCCGCGAAAAATGTCTATCCGGCGACTTGAAGCATAACCATCATAACGGCGACAATCGCAAAGACACCGGCTATCACAGCGAATCATATATAAATCACTACCGGCGAGGATCGCCAGGATTTTGGGATTTCCCGCCGCCGCCAGCCTTCCCATATCCAGGATACGATATGCACCAGTACTACGGCTACCATTCCAGTCGCGACGACCTTCGCATGTTTGACTATCATCGACGCCACGATTTCTTTCGCTACGGAAGCAATGGAGCACTTCCGATCAGTGCGTCACAAGAACTCTACCATACGGCAGGAAATTGTTGCAATCGATATCCGCAGCCACCGCCGTGCTGTGCATGCGACCATAAAGTGAATTCGTGCAGTGGAAATCAGGTCGGTTGACTTGTCGTTCGTGTGGAAAGCATGATGTTGTTGTTGTTGCTACTAACCGAATTGCTGCCATGCTTGATGGCTAACATTTGTTTATTTTCCATGCCATTTGTGATTAGTGTCGTCGATGAAACAATCTTCAAAATGAATTGCAAAGTCACCCATATGTGCACAGTATGAATTAGCATTAAGCTCTACAAATTTATCGGAATTATTTTTCACAATGATGTTGTTATCCTTGTGTGTCTAATGTGCCGCCGAATTCCCGTTCAGCCATTCATCATTTTCATAAAACATTTCGCAAACATAATTTTTCTTTGCAAATCAATTTCCAGTTCCGTTCCATTATTATCTAAAAGAACTATGAAATGTTCATTGCAAACGGTCCGTTCAATAGGACAATTCAATTTTTATTTTTGTACCACTTGAGAATGATACGAACTAACAACTGGCCGCAAATCGAGCGGTACTAACAAACCAACCTTCGTGGCTGCGTGACTTAGAAACGGCAAGTACGTGCCCGTCTATCTTCATCTCGGAGCTATCATAAAGCATCCTGGGCACGTTCTTGATGCATTCATCGTACTACAAAGTGTCGAGCAAAACGAACCATAAAGCGAAAAATTGATTTTCTTAGTTGCTGCTCGTTTCGTTTAGTTTTCATTCTTATCGTCTGCAAATGGAATCAGCAGCGGTGTGGTACTTGTGATTATCACTTCCTACACAACGCGCACAGCTGTGCCCCGTCGGGTCTTCGCAATAAATAGAACGGATGTGGTAATTTGAAATGTAACGTAAGAAAATGTCGCCGATGACGTTGACAACGTCTCTCCTTTCTGGGGCTTAAAAGTGCCATTGAGATACTACTCTACGTCGTGATTCAAGCTCGCTTGCTTGTTCGTCGAGAATAATCCTTCTCGTGCCTGTTTTATGCAGATTTCCTGCTTTTATTCCATTACGTTTGCATAACTGACTTTGTAACTATATGTACATATCCATCCAACAGGCGATAATGTCTGTCGTGCCAAATGACAAAAGTTTTCCATTTCGAGTCCTTGCCAGCCCTGACTGGCAATCGGATCACGGCTTGAGTTTTATTTGTAGTTGGTTTGCCGAATTCAGATCTAGTCAGACAGTCGTCTAGGGCTTGTTCTCTTATTCGTTCATTGGTTATGCATGATGCCAAGTAAAAGTATTTGTGCATTGGATTTGTGAATTTCGGAAAAATGATAGTAGGAAGCTTTCGTAGAAAACAAAGCTTTTAGACTAATTGTCGTTTTGGGCTATTTGCATATCTACGTTTGAACTGTATTGGCATGATGCTCACGAAAGATTTTGGTACAGTTCAGTGATCTGTGAAATCAGGAAATCAATATCGAGGACCGGAATAACGTAAAGGATTAGGTTGTAACATTTTGTGTGGCCTATAGTTACCAATATAGGAGAAGGGTTTGAATTTACATTTTTCTAGGTGGGTAGGTTCTCGGTGATTGCTAATAATATGTTAAAAATGTAGGACATATTTGGAGATTTTCTTGAGATTTTTTCGACAATAACAATGTCAGTTCAAATGTAGGTTTTAATGTGAATAAGCAACTTGAAATCTCAATTTGAAACGTACCGGTAAATTTATTTGTCGAATTTATATACAGAGATTGCTGACATAAAACTAAATAGTACAAATATATAAAAAAATAATGCTATGCCAGTATTCATAAGCTGAAAGGGTTTTAGGTAAATGAAAAATTGACAGGGTGGGGCAGAAGTAATGTCATAATGTAAATGTGCCATAACTTTTGCGAATGGCGTCAAATGTCATTGTACTTTGATATCTATGTTGTAGAAAGATAGATAATTAGTTGACAACAAAGAATGGTGAGATACACATTTGAATAACGTGGAATTATTGTTATTGCTTATGTGACTAATTTTCGGTCTGTTGTCTTAACAAAGCGTAATTTTCGTTGTGGTTTTTATTTTAAGTAAGCGTTGGGTTGAGCGTCTCATGTACACTCGGTGCACTAGTGATGTCGCAAGAAGTGGCCGACGCCTTATTGCTCGTTCGATCAAGAATATCACTGCTGTGGCCGAAGACGTCCGAGAAAGTCTGTAAACATCAACAAAACAACGATGCACACTATTTGGTCCCTGCCTGCTGACCGTAAAGTGGAAATAGCTTCCTCCCATGCTCTATTAAACCTGATGAAACAAGAGGATAATTTCGTATCCAAAATTTTATTGAGCGTTGAAGACCACTTCCCCTTAAGTTGTTATGTGAACAAACGAAATTTGCGCTTCTGGAACACATCTGCCCTACAGACAAATTTTAAATGAGTTTTTTAGCCACAAGAGGCTGACTCGGATCTCGAGCATTGTTGGTTCCAGCAGGACGGAGCAACCGCTCACAGAGCTCGAGTAACGATGGAGATTTTGAAACACATTTCTGGGTCGTGCAATCTCCCGTTTTGGCGATTTGTTCGGCCAGATTTCCAGATCGGACCCTGTCAGATTTTATCCTTTGAAGCTTTTTTAAATGTCGCTTTTACCCCAACAAACCACACCACTGGCAAGGCTTGAAAGCAAACACTGAAGAAGAAGGAATCACCAATTTGAATTAGATTTTTTGCCAGCAACAATTCAAAATGCCTTAAAACGAGCAAAATTTTGCATCAACTTCGCAAGTAATATTTGACAGATATTCTTTTTTCAACTTAATGTCATACATTTTACTCAAATATTTTTCATTTCTAACCAAACGACAGCCAATTCTCAATATGACATTACTTTTGCCCCACCTTGATGTAACAAATAATGGGCGATAAGTCATCCTGCTTCCATATGCAAATATCTCGCTACTTTTTTATTTAACCTTATCAATATCATTTTATCATTAAAAAAAAATATCATAAAAAACCCCAAAAAGTTTAAGTCCATTATTTTTTGTATTTTTTTATAATTGGACTGAAATATAAATATTTTTCGTATTATACAAAAAATTAGACAATCATAGTTAAATTTATTTAAAATTGGGACTGAAAATTAAAATTATATGTAAGAATAGTTTGTATTATTTGTATGTTTAAAATTCTTCCTGATATTATTAGAGTAAATGAAGCATATTTGAAATACTAGCTCGGAAAATAATTAGAGGACAAAACCATTCACAGGAACAATAAAAGGGTTTAAAAAAAAGAGATTAATTTTTTCGTACAAAAAAAAATTTGGTGACGATTGAAATTAAAGTGAAAACGAAACCCAAATTAAAGTGGATATAATTTGAAGTAGGGTGTATGGAATTGCATTCACATATTATTGGCTGATTTTATGTTATTTGTTTAGATTAATTGCATACAAAATTGCGATTCTCACAGCCAGCTCGTTCTCTGTACACATATACTTTGCAAAAAACGCGCCGAAAGCACTGACACTCACATCATCAGAAATTAATCACTGAAACGTACGAGCACGTCATTAATTTCAGAAGGTTTTCCAATGATTTAAAACGATGAAATTGTCCATTCGTAGGATTTAGAGCTAAATCTTTTGGCTGCATCGGACTTGGATTTTATTTACTAATTTTTTCCCCATGGAAACCAATTTGGATAATACTAAAGAGGCATCAAATTAACTTTGCCTATTGTGTTTCAAGCTAGCAATGAATCATAAGTGCCCGGATTTTGAAATCATGTTTTCATTATTTGAACTGTCCTTGAAAAATACATTACATTTAAAAACAAGAACTACCAAGAAATAAAAATGCAATTATTCATTTATGGACCAGGACGCGAGAGGATTAATAGAAAGTATCTGCTGCAAATATTCAAAAACAATGACATCAATTTTGAACTTCAAAGATTTCGAAGAAACATTTTGCCACAATCTACATCATTTTTTCACCCATGGTTTCAATTTCGTGGCATTGTCAGTACCTTTCAAACGCATGTATTCGAAAATACCTTCGCTATTCCAAATATACTTCACTTACAAAAGTCTTCGAATAGCGCTAGCGTTACCGATTTTGGCGCTAAAATCACCCATAAGAATTATAGGATCGTTGAAAATAATATGAGTTAGTATCCTATCCTAAAACTATTCTTTAACTTCAAGTTCTTTCTCTTCTGTCGAAGCATATATTAAACTACTGTGCGATATTTAGTGCTGAGATGTACTGTTATAGTTGGATCTGAGATTGCATGCCAGTCGATCCGAGCGCCTCAAATCAAGTCCTTGCACGTAAACCATTGCTCTGCATCAAAAAATGAAGTCAGTCTGTTCCTCTTCTTGTATTGTTCATGGGCATAAAGCTTTTTGGCGCCATAAGTCATTGTCCACTAACTTTCAAAGTTTGATGACAGGACATTTTTCAATTTTTGAAGTTTGTGTCCTCCAAATCTGCTGAAATACTTTTGTTTCCTGTAGTCATTTCCTGCTACACCAGATGTTGACGTGATTATACTGCCACGAGCTTCAGTGAAAATGGAACATTAAAGAAAGTGACAAAAAACTTCAACATATGAATATATCACAGATATATGGACAAAACCGAAAAATTTCGAAGCCTTCTCACTAATATGGAATATATATATATTAGTTTCTTTTCGAGTTGAATTCATTTTGTGGTTATTTTGAGAAACAAGTACCACTAAGAGAAAAATCGGTAACAGAAAAAGAGAACATGTGATTGAAAACATTACCTTACTCGTATAACAAAGTATATTCAAAGCATGACACATATAAATTTGGCAATCATCAATAACACTGTATATGTTTTTTGAAGGTAGTTCTTAAGTAATTCAACTAATCACCTGCTATGTTTGAGTCTATATAAAGTTTAAAAAAATCATGAAAAGAGCGCTTAATACTCAAAAATGTCCAAACTCTGAAAAGCACCACAAAGCAAATTACTGAGAATACTCGAAATTCAATCATCATCAACGATATAGGCCTGTTTGATTCCAGATATCTGACTTTTTTCGTCAGCGACATTTTTTTGCCATCCTTTGTATTTCT
The DNA here is from genome assembly GCA_963978885.1 of Nemotelus pantherinus. NCBI lineage: Eukaryota > Metazoa > Arthropoda > Insecta > Diptera > Stratiomyidae > Nemotelus > Nemotelus pantherinus. The sequence goes on along the minus strand of OZ022263.1, from coordinate 191,511,940 downwards.
TTCCGATAATAAGAAAATTCAAGTAGAAATGTTCGCTTGATATTAATCCGAAATAGTAAAAATAACTCTTAAATAATTGAAGTATTCCAATTAATTCGAAGTTTGTCCTATCTATTTTTGTGCACAAGCAGAATAAAAGGCCAAGAATTCAGTTTGAGAAAATTGAAAAGGTACAAAAAATAGAGTTTATGATCCCGATTTGAAAATTAAGTCAAAAATCTGTTTTATTCGCTATTAAAACAAAACAAAACAAACAAGATACACAGAAATAAATTTATACTGCGGCAAAAAAAATCAATTTTAACTTAGCTTCCTGTGTCGTTTAAATGAAACTACAAAAATAAGAGAGATGTGGCTTCTTTTAATTAATACTATCACTAGTTAGTACTATCACTAGAATAGTTCAACTATTCGAAAACCGTAAAAATTTTCGTTCTACCAACAACGGAAGGACTTGCACATAGATCGTTGCATGAGTACTGGATCGGAATGTGTGATAACTGCCTCTTTACTCGAGACGGATTGCAAGATTTGCCTCTCTGAAATTTGGCTTGAAAATGGCATCTTCAGCTCTGAAATTTTTAACGAATCCGATGGTGGGGGTGTGCTTATTGCTGTGCTTGACGTTCTAAAACAATCTACGCTGATGTCATCCCCAGTTCTTCTGTAGAATGTGTTGAAGTTTGCGTATGAGATTAATTTTTTCCAAGTTATCCTCTTGCCTAAACACTAACTTTTCTTCGTCCTATATCCTCATATGCCATCCGCTCAATGGAACTCTGGTTTTCTTTGCATTGAATCATTCAACAATAAAATTGCTGTATCATCTTTCCTTTCTTCTTGTCCGCCTTCTCAATATAACTCTGTGTCCAATGCTAATAACAATGTCCTTATTCTCTTGAGATTAAGGACATTTCTAACACTGAATCTTCTTCGTTTTTATTGCCTTCTTCTTCAATCCCTTGTACCAACCCTGAACTCTACCATCCACTTTCTTCGTAAGCGTATTTCTTAGCCTCTCTAATCACGCCAAATATTAATAAGTGCCCAGTTTTGATTTTTTTTTAAATCACTGAGCAATTGTCTTTCGACCTCTACTTAGTTAATTGTTTTAGTTTTTTCCAGGGGCTGAACTTTCGTTCAGACTAAAATTATGCTGCTTTCTCTTGCTTACGTTCTGCTGCCAAGTACAAATTAAAATAACAATTTTCGTATCAATTTTCCATTCATTGATTCTTCCCAGCTCTCCAATAAACCTAAAAAAAGCTACTGATCCTCTATTTCATTTACTTCTGGAGATTGTGATCCCTTGGCAATGTTTTTTCTACTCAGTATACTCTTAGTTTCCCTCATCCGCGACTAGCCCTGCTAATGTCCTCTTTTATTCCATTTGCTTTCCAGCTCCTGATGACATTCCTAACTTTTTTCTGTAAAATCTTACAATTTCCTTGTGCGTTCCCCTATCCATTTTATTCAATATTGAGTTTTGCGTTGGAAAAATGTCCTTTTTCAGCTGTCAAGCATTTTCCATGTTCATACATTTTGTGAATGCAACCTTGCTTCGAACTATCGCCTCCCTGGTTTTTTTTTTCAAAATCATTGAATGTTTTGTTTTTAATAAAATATGTAACATTCTTAAGTATTTCTGCAATCCTTAACAGCAGGGCTATGTTAAACGTCAGTGCACCTCCACCAACTTCATAGAAATTTCTCACGCTATCGCCTCGGTTTTTAATCGTATCTACCAGGTTTATGTCATCTGTGCAGATTTTTCCTAAGGCTTTGGCTCCGTAATCATGGGTTAATTTTGCATTAATTGAACTAGTAAGGTATACTTTACTACACTCTTCCGGATTTTTGTTGTATTTGTTTTGCCTCTCTTTCTGATTTGTCTTCCTCACCTTTTCCTCTTTTTCCGCGGTGTCCTTTTTTATTCAATTTTTTCATTGACGATCTTCTTTGTTCCTTGTATCGGCCGTTTCAAATGTTTTTAAATGTTTGTACTACTTGGGGCATCCTTAAATGCTTCTGTTTTACCATTGCCACTGAAACTCCATGTGGAGTCTTCAGGTAGGATTAAATTTGATGAAAATGCTCAAATCATCCCCAAAAGAGCTTTACGAGAGAGCTTAACCATCACAGTTGACGCTATGACTATCGTCGCTTCCTATTGGCTTATCATCTCATTATCTATTTTAGAAGTTATCTACACTATTTTTAAGGATGATTTTTTGTTTGAAATGAGATTGATAACAATTTGCTGTTACAATGTTACCATTTCTTGGACATAATTTTTTATTGTCTTACTATTTTATTTTTGTATTAAAGAAAATTACGCTCAGATGTGAAATCTTGCTACAGAACTTTTGTCAGATTTGTGTTACTATTTTCAAAAACACTAACTATTAAAAAGCATTTTAAAAAATTTGTTCCAAATAAATTTACTTACAATATTTGCACCCAAAACAAAATTTACGGCTAATAACATAACATTTGATTTCTCATTTTAGCGCCAAGATATCGACGAACGACTTCGACGATTGCAATCCGACAAGGATGCTTTAGCGTTACAAGTTCAAGTCCTTACCGAACAAGTTTCCGCACAAAGTGACAAAATTATCGATTTGGAAAGGAGTCTAACGGATAAAACTCAACTACTCAACAATACTGAGGATATGTTACAGCGAGTAAGCGATTTTGCAAGATCGATTGGTGTACGCCTTGATCAACAAAAAGTACTTTCAGTGTTTATTTATCGATTGTAGTATTTTCGAATTTCTGTAATTTAATTTTTGCACTGTTTTCAAAGAATTCCTAGTAGGCTTGAAGCACACGCACAGTTTAAAAGTTGGTGCACTTTGTAAGTACGAGAATACGAGTAGCGTTTGACTTGTTTTTGAAAGTATAGAAGAAAGTACACAATGTTGGTCGTAATAGCATTAGGTATATAATATCTAGAGCACTTAGATAATTTTTTCCCAAAATATTATTGGACTTGTCCTATTTGATAAAACCTCAAATAATATTCCTTTCCTCTGCATGCAATTTTCATGATGATTTTTTTCATGATCCCAAGAAAACCATTAATTCCGCCTCCGTCTCTCTCTAGGAAATGCTCACTCGATCGTCACTCGAAACGCAGAAACTCGAGCTGATGTCTGCCATGAGCGAACTAAAATTACAACAAGCTGCCCTGGAGCGTGAAAATCTGGAATTACGGTCTAGTCAAATGAACAATAATTCGTTACCATCACGTCGGCCGCCAGCATCCAATCGAGTGTTGACGTCAACGCCTCAGGGATCACTCAATGCAACTTTCCACGGAAGTGTTGGCAGTCTACAGCAATCGTCGGCGGTCCCAAAAGTAATTTCACATGAAAACTGGGCAACTCGAAGTGGAACAAGACATAGAATTTCTCTCATAGGGCATCAAAGATCACATAAATAAACAACTGCGTTATCCGAGAAATATCTATCTTATTCCTCTTCGAGGGCCTGCGATAAGCCAGCAGTTGTTATTTTAAGCGGATCAATTAATTTTATCTCCTTTCTAATTTTAGACGCCGCCAGCATCGCTACGACACCAAGTCAATCCACATTTCAGTAGCCTTCCGCGTACATCGTTCACAAGTGGATCGCTATCGACATCAAACGGACCCACATCGAAATCAATGACCGGATCATCGAATGCTCTGATCGATAGTAATGCTAATCCAAAACAACGAAACGTGGCATTCGGTAAAAATCTTATTGAAATGCGATCAATGAATTCCTTACCATCAATGCAAGTGGCGGCTGGATCGAAAAATTTCAATGATCAAATTCTTGCTGAATTTTCACAGAACCTTTTGAAGAGCTTTGAAAAACACAGGGGTTACTCGGTGCCTAATTTAGGTTTTTGTTGTCATTATTCTACGCTTTTTACGTCATACTGATCTAATTGCGCTTTTATATCCCCCAAAAAAAATATTAATGGAACAAGAAAAAAGCACATGCGAGTGAATTAATTATTTTGGCTTGCTTGCAGTATGCTTGATATAGATCAATGTAATTCTTAAGCAGTGTGTTTCGCTAGAAGAAAACGAAAGTGCATAATATTCGGTTGAGAGAAAATTATTGCATTAAAAAACATTCATGAAACATTAAACATTGACTGTGATATCTAGCAGACTCTGATTTATGGCTGTACAATTTACTGAGCTTAAAGTGTAAATTTTTTTGACCATCTGACATCATTCATTCATTCATTCACAAAATCAAACAGATACAAACGCTTAGCTGCACTAAGTTTAAGTTTTTAGTGACACACACTGTACGTTCACATCAGAATTGTATAATAATATCCATTGCAAGTTTATTTCATCATATGTTCCTAACAACTCATATTGACAACATCTACTGATAATGTTTGTGTTGCTGCATTAACAGATTGCCAGTCTCGCTACAAGCTGCATTAATGGTCCTTATGTGATAAATATTTTTAGAATCTTCATATCGGCGACCCTAAAATCGTGTCGTGTGGAGTACAAGCTAGTATAGTCTATAATTAACACTTGGGAGTATAAGGGAATGCGTCGGCCTGGTTAGGGTATTTTTAATGTGGTCGAATCGATTTGTTACAAGAAATATGCCATCGTAAATCTTGTCGTCTTTTGTGAAGGGATTTTGTGTTAAATGCGTCCTAGTCAGACAATGTTTTGTCCCAAAATACACTAGAAAACGATGCATTCATTTTCGTTTGTTTTTTTTTTTACTTTTGTCAGCGAACGAAACAAAAGATTCAAATTGTTTCTCGTCGGTTATGACTGGATGTGGACGTTTGTCATGGAAGAATGACGTTAAAATTGAAGGGAGTTGAGTTGAAAATTTCGAATAATTTAATTCTGTACGAAGGTGGATCGATAAGTACACGTGTTTAGAATGAGGACGGATTTTTTTTTTTTTAGAAAAACTCTAATTATTTCCAACACTATCGCTTTGCAAGGCAAGGCAATTCCTAGTGCCGCTGGCACTTTCTAAGCCCTCTAAGATACGACTCGTCAGACTTGTGTCTCGACTATAGCCTCCTCGTTTGTGTTAATTCCTTTCCGCGAGTCGCGTTTTAGAATTGGAGAACAGAAAGAAGTCACAGGAAGTCAAATGAGGGGTGCGCGTTAGGGGCGATAAGAATTTGTAGCGTAATTCATTCACTTTGGCCGCAAAAAATACGGATCAGTGTGCTAATGCTTTGTCGTGGTGGAATAGCACTTTGCTGATCTCAGCTGAAAATTATCTGAAATCAAAGAACATTAAAATTTAGTCAAAGTATCATTACATTTATGCGCACTAAGACCGCTTATATTTGACATGAGTCAGCCAAGCGTGATAACAGTCATTAGCGAACTATCACATGCTTTTCGGATGGGCTCTCCATAAGTCAGCTTGGAGCCCAGCATTACCTCAAGATGCTTATCCGAGTTTCTGGCCTCAATGGTCAATATCTTTCTTTTCGTCAGCATGACAGTTGCAGTTTTCGTCCGCTGGAAACAGCGAATCTACAATATACCTCAGAACTTCCGCCTTCAAGGATAGATCGGGGCCTATGCGGCCAAGCCTAGTGGATACTATTTTATAGCCTTAGCCCCATGGTTCACTTCTTCGCTGAGAGTTTGCCAAATTTGCTTTTTCCTTCACTTTTTAGCTATACCGAGTTCTTTTTTGCTTTTTCATGGTTCGGAACAAGTCGCGACGCTTCGCGACCTGTCCAATAAATTGCTGTGCTCTGTGCCTGCACGCAAGAAATACTCGTCTTAGTTCCGCTACCTCCTCAGTCCACCCATAAACCATCTGTTTCCCCGGTGGTGATTTTTGAAATGACATCGGTCCATCGCACGCTTGACGAATTCCGTCCATTGTGAAATTATCCAGTGTACCTATTCCCCGAGGTCCATCGCAACTCCTATTGGGCCCACGCTGACCTCGCGGCAAAGCTGCTCGCAAGTGGCTCTAACAGCTTGCTTCTGTCTAACTTCGAAATATTCAACCCAAGTATTTTCCGGTTAGAGTTCTGTGGGGCCAAGGTCTCCAAAGGCAGCCAAAAGGTAATATAGTTGTGGTCACTTCCAGTATACTCCCCCAGCACTCTCCACTGGACTCCTTCATCACCCTCTGGTCTCTTGTTAACATAAACGGGGCCTTCGAATCATCAGTTATATCAGGATTGAACTGCGGTAGGTTAGTGTCGAAAAATACTAAACAAGTTTAATACAAACGATCATCATGTTAAAACTAACCAATGACTCAATCTGAAATTTGGCATGGTGTTTTTTGAAAGATAGCCGTACAATGGTAACACCAACTGTCCACAGCAACGTCAAATGCCTATTGATCCACCCTCGTATATTTCATATTATCTAAAGTATTATTGCATCATATTGAAATCATAAGTCCATATAAAATACACAAAATTTTCATATCACACAAAAGACAGGCACTGATTTTGAATAATTTCTCACTGAACGTTTAGATTGTCCATTTTGAAACTAGACTGTCTTCTTTTATGTAGAATTTGAACAATATTTCATGCAGTCATTTAATTTTTCGTTTACGTAACTAATCACTGATATATGCTACCTTTTCTTTTTTCGCTAAACGAAAAGTTCCTAGATGGAAGATTTAAGACTTTTCGTTTTCGGTTTCAGAAAACTCCTTGTACTATGTGAAAGTGCTATAGTTGGGGTAAAATTCGGTATGAGCTAAAATCTTTCTCGTCGAATCAAGTCTAATTTTTGCAATCACAACGAAAACTATGAAGCGGTAAAAACATAGTCAATCCAACCAGTTCAGTATTGATTTGATGCTTCACTGTTAAACATTCTCTCTCGTAGTGAATGAAAGGTTAAATATTCGAATTCCTTTCTCCAAGTTGATGGGAGCAAAGACAAAGTTCATCAATCACACATCATAGTAGATCAGAGGAAGAATCAATAGTAAATACAGCAAATGGATACCGCTTACACTTTTATTTTACTCTGGATTCGACAATAAATTGACAAATCAACACTATTGTCTCCTATATGCCAGTAAACCATTCATGAAAAAAGCCTTGACTTTTTACGGAACTAATAAGTACAGTGCAAACTTATTCAGCATTTCTTCAGAATAAATAATATGACCAACACCCAATTTAATATCCAAAAAACAAAAAAAGAACATTTCTGGAAATCCCAAATAGAGTTTTTACGTTTTACCTCCTATACATTTCTCATATGCCTGCTGTGATGACCAAACTGAATACCTTTGTTGTAAATATAAATTATATACCCTACTTGAAAAAAAATTCAACTGCAAGTGTTCCCCTTGCGAATCCCTTGAAATCATCCCAAAATTTTGCGAATGTTTTGCAACTGATACTTCTAGAGCTGCTAGCTTTTTTTATTCCAAATTCCATCAGTGTTTTAACAACCATTTCCTCTCGACTAAGACCCTTCGGAATACATTGTAATCGAATATTAACATTTTTCTTTAGCCGAAACCGAGCGAGTAATCGAAGATACAAACGATCCGCCCCGTAGTTTTACACCTCAACCGACAGCATCACCATCACTCGGACAGAAAAGCAAAGGACTGCGAGGTATTTTCGGTAAAATTAAGCGAAGTAATAGTGGAAACCTGGAAGATTTGCCTGGCGAAGGAGAATTTAAACGTGGTGGAGTACGAGCTACAGCGGGTGCTAGACTTGGTTGGAGTCAATCAGCAAATAAATCGGACAAACCTTTCGAAAAGTGGGATGTTGATGAGTTGGTCACGTGGTTCGATGAAATGGGGTTGGGAGTGTATGAGGATGAAGTGCGAAAATGTTTTAAGGATGGAGCTAATAGTCTGATTCAGACTTCGCCGATCGATATCGAAAGAGATTTGAGCTTGAAGACACCGTTGCATAGGAAGAAAATTAGCTTGGCGGTTGCGGAACTAACTGGTAAAGAGAAGGACGAAGTGATGATCAACGCGGGGCTTTTGGATACTTCCTGGGTAAGGACTTTTAAAATTAACTACATGCTAGCAGATTTTTTTTTTTATTGATCGCAATTCAAGAACTTTGTTTTATATTCAATTTCAGATAATGCGATGGCTGGATGATGTCGGGCTTCCACAGCACAAAGATATGTTTTCGTCGGCACGTATGGATGGTCGAATGCTAAACAAACTGACAATGGATGATTTGGCTAGCTTACATGTAACATCGTGTCTACATGTTGCAAGTTTACGCCGTGGAATCCAAGTAATGCGAGAGAACAATTGGAATCCTGATTGTTTAATTCGACGATCCAGTGGCGATGAATGCGTGATCGAGCCGATTCACTTATGGACAGCACATCGCGTAATGGAATGGTTGAGGCTAGTAGATTTAGCTGAATACGCACCTAACTTACGAGGAGCTGGTAAGGCGTTTCTTTTTCGAATTTTTTTTGTCGTATAAAGCTATTTCGTTGTAAATTTTCTAGGAGTTCATGGTGCATTGATGATGTACGAACCAAAATTCACAGCTGAACTACTAGCTGATCTGTTGAGTATTTCACAAAGTAAAACGTTATTGCGAAGACACTTGGCAACGCACTTTAAAGAATTGCTTGGGCGCGATGTGATTCAAGCGAAACGAGATGCAGAGAGTGTTTTGGGATATCAACCGTTGACAATAACATCCAAAATCAAGGTAAGTTGTTTTTTGCACTTAAAATTTGTTTAAATACAGCCTAGAAAAATGAGGTTTCTGCGGTATTGCTGGATGCCAGGTCCTCATAAGCAAAAAAAATATTATTATCCATGGTAAAATACTGAAAATAGAATATTTCTATACTTTCAGACGCCAAAGAAGTCACAATTCTCGCTGAAACGAAAGAAAAGTTCAAAGAGTGGTGATGAATGGAGTGATTTCGTATGCCCAATGGGCTCATCAGGTGATCAAGTTCATACAACAAATTCTTCTTCTAACCAAAACGCTACTACTACTGGCATCTCTGTAAGTCTAACAAAACCTAACACTTACTAATTTAATAGCTTCATAATTTTATAATCATTGGTGAATGTGGCATAAATGTTAAATGGTAGTTTCAATGTTCTATATTCTTTGGCCCAATGAAAACTCTATTACCTTATGAATTCTTTATGAATGTTTAACGACGCTGGCCGAAGCAGTGTTTTCTGTTGTAATGTCCGCTCTTCAGGTTTTATGTTTTTTTCCTAAAATATCGTTAAATTAATTAATGCAAGGGTCCAATAATGATGATTATTTTATCGCAGCAGATGTAAAATGACGAGAAGTCATGCTAATTTAATGTATATATAACTATTTCTTTTCAAACATCTAAAATGCTCTAAGTTCAATGAAACGTCAATTACTCCATCTCCTTTCTTCTTTTCTTTAAAAATTTGCAAAAGAGCAAGACAATAACCAATTTACAATGCATGCAAAGAATAATTATTGAAAATTTCCATTTTGTATTCTCTTTCGTTGAGTTTAAAATGAAAATGACTTATTTTAAAAAAATACGCTACTTTCATATCAATATTAATTTTTCTGGAAAGTATGGTTCTATTAGTATTACTCTTGAATACTTTATCATGACTTGATGTTGTAAAATAACAAATAATATTGAAATTCTAATCTATGAAGCATAATTTTTAATGGATTATTTTAATTAAAAACTATTTTTCGTCGCCTGAGGATCTACTTCTCGCTAGATATTGAAAACTTTGATGTTGTTGTCCATTGTTTAGGTGGTAAGCGTTCAATCGTCGGAGGCTAGAGAAAATTAAAGCTGTAGTGGACCCAAATTGTGAATTCTGTGGGAGGATTGATTCCGTACACCACAAGATTTTTATATGCCCTCAGTTCAAATCTCTCAGAATTGGACGTTTCTTCTTTACCCATTATAGATAGCCTGACATAGCCAAGATTGCCATATGATATTCAAGGTCTAGATTTTGGACAGAGCACACGTGTGCTAACCCTGTCCCAGTTTCGTTTCTCCCAGTATCATTTTCTTTACACGATGCCCTATTGTCATCACACGTTATTGAACCAATGGGGTGTGTCAACGGACGAAAACTACGCAACATCATGTGGATGGTGATAGCAAGACAAATTGGAAACTCATCTCTGGAGATACATATATAAGAAACATCTAATTATACACTGAAAAGCCTCCCTCAAGAGGGTTATCGAAACGAATATCGAATATGTTTACAAAAATGAAACTGGCCTTTTTCTACTTTTTTATTCAAATAGAATTACAATTTAATATTGTCTACATCAAAATAACTTCTTTAAGAATCCACGCTACACCGAAAATAGTTTTTCCAATCCTCATATCAGTGCTAGCCCTCGGATATTGTAACTGTCTTCAACTGGCCTGTGTCCATTCAGGTGGTTTTTCAGTCTCGGGAAATAGAAAAAAAATCACAAGGACCCAAAACCGGCGAGTACTGTGGCTGAGGATTCCGAAATATTTTTAATTACCAAAAACTCTTTTATTGAAATTTTTCTGTGAGAAGGAGCATTGTCGTGAGGCAGAACCCAGTTTTCTTGATATTTGGTCTAACAAACGTGACCCTTTTTTGAAGTTTTTCAAGTACCTCTCGGTAAAAGCGTTTGATCGTTTGGCTTTACATGATTCCCTCCCTGACTATCGGAAAAGCAAATCAGCATCCAGTTGATCTCCGACTTGCTCATTCGTGATTTTTTGGTCCTTGAAGAGGTTGACGTGTGAAAGTAACATAATCCCACGTCAAATTTTGTTAGGTCTAAGTGTTAAAGCTTGTATAGAACTGCATTCGCAAATTTACAATCAACAGCTGCGTTTTTTGCGCCTCTACTCAGAGCTGGTTAGGGTAGATAGCATAGATAATAATAACAGCTAGAGCGGGATTGCTATGTGCTGTGCTGTGTCATGTCAATTTGCGCCCAGCCTTAATGCAACTTAGCAATTTATGAGCACTAGCTAAGATTTTGTTTGCAGTGGACGTTGAAGCCTATGTTGTTATCCAATACTACGCTGAGGTCTATAATAGGCGTGTTTTCTTGTTCCCCCTATCTATAACAGAACAATGCTGACGCATTGGGAACAACAACAGCTCCCCCTTTCGATAACAAGAGTTGTTGATGTTTCCAATGCGTCTGCACTGGTTAGCATTGTTCTGTGATGGATAAGGGGTGCAAAAAAACGCGCCTAATATAATATATTCCATTCAATTTGATATTGTAAAGGTAGTAAGAATACATAGTGATTGTTTTCTTATGGGAAAAACGTATCACATGGCACTTGTTAATATTAAGATTATTCTCGTTGCACCATAGTTCGAGAGACAGAAGCTTGAATTGAAGAAAAGTGGCGTCAAATTGCGTGTTTATGATGAAATGGTGGAATATTAAATGTTAATCTGGTTTCGATAGAACAATAACAATGGCTACTTTTCATGCATCTGAATACCTCCTCAGCTGGAGTATGGCGTTGAATATGTCTGTTAGGGTTTTTAGTGCGTTCTCTGGTAGGTGTGTCAAGCAAGTGTTGTTAATGTTGTCTATCCCAGGTGATTTTCTTCGTTTCAGGCCGTTCACAAAGATTTCTTCCTCAAGATCAGTAAAATTCTTCATACTCTAAGTCGTCCTCAGCCGAGATGTTCTCCTCGAATTGTGTCTCCAAGGAGCTCGCTCTGATATTAGCTATATCTGCCCAGTCGTATTTTAGGCATTGTGTGCCCCTGATTGGTGGCATTAACGGTTTGTTTTTGGGTTTCAGTCGCCATAGTGTTATCCACAGTCTCGATACTTTGTATCAAACCCGCACTCTCACTGCTCATTCTGGTGTTGGGATACCTTACCACATATGTATTTTTAAGGCGGTTTGCTTCTTTCTTTATTCTAAAGTCATCTGTGCCTCTAGCTCTTTTCGGAATTGATTCCTCTTCCGTATAAGGAACTTAATCGACTGAGGGATTCTTTACTAGAATTGTGATCGTGTTGTCCTCTTTTGCTTGCTTTATGACATTAGAGGAGAAATCTATTGATTCCTCTTAGTAATTGACCATTTCGGCAGTTTCTAGGGTAACTACTTCGACCAATGTAACTTAGAAAGCTTCGCAGTTTGTCATTTTCCTCTCTGTTACGAGGTCGTCAATGTTGATGTTATCTATTAGAAACAGGGTAGCTTGTGGTCAGATGACAGCTCGGAGTTGATGTACACATGTTGGCTGAGTGCGTGTGTGATCCCTATTTCTAAGGTTAACTATTTAATGAGCCGAAGTGCATAGGCTCATTGGGTATATGGACGCTTGATTGTATAGCTGTGATGTAATTGTTTAGCTCAATCCCAGCTTTGTTACTTCACACAGCTCCCCGATGGCGGCTGCAGGCATTGAGGTCTCCCACAAGGAAGACTGTACCTTCGTGATCGAAAAGTGCACGAAGGTCTTCAATGAACTCCTTTGACCTTGGCGACCGCCATGCATAGTATAGGAACATCTCTCCCGCTATTAAAAAAATACTTTTTAAAAATTTCTTGTTAAAAAAGAGATATTTTGTATAGATATTTTGAAGAGATATTTTTTAACAAGTCAATTTATTCCTTAAAAAATTTGAAATATTTGAAAGAAGTTCGTTTATTCGAAAATCAAAAACATTGTATCTGGAAAAATGCGTTGATTATAACAAAAGTTGCTGGAAACTAACAGAAACTGGTTAACTCTTGAATTTTCACAGATGACGAATCCAACGGTTCAGGAAATCGCAGCAAACTCCGAAGTTGCCTCTCTGCCAACTAGTGCCAGTTCACCAACTTCGACCCGAAGCTCAACATCAACATCCTAGCATAGGATCAATTCAACCTCTTCATCACCTCTGAAATCCAGCAATAATTCATACACTTCAAATTCCTGCAGCAATAATACAACAACAACAACTACAACACCGGCAACAAATAATGCCGACGATTCGATAGATCATCGAATAACACCATCGCAAATTATCCGATCATCATCGTTCAACGATACGTGTACAGTTCCCATGAAAATAACAGCACTATCACAACCAACACCGAAAATTAAGAATTCACCATCGTTCACCAGTTGTTCGCTTAAGCTGAAAATAGCAAATGCTCGTAGTTCCTTGGATCGAAAACTGCTGGGACATCGTGATAGTAACGGCGGAATACAAGCACAGCAGCAGCAGGAACAGAATAACATGAATTCAAACAATTCCAATACAACATCACCAGCACCAGATGTTACAGCAGTTTCTACAATAGTTCCATCTTCATCATCGTCAATGTCAGCATCGCCAGTGGTGTCGGCAACAGCAGCCACAACAATAGCAACTACCAATAATGAACAAAGTCACGTTTGTTTGTCGATTGTTAAGAATAATGATAATCAATGTATTGATTATTACGTTTAAGTGTAAAATTTATCCAATAAGTATAATCGAAAAAAGGAAGTGTTTGGGCGAGAATCATAGAAGTAAATCTTGGTAAGAAGTTTAATCGGAGAATATTTTAGCTGTGAATGGACGAAAACAAGGTCTTGAATTTTACTACTCAAGAATTATATGGGGAATGAAATATATTATGAAGAATGTATTTTGACAGTGTATTTATTATGGACGTATAATAAAATCTTTGCGAAATACAATAAATACAATAATACTTTGCGAAATTGATCAGCGCTCAAGCTGCTAAAATGCACAATTTATATAAAAAAAGGTTTACTATCGATTGGAAATTTGTGTTACCCATCGTAGTAACTAGTAAAACTATACTACTTTCCTTCTACCCGCATATATTCAACATCCGTGCTGACAGATTTATTTCTATGCTACTCTTTCCCTTCATTTAGCATGTAATCATCTATAAGCATGAACAAATTGACGTTGAAAGCGGAAAATGAAAACTGAAAAACTACCTTCTTCTTGCTACTTGTCGAATTTACATCCCAAACTTTTCAGTATAGGACCACCTTAGTGCCGAAATAAATTGTTATGAGAAAAAATAAATAAAAGCAAATTTAACTGTTATTTAAAAAAGTATGAAACACACAAAAAAATTAAACGTGAACAAATAAATTGAAAATGATTTACTATTAGAATTAGATAAAGGTGACTAGGTGATGTTTATTATATAGACACACACACAAATATGTTATTAACCAAAGACAATAAGATTTCATTTTTATTGTTTTCACTGTGAAATTGATTTTCTTGCATGTTAAATCGATTCTGGCACAAACCATAGACTTAAACAGTACGTAGGATATTAGAGTAATATCATAAAACGGTTACCTTGTTTAAATTCTATTCTATTGAAGATTTATTTAGAGATCTAAAGTGAATAATAAAATATGAAGCGAATATTCAAAGCAAATACGATATAGCCAAACATACTTATAGAGGCTACAGCAGTATTTGCATTAACTTTTTCTGACCAAACTTTAGCTAGCTACGATTGAAATTTTATCAATCGCTTGCACACACCATTTTCCTCTATTTACACTGTCCCAATTTTTATCTGCTGCACAATATCAGCGTGACCAAAATTTCACAAATCATATCGACTTATCGAAAGATCGATAGGGAAATCTTTTCACAAAAAAATTAAAAATCTGATGACTCTTCTTGGATATTGTTTTTTTATACCGTACTACCAAATATTCTAAATAAAATATACATTTATTACGAGAATTAAACATATACATACAGAAATACGTAATTCTAAATTATATCAACTAAACTAACGATTAAATCTAAATTATGATGTTAATAAGTCGTTACAATAATAGAGTATTTTTCACGATAATATGATTGTGTTGAAAATTTGATTTCTTGTTTTGAAATAATTATGCATATAAATGCTATATGATTGATGGTTAATAAAACAAAAAAATAAAAGGATTCGTTTTAAATTTTTAGAAAATTATACGTTTCTATATATATTCGATTTATAATATTCACCAATCTGTTTATCATAACCTACCGACATAGATTTAAGATGAATCTAGTTTACAATACCATTCGTACAATAATGTGTAATGAAATTCATTTATTAAATATTTTATTCTTCCAAAACAGACAATTATGTTTTTTTTTGAGTATTTTTTGAGTTTTATTTTCTGATCAAATCTTTTAGCAGAAACTGTTACATGTTTACTGTTAAAAATGCATTTCACGGCGATTATGAGAATAGTGGGGTGTTATTTTGTGCTGATTTTCCATAATTTCTCAGCAGTTGAACATTTCATATTGATTTATGAATTAGTTTTTTTTTGGGCGGTGGGTGCAAGCAACTGTTTATAGTCCTCCTTACTAGTGAGTGTTTAGTATAAACTGCAAAAGAAACGTGATAAATTCTTCGACATAGAAATAAAAACAAAAATGTGAGTGCTTTTTATTCTCTTTAGTCTGTGATGATCAGGATGGTAATTATTACGTGTTTTTGATTACACAGGCTTACAGGATTATTTTACTTTTGAACTCCGCCTATAATAATGATTTTCTGAAGTATTCAGATTCGCTGAATTAAAATATAACTTTGCTTTTTTCCATAACACATCGAACTGCTTTTGTAGTTCGAAACACCGCGTAACAAATTGCTGACGATCATTCCTCACCTGATCTTAACGAACATTTTTCTTTTCGATCTTATATATTTATAGGCTCAGCACCCGCGATAGTTGGCTGGATGACTTTTCTCACGACGATTGACGTGCCCGGTTATATGTCGGCTAATCTTTGACATTCAATGTGTGTGAAACTCTATGAACTTGACGCAACGATGGATATACAGAGTGTTTGGTACTCGGAGGACACTTTTGTAAGGATGTATTCCTTGATATATTTTGAGCAAAAAATCATTCTACAGGGTGGTCCAGTTTTCAAAATCTGCGGAGTTACAGGGTGGTCAAGAAAGGTGTTTCGGACCCGTACCCTGACTCACTTAAATCGTTATATCTTGAAAACTAATAATCAATACGCAAAGTTTTATGGCTTGTTTTTTATGGAATAAAATTAATGTAACAAAATAAATTTTAACTGTACCTGATTTTGAGATATTAACTTCAAAATACAAAATTTTGGCACTTCTACCCCGAAAATGTTGTGTTCGATGTTGTTTTTATCAGAAAACCTCATAAAAATATGCCATTTTAATTTTATTTATTGTAGGCCATATTGTTGGCTGCAAAAGTCGCATACATGTTTATGACTTAGGTTTTACCATTTCGCAAGTAGTAAGCAAAAATATATATCGCTTAAACCGTAAATATGTCATAAAGTGGTCCTCATTGAAAAGAAAAGTTTAAATTGTTATTTGTACTTAAGTATTTTTACTGCCCATTAATTAGCCCATTAATTTACTGCCATTTAATTTTTAAACTATCAATAAAATCAGCTAAATTAAAATTAGTTTCAACATAATTGATGCACCTACCTGGATGTTATGTGTGTACCTACTAGCTCATAGTGGGTGCCCGCGGTGGCACTTGCAAGCCACGAGTGACGATACATTTTATTTTTTATAAAATTCTTCGTCACTCTACAGGAAGTCGTATATTTACCATTGATCTTGGTGCTTTCGAAGACTTTTTGAAGATATTCTGAGGAGGAACATAGGATGAGCGATTTCGCACTCGGATCCTTTTCGATGCGGAGCACAGTTCCTCACACTTTCACCTCACCGACGAATTTTGAAACTTTCTTCTTTGCCGTAACCGGCGGGATTTTTGATATTTTTTTGCTTTGGAATAGTGTCAAGTATGGTGGAAACTAAATTTTTAATGGAATTATAGCAAAGCACCTGTGTGCTGAGTAGTTGCAATATGTACGAATTAAAGTTGTTTTTTGACACGCTTCACGGCAGTACTCAATTCACAGCTTACCAGATTTTTGGAAGATCTCCACTCCATAGTTTGTGCAGCTATGATGGAGCCCACTGCCGCCCTAAGTCATTTATCTCTTTTCCGGATCATGATTTTAGCTTTCTGAAGTGCCATCAGTTTATCTTCAGTCTGGCTATTATGGTTCTAGTTGCTCGTCCAGAGACAACAAATTTCACATTCTTACTCTTCTTCCTCATGGGGTTGATGACACGTTCAGTTTTTAACAAAAACAAGAACGAACTATGCTCTGCGGAGGAAGAGGGTAGATTACCCTCAAAATATCGATTTATGTCAAGAAATTAAAATATATCTAGCTACTAAAGGACAAACTGGTCTCTATTTTAAAGTATTTAATTTTTAAAGCTAGAGCAAACTGGATAGTAACGTATCTATGATTTATTTTATAGACTTTTTAAGTCAGCATTTTAGCCTATTATTTTTTTTAAATAACCAATATAGCCATGTTTTGTTCTAAGGTCACTACCTTAGTTTTGGAACTATGGCTCATTGTGTAAACCATACTTTCGCGACCAAATCTCATCAAGTGGCAACACATTTTGAATGCAACCCATAATATAAAAAAGTGACAAACCTGGTTTCTTTTTTACATAGCATATATTACTAATTTAATCAATATTGCTCCAATATACACAGGGGCGGATTTAACCATTTCACCGCTCTAGGCCTCAGAAATATTTGCCGCCCTTTTCGTGAATTATATTATATGTAACAATGCTGTTTTTCGTTGCGCCCGAGCTCACAAAAAAGGAATATCAGAGCAAAACCGGCACCAGTTCGTTAGTAAAAATTCCCTATTATTGCGCCCTTGCCACACAAATAATTATTAAAATACACACACGGTAAAGAACCTAAAAGTACCTAAAAAAAAGAATCCACAAACACCAATTTTTAACAGTCCAAAACCGTATACACCTTTACATCGCATATAATTCCATCGTCTTCGCTCATATTTTTATAAGTAAGTTTACTATTCCGTTCAAAGTTTGCTTCCCCACTTGACTGGAGATCAACTATGAACTCGAATACTGTAAATTATTGTTCGACATATTATTAGTTAATGTTGAACGCGAAATATTTTGACCTATGATGTTCTAGATTTCATTTTATAGAAATTTTTTATAGAAATTAATTTCAGTAATGAAGTACAATTTAAAAACACGTCAAAAATAAAGAGAATTGCATGTATTTGATATACCCTGTACCATAATAATAAAAAAAAAATTCTCTGAAAAATCAATACGCGCAAATATTTACCTCTGATAAGCTTTTCCTAAATTGAAGAGGTATTATTTGGGTTTTAGGTATTTTCAGATACTTTTTAGGTACTTTTTAGGTATTTTTGAGTTTCTTTGGTCCTTTACCATGATCGCATTTCGATATTTATTAAAAGTCAAACTTTTTAATATCCGAAAAAAATCATCAGAGGTGAATTGTTGCGTGCATTGATTTTTTTAGAGATTTCGGTTGGCTTGAGGTGTTAGGCTCATACAACTCAGATATATGTACATATAAGACAGAAAAAAAACTGCCACCCCCCAAAAAAAATCGCAAAGTGGCCGCCACAAAAAAAATCGAAAATTTGCCGCCCCCGAAATTTGCCGCCCTAGGCCCGGGCCTACCGGGCCTAGTGGCAAATCTGTCCCTGAATATACAACCATTGATGAGTACAAATAATTGTTTTAATACCATTACTATCACTAATACATATTTTTCATGCAGAGATTCGAAGAGAACTAGTAATATTGAAAAATAGAAAAAAGAAGAGATAGAATTTTCTTAATGCAGTTCTTAGTAAGTAATTACTACTTACTGAAATTACAGCTTTAACTATGATGGAACTTTCTTGCCAAAGCGAAAATGCCATCGTACGTCGATATGATTTAAAAAAATGTTCATAAAGTTTTTGAAATAGTTTTACTAGAGCATCAAATATTGGTGCCTTGCGATGCACTGACGCAATCAAAGAATAATTACAATAAGATGTGGGAGCGAAATTGACCTTTATTACCAATTAGGTATAAAATATGTATCATTTAAATCACATTCATTTAACTATCTGCTGAGCATATTTTATACTTTTAATTCCATTCCAGCTTCAAAAACAATAATTTATTTCCTTAAAGGTGAATGAACAGAAAAAAACTTCGATTTACAATAATACTAAAGGACATTCAACTTATTTTCCTGCTTTCGCCTATTCAAATGCATATTCGAACCAGTTTCCAAAAATGTCGTTTTTTCCATGGCTCAGAAAAGCCATGGTCAAGGTTGATTTTACGTTCGTATTTTGCGCACGCTAGTCATCACTTGAATCGATTCAAAAATGGCAAAACTAGTTTCCGGGTGTTCGGACTAGCTAAAGTGCCACTTCAACTCACCATGAATATTATGTAAATGCATACACTCGAAAAAAGCATGAATGGATCGTACTTGCACCCAATTCAGACCGGGGAGTAATTAAAATGCATTCACGACAAATATCTTGTTTTCATGGAAATTGATGTGTTTGTTGGGGCATGTATACAATGTGAATTCAAATTTTTATTTTCATTCAAATCTGAGATTTTTTAAGGTGGTTTCGATGAGGTAGAAGACGATTTGCATTAAATTTAGACATTTCGCTGGAGTGTTTCTGACTAGTGGCAGAGGTTGTTGTATTGCTCACGGGATCATCGCTCTGCTTGGATATTTGCATGTATTTCTGAATAAGTGCAAAGAATTACAAGATCAAAGGCAGCGCGGCCTTATTCGATGACATCGCCATTTATCTACGCGCCTTTTTCGAATTTACATGTATAAATAGTTCCAAATTGACTGCGATCTACAGGTCACCTTGATCGTGAACGTCAGGTCACTGGAAATCAAACTGCCGCCATAGTAAATCGAAGCATGTTGACCGCCGAAACAGGACTACGAATAAATTGCATGTTAGACTTGGAAATAATTTATCCGAACAGCGTCCAAGGTGGGATGGTGGCAATTTGAATTTTCGCTTCAATAAATAATAAAGCGGTATGTGGGTCAATGAATTTTCATTTCTAGATACACGGCTGTACTGAAACAGATTAGTTCGGATTAGTGCAATTTGAATGGGTTGCGAAATTGTTTTGCATGAGGTTTTTGCGTATGTGCTATGATCTGTGCAGAGCATAAGTATGCATTAGCTTTGGGCGCAATGAATTAATAAAACAATGAGACTCAGTAGGGTATAAGTGCATTTAAATAATTCAATTAATTCTGAACGTGAATTTTTGTGTGACTGGGAGTGAGAATGAATTTAACGATCAGCCAGTGACTGAGGTGGTTAAGTGGCTGGTGATTATTGAAAGAATAAATTAAAGATAACTAAATATGTGGTCGTATGGTGATAGTTTTACTTAGTTAAATGTGTCGAAAATGTATACTGGCCTCTGTTTTGAGAGGATCTAAAAGGCGCCAAAAAATATCCAGCAAAACTCTAACAACTAATAAAAATAGTCCTCAACAATTACTAGTGAACGTTCCAAAGCTCAAGTCCACTTAAGTAGCAGATCAAGATCGAAATGATATGCTTTTAAATAATTCAAGACTAAGTCTACTTTATAGCAGATTTTAAACTCCGCGAAAACAATCATATAATACGTGCATACATTCGATAAAATCTACCACTTCATAGATCGATTCAATTGAATAATTTAATCATTGCTCGGTACATTGCTAGATGAAAAATTATAAGAGTCATGAATTTATTGGTTCAGTACTTGAACTTGTTTCACTTTCATGTAACTTAAGCCGTTTCGAACAAGCGAAAATAATTCTTTTCATGTGAATACCAAACGGCATTGATGTTCGAGACTTGATTCGAATTTAGAACTCTAGCTCGATAATTCTTTGCGTGACATTCTCAAGTATAGTACTGACTTGTGGGTCCTTGAAATGAATTCTTCAAGAGATCGCTTAAAGCAATTAATAATAATTTTCGAATTCTTGAATGGCATAGAATTTTAATGTTTTGTGATGAATGTCTTTACTAGATGGAGAATACGTTTGCAATTCTAGATTCGTATGTTCGAAAAACATTGTGCTTGAATTGGTAATTTATTATGGTGACTATGTCAACAGTTTCGATAAGATGAATAGATGTAAGTATATTTTCAAGAGAATGATATTCTTTACGGGAAAAATCATCAAAACAAAAAAAAAAGTAGTTTAATCATGTACTATACTTATAATTTGTTTACAAAAAAAACATGCTTACTTCAGCACACTTATTCACCTACACGATAAGTCAATAGTTAAACTCTAACCTCTTATGGCAGGAATAACAACCGTGTACCGACACTGTGATTAATATCCATTAAATATTGCTTTGAAAACACTACTCAATTATCTGCATGGCTTTGTAGTACTCGTATTCTTATAGCGGCGTGATATACTTGTAGATACTTCGACCAACATGAACCAGGAAAACATTGCATAATAACAGTCACCGAGTCTCCATATCTGCACGCAGTATAAATAGTGTGCCCCAAGGTAAACTGTAGTTAGAAAAAAGTTAAATACTCTCGTGCGTTAGATGAGGAAGAGATTGTTAGTATGTAGTTCGCACCTCGACATGGCTAGATATCGCTGAAACAGTTCAGAACACATTCTATCCTGAGGTCCAAGTGAACATTTGCATGTCCAAGAAAAAACCAAAAAATATACAACAGCTATGATGTAGTCTGCTAAGCCTTGTACTTACGCAGATACTTCCTACAGCCTATAAATTGCGAAATTTGATATTGTTTGAGGCAGCTGTCGTTGGTAAGCTCCAGCTGGTGAATCATTTCTTAGATTTTATGAATACGTTTTAATTGCAAAGAAATAATTGTTAGACGATAAATCATTCTTATGTGTGTATCTGGCTAAATCGGTTGATTGTAACGAGTTTGTATGCCAAATAATAGAAAACAGGAAAATTTAAGCTAGTCTAGTCGATTTTAAGCTAGTCTAGTTATTAACGTTGGTATGGCCCCAAAAGAAACTTTTTTTCAATTGAACGTCATTTTTACATATGTATTTGCGCAAAAGTTTTCGTTGTCATCATTTCGACGACTTACACCGCTAATAAGTCTCGACTACGAAACTCATTAGCGATATAAGGCGCCCGATAAAA
Source organism: Nemotelus pantherinus (assembly GCA_963978885.1). Lineage (NCBI taxonomy): Eukaryota > Metazoa > Arthropoda > Insecta > Diptera > Stratiomyidae > Nemotelus > Nemotelus pantherinus. The sequence goes on along the minus strand of OZ022263.1, from coordinate 191,489,883 downwards.
ATCGAATACATGATTTAAAATAATAATTTAGAATTATGATAATTATCTAGCAAGTCAGGCGAAATATTAGTTCTAATTCAGCCAGCAGTTTAAAAAGTTCTTATTCCAACTTGTATACCAAATAGGTGTAAAACCGAAAATATGTGCCGAAAATTTCAATTTAAAGACCAATTTTTCCTTTCATGTTTTTGTTTTTGGTTTTTTTTTGTTTGCAAGAAGAGTTCAGTATGAACTGCACGCCGACAAATATTGTCAGCATATGGTGTCTATTCATTTATCGTCATTCTCCAAAAAGAGATGGGCTAATATTCACATAATATTATTTCACGTTACATAAAGTGTACTAGGAAGCATTAGTGTCAGTAAAATATGAGAAAATTAGCTATGCGTTTGCATAGAGAGGAGGCCAATAAGCATTCTAAAAGCATTCTCATCGAAGAAATTGTCTTTGAGTGACAAACAAATGATGAGAGACGTTATAAACTTTTTGTAGTATCATATCAACCATTCCTTATCCAAAGCAACAAACCCCAACTATAACATAAATGATGAAAATGTTCAGTGCTGGCAATACTTTTCCAACGAAGCAGCAATAAGTTTATCACAACCAGCTCATGCCAGTGTTGCCAGAAATTTTTCGATCATGGAGCCCAATTTGACTTTTAAAATAGCCCAAAAGCGCCCAACACTTGCCACACAATAGGTCGAGGCCAAAATTATGCCAAAAGTTTTTCTTATTAGATGGAAAAAAAAAAAATTTTATCCACTTCACATGGGTTATTATTTTTTGTTCATCTATATACTCTTATACAGTCGAGAATTATATTAACAATTTCTTTTTCTGATGTAGTAAACGTGTAAATTGAAGAATCCAATATTTGTATCATATTTGGTGATATTTTATAGTCGATGCAACATATTTTGTTGAAATTCAAGAGAGCTAGAATTCGCATCAAATTTGTCAAAAAATGTATTTGCATTTTATTTCAAATTTTAGTCTTGATGTTATTTATCATACTAAAACATATCGACTATTTTATTAGATGCAGGAAGATATAGTAGTAAAAAATCGAGCTCGCATATTTCTTTGAAAATTTATTATCCAGCAGCATATTTTACTTAATTGGCTTTTGCCCAAATTGTTTCCGTGCTCAGTGTATTTTGATCATTTGCTCATACTTATGAGTTTTACAAGCACAGATTTAAATTTCAATCTTCTTGCTGACCACTTTAGGCAGACGGTCAAATAATAGACTAGAAATAAAGTTAAGGTTCAACCGAAATTTAAAACACGAAGTGAAGAGGTTTCCGTTTAAGATTGAGGAAATCTGTTGCGAATTCAACTTTACATATTTTTAGCAGTTGAAACCTGGGCTGGTCAGTGGAGCCCAAAAAGTCGCCAGTGACCCAAAATTAAATTTCGTCGCCAAATGCAGCGGAAAGATAGCCCAATTGGCGAGAAATCGCCCAATCTGGCAACAGTGGCTCATGCCAAAATCAACCTATCCTTTGAATTTCGTTCTCATTCCAGAATTTCTTCGAAAGTTTCAGCGATTAAATGTTGTTTGAGGCTGCCATCCAAAAAAATTTCTAAACTTTGAATATTTAAAAATTATTGCAAATGCTTTGCTGATGAGTATGTAATGGAAGCATATGTTGGTGCAATATTTACGAAAATGTCTGATGCTGATCACCCTGTGTTAGCAGCATAGCAAAAAAATATACCAAATCTGTTCCACGTTAAGCTAGACCACCCTGTAAATTTCGTTCCGATTAAATGACTGCGCTGGAAGTTATAGGGGTGAAAAGAACACCCTCAAAACTTTCCAAACATTTGGAATGTTAATATTTAACGTTGATTGTCATTGCAGGATCATTCCCATTAGCATATCTAATGATATAATCGCTTAGTAAAGAAATGCAAAATAAAAACAAAAATTGTCCTAGCTTGTAGCCCTTCCATGATTTTTTTACGAAATTCCTACGATATTTGGTTTACAATAAGATCCATTTGCTACATGAGCTTCGTTTTGATTTCATGACTGGAGCGGAAGCTATAGGGGAAAAATATTTATTTTGTTGGGCAAATTTACAAGATTTAGGAGACAATAATCACCATAGCTGGCAACTCTATTCTAATTTTTCAACCAAATTTCTACTAAATGTGACCTAAAATAAGATTCAAATACTGTGCGAATTTTGTTAAAATGTAATGGCTGAATCGGAAGCTATAGGCCAAAAAGCAGTTTTTTTCTCAGTGATTTTTCAGGGTGGCACCACTGCCACAGTGTTGCCTGCATTTCAAAATCAGTTCTATCAGATCTGTTCCTAGCTAATACCAACATTTGCTGCAAATTTCATAATGATCAAGTTTTCCGGTCGGTTCTCGTGAACAGAATTGTCGAGTGCTGCAAATAGAGGTAATTTGGTGATGGGTTGCCGTTCTTGTGCAACTCGGATAATTGGTTTAGCACCTGTTTTGCAATTTATCACATTATCTATGCGCTGAAAACTACCATACGAAACCACTACTGGACGTCGTTAATTGTCCTTTGTCCACCACAAGGTGGACAAAGGACAATTAGCGGACAAAACCAAAAAATTAATTGCTGTTTCCGAGAAAACTTAAAACTTTGTACGCTTTATTTTTGTACACTCTAAATTACTTACCTCCATTTAGAGCAAATGCTATCACATTGAATCGCATCAATGCCATCAAAGTCACAAAATAAAAAGCTATGAGCCCCAATTTCAATGTCTAACTTAATATCAAGAGGATGTTTGATGAGGCGTCCATATTGCGCAAGTGAAAAGTTAAACGGAGTTTTTCTTACAGAAGCATGGTAATATATTCAATAAAGTTGCGGAAAGTATCCTTTAATTAGTAGTGAAATAATATGCCGACGTTGAGACTAAATGTCATTGTTTTGGAAACCAAAATTTCGCGTTGATGTAAAAATTTGTAAAATTCCAGCGATTTTTCCTTCTCATTCCTAATTTTTCTACCATAATAGCCACACTTCGCACTTTAAATCTCATTTTTCGTTTTGGAACAGTAAACTGCAGTTATCAAGGATTTTTAGTTGCATTGGAAACCTTGAAAAGAATAAAAATTAATGATTTTAGATATTGTTGCTGAATCCAGGTGCGAAAATTTCATTTTTGCTTAATGTTTGTTATTTACAACCAAAGATATATTGTACCCACATTGGGCGCCAAAGTTTTGTGCATTTGGGGCACTGTAATTGATTAAAATTTCAATTTGCGATGTAGTCAATATGATTATTATATGATAATTTACGCACACAAAGATAACACTCTTATTATAATGACACGATTTACTTTTATTCGGCCTTATTTGTTGGATACTTTATCAGAGCTGTGTGAAACCCAAAAGCCAGTGGCCAAATATGCACCGAATGAGAATACGTTAGAAATAAATTACTTACATTTTTAGCACTTTGATGGTGGAAATGTCAGTAGTCAAAATAAAAGGTGATATGTTATTTTTTTTCGTGAAACTGAAACTTTTATGTTGCCTAATGAAGCATATTTATTGGAAAAGTTATTGATATTTATTCCTTCTTTCAACCTAGCTAACAAAGTGAACCCTGAAGTTAGACCTATTTAACTCAATATTTTTATCAAATGTGTATTCCCAGAGGCTTATCTCAATCTCAGATAGCTAAATAAAATTCTCAGAAACCGAATGAAAATTGCTGATCGAAAATAATGCACAATTCAGCTTATGGCCATTGAGCAACACATGACTAGTAACGAATATAAAACAGTATATTTGGCGCGGGTTACAGATCAACTACTCTTCGGTATCACAAACAATTCAAAAGTGCAAACAGCATTTATAAACTCGTTCACAATTCAAATCGATCGAATGAGTTATTCAAACGACTAAGTAGGCGAATCGCAGAACTTGAGTCCCTCAAATCAGGTATTTCCATCTATGAGCTATCCATCAAAGCACCACGAAGCGCCACGAAGCGGTGAAGGACTTTTTTGACTGCATCTTATTCTTGATGGAGATAAAAAAAACTGGATATGCGGGTTTCAGCACACTCTTAATCTAAATTGGATTGGAATTAATTGGAGCAGATATGAAACAAACAAAAAATACATCATGTGAACAGTTGATTCGAACTGAACAGTAATCGAAAAACACATGCTAGGTAATTGATTGCCGAAGTGATTTCTGGTTAGAATGTTATTGAACTGTGATTGGTGGTAAATGGGTCAATAGAACTGATTTGATTTGCATAATTGGTGATTGTTTTGAATTGGCGTTTGTTGAAGGTTGAATATTCGTATTTTGTGGTGAATGGTTCCTGTTACTGCAAATATATTGGTAAATATGATTATTAATTTTAAGATTTTCATGTAGAACTGCTTGGATACTGTTCTATATTACATAATTTTGATTTAAGACAGTACTTACTGAATTTTAAGTGATATGATAGTAAATGTTAAACTATTTGAAAAACTTGTTCGATGATCAGTTTCACTGCTAGCACCTTTCCTACATTTGAACAGAGATTTTAGTATATCATCAACTCATTTTATCGATAAACAACTATCATTTGACCTACTAAGTTTTCTATTTGCAAATAATTACTCTACTTGACTGTGACGATGATCTCAACCAACCTATGACATTGGCTTTTGATAAATTTCACCATCACCTTTAAATTTTTTCCCCATTATTTATGGTCAGTATCTCTTTGCATACGCACACATCTTATATCAAGACCTTCCGCAATAGAAGGTAAATAGCCTCTTAAATAGCTATTTTCTTGAGTAGTGCAAGCATAAATTTGGTAACCATTAAAATAACCTTTTTTAAAAAATGGAACAAAATGTGTCACTTCAAACTTATCTCCACATAAGTACCAGACATATGACTCTGTCAGTATGCTAAAAAAAACTTTATCACTTATGTGTAATTTAAATTTCGAAGCAATTTGAGTAATTTTCGGTGACTTTAACAAATGAAATCAAATTACATTTTCGTCGTCACTTCGAAGCTGAGCAAACTAGAGCTCATTAAGCTATTCATTCCTCACATTAACTGCTTCAAGAATCGCAATTCATCTTGACAGTTCAAGATGACGTACATAGATACGAAAGTGAAAAAAACTTTCGACTCAGTGTTGAATGGCTCACTTGATTTCAATGAAAATGCCACAAGAACTACAGAAATGCGTACTTATGTAGCTACGTGGATAATTCAATTAACCCAATCCGTCATAATTCGCTTTTTGAAACATTAAGTACACCTGAATACTTAGCGATATTACTGAAAGTGACAGACAGTTCATTGCTTCGCAACAGGGGTCGACATAAGATCTTAGTACTCTTTAACAACTTCTATGTAAGTATCTGACGGTTTTTTGTTTTCAGTGATAGTAAATCACTTTCAAATGTTCATTGTATGAAGATGCGCCTGAAATAGTGTTGAGCATATGTTGATAGCTGATTGTTTTTGTTTTTCGCATTTTTAGCCTTTCGCTTATGAGCCGTGAATTAGGTGGCCTGTGAAATTAAGGGGTACCGCGAATATATGTTTTCTATACTTTCAAATGTGCGATAATTAATTCGATTGAAAATAATTGAGATTTCTGATAATGAAAACCCTGTCATTAAAATACCACTAAATCAATACCGCAATTGATAAGGATGAAGTTATTCGGAGGGACCCATGATATAACCATATTTTTGCATCACCTCGACTCCGATAATTAATACTTTCGAAGCGAAGCTAATTTTTTATTTGAAAAATTCCTGAGAGCATATCGTATGCGATTGTTTTAAAAATCTTTGAATGTATATTTAAAACTTTTAAGTGATTTGCTCATTGTATTCAGTTTTTTTTGACAACATAAGGCAATATGCCCTACTAGCTTCTACCCGCGACTTCATCTGCGCAGGATAGTACTGCGAGTAACCTATTTTCTTTTTCTAGGTCCCGTCTTTATTTTTACTAAAATTTATCAACATTGGTGACTTAACTGACAGACAGAGACTTTGAAAGGCCCTCGTTGTACATGTTATGTATGTTCATTGAAACTAAAGATTTTTGATGATGATTCATTACATGCAGAATATATAAATAAATAGGTAGTTACTGCAATACACTTCTAAAAATTTCATTAAATAATTTTTTTGTTCTGCGTAAACATGCAGATTTCGCAATGTAGAAACCCGTGAGCAAGCTATGTAGAGCTGACCTTGGGAAAAACATGGCGTGCATTCCTGCTACCTTTCAGGTTTGACCCTATGATTTGTTGACAGTCATTGAAAATGCAACTTTTAATGTGTGAACTGCAGACGCTTAAAATTAAATAGTGAGTTATTAGGTATGATTGGGATGCGTGGTATAAGCACATTGTCTCACTTAGCTTCACCAGTTAAGATTGTGGCCTTCATAATATTCCTTTCTAGTTCGATGACTCGCAACCGAGTACCGTTGCATAATCTTGGCACGTTCAAGTTACAAATTAACAAAACGGGTTGACCTTCCTTTAATTCCAACTTATGGGATGGCACCCGGATAGTTCCAAAGAGTTTAGGAACTCCACGGGATACCCCGAAGTGTTATTGGATGGCATGATTGTGTCGATGGAATAATACACTGATGTTTCTCCTGATATTTGATCCTGGCATTGATACAATGTTATCCGCCCCAAAAGATGTCATATGGAATCATGTTTTGTATTTCTTTATGTATTCTAGAACACGTCGAGACTCTTTTGTTTTAGAAGAGAAAAGTTCTTTAAGAGGTACAACTGGCTCCTCTATTGAAGGAAGGGCTACTTTTCCACCCGAACAACATATGCTTGCTGTTTCCTTTTTCCATTTAAGAGCACCACAAAATCTGCGTTCTTTGTCCATCGCGTCTATTTTTATAAGGTTGTGGCTTTCATAATGAAATGCAGATTTATCGAAAACACTCCACGTGTTTTTTGTGAATATTTGACATCATTGTTGTGCCCTTTCGGCAACAGCGCATCTGCAAGATTCTGCTGCTTCAACGATTTCTGTAATTCTTTGGGACGCCGAACTTGGGACTGTTCTGGTGTCTCAGCAGCCCGTTGACATGCCAGACATTCAGCATGCTGTTGACCCCGAGCTTGGGACTGCTCTGGTGACTCAGCAGCTCTGTGTGCTGCCTCATGACTAGCCTGTTCAAGCCTTCGCAGTTCAGCTTGTGGAAATGTCTCGTGAAGTCTACCAACTTTCATAGCTCGAGCTTTATTAGAACTTTGGGAAAGATTCGACTTAAGCTTTGGCTGCATAATTCTTAGTATAGTTGCTTTTTCTACACTACCGAAAAATTATTGTAAGTAGCTATTTTTATAATAACATAGTGTAAAAAACAAAGTTTATTTACTTGAAATATTAGAAGCGATAGAACTACTTGTTTTACTAAGAATCAATTTGTTACTACAAAATATGCATTTTGGGAAAAAATATAAAATTTTATTGTATATTCGATTCACTATTTTAGCGATAATGACTTACACATAAAAGATAGATATATGATGTCGCGGAATTTTTTGTAGAGCTATTTAAGAGATACATTTCCACCATACATTATATTCGTGGCTATATCCGCTCTTACGGTTTTTGCAGCGCACGCCAGAATGACTCGCAGATGGGAGAATTTTCCAGGGCTATTACTTGTAAATTTAGGAAAGTAATACACTTGTTTTTTTTTAAGTGATAGATGTGGAAAGATTTTTAGGGTTGCCACAAGCGAAATATCACTGAAAGATCATTATAATTAAGGACATGTTCATTATAACTTGAAAATTCAATTGTCTCAACATTTTTTTAAATAAAACATGAAAAACACCCCAAATCAATTTTTCAACCAAAATTCTATCAAACTTGCCTTATATTAAAATTTTATTAAAATTTAATGAGTGTGCCGGAAGTTATAGAACATAAGTATTTTATTTTTCTTATTAATTTCTCAAGATAGCTCCACTGGCACAATTTTGCTAAGACCTTAACATCACTTCTATCAAATATGGTCCAACTTAAGATCAATATATCCTGTGGATTTTAATTGGTCCAGAGTTTAAAAGTAAACGCTGTTTTGGTAGTTTCCCCCAAATTTCGCAGATCCTAATGTTCCAATTTTCGAATCTAGGTCCAAATTTTGTAGGCTCCAATATTATCAATTGGTATTTTGGTTTCAAAAGTGTTTTTAAATTACTTTTTTTAAAAAAAATTAAACACTTCTAGTAATTGCTATTTGAAATTTCTGTCGATGATGTTCATCTTAGCTCACGAAAATTCTAACGACACAAATGCTCATAAGTGTGTACGTAAGTAAATTTTGGGCTGGTCGACGTTTGCATAGGTTAGCAAAAAATGACTGGCAAAGTCCAGAAATTGTGTTAATTTAAAGGACAATTTTTCTTTTCGAAGCTTGATTTATTTCAATTTATTGATAAGGACAGAGAGAGAGAAAATTAGAAATTAATGTATATCTGGCTTGCAGAGGGAAAACTGATCTGCAAACAAAAATTATTTGCTTCAGAGATTACACTGAAAAAAAGGCCAATTTAACCACAAAATATCACTACACGGTGAAAAATATTCGGATAAAATTGATCTTCACAATGGTGTACTATTATATATTCTAATATTCGTATAGATTATATATGTTGACGTTGGATAAAATTGTTCTATCCTATTTTGGAATAACTTTTGTACGAGTTTCGTATAAACGGGTGGTTTATACCAAGATCGGATAATATTTATCATAAATTCATATTAAAAATTCATAAAATATAAAACGAATTATTTAGAATTACTTTTGCGTCACAAGTCGTAAAGTTTGTATTTAAAGTTTGTAAGTGAAATGCATTGGACGCAAAAATCTACTCGGGAGTGTTTTCGTGAAACGGATTGTTTAGAATTACTTTTGCGTCGCAAGTCGTGCAATTAGCATTTCGAGTTTCTAAGTGAAGTTAATTGGAAGTGTTTATTAAAGTGTTTATTAAAGTTATTTGTGAAAATTATTTGGTGGCCATAAAGAACAACTTTAATCACTACAGGAAGATTGTAAAACTTTGATTTTGGTGAATAAAGTATATATGAATAAAATCTATCGAGTTTTTTTTTTCAAATAATAAAACAAATAATCGTTATCCATCCCACAGTACATAATTGAATTTAATGCTCGAAAGTTTTACTTGGTGTACTATGTCAAGTGTTTTCACAACACCTACTTTTATCTTTGAATGCATAAATATTCAATTGCTTTCATTCTTTTTTCATCATAATGGATAATTGTTCCCAATATATATATATATATATATATATATATATATATATATATATATATATATATATATATATATATATATATATATATATATATATATATATATATATATATATATATATATTCATAATAAAAAGGAGGGAAAAAACCAGAATAAGATTTTGGGTTAAATGATTTTGGGTTTTTGAAAAAGGGTTAAATTTATCGTGTGACCTCGAAATTAGAATAATATATTTCTTATTCAAAATGGTGTACATTTAATAAGAATATGGTGTATTCATTTATATGCGATTCGGATACCATTTATAAGAGCGTCTTATTCAATTTATATGAATAATTGGTATTGATTTTATCTTATCAGATAAAATTTATCTTATCAGATTAAATTGTTTTATTTTAAACAAACTTATTGGATTGATACTAACTTTCGTTTGGACCTATATATATTCCAAAATTTATCAAATTTATCCGAAAATTTCTAACCGTGTACCTGTCAAGAAAATGAAGTACACATATCTTGTTGTTAAAGGTAAAATTGTTCTTTATATAAAAGTATTTGGTAAATTGAATCCTATTCAATTAATCAGATAATTTCAAATTACGTTAATTTTCAAGATGCATTTAATATATCTCTCATATATATATCTCTCAAAAAAAATATATCCCTCATATTCCCAATTCATGTATGCCTATAATTTTCTCTTTCCAAATGTTCAGTCCTCCCTTAAAGCATTCATGAAAATCACCTTTCAATTAGCAGTGTGAAAAGATAGGCACTTGCCACTTGTTAATAACTTCACCATTGTTATGACCAATTTAATTTCAGTACACCGAACATGACGATGATTAATGGGCATCGACGTAAATTTATAGACACTCTCGTCAAGCCTGAAAAAAAAATGGAAAATTAAAATTATCTCTAGCCAAAACGAAAAATGATCGGTTCAATTCTTTAACAATTGGACAGATCAGAGAATAATTGACAAGATGGTTGCAGGGTACATTGGTGAACATCAGTACTCATTATGTCACAGTGACGACAAGGCTGTCTTCATTTCATTCTGGTTAGCTGTGGCCATAACCTAAAAAGACAAACGTAATGGCATATGGACATTAGCGAAACTACTTTGTATTGTCACTTAAATAGTTAGTCGACCTGAAGATGAATTTTTTCCGGAGGTTTTGATGAAGGTTGTGTTGTGATGTAAAAGAATGCGGTTAATTGAAATATATTCGAGGTGTAGTTAAGAGCTATGTGATTTTTATCGCTATTTCAAATTGTCATGTGTAAGAGGAGTTTTTTTTGGAAAATTCATTTAAATCTGTAGCTAATAGTTTTTTCAAAGACAGAAGAGATAAAGTTCGATGTTGATTATTGGATACTAGCTTTACATTTTTCATGTTCTACACAAATAGAGAATAACATTTCTGAACCTTTCTGACAATTTGAAGGTAATGTAATGCTATCGAATAAATTACACCAATCATACTGCTCAATATTAACTCCATTTCATCTCCAAATCCGCCTATCAATCAATCATGCAAATAGATATTTCGATTACTCAGTCCATTTACCAACTGAATGTGCTTGATAACTTTTCCTCATCTTTTGTACGTTCAATCGAGTGTGTAATTATAAAATCATTGATTTAAAAGCGTATGAAAATGAAACAGCACTAAAGGTTTTACAAGAAAACCCATCAAACCTGACCAAAATTGTGAGTTAAGTGCATTAATCATCTAATGTATTTGCACTTTTTTTCCAGGAACTGAAAGTTTCTTGATTATTTGTTTATTTGCAAATGCATTTCAGCAGAAGTACGGAATATAGGTAATAGTGTTTTTGAAAGTCATTCGGTATGTTATTTGTGTGAATACCAGTCTATCATATATTCCGACTGGATTACATTGCTGCAACCTGCACGTGTTTGATGACATAATAAGAAGCAAAAAAGGAATATAACGAGAGTATTTTGTGTGGCATAAAAAGGAATTGTGATTGAGACATAACTAATGATAAAGAGCACAAAACCAGATCAATAGACCTTGAGAGGATGTGTAGATTACCCTCAAAATATTAGGTGCGATTTTTTGCACTCAGCGCTTTTTTGCAACAACAATCGCTGCCGCTGTAAAGTCACTGCTGCAGCGATTGTTGATGTATTCAATGTTCTTACCTAAAGCTCTGTCACAAAGAGCTTAACTTACTTTGACTATTGAAGATGTTATCAAATTGATCAAATAAGAAAATGGTTCTTAGAATAAAATCTTTAATGAAAAATTATTTGTCTTATTTATCCGTAATATGCACACATCTCATAAATATGTTAAAGTTGATAACGATTTTAAGTCGATGGAAAGATAATCTATCTAATCTATTTCCACATCATCCTTTCCTTACGTTGATCCTGACCCTCATCATCCCCCCTTTTCTATTGACTTTTGTTTATTCAATAGTCCACGCACCAAAAGCATAGTTGTGCCGTCTTTCAACTTTTTTAAGGCAGACTATGAACTATTTGCTGCTGAACTGCTCCCTATCAATTGTTTTTCTTTTTTTCGTGGGCTTGAATTAAATGATGCTGTTTCTTCTTTTTACTCTCTCCTTAATTCCATTGTTTCTAGATTTACTCCTGTGTCTCGTTTTCGTCATGGTGCTTGTCCTTCTTGGTTTTCTGTCGCAGTATATAACATTTTTGCGCGAGAAAGATACAGCCCGTAATGCATTTCTTCGCAGTTCAGCGTTATTGGTCTCTGCGAGCAGTGGCTAAAAGGACTGTTGATGAAGCGAAACTCGGATATTTTGCCCATATTGAAGCAAGTCTTTCCTCAAATAACTCGAAACCTTTCTGGTCGTATGTCCGTTCCCTAAAAACTAGCAACCGGTTTCCTGACACTTTTTTTCTTGAAGAAACTTCGGCTTCTATCCCTCAAGAAATTTGTTATTTATTTGCTAAGTTCTTTGCTTCTTCTCTTTCCTCTCTTAATTTTGCTTCAGGGAGCTCTGCTGCGGCTGTGTTTTCTCATGAGAATTTTGTGATGACCAATCCTCAGGAGGTGGAAATCCTAATATCCTCGTTGGATCACTCAGCAAGCAGCGGCCCAGATGGCATTCCTATTGTGTTTGTTAAGTCTCTTGCATCTTCCTTATGTGTACCTTTGTCTATATTATTTAATTTGAGTTTGTCTGTTAGTGTTTTTCCTTCTACCTGGAAAGCTGCCAATGTTTTTGCGATTTTAAAACCGCGAGACATTGGCAATGTGGCCAACTACCGTCACATATCGCTCCTGTCCTGCTTTCCGAAGTTGCTTGAGCGGATTGTTCATGTCAGAATTCATGGTGCTTTTAGTCACTTATTTTCTGTAGAGCAACATGGTTTCATCAAGGGACGTTCAACGACTACGAATTTAGTAGAATTCACTAACTTCGTCACGTGCACTTTGGACAATGGTCTTCAAGCTGATGCGATTTACACTGACTTCGCGAAAGCATTTCATAGGGTAAACCACTCAGTGCTGTTGGATAAGATCTGTAATTTTGGTGTTTCCAGTTCCCTTACATCCTGGCTTTCTTCCTACATCCATGATCGCGTCTGCCCTGCTGTGTTTAATGGTTGTTCTTCCTCCCCTTTCTTTCCTACTTCTGTTGTTCCCCAAGGTTCCATCCTTAGTCCCCTCCTTTTCACATTGTTTATCAATGACCTTCCTTGTAACTTTCAGTCTGGCTTCACAAAATGATTGTTGTAAGTTACAATCGGATCTTTTTGTTTTCAGTGATTGGTGCTCTGCGAACTCCCTTGTTCTTAATGCTTTCAAGTGTTTCGTAATGTCTTTTTCCAATAAGCCTAATCCCATTTCCTTTGAATATTTTTTGAGTGATAGTCTTTTGAAGCATGTAAATCAACATAAAGACCTCGGCATCATCTTTGATCCGAAGTTAAAATTTGATCTGCAGATTTCTTTTGTTGTTGCTAAGTCTTAAAAAGTAGCTGGTTTCGTTCTGCGCTGCTCTCGCTTTGCAACCAATATCAAGACATGTGTTCGTCTTTTTATTTCTCTTGTTCGTAGCATTGTTGAATATTGCTCCCAAGTGTGGTCTCTTCGTTTCGTGTACCTGTCTAATGCTGTTGAATCTGTTCAGCGTAAGTTTGCTTGCTGCCTTTTGTACAAGTTTAATGTTGCTTATCGTCCTTATGATGACCGTCTGCTTTTCTTAAATCTGCCTTTGCTGAATACCCGCAGAATTTTCCTGGATGAATGTCTGCTTTATAAGCTTTATCATGGCTTACTTTCTTCCAACATTCGCGTGTGTGTGTTTCTTATGTGTGTCTGATCGCTCGGTTAGAACTCAATCGCTATTCCTCACTCCTTTTGCGCGTACTCTTGTGTATTTTAACTCACCAATACCTAGGATACTTAGAAGCCATGATGAGCTTCAGTTTGGTTCTTTGTCCATGTCTTTTCAATCTTTTAAAAAACATGTTATTGATGTGTTAACGAAGCCTCTTAGTTATTTTTATTGTGCATTTTTCTTTATTGTGTTTTGTTCATTTTTCACTTTTATTTTTTCTTCTATTTTTTTTTTATAAATTTTGTTTCTTTGTTTTGCTTTATATTAATGATGTTCGTCTTGTTTTATCTCATTTTATCATTGGATTTTCTGTTAAATGAGATTTGAATAAATAAATAAATAAAATCCTAGTGAGATAATGGAGCTTTCAACTTGCTAATGTGTTATAATTTTAATTTTATGCCTGGAACAAACAAATTTAATATTTTATTATTTATTCGTATTTGATTTCATAATGCAGTTGCTCAAGTTTTAGAAACTGTAACACGTTAATAATTTCAAACATTATTGCATCAGCAATAAATTCTTTGGTTATTATCCTGCCAACAGAAAAAGAAATCACAATAGCCAAACACTTTGACCTAAACCATGAAACAAAAGTCATCAATCAGTTTTTTTATTCAACATTTATTTTTTTTTCGTTGCAAATTAAACCTAATCCCCTTATTTTTCAAAACTCAACAACGCCAAGTCGCATACCAAGATTTTATTGGTGTTTTTCAATTACCGATTGTCTCCATCGAACCAATCCATTACAAATCTCAAATTATTTTCTGGCAATGACAACGAGAAAGCATATCAAATTTTCGAGAAGAAAAAAAAACGACACTTAACGGTCGTCCAGTCAAAGTACCTCCCACCAAGGTCAAGTTTATGTCCATTCGAATCACTAGGGTACTGATATTCAAGTTCTCTGCATATTTACATGACACTGCACGGGTACTTCAAATCATATGATTTATTAATATCGAGCAGTAGACGACCAACGACTGGACAGCAAAATCATAGGGATTGGATTGAATAATATTCGCAATTCGAATTTTCGTTGATCGTGAACTACGGGTGGATAACACATTGCTATATTGACTTGATGGATAAACATTTAGAGTGATTAGTGGTAGAGGTCAATGGCAGGTGCTTTGATTAAGTTTGCATTAAGTAAAACTGCTTGCAATTAAATCGAGACGAGTGGATTATTTTTGGCGAGGCAAATGAATGGGTTCGGTTCGTTTGGCTGACGGAAATTTGTAATGAGCGTTAATACAGCCATACAACAGGTTGAATTCATGCAATTTACTTACATGCATACTTGTTTTGTGCAAATTAAGAGATTTGTTTGCTGAAAATTCATAATGACAGGTTAATGGAAATAGTAATATTCAGGTATCGAGATCTATTGAAGTGCATGATTTTTGCTGATTTTTATTGGTGCACTATTACTTCCTAATTGTTATATTAATTACAAGGACAGTGCTACATAAACTTCAAATATCTGACTAGTACGCAGGATTATAATACGAAAACAATAGCACTAGAAATTTATTTCGATCAATAGTTTTCAACCGCCATTCTGAAACGAGAAAACTCTGCCCAGCTATCGTGAATTAGTGATGATTGTAATTTTTTTATGCAGTATATATAGCAAAATTTTGACAGCTGTTGTTTTAGATGCTGGTGTTGCTGTCTTTTGACTTTTATGTTCAGCCATAGATTCTATTGAATGATCTAGAGAAGTTAACTTCAGGAGCTCCAGGAAATTGCCGAAAATGTCGATAGTTGTTTTCTAGTTTTTTAACCATTGCGAATACCAGTGACATAATCATCCGAACAAGTAAGCTATTCAATAAAATATCGCAAAAATGAAAGCTATTGATTTTTTTTAAAGAGTTTTTGTTAATTAAGAGTTTTTCTTGCACCCCACATACTAACACAAGACAGTAGTGAGTAAGTATTCACGCTTGATCATTGATTTGCATAGCAGTTATAGGTAAAACTAAATTCTGGAGGAAAAGCATGTTTGGTGAAACAAATTTTGAATTGAATTCTTTCGCTAACAATACAAACGAAACGCATTTGGAACAAGTTCAGTACACGACAGATTCAACAGTTTTTAAAAAATTCTTTGAAATTTTCTTCTAATTGTGGTGGAACTACAGTCGTGGAAATTTACATAAAAACAACATGGTGTGTCGTAAACAATTTGATATTGCATTATTATTGGAAGCACCGTAGGTTTTTTCACTTATTTAGATCATCGATCAGACTCTTACTAAGAATTCCATTATGTATTTTTTACTCTCTGATGTTGTTCACATCTACATTTACTATTTGAGTGCTTTACTATTTGTGAATATTTGCATCATTTTGGTGGAAACTTAAATAAAGACAGCGTAGTTTAAAGTGATTTCTTCGTTGTTAGTAGCGAAATAACATCAAATGACATCAAATGATACAACTAACTCATCTTCCCCTATTGCTGCCACTCTTCCAAGTTGTTCTATCACCTCGTCACGATTTTTGACTGTTCTATCGCTTAACTTCCCTAAGGACCTACACTCGTCTACGATCCACTTTGCGATTCTCCTTGTCGGAGCGTTTGTAGCGGTTATAATTTCTCTTAGCTCATATCCTTCCTTGTGTATCTTCGGAAGGCACCTAATTCTTGGCAACGCTGGGTTTGAAACCCGCAGCTTGTTGATCTCTCCAATCGTCCCTTTGCACTCTTTTAAGATTCTTTCTACTCGTTTGATAGAGTCTGGTAAGGGATCTTTCCTTAGCTCATAGTAATCCCCATTGTTGAGCTTCTCCATGACTAATTGGTCATATTCATTTTTGTCCATTATAACCACGGCATTTCCTTTATCTGCTTTGGTATAATAGACCGGCTTAGTAGCCAACTCTTTAAGCACCCTTTGTGCCTTGCTAGTGTTCCCCCTCTTACGGTTTTCCTTCCTAATGAGTCTAGCCACATTGCCTCTAATTTGTGCTTTCTCCTGTTCGGGAAGGTTTATTACCGCGGCTTTGACGTCTACAACTAAGTCTTCTGTAGGAAATTTTGTAGGAAGAGATGATACCTTCAAATGATAATGATCTTGTAGTCGAATTAAACAGCAAATGTTTCAATTTCTAATTTTTATAGATTCTCACAGGTGGTAATCCTTAAATCTTTTCTACTTCTTTAACTTCTAACGCATGCATCAGATTGGTAAGAGCATGAAGCGAATTGGTATATTTTTGGCTGTGGTGCTAGTAAAGAACTGCCACCAAACAGTGCTTTCGTTTTCTTTTGCACCAACAGATAATGCCACATAATTTTTATCTACTAAAAATCTACGAGTGCAATGAAAATAAGTAACAAATGATTAAATTTTCTAATATTTGTAAATTTTCCGCATCGTAGCTCTTCACATCTTGCTGTTGGATAAAAACAAAATTCACTTGATAGAGAGCAGTTATGGTAGACTTTTGGACGCAGTGCTAATAAAGTGTTGCCAGCAATGCGTGTTTTCATCACTTTTGTATTAAGAAATGCTTTCATCGATTTTCATATGATAAGCATCCTATAATGAAAATAAGTAACAAATGTTTTACTTTCCTAAATTTGGAAATTCATGCGAATTGTAAGACATCTTTCCAGACTATGGCTTCCGATGCGTTCGTTCATCGGTTCAATATGGTACATAACCTTCGATACGAATTATTTGCTGTATCCACATTTGGTAGAGAAAATATTGAACATCTGGACAATCTCTTTAATTTTTTTTTGAAACAATTAGCTATTCTAGCAGTTTATCTAGTTTGTAACATATCTATCACACTTCATTTTGCGAAATAATTTATTTTTTCAGAAATGATTTTAAGGAGGTAGTCCCGGTTAGAACGCTAAAAAACAGCCTAATTTTTAATGTTTTTTTTCACCTCCTATATTTTGTAGAAATTTTAAAATTTGCATGGGTAAAATACACGTTTTGAAGATTGCTGAAATTTTTTTTTTCATTTTTCTACTTATTTATAGAGGGCGCCAAAGTTGACATCTCGAAAAATGCCTCGTCATACTGCGTGGCAGATAATCTCAGGAATGAAGAATCTGAAACAAAAAACCAAACCGCATTTTAAAGAGGATTGTTTCTTACGTGGTAATCTATCGCAATATTTTTAAAAAAAATGATCAAACAATAAATGGCAGTTATTTTAAAATATTTTTCGAAAAATCGTTATTTTTTTCACTTTTTTTCGCTTGCAAAATTTTGTTGGGTTAACTTTTGGCCTATATTGTGGTAGATTACCACACAAAATACTTGAATAAAGTAGTGCACCAAATTAGACTTTAATCGGTTCATCCAATCCGCAGTTTGAAAAAACGCAATTACGAGAAAAACGCGTTTAAAGTTTTTTTCCAGTCATTTATTGAATATTATTTAAAAAATATGTTTTTATCGCCTACAATTGCTTAGTCTGCAATCCTTAGACCATACATAAGTATTTTTGAGTCCACATAAGCCAGTTGCTCTTGCAGTTGGGCAGTTTTTTTTGGCGAAACGCGCTTCCTTTGCCGCTTTTTCTGCCTGACTTATGCGCTCTTCATCTTTTTTTTTCGCTGTAATTAAAAGCAGCGGTCTGCCGTAAACTGCCGTTACTTCTTTATTGTTGGGAATATTTTAATAAAATTTTGTGGCGTGATTTCTAAAGGTAGCGTAAATTGAAAAATGCAAAAAACAAAAAACCGATGATTTCAAAAATATAACCGGTACTACCTCTTTAAAACAATTTCGAAATTTTATAAATTATTTATTAACTTAATAAAAAACATAATACATGCACTAGTACGATTCCGTTTTTGTATCTGTAGGTGTTGCTAGTTCTGTTACTTGTGTTTGTTTCACGCAACAGCATTCTTATTTGACAGATATTACAATAATCTTGCATTTTTATTTCATGAAATATGTTTTAATAAGCATCCGCAAATCTGTTGAACGCCTTTGCTAAATAATTGGAACGAAGTGAGAGAGCACCCAACGGGAAATCAAGAACAAGGATAAGCTGTTTGAAACATTTGATAAGCTAGAGGTTACAACAGCCAGTTATAGTTTGACGGAAAAGCTGAACGTCAAATACCAGCGCAAAAAGCGGTTGGGGAAAACTGTACATTGGTGTTCGGATTCTGCGATTGAAAGATACGAACTTTGGACCCGCAAAATTAGAAGCATCTTTTATGGGAAATCAAGACCCAAAAAGAGCTAGAGTGCAACATCCAAATCAATACTTTCTTTGCGCCAATATTATTCGTTGCTTGCATTTGGTAGAACTAAAAGCCGTGAGTATCTGAAACTTTTAACCGGTTTATAAAAACCTCCACGTTTGAGGGGGTTTGCAAAAATACGACGTTTGAAGTGCGATATGCAACAAGAAGGATCAATGACCTTCCTTGTAACTTTCAGTCTGACTCTCTGTTGTATGCTGATGACCTTAAAATTTTCCGTGCTGTCGCTTCACAAAATGGTTTTTGTAAGTTACAATCGGATCTTTTTGTTTTAAGTGATTGGTGCTCTGCGTAATCCCTTGTTCTTAAGGTTTTCAAGTGTTTCGTGATGTCTTTTTCCAATAAGCCGAATCCCATTTCCTTTGAATATTTTTTGAGTGAGAGTCTTTTGAAGCATGAAAATCAACATAAAGACCTCTGCATCATCTTTGATCCGAAGTTAAAATTTGATCTGCATGTTTCTTTTGTTGTTGCTAAGTCTTCAAAAGTAGTAGTTCAAAAGTAGGACCAGAATATGGAAATAAGTACAGCAAATCAATTTTCGCCTTATCAGGGATATCACTTTGAGGTTACTGTTTGATTTAATCGAAGTAGTCTGCTCTTTTTAAAGCACGCTTTGCTTCTTTCTAAAGTATCATCTTTTTACTGAATCATTTTTGGTGAATAATTTCTAGAGAATTAAACTTCAACAGAGAGAGAACTAAACTTCACAATTGAAAATACTTTGAAAATGATTAGATTTCATTGTATGAACAAACGAGTTTATTTTATTTGCTCAGAGAAGATAGAACCATATTCACAAACACATCCAATATTATTCATTTATATAGTCCCTTCAAGTCAAAAAAGTTAGGGCATTATTTTAAGCAGTTTACCTTGATTCATTGCTTGCTAGAATTCATTTTTTTCGATTTTGATGCACAAAAGCACTCATTGATATTCTCAACTGTCACAAATTATATCTTTTAGCCAATCGGTAGACTTTCCAAACATTTATTCACAATTGTTTATTGATGTATTGTTTTGTAATAATTTTGGTAAGAAGTTTGTTTAACACAAAAAATAAAATAAAATAAATGAATGTATAAATAAAATATAATAAAAGACTATTGAAGCATGGGAATTTCACAGATGCAAACAAAACTACTGTACTACTGTTCTAATTATTGTATTAGCAGTAGAATAAATCATTGCAGTTCCTGAAACTTGCATTTCCATTTTAAATAGAAAAGACATACCTCAACTGTTACAGCATTGAGCTGAAAAAGAATAAATATAAAACGAAAGACTTAAGACAGTAACCTGACTTTCTATTTGGTATAGTATTTTTTTAGGTTACATTTCATTTCATGCAAAATTAATTACATTAATCTATTTTCCCAAGATTCAGTACTAGATCATGGAAATCAAATTTATTGTAATTTCAAAAACATTTCACGTGTAACAGAGCAGCAATATTTCACTCTTCGAGCCAAATCTATTCCAATTCATGCGAAGCGAAATTAAGTCGAGCTAGCTGTTTCGTTGGAAATGTATTTAATTTTGCGCGATAAGTTATTAAACTTTGTTTTTTTTTTTGCTAATCACTCATTTGGTGGCTGATTGAAATCTTTAATCCAAAATAAGAAATCACCTTTTTATACGGTTTCTGTAATTTTCACGTGGGAATGTCACCGGGACTAATTTGTCTCACTAAATGCACTTTGAATTGTATGGGGAAAACTTAAATATTATTCCAACCAGGAAAATCATATGTTCAAATCATATGCAGGAAATATCATCTATTTCCGTCATGGTTTCTGAAATTATCTACACTATTTTAACTGAAACATTTCCATTATTCTTCGATTTATTTATTAAACTTTACGATCATAACTTTTACAATACACTTAACTATAACTACACATCAACTTAACAATAAACCAAGCTAAATCACTTTTACTAACCAAATCTTCAATCATCTCAAGCCCATCATCACGGATGGCTTGGCGAATTGTGCAGTGTTGATCGTTAGTTAGCGTACGGCGAAATGATCGAAACCGATTTCAACCAAACTGAGCGAAAACAGTCTTATGCCGATTGACTATGTTTCTATTATGTTTTCGCGTACGACGTTGTCTAAGGCATTGAAACGGCGTTGGTGGAAGGGTGGTGAGCGGTCGCATTGAAAATAGCTTGGATCCGAGTCGATGTTGATGTCGGAGTCAGAGGTGACGGGCATCTTTTCCTTCTCCACTCATCATTGAGTTGCTTTTATTTTGTCTTAAGGTGCGCCAACACACCTCGCCTGAACTGAACACATATCGTTATTTCGTGTTGCGCGGTGCGACGAACAAGTCACACATTTCGATTTATATCGGTTTGAATAGTTCGCTCCTTTAGAATACTGAATACCCTGCCTACGTATTTGCCCTCTTCGCGGTGCACACACAGTATCGTTGATTACTGTTGGATAAACTTTGATTTTGAAAATCGAACGGGGTGCCCCCAAGACGTTGGGTGATCTGAAGTGATCTTAACGAATTCTTAACGAAAACGGATCTTCAAGCAATTGCGAATAGAGCTGGAGGAGATCGAATGGTCGTTTGCTAGTTTGTGTGCTCGAGTGGAAAGTGAGTGACATCATAGCGACTAAGCACTGAATCGTTTGTGCAGTTCGGAATAGATGTTGAGAGGGTTAAGGGATTGGATTCGCGATAAAATCGTTGCATTGTTTTCATGAGAGTGTAAGTGAAATAGTGCAGTGTGAAAGTAAAATCGCTAATACAAAAAGCAGTTGAACTGTTCTAGGCGATAAATACAACGAGAAATAGGCATCGATTGTGTGAAGGTAAGAGGAGATGATTAGAACTTACTTGGTGGGATTGTCGTTAAGTTGTGATCAAATAGATGCACTATGGGAAACTAAAGGGAATTAATTGTATTGGTGTTCAATGCAAGTTTATTCAAGTATGCATTACTGAAAGTGAATGCTTCTTTGAGTTGAGAAAGAAGATGACTAGAATTCCGATTTAAAGAATGCGATGTATTGAGAGAGGGTATTTTAAAAAAATAATAAAAAATGCAGTTAAAATATTTTTCAAACAAACGAACGTTTTTGTTTTTATCTAAGATAGTTATTGATATTCTTGGGTCTTCATGAGAGTTTTGAGACAAGAAAAGTTGTACGGAGAATGCTGCAACAAGTTCATAGTGACATTTTTAGAAAAATCTAAATAACTAGCAAAAGCACTGAGCTATCACATGGAAATAAATTACAAACGCAGGATAAATAAGTATTAAAATAGAGAAAAGAAAATCGATACCAAAAACAAGAGATATTATTTTAGTACTACAGCAATTAATCAAGGCATAAAGTCATATGATAAGTTTATAGCTTTTTATTTTTATGTAGCACATATTTTAAAATAATTTTGATACTGAGCGTGTTTTTTGTAGATCTAATCTCTTGAAAGCTTCATAAATTCAATTAGTCTATCACTTAAATTTTGAAATAGTTTGCTGACATCGAAACTGAATTAGCACTAATATTTCGATTCCTTTTAAATTGGTGAAAATTATCTCGTTTTTTGAAATTTTTGAAAAAAATACTTATCTGACTATTGGAAAAAAATTAAATTTCTCATTTTTGACAGTTTTTTTTCCGATAGAAGGTCTTCAGTTTTTTTGCATGTATTGAATCTTTTGTTAAATTAGATATTTTGACAAAACATAAATGTTTTTGAATCCATGTGAGCTTAATTGATCCTTCTTTGAAGTATATTCCGAAGAGGTAGCTCTGAAATCTTCCTAATCGCGACGGTGTAGCGAAAAAATACATTTTCATTAGATGAAAAGTTACTTTTGTACCTATTGATATGACACTACCTGAATCAAATTACAGGAAAAAATTAAGGAGGTGAAAATTATTCCAACCAAATAAGCTCTTGTAGTAATTGCTACAAAACTAAAATATCAAAATTAACGGTAATCGTACTTTTCATAATCCTGATTATAATCCTCAACAGACATTTGGTCTTTATGTTGAACATGTCTGTCCAAAATTACAAATTTAATAAAATAATAAACTCAAATTTGTAATTTGATTTCAATAAAATAACAATCTCAAATAATATTTGTGCATTAAAGTATGAAATTTGACAATGTTTAGCAACATTCATTTGTTTCTGAGACAAACGGACATCACCTTGTGCTTTGTGCAAATATTTCTTCGTTTTTCGAATGCTAATCTTTTATCAACAACCTTATTTCCGTTTTGATCATTAGAACTGTCACCAGTTTTTTTCAAAAGACTAACTCGAGAGCCTTCCGATAAATTCCCAGATCATTCAGATGATTCTCTCAGTCATATTTTCGAAAACTGGATCACAAAATAAATTTCCAATCAAACATACATTGAATGGTCATGTTAATATTTTTTGCTACTTTTCTTTTCACTGTCCTCCAATTTTTTCAACAAGTTGTTCCTAATCTTTTGTGAATTGTCTTAGAAACTGTGCATAAGTTTTTGACATTTTTTGTATGTGAGTGAAAGAAGAAAGCCAAAAGGCGATTTGATGTGATCTGCTAACTCTATAATTGAAAATATTTACAAGAGACTTTGGCTGTGGTCTGATTAGAGATTGCTCAAAAGTCCCATTTCGCACTCCAATGTAGGGAAAAAACTGCAGATTTGAGTGGTATGAATAGTTCGGTTGCACAGAAAGAATACCAATAATAGGCTTTTGAAATAAAACATGTAATAAACGAAAAATTGAAAATATAAAAAAGTTTAGCTGTTATCATAGCAAAATCGATGCTGCTTTGCGAATTTTACACATTTTGATAGCACAAACTCAAAATTTGGTGTGATCAATCACCATTTATAAAAATCAGTAGTTCGTCATCAGGGTCACAGTTTCTGCACTGGTATTTAGGTCTATTTTCCAATTCCCGGTTGTGCTTCATACGCAAACTGTATATTGGAAACATTTTTACTATGGTCTACATTTTTTAATGTCTTAACCACACTTCAAACCTAAATAGACATACATCTTTTTCCTCTTTTTTCGTTCTGTTTATCACATCTTTATTTAGTTTTTTTCGGGGGTTCACCTTACTCTCCGTAGACAAATTTTACTGTTATCTGCCAGCATAGCTAATTTTCTTTATTACCTAATAATTTTTTGAGCGATATCTTTTTTATGCGCTGCCAGGAGTAATGGACCTTCATTTTCTCATAAAAAAATTGCTTAAAAAAGTATGTCAGGATCATCCGCTTTATTTGTTTAGTTCGAAATAGTTTGCTGATTTAGCTGATTTTTTTCTTGCTATTCTTAATCAACACTGTGATCCAGTGAAGAAATTTCTGAGATCCAGTGACTGATTGTTTTTTTCAGGAGCCTCAACAGATGAAATTGAATTTTTGCCACCTAAATTAGAGGCGTTACTCATAAATTCTATGTTTTCTTCATAAATATGTTTTCGAAAAGAGTGTCCTTGATATTTAATTACATTCGAATCTCCTTTAAACTCGTACAAGAAATAAAACTACTACGAGAATTCAACGCACTCTGCCATGCCTCTCTGCTAATTTAAGCGGGAGGTTGAAGAATTTTCTGAGTTCTAAAAACGAAAATCTGGACACTGGATCTTACCCATATTTTTTTTAGAACTCTTTCATTTTCAAAACTATGAGCAAAAACATTTATTTAAAAATTAATGAAAAATACAAATTAGTTCAAATTGTCCTTTTTGGGACGATTCAACCCTTTCATAATCTGATACTCCCCCAATTATATTCACATAAATCCTGTAAAAAAAATTGTTCCACACAAATTTATCAGTAAGGCGAAGTTCTAGGAAACTACTTTAAGAAAATGTTTAAAATTTCGGTTTAGTTGGTGAACGTTCTTCATGATGGGAAATAACAACGCCCAACTATGAAATCAAAACAATATTTAAAGTTTTTTCCTCGAAAACATGAAACAATGTAACTTGCATCATGAATCTCAATTTGATATAGTGTCAAGGCAAACTTTATTAATCGATAGTTCATATAACTTTAAGTCAAGCAATTAGTTTTATTTACCTTATTTCTTTCGTTTTATTTACATATTTACCTTATTTTTCATTTTTCTTTTCACGAAAATTCACAAAAAAAAACAAAATTCAAGGGTCTAAAACTACTGGATATTGTACATATTTTGATTCATTTTTAAGCTTAGCTGTTATTTAAATATTGGCGTTTTAGTATAGCTTTGCAAAAACTATTAACAAAAAACGTTGCTCCTGAATCTCAATTTAAATAAATTGAACGTGCATTCTTGAAACTTCAGATCAAACATATACTAACGGTAAAGATTATTATAAGCGAAACTGAAATATTATGCAATTAAAAGCTTTTTTAGGAAACAGTATCTAGGCATCATACTCCATGCAACAGGCCACTCAAATTTCACCATCAACCTACATATTTCCTTTTTAAGGATCATGTCAACTCTACCTGCATAATTTTTCTAAACTGTCAACAAACCCGCAATAATTCAACAAATTAAGCTTTCAAAAACCAAGCTCATGCAACATCAATCACATCGAGACCCAATAAAATCGGTGTTAATCTTTAATGTATATATCAAATGTCACCTTGGGTCATTCCAATAAAAAAAGCCCTCGTAAACTTGTAGTTGACGTTCAATGCTCACACTCCCTGCGAAAATATGTTCATAGAAACTGCATGATTTGCTCTAAATTCCATTCCAACATACTTTACGAAATTCGTAATGCGATATGATTACCTGACAAATATAAAACTGCAATAACAACAACAACACCAAGAGCAAAAAAAAACTCCGCAAGGTAAACATTGTCACCATCGACAATAAATCACCACATGCTGCGTTCTTGTACTGTATACGTACAAACATATGCCGTGACACGCCACCACCGCTTGATTGAAAAAGATGTTTGGAAAATTCGTGTTGGAAAATTGTTTGTTTAAAAATCGTGAATTTTTCTACAGGTGTTTTGGAATCAATTGAAATAATTACACTCCTAGTTTGATTTACAAAAAATACACTTCATAATTTAGCTTTATTTGAAATCGAAAGCCAGAACAGCGACAACCAAACAAGTTTACCGTGCTCAGATGCATTTTAATGAACTGTACTCACCTTTGGATCGTAATGCACATTCGAAATGTCAGGGTGAGTTTAGTTCTCCTGCTAATAATATTGGTATGAGTCGTAAGCAAATAGAATCATGCAAACGCAGGTGGTCTATGTTGGCCGTCCCAACGACCATCTAGCTTAGAAAACGGTTTTATGGTAAATTAAAAGTGTCTATCAATATTTCTGATTGACATACGAAAACATTAATTGAAAATATTAAATCAATTGGTCGACAACTGAAAATAAAAAAAACTTTCATCACAACTCCATATCGTCGTTGTGTAGGAATCATCTTCAGACCTACGAAATTGTACTTTCAAGCACTTGACTTTCCAGTCAAGTCGACGAGTGCCGTTGAATGGAGTGAATGTGGTAAAGAAGATAGCGGCATGTTGCACGATCTATTATGCAAAAAAATAAAAAATAAAATCACTTTGAAATGCTCGCCTACTTTAGCATGCCACGCACATACTTGTGGCGCAGCATTAGGTAGACTTAAGAGCTCAGTACGCGACGATTGTAACGTCGTTGCTTGAAAATAATGCAAGAATACCTGAAAATCTTCTTCGGGTTTTCTTGTTCATTGGGAAATGAAATAGGAGTGGATATTGTATTGTTGTACAAGTAATACTCTTAGTACAATGGAAACGTTACCTACTCTCGGCGAAGTCTCATTTAATTTTAACGATGCATTGAATTGTAAATTAGTGCTTAAATTATGAGCAATGAGCAATTCAGCATCTATGTATTTCTAGCTTGATAAATAATTTATAAGAAAAAATTATTGAAGAAGTTTTTTGAAACAATCAAAGAAGCGACGAAAATTATGCCTTCTTAATTACCCATTTCTCAAATTAATCAAGTTTTGTAACAATTTAACGTAATTATTCCATAGAATTTCCCCTCAAAAACACTCAGTTTAGTTCTTTCTAGTGAAATGTCATCCATTTTGCTGGACAACAAAGTAAAAGAAGAGCTACAGGCAGTCCACAATCAATGTGCAATAGAACAGTACCAAATCTTTTGAATATCCTCCAAACTGCTTGCGAACTAGACTATACTTATCGCTCAGGGAATATGCAGCTCAGGGGAAAAATTCGGAATCAGTCTTTCTTTGCAACCATTTGGGAGGGTTAAAAAAATTCCTGTTCGTCATGAGAGCAATTACACATAGTATATGCCCGATGTGAATTCTGACAGGTTCTGCACCAGTTTAAATGTCATTAGTTCGGTACAAAGCCAAAATTTTAATTTGCTTCTTTAGCGAGAGAATTGACATGACTGATTGACATATTATTTTTTCTTGCGTTTTAAGAAGAATGAAAAAAAGATCGTTCTAGAATAATTACATTATCTGTTGTATGTTTGCCACGTTGTATTCGTTGCACACGAAAGTTCAAAGCTGTTATTCATAAAAAACTATGGAGAAAATATGATCCACTATTTTGATGTTGGGAGATTTTTTCATCTTAGCCAATCAGATAAAATATCAGTTATTCTCCATTCATTTTTTATTAGGAGAAATGTCATATTTACACTTATTAGAAGGTAAATGATATTTGACGGCCATATTTCTTTGTCTTTGGTGGTAAAATTTAGTTTTCTTTTTATGGTAATAATTTGAGCGTTTTATAGTTCAATAATGAAGTTTATTTTTGAAAAATTTTAATAGGTAAAACTTTTTATAATAATTTCAATTGTTATATAGCCAATAAATTTGAAAGTGAAATCAGAGAAATAGATAGATAAATGACTTGTTTTATTCATTATTCTCGTTTTGTGCATACAAGCTTAGAGTTTATATGACTAAGATCTTTGCAAACTTCAATTACTAATTAAGCGCAAAGTATAAATTATTTCGTCTACTGCATATAAGAATTGTACATAGATAATTTTGATAAAACTTTGTTTTTTGGATGCGAAGAGCTACTGACTAATTCTATTTACAAATTAATGGTTTCAAACCTCAGTTCATAATAGCATTGGCGAATGGGTGAAGAGATAATAAAACGATACAACAAACATTGGCTATGCAATTTTTAAAAGACAAAATTGAATCATATATTACGCCAAGAGATTTCATTTCTTCGCTCCAGTGAATATTTTGCACCAGGACATTATGAAGACTGATGGGAAGGTTTATATATGTTTCCTCTTTTTAGTACCAAAAATCAATAAAAAGCAGAAAATCAGTAGAAATCTCCACATAGAAAAAAGTATCATCAGCATAAATCATGATTTTGTACTTTGGGTCGATTGGTATTGTATATGTTGAATAGTATTGAGCTTAAGACTGCGCCTTGTGGGACTCCAGTAGTAATTGAATATTGTGCGGATAGGGCTTTATTTACTTTCACCATAGTTGAATCGGTCACCGTTAGGTGAGACGATGACAACGACGACGACGATGGCGGACGTGACGCGGAGCTAGTTCCCAATAAGTGCCCGACAAGTCCCAATCGGAGGTCTCCCCACAGCAAGGAGAGCGAGCAATGTTGTGCAAGACGCAGTGCTAAGAATAATATTAGGTGCAATGTAGTGCAATGTGATCCAATAATAAATAGTGCAATAAAGGCGCGGCGGTAAACCGCCTATTGAGTGTTTTATTTCCTTCAAGCCGAGTGCGCACGAATGTGCCACCTTCGGCAATAATGTACAAATGCTTCCAAATGAAGGATTCTATAATTTTACAAGGAAAAGAGGGAATTGAAACTCTGTTAGTTTGTATTCAAGAGCTTGGTGCCAAACTGTGCCGGAAGCCTTCTCTATTTCAAGAGCGTATCGTTGAATTTCTTATGTATTGTTATACTCTATACAGCTTGGGAACAAAAGAATATTTGGGTCTGAATCCACATGTAGAATTAAGTATGGCTTTCGTGACTTCGAAAAATGACTGAATTTGATATTATAAAATTTTCTCAAAAACTTTTCAAATTCTGAAACACAGACCCCGATATTTTACTCAGTTTTTTTTTCTCTTGATATTTAACTCAGTTTCTTTGGTTGAAAGGACAATTTGTCTTTTCCATGCTTTTGGATAGTAGCGTAATTTAATACAAGCATTAAATATGAAAGTGAAAAACTCTATTGCTTTTCTGGGTAAGTTTTTTAGTGCAAGGTTAGGGATCCTATCGTCAACAGGGGTTTTACGATTTTTCAACATTTTTACTACGCATACTATATCTTTGGGTTAGCACAGAATTTTGTCTAAGTCATCCTCTTCAGTAAGAAGGTCACTACATGCACTTTTAGCCATGTTGAAGATAGCGTTTTTCATGTGATTCGTGGCATTGTGAAGACCATGAAAATGTTTCGCTAGTGGCTCGGCCGTACGAACGTCGCAACTGATTATCTGGCTATCATTTCCGATAACCAGTGAGTTAACAAAGTGCTTGTTTTTCAATGCATTCTGTATTCTCATTCTCATATTCTGTATATTTAACATATTTTGACATCTTTGGTTCATGTTGATTAAAATTATTTCAAACAGTGTTTTTCACACATGTTATTTCATATTTGATTATTTTATTAAGATGGTTCATTTCCGTCTTAAGTCTCATATGTCTACAGCACTAACTATTTCCGCCTCATGTAGTTAAGGTGTTTAATGAGGCTTATCATAACAAAATTCATCATGTTAGTGTCTTTCGGATGCACTTCTCTGTGTGGCATGGATTCTTGGATAGAGTTTCAAATGACTCTGGCAACGTTATTGACGAGACCTACAATATTGTTCAGATTTAAGCAATTAAGGCAAAATTTCCTGTTAATTACGTTACGTGATTGCCTCCAAATTATTTTTTGGAAAACTTCGGTTTATTGAAGGGTAAATTATTTCAGTTAAAACGCGAAAATAAATGGGAGAGTTTGCGACACTGTGAGTACTGAATTTTCTATTGCACTGTTGGTGATGATTAAACCTAATGCAGAGGCACTGCCTGCTGCCGAATGGGAAGTGGGATCATTTGAAGCATAAACTACAAGCTAATTCTGGATTATCCAATTCAATAAAATGTTACCAGTACTATTGGCCCTGGCTGGCACAGTTCCAGAAACGATGCTTAACGTTAAAGACTCCACAGATTATAAACTTATCATAGCTTTTCTTAATTAAATTCAAATCCTTGTGAAGTTTGCTTGCGTTAGGTTTTGTGCCAGGAAAATAAACGGTAATGATCTTTCAAATGATATCTGTAACCTTAATTGCTACCGTTTCAATAATTTGTTGTTTTGATAGACGACAGTACTTCGTGTGTCAAATTGTCTCTGACCTAAATAGAAATAACCCCACCTTTTGCATCTATTCGATCACTTTGTTACATACAGAAATTAGACGTGTATAGCTTATCGTAAAAGTGTAATTAACTTTTACTTGAATTTCAGGCTTATAAAACAAGAAATTATTATACACTGTGGACCCCAGATTGTGTGGTATAAAAATAATTTTTAGGTGCTATGATTATGGTTGTATTCACTTAATTTAAGCGACGTTAAGTGACTTACTTTGATAAATGAAGCAGTTATTTATCTCCTAACTAGTGACAACAAATAATTTTTTTTAAATGTTTTTTACTAATGTTCGAAGAAGAACATTAGTATTAAAATCACTTTGACCAAAAATTCATAT
Organism: Nemotelus pantherinus; assembly: GCA_963978885.1. Classification (NCBI taxonomy): domain Eukaryota; kingdom Metazoa; phylum Arthropoda; class Insecta; order Diptera; family Stratiomyidae; genus Nemotelus; species Nemotelus pantherinus. Next base: position 191,459,187 of record OZ022263.1, on the reverse strand, counting down.
TTCTATATATATATATATATATATATCATCAAAAAATTTCAGTGAAAAAATCTCAGGAACGCGCCATCCGATTGAACTGAAATTCAGGACACATTGGTGTATATGTAGAATAGTGCCAGGTCTCAGAAAAAGTTAAAAATCTTTAACCCTTTGGCGCCGGCGGCCATTTTAGTGATATTTTTAATATACCTATTATTCCGTACACAAAAAAGTTTTGCAAAAATAAAGTTGACGAAATAAATTTTGAACGTGTTTTACATGTGAATCGGATAATGTTTTGGAATTTTTTAACCCCATGTGTGAGCTGGGTGCCTAAAAAGACAACGGGAAAACTTGAAAATTTTTAAATTGCGATAACTTTTGACAGAGCTATTTAATCACTACGAAATTTTCAGGACATATTGGTATTATTTAGTTGTAGATTTGTGTAGCTTTTGATGAGCGTGCTGGCAACCCTGTAGCTAGGGCAGGCACTGAAAGTGAAAACCTCCAAATCATCGTCTCTCTTGAAAAAATGCCGTTTCTTCAAAAAAAAATCACTCATATGTAAATTTCGTGCTTTATTTACATAAACAAAAAATAAAATTTGATATGGTATAACGGGCACACCTGGTAACCCTTGCCCAATTTACCTATATTTTTAGCATCAAAAACTTCTGTTCACGGAAACTCACGATCCGATATACAGAATTGATTGAAATTTGCAGCATGTATTGGTCGTAAATAGGACCAGGTCTGATAGAAGTGATTTTGAAATGCGAGCGATTCTGTGCCAGTGGTGCCACCTTGAAAAATCACTAAAAAAGATAACTGCTTTTAGCCCTATAAATTCTGATTGAATCGTTCGATTTTGACGAAATTCACACAGTAGCTGGACCTTACGTCAAACCACGTTTGGTAGAAATTTAGTTGAAAAATTCGGTTAGAGCTGCCAGCTATGATAATTTTGGTGTCTTAAATTTGAAAAAATAAAAATTTGGAAGTCAAAACATTCAAACCATCGAATATCCTAAAAATGTCCGTTTCTTACAATAAAACCAATCTGTATACAAATCTTATGCTTTATCTACACGTTCAAAGTAAAACTTTGGAAATTTCATGTCGGACAAGAACGGTAACCCTCTCCCAGTTAACCTATATTTTTAGCATCAAAAACTTCTGTTCACGGGAACTCACGAATCAATAATCAGATACCATTGAAATTTACAGAATGCATTATACTTAAGTAGGACCAGGTCTGATAGAAGCGATTTTGAATTTTGGGCAACTCTGTGCCAGTGGTGCCATCTTGAAAAATTACAAAGAAAAAAAAACTGCTTTTTGGCCTATGAAATGTGAATAAGTAACCAGATTTTCATGAAATTGACACAGTAGCTGAACCTTACTCTAAACTCTGCTTGATAGAAATTTGGTTGAAAAGTTCGATTGGTGCTGCCAGCTATGGTAATTTTTGTGTCTTTGGTTTTGAAAATTCGCTCAGGACAATATAACTTTTTGCCCTATAACTTCCAGTGCAGTCATGAAATCAATACGAATTTCATACAATTAATGGAACCTATTATAAACATTATTCAGGCCACATTTGGTTGAAAGGCCACGATAGGGTTGCCAGCTATTGTTGGTTTTGTGTTTGTTTGTAATATCTTTATTAAGCGGTTTTATCGTAGAATTTTCAATTGGTAATCATATTGTAGTGACAATAAACAGCAAATATTAAGCTTTCGATTATTTGAAAAAACTCGCTGCAGGTAACCCTAAGTTTCTTTATACTCCTATAACTTCGAATGTAGTATAACAACGTGAAGCAGATGTAATATATTCTTGGCTTTGATACTGGCGAAAGGTTGCCATCACGAGTCGGTTGTGCTACTTTTGTATCAATAAATGCTTACAGTTAGTATTCATACCGGAAACATTAACAATGAAAATAAATAACCAATGTTTCAATTCCCTTCTGCAAATTTTTCGGATCGCAGCCCCAAACACCAACTTCGGTTACAGTGCTACAGGCACTGAGCATTTTCTTCATTGATGTTCTATGAGATGCTGCTTTCAAAATTTTGTGAAATAAGCAACTGATAACGAATATAATTAACCCGTGTTTTGCTCTCATAAACGTTGAAATTCATGTCATTGGTAATATCTGAAACTGTCTACCATATAAGTTATAATGCATTCTTGAGACTAAAGTAAAACGTGGCGTTTGAAACAGTTTGGCCGTAATAAGCAGCTCATGTGGTGGAATATGCACTCAAAACCTGCACGATTCTTCTACTGTTCTTCGAACATTAGTGTTTCTAGCGGTTCAGGTGCGCTAGAGTTTTTTTTTTATCTACTATTAGTATTGAAATAAATTATCTTAATATTCTTTGCTTCAATAAAAGCCATTTTACATAATAGCTATGTGATCAAAATGTAAAAAAAAGGAATTTGAATATAAATAAGTGGTACAAAAAATTTAGTCAGTAGCTGCCTCATACGGCGTACCCTCTGCTTCCGCTGCCTCATCTTCCAACTTTCTTTTTGCCTTACTACTTGCACCAGGAGCACCTTCTGAATATTTGGCTTAAACGAATGAAAGTGTCTTCTATTCCAGTACGAAAACACATTTTTGCCGTTGTAATAGTGTCTTTTTCTATAGAGGTTAGAAACGAACGTGTATTTTTCTCGTACCGATAACAATGTGTGACGAAAAACACGAGCAACGGATCAATGTGAAATTTCTCGTAAAATTAAAAAACAACTCCGACTGAGTGCTATAAGTTCCTAAAAGAGGCGTATGGTGAGAACTTTTTACGTCGTATAAGCATTTGGATGATTGCTGAGACCAGTGGCGGCTCGTGGCAATCACAATAAGTGGGGCTAGCCTTCAAGGGCAAGTACTCACTTAAACTGAAAATCAAAAACGGGTTTCCACGCACACAAGGGGTACCATATCAGAGCGTTGACTGATTTGAAAGTGTACGGTTTTACATCAACACCGACGAAAAAATACTAACGGTAAAACCCAAATCATTTCGTTTATATGAAGAATTCGTAGAAGAAAAACCTTTTTTGGGTCCATTCCACTAATAAAGTTATTTACTTTGTAAATATATACATAAATACATAAACATTTGCAACAACGGTTAAAATAATATACATTTATAAATAAATTGAACTAAAAACTCCTTCGGGAAAACTCTTTTTTAATAACTACTTCTACTTATTTTTTATGCAGATATTCCGCGTGCCTATTTTTCTGTTGAGCAAACAAATCTATCACCTGCTCATTAAAATTTTCTTTGTTTGCAACCACTTCTTTACAAATAGATAATATTGCCAGCGAATTAAGGCGATTTTGACCCATTGTGCTGGATTTATAAGTTTTAAAATTTTTAAGGGTATTGAAGCATCTTTCAGACTCTATAACTGGAGTGCCAAGAATAATTTCAATAAATTTATTAGTTTGCTCAAAAGATGCAAACAGATTACTTTCACTAAAAGTCTATAAAGCTCTGTAACTGATGACATATTTCTGAACATTTCATTATTTTATATAGCTTCTAATTCGTTTTTTAACGTCCCTGCGTCGAAAAATGGAAATTTATTGATTATCGTGTCAGGATGGGACTGTAAAACGTTGTATAAAAATGTTTGCATGACCGAATATTTGATTCAATAGTTCTAGAAAACAATGAAAGTATCATCATTCAAACAATTTAACAGCCCGGTTACTTCTTTAATTGTAATAGTGTCCCAAGATTTGCATTAAATCAAATCAAAGAAACGAATTATTTGTTCTCGGCTTTCAAGGCCTCTTTTCCGACAAACTTCTACAAATAAATATTTACGCTTTGGAGAACACGAAAAGAAAGAAGAAAATGCAGATATATTTGGAGATATATATTTTTTTTAAATATATACTTCTTTGATAGACGAAGAAGCTTGCTTCAAGACTAAATTTAGCTGATGAGCATAACAATAAACGAATTGGGCGTAAGGAAATATATTTTTGATTAATGTTTGAACAGCCGCATTGCTGCCGCTCATTAAACCCGCTCTATCATATATTTGAGAGATAAGTTTTCTCTTCAAATCCAATTCTTTAAGTGCGTTTAACCTGTTCACTGGGAAATAAACTTTTGTTCAACTCGTTTCACAATGGGGGCTTTTTTTCTTCGCAGTGCTAAGTAATTCAATATATCAATGCAAAGATTGAGTTGTGTTATTCGTTCGAGCTGAAATTTTCAGGGCATATTGATGTATAAGTACAAGGAGCTGGTCAGAATTAAGATCAAACTAAAATACTATTAGCCCTTTCAAATCAAATTAAAATACTATTTTAGTGAATTATAAGGTACTTCTGTGTTTCTATAAAAATTTGAAAACAACGAGTATGCCCAATAATAACTAGTAATGTTTTTAGTCCGTTTATGATAAGGTTTTGAATGTTTTTAGCCCTTCATGGGCGTTGAGTGCGTTAAAGCAGGCACATAATGTTTTTCAAATTTTGAATTGTGGTAACTTCTGATTGAGTCATCAGATCTTTACGAAATGTCCAAAACATATTAACGGTTTTTACAAATGAATGTCAGATTTTTGTTTGAAACTTTGAAAAAATCTCATTGCAAAATCCTTCAAATCAGAGTATCCTGTTTTTTACTGCACTTGTCGGCTTTAATTTGATGGTCCATGTGGACCTAAACGCTAAATTTTTAGCTTTTCCTCAAGAGAACGAAAAGAAAATGGTCTAGAAATTTAACTTTTGACACTATTAATTTGTTATTTAAATTTAATCGAATCTATAGAAAAAATAATAGAAGTGAAGTAGTCACACTTAACTAGCATCAATATTGTCCCGTCCAATCAAACTACACTTAATTACACTTTTATTATACACTCAAAAACAATTCCACAATTTACACTTAAAAACAACTGACAGTTGAGCAAAATAGTAACATTTCATTTTGTATCCAAAACTCAGGCTGAAGTAAACTCTTCCGAAAAATAGAGCTACCATTTCAACCATTTGGCTCAACAAAAATTTCCTGAAATATTTTCAAAGATCATTTTTTTTCATTAAAAACCTTTTTATATAGCATAATATTAAAGCGGTGCAGCCTGTTTCTAACCAAATCAACGTCTTTCATACAATATGCACATATCTGTAAACAGCATATCAAATCATAACTAATATGCCTACAAAATTAACCAATTCTAATTGATATTTGAATTTGCAAAATCAAAGTCATTTACTCTTAATCTCTTCCAAACTAATTAGCTGATTTTAACCCAATGATTGTCTACATACACTTTGTACAGTATATGACGAACAAAGCGGCGCTATCAGCAGTGGGTTAAGAATAGGACTTAGCCCATTCATTTCTCTTTTAGTCATAGTGGATAATATACAATCGTTCTTCGCTCATTCAACTCGTTCGTTGGTTTACTCTCTTTTTTGGGGCTAATTGAACTCAGCCCCGGCGCACATTCATGTGCAAGTGAAAATGATAAGAGCATTACACGCATGTTGCGTCGCCTACGTTCGTTCTCTCTTATGAAATTATCCGAGTTTGCATAGCCGTGTGTACAAACCCGGATTGAAACTGAATGAACGCAAAACACTACAGTGTGAACATTTAAACAACCCATTGACATTTGACGGTTTCGACCTGAATCCTATCTCAATTTGAGTTTGTATTCGCAACTTATGTTCAAATAGCAGCGTTCGAATAGCAGCGCTCTTAAGCATAGTACTGAGTTCGATTTCACGTGAAATTTTCATACAAAATTTCACGTGAAATCTGTTTCGGCGAAAATTTAGCTTGAAAATAAGCAAGAGTGGTACTAAGTTCTTAGCATGAAAAGTTGCTTTGAAGTTGCTTTCGCGTTGAAAACGTAGATGGCACTGAAACATGTCTCCAATCATTTCACGCCAATTTAGTTTGTGCAGTTCATTCTTTCGAGCGAAAAAGTGACATTTGGTGTTTCAATTTGAAAATGGAGCAGTGCAAATGTCTTTCCAATAAGAAAATCGATCGAAAAGTGAAATTCTTGACATTTTATCCGTCAGAAATGAGCATTGTCTCTGCTTTTCCCCATTGCCAAAAATTTCGCTCGAAAGAATGACCAGATAATGGAGACATGTCAAAATTTCACGTGAACTCGAACTCAGTACCAGCCTTTACGATTACAAATTTGTACGTAAAAATGCAAATCTTGAATAAGAGAAACTCAACTAGAAGATTTTCATGGATGCATGAAATACATAGTTGTATTTATTTGTTCTTGAATGAAAATAACTGGTGGGGCTTAGCCCCACTAGCCCCAAACGTAGAGCCGCCGCTGGCTGAGACTGTAAACGCCGATAAAGAAACTGCCAGAAAAATTTTGCATGACTAATTGTACCTGAAGAAAGTCTGTGCAAAGTTGGTCTCAAAAAATTTAACCCCTGACTAAATGCTCGTCCGCCAACAGATCTGCTCAGACTTTTTTTATAAGTTGGATAAAGAGCCTAAATTGATGGAAAACATCATCACTTGTGGTAAAACCTGGTTATTCCAATACGATATTGAAACTAAGCGGCAATCCATGCACTGGGAAACTCCTGCATCGCCAAGAATGAAAAAATCAAGGATGTTGAAATCAAAATTTAAAGCCATGCTAATCGTTTATGTTGACATCAACGGTATCGTGATGACTGAAGGGGTTCCACAGGGTCAAACTGTAAACCAAACTTACTATTTGAAAGTTTTGGTAGCATTGCGAGAGCGAGTTCGTAAGAAACGGCAGGAGTTGTCGAAAAACAAGTCTTGGATCTTGCACCACAACAACGCACCTGCCCATAACGCGCTTTATGTGAAGCGTTATTTAGCCGTTAAAGGCACTCCAGTGCTCGAACATGCACCGTACTCACTTGATCTTGCACCCTGTGACTTTTTCCTGTTTCTGCCTTAAAAGGAACCCGGTTCGAGTCGATGAAAGAGTTGAAGCAAAAATCGGGGAAACTCTTAAATACTCTTACAAAAGAAGACTTCTAGCATTGCTTTGACCAAAGGAAAAAACGGTATATGGCAAGGAAAGGGAAGTACATTGAAGGGGAGTATTCGATTGTAGAATAATTTTTAAAATAAAACTCTCTTTCATAAGCAGTCTCGTTATTTAATAGCCAGACCTCGTATTTCAATGTTCCAATTATAATTTTTGTAGCATAACTTCAACTAGTTTGACATAGTGACAAAATAAATATTGTATGTAAAATAAGTTTTTTGTATATTTTGCTATGGTAAACTACATACTTTTGCATATATCGATTCAAAAGACTCTGTAACTTCCCGATTTTTTTAAAATTGAAAATTGAAAAGTTTATTGACATATGTATTATATTATAATTTCAATTTAAAATAAGTTTTCACTTTCAGTTTATTGTAAACGGAAATTTCTTTACGAAAAATTTGTTTTATTTCATTTAACATTTTTATTTTATTCAGCCGGAAAATCAAATATTGCGACTATTTTATTAAATTAGCAAATCAGCTTATAAAAACTGCTAGCGCTAAGTTCAAATTAAATTTCGAACAAGCACATCGAATTTACTTCGCAACCATTCATTCAAAGTTAAATATTTGTCATTAGTTGTTTAAATATTTCCAAAGACCACAAATCAATCGAAAACATACGAAAAAAGTCTTAACATAAGACTCACGTGAAATCAGTATGCATTTAAAACCATTTTCGTTATTCATTATTCACTGCAAAATTATCGTAGATACCTTTCAATACGTAACGAATATTTATACCACTCAATCTTCAAACACCATTAGCATGAAAGTCAACGAATATTGAAAAGCTTGAGGGGAATAATCATTTCGCTGCTGGGCATTGAAAACAAAAGAATTTCTTATTCGATTTGGTCGAGTCTTTCTCTCCGGCCATTGATAGTGACATAACACATAATGGGAAATTATACGAACTTGTTTACAGCTCATTCACTATTCATGGCTATTAAATAAAATTTTAATGGCTATTATCACTCTTTGTTTTTTCTTCATTGAGATTAATGATTTTTTTTATTTGATTTTTTCGTCAAATTTATGTAGCCAAAATAAAGTAGGCTAGGTTAGTTTGATGAAATTAAATTTAAAAAAAAACTAATTAATCGCCTATACTTTCTTTAGCTACAAATCGTAAACTAACCGTGATTAATTAAATGACAATTTGAGAGTAGATTACATACTACGCGGAAATATGTAACGATATAAGCAAAATAAACAAAGAAAAACTGAAAGCCGACATCTATTTGATTGAAATAGATTGTGCGAAGAATGAATTGTCTATACTTTTGTATTTTATTTATGGTTCGTTAACTTTCTCATGCTTTTATATTGTTCTTCAGGTGTAATGTCTGTGATTCGAAAGCACGTATAGCCATATAAGTTACAAAATACAAAATTGTTCACAGTTTTAAATTAAATAAGGAAAGTGTGAGCTTATTGCAACTGTAGTTTTATCTGGAGTAGTTTGCAGTTTAAGGGGTTATACGCAGTTAGAAGGCCGAAAAAAGACGTTTTTGTATTAATTTTTTGTGAAAAGGTGGTTTATTTACCAAAAACAAAAAGTATGTTAAATGCATACAACATATAAGTTTATAATGGCACCAATTATCTGTAAAAATATTGATCTGGTGCGCTCCTCCAGACGATGTCCTAAAGGTCTTCCAAAAAAAGGTAATCGGCGGTGACCACGATTTCTCCGGTATAATTCATTTGAAGTCAGAAAAACAAACAGATTCTTTTAGTAGATAGATAAAACTAGGTATCGATCGAAGGAATAATCGAAATTTAGATTTTTGACAAAATGGCAGCTTCGTAAAAAAAATCGAATTTTTGGCCAAAATTGGCATTTAAGATTGTTTAAAAAAATAGAAATAATTATCTGAAATCTTATTCCTTCAATAAATACATGAAAAATATGTCTAAGAAAGTTGTGTTAAAATTTCAAACCGTTTGGCTGAGCCGTTTTTTTTAGAAATCTTGGTCACTGACTTGGAAAACATAGTTTTCAGAAAAACGCGTTTAAAGTTTCGGAAAAAGTTAACACATAGATAATGTTTTTTTACTTATGTGGAGTCATCTATTTTAGGCCCATAAGATGTATGTAACAGTCTGAGATTTGATTACAAATATGCGTATATCTCGGAAAAAACTTGTCGGATCGATTTGAAATTTTCAGGGAATATTAAAAGTTAAATATACATTCCCAAAATGCAAAAAATAAAAAATCGGTTTTATGAAAATTCTAACTGCGTATAACCCCTTAATGATTAAAGCAGGAAAGAAATGGGGGAAGGAACAAATATTGGATTTGTGCACTGTTTCAATCTATAGGTAGCAAATGAAATATTTACTATTACATGACTCTATTGAGTATCAAGAATTCAAAAATTTTCATCTATTTTGTTTTTTGTTTTTACAAAAAAGATTAATTGAAAAACAGTTGTCAAGTGATCAAAAAATTTCAAATAATTTATATTTACAAACTCATTGCCTATGAGCTGTGACCAATTATCTTGGTGAAATTTTCACGCAGCGCTACTTAATTATTATGTTTGGTAATTTCAGAACTGAATTGTAAATTACATGGGTTCAAGTAATCCATGTAACCAAAGACGATTAATGCTGATCGCGTACTTTAGCCTTCGAGTTTTGTATTTGTTATTTTATGAAAACTGCAACATTTAAAAAAAATAGTCCACCCGATGAGCTAAATATGATTCATTTGTTTCGATTTCGTAAAAACTACGGCACTCAGGAAAAATTCATTTAATTGAAAAAAATCTCACACATAATCGATTATCTTCCCATTAGAAAGGTATGGGTTACCAAAAGTATTCAAATGTGAAAAACTATACACTGATGAAAGAGAAAGAAATGAAAATGTAATTTGGATATGTTAGCGTAATTTAATCAAACCTCAATGCAACCGATCTGCTGATTTCGTTTGCAATGGAATACATTGTTTTGAAATTACCCATGATCACTAGCTCATTGAGGTTAAATATCCGTATCAGGTCAATTCCATCATATTAGTACAAAGAGCAAAAAAATCGTAACTGCTGCCTTTCTTATATTTCGAAATCCTTTAAACTATCACAAGTACCAAAACCTTTCATTTGTAGATATCTACTCGATTAAATTAATCAGGAAAAATTAGGAGAATTATCTTATAATTTATAGAATGATATACGAAAATATCCATTCAACCAATTATCAATTCCAGCTCGAAGATACCGAGCTTATAGAGCTGCACCCTCACTGATTACATAACTTTAATTGAAATTGTGATCCGATGGATACCATCGTAGTATAACTACTAAGCGAATCTACCCATAGTACGAGTATTTTAAAATGTTCGATTGACTAAAAATGCAATTCATACATTAAAAAGGAATCAATTGAAGCTGGTCACATCAAAAGGTTAATTACTGTGTACACGGAAAAATATAGTATCAAGCTAAGTACTAAATTATGATAAATACTTGTGTACAAGTAACTGGAATCTTGTATTTATATTCAAGTGATGGTAGACGATGAACTTGTTTCAAGCTCTGTGAAAACTGAGGAAACTTATTTAACCACAAATTGAGAATTTTCATCTCATTTTCAAAACATGTCAAAATCATTTGCCAGGGTGAAGGTAAAACCGATAGAATTCGAGTTATTCGCACTTAAAAATCTATCGATGACTAGTGAAACTTGTTTCCATTGACTCACTTCCAGCTTGAATCCATGCAATGATAAAATTCATGGTGTGTGAAAAGATTGAATGTTCTTGTGTATAAAAAGCTGCATAATTTCAATGGCATTGTGTTCTTAGTTGTAAGCAATAGTTTGCTTAGAACTCGTTTCTTGGCATACATTTTTTTCTATTTTTCTTAGCGTTGAAGTAGATCAATGTAATGAAAAGTAAAATTATCAAGTAGTGGCTATGGTTCCAATTAGAACTTGCTGAAGAATGATATTAAAATAATCTCATGGTTCTATTGAGTGACTGGTAACTGGAACGTTTCCTGCTGTCAGACATGGATATAAATGTAAAAGTGGAAGCGTACGAGTATATGGTAGGAATATGGTAAAAGATGTGAAGCGAAGAAAATCTGACGTTTTGGGGAAAATTTTATTATATGAATTCTTCATTACTTTACGAATTTCTACCAAAATGTACAGAAAGTATTTTAGGTATGATTCCAACAAGAATATATTTTGATGGATATTAGAATTTAGTTTGATTAGGCCAAACACACACTAAGAAATGGCCTTACATTTCAATTGATTGTATTAACAATTGATTTTATTCTATGAAAATTTATTTTGGATCGAAACGTTGCTAGAGCGATTCTTGGAGCTGATAAATCAATTGAAAATATCAGCGATTTTTATCTAAGACCAAGCGGTTTCATCTACTCATCTTTCATCTTCTTAGAAAAGGATGTCGCACACTGATGTTTTAGTTTGTTTACCCAAGCGGTTTGACACTTTGAAAATGAATAGATCTGTATCGACTGAAAGACATAATCGTTTAATTTATGTTAATTTAAAACGATAGTTTCTTATCTAGTTGTTAAAAAACTAGTAAGATCGAAATTTTGATTAAAGACAAAACTGTTCAAATTCAATAAATTTTTGTTCGTTAGGGGCTATTTATTTTCCTAAATAGAAATGCTACAGTTTCACTTGTGGAAAGCTTTAGGGGGTTGCCCTTTGAAGCGAATGCTTAGCTGTGGCAGTAGGGAGACATAACCATAGTATACATACCGGATCGAGTTGGCTTGAACTGAAGTAAAAATATCTGAGAAGTCAAGTAGGTTTTCGATGTGACTGCATCGACCGAATACAATTCAGCTAGTTACAATATGGTGAAGTATGTTGCATTGAAAAGTGACATACATAAACAAAACTTAAGTGGGCTTTGATTTTTTCAATCCCTCGATCCGGGTTTTTTTAAGACCAAAGTCAATCTGATCCAAAAAAATTTCCCGATCGGCTCGACTAATCCAAATCAATCCGGTACGGATATGCAGCACGGATTGACTAACCTTAACCCACATTCGAATCATATTTTACACGAAGCTATATACAGGAGAAGAGTAAATTCCAATTAATTCCACTATTCTCTTAAGTGCCATACTTTATTCTTGTGAAGCTTTGGTGCTATGTCTAGTCATCGCTAAAGCTATCAGGTAACACTTAATTAGTGGAGCGCTGGTATTATATCCAGTCGCCGGCTATTAAGACAACACAAAACGAACAAATCCAATCATAAGCATTCGGCGGGATTCGAACCCGCGTCCAGTAGATAGCTGCTTTAGACTGGTGCTTCAGTGCTACCGATCTCTCAAATTATTAATTTTGTTAATTTATTTAGCAGAATTTGGAGTGTATTATAAATAGAAAAGTATTCTGATAGCAGAACAAACAGATGGAGCAATGCGTTAGAGTCGAAATATTGTTTATTGAGTTAAAATAGAAGCAAAATTTAAAAGCATCTTCATACTTCAAGCTACCTTGCTTGATACTGACAGTGTTTTCAATACAAATTATTTCAGTACAGACTTTTAGAAGCTTATTAAAAAATAAGGATGAAGTCTTAAATTTTTCATAAAATTCAAAAGTTACATATTTCAATAATCAGCAAAACATAAAATTTAAAACAAAAAAATAAAATTCAGGCAATGGCAATGTGCTGGTCGAATTCGAGCTTTGAGTCATAAAATACACCAAAGTCTTTAAAGTTGCTAACAAACAACAAAAAGTCCTGTGTCGGGCTATTTTATACATAAAATATATTTAAATACCCTCCAACCCTTATAACAAAAAGCCTGGGTTCAACAGAATTAAAAGCTTTAGGAGAATCGGTGTGTACTAAATCAATTTGTTCCAGTTGGCCTAAGGCAGAAACAATCAAATTTGTGAAAATTATGAAATTAGGAATGAGACATCTGCTTTTGATAAATCCTTGTTGCTCCGGAACAAGAAAGAGTGTTGGTGTCAAGAGAAGAAAGAAAAGGCGAAAACTTGAAGAAACCCATGTGATTGAATTTGAGTAGAGAAATGAAAGAAGCAACTTATTATGCAAAGACATCGCAATATTATTGTAGATATGAAACTATTGCTTAATAACAGTATTGCGCAGTAAAAGTACAGTAAATGTGTAATAAAAGTACAAAAAATGGGATACGTTGGGAATTTTATCAATAGGAGTAGCAAAGTTAATTGAAAAATATTAGAAAATAACTTTGTAATAATAACTTCTTTAAAAGCTTGATGTATTCCAATTTCTGAATAATTATCGGCAATTCAGGTATAATCTGCGCTCTTTTTTAGTGTCACAAGTCTAATCATAATTTAACTCAAATCTCTAATTTATAATGCATGGCCTAAAAATTTTTTTTTTCTTATTTTATTACCTCTAAACGCTAATCACAATAGCTTATTAAATATTTTTTTCACATATTTTCTTAATACACTTAAATTAGGAAAAAACCTCCAGAATGTGTCTTGCTACTCGATCAGTAAGTAATTAGTGACTCTTTTCCTCACTGAAACTGCTTCTTGTGTGAATATGATTTTCTACGATTTGATGACCCTGGCACTGAGACTTTGCTGTTGGTGAATACGATAAGGAAACTCTCTTTTTGCCACAAGTTAGAGTTTGATAGCTTACCAAATCAAATTGAATTTGATAGCAGATCTACAAAAGAAAAATTTGGAGAAAAAAAATAATTACTTTATCCTAGTTTCTTTAATTGTTTTTTCGTTGACGAGTGTTTGGTGGATAATCTTCCCATAATTTTTTCTTTGCATTCCTAGGTAGCTGACTTGCAATGCGATAATTTAAAAAAAAGTTTAAATGAAGACCTCAGACTTGGTGTTTGAGGTTGCCCCGAGAAATAAGGACACAAGTTTTGTTGTTAACATTAAAACCAAAATTTTGTTGATAGAAACTTGAAAAGTAGTACACAAAGTTTCCTTGGAGGAAAAAGTTTACTTTTGAAACAAGGAGGTGAAAAACAGGGCCTCTTTTTTTAAAAGAAAGAGGCAAAAAGATGATTCAGACGGAAAAAGATGCAAGAACTAAAAAGTCTGATTGTCCTAAAACACTTCAGTAACATATTGCTTCACTGAAAGAAAAACTCTTGGTTGGTTCAACTATTTTTAATAGTAATTTAACGATTCATTCAAAATCGTTAAACGAACTACGGAAAATAGTTATTTTTACTATGTTAATATAGTTAATTTAACGATATAAAAGTAGTTGGTTCTGGTTGTACAAAAAATATCGCAACGATCATGAAATCAACTGTTTTAATTGTTTCATAACCACGAAAATTAGTTGATAAATAGAAAAATTTTCATCAATTCACTCAAAACTTCAACGTTTCGAATTATCAACCGTTTTTATGGTACTTAAACTGCTTCGCAATAGTTGATTTCAGCAAACGTAATTCAGTGAGCAACGTCTTTGGAATTATTCTACGCAAAGTAGAATGGTTTCAATATTTGGACGTTTTTCATGCTCCGAATGAAATTGTTTATCAACCACGCGTCATGGTGCATAAAAGTAATCAACGATTTTCTTATGGTTGTTTTAACTATAGCCCTAGTTGATGCAAAAACAACTAAGAAAAACTGTTGATTTTCCATACTCCTCATACTCACACTCCTATTCTGTCATAGAAGTTCCATATACTATATGGCAAAATTGTGTTCGGTTTGCTGTTCGATATAATTCATATTCATGTTATGCGGTGAAGTCTTTATATTACGTTGCATGACGCTTTATAAGTTAATCACATGACAATGTCTTCCACTGTGGCAAACGCAGTGGGCTGCGGCAATACATCCATTTCTTTTTGTCTTTTGTATTGCTAAATCCTGTTGTACGAGGATTAGGTTGGCTTGTCACAATACAAATCAGCCATTGCTTGTCTATTAGACCATTCAACCTAGTAGTGATGCCAACCTATGGTAGGTATGACAGCTAGCGGTGCGGCATAATTAGAAATTTGGTAAATTCTGCCGCAGCGGCAAATTTAGCCGCAGCCATTGTGCGCGTTACCATACAAATGCTAAATTCAACAAACATAATTCCATACTGCATACTATGCACACTGCGTACTACTAGGTGGGGTGAAAAGTAACCTCCTTGGGAATGAAAAAAATGTTTTTTTTAATTTTTTTTTTAATTTTATTCAATGTTGTCCTCTTTTAGGTCGATACACTTATTCCAGAAATTTTCCAACTTTTTGATCCCGTCCGAAAAGTAAGGCCTACAAAATACTCATCCGCGGCGTCGATGATCTACTCGCACGAGCTGAATTTTTTATTGACGAGCCATATTTTGAGGTTTGTGAACAGAAAATAGTCCAAGAGAGCCAAGTCAGGCGAATAAGGTGGATGGGGAAGCAATTCGAGCCCTAAATCGTTGATTATAGCCATTGTTGCGATGCTCTTGTGTGACGGCGCGTTGTCTTGTAAAAACAAAATTTTTTTGGCTTCATGTGAGGCCGTTTCGCATTGATTTCGGCTTTCAATCGCTCCAATAATGCGCAGTTACACTCGCTGATGATGGTTTTTTTCTTTTTTGAGGTAGTCCACGAAGAGTATGCCATGACAATCCCAGAAAACCGACGCCATGACCTTTCCGACCCATTGAGCCTCCCTTGGCCGCTTCTGAGCACTCGTGCACGCTTCAGTCCATTGCTGGGCGCTCATTCTGTTCTCTGGCGTGAAATAGTGGACCCAGGTTTCATCAACTTACCAATCGAAGCCAAAAGTCCACCCAATTCCGCATCAGCATGGCCAAACACGCTTCCGAAGTGCGCTCGCGTTCGTGTTTTTGGTCCGGAGTCAGCATGCGCGGCACCCAGCGGCAGGATAATTTTTTTATCTGCAGAATCTCACCCAAAATATGGCCTGTGCGCTTGGTACTAATCCTTGTGGCATCTGCTAGCTCGCGCATCTTCATTTTCCGGTCGGCCAACACCATTTCATGTATTTTTTTGACATTGTCCTGTGTAACCGCATCGGAGGGCCTGCCGCTACGGACTTCATCGGCAGTGGAGTTTCGGCCACCACGAAACTCTCGAAACCAATATTTCACGGTATAATCTGAAGGAGCACTAGCCCCATAATATTTATCCAACTTTTCTTTTGTTTCCTTCGCCGTTTTGCCTCTCAAAAAATAATGTTTTATGAGAGAATGAAAATGGTTTATTTCCATACTCAACATGATGCCAAACACGTCAACAAAAATCGGCTGTAAAAACAAAACAAATGACTGTATCGCTCTGAAATTTGACATGTCTGCCTAAATATGAATGGACTATAAGACACAATAATCTTTTTTGCGGTTGCAGCGCATTCTGGTGGTCAAGGAGGTTACTTTTCACCCCACCTAGTATATATTGTTGGAATACCATTGTTTGTGGTTGCTTATTTTTTTTGCACCACGGACGTTGTTTAACAACCACGCGTCATGGTGCATAAAAGTAATCAACTATTTTTTTATGGTTGTTTTAACTATAGCCCGTAGTTGACGCAAAAACAACTAAGGAAAATTGTTGATTTTACCAAGATTTTTCTTTCAGTGTTTGTTAATTATTCAACTAAATATGGGTTATTCTTTGATAGGTCCAACCAACGCAAGCCAGGTTTCCGCTAGTGCATAAACGATCGGAAACAAAAAATAAACTAAACTGTTAGACGATGTATTTTTTGCTTAGAAATTATTTAAAAACATGTTCAAAATCTTGCCTTATTGGGCATTTGAAGCAAACATTTTAAATTATTTTTTGCAAAATTTGCAATCTTTGCCTATAACATTCACTTTCTCAATATTATAGTATTACATTTTGCAAAATCTGTTTTGGATTTTTGCTGAACCAGAATTTAAGGAAAGGAAAGAATATTTGCTGATTGACATTATGAATGTCTCCACGTGCCACATTCCACGCCATAATCACTCTATACTTTATTTGTTCTAAGCAGCATGAAACACTCGTTCCGAATTTAAAGTATTCAAAGCAGTCATGACAATGACCCAATTTCATCCCACATTTTCCGCTCGAATTCTAAGCTTTGCCAAAAACGATACATCGCCACCGACTTCTTTCAACGGTATGCAACACCTTACACACAAAAGTACAATGAACTATTGTGGTGACCATTTAAGCAACAAAATACTCATCGCACTTGTTCAAACGATTGAGAGCTGTCCTAAAGCTAATAATTTTCGATTGGACCCTGAACCGACTGTAAATAAATTGGTCATCGTAAAATCTACAGAACCATCGCGATGCGCATGCCGAATATAATGATTGTCAACGAAAATCTGCGACGATGTGCTTTTAAGTATGCGCACACCTGGTTTTGCGATGGAAAAGAGTAGTCATACTGTTTACCACTTAGTGGTTTATTGATATTCAAATAGCGTGAGATTCATCAATAAGTGGTAAGAGGTTGTCAAGTGACTTTTTTACATTCATTCTTACGCTTGAAGATATTTACAAAAATTAAAGCACATTTATTCAGAATCCGAGTGAAATCAGAAAATATTTTTAGATATTTTATGTTTCCTTTGAAGCCATTTGTGCAGAAATGTAAATTTTTATACACCCTTTGTTAAAAAAAGGCAAACTGAAAGATATTATTTTACGGTGCTAGCCAAACGAGTTGGCCTGTGCGTATTATTTTAATGAAGGGAGCTTAGAAAATAGTTTCAGATTATCTTTGAAAAGAATGAACAAAACAGAGTTCGTTCACTTTATATGACTGTGATGTGGCGCATATACAAGTTTTTGGCGGTAGTTTTTTGCAGCTAGTTTTCAATTTTAATGTTGAATTTTGTACAAAATATAATAAATAAATAAATAAGTTTATCTTCATTTGAATACTAAACAATCAAACGATTTGAAGTCAAAATCTAGGAAATTTAATATGTATATATTGGATAGTAAATCTGTGAACATGTTTCTAGACTATATTCTTTGAACTGCTTAGACAATCTGAATTCTAGCTAGATAGAATTCTTGCCAAATATCGACTTTTAGATAAAAGCCACTAAGTAAAATGGATTGATATAAAAAGTTTTGTTTTCCTAAATTTGCTTAAGCACACCGGTAGCAAAAGCTTATTCACTTAGCAGCTAATCAAACTAGGTATTAGCTATTAGTCAGCTTTTTGCCTCTTGAGTGTAATACTGGCTTGATTTGAGTCAATTTTGCTAGTAACACAAAAAAACTCTTGGAACTAAGTATGAAAATGTAGTAAGTATTAAAAAACATATTCCAAGGAAATATTTTTTCTTTGATTTGAAATTGTTCCATGGTCATGAGTGACAACATAAACATTCATGTTGACATGTTATAATTAGGTTGACGTAAATCAAGTGAATTTGAGGCCTGTTCAAGAACACTTAGAATTCATTTTTCCACTAAGTCAAATGTTGCTTTAAATCTATGTGCAGAGCTCGAATTTTTTACTAAGATTCGTTAATACTTAAAAACTACAATTGATTTAATCAATTGGATGAATTTGTTTTAAATTTAGATTTTTGTTAAAATTTCGAAATGTTATTGACTTTCCCAATTCCATTACAGAATATCTACAAATGCTTCTCAAAATTTTGATAAAATGCTCATATTGTAACAATTTATTTTATTATTGTGGTGTCGTAATGGTCGACTACACCTTTTTTATTAGCTGATTTCGGGCACTTTTTGGTAATAACTTAGTTTAGTTGGGTTAACTGCTGACAGTAGACATCAGAATCGATAGTTCTACTCCGTGGTAGGAGGTACACGATACCTTTCTAATCCCACCAGACACTTAGCAAAAGCTTTTTAGCTGTTAGTACAAGATTTAGTACGTCTTGAGACAATTCTCTTTGATTCGACTAGGATCATTTTCACATTGCATTATCATCAACCAATTATTTGAAATATGAGTTGATTGAATATCGTTTAGTTAAAGAAACGCAGATTGCAGATCGATCCAATAATTTTTCTGTGGTAAATTGGTGAGGGACTCACACATATATTGTTTATATACAGCCCTATTCAAACTGTTTAAAGCTGTTTTATGGTCAATATTCAGTTCTTCAGCTACCTCACGAGTTCTTACAGTGGTGCATAATAAAATAGGTACAATACTAAAAGACATCATTAACTAATTTATTAACTGTTATAATAGTAAAATGCTATTGCGCTATCTATGCCTAAATACAGTAAATATAAAAAGTAAAGTAATTCCACGACAACACTTACTGGGTCTAGGGGTTGAAGCTGGTAGAGAGCTCCATTACAAATTTACAATCAATGTGAATATGAGTATGGAGTGATTAGTTCCACGACTCACTTTACCCCTGATTATATTAGGTACCATGCAGAGTAAGGTGAACGCGCTCCTTCGTCCGAACCTGGATTCAAACCAGGGACCCCACACACAAGAAGCCAGTGCTCTACCCACTAAGCTACTCAAACTTCACAGTAGATATAAGACCTTCTAAAACCAGCCATTGCACCATTTTAGCTTTGGGGAACTTCTTGTCGTCAGACTGAACATCAGTGTTAAATTAGAAATTGACCTCCAAAGTCATTATCGTAAGAAATTTCTGCCTCAGTTTTACGAAAGTGAAAGAGTATGTAAGGATGAAATTAATTAATTGGTTGCTTACTTTGCCATTTTTTAGTTATTGTAGGACTTTAAAACTATTACTCTGGGGAGTAAAAGGTTTTCATTAGAACCTTTTTTACAGAAGGCAGCAATAAATAGAAATAGCAACAATTTTCGGATGTTTTGCCAATAAGGTAACAAATGCTTTGAAAGTGCAACAAATCATTGAAAACAGAGAAATAAAACGAAAAACAACGACAACGAATGACAAAAAGCAGTCAAAATGACGAAAAATCAGCCATTTGAAATATCGAGTGAAACTTCGGTAGAACTTGTAGACTGCCTGTAAGAAAACAAACAATTAGGCAATGGCTTATAAACAACAATCTTAGCTCTCATGCAGTGAGAAAAGTTCCATTTATAAGCCATACAAACTCGAATGAGAGAATAAAGTTTGCGTTGAAATCTAAATCTTGGAATGGCACCGAAGACATAAAAAATGGAGAAAAATACTAAGGAAGGAGTGATGATACAAAAAGCAATTTCTTCGGCTCAGATGGTAAATTTCATGTTTGAAGGCCCGTTCATACATCGTTTGCAAATAAGATAATGAAACATGGTAGAGGAAACATAATGTTATAGGGATGCTTATCTTTCTAATCACTGACAAGATGACAGAAGATAGTTACATCGAAATATTAAAAAAAAAAATTTTGCCTTATTCAGAAGAAGACATGCCGTTATTGGTTTCAACAGGACAAAGACCCCAAATATTAGATAAAAAGGACAATTCAGTGGCTTACTGTCAACGAAATGGATTGACTAGACTTAAACCTTATAGGAATTCTATAGGCCAAAGTTAAGAGGGCTGTTGCAACAGAAAAAAATAAAAAAAGATTTATGCACAGCCGTTGAAAAAGATTGGTACTCCATACGTGTCGAGACATGCAAGAAATTAGTCACCCTTATGCACAAAATGTGTGAGACAGTCATAAAGAATAAGAGGCACGACACAAAATATTAAGCAGAATTAAGATTTCACTAATATTTGTTTCATTCTGTCTTCTTAAACTGAATCTAATTAATCTTGTTTTCACCTGTGTATCAATATTTTTTCAGTAGATTTAGTTTATGCCTGTGAAATTGTGTATTTTCTTTTTCGTTTCCTTTGTTTAAGACTGAAAAAACAGTTAAATTAAGTAAATTCGTGTTCTAACTTCATATTTTACAAGTTATTAGAAGTAACCAGAAAATTTGTTACTTGTTTTCTACCACTGTATGTGTCAATATTCCACAACTTTTGCACGAACTTTATCGACTTTTTCCATCAAGGGGTAGCTTGAGTATGATTTATCCTTAATATGAAACGTTTGGACCGCAATTGTACGACTAGAATTATAAGTGCAATCTCAGCATAAACTGCACACATTTTGAAAATGCTTTTATCTTTTTTCGTGATCATATTTTAGATTTTTTCGTTTAATTCACATAAATGCAAATAAAACAAAGACATATATAACCTGTCATATAATGTACAGCTTTGCCTTATATGAATAGAATAGCTACACCAAAACTGATGCAATGACATTTGTAAGAATAATGCGGAAAAACTTTTTCTTTAATCCAATATTATAATCGCTGCTTTTTGCTAGATATTTTAAACTATTTGATTTTTTTTTCAAAAACAAAACCTTCTTCACTCCATGATATATAATGTAAAATACTGCATTATATGTATATTGTCTGATACGCTGGTGGTAATATAATAAACGACTTAGCTTTGAAATTTGAAAAGTTTTAGTTTATTTGAAGAAATTGATAAAATACTAATTATAGTAATAGAAATATTTAGCAAAACCAATGATAGATTTAAACCTCTTGATTCTATGTTTATATTCAGTTTTAACTTCACTATTAAACATTGGCAACACTATCTTCGTGATGTTGCCGAGCCATTCAATGCAATGCATCTTCTTACTGTTGCGCTATTTAGCTTTTCTATGTTTAGTTTAAAAAATATCAGGACACTAAATCATTTCAAGAATGCCTAAAGAAGATCAAGCTCTGACTTTTATTTAGTTCAATGGAAATGTTTATTCTACAGTACTCGTTGTTTACTATTTACATTGATTTATTTCACAGAGATTTTATTTTATTCTATACAAATTTTTACCCTCTTTATTAGCGATCAAACGATTATAATTAATAAACAAAAAAAAAAAACTCCAAACTTTTCTCTATTTGAAACAAAAGTAAGATAAAGTTATCCCATGACAACCCTCGTACGGGTGTAGGGGTTGAAGCTGGTAGAGAGCTTCATTACAATTTTTCAATCACTGTGAATACGAGTGTGGAGTGATTAGTTCCACGACTCACTTTACCCCTGATTTAAATCAAGTACCTAAACAGAGCTATGTGAACTCAAAGCTTGATGTGCGGACCCTCGTTCGAACCTAGATCCTTCTATTATAAAGGACATAAGGACCCCACACGCAAGAATCCACTGCTCTACCCACTAAGGTATTCAAGCTTGAAACAAGAGTAAATAGTATTAATTTCTCTTTAGTATTAAACAGCTCAGCAAACATATTAGTATTTTAATTGAACTACATGTTACCTTTTAGCAACCAGATGATAATTCACAATAATAAGGTAATACCATAAGCGTGCATTCAGCCTAAAAGCTTTTAAGTCTGTTTTTTCACATAAATATTTCCACTATTCATCAAAAATACTGGTAAATAAGAATGTTGGTCAGGAGAACTCAGTGTATACAACATCAAACTGGAGAACAGATAGGAAACAGCAGTATATAAAACATTAACCTATATAACTATAGCAAACTTATTTATATTTAATTGTTAACTTATTTATATTTAATCGTGGCATGTTGCCCACACTGGGCGCCATTCTCATACTCGCTGTAATTTTCTTTACGAGAATTCTAGGAATGCGAAAATACATAAAATCTATGTTTTCAATTGTAAGAGCAGTGTTTATGCTTAAAAATATTATACTCAGAGAAAGTTCGATTGATTTTACTATATTTTCCAACATCTTAAAATATAAAAAAAATTCGTAGTAAATATTTTCACAATTTGGATAATTGTCAACATTTAATTTACGAAAGTTTACTCATGATTCTCTCAGTGCACTCTAGGTATTTTAACTGTTCTTAATTGTTTCAAAAACGAATGATTTGATGATGTTGTAATCAGAAACTGATTGAGATTGTTGCTTTCAATGAAACACTTTTTGCGTTTATTTTACTTATCCAACTACAGTTTTAAAAAAATGATATAATTGATGTAGTTGCATGGGCCAATATTTATAATAAAATACACTTTGTGGTCAAATATAAAACTTCCAATTTTTTTACAAAAACTTCTTTACATGGTTGCTGAAATCTCAGTCTGATCGCAACATCTACGTTCAGTAACTTTTTCGTTTTGACTCGCTTGTGGAGCTCTGGCTAACCTCCATCGACTGATTGCTGTCTGATTTTTCTGCGATTTACACCAGCATAGCAAATGCACCAGCTAATACGAAACTAACAGGTGCTAACACAAAAACAATAAAAATCTGCAATCGCTCGTACTATAATGCATTTCACAAGAGAAAGTAAGAAAATTACTTTTTGCAAAAACCTTTGCTCCACATGCTCAATCAAATACTCAACCATACATTTTTCTACAATCCGAACATTCGTTACGCGTTGCAGTAGCTGTAATGGGTCTAGTTTAGTTGTTGATTGATGGCTATTAACTGGCAACTAATAGCAATTTAAAGGCAAACAAAACGATATAGAAACAACTTTCGCAGATCGAAGTAGCGAAATGGAGACAAAAACTATGGTAGTGACTTTGCTAGTTTAGCATTGACCTATCTATTGATTTTGACCATCAGAAACTTTTCCGGTTTTATCTGCGAGCCCATTTGACAGCTGACTGCATTCTGACAACTTAAGGTCAATAGTTTGTCCATTGTATTGAAAATGAGTCCTTTTATCAATGAGTCCGTGTATTCAACGCCTATGTCATGTTTTCGAACGAAACGATCAATCATAAAACGGTCATTAAATTGCAAAACACAATTGTTATTGCTACAATTGTCGATTGCTGGCTGTCGATCGCAACCAATTTTTTTTTCATGTGTAATTCACAATGGCGAGCTATTGCGAACTTCGAGTGTATCTGCAAGCTACGCACGAAAATACCCGTAAAAATTATAATCTAACTGCAATGCTTAATCATTGCAGCGCTCTAGTGTACGTTTGGATGTTTGTGGTAACATCGTGAGTTGATTGAAAAAATCCGCACACCTCAATCGACATTGCACGTTACAATTACCTAACAGCTTCACGCTTCACTACTACAGCCCGAGCACTAGTGTCTGCAGGTCGTGGCTAGCGCAACGTGCAGATATTGTTTTTACCCAGCAGCTGGTTCTTGTCGGTGCTTTCGGAGAGGATCAGACTCGAATAGCAGTTGAATTCCACCACATTGCAGTTTGCACAACTAGACAAAAATCTAATGATGATAATGGGAAAGTGCCTTTGTGCGATCACGAGTTACTTCCAGCTTCATTCAGTAAACGATGGGAAAATACCCATGCAATACTAGCTACCCGTACGTAGTTTGAGATATGGCACGACCAAACTGCTAGACCTTTTTGCAACATACAGTTTTCCTGCTTGGCTGGCAGTTTATTTATTTGTACATATACGATGATGAAGTGAAGTGCTTCTTCGTTGGGATTAGATGTATCAGTAATTGATCGGTGAACAGTGTTTCATAAGCTTTTTGCAGACGGAAATAAAATACAATAAAATATAAGAGTTTTCCTGATTGTTGTCATTAATTTATTGATTTTGATGTAATCATCTTTTTATACTGTTAATGTACTGGTTGTTACAGTACCTAGAATGTCAAATCACTATCAGAGTAGTATGGCTTTGAAAGTGTTTATTTTGCACAAGTCGGGATAGTATTAGAAACTCCAGATGAAAAAGAGACTGAGGTATGTCAGAAGCTTTTCACGTTCAAATTGGTTATGCCAATTGAAGTGGTTTCCGTTGAATTATATTTTTGTGCACAACAAGCGTCGGAGATGTGTACAATTTATTTGACAAATGGAAACTTAAAAGAAGAGGGGCCTGAAACTGTCATTTATCTACAGTGCGTTCCCTGGTTTATGAAATTTCATGGGGTATTATTTACCAAGGGACAACATCGGTACTTCAACGTGGATACGATCCTGGTCTTCTTTGATCAATTCATTCGCCAGTTCCGATCCCGAGCTGCTGTCATCCAATAAGGTATGACTAAGCTCTGAGTGTTCTAGTCAACGCTATAATTTCAGCGCAAATAAAGTCACCTGTACTGTTCTGTCGTAAAATCTGCCACAAGGGATGTCCCGAGCAGGCTCTTCTTCGTTCACGCGAGCTAAGTGCTCTGCCCAAAGGAGCCTAATAACCTTTATTTTTTTATTGCAACCGCTTTCAGGTAGGTAGCGTACAGCTCATGGCTATAGTGTCTTTGGAATCCTCCTTCTTCACATATGGGGCCAACGTTTCTTCGCAAGTTTTTCATCTCGAACGTGGCTAAGAGGTCAAAGTGCCTTTTGCTCACCATCTAAGACTCGGACTGAAACGTGAGTCCTGGTAAGAAGTGGGCTTGTACAACAGTAGCTTTGAAATTTGAAGCTGAAACGATTTCGTGTTAGTGCTTTATTTTTGAGTGGTAAACAGGCCTAGTTTAAAAATAAATGATAGAAATTCAATGAATTGGAAATCGCAAGTGATATCTGCGATATCCTTTTGGAAACCTACGGTAACAATGTCCTAATGCCACATGGTTGTGTGCGTTGGCTTAGACGATTTACAAGTGGTGATATTGAATTGAAAGACCGAAAATAAGTTCACGCTGGAATGAAAAGCAACCAAAAAACGAACAAGTAGTTAACTAGTCAAAAAATCAATGCGACAAGTTCAATGAATTCACTTCTTCCAATACTCCACTCATACTCCATTCGTAAGTTCTAGCCTCCGACTTGCTATAAACACTTCAAATAATTTTGGGCAAAAGCTTCTTTATTTCAATTTCAATGTAATGCGGCACGTATCAGCCCAAAAAATTACATAATTAGATCTCAAAGCACGCCTCCTAATTTTTCAAAATAAGCTAACAAAAATGAGCACACATTGAAGTGCCTGAATGAAAAGATTTGAAATTTAAGCTAAATTAAAATACATATTAGGCATAAATGTTGTGTAGAAGACTAATTGCAACTTCAATGCTATTTTCGACTTTTAAGAACAGGAATTTCTTACCAAAAAGTTAACAACTTAGGCTAAATTAGATTCCAAAGGCAGCTTTATACATTTTGATTGCTTCAAGCGATCACCGTACACCCGAAAAAATCTATTTCAAAACTTGATTTAATGTTGTTGTTTTTCTTTTATAAAGTGCAAAATTTGATAATACTGCTTTTATTCTAACGAAATGTCGAAGACCTGTTCATTAAAGCTAATTTTTGACCAGAAAGCCAAGGCGATTTCTAACAAAGTGCTCCTGACCATATTAACCATAAGACACTTTGCCTCCTTTACTGAAATTCCTATCCCAATCTTTATATTTTTCAGCATCGAACCGCAACTGCGTTGGCGCAATCAGTGCTCGGACGAATTTTCACAATTTTTCCTTACAACTTTGAAAAGAACGTTAAAGAGATTAAAACAAGATAAATATGATAAAGACAGTGAAGGGACTAATGTTATTAAATTCTAATACTACATTATTTAGTAAATGTGAATTATAAAATTTGAGTAGGTTGTTCATCTCCATACTGACCTAACAACATTTTACCAGGCCATTCAATGACAGAATCATACTATAGATGACATGAGAAAAATGTGTACAAGAATAAAATGCGACAAAAGAAAAAATATTGAAAACGTACTGCAAAAGTTAGGTATTATCCAAATTAACTTTTTAAAGTTTGCACTGTTTGGGCCATACACCTTTCAGTTTGGGAATAAGTTTTCAATATTTCGAAATTTTGTCCAAGAATAATCGTGTTCACTTTGTATCTGCGATATGCAATATAATATTAAGCTACTATCATAAGTTTAAGTGCGAAAGAGCGGTCAATGCCAAAATAGCATATTGTCGGGTGCGCGCCAAAACCACGAATGTGCTTTTTTGGCAATGTTTTGCTTTGCATGTCACTGTAAGCAGAATTCGTTTATAAACAATTTGCCAAAAGTGAGAATGTGAAATTCCATTTTATGCCTACACAAACTCAAAATTTAAATTTTCTGAATCATCTAAAAACTAAGTATTTGTGAAATGTGTTAAGCCAAAATCATGAATGTGCACACTCGTTCTTTTGGTGTAACGGAGAACATGGTGTGGTGAAATAGAAAATTGTGGTGAAATTGAAAATTTACGTTAGGGCATGTTCAATCCTGCACACTTTTGTTTATTATTTCTTTGAGTTTTGTAGAACTTTCATTCATTTCCACTGTTTCCTTGATTGAGTGGAGTTGTGGTTTTTGTTGAAAGTTTACGAATTTGATTTTCAAATTAAGTTGAACTTTACTGCATATTACTATGGCGAGCTGTGGAGCATTGTTTTTATCGTTGGGTCTCTAGAAAAACAAAGCCATTTCAACCGTGAATGATGCCGGTATATAGGGAAAACAGCTCGAATTACAATAACTTATAAATCTTCTTGCTTTAATTTGAAGGGAGCAGCACTGTTCAAGAAGAAGACCCATTGAAACAGAAAGATGATGGTTCTAACAGAAAACTATGTAGGTTTTGTTTTGATTAGAATCATTCAGGTACTAATCGCATTTTTCTTAAATAGGGAAAATCAATAAAAACTTACCTGGTCCTTCTCATGCTTTTGATATTGTCGTAGACACTAGGGACTTTATTCGTTTAATTTCATCTTACAGTCCAAATTCTTCATCTGATATTATGGAGTCAGATGCAAGTGAAATGGGGAACGCTGTAAATTCCTCAAATATGCCGAAGAAAGGAAATTTTACTAAGGGTGCTCAGCGGCCGGCTAAGCCTATGTTATGCCCGCCTTGCAATGGAAGGCAAAACATGTCAACTGCAACAACATCAGTGAAGAAAGCAGAAAATCGTATACGAAAAATTTCGTAGAATTGCTAATACAGATGATCAACGGAGTTCTATTAATATGCATTATGAAAACAATCCTAAAGCACGAAATACGAGGAGCTCGACAAAACCGCGAAGAAGCTTTACTTTGAATCATCACTTTACAGTTGACAGTCAAAGAATAAAGGTATGCCGTAGGTTCTTTCTGGCCACTTTCAATATTACGGACTTCCTCATAAGGAGCATTGTTGCAAAAACGACCGCTCAAAGATGCTTTGAGAAAGATAAACGAAGCAAACATCCGCCTCACCATAAACTGCGACAATCTGAAGAAGAGCACATAGATGCATATTGCTTCTTTTCCTGGAGTAGAGTCTCACTACTGCCGTAAATCGACAGAGAGAAAGTACTTAGATACATATCTCAAGGGGGAAACCAGAAAGTCTTGTGTTACGTATGGGATGAAACGGAAAGAAAAAGGGGAGCGAACGGAATCTCCATATGTATTTATCAATACATTTCAAACCAAAATGATGTTAAATCCATTAGAACGATGTCAGACGGGTGTGGTGGTCAACAGCAAAATTCAATATTTGCAGAAATGTGCCTGAATTTTGTTCAAACTCACTCGAGACTAAGGTCCACTAACCACTGGTTTTTTGAAACTGGACACACATAAATGGAGTGCGATTTCATGCACTCAAAAATAGAGAGAAAGTCCAAGTTTATTCCAGTTTACAGGCCAGATTGTTGGACGCAAATAATAAGGCCAGCCAGAATCAATCCTTTTCCTTTTGAGGTAAACATGTTGACGTTTGATGACTTCATTAACTTTCAATTAGTTTCATCAAACGAGTAATATTAAATAATATCTCTTGGCGTACGCAAAATATTCTTCAAATACTATTTTTTACAAATCAGATTTTCAAGGAGATTTTCAAGCTGCTGTGATTCGTGAAAAAATGGGTAGAAAAGATGCGAGCCTTCAAAAAGCTAACAGCCCATACATGTCTATGTCAAATGCCAAATACAAAGATTTGATGAAAATGTGTGAAGACTTCACATTCCCTAAAGCTTACCATAGTTTTCATAAATCTTTAAAATGTAACAATTCAGAAAAGAAGCAATTCCGAAATGTAACATTAAAATGTAACAATTCAGATATGTAACAATTCAATTCCAAAACCAGAAGGGGGAGAAAACTCTGAGAAAACAAATGAGAAAACTCTGAGAAAACAAATTTCCAACTTTTGCAAAACTAAAGTTAAATTTGACTGTTCTATTTGTCCTGGTGCTACCAAATTTAAATATTTTCAAACAAAATTTCAGATGAGCTCACGTTCAAGCCACGAATGTGCAAAAATTCCCTTAAAACCAAATTTAACCAAAATCAACAATTGGGCACAATAGTATTAAGAATAGGAAAATCACGAGACCGCTCATCTGATTCATTTTATCGAAGAGAGACAAGTATATACATGAACATCAAAAGAACGATGAATTGCATTTTTACAGGGATCAATTACCTGTCGCATAGCATTGTCCTCTAAAATGTCAGAATAACGGATCATCGAAATAAAATAACAAATTTGAGATCTTCGCTTTCTATGTATATGCTTGAATAATAATATTCTATAAGTTTATTTGCCCATAGCTTTTTCAAACCAATTAAATTTCAAATAATTTAACACATTTTAAAATGTTTGTCAATATATCAACAGACAAAAAAGGGTTTCTGTTCATGCAATAAAATTTTGAAATTAATGTCTTCTGAATTAAGCATCTTCTTGAAGATAAAAGTTAAACAACAACTGGTTAAAAAAGCAACTCAAAAGTTAAACAGCAACTGATTGCATTTCCCATGCAATCTACCATCAACTCTTCGAGGAAGCATTCCAAAGCAGTAGATACAGGTAGTCGAGTCAATTCAATGCATCGTGGTAAGTCTTCTTACCGGTTTCGGAACTATCTGATTGCTTTAGCATTCATACATGAGACGTTAACCGTTCGTAAACATAATCGATGCAAAATGTTTGTCGGTATGCTCACTTTCACCTG
Source organism: Nemotelus pantherinus (assembly GCA_963978885.1). Classification (NCBI taxonomy): domain Eukaryota; kingdom Metazoa; phylum Arthropoda; class Insecta; order Diptera; family Stratiomyidae; genus Nemotelus; species Nemotelus pantherinus. The sequence continues at coordinate 191,429,339 of OZ022263.1, read as the reverse complement.
CTGTGAAATGCAACTATTGGAATATCGTTTAAATGCTCTAAGTGTATCCATACATATGTACCTACTTCTATGAGTAGTTTAGCATACTCGTAAGTGATGTTTATTAACATTCGAAAGTCGATTGACGACTAAATTTGCACTAGCTATCTAACAGCTTCCCTGATACGGATCGAACCTTTTGGGAGATGATGGATGAGATTAGCTATATAGTGCTGAGATAAATATGAGTTTTTGCAATATTTCAACAAAATGGTTTAATTTTATCTGGAATTGATTTGTTTTTTGATTTCATTGCAAGCAGAATTAAAATAATTTTATGATTTTCACAACAGCATATCTGAGCACATTAGTTTCACAGTAAGTATTTTTTCATATTGAATAATGCGTTGAAGTGTTTCTCTATACTATCTAAAATTTCATCGATTCGGATCACTTTTTTTCTGCATAAGGATACCTACCAAAAATATCTGATTACATTTTAATCGCAATAATTTGTTTCCAGCCTTCACAATTTGCTTGCATACAACTCCATTATCAATTTTAGCGAGTAATCGATGACCTTATTAAGTCATGTATAATATTACATTTTAAAATTCAGTCAAGGTGTTTTCTTTATCGAAACATACTTGCATTCTTTTGATTCGAATCTGACACCTGATCGAAAGATGTAATTTCTCGATGTTGCATATCAGACAGTCAAAAATTTCATATCATCCAGGGTGTGGCCAACCTTGCTTTAAAGCTCAATAAATTTATTTCAATCAAATCAAGTGTTTTCCATATAGTGTTCGTTTTGGTGGTGTTTTATGATTGCTTATTGATTTCTCTGAATCATGGTGCCTGATGTGATGAATGATACGAATGTCAGATTTGGCTCAACACGGTTCATGTAAATACAATTTTCAGATACATTTCAAGGTTTTTTAAGTTCTTTTTCACTGATAAATGGTTTTGGATAACCAAATTTACGATATATTTCAAAACTTTTAAAATATGGTGTTGAAGTAATGCAATCGAAAAGTTGCATTACCCCTAGAGGTCAATCTTACAAAGTATGAATAATAGATAAGAAAAAAAATCTAGTACAGTATTCCTCGACTATAGTCACACATAACCGGGCAGCCAAAGTTGTTGACTTTAATCGGGTTCGCCTTTATTCGGGGTCTGCCAAAAGTCAATACAAGGCGCTATATCTGGGGCACCATTTATAGTCTAAGAACATGGCAATCGGAGGTCAAATTAGATGAAATTGAAATCTAGACATAAATATACAGCCATTTGGATGCTCCAATCACTTTAGACACAAAAAATCAGCAAAATATTTTTCTGCTCCGTATGTATTATACTATTTATTTATTTATTAATCATATTCACCAGATAAAAATTGAATTACTGAACATACGAAGAAAACAAAAAAAAAAAAAAACAAAATCAAGAAGAAATAGTACAATTCAAAACTAAAGAGGGAAAAAATAAAACGAGATGTTAATAATTCAGATAATATTCTCAAGAAAAATGTTCATCGGCGGAAGAAGACCAAACTGGAGGTCATTGTACTGACTAGGTAAAGGCAATAACGTAGAATAAAAATAAGTGTCAGTGCGTGCAAATGGCACACTAAACACAAGAGAAGAACGCGTGCCATGAACTGCTCCACGGACGGAAACGTGGCTACTAAAGTCAGATTCAACTATCCTATCAAACAACTAAAAGAGGAGGCACTCTTCTAGAAAAAGTCTTCGTGATTCGAGAGGAAGAAGGTGTGGCAACAAAAGACGATCATTATAAAGACGGCAATGAAGCTGAAATTTTAGAAACAACGTACGGTTAGTCCAACGCATTATTTAAATATTCGTAAAGAGGACACCAAACTTGACAGCAATATGTAAGGATACCACGCGCAACGGATCTAACTATAGAACCTAATAATTACAAAAACCTTGGCAGTAAGTAATGTATAAAATATGCTTATCGAATTTAAGCTTTGCATCAAATATTACTCCATAATGTTTAAAATTGTCAAGAGCGTTAAGAGCCAGAAACAGAAGAAGAGAAAATCAGAGAGGACGTTTTACAAGTAAATGATATTTTCTGACTTTTTTCGTTGCTCGAAATGAGAACATTGACAGTGCACCAAGTATGAAAAGTATTAAGATCATTTTGTAAAAATGTAGTCAACTTATCGCTCGCTCACTCGAAACATCTAAAAACTGTCAACATATAAAAGACAAGAAGACCTGCTTTTGATGGTCAAGAGCTGATGTAATCATACCTTTAATAAAACCGTACTGCTCATGAGCTCGGGTAGGTTTGACAAAAGTGTAGAGTCTCTTATGGGCCATTTAGACAAGCGTCCATGCGTCCGCGCGTCCAAGCGTTTTTAGATTACACGAGTCAAGTCAACTCAAATCCAGTTTTTTGAAGGCGGGGCTAAGGCGATAAGTGGATGGATTTTACACGCTTATGATGATGTTTGTTTGCTCCGTACAAATATATTGGTAACAGAAAGTTGTATGTATTTATCCATATGAGTATATATACCTACATATATATGTTTGTGTCTAGATATTCAGATGCATTCAATTTGTTTTCGTAATAGTCATGCACGTAAGGATGCAAAATATATATTATCCACATCATTATATAAGAAAATAATCATCCACAAAACATATATTTAAATGATCACCAACGAATCATCCACACATGCCACTGAGCGAAAGAAATCATTTTAAAATGTATTGTACATGAATCAGCATACTCCACCTCCTTCGCTTTAGACCCGCCTATATAAACAAAATCAAATTGACTCGTGTAAGCAAAACACGCTAGATCGCATGGACCCGTGGACGCATGGACGCCAATGTAAATAGCCCATTATGGGCCATTTAGACAAGCGTCCATGCGTCCAAGCGTCCAAGCGTTTTTAGATTACACGAGTCAAGTCAACTCAAATCCAGTTTTTTGAAGGCGGAGCTAAGGCGATAAGTGGATGGATTTTACACGCTTATGATGATGTTTTTTTGCTCCGTAAAAATATATTGGTAACAGAAAGTTATATGTATTTATCCATATGAGTATATATACCTACATATATATGTTTGTGTCTAGATATTCAGATGCATTCAATTTTTTTTCGTAATAGTCATGCACGTAAGGATGCAAAATATATATTATCCACATCATTATATAAGAAAACAATCATCCACAAAACATATATTTAAATTATCACCAACGAATCATCCACACATGCCACTGAGCGAAAGAAATCATTTTAAAATCTATTGTACATGAATCAGTATACTCCACCTCCTTCGCTTTAGACCCGCCTACATAAACAAAATCAAATTGACTCGTGTAAGCAAAACACGCTAGATCGCATGGACGCCTGGACGCATGGACGCTTGTCTGAACGGCCCATTATAGATCACTTTCTCAAGAATCTTGCTAAAACAAGGAAGAAGCGAAAAGCAACGCTATTCTGAGACGCATGTGTGGTCATTGGATTTGTATATCAATCTCCCAGAGAGAAGGGCAATATCTAAAACATACAGTTAAGGTAAACAAAATGGAAAAAGGGACGCACAGAAACGATACCAGAGATTTAGCCTGGGTATTTGGAATAAAATCGGAACCACTATCAGTATTGGTATCTATATCGTTCATCAGAAGTTCCATTTCTAGAGGGTTTGTTCGAAGCGAATGTAACCCAGTAGAAGACATGAAAATGAGGATGGCATTGCTGTGAGAGGAAGAAAAAACGATTTCAAAGCAAAGATTTCACACATTATTGCATCGTAATATAATATCTGCGTCATATATATTGTTGTGGTTTTCCACTGAAAACACGCTTCGTGGATTTGCAAGAAATAAAATCGTTTGTTTATGTCTATTAAAGAAACTTTTGTTCAATTCACTAAACTCGGTCACTTCGAATTGTTCAATTCATTAAACTCGGATGTGTACTTTGACTGCCATGCTTAAATTGGTATCGCTCGCTTTGTGATTAGTTCGCCGAGAATTCGACTCAAAAAATTCACTTCCCAAAGACTGACACAAGAGATATTTATACTTAATGGTCGATTACAACTGCATGCTTCTGGGCTGTGCTGGACTTCTCTCGTCCTATGGGAATTTGTTTATTGTAACTTGTGTCTTGTCTACTAGACATTTCTTACCGGCGTTTTGCTTGAAATTTTTTGAGAGATTTTCTATTCTATGGGGTACATGTTTTGTATGTAGCTAGTTCGAGACAATACTTCTCGATATTTCTCAGTATTTCGGACACTGATACACTCAGAAAAATTTCACCACTATATGGCGCCAAATCATATTTGAAAATGTTTGAATCAAACATTTTCAAATATGAATTGGCGCCATATACGTTTCTTTTTAATTCAATGATGAAAAATTTTGATATGAAAATACAATTTTTATAATAAAGTGTAATTCAAATAAGATTCGTTTTTTATTTAAAAGTGTTTCAACTTTTGATTTAAATTTGATTCTATTAAATGTAATTTTTCTGAATGTAGGGTTTTCGAACACACTGATTGGTGGTGTATGTACGAGAAAGAAACCAATATTGATTCATTTCAAAAAGTCAGATATTGTTTCTGTGCTGAAAATAGATGAGTGGAGTTTTTTTAAAAAAAATCCTGTAATTTATCTAAAGTTTTGAACGTTATTTGCTGATCGTTGAGGTAATACATCAATGTACTTCAAGCATTTATTGCTTCTGACCAAAAAACAGTGTTTTTCCGCACAGAGGCATGATCAAATTCATCAGGGGCACCATCTTGCAACGAATTATCTCTATCTGCATCTATAACGGTAGCTATCATTCCGAAACACTATATATCAGTATCACAAATAACATACTTCTTAATTTCATCTTTTACTATAAGCAAGTCAAATATTTCTTCTACATCTCCTGGGTGAAAGCAATTTTGCTTGATAACGCCCGTTTATCTGAAACAATTTTATATCGTCTCCCCCAAAAAAAAGTTTTCATACTTTTTTTGTTTCATCTAATGCACCAAACAAGTTTTTTTTGCAAATTTGCAGAATATTTCTTCTCGTTCAATGGCTAGAGAGCTGTTTTTTAAATGGTCTGATCTATACGAAATTTTGAAGCATCGAATGACACCCATTGATGGTATAAGAGGAGTAGCATGTGCATTTGTATTTTTTTTTTTACAAAACTTCCGTCAATTGGTGACATGAAGCATTCTCCACAAACAGAATTAGTTTTTGGAGCTGATTTTGAGCTATCATTTGCATTTGGAAATCCAGCATTATTCTATTCCACAATTCTGTAGTCATTCGTACCGTTTTTTGGTAGTAATAAGGTACTGGAGTAGATTTACCTCTAAAACAATATGGATTCTGGAACTTTTCAACCGAGCACACAAAAAGGTTATTCGATCTTTTCTGAGTTTGGATCCTGTTACTTGTTCCCATCCGAATAACTCCAAACGTTACTTTATTGCGTTGGCCGTGTTTGGTCTGGCATTGTCGTGCAGAATGCAGACTCCTTTCCAGAGCAGTTTCTTTCTCTTCTCTAAGCTGCTCTTCTCAATTTTTGAAAGTCTCACAATCCCCAGCAGCATTTATGGTTCGCCATGAGGTGAAAATTGGATAAAAATAATCGCTTATTGATGTTGTCCCAAGGCATGGATCCCTTAATTTTTTTTGGCCGAAATCGTGAAATCGTTTCAGGGGTATAGTAGGCATTCCAAGTTCTATCCCCTGTAACAATAGACTGCAGAAAAGCATCACCTCCGAGCTCATACCACTCCAAAAACTCTTTGTAGGTTGGCACTAGATTCCATTTGTGCTGTTCTGTCAGCTGTTTTGAGACCCAACTTGCACACAGTTTATCAAATCAGAGTGTTTCTGTGATTATTTCGTGCAAGAGCGGTCTAGAGATTTATGGAAACACCAATGAAAGTTAATCTAAAGTCAACCTGCAGGCAACCCCCACGAACAGCTTCTACAATGGCGAATCAGTCATAATCGAAAGTCTTTCATTTTTTGCTCGTCGTGAATATATGTACAACCGTTTTTAAATTCACGACACTCTTTAAGCACACTCGCAAGATTCATATTTAATTCGCCATAAATCGATTTGATTTCGTCAAAATCTTCAAACGGAGATTTTCCCTTCACAACGAGATAATGAATAACGCTGCGAATCTCACACTTGGTGGCTGATCTATCAATATTGTTCACGGGAAATATTAATTGCTTATTTTTGCGTCTCGGTCAAAAGCTGGTTAGTGTAGGCAGCATTGAAAATAGCAATAATCCGGCCTCAGTTGTTGTTGTTGTTTTCAATGCTGCTAGCCCTAACCAGCTTTTGATCAAGATGCAAAAAAGGTATCTATTGTTGGGCTCACAGTTTTAGTTGCACTAACGGGTTTTCGTGCTCGTAGGAAATGAGAAGAGCTAAGCTAAACGGAAATGTAACTTTCATAGAATAAGTAAAATTCCCTCTACCGGTGTAGGTCCTAGAAAACTTACACTCTGGGCATGGCTGGCAGCATTTTGCGCCCTCATTTGATGAAACCAGGTAGAAATAGCCTTATGAATGTCTCCGTAAGATCCCATTTGAATATTCGGCATTATACGATATACATTCGCAAAATAAGTTTTTCTCTTGAGACATTTCTTTTTGAGCTATAGGTGGCTTCAATTTTTTTTAAAACCCCCGGTACCAAGCACCAAGCAGTTTGTTTTTTTTCAGCCATTTCAATACCTAGTCGTCATATAAATTTTTATCGGCCTTTTCACAATTACCTACACAAACCGCACAATTACTCTCAGCTATTCAACTCAATTATTCTGAGCTAGACTCCCAATTTTTCTCACACTATTGGTTCATGCGAAATACATAGATCACCTAAAGGAGAGATTCCTAGAATTAAATGTCAAACGAGGGGCTCCCAAAATGAAAATAATTCAGCTGAATAAACATAAAAGCGCACTCAAGTATGTACTATCAAAAATCATTTTAGTACCTATAGTCGGGTCCAATTTAAGACATTGCTCTTTCTGACCGTGATTTTCCAATGATTATTCCTCCACAGGTTTTATCTTGAAGCGGATTGGTCTTAGCTGCGTGCAAATGTATAAAATTATACACAAGGAAATTTCAGATTTAAAATACATGGATATAAAGATCTTTCCTTTGAGCAGGTTGATTTGACATGGGGACTAATGTCATTTATTGGGACTACAAAAGTGATAAAACAATTATTAACTTTTTTGCATGGGTGCCATGATTCTATGATACCAACTTATATACATATATTTATGGACACAAGCACAATAAAACTACTTTTCAACTAAATTACGCTTCGAATTCGCGCCGAATCCAAATTCGCTTTCATAGTCCCATCTACAATATAAGTTTCAAATGATATATGTATGTATGTATATGTACAACCAAAAATTTATTTCGCGACAATCCACAATACACAAACGTCCTGGTACTCAATAAATAAATTGAATTATACAAATACACTACCATAGCACTTCCTTAAATCGAAACAATAAGCCTAACTAACTACAACTTCAATCAATCAACAAGAACTTCATAAGCTTGTCCACTCGTATGACTCACCGCGATATCAATAAACTTGTCAAAATAGATCTAAACATCTCAGACTAATCATCACCAATCACATTTCCCTTTGATCTTGTGTCCAAGCTACTTAAGACATCAATTAATCAATACAGTCACAATACATTACCGGCATCTAACTTCGAAAATAGTCACACCGACTTCGACATGCGAATTCGATAATAACAACGATATGCATATTCGAATCTGAAAAAAATCGTTACGCCAAAGCTTCGATTGAAAAAATCTCAGCATCAAACGAGTTTCTTAGTCGCACTAGGTATAATCAATGATTTGCATACCTGTGTATGACATCTAAGTATCATTCGATTTTTTCGCAGCATCCGTCTAAAACACACGACGACAAACTTATCCATATCGTCGAAAACCCCTAGTTTTGCCTATCGATAACCCGATGAACTCACAGTAATCACTGTCACTCAGATACATAAATTCAGAAATTTCGCATAGTTCGAGATGATTTAATCTTGTATGTTAATAATATTTTTCGTGACGCAACTTAATTCATTCGATATATTTTTATTACTGTTTTTGAATATGCATGCCATTTTCACTTTCTTTTGGAATAATAACTACTTTCGGCGGAGCCGCTGATCCAAACGAAACGTTACGGTCAGCGGGAGAAAGCATTTCGCTGTTGATTCATAAATCGAGATGCTAATATGAAATGTTGTTGGCAACATGTGCCCGCTGTTTTTGGCGAGAAGAGGGTATTTCGGGGTAAATGATGCTTTTGAAATTTAAGCTAGTTATTGTTAATGAGATGTTTTGTAAATATCTGCACATTTACAATTCATTTTGTATTGAAAGTAAGTTAATCGAAATGAAAGTAGAATTGATGGATTTTCGATTTGCTAATGTATATAATGAATAGTATGATAGGAGAAGCTATTATAAATTTTAAAATTTTAAGAATTATATCATATATATACGAACTAGCTTCAGTTAAAAAATTCAGACAAATTTTACTGACTTATTTATTTTTTCTTTTAAGGTTGGCATCAAAAAGGATTTTCAACTGGTATGTAATACATAAACCTATATTTTTTTAAACTTAATAGACAAAACTACAATCAATATAATTTCCTTAGTATGTGAAATAATCTGATTTCATTGAAAAATTGAATCCAAGAAGAACAACTTTCAATCAACAAGTAATGCTAGTTCATTTTTGATGTAGTTTTGCATTTTTTGTGCATCGATTTCATGATTTTTTTCGAGTGAAATTATCAAAAAAGCCGAAAACGTATTATTTTTATGAGAGCAAAACTTTTTCGATTGAAATTCATGTTTTTGGGCCATACCGATTACTAATGAATTCTGAATATAAAAACCAGTAGTTTCGTCAAATTATAAGTAATAATAATAATAATAGCTTTATTGATGCATTTGGTAATTGATGCAGTGCTAACAATATCTTAAGTTTAGAGCTTAGACTGAGTCTTTACATCTAAGTTGTGATGACTACCATATGCTATAAGTAGTGTATTTTAGTAGTGTATTTTAGGGAAAAATAGCTTAAAACCTAATGTAGCCGTAAAACTAACCTAAATGTAACTTAAGATAAACTTAAATCTAAATTATTCGTGGTAATTAGAGCATTAGAGTTACCAGGATTATCTGTAGACAAGTGATGCAACCAAACGATTGCTAAAGTTTTGGCATATATCAGAAAATTTTCTGCAGAGAAGTTCAACGGTTTCCAAAACGGGGTTTAATTTTGCCAGCTGGTGAAGACTGTGAGTGGAGAAGAAAAACGGAAGGTTAAAAATGATTTTCAGACATTTGTTCTGCAAAATTTGCAACCTACATTTATGAGCCAGAGCACAGTGGTTCCAAACGGGGCAGCCATATAGATATGTTGGCTACAGAAAGCTTCGATTTTCTATTTATAAGAGGGTAGGTTAACAGGATGCTTTTCAGGATCTTCGATTTTATTGATTCCGTATGTTGCATAAACGTGAGTCTACAATCAAGGTGAGCACCTAGATACTTAATACCTTTTGCCCATGATACATCGGAGCCAAGAATTTGTATATGTGGATTAGGTAAGTTTCTCGTGGCTCGTTTTTTGGTAAAAAAATATCGCTTGAGTTTTCCCAGCATTTATTTGGACCTTCCATTTGCTGCAAAAATCATTGATTAAACGCAATTGTTGTTGGAGATTACTAACAATACGAACAGGGCTATTATAACTAGAGAATAGTGCAGTGTCATCAGCATACATTGCGATGTTGCAATCCTGGAATTGAGCCATATCTGACATGTAAATATTATACAAAGTCGGGGTGAGAACAAATCCTTGTGGTACGCCCGCGGGGATGTTATGCTTTTTAGAAAGACACTGCGCTTTAACAACAAACAATCTGGAAGATAGAAAAGAACGTATAACTGTGCATAAGTAGATGGGAAAGGAAAAACGAATAAATTTACAAATGAGGCCATCATGACAGACAGTGTCAAAGGCCTTTTCAATGTCTAAAGCTATCAGACCAGAGGAATTTTTCAAAGAACATTGTTCCTTAATATGATGGACGACTTTAGTTAGCTGGTGAGTTGTAGAAAGCCCTGGTCTAAAACTGAAAGTCCGGGATAATTGAACATTCTTCCAGTTTACTGCGTATACGGGACAGAATAACGCGTTCAAAAAGCTTGCTCACTGATGACAACAAACTAATTCGTCGATAGCTGCTAGGGAGTTTTGGGTTTTTGCCTGGCTTTAGAATTGGGATGACAAATGCGTTTTTCCATGCGACGGGGAAGTATCCTACCTTAAGATAACAGTTGAAAATATAAGAAAGAACAACAATTGCTTTCCTTGGAATATTTTTCAAAATAATATTTGCGATACCATCATCTCCCGTAGAAGACTTTATTTTCAGTCTTTTAAGTATTTAAACTCCTTGATAAAATCACCATAAATTATTTCTCAATCGATCAGACCAATTTCAATTAAGACTGGTCGAATATAATTTCGACTTGCTAGGCGAAAATCAGAGGCTGCGTGTACAATGTGGATTGATTTAGGGATTGATATTGAAACAGTGCAAAGTAAACGGGTTGTTAAAAGGCCCCCATTCACGAACAGTCCAAATAGCCTGAGTCCATTTGGCTTGAGTCCGTTCGGTTTAAGAACAATTTAGCTCGTCACTCACGATAGAGCCTCGATCCAGTCAGTCCATTCCATTTTGTGACATTAATTTAGGAAAAATTACAGATCAACTTGAAGGAAAAAATATTTTTAATCTATTAATGGACCCGAAGCATATAGAGGAGTTTTTTGGAATCGCAACTTGCACCTACATAAAGAAACGAAAACCAAAAAGGAAGTGGCAAAAAGGAGAGCTTGTCAAACGGAAACAAATAAGTCACGTAAATTTGGTAGAAGAACTCATACTTGAGCTTTCTGGTTGGAAAAATTATTTAAGAATGGGTGATACGACATATAACACGTTGCCACAATTGGATACAAATATGAGGCAAACTATCACGCCTCACGATAGATTGACCGCTACTTTGCGGTACTTAGCAAGCGGTTGCAAGCTTTGGAATGTAATATATGTACATACATTCATGTGACCTATATTATTCGATAACTTCCAAAACAAAATCATGGCCACCACTATCCTTTAAGCTGAATTTTTCGATTAAAACAAATAATCACAGAAACAGTCAATGAGCTGTCACAGGTCAGCGTGTGAAGCAAGACTGCCACGCTGTTTGGACTGAGGCTTCAACACACACGCTAAGTCCATTTATGGATTGTCCAAACTCGGCCTACTATTTCCCCACACACGGTCGAGCCAAAAAATGGCCCGATGGCCTGAGTCCATGGACTTTGGATTGATTGGAAATCTAATTTGGTTCCTTGAATCTACGGGTCCTTCCGAGTTCTCCCACAAACGGTTAGATTTTGGCCTGGCCTCAGGCCATTTGGACTGATGGACTGCTCGTGAATGGGGCCCTTAAAGGTTTCGATTCCACTGTTTCAATCTCAATCCCGGTTGAGTCCAGTCTTGTATACGAAGGTATTGTTCTCTTTTTCAAATGCAAATCGCAAGCTTGAACTATTGCCTTAAACTGTAGGCAGTACGAGAGGATTGTAAGTCTTATCAACGCAGAGAAGAATCGGAAAGTATAGCACGTAGTACAGTCCAATCAAACCAGCAAAACACCAGAAGTTTGGAAGTTTCTCAAGGAGTTTTGTTGAAAAATTAGATTTTTCGTGAGAAAAGATGCTAGTGCAGCAATTGGCAATAATCAAAAGATGGGGCTTTTTTGACTCAAACGATTTTTCCATTCGAAAATCGGTGTCAGTGAGATCACTGATGCAGAGTTTTGTTGTTGTTTTCAATGCTACTTGCCCTAACTAGTTCTGGCTGAGGCGCAGAAAAGAAATTAATAATGAATTAAATGGTTTTATTCTAAAGAATTAAAAAAAAAATAACAAAAGTCACGGAATGCTTTTAAATCCATGAAAATGAAACTTTATTTAAATTGAACTACTAATTGATTTTATACGATATAGTCTACGAGCTTTTTTTAGTATTTCGTTCGAAGTGTCCCATTTTTTTGGAAATAGATGTAAATAAAGTACGTTCGCACTGCTCTCTTAAATCAGATAGATTTTGAGCTGAGAACGAAATTAGGCGAAACGTTTGGCTGGAGTGGTTTAGAGTTTTAGCGGAAGATGTTATTCAAATTTATATGGACGATTAACTTAGCGTGTAATTTATAGAAAAAGCCAAATAAACATGCATGACAATTTTCTTGTCTCCTAGTTAACTCCAAATCTGGCTTTTGTGAAAATGTTCACTATTTTGGGATGAATTTTAAATGACACTTCATTCAAACTAACTTTCCTTCACATCAAAGGAATTTAACTCGCGCTGAATTAAATTCAGCCAGCTCAGAATTTACAATGAGACCCGCTTTCGAGTTCTGAAATCAGATTGATTTGGAATCGTCGATTTAGCCTCAAATTGATCAGTTGATCGTAAAGGCGTAATTTAACCTGAGTGTGAAAGTACTTCAGTAAGTGCTTCGAAATGGTGGTTTTTGGTAGAATATGACCAATTATTGAGCATTGCGATCAGTTTTTTCTCCTCCTGTCTACAATTTCATAGACAGTGTATATCTGCTCCAGAGTTTAATTTCTAAGTGGCGATCAATGTTACGGGAATGTTGTGATTGATTTTGCTGTTTTCTTCTAAAATGGAAGTGTCCTATTGAAGTGTCTTTACTCAAAATTCAAACTTTGAAGCAGATATGCGCTGCACATAAAATTATAGTCAGAAATTAAAAAGCTGATCGCAATTTTGAATAAAAAAGTGGATGGAATACACACACAAACTTTGCCAGTACTTTTGATTCTGTGAATCATACAGTTATGCTTTTTAAACCGGATAGGTTTGTTGTCCCGAATGCTTTGCCACTGGTTTTTTTGTTACCTATGTGATTGTACATGCAATGTAACCGTTAACTCTTGTTCTTCCTCCGATTTTTATGTTACTTCTGATGTTACTACTTTTCCTCCTTTTCTAAATAATCTTAGTTTCCTTTTTTGACTTGACGCAATCAGTGAATGGCTGCTTTCAGTTGCATGGCGACTTATGTGCGCGGGACAACTACTATGAAACACAACATAGCCCCAGACATCATAACTGATACGCTTCTGGCGCTATAAACATAGCTCATTTTGGGATTGTGATAAAACATGGCGGCTGACACCAAAAACCATGGCGGAAAATTTATAAAAGTGGGCACTATGCATTTTAGCTTCGCAAAACCATGTGTTATAGTCCTCAACGCCATATATTACATCCCTCAACGCCATTCAAAACTAAAGTAGACGCAAAACTAAACCTGATTTTGACAATTTCGCCGTTTTAAAAATTGTAAGTGATGGAAATATCTATTGAAAATACTGAAATTTGCATTCTTAACTTTGAAATTGTTACAAATAAATCCTTCTTGAATCCGGATTCAAACTTGTCATTCTGTTTTTCAAGAGCTGACGCTCTTCTCACTAGGCTACGTAAACTTATTGTAAAGCTATTACTATTTAGCTTGCTTAAATTATATGAGCCGAAATCATGTTTATAGTAGCTGGGGCTTTATTACATTGGAGTTGAGATTACGTGCATAGCACGAAACAATGTTGCATAAAATATTGTGGTATTATTGCGCTGGGAGCTATATTTTATAGCTCATTCCAATATGTCCATAGAGTGTGTGACCGTAAAGCTTACTCTTTGTCACATAAAACTGTACTGTGTTTCAGTGTAGGACTCTGTAAATTTTATTACTCCAAATGTTGGAAAGTGTTTCCAAATGTAAGTCCTCAACACTTTTCCGTCTATCTTTGCATTTCCTGTAGTATTTGCATCCAAATATTCAAAATTATGTTAGTTTTATTATTAGATTTGATAATGAAATGTTATGATATGTGTTCAATATTATATCCTGTCGACGTCCGTATGTCAGCTTTTTGCACAATGTCCTCGAATTTTGGTGATGCTTATTTTTATTTGCCTCTCTTGCGCCTGCCAATATTCTAAACATTGGGTCCGCTTCTACATTCGTTGCATCTTTTTAAAAATTATTTAATAGCAAGTGTACATACAACATGAATTATGAATTAATCCCTTGATTTCGCCAAGTTTTACGTAAATGTGAATTTTCTTATTTGCTTCATATTGTAATATGTACACCAAAAATAGAAAAACATAACAATTTTATACTGCTTCATGTTTCATTTGTCTAGTTGAATTCACCATTTTTAGTGTTTGTTAATTTTTAATTTGGTGAGCTTATTCGTTGTCTTATTTCTAATTGGGTGTTAGTGCTGAATTCACTGTTTCTATCACTAATGAGTTCATTTGATCTTGATGTTCTGCCTAGTATTTTATTAGTTTTGGTACAATCTTTCAAAGTTCTTTCAGATGGATGAATAAGTACAGATACAATTAGTTTAAAAAAACCGGATGCCAAATCTGTTACTGGTGCTGAAGTGCTGTTACTAGTGCTAACACTTTTGTTTAAAAGTATGTGTTGTATAAAGTAATAGAAAACAGTGAATTTAATTTGACACTCTATGAATTTTCTAAGAAAAAACTATGACACTGACATGGACTCGAACAAATAAGTCATGAAAATACTTGAAGTATACTCAGAAATTTTTTAAATTCAGTATGTAAAATCACATTAAATCACATTAAAATAATGTATATCACATTAAAATAATGTTCAGTATATAAAATCACATTAAAATAATGTAAACTTGACAAAAAAATGTTATGTGAACATGTCAAATAATGAAAAAGCTATAAATTGCCTTCCCACATCAAACATTAAAAAATTCAGAATAGGCTTACCGCTTGCACGAATGGCGGCTTCATATTGGAGATGTTATCTTAAAACTGGGGTGGTTTCAAAAGAAAAAAAATTAAAATTTGTTTTTCTTATTATGCTCTAGTTTGATTGTCAAAAAGTTGACATTCTTTTTATGAATTCATTATGTGTTAACATTTTAATGCTTGCTAGGTTTTAGCGCTTTCAATTGATAATTTTTTCAATTAAAAACCTAAAATAAACTTTTTGGCATGGGGGTGCTAGCTACGTTTCAATTCGATTTGAAATTAGATCAGTTTTTGTTGCTTCATTTTAACGACATCACATTTGATCATGGAACTTTCAAATGCCAAATATTGTTTATGGAGTTAATTTTCGGTAGATACTTTTTTTCCCACAGAAAAGTATTTCAAATCTTCATTTTGTCAATATAATTTTCTTAAATATAAAATATTAACAAATAAGTTAATATTATGCTCAACTTGAAAATCTGGGCTCCACTCTCTCTAACAATAATGCATATTCAATTCAATATCTGCAAAATTATTGCAAAAACTAGCCATCTGTTCGGTAATTCAAATATCAAAAGCATACCGGCATAGCCTTTAGGCACGTAATTACATTTTCACTTACATTCTAACTTTTGGCAAAAAATACTACATGTGCCTCAAAGCGGATATGGAAACCATAAATCTTATCGTCGTTTTCGTCTAATTGAATAAGACGCATGTGCCAATATAGTAGTTACTCAAAATCAACGAAAATTATATTAACAATAATAGTTTACTGATCTCCAGAACAGATAAATTACAGTTAACTACTGTTTTTTACTGCAACTGACACCCACTAGTGTTAATCGAACCAAAACCCACCATTTATTTAATTCTAACGCCAAATAGCGATTTGCGCTACTATGCTATTTAGGTAATTAATTATATATGATAGGATCGAGAAGGCCTTTGCGAGATATGATTTTGGCATGACATGACATGATTTTTGTTTTTCCTACATAATTTTGGTTTGGTTTTGCTGCGTTATGATTGAAAATATAATGGTTCTACCTCCAATTATGGATTACTGTAAAATGTTTAATGAAACGTACTCATAATTTTTAGTTTCAACATGTCGGAAGCTAGATAAAATTGAAATATTCATATAAAAGCCTGTAATTTGACCAAGTGATTGATAATTTCATATATCGATTACTAATAGATATTAAAAATCAATAATTTTTATAAATAACCTTCGTCGTGTGCGAGCAACAAAGTCAAGGTAGAAAAATTAGTTTTTGTTTCAACTGTTATTTTTAATTATTTAGTTTGCCTGCTGTATGTGTATGAGGCCTTGGAAGTTATTGCAATAAATTGGATTTTCACAATTAACTCAATTGAAATCAGCATGATACTTATTGATTAGTACATTTACGTAATAAATAAAAAAGCTATTAGGAAAGCCCTGATTAAAAAATGGTGAGTTTGAATGGATGATGATGTGATGTGAAATATCATAGATCAATTTTCATCTTTCATATTACTCTTTTCGTTAAGCAAACATGCATTTTTTGTTGAAAGGAATATCTTTTGCTGCGAATAAATATATTTATATCCAAATGCAAAGAAAAAACCAGGCGAAATTCTATGAGAATTGACTTGACTGGTAGTCGGTTTGTCACGAAATACAATTCTCGTGTTTAGAAGCCCAGTTCTAGTATGCAGACGAGCCAGGGAAAAAATTCAAGAACACTAATTTAGATTGTCTTCGTCCGAAAAGAAAGTCTTTGAAAAGTGCAATATTCACGAGTTTCAGAGCTTGCCCAGAAACGAGTGTCATGTGACTTCCTAGTTTGTAGATTTTGGTTAGAATAACGGTTTACTTTTGGTTAGATTGGTTAGAATGAGGGTTTACAAATACAACTTATTCAATTAACTGTTAGTGTATATCTATTATTTTACAGTCTAATATCTACCTTTAATTACTGCAGCAACAAGATGTGTACTTTTATGCACTATAATGTCATATCTTCCCTAGAATTTTTTTCCTTAATCTATTATAATTTGCACCCACTATTTGTTTTTTACTCTCACTTCAGAAAAAGCAAAGCAATCCCACGACAACCCTCGTACGGGTCTAGGGGTTGAAGCTGGTAGAGAGCTTCATTACAATTTTTTAATCATTGTGGATACGAGTGTGGAGTGATTAATTCCACGACACACTTTACCCCTGATTTAAATCAGGTACCTAATCAGAGCTAGGTGAACTCAAAGCTTGGTGCGCGGACCCTCGTCCGAACCTGGATTCGAACCAGGGACCCCACACGCAAGAAGCCAGTGCTCTACCCACTAGGCTACTCAAGCTTATTCAGAAAAACTGTACAAAAAAATGTGCGTACTCCCATTTCATTACGTAAACTTCCATACCTACATCGATGTCACTTTAAAAAAGTTGAGTTAAACAAAATTAACTTTGTTATTTTCTACTTCTCTCGATGGTATATTTTCGCTTTGAGACCCTCTATACCACTATTCATTATTTAATATTTCTTTTTTTTTTTTCAAATTTTCAAATTTTTTTTGGTTACATAATCGTAAATCACCAGTGTATGGATGCACTCTCGAAGCTCGCTTTCGTAAGATTGGAACCATTCAAATGTTTTAATTGAAATCGACTTTCTAGCATCCTTCATTGCAAGTTATAGGGGTACAAAGAAATTTAGGGTTACCAGTGGAAAAAGTATTCAAAAACTTAATATTTGTAGTTTATTGTCACTACAAGATCAGTACCATTTGAAAACTTTACGGTAAAATTGGTTAATAAATATATTGCAAATAAATACAAAACCAACAATAGCTGGCAACCCAATAATGGTCTTTTTGCCAGATTTCCTCAGAATACGGCTTATATTAAATTTCATGTATCATATGAAATTCGTTTTAATTTCATGACTGCACTGGAAGTTATAGGGCAAAAAGCTTTACTTTCCTGAGCGAATTTTCAAAACCCAAGACACCAAAATTACCATAGCTGGCAGCACCAACCGAATTTTTCAACCAAATTTCTACCTAATACGGCTTAAAGTAAGGTTCAGCTACTGTGTCAATTTCATGAAAATCTATATAATTTATAACATTATAATTTTTAATATAATTTTTCAAGATGGCACCACTGGCACAGAGTTGCCTGCATTTCCTAATCGCTACTTTCAGACTTGGTTCTACTCATTACCAATACATTCTGTGAATTTCAACTGTATCTGACAATTGGATCGTGAGTTCTCTTGAACAGAAGTTTTTGATGCTTAAAATATAGGTAAATTAGAGGAGGGTTACCGTTCTTGTCCGATGTGAAATTTCAAAAGTTTTCCATTAGTGATATAGAATAAGCATAAGATTTTTATATGAGTTGGTTTTCACTGTAAAAGACGAACATTTTTCTTTAAAGTCGATGGTTTCAAGGTTTTCACTTTGAATGCCTGCCGTAGCTGCGAGGTTGCCAGCACGTTCATAAAATATCACACGTATCTACAACTTAATAACAACAATATGCTTTGTAAGTTTCATAATGATTTGATAATCTGGTCAAAAGTTATCGCAATTCAAAAATTTCAAATTTTCCCAACCTCATTTCAGGCACCTAGCACACACATGGGGTTAAAAATAGCAAAAAAAATTATCATATTCACGTTTAGATCACGTTCAAAATTCATTCCATAAACTTTATTTTTGCAAAAGTTATATGTTAGCAGAAAAATAGGTATATTTAAAATATCACTACAATGGCCGCCGGCGCCTAATGGCAAGTTATTTTTCTTTGTAAAATTATAATTTTTTGTGAGACCTGGCACTATTCTGCATATACACCAATGTATCCTGAAAATTTCAGTTTATTCGGATGGCGTATTCCTGAGTATTTTTCACTGAAATTTTTTGAATATATATATATATATACATATATATATATATATATATATATATATATATATATATATATATATATATATATATATATATATATATATATATATATATGTATGTATATACATATAGAAAAATGAATTTATGTGTGATAAAGTAAAGTGTGTGATAAGTAAAGTGATTTTAAAACTAATGTTCTTCTTCGAACATTAGTAAAAATACCTTTTACCAATCGTCATCGAAGTACAAAATTTACTATTACCCTGTAGCACTTGTAAATAAATACAATTGCAATTTATTGTGTGTGTTTGATTTTGATCTTAACTGGTACTGCGTTAACGTAAATTTTATTTAGATACAAGAAAACCATTAAGATACGACATGATACAGACTTAACGCAAGCATCAATTAATAGCTACATTTAGATCTTCACAATCCGATACAATCCTCCTGGGATGATGTAACCAAATATCTAGCAAAACCAGTTTGATTATAGATGTTGGTTTTATGTTTATTGGGAATAATCTGATAAGAGGGTCTCGCAGATGGGATGCTTGTTGATGAAGCAAGCAGCTTATTTATAAAATTGCAAATTAATTACAAAATTGTCGGTTTCATTGTTTCGTACATTGTTTTGTTTTCAAAGTGCTTTATATACCAACGACTATAAAAGTAGTAAGCTCTCAAACGAATTAGAGATAATTGGCGTAAGAAACGAATTTTCCATGGTAACTTCTGTGGAAGCATAAGTATTATGGAATGGTTCTCATCGGTGCTGGCAGAGCCAACTCAAATTAAGGAGAATTCTAACTGAAGAATAATTCATGAGCAAACTAGTCAAAATCATCGTAGATAAGATCAATTTCCTAGCAAGGGTATATGTCTCTACTTTGTTTACTCAATAATCTTTGTTTGTTAATTCCTCATACGTGCTTCACTTTTGCAATCTTGGTAGAACAATCGCCAAAGTAAATTGTGGTAATTTTAATAATAATTGATGATTTTTTGATCATTTGAATGATAATTGAACAATATTGAAAATGATAAAATTGGTAATGATGATTTGTATAGTAGTTTGAATGATGATTTGAAATCTCTTGAGCAAAAAACACGAATAACAAACACTTGCTACGAATATTTCTACACTTATTAAACTTGGTGAAACATGAAACGTTTCCAGTCATCGACTATCAGGTACACCTCCAGTAAATGGTATCAAAGCTGAATTAATCGAGCATACTTTATAGCCATAATGCATCTTAGTGCAAGACCAAAACCGATTCCTTTCGCTAGTTTCTTGCAGGCCAGAATTTCTTCAAAATATAACGCCATATTCATGTATGATCCAGGCAACATCAATTACAATTTTATTCGCTTAATCAAATAATAAGAAATATTTATTTTGGAACAGTCTCTGTGCAAACTAAACTTCGCAACGTATTTATCAATATTTTTGCAACGCAGTTATAAATCAGGCATCGTTTAAGAATACCTTCAGTTTATTTTCTATGCACTCAAATGCAATATAACACACAATCTAAATGATTGATAGCTGTCTTAGAAGCAATCAACCAGAGGTAATAATTCCCTTAGTTCCATTTCGATACTCTACAGGCGATTCGAAAAAGCAGTAATCAATCTGACAGGAAAATTACACTTACGAAATTCGTACCGTAACAAATGGCGAAAATTCATGTGTGTATTTCTTATCAAAAATAATTGGTTAAATTGCTGTCGTGAAATTGGCTCTTTGATTTCAGTTTGCGTTCACAATTCGAAAGAAACTTGCGAAAGAACTAAATTACTCATGTTTTCGTGTTCAGCTGAAAATATATTTTCAATGCACGAATTTTGTATTTGTTTAGCTTAGTTTGATAAGCTAAAAGTATTTCGCATTTAATTTAAATGATTTGAATCAAAATCGACCACTATGATTTAACAAGTGAAATAAAGTTGGAAATATAATTTATAAGGCTACTAGCAACTAAATGTTTGTGAGGTAAAAATGAATGATGATATTTTTTTTTTAAATAATACCTTTATTAAACTGTTTCCTTCGTATAAGAAGCTTCAGTTAGTTTTAAAATCTTACATGCTAAAACAAGTGATGTGTACTCCTCACAGTTGAAGACGTGAACATTTTGGACCCAAGTTACTTTATTGACATAAAGTCACACCGCAAAGAGCAAAGTTATGATCTGCATTATAGAATTACAGTGTTCAATGTTTGAAAGAGTTTGAAAAGCAAAGAAATTGGCTACGCAGGTTGTTTTTTCTACGTTAAAGATGGAAGGTCCAACGGGTCAGTTCTTTTCAATCGCTGAAATTTACGATGAGTTAGTATTTTTTTTGCCAGCTTCTTGGGGTGATGAGCGAGGGCTGCAATATATTTTCCACTACGGTTCTTAATTTCTTCTGAAATCGTCTCGATTCGCAGGTCTTTATGGAGATTGGCGTTGCGGGAGTACCACGGGGCTCCGGTGATAGATCGAAGTATTTTTGATTGGGTCCTCTGGATGATGTTGATGTTTGAAGGGCGGGCTGCACCCCATATTTGTAAGCCATATGTCCAGATTGGCTTTAAGACAGACTTATAGACGAGCACTTTAGAGTCAAGAGAAAGTTTTGACATGCTATTGAGCATCCATATGAGGTTTATGAATTAGAGCTTCAGTTGTTGATTTTTAGCTTCAATGTGCCGTTTCTAGGTGAGCCTCCTATCAAGGTGCATTCCGAGATACTTTACTTCGTTACTTTGAGGTATAGGTACATTGTTTAGATATACTTGAGGACAAGTCAGTTTTAACAATGTGAAGGTAACGTGTATGCATTTGGTTTCGTTCATTCTGATTCTCCATTTCGCTAGCCATTCTTCAAGAAGTGAGATGTGGCCTTGCAATGTACGGGATGCCGTAACTGGGTCTGAATCAGTGCATAGTATGGCAACGTCATCCGCAAAGGTAGATGTCGTTGTTTTGTCACATATTGGGAGGTCAGATGTGAATATAGTGTAAAGTATCGGTCCCAAAACACTTCCTTGTGGTACACCAGCATGCACACGATGTTTAGCGGTAGAATAGCTTTTGTATCTCACCTGGAATGTGCGGTCGGTCAGGTAGGAGGAGAGTATTTTGTGGAAGCTTTTTGGAAGCATTGATTCAATTTTGAAGATCAACCCTTCGTGCCAGACTTTATCGAAGGCTTGAGTTACATCTAAAAAGATTGCTGAGCAGTACTTCTTGTCTTCGAATGCTATTTTAATGTCTGACGCGATTCGATGGACCTGTTGAATGGTGCTGTGATGTCTTCGAAACCCAAATTGCTGTTCTGGAATTATTTTTGCATCTTCTAGTATCGGTAGTAGCTTTTTCAACAGAACTTTCTCGAAAACTTTGGAGACGCATGACAAAAGACTAATAGGTCTGTATGACTTCACTTGAGAAGAATCCTTACCAGGCTTAGGGATCATTATGATCTCACCTGTTTTCCAAACTTCAGGAAAATATCCGATTCGAAAGATAGCATTGAATAGATTAGAAAGCCAAGAGAATACTATCGGTGGCATCTGTTTGAGCATAGCATTGGTGATGATATCAATTCCCGGAGATTTTTTTGAGCATGTTTCCTGAATAATGATATCTTGCACTTCCTTAGCCGAAGTCTTGATCGGCTCTGAGTCCTGAGCATTGACATTAGTTGGAAAGTCACATGTTGCCGTGGTGAAAGGTGTGAAAACCTGTTCTGGATGAACTGCGAAGGCGGTGGCTTTCTCTGCGTCACTTTTGGCCCATTGTCCGTTGACAGTTCTTAGTGGGGCTTCCCTGATGGTTGGTTTGTTGATTTTTCTGACTGCTTTCCACAATGAATAGTCGGCATTTTTAGTGGGACTGAGGCTCTCTAAGAATGAATGGAACTTTAACTCGTTGTCTTTCGCAAGTGCCAGTCTGAGCTCACTAGAAGCTTTGTTGAGTCGTGTTTTAGTTTGGGGAGACCGGTGCAGCTGCCAATTCCTTCGTGCCAGTCTTTTTTTCTGTACTAAGATTTTTATTGATGAGGAGTATGTTGTTTTCCGAGTTGAGGGATGTAGTTCCATTTTAGGTGTTGCGGTGTCGAATGCCTCCAAGACATGCTCGTTGAAAAGGATAACAGCGGAATTGACATCATCCGGTGATTTGAGAGATGCACTAAGAGATGTTGAGCTGGTGAGGTGTCGTCTGAATGCACTCCAGTTGGTTTTTTGTGAATATCTACGCTTACAGCAAGCGAAGTGGGGTGACATATGATGATATGAGCTGTTTTTAATTAACATGATTAATATCGTACTTCAGAGATAGACACAATAGACACTGAAGAAGAGGGCAGATTACCCTCGAAATATCGATATATGACGAATAAAATAAATAAATCTAGCTTCAAAAAGGAAAAAATTGATTTAAATTAAAATATGATTAATATCCTTTGAAAAATCAATCATCGAACATATTTATTTATCCATTTATCTACTATTTTCAACAGATAATTTTATTTTCAAAAATGACTTTAACTAATTATATCAATCTTCAAAAAGGTGCTCTATTCTTTCATTTCTATTATTTAATTCACAATTCATAGTACAGAGCGGTTGCTTAAATTAGCGGATCTATTCCAACTAAAAATAAAGTGTTACTCGAACATTCAAAAAATTTCTTAGTTTAAGTCTGTGTAACTAAAGTGTCTTGTACGGATTCAGTGTTTTTCACTGATTTGTACCGAAATATTTTTAAACGATCGTCAAAGTGGTTTGCTGATTCTCGTACTATATATTTAATAAAAAAACAATATAATGGCTTATTTTTCTTTCAGTATTAATAAATTGTCATGGTCTTTGTTTTATTACAACGACTGTTAAAAACAAATTTTCTATGATGATGCCAATGCTCAGGGAATGCCTTATCATGCTATAGCACATCCTTGGCAGAAGGGAATTAAGGGGGGAAATGCATGTAAAATTGAAAAAAAATATTCTCATTTCAGATTGATTTAAAAAATATATATGGTTTATTCAGAAAATTTTTGAATATTAAATCCTTAAAGTACATGTCTCAAAGTAAATGAAAATATTTTTTTTAAAAAATTTCAACATAAGTGGCGGCGATGCGAGCGAATGAAAAAAAAAAACACATCAAAAACTACCTCGTACAACTTAACGCCTTTTCCGGGGAACTTGCATTAATTTTAGATTAAGAAAAAAAATCAACTATTTAAAAAAAAATCACGTTTTAAACATTAATAAACATATTATTTTTCCGAAATTACAAAAACATGTAAATTCAACGAATAGATAATACTCTTTTGGAGATGTGGTATAAATTTGCGCCGGATCGGTTCAATATTTTTTGAGATATTTTGTACAGAGGTTGAAAAAGTACTACTTTGAGAAAAATGCGTTCAAAGTTTGCGTTAGATAAAAATCATTGATTATTAGTTTTTATTGTGACTTTTTCGTAAGTCAGCGATTCCAAGTCCATACAAAAGCCCTTCAGCCTCCTTGTGGATATCATTTTGGTGCATTAGAAGGTCACGGCGAGCATTTCGGGCTTCTTTTGTGCTGAAAAGACTTCGAAGGCTCTATCGTTCTATACTTTCGTTGTCGGCTCTCTTGGCATAACTAAATAAGCTGGGGCTTATTTCGATACCTAAATCATTCATAAGGTGCAAGAAGAATGTATGGCCTTTGTTGAACATCCCAGCGGCTATGTAAGCTGATGTTTCAACTATTTTCAAGCCGGCAATCTAACGGTTTTTACTACAAGGTTCATAAATAGGGCCTGTATAAAAATATACGAGTGTAAATTTACATCTGTATCTATATTTCCTTAGAATTTCAGATTTATAAGAATATAGTAGGAATACACAATTAGAGAGCTGCCCATAGCGCCGAAGAGAAAGTAGGCAAGGACGCGCGGCAGGTATGCTCGACCGGCTGGGGAACGCCGCGCTGCCTTTAACTGACTATAACTCGAGAACTAATACGAATATCGCTTCAAATTTTTTTGGTGTATTTTTAGAGCATTTGAAACATTTTAATGTAATCAAAAAAATCGATTTTTTTTTAGCAGTTACAGGAATTTCCCTCCTTAAAGAAAAGGGAGAAAGGAACGGTTGAGTTTGCAGGAGATAGCGGTGCACGATTCGTTTGAACAACTGTGGCTTATAGTCGGTGGAGAAAACAATAGATGGTAGGTTGCTCCTCAAGCGTACTTTCCTAGATAAACAAGAATTGTAAAATTTGGCGGTACGACTGGCACTGATCGAAAAGGTATAAAAATGAGCACGTAAGCTCTTTTATGGGAGTTATACTCAAGTCTTGGTCTTATCAGAGTTTTGTAGATGGCGCTATGTCTGTTGGTGTAAAGTATTTCCTACCTCTCTGAGGGAAACCTATGCATATCATGGCATTTTTTGCGATTTGTAAAATGTGACCGATCTAGCTTAGTTTGCGGGAGATGTTGAGTCCTAATAGGTTTAGCGAAAGTGATTCAAGAATATCTATTCCATCAAAGGAAACAGTATGACTAGCAGGAGGAGGGTAAAGCTTGAGCGAAAGACGACAGCGTTGGGTTTTGGACGCATTAAACACAGCACTGTCCGCTGAGCCCCAAGTGATGATGCTTAATAGGTCCCTGTTTAGCAATGCAAAGAGGCGGTCTCCATTAACAGAAGTAGCGTTCCCGTGAGAGTTGGCCACTCTATCAAAAGAGTATGCGAAGTCAAGGGTGCTGTCATCAGCAAAATTATGAATCGGATTGAAAGTGAAGAAAAGAAGGTCGTTTATAGATTAAACGAACAGAGTTGATGGAAGAAAAGTACCTTGCGGCACCCGGCGTTAGTGGCGTGGACACATGATTGGAGACCATCCAAATGAACTTGAAAGGAATGATGAACAAGGAGACTTTCAATCCATTTGACTACGAGGGGGTGAAGAAAAAATACACGAAGCTTGACTAATAGGGCTGAATGCCTGACTCTGTCAAAGGCCTACAAAATATCAAGACAAACGACCATTGCTTCACCAATGTTATGAAGAGAACGGTTCCATCTCTCAGGGAGAAATGTAAGTAAATCTCCAGTGTAGTAAGCGGTTCGACTAAAGATATTTCATTAATTTTGAATTCACGAGTGATTTAAATACCTTAAACAGAACCGTAACTATTGCAATTGGTCGATATTATAGGGATCGCAGGTCTGCTTCTTTTCAAGTATGGGCTGTGTGCAAAGGCCCATGCAGTAGGAAATACTCCAGTCGAAAATGACAGGTAAAATAGTTTGCACAGAGGTTTAGCTAAGGCGGAGGCGCAGCACTTTAGTACGATGTGCAAAATACCATCAACTAAGGCAGATTTGGAAACACGAAGCTTGGCAAGTACTTTCAATACCTCTCTTTTGCAGAAAAATAGAGGCACTCGCTTGAAAGTGCACATTGGAGAGCTAGAAGGACTCAGTGATGAAAGTAGCAAGTAAGAGTTTGTAGCGAAAATCTCAGCAAAGAGGTTAGCGTTATCCAGTGACTCAGTAAGTACATTACCGCAATGAAGAAGAGGAGACACGGAAGAACTAGAGAAGTTGCTCTTGATCCTTTGAACAAGCGACCAGAAACATTTGCATCCTTTCTGGCTTGCTTCTGATTAATATTTTGGTTGAACTGGAATTGACTCCTTCTGATAGTGGATTTACCAGCATTGCGAGCAGCTTTTTTAAGTTTTTTTGAATCCGCAGACGTATATAGGTTAAAAGTTGGGAAGGTATAATAAAGTTAATACGAATTGCCTGTTGACATTCGTAGCTACATCATGAGGTGGTGGTTTGCTTAGAGCTCTTAAAGGCATATCGGAAATAATTATTAGAATCACTTTGCCTAAAAAATTATACATCCACACCAAAATAAACAAAAAGATTCAGTGCGATTAACCTGATTAACCTGAAATGATCATGAAGTGTTAATGTACACATGTAGTAGGTTTGTGTTGAGTTTACTTTGGGATAAACATTTAAACATTTAACGTGAATTTTTAGATCCCCTTTATTTTTATCGGTTTAATACATTAAGGAAATATAAATATGTATTTCAGAAAGAAAACTTATAAATCTTTGCGCTTGGTTATGATATAACACTTTGAAATTTTAAACCCTGTGCGCCTCAAAGTAGACAAGTATTTTTGACAAACATTACCTTTTGGAATTTTCGAAGGCGTTAATTTTCAAAGTTTTTCCGTCTTTAAAGCTGGAAATGCAGCCATCGTTTCCAAAAAAAATTAACACTTATGTGCTGGGAAGTTACATCATTAAATTTTCCAAACTAAAATGTCTTTAAAGAAATTAATTTGGTAAACATATCAACCATTTTCAATTTGAAATAACATTTACCCCTTTTTCCTACTCTTTTTGAAATCAGTTTTTTGTTTTTGTATTTTCCTTTCTGCTCTTTTTCTTCCAAGTGTTAAGCCTTGCTTAAAGTAATTTATTCAAAGGTGCATTGAAAATGAGCAGTGAAATTTTTTTTTTAAGAAGTGAAAACGGACAACCTCAACCGACAATTTTCAATCATTTTTTTGTAATGCAGTAAAACATATAACAAAGGAATCCGTAAATTACCGTAATCCCAAAAAATTATTCACCAATAAAATTGCACTATTTAAACTGTATCAAAGGCATGAAAGCGGTAATTGAAAAATCAATTTTTCACAGAGCTGAGGAATTAAAGCTTATTATATTTCCTTTAAATTTTTTTTTAAATTTGAACTCTTCAACTTCTGATGTGGTTAGATAAAGTTATTATCTGAGTATAATTTTGACTATTCTCGTACAGAGTAACTAGATTAATATAACGGGCTACACTAACTAATAGTAACAGGTTAATGCATATTGTACTCGTAATTCGACTTAGTACACATAATTTATGGGAACAGTTTGGCTTGTTGACTTGAGCAACGTATTTCCTAGCATATCGAACAGGCAGTCAAACGGATTCGATAGAATTTTTCGTTATGGTCAAATTTTTCAACATGTCAGTCACACACAACTGCGAAAACATTAATCGACAAACAAATAATTTCGATTAAGTCGCATTGTGCCCACGTTGGGCGCAGTATTTTATGGACCCAATCTGGCGTTTATTTTTATTTATTTATTTTTTGAATTTGATCAACACAGTTATATGAATTAACATCTCCACACACTGCTAAGTTTAGATTTAGAAATAATTAAATCCTCTTTCGTGATTTAAGCCTCACTTCATAATAACTACTCCAAACGGAATTCATTTTCACAGCATAAAAATCCAATCAAGTGGCTTACACAGCCATGTCTCTAATCTGCTACTGTGCTTCCGTGCTCAAAAAAATAAAAGTGCGTTTAATTTGAATCAGATAATTCACTATTTAGCTGAAACCAAAAATTTCAATGAAACTATTTAACTGATTTAAAAAGAAAATGCGAAATAGGCTCTTCAGTTTGGAAAAATCAACATAAATTGATTAGCATTTAGCTGTTTTTTAGTATTAAAATTGTGTAAAGAAAAATAATAAAAATAACAATTTACGAGAATTTTGACACAAATTAACAGTATAACGAAAAATGTTATATAAGTAAATTAAATTTATATTGCCTTGTGTATAAAGGTTTATGAAAAATATTTGATTTATTATAATATTCTCCACTTAAAAAAAGCTAATAAAAAGCTAATTTATATTAATCTATGGCACATAAAACTACCAAATAAAAATAGTAAATTAAATTCACTAATTTAAAAACTGGATAGCTTTAAAAAAGAATTACATGTGATTTCTGATAAAAAAAAGCATAAATTATTTCTTAACAATTAATTAAAGGATATATTAATTGTTAAGAAATTATTTATGCTTTTTTTTATCAGAAATCACATGTAATTCTTTTTTCAAGTTATCCAGTTTTTAAATTAGTGAATTTAATTTACTATTTTTATTTAGTAGTTTTATGTGTCATAGATTAATATGAATAATCTATGGGATAAGCTGTAAAATAGACATTTAAAACAAATGATAAAATATTTGAGCAATGTTCTAAGAAATAGCAGCCATTTATCAACACGTAATCATGCATTTTGACATATCACCATGTAAAATTTGTCTGAGTTTATATTAAACTGTTAGTTATAATAATTAAAGTTCAGAAGTAACGATAAGCTCAGTATAATTACAGTAAACCCCCCGTAACACCATTTTGTCTAAGACGGATTCATACAGTATTTGCTTGATCTACATTGATATTCCCCTAACTAAATCCTGAATTAAATCTACAAATATAAATGAAGATATCTAGCCAAAAAAAATCTGAAGTGCTTATTCAACACTTCATTAAATAGTCTTGGGTCTACAGTGACACATCATAAAATTTTTCCTACTATCCAGTTGCATAATTTTCTTCACATTCGGAAGTACAGTTTATATTTACCAATCTCTTTTCCATCTCATAATTTCATTAAAACATTGGAAAACAACCATATGCTTTTAACATTGCGTCAGTTTGTATAACACTCAATAAATCCTTACTACAAAAGCTAAATTTACATATCTATGGCTGGAAGCTGCGAGCTTTACAAAAAGAAAATGACCTAATAAAACTCCGCCGTTTGCATTATTTGAACAGCCAATTCCTTAAAACATTTATCAAAAAGAATTCCAGAAAAAAAAGATAGCCCTCATACCACTACGAATTTGGTAGCTGTCAATCTTATAAATTAAAGACCAAGCTCGAAACACTTAATTTACTTTAATTGGCCCGAAAAAGTGCAACATCTTGTGATAGTAAAACATATCCTATATTTACTTTATTATTTAGAAAACATTTAAATTTTTTTATCTCACAAAATTATCTGTTTTTCTCCAGTGGGTGAATTCCCACTGCAAATCTTATCGATCAAACTTAAAAGAAATAAACAGCACCCCAAATTTCGCTTATCCTTCCGCAAAATCATTTTTTTCACAACTAGTCCAAGATCAATTCTCAATAGCTTTCCGTATTTGCAAATTAAGTGACAACAATTGACCAACCAGGGGTCAATGACAAAAAAAACATCTGCTAACGAATTCATTTCACAGCCAAAAACGCCGACAATGTACTTCCTCCTCCTAATTAAAATCCCAAAAAGTCTTTGAACTTGTCAGCCAATTAGCATAAGTAGAGATTGATTGGCGATTGGTTGCAAAGATCAAAAATACATCTCATATATAGATTTGTATAAAAATTAATTACGTTATCGCCTTGAACGTGACTTCTGCACATAATTCGCCATATACTGACCGTCATATCGATTATAATTTGATACACAAAAAAAACTGGTCAAAATTCCAAAAAAAAAACTATGGGAGCGGTTCGAAAATATCTGTTTGTATCAATTTTGGCCCTGATTATGAAACAAGCACCACATAAACGGAACCTGATTGCCACGAAGGGAACTGACCGGCCAAACTTACGCTCGATGCAGCGAAGAAAGTTACATTTGTTAGGTAATTTCGGAGCTTTTTTTGTTGGTTTTTACTTTTCGCATTTTTCGTCGCATCTCGTCTCGGAGTCTCGACGTCTTCGAGACGTTCGAATCGAAGTTAAAAGTGAAAATTGTAATTCATCAAGCTGAGAGCGAGTTTGTTTGGGTAGTGGAGCTAATCAGAAATGTATTTTTGGTGTGTGCCGGCTTGATGAGCCGGAAGGCAGAGATAGAGGCTTTGCCGGTCGGTTCACTTTCACTATCGACGATGGGCGCCCAGATTTCGGTTCAGTTGATGGCGTGTGGAAAGAATGTGGAGTAATTGTAGGATGTTGTGGAATAATTATCATGTTTTGCTAGTAATTATCTTATTGAATGAAGGAACTTGATGTATAAGTACACTTGTTGCGAAATATGTTGGTGTATTGGTATTTGTTTTTGTTGAGAGTTGATGTGGGCAACTGAAAGCTAATATTTGGACCTATGTATTTTTATTTTGTTTTTGGTGCTAAGTAGTATTGGCTCAATTATTCCACCTAGAATTTATTTAGTTCATGAGATGTCTTGGTTCGTCTAAATGTAAAAAAGCCCGCGAGAAACTGCAATCTCTAATAATTTACATTTATTCAACCCCGCACCAGCGAGATCCAAATCATAGCCTGACTTTAAACATATTAAATGTTCTCCATATTAAAATCAATAATTTGACTCTATTTAACTTTTTTCTTTTATTTTCAGAATATTTCATCGCGCACAAGGTAAATTCAACTAATCAATTAAATAATTATCGGAAATGAAAGTGATATCATCTAAATAAATAAGTGTTGTTTTTTTTGTCTCAATTGAATGGAAAAATTTAAATTAATGTCAAAACTTAGGATAAAAGTGGTTATTCCATTGCAGAACTGCAATTAGCTCTCGTTTTATTTTTATTTTTTTGATTCATATTAAATTAATAGTCCATGCCTTGTCTGAATTTTACTTTAAGTGACGCAATATTTTTTGCTCCGTCTTACCGAAATGTGAATTCTTTAGTTTTACTACTCCACAATGATTACTGCATAGTTTTTAATTTATTTTTCCGTTTAATTTTTATTTTCCAGCCAGCTAATATGATTGTTGAGCAAATCAAATAATCTGTATAAATAAGGTTTTTAATAAGGCTGCTTCAATCGAAAGTACGATAAAAGTGGCAATTTTAAGATGCCTTTTTTTTAGCCTGTTTATTCTTATCAGCCAGTCGGCATCAGAACATTAAAATGTCAGCTTGCTACCGCTAACTTAGTAGAGGCATAAAATCTTGATTTTAAAGTAACTCTGCTTACTATTGCGCGTTTAAGGTTCGTGGCCACTGACTTTGTGTCTTTGCGAAAGAAACACAAGAATAGAGTAATTAATTATTTTTATTGATCCGAATTACGGGCACTTATCCTGTCAAATTTTCAAACATCCACCTTGTTTTTTTGTATCATTCATGCAATTTTCGTTACGGTGTCAATTCATGTAACACTTTGTAGCTGGCGTTTTTATTCGGTGCTTGCCAACTTTTGATAGCCTCAATTTTCTTTGGATCAGTTTTGACACGATTTGCGAGCACGACGTATCCCAAGTATTTTGCTTTAGCTGCAAAAAGTTTGCACTTCTAAGGACTCAGTTTCAAATTTGCCGCTCGCAGCATTGCACATATATGCTTATCGAAAGTTTTTCCTATGACGATGATGTCGTCCAGGTATTTCCATATCCAGGATCATTTCGCTTACTTCTCCTTGTTTGGCCAACGGAGCCATCTCGGAGCCTGTCAGATGGGCTTAGCATCATGTCTGTTTATGACGGGAGTCACGATGCTGGTTCTACCCTGATCATCCCTATATCATCGCTAAGGTTAGGCACCAGATCAGAAGCTATTCTGTATAGCTTCAGCGGTAGCTAGTTCGGTTGCGGACTCTACTCTATGGGTTTCGCTCAACTTCTGCTTCTTATTGACATCCTGACCGTTATCTATTTCCAGAGATGTTACCGTGGAAACAAGCTCGTGACAGAGTCCGAAGTTCTAAGGACCCGCACGCATTCCACCTTGTTTACGCTCACTAGACTTTGCATTAAGATAAGACTGCGCAGCACTGGTGACTTCGTTGGTTCGATCACGTAAACTCGGTGGTCCCCAGAATCACCATCAAGTCTGGTCCATATAACATTTACGGAAGACCTCGGCACGTCAGTGTTAGCGGTTACTACTACCCGTGACTAGGTAGTCTGGTCACTAGAGTTTTCCATCAGAATCTCAACATTTCGCCATCTCAAGATGGGTTTGCCCAAGTCGAGAGTGAATCCGTGCGGTCGGAGAAAATCCATGCCAATGATGCAGTCGTCAGTAATGTTGGTAACTAGGAATCTATGCTTGAACAGTAAATCTCCTAGCCTGACTTGGAGGTTGATCTCGCCATGGGTGGGTACATTTTCTCCTGTGGATGTTCGCATCGAGAATGTCCAGTTCTTGCAGAGAGAATTATTTATCACAAGGCCATAGTTTCCATTTGTTTGTGCTAGTGTCGGTTGTAATAGTTGAATAATAGTTCAGCTTTCGTTGGTGCCGGCAGTCTCGCTGTAGATGATCGTGTTCATTGCAATTTCAGCAGTTAGGCGTACCATTTTTCTGCGACTTCCTGTTCACATTAACACAATTGCATCTGCATTTGTCTAATATTATTCCTCTGAGTTGGACTGCATTCTGGGTGGCACTTTTAGCTGCTTCCAATGTTAAACTGTATGTTAAGGCATCTTTGACCTTCCGTTTCTCCGCTAATCGAACAGTTTGCTGAAATTTTCGGTCCTATAATGCGCAAATGTAACCTTCCGTGGTTGCATTATCACGATGTTTCAAGTCGTGGGCTGAGTTAACCACCAGTGGCAGCTTCCTGCGCTTGTTGTTGCAGGATTTCGCCTGGTTTTTGCACTTTATTCCGCAGCTGCGATCTGTAGAATTGTTTCATGTAATCGACACCGTAACGAATATCGAGTGCGTTTATCAGAGCCGTAGAGTAAGTGATTACATCAACTGGAACAGTCTCGAGTACTTCAGCTGCAGGACTCCGTTTCATTTTTATTTTCCAGCCAGTTAATATAATTGTTGAATAAATCAAATAATCTGTATGAATAAGGTATTTATCAGTCAGTCGGCACTACAATATTAAATTGTCAGCTTTCTACCGCTAGCTTAGTAGAGGTATAAAATCTTTATTTTAAAGTAGCTCTGCTTACTGTTGCGCGTTTAAGGTTCACGGGCACTGACTTTGTATCTTTACGAAAGAAACACAAGAATAGAATAATTAATTATTTTTATTGATCTGAATTACAAGCAACGTATCCTGTCAAATTCGCAAATCTCCATCTTGTTTTTTTTCGACATTCTTTATTTCTGCAATTTTCTTGTACTGTCAATGAAGAAATAACCACAGTGGTCGTACAATTCATATGTATGTATATCACAATGAATTTTTCCCATGAATGTTTAAATTAAAATTGTTATTGCATAAAGCTTAGTATTGTCTTCGATTTCAAAATTTAGTTTCAAATTTAACAAGAGTGGTACTCACTTCTTTGCCTGAAAAACTGCTTGAAGTTAAATTAATTATATTCTTTTTGTGCTTCTCTGCCGTCTTTCTCGATGATTTTTCTGCTTTTTGTTTGTATGGAGAAGACAAAATAGATAGTGGAGTAACCAGCTTTATTTTCTTCGTAGGAAAATAAGAGAGTGGTTTTTCTTGAAATATGATTATACATTACTAGAAACAATAGTAGAAGACTTACTGTTTTCTACAATAGCACTTTCAGATCAATCAAGATTAAGGCTGAAATCATCAACACAGCCTTCCGAAAAGTCGGGCATGTGAATTTTTTCAATATTTTAATATTTACAACATAGGCATCATTCTCAGTTACATGATCTCAATAAGAAGGCAATAGTTTGGTTGAAAAAAATTTATCATTCATTTCAGCCACAAAGTTCACTTCAGCCCTGCAAGTTGCTTAGATCGACTGAAAGGATGCCTTAAGCTATTTTTTAAAGGCGAATGTTCCTCAATGTTTCTAGTACTTTTCCCACATTTTAAGGCAATATTGACTTTCTTGGTAAGTGTAATTTATTTACTGGAGCAGAATCTACTTGAATCTTTCCATATCACATTATTGTCCTATTTGGAATTCTAAACTGTCTTAATGCTTTCAAATACTCTTTACCCTTAATGCATATAGCTCTGGAAGAAGAAGTCAAAGCATCAAGACGCTTGTTTTTCTTTTTTCTGGTCTCCGTCCGCACAAATCTTAATTGAAGTCAGTCATTTCACAGCTTTTTTTAATAATATAGGCTGGCCCATAAGTCACAAAAGGTTTTGATTAGTCCTTATTTTATTTTTTAGCTCTGATTATTTTTACTTATTGGCACAATATAAAGTATGAAAATTTCATTAAATTAATCCATTAAATGAATTCCCTTATTAGCTTTGCAAACGACGGCATTTACATGTTCCATGGTGGCTGCAGGCTGCAGACTGCTTTGCTTTTAAACCCTGTATCTCACCGCGATTGCTACCAAATAGTTGCAGAATTATTGGAGGTTTCATTTCTGCAATAATTGAATGTTGTACGGAAATAAGTTTGGACCTTGTAAAAAAGCTTCCGTGATGTCATAGCAATACCCAATCTTCTCCCGCTCGAAGTTCCAGGTCTACTTATTTACGTTAGACAAATTTTACAGATAATAACTCTCTTACAAAATTGAGGCTATAAAAATATGAAAACCATAAATTAATACAATTAGTGTCTAAGTAAAAATTAATCTGACTTAAGTGTAATGTATCCAAGATCTGTTTTTTTAGTAGAAAAAAAAGCTAGGATTAAGAACCCAAACTGGACCTCATCACGCCTACGAAACATGGGTAAAAACTGGGTCTGAAAATATACCTCTCTGTACTAGCAAAAAGGTTGTTTAAGACGGCCCGTGGTCAAGAGAGCCATTCTTGAAGACACAAAAGCAGAGATAAATATCTACTGGAGGAAAAAAAAACATGGTAAAAAAAATGTGTGCAAAAAATAGTGGCCAAGATACAATCCATGGATTCTTAGTGGAAGGTAGATTTAGGAAGGCTCTTCATAAAGACATTAGGGAACTCTGAATTTATACAAAATGCAACAAGATAACTTACGTTGGACAAATTGAATGGCACTGGACAAGTTCACGGAATGAAGTGACCACACTTTAAAGGATCCAATCAACTAAAGAGGTAAACAAACGAGCTAACATGTTAATATTCAAGGAGAGATGTGAGTAGCGAAGAACTCAATTAAATAGATAACTAGATAGACGGAGACAGCGTTTGATGCCCTAGAGTCAATATAAATACCATGTCGATCAAATTTCAAACTGGCGTCGAGCACAACACCAAGATCTTAAGGCTGATCTACATGCAGCAAAAAAAATATGACAAGGAATACTCAAAGGATAAAAAAATTGGTTTAATAAAAAAAATTACATTGCTAGATATTTGAATACATTAAGAAGGAGGTAGTGCTTAAGACACTAGGCATAAAAGGCAATGAGATTTGTCTGAACCAGTCATTGACAGATGAGATTTCACGAAATAGCTTAAGATCGTCAACATTCATACAATGAAAATACAGAAAAAAAAGGTCATTTATGGAGAGAACAAATAATAGAGGTCTGAGAATGGAGTCTTATGGAACACCAGAAGATAAAAGGGATAAAACGAAAGTGAGGAACAACGATTTGGCATAACCTCAGAGGTATGATTATGGATGCAGGATAAAAACCACGAAAAGAGGGGGGCGAATGTGCAAATCTAAGTAAGCTTAGCAAGAAGAATTTAAAGCGTGACCTTAGCGGAAGCTTTCGAAACATTAAAATGTATTACATCAACTTGATCCCTATTGTCAAGAACAGAAGACACAAAACTGAAAAATTCGGCTAAATTAGAGGAAACGAAGTGATCCTGATGTGTTTCACGTTTGAAAGTTTGAAAAGGGGCACACCACGGGGATATGAACATGTTTGGTATGCTAGACGGGGCATTCAAGTTCACCAAAAGGAGGTTAATACAAATATTTGCGGTAAAAAAAGAGGATTGATAGGAAGCTACAAATGAAGCAAAAAAGACTCGTGTGCGATAAAGCTAACAGCAGTAACTTACTAGAAAATGTCTCAAGTTGTGTCATGCTTTAGTTTTTGAAAGAATACAGTGTTTTATATTAAGACTAACTTCATAGTAGCTGTGATTCCCCTAACATACAAACATTTGACACATTAATAGACTTTAGATTTTAGTCAATTCCTACAATTTTCTGACGCTTTCGAAAAGACTCGGATATTTTCGAAAATAATCTTTTAGTTCTGGTGCAATTTTGATTTAATATTCTTACCTATACACGAAATAATACTTTTTAATTTGCTTCACAGAAAAATAAATACGTAAAAGAAAAAATGTTATCAAAAAGTTGTCGATGCTTATTCAACCACACTTTAGTATCTTTTTGGGTATTTATTTACCTTCTCTGAACCTATTGACGGCAGCACGTAACTGTCGTCCTGATAAAACTAATAAGTGCCATTCTGGGCGAATAAGAGTTTATTTTTCTATGATTGTGACAAAACTAATGTCTAATGGACTCATTGAAAACTGTTCCTAATAATCTCGATTCGTTGGCAATAATGAAATATTGACAAAATGAGACTCAGCATCACCAATTCCATCACACCTATAATCAACCCGATCTTTCAACGTCATGAAATGAAAACTAGAGCATTCAACATAGACATTAACCGACAAACCGTTAAATTGAAATTCTTCGTTAAAATGCCACACATAAATATTTCAGCTATGCCAGGCACGTGAAACCAACAAACTGTACAAATATCCGTATTAATGTGAGCAACGTCATATGTTGATTTCATTTGCTCTCGAATATACTCCAATACTGGTTATTACGAAAATTTATAATGAACCCGTGCTAAACCGTTAAATATTTTACGTAAGACAATAAAATTTAATAGTTGATAAAAAAAAATTTTAAAGTGACTTATTCATTACCCGTATCGCAATAAATATTTTACAAACCAATTTCATGCATATATCTACATATATGTATCTACTGTTCATTTATATGGAAAGGTAAATGCAGGCATGAATTTATGTACAACAGATTTATGCTTATAAGCTAAAATTATTATTTTTCAAGCAAAATTAAGTTTTCATGTTCAAGCATTTAATAGAGCAAAATGAAAAGTCTGATTTCGATTTCATTAAAACAATTTATGCTGGCTCAATGAATAAGATTTTGTTTCAGCCAAAGATGAAATAGTTTTTCATTTGCAATTTTATTAGATTCATGCTCATTTAATCCGAGTAAATGATTTTACTTAAAATACTATCATTATGATAATGATTATAATTTTGCAATATCTTTTGCGTGATTCGATCTTGAGTATCTAATAGATATAAGATAATAAATAGATTAAAGTAGTACTCACTGATTACCATAGCCAATTGATAATCTTTTAAATCAGTCAAGGCTTAATCGATTTCTTTGCAATCAAAATCCCATTATCTCAGTCTGTCCAACATATATATTAGAAATTTGACACCATTACAATTATTCGGTAATGAATCTATAAAGCTGTTAACAGTATTCCATTTTAAATCGATAAAATTTACATGTTTTTAATTTGATATTTCTATTAGTCGGTACAGTCTGTGTTGCACGTTCGATTGCGATTTTATTGAGAAACGTAAGAAATACTCAATTTTGTGTTAGAGATTTGTTTTCAAATTAATTGGACGATTTAGTCAATATTTCGTCCTGTGGAACACTAATTGGAAGCATGAAGCAACATTGTAAGCGTTAATTAAATAGACATTTGTGATAGCAAGTTGTGGCACGAAACTAAACACCAAAGCCATCCAAACATTTAAGTGATTTTTTTCTCGTTATAGTTTGGTGAGTATGTTTACACATTGATATACATGATTTCTCACCTCTCTTTCCATCATGAGATACGTATCAGTCCAAATCTATCTTTAATGTATCCTAAATTTTTGTTGAGTTTTATTCAATCCTTATAAATCAATCGGTTGAAATCAATCAGTTGAAGCATATTTTGGATGTTGGAAGAACATGTACTTTTTCATAAATCATTCGCTGGCCCTAAAATTCCTATTATAAACCGATTTACAGCTTCTACATTGCGACCTCACCGACTTACTGATTCAATAATTTTGCTTGCCTATGAAGAGTGAATTTAAAGCAAAACGAACAATAGCCACCGAATCATGGTTTTCATTCAAGCGCATCGAAATTCATTGGAATGCATAAACAAAACTATGAAATGAGCTCAAATCGTCATGGACTACTGCACAGTGTGAGCTTTAAAATTGCAATTGACCTTAGGTTTTTCAGATTTCGTAAGAAATTAAATCAAAATTATGACTTAGAAGAACTGAATAGAATACACAGTTTGGTATAAAGTAGGTATTAAAATATGAATTTCAGTAAAGGAAAAGAGAATGTCCGCTGCTTAGGTATTGAAGTCTAAGACTTGTGAGAGAACTAGCAAGTCTGGAACGTACAATAGCCTTTGTAATGTATGCTTATCTTAAAGGCCAAATTATATTTGGTATGCTAATTAAACTTAAATGTGTTTCACATGGTAAAAATGGAGCACCTTCTTAATACTAAAATTAAAGGAAACAAAGCAAAAATTGAGATCTCATTAAAAGAAGATGATTAACAGTTCAATATTTTTATATATAAATCGTGGATATCAACAGATCATGCCGATACCGCTCAATTTTTAAACTTTAAATTTAAATCGTTCTAACGATAACTTGCTGTGTTTATTGAGACACCAAATTCACGTAATAATTATGCACCAAAGGGTTCGAGTTCCAGCGTATCTGCATGGTTACTGATGATGGTGGGCATTTTAGTGAATTTTTAGGTACTCCTATATTTGTATGTAGAATAGAGTTTTGTTAATAAGAAGTTTTGGGAATGCAACCTTATTATGTTTAATGCTTGTCTATGAAAAGAATGATAAAAAATTTTTAGCCGTTTGTGGGTGCAGAGTGCCTAACATTTCAAATTTTGATTTGTCATAACTTCTGACAAAAACAATGGATCATCGCGAAATTTGAAGAGCATACTGTTGCTGACTAAAACTTAACACACTTGAGTTTTCAAAGCTGTGCCGGTAGGCACGAGAAATAAATCCTTCAAATCATTGACAAAAAATTCAAATTGTTTATAAATGGAAATTAATCAAAGTCAATTGGAAATTTTCAAAATTCCGAGTTGCGCAAGAACGCCAACCCATCACCAAATTACCTCTATTTTCAGCACTTGAAATTTCTGTTCACGAGAACTGACGACCGGATAATCGGATCATTACGAAATTTGCAGGGCATGTTATTATTAACTAGGACCAGGTCAGATAGAAGTGACTTTGAAATGTAGGCAATCCTGTGGCAGTGGTGCCATCTTGAAAAATCACTGAGAAAAAAAACTGCTTTTTGGCCCATAACTTCCGATTCAGCCATTATATTTTAACAAAATTCACACAGTATTTGACATTTAGTCTAGTCCACATTTGGCAGAAATTTGGTTGAAAAATTAAAATAGAGATGCCAGCTATGGTGTTTTTTGTCTCCTAAATCTTGGAAATTCATGTAGTAAATGGACTTTATTATAAACCAGCTGTCGTCAAAACTCCATAGAAAAATCATGAACGGGCTGCCAGCTATGGCAATTTTTGTAATTTTTTGGGATTTCTTTACTAAGCGATGCTGTCATCAAATTTTCAAATTGGAATGGTCCTGCAATGGCAATTAATAACAAATATTAACGTTTTGAACATTTGAAAAGTTTTGAGGGTAGTAAACCTAAAAATCTTTTGTCTTCTTAACTTCCAGCGTAGTCACCCGATCGAAATGAAATTGAGGCAAATTTGGTACATTTTAGAGTGCACGTTGACATAAACAAACCGTTCATTCAGTGTTTGCATCCTCTCCGCTAATTCACTGAAGGATTGCCAGCACCCGACATTTTCATGAATATTGCAACAACGATGCTTCGAATTTGTGTTCATATGGAAAGCATTTACAATAAAATAAACAACCGATGCTAAAATTTTCCGAGTCTTCGAAATTTTTCGGATGGCAATGCCAGATATAGTTTA
This sequence comes from Nemotelus pantherinus, assembly GCA_963978885.1. NCBI lineage: Eukaryota > Metazoa > Arthropoda > Insecta > Diptera > Stratiomyidae > Nemotelus > Nemotelus pantherinus. The sequence continues at coordinate 191,388,687 of OZ022263.1, read as the reverse complement.
ATCGCTAAATGAAATTCAAAGGATAAGTTGGCTTTAGCACGAGCTTGTTATGGTAGACTTATTGCTGTTGCTTTAGAAAAATGTTGCCAGTACCGAACATTATCATTTGTACATTTATGTTATAGGATATGCTGCCAGAAAATTATTTTTGTTACTCTGAGTAAGAAAAGGTTGATATGATACTACAAATAAGTATATTACAATTTCCCACATTTTTAAGTCACTCAAAGATAATTTCTTCGAAAATCAAATTTTTAGCGATTATTATGCGCTAGGCTTTTTTCTTTTTATTCTCTATATATTTAATGGTAACATCTCTTAGTAAAAAAATTGACAAAAATTACCATAGTTGCCACCCTATCCAAATTCAAATTACAGTAAGATCTAAATATTGTGTGAGTTGCGTTTAAATTTGAATACTGCATCAGAAGCAAAAGGGCAAAAGTTTTTATTTTTTTGAGTGATTTGATGATAACATATTAAACAAACTTCTATCAGACTTGGTGATACCCAAGGCCAACACATTCTGTGAATTTCAATTGAATTCGATTATATGGTCGTAAACTTTCGCCAAGACAAATCTCAGGTGTTCAAAAATATGTAATTTGGCGAATATTTACCGTTCTTTTACGGCAAAGAATAATGAAAATTTAAATTTTACTGTGTAGGCACCGCATATAACTTTTGGATTTTTTTACTGGCAAACAATGATTGGAAGGATTTTCTTTTACGCAACTACAGAGTTGCTCCTTGATAACTTAAAACCATGCAAACCTATTTTTTATTCTTATCAAAGTAGTGTCCCGTAAATTTCGTTAATGATCTGATGACTCTGCTGGAAGCTAGCGCAATTCGAAACTTTATAAGTTTTTTGTTTGTCTATTTTTGGGCACTTAGCGCCTGCATGTGTTAAATAATTTTCAAATTTTTGTCATTATTGAGCCTTTTACGTTTCTTCAAACATCTTGCTTCCATTTAAATATAGTATGTATAATTTATTATCCTAATAATAATAATTTTCATTTAATAGATGGATGAGCTTCAAATAATTACAGAGTTTGAATTAAATCTAGAGTTTGGACAAGGTCTTTGTAGCTATGTTACTAGCAAATATAAAATTTAGATGTACGAGTTATTTTTATTGTGTTTTTTTTTAGTAATTATTTTTGTTTGGACGTTACATGTTGTATCAGATTGGGCAAACTTATGTTAACACCTATTGGAACACTTAAACTAACTTCCGATAGTTTGTACAGCTAATAACTAAAAACTAGGTTAAGAGAATATATGAAATAATAGATTATCATGCGCTAGCGACAAAGATGCAATAAATAGGTTAGTGTGCACTTTGCAAGGAATTCGAAAGACTATGGACTTTAATATATTGATTTTCGCCAAATTATGCTGGTAAGTAATAGAGAAATAGTAAGGTTTGCATAATATAATTTTTAAGTACTTATGCTGAAGCATTTAAAGCTGTAACAAGATGGAATCCAAGATTTTCAATACTTTTGGACCAACTAATACTACAATCTATTTATTTATTTGATTTGGGTAGATTTTTACATGAACGTTTTTGAGTAAAGAAAATTGCTTGTGTTTGAATTTGAGCTTACCTTGATCTTCCACTTCTTACGAAGTTTGTCAAAGAGTGATAATTGCTTCTGGAGATTGTTAATTATCAACGCAAGATGAGCTTTACTGGCGAAAATTGCAGTTTTGTCAGCATACATAGCAATATTTCAATGCGGAGATTTCTCGAGGTCAGACATGTAAACATAATGCAACGTAGGGACTAATATTGGCTTTGAGTAACGCCGATACGCAAATCACATTTATTAGATAAACTTTGTGTCTCGTACAGTGTGGAGAGCAAAGTACTGATTCCTAGTGTGTGGGGTCCTTAGGTCCCTTTGTCTTTTTGGAGAAAAAGACATGAAAAAACATATGTAAACATTAAATAAGAGATATTTTAAGTTACACCAACCAACGATTCGCTAAAAAAGTAGAGATCAAAGAAAGTCAAGGTTCATAATGCTTTACTTTGACTAGAAAAAACTCATGATCAACGGAGTAAAAAGCTTTTGTAAAATCAGTATAGATAGCCCCAACTTGATCGTTGCTATCAATTGGAGGAAAAAATTACAGGAAACTTGCATTGAAAATTCAACTAGTTTTGTATATATACAGCTGGCTTTTACAAAACCATGTTGCTGAGTCGCAAAGACACAGCTAAGGGCATCATAGATTCTATTAAAAACGAAGCGTTCAAACATGTTAAGACGCAAAGAAGAATAGAATAGGGCCTATTGAAGTAAAGCTGCGTTCACTCGATTTGAAAACCGGAATGAAGTCTGAGAGCTTCCAGGAGCAGGAAAATTTACCAACACAGAGACAGACATTGAATAACAGGAATAAAGTGAAGACGCAAGATTTTTCTCAAAACAATTGGAATTTCCATCTGGACCAGAGGAGTAATTAGCGTCAACAGAGAATAAAATCAATACAACGTAAAGAAGGTTAGCTACGACAGAGGAGAGAAAAGTAAGGTAATCAAAAGAAAAGCAGACAGAAGTAGAAATCGTTGGGTTAGTATAAACTGACGTAAAACTGAAGAATTAAACAAAGATTGCAAATATCAAGAAGATAAGAAGGGGTAAAAGCATTCAATTCGAGGGAATGGGAAAGAGAAAGATAAGATTTTAAAGAACTGATAAAAGATCAGAAATTTTGGAGCCCAGAAAAGATTGTACAAACGTGGAATAGCAGTGCAAAGCTAATCTTATTTCCTTCTTGGCACATGATCGTAAAATAGAAAAGATAACATAATCTTCGCCAGGGGTAATTTTTACCCTCATGATAAACTAATGAGCATAAATGTGCTTGTGAGATCGGAAAACAGGAGTATTTGAAGAAATCAATTCACGAAAATAAAATAAAATTTCAAAACAACAGAGCCAATATAAAGACCTCAGAAGCAATTAAACCAATCAATAGAATTCATTCAAAGTAAGTATTATTTTAAAGCTAAAATTCTCACAAGCTGAAGCAAAGTAATCTGGCTTCAGGCAGCAGTTGAAAATAAAAATCGCTCAAACTGTTGCTTGAAGGGTTTTTAAAAATGATATTCGGCAAGCCATCAGCTCCAGAGGCAGCCTTTTGACCTTTTAAATGTATTATCATATTCACACAGAAAAGAAACAGGAAAATTTCGTACTATAATATTTGAAAAAAATCGTGTTAAAATAATTTGGTTCGAAATTTTAGCGACGTGCTACTTGCTCAGCGTCAGAAACTAAGGCACCCATCTCATTATTTACATTGCTTCTTTAAGGCTATTTACTTTCATTGGTATTTATTCTGGAAAACACAGTCACACAAATTCCATCCTGTAGCTGTATAAATATGTTTCTACTATTTTATCAAAGTTCTTCATAAAGCAGAAATTGAAAGTTTAACATTTGGTTTTTTGTTCTATAACTGCACAGATAGTATTAAAGTTTTATGCTTATAAAAATATTTCGCTTACTTTTAGTAAATCAATTATAAATTTTCTTACCATCTAAATAAAAATTCCAGAATTTTTTTTCGAAATAAAGTCGAAATATTTATCATTTGCTATTAGTTGACTCCAACATTCTGAAGTTCTTTTCTCTCTTGCTATTTTTATTTAAGATAGATATAGGCATGATAAAAATACTGCCCATATGGAATGACTCAATAATGAAATAAAATGAAATTTTTTAAATTGTTGTAGCACCTCCCAGTATGCACCATCTATTATTTCTTAGGTTCGTGCGAACTCTAAAAAAAAATTGTAAATTAATTTTTTTTATACATTAGCTATTTAATTAACAAACACAGAAACCTTAAGTGGTTCCTGAATCAAACCCATTTTTACTTCGAATCTTAAATATCTCCTCAAATAGAAGACTGCATATGTGGCAATAAATATTCTCTCATGTGGTGTCATATTTTGAGAAACAAAACTTAATCTTCTCGTATCGACTAAAAATAGCAAGTTTTCCATCATTTTTTGTAGACATTATCCAAATTTATAACGCAGAAAACTATGCAACATAAGCCATTATTGGTAATAAGAGTAAACATATTGATAATGCTCTAATGATTTTCGTTTCTGAAATAGCTTGCTTTTTTTCCTACTTTGTGAACGATCTATTTTCTAGAAGTTTCAAACGATATGAAACTACTCTCTTACAGATTTGTTGATTAAATTTTTTGTTCATCGAAATTTGATAAATGAATTTTTCTCTCTTCTTCGAAAATAGAAGAATAATGGATGCTGCATTAAAAATCTAAAATCATAATTTGGGAAATTATTTAAAAATTTTCTTTTTTTTTTGCAGATTTTGCAGATCGTCATTAAATTCAAAACAAATAATTTCAACAAAACAAAATTGTAAGTACTCATTATCAATAGGAACAACAATAAAAGAATAGGAACAACAATGACCCATAAAATATATTGAGATTTTACTAGCTTTCATCACTGACAATTTAGTCGTACAACCAAATATACCAACTTGCTACAGATGAGGATATTTTTTACCATCGATAACGAAGCAATAAATCTTAAGAAAAAATTTTACATTTTTAATAATTAATAACATTACAAGAAAGTCTCATATTTAATATCTGTTAGCTCATTGTTTTTGTACAAACCAATACAGATGTACGTAATTCCAGATTTTCCCATATTCACATGACCTCTATTTCAAATTCAGTTTCTATGCTTGCCCCCGCATGAAAACCTTCACCATTTCATATTCTGCTAGCGAGATACAGAACGTACCCTCCGGAGACTTATTGCTAAAATATGTTAATTATAACATTCCAAGCCAAAATCATACCAGAGTATCTACATACGCGTTGCATATGTTATTTGAACTTCTGAACGTGGCTGCTATCGTGCTTGTTAGTTAACTGTTTTTGCTTCTGCATACAAACCAATATCGAAAAACAAGGTCGAAAACAACAAATACTCATATTATCCACTAATTGATTGTGATCTACCAATCGTTGTACGGATTATATATACTCGATAAAATTGCTTTATGGTCAATAGAGTATCCACGATAGTTAAGCTTGATATAGACAAACTAGCGATTATTTTTCATTTGAAAGTACTTTGATGTTGGTACTATCATATTCGATTGAAAGTCGGCAGAACTTGACTATGGAACACGAAAAATTTCAACACCAACTTTCCATCACACAATGAACACATAAATCATTTCGCGATCGCATAAACCATACTGAATCGATGAATGCACGCCTATACGCTGTTTATGGTAAATGGTGGTAACATTTATTATAAAACTTTAGGCGTGCGATTATCAACCAGCCGCACCTGCAACTCTACATGAATTATGCGAAAGACGTTGAAGTATTTTGGTGTCAACTTGCATGTTTTAGGGAGTACGTTATATACAAAAACAACACTACAGTATTTTTCAACTACAAGTTTTCGTAATTGTAGTTTATTTCGTTAGCTAAAAGATTGTATGAGCCGATGACAGCTTATTTTTATAAACAATAAATCACTAAAAGCTTGTCGGTCTATCATCTTCTCTCAGTTCAAAAGAATCAATTTTGTAAAATATCATAAGGCAGCTCTTTTGACCTACGACAATAAAGAGAAGGCCTTTTTAATTTTGTGAAAACAATACAAAACCTTTCTCTGTCCATTTATCTTCTTTTAAACAAAAAGTATAGTTACATAAATCGAAATTGCTTTCATAACCGTTTTGCGCCCAATGTGGCCCTGTTTCCATATAATTTTTGAACAGATGTTCACTAAGTAGATGGCCTCCATATTAGACCTCTAGGACAAATTGCAAGCACCAGTTCTGAAATTACTTAAGTAACTGCGATCGCTAAATGTTGTCTGAAAATAGATATGCCTTTCAGCGAAATCAGAGTGCGATTTAGTGATCCTTGTACTTGAGTATATTTTCCAGTGAATTAATATTTGGGCGGTGAATAATTTATCACTTTTATAGGTGCCGTTTAACACTTCCATAACTTTAAGCACAAGCAAGTATGTCGTTTCGATTTGACAGGCCTCAAAATTTAGTGTTGAAACTAATATACCACTTGTATCGTGACTGTACTGAATGCTAACAATTGCTAAGATTTATGGTGGCAGGCAATTTGATCTTAATATGATTTAGGACTGATCTAAGGTGGTCACACTAAGATAATTTATTTGGTTATAAGATGCTGTTTTTCGTGTACTAATATTCTTTCGATTTGATTGTTTTATTCAGAAAACGTGTATTGGTAAATTCTACTTCACAGACTTAACTTGATTATCAGTTTTGAGCCAAGTAGTAATTGTTGTTTGCAGAACCATCTCTTATCCTGCTAAATGAGAAAATGTTAATATATAATATGCAAATAAAAATGTAAATGATACGGTAAATAATATGGCAAAATCGTATATTTACTGCCCATTTATTTCAAAATAAAACAAAATTTATAAAAGAGTTTAGGCCACTCTTATATGAATTTCGTTCAATTTATAACAATATTAAGAATTAATGATTTTCAGGGTTCACACAATTTATTTTGAAATTAGATTTATTTATCACCTAAATAATAAAAAAACTTAAATTATATTGTATATAATATTCTGTTTCACTCCGAGAATATGGTCGAGTTTCAAAGACCTACTCTTAGGTACTTGGATTGCAAGTTTCGCAAACTCCTTTAGTAGTGAGAATTCTTGTATGCTAATTCCTCCTAAGAGTATGATTTCCTTTGCAGTCTCTGTAGAAATCTATGTTCGACTACTTAAAACCAGTTCATTTTTTTACAATTCCAATTAAATATGTATACTCAACTAACCAGAGAAAAACACACAAATACGCATAAACATGATGAAATAAACGATCATAACAGCTATGAAATCCAACTATATTTCTAAAGTTCACCACAAACGCTTCAGTTGTTAGAAAAACATTGAATCGTTTGATCTTATGCCGGAGCTGTTTCGCTCAAGATCACTGAATAATGTCTGATTGGAAATTCGTGACTGAGTCGCTGGCGATTTATTTGCAGATGAATAGAATTTCATTCATCCACGATCGGTGTTCATGGTAGAATGACTTTGAATGACAAGGAGTAATCAATGCGCTTCAAAACTAACAGCCTTAAAAGTACTTACATATCTACGATCAAAACTTTTCGAGTACAGACATAATACGTTTTAGGAATGTTTGCCAAAATAATGTTGTGGTTAGAATGCTGACAAGAGGTAATCATACAAAATAGCAGATGTAAATATGGCTTGCGAAGCCCACTGTGAACCATTGCTATCTGAAAAAAAGGAAGCTCAATTGGATTGGCTTTTTTTACAGGAAATTATAATGTTAGTAAGTGAAATATGCTCTCTGATTCAACAATGGAATAAACCTATTCAAAAATAAAGAATTAATAAATATTATTCTCAAAATAATTTTGATAGTACTTGTATCATGTTTAGATGATTCAGTGTCTTGATTGAACGACAAACGTATTTTTAATACTTTGTGCTTTCAAAAGCCAAAATGAAGAAATGGTACGAAGAAATGGTTCTTTAAATTGTTTGGAAACACCAAGCCAGTTAACATGGTGAAATGAATAGACACTCTTCAAAATGATTTAATATGATCCAATTTTTCCAATCACTGATATTTTTCACAGTGAATGAATGAACGAAATCACAGCAATCGGAATACTGAAAATATCATCGAAGGAAATCACCAAGATTAAAATCACAGCGACAAATGCCAGCGAAAAATGCCAGCCAAAAATCACAGACTCAAATCACATCAAAAAATCACAGCCATCAAAATAACTGTTATCAAAATCACACCGAGCAAAGCAACAGAGCCAATGCTATTAGTAGGTTTATGTTTTTTTTTTTTATTTTTTTATTTTTTTTTTATTGTGATTCCCAGACAACTGGTTTGTTGGTATAAGGAATAGCACAAATATTTTACGTTCCAACGACACGCGGTGTTCCCAAGTGGTCCCCCATCTAGGTACTAACCGGCCCAACACTGCTTAACTTCCGTGATCGGACGAGAACCGGTTATTCCAGTGTGGTATTGCCGTGTATAATATGATCCAATTTTTCCAATCACTGATATTTTTCACAGTGAATGAATGAACGAAATCACAGCAATCGGAATACTGAAAATATCATCGAAGGAAATCACCAAGATTAAAATCACAGCGACAAATGCCAGCGAAAAATGCCAGCCAAAAATCACAGACTCAAATCACATCAAAAAATCACAGCCATCAAAATAACTGTTATAAAGATCACACCGAGCAAAGAAATATAAAAAAATAAAATAAGGACCTGTTCAACACTTTGACGGCAACGAATATTTTAGTCAATTTTCAAGCACCAATACATTTCTATAGGAACAGGGATTTATGAAAAAACACATCCGAAATGAAAACTGACTGTATTTTGATTTTCTGCTTTTATGCAAGGCGCGTGCTGAGTGTCCAAAAGTAAGCAGAAACCAAATTGTAAATAATAAAGTTGTGAAAACTTCTGGCAGAAACACCAAATCATTGCGAAATTCACGGGAGGTATTAATCCTTATAAGAGTAGGTATGTGTGATTTTTTATGATTGCCCTAAGTGGCCGAAGAACCTTCTCCTCTATCAGGAGTCGGGACTGAAGCCACTTAGGCACCGGGTTGTAGAATTAACGGAGAAACTGACGGACATGAAAACGGACTGATTTGGTCAATAGGGTGTACAGGGGGCTCCAATGAGTCATTTATGCACCCCGCGAAGTCAGCGTGTCAACAGCAGCTCATGGATGCGCTATTTAGCTATGTAGGCCTTCCCCCTTCCGTCGAACAGAAGGGGCTAAATGTAAGACCTAGGTTAAGTTTTAGGTCTAATTAGGTTAGGTTAGTTATAATTAGGTATAGGTTAGATCTTAATTGTAGTGTAAGGTAGATTTTAAGTCAAGTATTGCCTAGGTAGCCCCAGTACTTGTACAAGCTGGGTAGTATTGTTAGTGTGTAAGATAAAAACTGTTGAAGAAAAAAATATATATATAAAAAAGCCATAAGAGCCAGCAGGCCAAAATAGTATAGCCGCTAGACTTTAAGTTATCATAGCTAATTATACTTTAAGCTAGATTAAGAATATACAACTAAAATTAAATAAAATCTTTTTCAATCAATCATTCATGATGATTGCCCAGGTAAGCCTGTAGGTATGATAGTAATGAGGAAAAACGCCTTCAAATTATTTCCTGAAATTTTTTTGCTTTTTGAAAAAGTCTGATGCTTCGTCTACATAGTCAGTTTAAAATTTGCGAATTTAGTCCGCCCACAGCCCACCACTAATTAGCCATTTTCAAACTCGAAGTTTTTGTTCCCGAGAACTCATGACTGGATTAACAAAACAATATGAAATTCGCGGAATATATTGGTATTGAGTAAGAGTAAGTTTGGTAAAATTAATTTAAACATGTGGGCAACCCTGTGGATTTGATGCCATCTTGAAACATCGTCAAACAAAAAAACATTTCCTCCCTCTATATTTCTTCAGATGCAGTTATCAGATGAAAATGAAATATACTCTGTTGATTGATTTAAGCGTAAGCCAAGTTTTACAGATTTTTGATTGTAAAATTTCAATAGAACAGATAATTTTGGCTGTTTTTGCATAAAGAGGTACTACCATTAAGTTTATTTATGATGAACACCTGATAATGGAAACAACCAGCCATTATTTGAATTTCCTACGTATTCAATTTTTTTTGGGCTCAAAAGTATTTCGGCTTTTGTAGTTTCCGGTGCAGTTATCACCACCAAAATTTTGGACAACTGCGCACTGAAAAATGATATCATTAAATTTTCATATGATATATATTTGGTGTGATGATCTGATCATGGGTACAAAACGTTGACTTAGTAAGCATGTCAGCAACCTTCAATGTGGAACAACATTCACGCATTTTTTCTGATTTATTCCAAAGTCGGTCGTTCTATGCCATAGAGCTTAGATATTATGTGATTTAATTCAAAAATTAGGGCTGAAAAATATTTTCTTCTATTTATAGTTCATTTTGAATACATTCTTATTGTGTTTGAATGCTTAAAATAAAGATATTGTTATTCTTCCAATTTATATTTTGACAATAATTTCTTTCCGTCATATTTTTTCCCGTAAGAGCAATGTTTTCAAATCCCTGCAGTGATTAAAATCACAAAATTTTAGAATCACAACCACCATTTCACTGGTTATTGGAAAAGTCCGACAGTTTTCAATACTAAAGTTTCCTAGCTTTCAAGACCAAATATTTTAAATAAAAAAAACAATTTTCTCTTTAAAAGATATATTTTAATTTAATTTTCATGAGCAATCTGACCTCTTCTTCAGTGTATGTTTGTAACCGTTCAACACTGAAAAGGGGGGCATATTATCCTCGAAATATCCATATAATTGGTTACTTGATCAACGAATACTACCAGCTAGAGTTCAAAATTATTCGATACGTTTACGTGTCAGAATGCGATATTCTATCGATTCAAAATAAAAATTATGCTTATGCTCAAACAGACAAATCTCTTTTGAAACAGTATAAACAGTATCAAACAGTATATACGAGCGATCCTAGCACACAACCTTGAAGCACTTCGGATTCATCTTTGTATTAGGTGGTTAAGAAATTTCCGGTTGCTCATTGAAAATGTCCGCTCAGTCAAATGCGACCAACAGATGTGAAAAGTTGAATGCTGCGTTGTGTCAGCTTGTTCTTAAACCCACAGTGCAAAACCTTATTAAAAGCTTGAGTAAATTCCAAGAAAATCATAGATGGACTGTTGAATGAGACTATGATTCGAAACAGCAAGAAGATTATATTTTTCTGAGCTATTCTGTAAGTAAAAACTGAGCTGGTGGTCAAAAATTAAGCGCAAACATACAAATTTATTTCGCTGTTTCATATTTATTTTTATTTTTTTTTAATCACTGTACCACCTGTAACTAGAACAATACGACTCGCTGAATTTTGTTTAACAATCTCAACTTACGCTTAGCAGCTTACAATATATAGGTTATTAAAAATTTACATGACAATTGTCAAGCAGCCGAATTAATAATTTATTTATATTATATTTAGTCGCAACATAAGTTCTGTCACAGAAATTTTGGGCGTATTTTATAAATAAAACGTAGTTTTTGACAAAAAGAAATCAATTTTATTACAACACACTGTATAACAATGAAGCGCTATGACACCTTCGTAGCTGACACCCCACCATACCATTACTGACGCTGCATCCTTTTTGCGGCCTCTCGGACTTTTCTAGTGCTGTGTGTATTCCTCTTATCATTTTGAAGGCTCAATTTTCCCTCCACTGTGAAGATTTTGTTGCCCTAAGTTTTTTGCAAATGCCCTGCAAATCTCCGGAGGGAGCACATCCTCAGCTCCGATTTGATCATGCAAAACATATTTCTAATGGAAATGTTAATCTCTCGAATAATTATTTGTTCCTTACGAAGTGGATTTCAACATATTCAATTCTCCATAGACTGCAAGAGTTCGTACGTCACGAGGACATCTCTCTCCAATACTCTGGGCCTTGTTGAATAAGTGAATTGTACGATAAACAAATCTTCACGTTATTTTCAATGGGAGTAACAAGTTTAAGATCTCAATTACAGTTTTTCCGCACTTAGGTAATATAATACAATAACTACTTTTTGGTTATCGTTTATACTCCACTTCATCTTCACACGGGAACGCACAAACTTCAAGTGTGCATTTGTTGTCAACAATAGAATGAAATATGTATCTAAAAATAGCAAATGGAGATATGACGCACCTGAATAACGGTATTCCGAACGCGTACAATTTTGTGACAGACCTTATTTGACGAATATGTATATCATGAATAAGTCCATCATGAAACTAATACAAGTCATTTCAACTAGCAGTTTAGTAATGCGCAAGCTGTACTGCAGCATATTCATATTAGCTGTGTTTAATGAGCACGAAAAAAAAGCAGAGCATCTCAAGGCAAGTTATAGTAGTGCGGCTGTCAAAAAAAGTCGAGCAAACCAGAGCAATTGAGAGGCAGAAAAAAGTCGAGCAAGTGAGAGCAGCTGAGAAGCAATTCTCAAAATTTATTACTTGTGAAAATGTCAACCTGTCAATTCACTAACAAAAAACTGTACTTCAGTAACAATTTTTTGTTGAAAGTCGGTTCCGTGACAGTTGGAAAACAGCTGGTTGCTTGCCCGAACTTGCTCTACCAAAAAAAGTAGAGTAAAAATCGTGCTCTAAAGTGCTCTAGTTCAACTTAGAGCAGACTCATGAAACACAAATCAGAGCAACTTCGGGCAAGTTAGAGCAGCCGAATTGCTCATTAAACACATTTTGTTGAGATATCTCAACCTAGCTCAACCTAGAGCAGCTCATTAAACACAGCTATTAGTAATTTGTTTTCATTTTTCGTGTTAAATTGAAATTTCATTTTATTTATTTATTTATTTTTTCGTTAGCATGCTTCATTTAAATAGGTCTTTACAATGTAGATCGCTTCCGAACAGAAAGCTATTGTATTTGCGTTTTATCAAATGTTTCGAAAGCTTGCTCCAATAGACTTTCAAAGCTATAACTTTTTCCTCAAATCTCACCCAGGTGTATTATCTGTAACTGTTTCTACAGATTTTGCTCATGTTAACTTTAAATCTTATTTTGTATTTACAAAAATTGGATTAATTGTTGTCATTTTATAACGTTGTAGCTTTGATTGGCGAATACATAAATAAATAAATGAAAAAAGTCTGAAAAATTGTGGGTATCGATTTCTTTCGGTAGATCTGGAAACTCAATTATTAATCATATGCAATTGTCAGCTAAACTCTCTTTTTTACTCTGTCTCAAACTATTTTCACATGAGGTGATCTGTTTAGTTTCCAGTATTTGCGGGTCCTTATTGTTTGACCATACTTTGAATAGTAGATGACTATGAAAACAATGATAACGATACCATTGAAAAGATGACAATTTGCAGAATCAGGAAAATGTTATTCTTTCAAAAAACGGCTATTCGAAAATATTGCGCTGTACCTAATTTGGCTACATTTTCCGTTTGAATCCTTTTGTAATCTAGTGGTTCAAAGAAAAGTACGCCAATAAAGCAACTTACTGAAACATTGCTTTGGAAAAGTTATGAAAAAAATTTCTTTGTAAATTACAATTGGTTTAAACTATTGTCCAATATGTGTCATCATGCGTCAAATTGAATTCTTTCACCGATTTTTTTCTTGATGGGACAAGACATGTGCTCGCAAAAGTTTGTTTCACATTGTAATCACGCTATAGCAAGAATACATGCATGCAAAAATTTGAAAATTCTTCATATTTTCCTGAACTGAACACCAGTTTTTTTTCCTTAATCCTTTTAAACAGCGAGACTTCGTTTGGGCGTGTTCCGCATTTAAACTTATCGTCAGATTGTGGAATAGGTTGCTCTTGGAAATTCAATAAAATAACACAATATTTTCACTTAATCTCAAAACCTACTTTTTTTATTACTATATTGGAAATAATCTTGACTCAGATTTGAGAAAATTGTATTTCTCATAAACATTTAAATTTGAATGCATCATATATCATTTACTATTCAAAACACTAATAAACTTCCTTTCAGTACTTTTTTATGATTCATCAATCACCGTTCTCAAATATTTTTTTAATCGTAAATACTGTCGCATTGTGGCAAACGCACTACATAAAAGTCAATCATATATTCATCATCCATTCATCATAACTAAATTGATTCCACTCGTACATTTGATGAATATCATCTTTGACCGACATGTAAAAACGACGGAAATCAAACAACCTTACAACGATCATCTCACTCATTTGAATTTCAAATCAATCAGCAATCTGTTCACATACACAAAAAAAATCTTTTGCCAATTCAATTTTCGCACCCGTATACGAAAGATTTTCATTTTCAGCATATCTTTCCAACACCTGCAGTAAGTAGTGAGTCGGCTTCCATAAATTCGCTCCGTTTGTTTCCTTGTAAATTTCATTTATTCTTCAAAGGTCAACAATATATTAATCGACAACTGTTGAGCGTCAATGATATCGGATTCGTTGAAAACTTTTTGATATGAAATGGAACCTTCTTGTAAAAGTGTTGTAACCTTGACATCGAATTTACCAATGATATGCGAAACTAAGTATCCTCTACCGATGCTCGTATGCAGATGTAATAGATGCCTGTGCTAGCTACGAGTATAATCGAAAATGTGCAAATGACCCGAATTGCATGTCCCCGAATTCTGATCGGTTTCGGTACGGGTGGAATTAATGAGTGACGACAGTAAAACAGACATGACATGGCCCATGATAAATATTTGCATTTTTACAATGTTACACAATCGAATCGTCAAATATTTTCTTTAATTTCACAAGCGAAATTTATGGATCGTAAATGTTTTTATTGTGGCTAGAATTACATTGATGGCTTATTGATGAGCTTTAATGGTTGTTTTGTTTTCCTTTGACGATGCACTTCTTCTTCCACCAAAACTTTTTTGAAAGATGCCGTAAAATATTCCATATTTACTGGAAATTGTGATGAATTTATGTTGGGAAATGAAACAAAAGTGCATGAGAAAACTTAATACAACCAGGTTTTGTAAAAAAATAGGTGATTGATTGGATGTTTTTGAATAAAAATTAAATTTATTTGAATTTTAAAAGATAGTTTAGATCGAATTTTCATTTTACCTATTAAAAAAAAAATTCTTATATTTTTCCAATCAAACATGAAACACAGAAAATAATTTTAAATCTTTTTCAAAATAATCAATCATTTTACGATCTTTTAAAGTGTACCGGAGAATTTTCTTACTCTTCACATATTGATACCATAATTTGTATTTTCGGCAGCATATGTGGAAATATAAGAACAAAAAGTATTTAAAAGACAAAAGAAACCAAATTTAAAAGACAAAAGAAACCAGCCCAAAGCTCCTCGAGCAACTCGAATCAAATCACCTCAGCAACAAAACCATATTGCATTGAAATGCCACCAATTCAACTAATATTGTCAAGATGCAATACTTCCTAAAACAATCTTTGATCTCTCAATTTATTTATTCTATTACTAAGCACAATCGTTGTCAATATTATTCAAATGCTACCTGCTCGCGAAATTCACATTCAAACCTGGTACATATCACTTAATAAGTACCTAAGAGTGTTTACTGATCGCTCCAACTTTCAATGACACTCATGCATTTGTTGGCTTAAAAGCTGAAGGTGAATTCTACCGAAAAATAGCAAATATTTATCTTACCATTCGATCTATTAAACTGAATAGCATTTGAAATCGAAAGCCTCAACTACAACTACTATTTTCATAAACAATTTTCGATTAGCTGCGGTCCACTTACTGTTTATTGGCTCTTCATCTCGAATTTGATCCGTGAATAATCAATCCACCACACCATAATAATCATTAAATTTCACGTGAATCATATCATCAATCGCATTGTAATGCAATTAAGCATTATTCTTGCAAACAGTAATCGACTTATTAGTCTACTAAAAAAATCTTTTTTTCTGGTATTATTTGTGCTTTGAATTATTTTTGCGCTCATAAAAAGTGTTTCTGCTGGTGCATTTCATGGCTCAGAAAAACAGTAGTATTACCCGAGTATTTTTTTTTTTCAACGTGGTTTACGTAACGAAAACAGAGCATTATAAACTCGACTGCCTAATATGTACGAATATTTTAAAAGTATAACAAAAAACGACCTTCTGTTGGATTTCCTCTCTTCTAAATAAACTAATTCAAGATTTTGCGTATTTATTTTGATGCTGACTGAACTGAACTGAATAAGATGCTTTGGTCAAGTTTGCAAAGTTGAATAAATTCAATTTGCATGGGAACGAAAGTATGTATAGTTTTATAGCTTTGTTCGTTTTCTTCGTAGCTGATGAGGTTATGGTATTGTAAGATCGGAGCATTTTTTACCGCTTTCATAGTTTGGTAATTTTTAAGTAATTGTTTGGTATTGTTATCTTGACAAATCTTGAATTTCCGTAAATATTATTTATACCAGTAGCTCTGTCTTTGCTGGCAGCACTTGAGTTGTAGTGCAACCCAACTACTTCATGTCAAGATCAATCTACCGTGTGAATTTCGTTTTTTCGCAATGACTGCATGGCAAGCTATAGAGATAGGAAAATTGTTGAAGATACCATCCGTGAAATTTTCAAAACTTGGAAAAATTAAAACAGTTTAGCTTATTTTCATTATAAGGAGTTACCCATACGAACATTTAATGTCAACATCTGCTGGTGTGGAAATGATGAAAATCCATGGTGCTTTCAACACTTTGCTAGCACTACAAATCTACTACTTCCAGTCCTTTCATCTGAATACTTTTTCTTTCCAGACGACCTAAAAATATTTCACAGAAACAAATCGGTTTATGACTACCACCTTCTATAACCGAATCTCACTATTCTTGGGGATTAGCGTAAAGTGGCCAAGTTAGTCTTAGTTACAATATCAAGCAAATACTAATCAATAGCATTTAGCTAGTCGTTAAATTGGCATCTCCTCTCTATTCCTAATAATGTACGTGTTCTTGAGATTACTTATCTGAAATTTTTTCCCTAGTGTAGATGGCAAAAAATAGCAAATCTTGACCGTGCTAACCAGATCTCCGGGTGACCTATCACCACGAGGTATGTGAGGTTTGACTCACTAAAAAAAAGGGCCATCTACAAGCCCACGAAGTTCCGAGTCGGGACCTGCCTAAGTACTGCTTCGACCCCGTCGTGCTGATTCACCCATTGGTAACCACGGACTTCAAGAACTACCACAGCTTGTGGGTCGGTAAGGCAACCTTCCTCCCGCTTTATACGCAGCACTTTCTCAACGTACGTTGAGACTGCGCACCAGTTCTCCTCGTTTCGCAGCATTGCATCCACGATCGTCTCAGGCGCTACCAGGCCAATCGTGGACTCAATGGTGTGCCTCAAACTTACGAAGCGACTGCACATAAAGAATGTGTGCTGAGCATCATTGAGCTCAGTCATACAGTACTGGCAGTACGGTATGACCACCTTACCATTCTGTTCAGGTATTTCCTGAAGTAACCGTGCCCTGTCAAAAATTGACAAAGGTAAAAGTTTACCTCTCCGTGGCTCCGGTTAAGCCAAGGCTCAATAAGACCAGTTAGCTTAGACGTCCAGCGTCCTTTATCACTTTCACTCCACCGTTGTTGCCAAAGTTGGAGGGTCAGTGTACGCGCGTGCGTCAAGGCCTCAGTTCTCAGATTCGACTCGCATATCATTGATATTATCCATCGAGCCTCCAAAATTTCAAGCTTCGTTCTGAGGTTTTCCCAATATTTCGCCACAACTGAACATTCTCTAATCCTCTATTCATCACTAGTCAGCTCCATATTTGAATATGCATCCATTGTATGGTCTTCTCCACACAATTATGACCAAAATTCCATTGAATCTGTCCATCGCAAATTTACACGTATCCTATTATTTAAGAATAACCTTCCTTCTATAGAATATTCCAACCGACTGAACCAATCGCTGTCCACTCGTCGTATTTTCTTTGACCGATATTTTCTGTACAAGCTTTGTTCAGAGACCTACCTAATCATCCAATCTGTTATGACAATCGTTCCCGACTCCCGTGGCACTCGTTGTTTAGAAACTATTACAATTTATTTGAAAATTGTCAATACTATGCGCCTACTATCATTCGCCCCAGCTAAGACTGACGAGAGCTTAAAATTCTTTGAATAAGTTTTAACCGTTAAACATATTTTGAACTTTGATTACATGAATCGAAAGCGGGTTCAAATTATCAGATTGTTAGATTGTTGTTGGAAGCAATTTTAATATAAACTTGTTCACAAATTGGCTCGTACAAACGTAATTTTAGGAAAAACATAAATAATAAGAGCATAAACAAATTGTAAAAAAAATTAATCTGGAATTTGGAAGATAAAATTTGACAAACAAAATTTAGTGTTTCATTTCAATAAAAGTACAAATATTAACAAATATCATATCGTTGCTAAATTTTGTTGACTATAAATATAATCAGTAGTGTGCTAAACCTACTTTGGCCTTTATAACAGCCTGCAGTCGTTTGAACACATTACTCGCCAATTTTCGTGTTTTTATAGCGTCAATTGCTTCCCATTCTTCTTGATGTATTTGTTTAAGATGAAACTAACTTGAAATGTAATGTTCCTCAATTCTTTTTTCAAGCCCCGACCACAAATGCTCGATGGGGCTATAGAATGGATGTTGAAAAGGAAACCACTCGATTGAAAACTCGACATTGACTTAACAAAAAACACGTATACAGTAATCCCTTCACTTACGTCTCCCTTGTTATACGTTTTTTCGACCTACGTCGTTCATTATTTTGAGACCAAATCCTTGAAATTACGTCGTACGTCCCTTGAATTACGTCGCCGTTTTCATAGAACAGATTTGTTTTATGTACAATTTGAGTTTTATATTTATAACAATCAAATGGATAGAACTAAGCGACAACATTCTGCTGGGAAACCGTACCCGAAGAAAATGCGAAAAATGGTCACTATTGGCAAGAAAATAGAACTTTTAAAACTTTTCGATGAAGGTGCAAAATCGACAGTTATAGCAACTGCTATGGGACTTCCCCCAATAACTGTTCGAACCATTATCAGCAATAGAAAAATAATAAGTGAAGCAACTAAAGCAGGGGCACCCACAAGTGGTACAATAATTACCAAAAAAAGAGCCCCCGCATTGGGAAAAATGTTGATTATTTGGATCAACGACCTAAATCATCAAAATATGCCGGTAATCACGTTAACTATTAAGGCGAAGGCAAAAAGCTTATTCGAACAAGTAAACTTGAATCGAGGAGACACTTTCGTTGCCAGCAATGGATAGTTTGAAAACTTCAAGAAAAGAAGTAAAATTCGCAATGTAAAAGTAACAGGTGAAGCGGCTAGTGCGGACTATGTCGCAGCGAAAATCTTTCCAAACACTTTACATGATATTATTGAAAATGGAGGATATTGCGCACAGCAGGTGTTTAATGTTGTCGAGAGAGGCCTGTATTGGAAACGCATGCCCTCAATAACATGTCTTTCGATTGAAGAAAGAAGAGCTGCTGGCTTTAAGGCAGAAAAATCCAGGATTACTTTGCTTCTTGGAGGGAATGCAACAGGTGATTTGAAACTTGAACCTCTTGTTTATCAATCAAAAAATCCAAGGACATTCAAAAATGTATGCAAGGAAAATCTACCGGTTATTTGGAGGTTCAACAAAAAGGCCTGGATTACTTCTAATATATTTCGTGATTGGTTTGATCAATGTTTCTGTCCGACAATATAGAAATGTTTGGAAGCCAATAATATTTCTCCTAAAGCATTACTAATCATGTATACAAAAATGTACAAAGAAAATTATCCCGAAAAATTAAGAAGTGCAGAAGTTTCAAACGAAGTCTACACTTCTGTCAACGATTACAAAGCAGGTGCTTGAAGAAAAAAGAAAACAAACTTTGTCCAAAACGCGTAGAAATAGAGGCTATTCATTCTGTAGATGATAACAATTAATGTGTGGTTTTTTAGTGTTTTATGTCAAATATGAACATATTTGTACATATTTAAAGAAAGCCGCCTTTTTTCTTCTTCGTATGTTTTATAAATACGTATCCGGTTGCTTTATTTCTATTTGTAATTTGACGTGTAGTCGTGTACAGACACTTGATGAAGGGTGCAAGTAACAGCGAAAATACGCAATTGTATACGAAAATAAAACTTCTGTAGACAAAAACCCACGACTTTCTTTAAAAAAATGAATTATGTACAAACTTAAAAAATAAATACTTTCCTATTCAAAAAATGAAAGTTCATACATTTATCGCCTGAGGTTCCTTCTACCCTCGAATTACGTCGTTTTCGACTTACGTCGCAAATTCTCGGAACCTAACTCCGACGTAAGTCGAGGGACTACTGTAGTAGTAACCTAGTCAAATTAAAAAATGATCAATTGTCTTTTTTCCTTCCTTGAGTCAGCTTGGTTCTTGTTATAAAGAAAAATGAGTTCTCTTTTTGAATTCATACAAATTAGTTTGTTGTTAAAAAAAGAATCTGACTTTTCTCGGATTATATGGTAGCTATCTAGATGTGAGGAATGATGCTGAAAAACCCCATAAGCTAGTCCTGCAATGTGGTGTGCTGTGTGTTTTCTAGTTCAGATAGTTACCGGCTCTCTGGTTCCCAGGAGCTCGGTAAAAATATGGAGTCCGTATAACCAAAAGCAATTTGTTTCAGAGCAGCTTTCGATCCTCATCAAGTCAACGTTTGTCATGATTCCATTCACAGCAACTATGCAAACCTCAAAGCTGAAAATATACTACAATATTCAGTTTCTTTTGATAATAACGAAAGACTTGATCAAACAAACTTTTCTGGATCACATCAAGAACGGAAGAATCGAAATTATAGCGACCCACAAAAAGAGAAACAATTCATAGCCAGTTTGGTGAGAATATACCGAAAGTTTATCAGAAATATCAGACACTCATAGCAGACGTCTTCGATAATGATTCGTTGTTCCTGAGTGATTAAGGAGAAGAATCAGTTAGTATGGTAAACAAGTGAACAAAGGGCCGTGTCATAGTGCAGAGTTGGTGATCAAATCTAGTTAAAGTCTGTTGACAAAGTCAAAGACAAGTGAAAGTTCGTATTGGTCTCCGCTAGAGACAATACAATTCTGGTTGGTCTATAACTGTCACATCGTATTTATCTAAAGCTGAATACCGAGAAGGTTTTGTGACGGTTGTAAGCAACAGTGATTTGAAGATCGTATTTAATTCCGCTAGAGACAATACAAATTTTGGCTATAAGCCAACTTGAGTTGAAGTTTGTATTGGTCTCCACTAGGTTACAAGCAAAACTGGTTACAAAAAAAACAATTAAAAAACATGGCAGTTCTTGGGGATTGACCGATTGAAGTTATACTTCTTTGGCTTTATAAACACGACATAACGACATAAACGACATAAATCACGGCAAATTTCCATAACCTTATCGATATTCATATTTGATTCAAATTGTTTTCTATTTTGTAGTATTTGCAATTGATAACGGTCATATATTTCATTAAAAAAATCAAATCCGTTAAAATGTCTCTTTCTTCATTGCGGAATGGCAGATGCAAAGTTACCATTTCTCTTCGGTATTCATTGTAATCTTCCGTCATAGTTTCTGTAGCGTATAATTCTTGGTTCGTCTCTCGCTACGTATTCACCTTTATTGTTCTTGTAATATTTAGCCACAAATTGAGCCAAAGTAACTTGTTCTAAATAATCAGGCCTTTTCTCATATTTGTCAAACCAATTTTCCTTCCAGATGTCAGTGCTATCGTCATCAAGGTTACTTAGCTCTTCCATAGTTTTCTTTATCCGATTCCGCTCGATTGGCCAAACAGTAGGAATATAAACAATAACCACTGACGTTTTAGACATCGGTTCTCTCAGTAAATATCATGCAGCTTCTTGACTGATCATTTCAGTATTATTTAATAGATCAATACTAATATTTTTAGTTACTTGAACAAAATCAAACTCTGGATGTTCAACCATAACTTCAACAAGTTTTCTTTGTAAATTACTGATACCTCTGTTTGTTTTATTAACATATTCAACAACATAAGCTGCACACGAGTATTCTTCCGTGAGGAATTGGAAATCTGTATTTGATTTTACTGCACTAAAAAGAAATGAATTAAAAGGATTGTGTCATTTTTCGCACGGTTGGCGTCTCAAAAAAACTCTTGGTCGTTTAATGCCGGCTCTAATTATATTAACATATCTCTAACTATATTAATATATTCTTCATCGGATGCAATATCGTTCTTCTCATAAAAATCATCAATGTTTACATAATCCTTCATTTCTAAATTTTTTCTTATGGCATTATACTTTTTTTTATAGACTTTGAATACAACCTCATCATCTTTCATCGGCGTCAAAATCATTGTTTCTTTTGAAGGCAAAAATGGAGCGTCGAATCTGCATTCTTGAGCTTTATTGGGCGCGATCTTCTTGAGACATGTGAAAGTATGACGATGAGTCTGTAATTTGATGTTACCCGATGCTTCAAAGTCCGAAACCGAAATCAGACAATCTATAAGTCTGATAGCCTTGTCATAGTCTTTGCCTAAAGCCCGGTCCAGACGCTAGGTTTTGTACAACGTTTTATCTGCGCAGTCTTAAAACGTTGCAGACAAAAAGTTGCGTGTGGATAGGAAAACTGTGCAATTTTGAGAACGGTACAGTTGCAGCGATAATTGAGTTGATAGGGCATAGCTATCCGCAACGTTTTGACTGCGCAAATAAAACGTTGTGCCAAACCTAGCGTCTGGACCGGCCATAATGCTTCTGAAATATCATTTTGTAGCCATCCAATAATGCGAGCATTGCAATATATAATATATAAGAGCGTTTCACAAATATCTGACGGATCCGAGCGATTCTATCCCAAGCCTAGTCGCCTCTCTTCTCTCTCCGTCTTCTTTCTCTTTCAGAGCGTTTCGAAAAAAATCTGACGGATCAGAGCGATTTTCACCCATGCTTTTTAATACCTACCCAACGAGCCAAAAGAAGTATAACTTCAAAAAGGGAAAGACATGATTCCAAACTAAGGACAACGTTTCTAACAATGGAAATAATCCAGCTCCAAACAAAATACGTATGAAATATAACTAAGTATGATTGTTCCTTCACATCATCATACAAATTGAAAGCTGTTGACTCCTAATTCTATTGTCTTCTACTTTTTACCTGGTCGTTCAATATCCGCAACTTTATTATCAGTTTGACAGATTAATCACAGCCTACATTCACGTATCCTCACAAAATCACCTACATTCAGTCAAATATTTTCGACAAATCGTGTCAACAAAAATCAGCACCTTCAAATATAATACTTATCTCTTACTTTTCAGTGATAATTATGCATGATGAGTAGATACATGATGAGTAGAAATCATGTCACCACCATCATATCATCTTCATGCAATTTAAACTTCTTTTTTTCAATGCTATTTTATCCAATTAACGTTAAAGGTGAAACTTCATCTAAAACATGAAAATTATAGTCCATAATAACATAATTCATACACCACATACTTGAAATGAAAGGCATAGTCGTTCTTTAATTTTAATTAAAAAATACTCAAATTCGCCAAGCACATTGATGATGTCTTAATCATGTTGTTGCCCGAAGAAATATCGAAATTGCAAGCCAACATTACAAACAGTGCTCACAAGCAATTAACACACAGTCTTCCTCGACTTGTAATTTGTATCATTTATATTTTCGAACATAAATATTGTTTACTTCATTAATGAAGCATAATCATGTATGTTTAATTATTTTCCCTGACAAATGATTGATGTTTGATTGTTTTGTTTATTTTTTGTTTCTTTTCAGGTTCCAGTGTACATACCTGGGCAATGCATGAGCATTGGTGTTAACATTTCATGTTGATTAAAATTTTTCGCAAAGATTTATGAAAATGACGGCTATTAGGAGTTATTTGGTGGCAGCGATTGCATTAAGCAGTAAGTATGATTGATTTTTTGTTTATTTGGTGTTTTTGTTCTCTGAATGGTTTGATTAATTACTCGCATATTACATTATGTACGTTGCAGATAATAGAAATAATTTTTATTCGAAGAAAAACATATTTATAGAAACATAGTATGATAGTAATGTTGGTTACGCAAGATCACCCAATGAATATTCCGTTAGGAAAGTTGTGGTTTGTCTTTTTTCGCACAAGGTTGTTCAAAATTATGTGCAAAATTTGCTATTTTTGATTTGTTTGTTTACGGAAAAATATTCATTTACAAAAGCAGTGTGAATATATCCAAAGTTAAAATTTTCACACGTAATTAAATAAAAAGTGCATTAAATACACATCTACCATTATTTGAAGGAGGCGGCTCGCCGAAAAAAATTAAACAAAACTAAATTTTCCGACTTTGATGGCTTATTATGCATTGATATGTAGTGAACATTTTCAGCCATACCGCATGATTACCATGTGAGTAAAAGTGTGACAAAATTAAATTGAATGTAAAAGGTACATACAACTTAGCTAGCTGCTGTATCGTACGGCGTACACTCAGCCTCCTATTCCAATTACTTCTTGTACTACGAGCATCTTTTCATGCATTTTCGAAAAAATCGTCTTTAAATTAAAATGTATGGTTTACAATGACATACCATCAAAAATGGTACCAAAACACATGTATCCTGAATAATTATGTTCTTACTAATGTTCGAAGAACAACGCGCTATCCGATTGAACTGAAATTTTTAGGAACATTGGTGTATTTACAGGATAGTGCCAGATCTCACAAAAACTTAAAAATCTTTACCCTTTGGCGCCGGTGGCCATTTTAGTGAAATTTTTAATATACCTATTATTTCGCCCATAAATTACTTTCGCAAAAATAAAGTTAGCGAAATGAATTTCGAACGTGTTCTAAATGTGAATCGGATAATGTTTTGGAATTTTTTAACCCCATGTGTGTGCTAGGTGCCTAAAAAGAGATCGGAAAAATTTGAAAATTTATAACGATAACTTTTGACAGAGCTATCAAATCATTATCAAACTTTCAGGACATATTGATACTTTTTACTTGTAAATTTGTGTTTCTTTAAATAAACGTGTTGGCAGCCCTGTAGCTAGGGTAGGCGCTGAAAGTGAGTACCTTCAAATCATCGACTCTCTTGAAAAATTGCCAAAGCCAAAGTAAAACATTTGATATTTTACAACGGGCAAGAACGGTAACCCTTTCCCAATTTACCTATATTTTTAGCATCAAAAACTTCTGTTCACGGGAACTCACGACCCGATTATCAGATACAGTTGAAATTTACAGAATGTATTGGTATTAAGTAGGAACAGGTCTGATAGAAGTGATTTTGAAATTTGGGCAATTCTGTGCCAGTAGTACCATCTTGACAACAAACTGCTTTTCGCCCTATAAATTCTGAAACAGTCATTCAATACTGATGAAATTTACACAGTAGGTGAACCTTGCTTTAAGCCACGTTTGGTAGGAAAATTCGATTGTAGCTGCCATCGATGGTAATTTTGGTGTCTTAAATGTTGAAAATTCGTTCAGGAAAATAATGATCTTTGCTCTATAGCTTCCAGTACAGTCATGGAATCATAATGAAATTCAAATGGCAAAATCAACTTACTGTAGGCAATATTCAGATGAAATCTAGTTGGAAAAACAATGAAAGGGTTGCCAGCTATGGTTGTTTTTGTATTTTTTTGGCAATTAGTAAGCGAATTTATCATAGAAGCTTCAAATCGTAGTGATCTTGTAGTGAAAACAAACACCAAATATTAAGATCCAGAAAATTTGAAAACTTTTGCGAATGGTAACACTAAATTTCTTGGTATCCCTATAATTTCCAATGCAGTGATCGGATCAATACGAAGTTCGCGGAGCAGGTGCAGGCTTCAACGTGAGGCAGATGTGACATATTTTTAGCTTCGGTGCTAGCAATTCATTTGCAATGAACATAAATAAACAATATTTAAATTTTCTAAGGTCTGGACATTTTTCGGATGGCAGCCCAAACACCTCTCTATCGCTGTAACTTTCGATGAGGTCGTCGAAATTAAAATAAACTTACGGTCTATTATATTAACATAAGCTTAGGGTCAATTATATTAAAATAAGCTTAGGGTCTATTATTACGGTCTTAAGTAGGAAAAGTAGCTAGTGGTAAAATAAACACTCAAAATCTGCACAAATCCTCTATTGTTCTTCGATCATTAGTGATTCTAGCGGTTCTGATGCGCTAGGGTTTTTTGCACTTATGCTCCTTTTTCTCAGGAATGGTTTGAAAAAATATTAATAACCATTTTTTCCTGCGCATTTAAATAAATGGACCACAATTATACCGTGGGGTTTTTGAAAATCCTGAGCATTGACACAAAAAAAAAGCCAAAAATAAAAAAATGGGTAAATTAAAGCTTTCATGACTTATTTAAAAAAAATTTGTAAAATTTTCTATAAAATTGAAGTTGATTAGATTGTAAACCATTTAAAAAAATATGCAAAAACATTCAGTTGCAGCTTACAAAAAGGTACATAAACATTGATCGTTTTGTATGGGATTTGGAGCGACCAGCTGCCTCTTTATAATAATAAAATGTAATAAAACTTTCAGCCAGAGCCCCATATTTTACTTTGATTTGAAAAATATAAGATAAGGAGTGACCCATTTTGAAGCCGTTCAAGTTTAATTTTTTTAGATAGTTATCAAGAAATTGGAAGCTGCCCTATAAAAGCCCTATAAAAGCCATCCACAAATTGATCCAGCACATCTAGGGACAAGAAAAAATACCGCAGAAATGGTGCAAATCCATCATATGCCCTATCCACAAAAAAGGAGACAAACTTCGGTGCGAAAACTACAGAGGCATATCGCTACTTTGTACGCCCTATAAGATACTGACGAAAATATAAAAATATAAAATAAATGTATACGCTGAAAAGGTCTTTGGGGAGTACCAAGGAGGCTTTAGGTCTGGTCAATCAACTACGCATCAGCTCTTCACAGTCAAAAAAGAGCTTGAAAAATGCTGGGAATTTAACGTCGACGTCCACGAGATTTTCGTGGACTTTAAACAAGCATATGACAGTATTGACCGAAACATACTGTACAAAATAATGCTATACTTCGGCATCCCGGCAAAGCTAGTCCGGCTGACCAAAATGACGATGACGTCGACAGCATCACAAGTCAGAATCAACAACAGTATGACTGACGCCTTTGACACAAATGTCGGACTAAAGCAAGGCGATGGGTTGGCCCCTCTGCTGTTCAACCTAGCACTTGAGTACGTGATAAGGAAGATTCCTGTCGACACGGGGGGTACGCTTCTGTATAAGTCGAACCAATTAGTGGCCTACGCGGGTGATATTAACATTTTGTCACGTTCTTTCACATCCGCCAAAGAACTCCTGTTGAAACTTGACCAGGAAGTCAAAGAAGTAGGCCTGAAGATCAATCAGACGAAAACAAAAATCATGACGCAAACAAGAAAGAAGACCTCCATTAGACGAAATATAATTCAGGGCGAATATAATTTAGAGAATGTGGACGAATATATATACTTAGGCTTGAAATTGACAACGAAAAGCAGTGAAACTGATGAAATTAAACGGAGAATACAGCTCGCTAATAAAACTTTCTACTCCGTTCTGGCCCTACTGAAGACCAGCTGCATTCACAAGAAGACGAAGCTCCAAGTCTACAGATCAATAATCAGACCTTGTTGTGCTACGGATGTGAAACTTGGACCATTACTTACCCAAGCATCCGCAAATATATTGAACGCCTTCAAAAGACGGGTCCTCAGGCATATAATTGGAGCTAAACAAGAGTGTTGCCAATGGCGGATAAGGTACAACCACGAGTTGTACGAGGTTTTTGACGAGCCAGAGGTTGCTACAATAATCAAACTGCGGAAGCTGCAATGGGCTGGTCACGTGCAACGAATGGACGAGCATCGAGTACCTAAGAAGGTATTCGACGGAAGGGCCAAGGGTCGAAGACCAGTGGGAAAACCCAGAAAACGCTGGTCTGACTCTGTCGACGAAGACTGCACAAAGCTGCTCGGTTTTCAAAATTGGAGGACGCGGTCATTCGAGCGAGACAACTGGAGGCGTCACCTGCGAGAAACCAAGGCCGGAGAGGGGCTGTAGTGCTACGACGATGACGACGACGACGAAGAAATTGAAAAAAAATCTAAAACTAACTAAGACACTTTTTTATTCATTTTACAACTTACACAAACACACCCTGCATTACTGAAATTTTAATTATTTGGCGTCAATTCAATTTCAACTAGCTATTAGGGATTGTTTGAAGCAAAATAGTTTAAAAAATAAAAACAAACCTGTTGGTTTACATCCGAAAAGAGGCAGTCAAAATCTTTAAGTGACATCTTTGTATATCCATTGCAGGCAGCTAACATTTTATTTATATCTCATATGTTGAAACTATAAACCTCATTCAAACCTAACTTAAAGCATTTAAATCTACTAATTAGTAATTTTAAAGCTCACTATTCTTATATTTTGTTTTAAAACTATCAATTTACCTGTGCTACTGGCATTGTGAACTAATCAATTAAAAAGTTACAGATTTACAAAGCATTATAAGTTACAAAGCATTTAAATCTACTAATTAGTAATTTTAAAGCTCACTATTCTTATATTTTGTTTTAAAACTATCAATTTACCTGTGCTACTGGCATTGTGAACTAATCAATTAAAAAGTTACAGATGTTGCAGTTTAATGATATGTTTCTGTCGTCTCGATCTTTGCCATTCTCCTTAGAATTTTGTTTTCAATAGGAATATTATTGAATAGCTCTAAACTTCAAATCGAAGACGAAGATCTTTATCTGTGTTATGTTGACCATAGAAATCAAAAAGATTTTGCTTATTGATGCATGTCTTTGTCTAAAAACATAAACGCTTTTTGTGTTTCAGCTTGTGATCTTGCTTACCATTTTTTAATTGATATTTTTTAGGGCATGTGCTAGATTGGCTCGTAAACTTTAAGTCCTCCATGAAGGATAGATAGCCTTATGTCAAAGATATACCTTGTCTTGCACAAAAATGTCAATTTACCAGGACCTTATATGTAGGTCTCGAGACATGAGTCGGGGAAAACTTCGACAAAATGCACATAATCCAATATCGTCTATGCAAAATGGCTCATTCCGAGGCTCATACTTCAAAAACTATAAGTCACACGTAAATTTTTGTGTCAAACTTTTGCGCAGATTTTTATGCTAAACGAATTTCATGTAGGTACGAAAATTCCCGTGCAACCGATAGCTAATGAGTAAATAGGAAAAAAATGATTTTCGTGACCTTTGACAGTGATTAGTTATTTTTCACGCAAACGATTTCGTAAAGGACCTTTCCCATTGTGTTTCTCATCTCACAATAAACGTGATTTGTTTGAAGTTTTTTCACTTGGATATTTTTAGCAGAACGACCTTTTTGTAAAAAAAATGACTGGTTCATATCTCGATAACTATTACTCACATGTCAATTTTGTGTATGAAGGTTGTGTGCTAAATAAATTCAATGCTGTTACAAATTGACTTAAGGGACTACTATCCTGTAGAATTTTGGAAAAATCGATTTTATTTTTTTTACATTTTCCGATTCTTTACACCTTCAAAAATGACCTTCTAAATTTTTAAGAAGAAATTCGAAAAAACGCGGAAGTTATAGCAGTTTTAGTGCGCGCGCCTTTTGGACTGATCGCAGGTGCTCATAGACGTTGGCGCTCTTCGACAGATGTTTACCTTCTTTGATCAAATATCATTCATATATATATGTATATATATACATATGTGTATATATGTATGTATATATATATATATATATATATATATATATATATATATATATATATTTATATATTTATATATATATATATATATATATATATATATATATATATATATATATATATATATATATATATATATATGTGTGTGTGTGTGTGTGTGTGTGTATATATATATATACAAGTATACATGTATTCATGGATGTAAATTGTATTTCAGTTCTATTTCTCTTTGCCCACGTGCGTTACGATTTATGTAAAAATGAGTTCGTATAAAAAATGTAGCAAAACTACTAAAGCAAAAAAAGCAAAACAGGCAAGAACAACTCGACAATTTCAAGGCAATCAACACACGGATGAACAAAATACATCGTTTGTGAGTGCCTCTGCGAATAAATTGTCGACAAGTGATTTTGATATTAAACTCGAAGATGGTTTTTCTTATTGTATTTTGTCCTTTTCCCTCGTTTTTTTCTACGTTGGCCAGTATGTTAAAATGTAAAGAGTGCAAAAACCATGTGAAATTTACTAAAACAAATATGAAGAAACTAAAACAAATATGAAAAAGATGAAGAAAGGATCCAAATGGCGGAGAAAGCGGCTACTGCAGCGAGCAAGGAAGCCCGCTTGCAAAGAAAACAACTGCAGCAGGAATTTATAGACTCTGGAATACTTTTGTATGGTCCAGAAATTGCTGATTGATTATTTGTAAGCGTTAAACAAATTTTTTTTTATAATATTCAGATTATTATAGTATAAAAAAACTTTAAACGCGTTTTTCTCAAAACAACATTTTTTGAAATGGCGGACAGTTAATCTCGGGATTGGCTGAACCGATTTACATAAACCTGGGCTTGTTTTGTTTGTTAGAGTCCGCTGCAAGACAATTTACCAGAAAATTGGAGAAAAATACATAAAAAAAATTTATAGAACAAATAAGCTGAAAAAAAGTCACTTTTTTTAACTTTTTTTTTTCAAAAGTCCGCCATTTTTTGTTTTTTACCGACTTTTTACTAAATGTGGTAAATTGTCTTGTGAAATACCTTCCTTTTTAGCATACATTTTGATTTTTTTGTTTCAGACTAGCCGTTTCGGAGATTAACTGTCCGCCATGGAGTCATGTTTTTTTAAACTACCCAACTTCGAGCGCCATCTATTAAAATGTAGAAAACGAAAAAAAATAAATAAAATTTTTTTTTGTAAACTTCGATGTATTCTTAATTTGATACAAAAAATTAGAATTGATTAAATAATAAATTCATTGAAAAAAAAAAAGATTTAAAAATGTACTATTTTCACCATTCTACAGGATAGTAGTACCTTAAATCCAATAGGTAACAAGATATTTAAGATGAAGTGATTTTCTTTACCTTTGACCTTTAATAACTTTTGTTGCGCACAACACTTCGTAATGGACTTTCCACATTATGTTTTCTGTATTATATATTTCGCAGAGAATATCTAAAATGACTGGACTAGTAACCTTATATTGTCGGAGGTATTCTGCTTCCGTAACTCTTTTGTCTTTCTGCGTTCGCCTCTGTCACTACAATAACCAAACCTATTTTAAGGCCAACTTGCCATTTCTTTCGACCACCTTGTAAATTTCTTGGTACCGGAAAGCCATTTTCAGTTATTTTAACAAAACGTTTTTTTTTTATATATTTTCAATCTTAAATACCTTAAGGGGGCTGTCTGTATACGGGCCCAATTTCAGAGTCTATAACTTTGAGATACAAAGAAACGGAAAAAATATATTTAAGTCATTTATTTATTTATTTTTTAGCACGGTTGTCGTCTTTAAAAACAAATTTCAAAATCAAAACAAATCTCAGGGTGCCCTGGAACGACCACTTCTTAAAAATTCGGTAGCAGCCCACTGCGGAGAGATTAGCAATCAAAACAAGAAGAGTTTAGCAATTAGAACAAAAAAGTACAACATATCTTTAATTGTTATCATGTTTGTTATATTTTAACACGAAAAACAAAAACTAAGTAGTGGTTTATTTCATAACCAAGCTCATTTAGTTTGAGACTCAAATTCACCGATTTATCAACGCAATTTTTGCACTCACACTTGTCAATGGATTCACTTCACTTTTCTGTAGCAGTTTTTGCAAGCGATGTTTTCAGAAATTGCAGAGAAGACGGGAAAGAATTTTAGTATACAATAATTGATCCTGTAATTAATTGGAGTACTAACTGATAAATTACTTTTGAGTTTTTTTCGACTGCGCCAACGTACGGTTTAGTCTATTTGTCTTCGTTTAAGTGTTGGGTGATACGCGTTTCTTTATAAGACCGGCGATACGACTGGTGCTTTTTGCACGAGCTCTTTTCTGTTCGATCTCTTTTCTTTCGAGGTAAAAAATCCGATTCAACTGCAAAAAATAGCAATTCCGTAACTTTGCAATAGTCGAGTTGTTTTCAACTCGAAATACAGTTTCAAATTGAAGTAAACGGGAAATTGGACTTTGGATAAAACCCAAAGACATATATATTTGCAATACTAGACAAACTATACCCGAAAATATTTTTACTCGGGAAAAGTGCAGAGATTTGAAGCGACCATGCCTGACGCTTCATAATTTACGAACTAAAACTTATTGACCAAAATCCTTCAAACTCAGTATTTCTTATACCTTCTAGGCTAGAAACGTACTTAAAAAAGATTGCCAATTTTTGAAATTTTTACACACACTAACCAGTTAAGTTATTTTAAAAGCAGAATTCTCCTCTGTTGGGCAATATGAGGATTCCAACAAAACGTTCTCCTCATCAATTATTTTTTCGTCAAGTATCTGTTCAAAAGACTTTCATATAGATGCAGAACATTCTTCTAGTTCTTTCTTCTCTCCCTTCAGTCTCGTTGAAGAAAATAAGTTACTTAGTGTATTCACCCGAATTCACCCGAATAAGTTAATAATAAATTAAATTAACTATATCCAGAAAAATTAGCTGTAAGAACAAATGGTGGATATAGGAGAAAGAATTTTTTCATAGAGGTTAGCTTATGAACTGGAAAGTAATTTGTATACTTTTTTCTTAACAGATACTGACAATATAACTAAAACACTAAAATACTAGAAAAATTAAAATACATGGCTTTCTAGAGAGCATTTAAAGTTTTAAATACATTCTGTAAAGTTACAACACTTCGTAAATTTCAAATTGATCTCTGATCGAATTAAAAAATTGTTGTATACTCGTAGGTACAAGCATTGATTGAATCAACTTGCAACGAAGACCATATCATAATTCAGACTGCTGCTATTGCTTATATGGTATAATTATACGACACATTTTTTTAACTCAATATTTGCATCATTTTCCACCTTCGATTGCAAAAAACGACAAAAATAAAATACGTAGTTAATGTTTTCTGGTTCAGTGTATTAAAACCATAACATCCGAAATATTAATAGTTGCCTATTAATTATATACTATTACGTAACTATTATACTATTAAGTAACTATTGCATTATTTTGAATGCTAGGTTCATTCCCATTCCAAGGTACTGGGTTGGCTTCATCCATAAAGTTTAAGCCAAAATACATACTGGAAATGGCAGAAAAAGAGACATTTAAAACTTAAAGGTGATGTGTCATTTATGGTAATTATCGGTTGAAATTTGAAATACAATCGAATCAATCAAAAAGCGGGTCCTTTAGTTTGGGCAATACTAACAGGCTCTGTCAAGCAAATCTAAATTTATAATGTTTGAGCATTTTTAGATGAAAGTAATAAAACTTTGGACTATATCAAAGTAAATAAGCAGTATTATTGGTGGTGTTCAATAAAAATTATATAAGACACCATAAATTAACAGTCTATATGTAAAGTCATATATCTTTAATTGACAATTCTTAACAAATAAACAGCCAAAACCAACGTGAATTATAATACAATTTTATTTGAAATCATTTGCACTAACGTATCAGTTGTTCTTTTTGACAATCTTGCAAACGGTAATATTTTCAATACAGTTAAAAACAGTTTCGAAAAATAGTAATATATAGTTTTGATAATTTGTTAAGTATTTTTTGTTTGAAATCAATTTCAGTCTTTGTTTTGCAAAAGTAAAACAACCCCGCTTCTGTTTTTTCCCAATCCTTATTATAATCATAAGCTTCTATAAACTTGATTTAGTTACTGTTAAATGGTTACTCCATCATAGGTCAATTTCATTTGAAACTCCCCACTTGCATGCTAAATTTATCGATCTACATATATCTCCTAGCAACAAATATTTATATCAGCAAACCTCCATTCTTCACCTGAAAGTCCTTGTCCATTTGATTTAGAGAAAAACGTTTGTAGGCGTTTCTCTTTGTATAAATTTCTCGATCAAAACATAAAACCACAATCAATGTTTCTATTAACCACAGCACTGATTAGTTTAATTTTATCTAAACGAGCGCATACAGCAAATAAATGCAGCTTACTTGAATAATGCTCTGTACATATTCATTTTGACAGACAGTAGTAAATGTTTTGTGTCCGCGTCGTGACTTACAGGAACTCCAGCAAAACGTATCTAAATATGTCTCTAAAATTCACTGAAACATTTCAAAGAGTTTTGAGTGTTCAGTAGCTCTGTACGTTTGTCCAAGTAATTATCGAGAAAGGTAATTGGCCATGAAATGGTCGGCATGAATGAAAGTGAAATCTATGCTTCAAATATTATCAATATGCATATAATGAAGGTCATTTTTTGGTATGCAGTTATAAACGTATGCTTACGGGTGTCTATATCCACAGTGGATTTATCAAGAGGTTTATTTGCAATTGAAATAAAAAAATACTTCAGTATTTTTTCTTGCACCGACCGACAGTCAATGTTAATGTTAAGTGGTGCTCAGCAGTACTCGTGATAATTGTTTTGGTGATATTGCTATTTCGATGATTTAATTTTTTTTGCTTTCATGTAGTACAGTTTGGTATCAATAAGAAATTTTGAATAATGGGTGTGAAATTTACAATAATTTAAATTACGATTGCCTTTCAATTAGAATTTCAATCATTTTCAATTCATTTGACATGAAATTGTGTACATACGATTCCGTAGCTTGGACTAATAGCCTAAATTTATTCCACTGAATATAATTTTCAGGCTTGTTAGACATACTAGATAATAAGTAAATCAAATAGGTTATGCTATTCTTTACAATTGTTGAATTTAAATATTAAATTATTAAAAATATTTTACTACTATTGCCTCTTGACATCTTCACCCAAATTCAATTTTCATATCTCCAGTCGCCACCTTTATATCTGGTCAAGTATATGTCAACCCAAATAACCCGCCACCTCCTGTTCTCGAAATTCAACCATCGGCGGCTCCACAAAATGATTTCCTCACACAAACGGTCTACGGTTTCTTGGACTTCACAACAACAATAGGTAACACAGTCATGGTGTTTTCACCTCAAAGTGAACCACCACCATCACCAGGTAAGATATTTTGCTTAAATTCAATTTTTATAATGAATATTTCGATAAGTTTTCGAATAATCAATTGTTAACAAACAGAACCACCAAAAAATACTGTACAAATTGTCACAAATGTCATCGAAACAAAACCTCAAGTTCAAGATGTCGAACCTAACGAAATCAAACCAACGAAAACCGCAATCAAGTCCACAAAACCCAAGGTTTCAACAAAAGTTGAGGTCATCGCCGAGCAACCGATCCCTCACAGCTCAAAGCCACAAGTCTTAGCTTCTAAAGTGGAAGTGATTGGCAACACACAGCACACAGTGCAACAAGTTTTGCCCGAGAGCAAACCAATCTTCTCAAGCGTTGTGGAAGTTCGTGCTGAAGAGGATCCGGATCCCGAACCAGTATTTGTTGTTGGTAACAATATTGCCGAGCCAGAATATGATTTCCTCTCACGTCAGCCCAGTCCATATGCAGAAGAGTCCTACAAAGTAGTAAACCTGAAACCAGGTACTGCTAAGAGACCTCGCCCGAGCCAAGAACAACGAAAACTTCAATCTGCTCCACAAAGAGATATCCACCCGACTGGGCTAGTTACAACAATCACGGCCAGCACGGTAAAAGACGGTGTTACCACTGTACACGAAACCAGTGTCATTGGAACTTATATCTCCGGGAAATATGCTCAAGTGCTACAAAGCACATCACACGTCTACAAAAACCACAAGCCAAAAATTTCGCCATCATCAACATTGAGGATTCTGAAAACTGCCGCACCAACCGCTCCAGCTTCTCGTCTCCATGTAGAACCATCTCCCGCTGCATCTGACTTGGCACCGCTACCCGAAGTGCATAGTGGCAACTCAGGGCCGAACCTGGTGCGCTCATCAAGACGACCCGCAACTACGAACAATAGTTTTAAGAACCGTATTCGCAACAGGACTACCAAAGATGAAGTCAGTTACGAGTCCAGGGATCCACCATCGACAACTAGCAATTCTCTTAGTCAGACTACAACAAAGAAGACAACACGTCATCGTAGCAAATCGAAGAAGTAAGTTTTGTTACCGTCAATCGGGGTGAAATTGGGCCCTTTGGATATACTTCGGTTTCGATTCTGGTATCGAAGAAACTTGAGGTTTAGGAAATTGAGAGATTGTTATGGTCTTTATTTTCTATATGTCTAGGAAAATATTCTTCTATCGAAAACACAATTTAGACAGTGTGATGTCTAGCCATTTAAACTTATTTTCGAATCTTTTTCATACAATGATAAACAAAAGTTGAAACTATGATTTATCACTGGGTACTTTTTCTCAAATTTTTCTCCTATTTCTTTTCAAATCCTGTGCATTAATTTGTCCATTCATGACTGGGAATTTTCAATTTCCGTAAGAAGCCCTTGGATTAAAAAAAAATATTTATCATCCGCTTACCGAAAAATCTTTGATCTATGTCTATGATATTTCACTCGAAATCTTTCTTTAAATTGTTTTAGAAATCTTTATATACCTACAAATTCTACTGTATTGAACAAACCAGGAATTTTTTTGAACTCTTTCACTAAATCTCAATATGCCAGAAACGGGAATAACAAAACATAACTCCTCAGAAATTAATTTCTCTCAAAAACTCATAAAATCCCACGCAAAAATTTTAAATCCCATTAAAACTCGGCTAAGTTTTCAGTTGTTTGAATATAAAACTATTATCCTTTGAAACCAATAAGTGTGCTTCGTATTAGGTTAGGCACCTCTTTTGAGTCAGTTTGGAGGTGGTTGACTACATCATTACTTTTTCAAGGAAAATTAATTACCTGGTTTGATGAAGGTGTTTTTTGACGCGTTTTTTTGGATTTTCTGTTTTTGATGAAGCTGAAACCATATGTTGGCCTTGAACACAACTGATTTTTGGAACCAGCTTTTAGGAGTTCCCACAATATTTTTAAGATAAATTGGCACCAAAAACGGCACGCATATTGTTTAAAAGTTTGCTGCGTCGAAATAACAAAATTTCTTTAGTTTGCACACAGTGTTTGAACAAGGATGTCACAATGTAAACTGTGAAAAATACTATCAGTTTTGAAAAAATTGAATGTTTTTTTGGAATAGAATAAAAACAGCTCTAATGTCCACCAAAACAATGATGGCAAATCTCAGGTCACTTGTATAGATTTCGAACCTGGATAGTTGCGGTCAGTCAGATGGTTTTTTGGTTTTTTAATAGTGCATAGCTTGTTGACGCACATCTTAGATTTCAAACCACAAAACCACGGCAGCCAGTAGATGCCATTGATACAAGAAATCACAAGACCATGAGACTTTTTTGTGATAGGTCCATTGTTGTGATAGCTGTGTGGCAATCTAATTGGAAGCACATATTACAGACAACATTAGCGTCAAATTTGGACCAAAAAATGGTGTCAAATTTCGACCATCATTTTAGACGTGCTTTGTCAAAAATCCAAATGAAGGTTTTTAGATAAAATTATGCGAAGAGAAACACAATGACAAAAGTCCATTATAACATCGTGAAACGACGAAATGATATGAAAACAGCTTTTCTTCATTATCTCTTTCACTATTGATTTGTGATATTAGCGGACGATTAATGCATCAAAAGATCGAAAAATTTTCAGTCGTGTGTCTCGGGTATTATTATTACCACTTGAATTTCATATGAGGAACTTTAGTGAATTTTTTGTACTGAACAAATTTATGCCGGGAAAATTAACATAAAACCAATACAAGTAAACGAGATAATTTAGCGAGTTTAACGAAACCTTTTTGTTTAATACCTTTTTCTTCGCACACGATTTCGTAATAGGCTTTTCACATTGTGTTTCTCATCCCACAATAAGGTTAGGTTAGGTTAGGTTAAAGTGGCTGCCGGTCCGCAGAGGTCTGCCGACCGGCACACATAGGCACAAAAGAGGCCCGTTGTGATGCCACAATAATTTGTTACTCTCTCTGAACTCTGAATTCGGGAAACCATCTGCTTCCCTTAACAAATCGCGTTATCCCCTTTAGATTAACCAAGAACAACTCAGTCAGGTTTGAGAGAAAGGGAGCACCAATTGCCACCAACCTTCTCCTTGCCAGCGCCGGGCACTGACACAAGAGGTGGAGGACGGACTCCTCTTCATCCTCAGAGCCACAATTCCGACAAAAATCGTTAAACTGCACTCCCAATCGTTGTGCATGTCGTCCTATGAGGCAGTGGCCCGTAAGAACTCCCACAGTGCAGCGTAGAGCACTTCGAGTTAAGCCTAAAAGCTGCGAGAGAGAGCAGGAGACCTCTGGCACAGCATCTATTGAAAAAAATCACTTGGATTTTTTTGACAGACCTTTTGCTAATTTAAAATGATTAGGCTAAATAGCTTACACTATTCAAGTTAAACCATTCACTTACGGAGCGAAAATGGCACCAAACAATTTTTCTCTGCGGAAGCATCGCAACAAACACTTTCCGGTTCTCATCACCTCATATACAAGAATTCTGCTTGTTCATGAAGACAGTGAAGAGAAAATGTGCCTCATCATTGAATGAGCAGTAAACAATGTAGTATTGTCAACTGTTATATTATGCGCGTTTTTTTGCTCTCCTTATCCATAACAGAACATTGGAAACGCATTGGAAACAACAACAACTCCTGTTATGGAAAGGAAGAGTTGCTGTTGTTCCCAATGCCTCTGCATTGTTCTGTTATAGATAGGGGGAGCAAAAAAACACGCCTATTGGCGACACTTTCAATTTTCAAATTCAGGCTCTTCTTAAAAATTTGGTTCTTGAAGCTCCAGGAGATGTGCAGTACCGATGAGAAATCGCAGTCAAAGGAGACACAATCAAACTAACACCCACAGCTGCAAGGGTTACGATCATTTGCCCGATTTAGCGAAAAAATTATTGAAATTATTTAGAGCATATTTTGTACTTTTTTCATTCGTCAATATTCTTGTCAGGATTGAATCACCTTAAACTGGGATTGCAATCACTCCATCGTGTCCATTCTAACTCCTTATATAAATGTCAAGCCGTCAAGGTAATCACATCAACTCCGTCAATTTGTTCCGTCTGCCTGAGCCGACAGTGTTTTGTTCTATGGTTTAGTGCGTTTTACGATGAATAGTTAAGTAGCGACCTGTTTGATAAGTTTTTGAGCCTTTTATACTGTTTGTAACGTAATATATTATCACAATAAAAATCAAGCCAAAATAAGTCAAAACGCAGAAAGATAGTGAGTATAGTCACCAAAATTCATGTACATATGCGCACATATACATACATATATTTATATCAAATGTTGGACTTTCTATCAATCGCGCGAGTCTTGAGTGGTAACTGCATTTTAAAATCCATTTTGCGAATGCGCACACTGAAAGAAAAATCTTGGTAAAATCAACAATTTTCCTTAGTTGTTTTTGCGTCAACTACGGGCTATAGTTAAAACAACTATAAGAAAATTGTTGATTACTTTTATGCACCATGACGCGTAGTTGATAAACAACGTCCGTGGTCCAAAAAAGTAAACAACCACAAACTATGGTATTCCAACTATGTACATAGTACGAGTTAGCAAATGACTATAGTCTGTGGTTTGGAATTATTTTTGTTGAATTTAACAATTGTAGAGTGGTTCGCTTGTTATGAAAATTGTTGATAATTCAATATTTTGGAGTGTTAAATGAATTGATGCTCATTTTTCTATAAATCAATTATTTATATAGTCTATATATCAACAATTAACATAGTTGAATCCTCGAAGATTTCAATATTTTTTGTATCAGCAAAGTCAACTACTTTTATATGGTCAAATTAACTATTTTAGCATAGTAGAAAGAACCATTTTCCGTAGTTAATTCGACAATTTTGAATGAATTGTTGCAGTACTATCAATAATAATTAAATCAACCACGACTTTTTCTTTCAGTGCAGCAAAATTTCATACGCTGTTGCACATCAACTAAGTTTCTTAAAGCTATTTTTGAATAGCTATTTTCAATCGTCATCCATCTTGGAATGATTTTGTAGAGCCTCCATCATAATTTGGTGTGTCATCTACACATTTGTGATAATTATAGCAATGGTTATAATTTTACTGCTCATTATTTTCATTGTTACTTTCCACCGATACTTATTTGAAATTATTGCTGGAAATTTCAAACTCATAGACACCTCAAAAGAACACTAACCGCACAAAACACGAAATTTCACCTGACTTTCATTTCTCCTTTCCGTCAAAGTTGAAATTTGCCCAACGGAAGCCGTGTTATTCTGAGCACTTTTTCCTTTTGCTATGGAAAATATATAGGCACCGTAAAATCTTAGCTTTGATTGTGATCGCAGCTTTATTCTGGGGGCAAGCCACAATCAAATTTTGTTTTTTGGAGATTTGTCCAATGAGCTTCGAACTTTTCAATACATCTTTACCAGGCACACTATGAAAAAAGCTCCAAATTACAAGTTCATAGCTCTGAGTAAGCTAGTATAATAAGACACAGAGATTTACCTACACCGGTAATACACCGGAAAAAGTAATAAAATAGAAATTTATGCAACTAAAATTTCGCTTCCTACATATTAATTTATTATTGAGAAGTATATTATCTATTGTTTAAGCTTTCTTCTTACAGCTTAGCTTCAATATATATTGACAGTGACTTACTGACATTTTCATCACCATAAATTTTTAATTTCTACGTATCTATGACGTAAAAAGTTTCATTTTCATTTCAAATATTAGTGCTGCTCGCACTATATTTTGCACTCCTTAAAATCTAAACCCATCCATGTTTTACTATTGCATCACTACACTTGTTGTCTGCAAATTTACTTTCATATTTATTACAATAATTCAGTAATCTTCCTCATACTCCATTCGCCTCACTTCTTCCCCATCACTCAATTTATATCTTTGCTCTTCAATCTTTCGTCCACAAAATTCAAAATTTTGGACCTGAATCACCCTCGTTGATGGTATAATTCAGTATTAACCGTTAATTGATACACATTTTTCTAGTCGCCGATACAGCAGCAAACCTACAACGCCTTCTGTAGAGCTTGCAACTGTGTCGGTTCGAAGTCAATCTCCAAAGCCCTCTTATTCCAGTCGTCGCAACAAAGTCACCCGCAAGCCAACCCAATCAACTTCATCAGCTCCACCACCACCGCCACCCTCACCACAATCATCCGAGCGTCGTTCGTCATCATTCAAATCGAAAATCCAAGCAATCAATATTGAATCAGATGACGCAGCCAACTATAAATTCAAATTGAATCGCTCGCCTGGTCGCTGGCAATACAAAACCTCACCAAAACCAAGAGTCACGATTCGAAAGGCTGGCAGTGCTGATGAAGCACCCATTACACCGCCGCCTGCAAATGCAGAAGTTATAACAAATGATATTCCGTCGGCCAATGCTCGGATCGATACTGGTGACCTCGAGCCATCTGGATCGGTAAATGGAAATGTACTGAATGATGCGGAGACTGGTGATAACAGTATTGACAACAAGAAGCCTTTGGTGGAAACGATCAACGTGGAGATCTCTACGCCGGCAGACTTCAAGGATACATACTATGAAATTGCAACGATTAAAACTCCGTACACGTTCCAAGTAAGATAGTTGAAATGCCTTAGGTGAGCTGTATCACTCATTTTCTCATCATCATTGCCGTCACCATTCTGAAAACACAAGAGAAATGAGGAGATTATTTTATGTTCCTTCTCACCAAACAGCATGAGTGCACTTTAGAGTTTCATAACTAATCAATTAACACCACTATTAAATCCATCACTAATCTATTCATTACGGTCATCTAAAGATGGAAGATAATTTTTTAAATTATAATTCTTCAATCTTTCTATTTTTCCTCGTAACATAGGTTGGAACAGTAAAGAACACACGATTCATCACGGTCACATCAACTTTTGAGAAAAGTTTCGACCCGGAGCCAACTATAGCACCGACCAATCTTAACGAACCACTCACTGAAAATATCCTGGCCCCAACCACTCATCTCGACAAGGAACATAACTTGCTCGACTCAAGTATAGCAACACTTCCTCCACTATACTTATCGAGCGATGCCGAGACACCACCTCTCGAAACAATTACCGAAACTTTCAGCACAACCCAGGATATGCTGAAAACACACATTTTGCCGGTCGTTCGTGAAGGAGCCAATGCAACGAGTTACACTTTAATTCAGACCTATCACATCACAAGACTGGTCACTGCCACAAAAACTCTTCCACCGATGGATGCTTATCAATTCGTTCCATCGAAACGTCTCAAGGAGTTCAACAGCAAATTGGATGAAGCTGGCTCAGAGCTTCACTTGGAACTTGAATTCGGTGACAACAACGATGATGATGACGAGGACGATGAAGATCATCCCGTGCGCCAACTTCCTCCAGAACTGGACCTGGCTAACGTAGGATCTGACTTTGATTTGTTTGATGTAGACAGAGCAAAACTGGCCGCCCAACAGAAGCCAAGACGAAAGGCCAACAAGAACACCTCTGAAAACCCAAGCCAAAACCTGTCTCCTGATCAACTTCAACAGCTTGCACTTCTTCGTCTCTTGAATCCAGCAGCGGCCGGCCAAGTGCCGCAGGTTTTGACCACATCGAAACCAGTCATCAAGCTGGAAACGGTCTACGAGTCCCATGTCATACCAGTTGTCAACGGTCAGCAAACCACTTTCAGCACCATCTCCCGTCCAGTTGGCACAGTCAGCAAAACCGAATATGAATACGAGACATCTACTCTCCCAGCTCTCCCATTGCCCCAGCTTCCGGTGAATCCAATCTTCCCGCCACAACAACCATTCGGCCAACCTCAATTCCAACTCACCACCGCTCCAATCGTAACCCAAACTGTCGTCACACAAACCCAAAGCAAAATCCTGAAACTAACCTTTGGCGCGAAAACAGCCTACACAACACTGTTCTCAACCAACGTTGTCCCTACGCTACTTACAACCTATGTCACAACTTCGGTTGCAGTTCAACCGACAGCCGCC
Source organism: Nemotelus pantherinus (assembly GCA_963978885.1). Taxonomy (NCBI): domain Eukaryota; kingdom Metazoa; phylum Arthropoda; class Insecta; order Diptera; family Stratiomyidae; genus Nemotelus; species Nemotelus pantherinus. Next base: position 191,345,687 of record OZ022263.1, on the reverse strand, counting down.
TTCCCCGGATATTACCCAGCTCCGTTCGCACCTTATCCATATGTAGGATAATTTCACTGCACCGCTCCAATTTCCCCTGCATGTCCTATAGCTTTACCATAGAACGAACGACAAACTATTCTTAAAACATCGATTGGTGCGTATTATTCGAATTTAAGCTGATACTAGGCGTTAAGAAAGACGTAGTTAGTAAGAGAACTCATTATTTAAGGAAACACACCATCCAAGATCATCGTGACACTCGTTTTATTTTTTGTATGAAAAATTAAAGAAAGTAAAAAAAATGAATCAATAGAAGATAAAAAGATAGACAGTTTCGAATTTGGTGGCAAGCATGCTGTTGAATTCGATTCATTTCTCATTCGAGCATTCAAATAAAATACTCATGGTTGCATTCAATGATGATATTCAACTCTTAGTTGAGCTAAGTAGCGAAATTTTGTTAAAGTGCAAATAATGTAAATAAATAAATAAAGTATGTATTTTGTAGTATGTATAAAACATGTTTGTGTAATACTTTTGTAAAAATTTATATCACAATTGAATAAATAATTTTTAAAAATAAATGCTTTGTGGAATTTAGTTTAAGATTAGAGTAATTAAGCAGTGAAATAACGAACAGAATCGCAGCATTCGTACGTGCTTGCTATCCAAATATTTGATTTTTCAGATAACTGTGCGATTTCAAAATGAAAAAAAGATTACAGTTTAACTCTGCAGTCCACTAGAACAATTTATATCGCAAGAGAGAATACAATGAATTTTTAGCTGGTTGTCGATGTTCAGTTTCACAGGTGTCTATATTGTTTAACTCTGATGTAGCATCCTCCTTCGAGGCTGCACGTTGTAAACGGGAAACTTGGATGGAAAAAGAAGACAACCGCTGTTACGGGCAGAGAAAATCTTTAGCTAAAAAATGTAAACAGGAAAAGGTATTCGATAGTAGAACCTGAACGAGAATGGTTAGAAGTTTTGAAAAAGTTGTTTTGGAAATTGAAAAAGAAATTGAAATCGAATTCGAGGGAATAAAATTGTGTGTGAAGTAGTTTTTATTTCAAAGTACAAAGAAAAGAAGAAAAAAAGGACGGTCGAAAAAATTTAAATTTCGCAGAAATTTAAATGTCAAATCAAAAGTAGTTAAATGAAATGGCGTTATTTTATTCAAAGGTGAAATTTCCTTATTCAATTATAAATTTTTTTGTTTTGGGTATTTGTATTTAATTAATTAATTTTATACGTTTATTTTATTACACTTATACGTTTTTATATTGATTCATATTGTCAGTTTTTATTGTGTATTTTTATTGATATGATATATAAACATTTATTACATTAGTAATGAGATTAGATGACATAACGGATCCCACACCATTATTTTTCTTTTGCTTGACTAGTCAAACTTTCCAGATTTAAGTTTATTCCAGTCATTAGTAAATATATTATGTTGGTTTTTTTTTATTATTGCTATTGTTTTTTTTTAAATTATTGTTTTTCTGATTTTTTTCTTTCCTTGAATAAATTATAAAATAATGAGTATTGAATAGTTTATATTCATAATAATGATTTGTTGCTCGGTGACATGCTTCTTTCAATAAGGTGTTTGTGTTAAGTGTTGTGAAGTTTACATGCCGTAGCACGAAAGGAATCTTATTATTCTTATTTCTATTGTCTTCCGCCCTCAAACAACGCCAGACTGAACTAGTCGGCTGTGAAAAGGCACGCAGTGCACTTTCCAGGAAGATCTCTTAAAATTAACATGCTGCACTGATGACGGTCCGGTAGAACTAGTACAGTAAATCTGTCGAAAAAAAAATCGATTTACGGAAATTAGTGCCTAGGACGTGAATCTTTTTTTATTCGATGACAAATGAGATTTACTAAACAACCATGGGGGTGGACCAGTTCAACCCTTAGCGGTCTTTTGAAAAACTCAAAAAAACAACCAAAAAATTTTTGAAATGCGTTTATCTCGTTTGCTATGCATTTCACAGAAAAATCGATTGATGATAAAATGTAGAGGACGTTAAAATCTACAATTTATGTCATTGGAGCAATGCTGTACAACAAAAAATGCACACGGTAGGTGGCGCCAAAGTATCCAAAAAAGTGTTTTTCCACTTTTTCGCCCTGAAAATATTATTTTAACGCAAAAATGTAAATGCAAAAGTTGTTCCTTACATTTTTATCAACAACTTTTATTTAAACATTTTTTATATACGACTTACCGTTTCAAAGTTACAGTGCAATATAGCGCAGCGTATACAGCACCGTGCTGTTAATGGTATGTAATTTCGTCGTACCTACTGTGACTTTCTCCGGCGACGTTGGCATAGTTCTAACAAAAGGGACTATTCGACCATCTGCCCTATTGACTAAGGACCGTACATTTTTCAGTTGCCATGTGAGTTTCGGAGAGTAGAGACAGCAAAACTTAGCTCTCTAAAAATGAGTGATAATGTGTCGATTTGTTTCGTTTGTGGCGAAAGTGTTTTAAATAACGTCCGTCACGTGGGTGTACCGTATTATTGGAATTTTCGTACTTTTGCAAGCTGCAGCTTTGAAACGGTAAGTCGTATAAAAAAAATGTTTAAATAAAAGTTGTTGATAAAAATGTAAGGAACAACTTTTGCATTTACATTTTTGCGTTAAAATAATATTTTCAGGACGAAAAAGTGGAAAAACACTTTTTTGGATACTTTGGCGCCACCTACCGTGTGCATTTTTTGTTGTACAGCATTGCTCCAATGACATAAATTGTAGATTTTAACGTCTTCTACATTTTATCATCAATCGATTTTTCTGTGAAATGCATAGCAAACGAGATAAACGCATTTCAAAAATTTTTTGGCTGTTTTTTTGAGTTTTTCAAAAGACCGCTAAGGGTTGAACTGGTCCACCCCCATGGTTGTTTAGTAAATCTCATTTGTCATCGAATAAAAAAAGATTCACGTCCTAGGCACTAATTTCCGACCTCAACCTGCAGATTGACTGTACTAAACTTGGTCGGTCGCAATAGGGTAAGTAGCAAGCAATTATTGGCAAAATTCAGCTTCAGATCTTATTTAAAATGTCTAGTGACGAATTCTAAAGGACTCAAGACATAATTATCTTTCGCAGAGACATTTCAGAAATTTTCTAGCGATAGATTTTCTTCAAACGCAAAATGCAAACATAAAATAATAGTATAATTTTGAACATTTTTAAAGCAAATTTATTCAAAATATATAGATAAAGCATAGTTAGCCCAAGACAACACGTGTCAGGTTCAGGGGTTGAAGCTGGTAGCCAGCTTGTGAAATGATGAAAAAAACCCAAGTACATAGAAACCACTAGAAAGAATGATTTGCGATAGTAAGTAGAGGCAATGTGTAGATTTCGCTCCATAGTAATGTTTAGTAAATTAAATTCTTATACTCACGACGAGATTATGACAATATTTTAGCTTGTGAAGATTTAATACTAGGGTTTTTCAGTGCACAAGTGGCCACGTTTTTGGTGGCGGTGTTTGAATTGGATGCTATTTGAGCAGAGACCATTTGATAGTTAGTGCCCGCAACAATTTCAATACTTTAGAGTTTCAAGCAGTTATTACTTGTTTCAATCATTTATCATATGAAAATTTCATGATAGTTCGGTACAATAACGACCAAATCATCGGTGCTGGCAGCCTTTTGCTATCGAATCTGATTCACGCTGAAACCAACTTGCTCTGTGAATTTCGATTATAATCGATGACTGGTTCAGAAGTTATAGGCATGAAAAAATTTGTGGATTGCCTTCCGAAATAGTTTCAAAATTTAGGAAAAATGTACCATTGTTTCTTCTTATTATTTCTATTGTTTTTTCATCGAAGGCAAATTTATGGGTAGCAGCTTTTGGTACAAAAATAGTAAAAACGCTACAAAATCACAGCCAACAAATTAATCAAAGTCGCTTCATGTTTAGAACCAACCATTCTGTAAATTTCAATCCAATTTATGCACCGAAAATTATAGGGGTGGAAAGGATTTTAGAGTTTCCTCCCGCGAAAATCTAAAATTTACAAAGTTGAACACAGTTTACTTATGTTCCTTGCAGTATTACATTACAAAGTATTACATTGTTCAATTTTTTAATTAATACATTGTTCAAAAAAACGAATAAAAATTCCAGACACATGGTGATTTGAAGAATTTCTACACGTATCTACTGTAGTGACAGGATTGATCGTACATTCATCAAAAATCGCACCTGGTTAATTGTGATCAAAATTAATGCATCCTTTAAATTTCGTAATGATTTATTTTTAGTGTGAGAGGTAATACAAATCAAAATTTAAAAAAAAAACACCTTTTGTCTACTTTTAGGAAGTAAACACCCACATAGGACTGAACATTTCCAAAACGCTCTAGAAAATTCACTAAAACACCCACCAAAGACAAAGTGTTAAAGATATCATAGCTTTAACTTTAACACACTGATTATATATACAATATCGTTTTTGGAAAATTTCAGTTCAGTTGGATCACGCATTCTTAAAATAATCCCACGGAACCTTTTGTAGTTTCATGTATTTGTGGGAACACACAATACGCAACCATAGATACACATCCACAATTCACAAACACTTAACACTTCGAACAAACATCAAAATTAACATACACCAAGTAGGCTAAGGTAGCTGTAATGTTTGATGTTTGTAGCATGTAAGTTTAGTATATTTTTAATCTTTTAACAATTAACAACAAAAATATTTTAAATAAACATTTTTTTTTATTTATTATTAGGTAGAAATTTACACTTCCTAAATATTTGAATAAAATTAAAAATAAATTCTTTAGCGCATAGGAACAGCCAGAAACATTGATTTTCGAAGGAAAGTAGAGGAATTCGGCAGATTTTGAATGTTCTTCTTTATAAATAACGTGTTTCAATAGCCATGCACCACTTCGATCCAAAAGCTGTATAGAAACTTATCCAGTAGAAAGGTTTTCAGGGCTTCCAATCTCATGAATTTAAAAAATTTTATGATAGCGAAATACTTGTTACTCATTAACCAGCACTACAACCAAAAGTCTACCACAACATTTCACGTCACAATCGTCTTACCGTACGAAATTCGTTTTCACCTAATGGCTTCATCGAAAGTTCCAATGATAGATCGATGTTCAGGGTTGATCCGAAAAATGACAAAAAGTTTGAAAATTTAACAATTGGTTACTTATTTCCACTGTAGATGTTTGTTATATGAATATTTAATGGTAGTATTTGTTAGTAGGGAAATAACGAAAACGACTGGTGCAGGTAGACATTTACTAGCTCCATAGCCACATACCAAATGTGGCCTAAAAATTTGGTAGGTGGCTGATAAAACTAAAACTTTATGATATGAAATTCGTTTTGGTTTCATGACTGGACTGGAAGCTATAAAGAAAAAGGCTTAATTATGCTGTGCCAATTTTAAAGATCAACGTTACAAACATTTCCATAGCCGGCAGCTTTAACCTCATTTTTCAACCAAACGTGGCATAGAGTGAGGTCCAGCTATTGTGTGCATTTGGTTGAAATCTGGTTACTGGATCGGAATTTAAAAGGCAAAAAGTAGTTGTTTTTTTTCTCAGCAATTTTTCAAGATGTACCACTGCCACAGAGTTACCCATATTCCAAAATTGCTTCTATGAAGCATGGGCTAAGTTAAAATCAATATATTCTCTGAGTTTCAACTAGATTTGATTTGTTCGTGAGTTCCCGTGAACAAATCTAATTTGCACAGCAATCACTGTGCTAGACCCATTTCGTTTGGACTGTTTTTTTAACAACCGCTTGAAAATAGGTTCCTCTTGCTCAATGAGAACTTTATATTTTGAAGTATTTCCTGCATTCCCACTCTGCAACGGAAAATGTTTATGACATTTCAATGTACAGTGAACAGTACAGTATATAGTACTTGTATATGTGGCAGATTCTCGTTTATAATTTTGCTTTGAAAAAATTCAGTTCGTTTCGATTTAGACTGACGCATGGATACTTGTTCTTTTTGGTAAAAAAAAAGGCTAACTTAAAGAGGCCACAAAAATATCCCAAAGTGATAAGCGACTCGCTCAAATCAAATATCGCATAATGATAAGTCTAAAAGATAGCCCAATTGGCGATAAGGCGGTCAATCTGGAAACCTTAATCGGGCTTCGTAACAAATCGAAACTCAAATGAACATGTTAATCTTATTCTAACAGTTGACTATTTTATTTCCTCCTTGCATAATTCTAATTTTCAAATCGCGAAACTGCTCTACGTCCTACTATCAAACCAGCTAACTCTATCAAGCGCCACTCGAAACGTTTAGCCTTACCAACATTCTATGGCAACATAAATTGTTTACTTAACTTTGTAGTTTTATAGGTACATTCTAAATGGCAATGATTTGCATTCTTAAGGACTATAATAATATCTAATGACCCAATTTTCAATTAATAACAAGCCGTGTAATTTCGATTGCATAACAGTATATCCAGTGTAGGCTTCGCGGTAAAATAAATGCATAAATCATGGACTTAGTCGAGCGTATCGAAGTGGACATATCTATCGGAGGTGACCGAGAACATGTAGAGCATTGTTCCTAATCAGTTCATCGCTAACGTTCGTTCCACTCAACTGCATTGCTCTGACATTGGTCAAGGTAGTCAGCGGAAATTTTCGCAAACAACACCTTCAGATCAGGAATAGAATTAACCCTTGGGAGTTAGAACCGTTGGCTCATGGAAATCGAGTTGGCTTTGGTTTGTTGAGATACTTCACTGCACAATCAACTGTACCTGTGCAACATTGCAAGCTGGCGTTGATTTTCTCATTCTGTTTTAGCCATTTTTAAGACCAAGCCTTGCAGTCATCTAAATTCGGTTGAAATTGTCACCGATCCAAGTCGGAACGTGGTCATTGTTGACGGCGTCTAGAATTAAAGCTCAATTATCACACACTCATGCCAATCCAGATCACCCAAAGGATTAGTATCTATGAATTTATTTGTCCAACACATTGTTTGTCTAATATTTTCTCTATCGCAACGTAAAAATCACAGATTTGAAACTGTCATCAATTAGATTTGATTTTATGACGTTGACGCAAACAAGTTATCACCTAACCGGTCATTATTAAGATTGTAATCATTGAACTTGTTGTCCACAGTCCAAGTCAAGGCATTGACCATAATATGAATGCTTAGCCTAGTCGCAGTGGTAGGTCGGTGACATGCTGTTTATATGTTGCATTTTATAGTGCAGATACGACGGACGACGACTGTTTATTCAAGGAGACAAGGTGTTAGAAATAATAATAATGATATTGGTGCAGTTGGCGAAAGCGTGGTATGTTAAATATGAGCAGTGCAGCTCAATTTGAATAATGAATGCAATGTTTTCTTTGGATATTGAGGTAATTTAGTGCAGACATGCATTAACCTTGTGTTTGAATTTTGCAGAAGTTATAGGCTAGTCGGATTTATGTGGGGTAGATTGTAAGAAGGATGTCTGAAATTGTTGGTCTTGGACACAAAAGAATTGACAAATGCGTTGTAAACATGGTGTGAGCTATAGTAAAAACAAAGAAGTCCTGTCAAACACCAGAAATATAAGTGTATATTGACTGAATAAATATAAAGTGGAAAAATGGGCAAAAAAGTATTTGAAACATCTTTCTATCCCGGTTTTTTTTCGATTAAGTCATCGGGTCAAAACGAAATGCATTGGGAAGTTTGTTTTTGACGGGTAAAAGCTATGGCAAACTTTTATTTATTTATTTATTTATTTATTTATTTATTCAAATCCATTTTTACAGGCTGCTGCCCAATTATAAAAATAGAAATATTAGACAAAGCGAAAAAGATATTAAAAAAGAAAAAAGAAAAATTAACAAATAATTGAAAATATTAAATAAACACATATTTGAAATTACAAAAAATTAATGCCAATATGCAAGTTAATATGAAAAAAAAGTGCGAAAAAGTAAAAAAATTTAAAAGAAAATCAAACATTATAAGGAACTTTAAGAATTAAGTCTTTAATTTGTGATTTAAATTGTGCGAACGTTAGCGGAAAAGGACCAAGCTGAAGATCGTTGTGCTTCCTGGGGATACGCACTAGCGGCGAGTTAAAATAAACATCAGATCGCGCGAAGGGAAGAGAGAACATTAGTTGAAATCTATCCGATCGATTGACGTTCCGCATACACAGCATACGACCAAGATCGGAGAGCATAGGGCAATGGAGTAGCTTGAAAAGCAAGCACTCGTCAAGAAACACTCGTCGGGAATCTAGGGAAGGAATTTGGAATAAGGATAGACGATCACTATACTCACAGTAAGGGATATTGAATTTAAACAACAGGGAGCGAGTAAACCTACGCTGAACGTATTCCACTGCCTCGTTAAGATATTTATGACGGGGAGACCACACTTGACAACAATATTCTAGAATGCTACGAACAAGTGAAAAAAACAGATGGAAAGAGGTAGCGATGCTAGTAAACGAAGAAGAGCATCTGAGAATGAAACCGGACAGACGAGAAGCCTTGGTGGTTATATAGGCAATGTGCAGGTCAAATTTGAGCTTTGGATCAAAGTGCACACCAAGATCCTTAAAATTATCAACAGCCATGATGGAAGATCCGTACAGTGTGTAGGAATATATTACGGGTGATATTTTAAACGTATAGGACATTTGATGACATTTGGATATGTTCAAAGTAAGATAATTAGTAGCGCACCAGTCGCAAAGAGAACGGAGATCGTTTTGGAGTTGGAGGCAGTCGCTGATAGATTCGATTACTTTGAAAATCTTGAAGTCATCAGCAAACAAGAGGCAGGGAGAACGAACAAAAGAAGGGAGATCATTTATAAAGACTAGGAATAATAAAGGACCAAGAATAGAGCCCTGAGGCACACCGGAGAGCGGACAAAAAGGGGAAGAGGTGGAGGATTGCACAGATACAACACAAGAACGACCAGAAACATAGGATGAAAACCAAGACAAAAGGGAACCTGACACCCCATAACTCCGAAGCTTGGCAAGACGAATTCCGTGATCAACAGAATCAAAAGCTTTTGAGAAGTCGGTATACACCACATCCACTTGCTTCCGTTGGTCTAAGGCAGAAGCAACAAAGTTAGTAAAACATATATGATTAGAGGTGGAGGATCTACCTTTAACAAAACCATGCTGTTCCGGAGCAAGGAAGGGATGGAGGAGAGGAAGCAGCCTGTTGTAAACCACTCTTTCAAGAACTTTACCAAAACAAGGAAGGAGGGAAATTGGACGGTAGTTGGAAACACAGCTTGGGTCTCCAGACTTGTGGATGGGGGAAATATAAGCAGATTTCCAACTGTCAGGGAAGCAGCCGGAGGAGAGGCTGAGGTTAAATATAATAGATAAAGGAACACATAAAGATGATGATAGTGATTTGGCCAACAGATTAGGGATACCATCACAACCACAACCGACATTGACATCAAGACACTCGAGTAAGGATTCAATTTCAAGAGGATTGGTGTAAAAGGAAGATAGGGAATGTGAAGCAACACGGGGAATATCACAGGGCAAGTTATGATTATGTTGAGAAAAGAAGGAAGAAAAATATTTTGCGAAAAGGTCGCAAATTCCACGTGGATTAGATGCAGTATCGTTATCGAGGAACATGGAATCGGGGAAACAATGGGAACTTTTGAGGGAACGGACATACGACCAAAAGGGTTTTTGATGATTAGAACAGATAGAGGACTCAATGCTGGAAAAGTAATCTCGGATAGCTTGATTGACAGCCGTTTTGGCAGAAGATCGTAGCCTTGAAAATTCGAGGAAGTCATCATGAGAGCCTGTATGCTTAAATCTAGCTCGAGCGACATCCTTAGCTTTCAGGGCTGACGCCACATCACGACGAAACCAAGGAGCGTCATTGGGCTTGCGAGGACGTCTGGATGGAGTGAAACGGGAGATAAGGTTAGATAGGAAGTTGTGGAATTTTATGGCAAGCTCATTGACAGTGAGGCCGCGAGAAAAGGAGAACCAGTTAACCGAGTTCATTTCAGTCATCATACTAGAGAAGTCAGCTTTATGGAAGTTAAAGCGCATGGGACGAGAAGGAGCTCTAGATGTCTGAAGATCGATATGAAGTGCGATTGAGAGAGGAGGATGATGTAAGTCAGCTTGGACGTAGTGAAAGGATGCGGTATGAACACTGATATTATTGGAGGGAATATTAGATAGAACGAAGTCTAGTATTTTGTTATTTATATTGGGAACACAGTTTACTTAACTACATTATTACTACATTAAGAATATATGGCAAAGTTTTACAAGCACTGAGCAATTTTATCATTTATGTTAAGTGTTTGACTTTCCTAAATTTTGTAATTCATGCAAGTGATAGCCCTAAAAACATTTTCATCCTATGAATTTCAATGAGACTTTAAGATCGAAGCAGTCAATGGCTTTCAAAATAAATTGGCTGTGATAACGAGCACGTGTGCTAAAAATCTATCGCCTACTTTTCTTCGAACATTAGTGTTTCAAGCAGTTCCTATGTGGTAGAGTTTTTCTTTATTTTATCGAAAAGTTGAAGGAACTGGTGGAGTATGATATGAAAATAGTCGAGGCGACAGTCTCATAAGAAAAATTTCCTAACGGCTTCGGATGCAACTTTCGTTAAGAATGGTTTAACCTGTTTCAGCCTACAGGCATCTATGACTGACAAGATAGTCACTCAAACAATTGGGCAAAAACTACACTTCTTTGCCAATAGCTTTCACTGATAACACATTACCGTCCTATACTATACTACACACACCAAAAGAATAAAATTTGAATTTTGAATTTTGAATTGCGGTTGAAATAACGATACTTGTTATTATTAAAACTATTGCTAAAATAAAATCATAAGTCTCGTTGTTGGCACATATGATCTAAGCTGAATGATAAAAAGTTGTAGAATAACAGAGAGTCAGTCAGCCAGAAAAGTGTTTTCATCTTTCTTTTGCCGTTGTCTCACGTTAGGTTCGTTCAGTAGTTGCGAGGATTGATGTTGAAAATTTTTATGCATCCGCGTTTTGGCTCTTGTGATGGATGGTTGTATCCGAAGAGCTTCTGAGTGATTTGCTTTTCTCCGAAGGACGGTCTTTCTCTGGAATTGACAAAACGTGTATCAATGTGTCTTAAACTGCGGCTTCATGTTTGTTGCGTTGTTTAGGCGCTTAGGCGGCCTTTGCGCCAGGAATATCTTGAGGTCAAACCCACCATAAGCGGGTGTTGTTGAAACCGATGGCTGATGCGTTATCGTTATAAGCCAACATAATCCTCGTAAAACAGGATACTGTACTACAAAAAAAAAATTATGTTGCAATACAATCTAAATATTACCTGAATATTTTTACTGCCTATGAAGTAGTTTTTCCATGTGTTTTAAAGGTAATATAATTTAAAATCAAAAATTTACAATATAAAATCAAAAATATACATAAAATCAGTTAATTTAGGAAAAAAAATACCTAGGCATTAAAAGATGCTTTATATCATTAAATTCCTTTGAACAATGTTTAATTGATATTATTATTTAAGTTTCATAGGTTTCATAGCTGTTTCATAGCATAGTTTCATAGCTCCATAAAATATATGTTAATTTTTAAACATCAATAGCATTACCTTCGACCATCAATTTGATAGCATTTCCAAATAGCTACTCTGATTTAATTTTCACCTACTTACATATATGAATTCACCCGAACTGAACTTTCGCACATTGGCACTGCAATCCTTCAAAAGCATTCTACACAAATTTCAAAACGTGCGAACAGCCTGTCTGGCTAATACATATTTCCTAAAGGCGTTTTGCATTATTACTTAATCGAGTTCCATTATAAGCCGCAAAATATGCCGAAAGCGAAAATCAAAATTCATATTCTGGTAGTCAATCAAAATCTGACAGATTTACAATACTTCATTAATATTTATCAATACACGCCAAATACATCGTCTACTACCAATTATGATCCCCGCAAACTGTATCTACTTACTGCAAAGGCGACTGTTCTCCTCAACTCGATATTTCTAATGCAAATCGAACCGATGAATTCCAGGGCAAAACCACGATAGCTATCAGTTAATCGCTAGTACACATATTATTTAATGGCCGCTAAAAGTCTTATATCAAAAATCTATCACGACTTGAGCTTGAAAGCATTTTGTAGGTGTTCGGTTTTTATCTGAATTGAAAATCAGAGAAGTTACACCTTGTGGCGCAATGCTACACTCGTTCGCTTAACTCAGAAGCTACGCGTTTTCCTCACGAGAGGAGAAAAAGACCTCCTGGGGATTGGCTACTTTACGCCTGAATATTCGATTGCGCTGTTCATTCTGTGAAATAATCGAATTGCTAGAATGGCGAGGTGATGAGGAAACGGTGCGTAAATGGAGTAATATTGCATTTCAAGTAGCATACTGTGCGTTACTGGCATACTGAAGATTGGATCAATTTAAATTTCATAGATAACTTTATTGACATTTATGCATAGACGCAAGCACATTCGTTTTCCATAAAATTTTCGCAAGTGTTACAATACTATCAGAAACTAACAGTCAATGTAATGTTTGTGGAGTTACAAGAAATTACTCATAAAAGAAGTGTTAAAATACCTCCGCAGTTATAATGGTATTCATGAAAAAAATCAAGTCGGAATGACTCTCATGTGATGCTCAAGTGATTGTAAAGTGATCTGTACTAAGATCCGTGTAATCTAATACAAATCACTGCAAAATTACATTCAGTCTCACAAAATCATTCATTTGATCTTTATCTATGTAGGTGGTCTAGTACAAATACGATCTTGCCGTTGACAGCGACTTCTCTTAGCTAATGAAAAATGAAATTTGTTTGGTAGATTTTATTTTCCTACAATTTTCTTGAATCGTTTTTGGCAAGGCCACTGAAAAATACCATTAAGCATTCGGCTACACTGTATAAGAGCATTCGAAATAGGCTTTTTTGTACGCAGCGACACTGTAGAGGTTACCAGGGTCAAAACGTGTAATAGTCAATGGATGATGATGCCATGGCGATTATCTTAGCTGAGCACCTACACTAGAACGTAAACTTAAGACTTAACGAATTTATTCATAAATCTTTTCAATAACAATAAAACCATTAAGCTGGATCTCTCTAACCCCATATTCATCAATGTAACGTTCACAAAGATACATTTGGATGCCAAAGTTGATAATTAATCATTTTTCAGACATTGCAATACCAGATAAGTTGTGACCACCTTTTGAAGTAAGCGATAGTTGATCTGACTAGATTCAGTTTTTAGGCTTCAACTAATATTTAACTGCTGATAATTACTTTAAAAACACACACTACTGAAAAAATTTTCATTAGGAACTCCCACATATGTAGATGATGACACGTAGTCAATACCACTGAAAACATTGATTTTGGAAAAAAACAGTGTTTATAATTTTTGATTTTACATTCGAAATGCGGTGATAAAAAGTTTATCTTGTTTGTATTTAATTTTCGTGCCTTTTTATACATTCTACCATGAAAACATAAATAACTTACATTAAAAAAAATACTAATAAAAAATAATAGCATTTGAAAATTTGGAATTTTCAAATGAAAGTTTTTTCTCACCAACGAACAATATTCTGAAAACACTTTGACCAGCCATTTTTTTCGAGTTAAATCTAGGGAAGTATAAGTTACAACTTGGACACGCAATGTTCTAGTTTATATATTAATGATAATTATATTAAATACATATTCCATTTTGTGATAATAGTTTTGCGTGTTGTTGCAAAAATGTCTTGCAGATTTTCAAATAGACTACAGATAACTGCATCATGCTATCATATTCAAGGCATTAGGGGTATCACCATAAATAAAAAGTATGTGCCGGCAGATTCACTTTAAACGATAATTACATAAGTGAATCTGCAAACGGTACCTGCTGGCCCAATCGGTGGATTCAAAATGACGACGATTCAGTCACGATAATTTTTCAAATGAAATTTAACTGCTCAATTGCCATCAAAATTATCTTCTAATCAGCAAAAACATGATAGAGAAGTTCAGTGTGCAATGTACAAAAACGCAAAAACGAGTGACCTTCAAACTATCAGTCGAGAGTCGTGGGAATGTCTAGAGCAATGCTGATTCATGTTGCTTCAGTGACTAAGATTGTGGATTTTTTTTTAGTCTCATTAATAAGCCATAAATACTTGTTATTTTATTACCATGTTATTTTTCAATAATCCTGAACGTTTGAAAAAGTCCTGTGTAGCCTATTTTGCAGCCAAAAAAAGCCAACTCAAAGCCAAAATTAGTTGATCCAGGATAACTGCTCGCATTGTATTTCATTAATCTCTTTCTGCGTTTTTATCCTATTTTTACTCATCACAAATAATGTTAGCTGAAAAATACAAAATTAAATTTAATGAGTCGTTAAAAAATCATATTTCACTTTGCGCCCAACGTGGGCTTATCAAGCATTCAACCAAGTATGACTCGTCTTAACTAAAAATTTAAACAGTAAAAATGAAAAGTAAAATTTAAACTTTTAAAAACCGCTTTAAACATTTATGATCATCTACTGTATTCTCTACCTAAAAAAAAACGTCAACTCGGAATAATCGTTAAGTTTTTCATATTACCTCTCCGACGATTGTCGCTTAGTAATTTTACGTGCAACTATTCTCGTTTGAAGAAAATCATTATTTGATGCGCGTTTTTATTTTTGCGATTTAAAACAGTTGTATCAACAACATTACAAAATTTGATTGTCATATAATTAGGAGAAGAAATGACAGTAAAAATGAATGAAAGTCGTCAGCTCTTCTTCAAAGTAGGGGTGCTGCCAATCCGAATGTTTTTATCCTCAAAGGTACATTTATCCCACCTCATCCACAAAGCAAGGTGAAAATTGTATTTCCTATATATGGTGGAATGATCACTGCCGGTACTCCCAGGGTATGGTTTCGGTAAGAAATATTGAAAATGTCGGCTTGTTGCGATAAGTGATCAAATGAAATGACCAACTCTTGAACTTTTTGGATTAGAAAAGCAATATTCTAATGAGAAGATAAATGTTTCAATCATTTCACTGAATCAGGCTTTAACTCACTAAAATAGATCACAGGTTGACCTCGGGAATCTGAGCTGGAATCACTTTCGCATTACTTCGACTCGGCTGTGCCACTATCACCTATCACGCGCCCCCATGACCACTTTCGTTCTGTTAGAAAGAGCCCGTTAGGCAACCTTCTTCTCTTTTCAGCCGCAATACCGTCTCAGACACGTACTCAAGCGACTTCTGAATACAGCATCGCCTCCACAATCATCTCTGGCGTCGCAGGGTCGATTGCAGACCAGAGTGCTTCCCATTCTCTTCTGAAGCGTAGACACTTGAAGAAAATATGCAATGAATTATCAATTTCTTTAATGCGGCATTTGCATCATTCCGTCCTCATTTTCCCCATTCTTTGAAGATTATTCATAAAGTAGCCATTTTTTGGTAGAAATTGGCACAGGTGAAAATTGATTTTACCGTGGTCACGACTATGCCAAGGTTTTCTGGCGCGAATCAGTGTAGTCGTCCATGCTCCCATTGTGCTCATAGTTCCTCCCAAAGTTCAAGTGTTTGCGCTCGTGCTTGAGTGGTTGCTACCTCTATTCCCATTTCTGACCTATTCAGAAAGATCTCCCTGCACTCGGTCGCCAATAAATCGACTGAGATTATCCCTGCAATACGGCTTACCTGATACCGTACGGTATCTACTTCCGATTTGTAGTGCCCGTCTACGTTGAACTGACTGCGCTGATTACTTCGTAGATGGCACTTATTGTTGAGTGGTCACTACGGAACTCAGGCTGATTTTTCGAAAGATCACAGGTCCTTCATATTGCTGTCAGTTGGCGTGGCTTCAATAGGCCTTCCAGGAGTTTCTGTGCTGTATTAAGCATACAGAGAGGTAAGTACGTAGATGGTGTGCTAAGGTCTCCCTTTCCATTCGGAATCAAAGCAAGCCGTGCCTCTTTCCAGCGTGATGGGAACTATCATTATACATTTGCAGCAACGCTGACGGTTGGTCCTCCAGCACAGCTTTCAGCCCTTTGACTGGAATGCTGTCGGGGCCAGGAGCCTTTCGATTTTTTATTTTGAGAGCTGCACTACGAAGTTCCTACACAATGAACAAAGGAATATCTCCTTCGCCTCAATTCCGCTATCTCTTCGGTGCACCAATAAGCCTGTTATTTTCCAGGAGGTTGTTGCCGATGTGGCAATGAGACGTCGCACCTTTGCTTGATTTCCACCATGGTAAAGCTCACCAACGTATAAACCCCTGCCTGATCTGTCACTAACTCTCCTCGATCTGCGTTGTTCTCGCTAGCAAAACTATAGTCGAGCGACTCCAAGAGCTTTCTCTTATCTAACTTGAAAATATTCCAGCCAACTTTATTTTTTAACTTTATTTACTATTTTCCAACTGAAGCTTTGCGAGTTTTGGTTTCCCTCTGGTAGCCAAAAGCTGATGTAGTTATGATCGCTACCAGAGTGCTCTTCTGTCACCCTCCAGTCCCTCATCAGCGCTGACAATACTTCCGAAACGCAAGTAATATCAGTTATAGACTCTTTTTGAACCCCGGTCTGCGATACGTAGGTGTTGAGCCCCTATTTAATACAGCCATATTTAATCTAGCCACCAGCTCCATGATTATTCTCTTTGCAATAGGTAAATATAAAGATATAGCAACAAAATACAAAAACTATAATAGCTGGCAACCCTATCATGGTTTTTCAACCAAATTCCTAATGAAAATTGCTTATAGTAAGGTCTCTTCACATAATGAATTTCGTTTCAATTTCATGTCTGCACTGGAAGTTATAGGGCAAAAAGCGTTATTTACTGGAGCGAATTTTCAAAATTCAAGACCCCAAATTGACCATAGCTGGCAGGTCAAGCCTAATTTTTCAACTAAATTTCCATTGAACGTGGTTTAAAATCAGGTTCAGCTACTGTGTGAATTTCATTAAAATCTGGTGACTGAATCAGAATTCATAGGGCAAAAAGCAGTTTTTTTTTGTTAATGATTTTTCAAGATGGCACCACTGGCACCTATTGGCCCATATTTCAAAGTTGCTTCTATCAGACTTGGTTCTTCTTAAAACCATTAATCCCTGTGAATTTCAGTTGTATTTGATTATCGGGTCGTGAGCTCTAGTGAACAGAATTTTCTGATGCTATATATATATGTGAATTGGGGAAGTTAAATTAAGAAAAGTTTAACTTTGGCTATGTAGACAAAGCATAAGATTTATATATGTATGAGTTCCTTTTTTTCTAAAAAGCGACATTTTTCAGGAGAATCAGTTTCAGTGCTTCCCGCAACTACTGGGTTGCCAATATGCTCATGAAAAAGAACATAAAAAATTTACAACTTAGCAATATTAATATGTCCTGTAAGATTCATAATGATTTGATAGCTATTTCTTTTTAAGCACCTAGCGCACACATAAGGTTAAACATTTCAAAAATTGTATCATATTTACTTTGAAAACACGTTTTAAACTCACTTTAAAAACTTATTTTTTTGAAAATTGTTTGCCGGTAGAATTAAAGCGATATTTAAATTATCATTAAAATTGCTGACCTATTCTACATACAGACAAATGTATCCTGAAGACTTCAGCTCAATCGGGTAGTGCGTGTCCGAGAAAGAGTGACTGAAATTTTTTGAATACATATATATATATATATATATATATATATATATATATATATATATATATATATATATATATATATATATATATATATGTATATATATATATAGATATATACATATATATAGACATATATATATATATATATATATATATATATATATATATATATATATATATATATATATATATATATATATATATAGCTCAATCGGATAGCGCGTGTCCGAGAAAGAGTCACTGCAATTTTTTGAATATATATATATATATTACATATATATGTGGCAATATGAATTTTTGGTCAAAGTGATTTTAAAACTAATGTTCTTCGAACATTAATAGCACATAACATATTTTCAATTATTTAAAAACGATTTTCAGACTGTACTGAAACATTTTCTGACCTCAAAGGAGGCCTACAGACAATAGATTCTACGTGCAACCAGAGCCAAAAAGGAAAAATATGACAAGCTACGGCGAATATCCAACAGAATAATTAGGCGTAAGAAACGGAAATACTTTGACGACCAGTTGCTAAACATTAATGTTAACCTAGTTAGTAAGAACACCAGACAAGTGTACAGACTAGTAAACATTGTCAAAAATGGCTACCAACCCA
This sequence comes from Nemotelus pantherinus, assembly GCA_963978885.1. Lineage (NCBI taxonomy): Eukaryota > Metazoa > Arthropoda > Insecta > Diptera > Stratiomyidae > Nemotelus > Nemotelus pantherinus. Next base: position 191,327,328 of record OZ022263.1, on the reverse strand, counting down.
GGACTAGCCTCTGTAAGGACAAAGATGGAAGTATTATCAGCGACACCGAAAGTATTACCAAATGATGGGCGTCCTACTTCGAAGAGCTTCTGAATCTGCCGTCAAAGATCCTGGCACCAGAAGCTGAAAACTAAAATAATCGACAGTAGAAGAAGTTAATCTCGCCTTGCGTTCACTGAAAAGGAACAAAGCGCCGGGCGCTGACGAGATGCCAGCTGAGCTACTGAAGTCTGGTGGGGCGGGTCTATTAAATGCGCTACATCAACTACTGCTCCGAATATGGGAGACTGAGGTGATCACAGACGATTGGCGCAGAAGCATCATCTGTCCCATACATAAAAAGGGAGATAAACTGCGGTGTGAGAATTACAGAGGCATCTCCTAAGTCTGTACGGCATACAATATCCTGTCAAAAATCCTGGAGTATAGGATTAAATCGTTCGCGGAAGAAATCATTGGCGAGTATCAAGGCGGTTTCAGATCTGGTCGATCTACAATCGACCAGCTCTTCACGGTCAAGTTAATTTTGCAAAAGTGCTGGGAATACAACGTCGACGTATACCAAATCTTTGTCGACTTTAAACAAGCATATGACAGCATCGACCGAGGTGCACTATATAGCATCATACTGCAATTTGGTATACCGGCCAAATTAGTGAGACTTATAAAAATGACGATGACCAACTCCGTCTCGCAGGTCCGGATCCAGACCAGATTGGGAGATCCTTTTGAAACTCTAGTTGACCTGAAGCACGGCGATGAAATACCGCCCACACTCTTCAACCTGACACTTGAGTTCGCTATTCGAGCAATAAACCTGAACACCAGCGGCACGCTTCTTTTTAAGTCGACACAATTAGCAGCGTACGCGGATGAAATTAACATCATGGCTCGAAAACTGACTGATGCAGAAGCATTTCTGCTTGGACTTGACACCGCAGCAAAGGAAGCTGTACTACAAATCAACGAGGACAAACGAAAGTTATGGTGCAATCTAGGACAAGGACGCCAGCGCACACGACCATTAACGTAGGGGACCTATCGAGTGACGCCAACGAAACTGTCGAAATCAAGCGACGGATACAACTAGCAAATAAGACATTCTTCTCGGTCCTCCCCATTATGAAATCGAAATATGTGCACAGAAAGACTAAGCACCGTGTTTATAAAACTATCATAAGACCTGTGCTGTTCTATGGCTGCGAAACATGGACCCTGACCCAAGCCTCCGAAAATATGATCGACACCTTCAAACGGAAAGTTCTACGGCCGATTTTCGGGGCTGTTCGCTACCGAGATGGATGGTGCATTCGGTACAACAATGAGTTGTACGAATTGTACAATGAGCTCGAAGTCTCCCAAATCGTCAAATTACAACGGTTACAGTGGGCTGGGCACGTGCAACGCATGAATGACGATCGCATGCCAAAACGTGTCATAAACGCAAGACGAGTCGACGGAACGAGGCCAAAAGGAAGACTAATGCCGGGTTTCCACCAAAGAGACAAAACAAAAAACACGGACAAAACATGTTTTTCTGAACAAAAACACGAATGTTTTGTAAAAACTGAACAGTTTCGCGAGCATTTTTGTCTCTGAAAACTGTTTTAGTAAACAAAACACCTTTTTTGTCCGTGTTTCTTGTTTTGTCTCTTTGGTGGAAACCCGGCATAAGAGCTCGTTGGAAGAGCTCAATGTATGCGGTCGCCGAGCAACTATTGAGGCTCCAAGACTGGAGGACGCAGTCACGTGACCGAAACAATTGGAGGAGATCGATCCAGGCGGCCAAAACCCGACGTCGGGCTGTTGTGCTACGTTGATGATGAATTCTGCTGGTCCGCATACTCCCTTCTAAACAAATCAGCTGATAAGAATCGATTTCACACATATACGGGGAAAAAAAATGGCAAACATTATTCACCATTAGATCAATTTTATCTCAATTTATTTCAGCTCTCCAAACAGTTTTCAACTAGCAAGTTCAATTTTCATTTCTCTAAATAATAACCGTTTTATCAAAAATGCTCACATTCACGCTTGCCACATTAGTATGGATTATAAATTAGGCGCTTATGTATGCTTTATAAATCGCGATAATACTCGTAATTCACTTAATTGGTTGAATTAGGTTTGCATTAAGCTTAGCGATAAATTCAAGAAACAACACCAGCCTAAGCAGCCTTCGCCTGTCCACAACTAATAGTGATTTGTAAATTTACGATAATAACATGAAGCCCTAATTAGCTTGCTTCTGGATCGAAGTAAAGTGTCCAGTTGAAGTTGAAACTAAAGTGTCCAGTTGAATTCAGCAGAGAGAAAAAAATACCATAGCCAAACGTGAAACTTTTATTTATGTTGCAATTTTATCAGATAATTGCATCGCTATGCAGCGCTCTACTGTGATTTTGGTATGTTTGTTTATATTTGCACTACAAGTGTCGATTATTATCGAAAATAAATTCGCCACTGATTCGAATTAAACTGCATTGGCTTTAATATATGCCTAAAAGAAGTTGATTTTCCGTTAACTAAATAAAAGTTAACCATTTAGCTCTTGATATTGAATCTGAACGGTTTGCACTGATTTGAAGTGGATTTATTTTGAAATATATTTTGTGGTTGAGAAGAATAAGAGCAAACTGTTTGAGCTTCTTGTACTGATTTTTTCAATAAGTTATTTTATTAAATTATTATAAAGTTTTTTTTATTTTTTCATAACTAAAGTTGAATATCAAAAGAATCAAAAAAATGATTTGAGTGGTTTTGCAAGTGTAATCAGTTATATTAAATTTTTTTATATCTGATTGCTTTCCAACACAAACCCAATTCAAAATTTACAATATTTCAACTTTGAAGGTTGAAATGTTGTAAATTTTGACAAACTCCCTAGTTTGCAGCATCTAATTCCCAGCAACTATCGTCGAAACCACGAAATTGCCAAACAAGGACACATTCTCTAAAATACCATCATTACCATCGCTCACATCCAGCCTTGTCTCATATTACGTTGGCTTGTAAATAAAAACTATAACACTTTCCCCATTCGCAAAACTTCTGGCGGTGAAAAATCTTTAATGTTTTTTTTTTGCAACCGGCACACCTATGAAACATAACACTGCCAAACATTATCGCTGTCGAAGAGGTTACCCTTGACCACTGTCTTGCATTTTGTCCACTTCGAGAAGATGCGATTCACTTGGTTGACCATTTTATTACTGTCTATGCATTGTCAATGGAACGTAGTCTCGGACGTGGTCAATTAGTCACTAGCCGATTCAAGTTGACGCGTAAGACGAGTTCCTCGCATCAAGCAGTGCTGGATACCTTGAACTTGAAATTCTTTCGAAAAAATTGCAAACATTGTACAGGTGGCGTGGTGTAGATTGTCATCAAGTGGCAATGTCTTTTTTCGGTGCTTTATGATTATTTAAGAACTATAAATTATCGTAAGTGCTGTAATGGATTCGTGAAATTTAATAGCACTGTGAGTAGAAGGATTTTATGGCGGTAAAATCGGCGGATTGATGCCAGGACTTTGATGTTCGCAAGCTACGTTTATTCAGACTCATGCATTTTACTTTAATTTTTATAGGGTCATAAATTTGAGAGGTTGTATTTCAATAAAACACTTCTTATTTTTAAATTGAAGTTTGTATATGCATAAGATGTCAATACGAGGTATCCATGACCGAAAGAAAATGTTTACTTTAGGCTTAGAATTCAGACACCGAGAACTTGGCATCCATTAGTCGGTAAATTAAAATAATGATAGTAGTGATTTATTTTTAGGATAAAAAAATATTTAATTTCTTCAAAACTTTTCAACAGGTATCAAGCTCTGCAATAATAAGCATGAAAATACTGAACCCCTAAGTAAATAGAGTAAAATAATTGTGGTTTTGAAAACATTTAGTTTTAGATATGATTACATCCATGAAACATTAGAAACAAATTTTAATACTTATTTCTAGTTTCTTATACTATGATAATCCAGGATTCTATTGACAATTGAAATCAAGGAACTGAAAATCCCTCATTATTTTTTACATTATATAATTATTATTAAATTAATTCAGTCACTATCATTACGCACCCGTTTATTGTTTTCAATTGTAACGTACTTTTTTCATTGGGTATGCTTGAAAATTTGGACTTATATGAATATCACACATGAATATCATCGCTGCTCACGCTGGGCGCAGAAATTAATCATGCAATAATATTTCAGAACAAATATGTTTTTCCTCTTTTTGACATCCAAACTAAAAAAAAATTCAACGTTTTCGCATTTTTTCGTACAATTCCAAACCATATAATGCTATCATAAAAAAAAAACTCTAGCGCACCTGAACCGCTAGAAATATTAATGTTCGATGAACAGTAGAAGAATCGTGCAGATTTTGAGAGTATATTCTACCACACGTGCTCCAACTTGTTTTGAGTGCAAAACCACTTTGATCTTAACAATGCCTTTAAACTCATAGGGTGCAAAAGATTTCAGGAACTTCAAGATTTACGAAAGCCAAACCTGCAAAACTTTGAATGCAGCATAACATAACATAAACAAAGAAAATACTTTGTGCTAGTAACGCTTTTCCAGCACTGCAACGAAAAATCTCCCACAATTGCCTTACGTCAAAATCAAATAACTCTATTAATTTTGATTTTATCCCATCATTTCGTGCAAAGTTAAAGATAGAAAAATGTTTAGGGTTAAAAAACGAAAGATGTTTGGAACCGAAAAATTTCTAGAACTTAGAAAATTGAAACATTGATAAATTATTTTCATTGGTTAATGTTCGCGATATGAATACTTAATGTAAGCATTTATCGACACGAAATTAGCAAAAAACGCCTCGCACTGGCAACTCTTTGCTAGCATCAAAGCCAAAAATATATCACATCTGCCTCACATTGAAATCAACCTACTCTGAGAATTTCGTTTTGATGCGATGACTGCATTGGAAGTTATAGGGGTCCAAAGAAATTTAGGGTTATCAGTAACAAAAGTTTTCAAATTTTCAAAAACTTAATATTTGTTGTTTATTGTCACTACAAGATCATTACCGTTTGAAAATTTTACGATAAAATCGCTTAATAAAGATATTGCAAATAAATAGAAAACCAACAATAGCTGGCAACTCTGTAATGGCTTTTTTACCAGATTCCTTCTGAATAATGCCTATGTTAAGTTCCACATATCATTTAAAATTTGTTTCAATTTCATGACTGCACTGAAAGTTATAGGCAAAAAAGCTTTATTTTCCTGTGCGAATTTTCAAAACCCAAGACAATTCCCTTTCAAAAATCTGGTAACTGAATCAGAATTCATAGGGCAAAAAGCAGTTTGCATTATGGTTTTTCAAGATGGCACCACTGGCAGAGAGTTGCCCGCAGTTCCAAATCGCTTCTATCAGACCTGATCTTACTCAGTACCAATACATTCTGTGAATTTAATTTGTATCTGATAATTGGGTCGTGAGTTCTCGTGAACAGAAGTTTTTGATGCTTAAAATATAGGTGAATTGGAGAAGGGTCACCGTTCTTGTTCGATGTGAAATTTCAAAAATTTTCCTTCGATTGCATAGATAAAACATAAGATTTCTATATGAGTTGGCTGTCACTGTAAAAGACGAAAATTTTTTAGGAGAGTCGATGGCACTTTCAATGCCTCCCGTAGCTGCAGGGTTGCCAGTACGTACACGAGTTTACAACTTTGTAACCACAATATGTCCTGTAAGTTTCATAATAATCTAATAATCTGGTAAAAAGTTATCACAATTCAAAAATTAGCAAAATTTCCCAATCTCATCTCTGTTTCATAAAGAAGTTTCATTTTCATATCAGAGATATACGCAACAGCTAAAATTTTATTTTCAAGCTCAGCCTAAGAGATTTTGGAATTTTGTTAATTCAATGACTTATAACGATGGATATCCACTGACATTTAAATCTGATGACTCGTATATTGATGATGCCTTTGATATTAGTAATTTATTTGCTCCTGTTTTCCGTAAAGCTTATCGTACGGACTTGCCAAACTCCAGGCATTTTTCAATTTATCTGACGAACTCAACAGTTTCCTTTTTGAAGATGCAGGATTTAAAAATTGACGTTGACACCATTATCGCATTTGTTAATAAACTTGACAATAATATAACACCTAGTCCAGATGGCATACCAAATTTAGTTTTAAAATATTGTGTATCATCACTACTACCGTTGCTGTCTTATATTTTTAATGCATCCTTAAAAGCAGGCAATCTTTCCTCATTTGTGGAAATACTCCACCGTCACTCATATATTCAAGAAAGGAGGTCGTAATGACGCTTGCGACTATCGCCCTATTGCGAAACATCCCCACGTTGCTAAATTTTTTGAAGCCATAGTCACGGATATTGTAGCCTTTCATTGCAAATCCATTATGGCTCCGTATCAGCACGGTTTTATGAAAGGTCGTTCAACAACAACCAACCTGCTTGAATTTTCTCACCAAATAACCAACTCAATTGAAGCTGGCCTCCAAACTGACTGTGCCTACACAGACTTGACGAAAGCCTTTGATAAGCTTGATCATTCTATACTTTTAATTAAGCTTCATTCCTTTCAATTCCCTAGCTTGTTTTTAAATTGGATTGACTCTTATTTGATGAATCGATCCCAACGTGTATCCTTTCGCGGTGCCTTGTCGTCTGAAATTAAAACCACGTCTGGCGTTCCACAAAGAACAAAAAAAAAATTGCTTTTCAAATCTAATTTCAAAATTAAAAAGAACAGTTAATTTTCTATACCAATCGGTATGTTTAATGCTTTTAAGTTGTTTTTTTTTGAGAATCTCAGTATCGGCTTCCAAAAAAACCTTTCATCAATTTCGTCAATTACTACGTCAAACTCGGCAACTAAGCCTCATAGAAAGAAAATATTATGTATCCGCGTTCATATCCTCTAGAAGTACCATTATGCGCAATGTGAACGAAATCCAGAACTTCAACTTTTTTTCGTTGTCCGCTTCACGCGAAATGCCCCATATATTTTTAAGATAAATTTTGTACAAGTAATATTCTTTAGAAATTTGCGAACGAATCAAAATAAAATCTGTCTACATTAACGAAAAATATAAAAACCATTTTTATTTAATCTACGAATATTACAGATATATGCTCTTAGTGCCCACACTGGGCGCTATCTTTTACCATGCATTGATTTTTCATCAAGTAAATATTATGTATTTAATTAACTGTCTTTCGTTTATTCTTTAAATTTTCTCATAATATAAGCAAGAAACGTAGCTCAGCAAAATCTCTTAACTATCTACTTCATAGCCAGTATATTTACGCCATTATTTTTAGCTGCTCTGTGTTATTTCCTAGCGAATACTAATTGATAGACCCATGAAAAGTAAGCTGACATAGTTGATTTTTCAACAGAGAAAATTATTTATTTGATGTTCCATTATCCGCGATTGAATTGGGCAGAAGATAAATACTTGAAAGGCAATCGAATAATTAACAAAATAGTTAAAATTTAATTATTTACACAAATAAATATAATAAATTATTTACACAAACAAATATAAAACAATGCAATTGAATAACCAATATTCTCTAGGTGCTCCACCTACCTAGCCAAAAAAATTTTTAGCCGAACTGTTCAGTGATAGCTATACTTTGCTTTATAATTTCCTTATACTGTTCAAGCATTGCTTAACATCATTTCGCACACTTTGCCAGTCACATTCGAAAGCTCTTCAACATCAAATTCACTTCCTTCAAAACTAATCCAATTCAAACGTACTCCGACTTCTGTACCTTCGACTAATTATGTTATTGATATTTTCATTTTCCTTGTGTATCAATATCAAATCTACCCGACAATCATACATTCTGCGCTGTAACAATACGTCTCGGCTATTATATGCAAATTAGTAAATCTCGGCACAAGCTTCTGGCCAAGTCACTTCATAGTAGTAGTTTCCAATTGACTAGGCATAGCCCTACTGACATACAAATCTACATGACTTAGTCACGTTAAAATCCAAGGAAATTATCTGCAGTAACTGAAGCATTAAAGATATATACATAGATAGATAGAGCTTATGTAATAGTAGGATTTTCACGATTTTTCTTGTTAGCCGGGTTATTCGTTTTGAGTTATTTTTCCGATCGTTTTGATATGAATACAATAGTGTAAATCGTGTAGATACTCATGTCCGATTAATTATGCACGAGCCATTCAAGTACTGTGCTATGAAGTTTTCCATGTAACGTGTAGCATACATGGCGCCACATCAGTTTCGCTTGGAATATTTCAAAGATATGACTGAATGATGAATGAAGTTTAACGGTTGATTTATATCCTAGTTTGGATTTTTTATAGAAGAAACTGCTTGGCAAATTATATCAAATGTGAAAAAATGTTACTAAGATTCGAGGATGGCTTTCTTGATGATAATCAAACTTGCATTTCCATGTCATAAGATTGTTTTTTCCATGTAATAAAAAAACCAAGAAAAGCAGAGTTAAAGAGCATGTCGATCACTGGAAAATAAATGCTGATGCCAAAGGTTAATTTCTGTTACTTTACTGTCAACCACCGAAAAAGTTTAATTGAAAGTTCCATATTAAAGACATTATCAAGCTCATAACCATATAAAACTCTCCTACGGATTTAAACAACGTGCTCTACTGACACACATGACTTCTGTCTCCTGTCTCTTGACTCCTGAAGCATACCCTAGACAATGCATGCATATACTCTCGAAACTATCATTTTAAGTGCGAATGAATTGATAGCGTTGACACATATGTGGAAATATTAAAATTCATGTTCATTTCAACTGAAATAACAATTAAAATCCTACAATGATTGATGGCTCGGGTTTCGATGAGTGTAAACTTGGCGATAGTTGGCAAAATATTGAGCAACATGCTTTATTTAAGACAATGTATAGTCGTGAACTTTAACTCCTTCTTGAATTCCATTGACCGAAATGAGTTGATTGTTGCTATAAAGACTATTGTAAAAGCCGTAATGGTTAGCATGAATAATTTCGCAATTATGATTATTAACCTTTAGATCCATGTCTGTTTTCCTGTTATTCATCAAAGTTTTTTATGTGTTGTTGTTGTTTATTACTATTTTATCTTATATCTTTGAAAACCCAGAGAGCAGTTAGGCATATATTTATTATTCATCTAGGCAAACTGAACTTTTAAAATATTTTGTACTGTGTTCTGTGCAGTTGCTGTAAATTTATCGACTACGAAAATTCATCAGGAATATTTCAATTTTGAAAAATTTTGTCTAAACATGCTTATTTTTGAGCTGATAAAATGAACACTTTTTCACGTCATCTGCTTGAAATTTGAAAATGTCATAAAAACATATCTCAAGTCACCTTAAGTATACAAAGATTATTTGGATGAAGAATGAAAGAGAAGTGTGTTTTTGGTATTGACTTTGACAATAATTTAAAAATATTTGTTTACTGTTTCCCAGGAACAAAATTAAATCCTGAAAAAATCACCCAGTTCGAGAAGAATTTAAAACGCCTCACCAATGGTCACCGGAGATTTCGGCTTTACTTAATGGGGGAGTAGGGTTAATTCGTCTAAAAAAGGGCACATATTTGTGTTTTTTTTTAGGTGAAACAGTTAAAATCTATTTATTAAAACCAATGGTATATTATAGTATAACATTTGAAGAATATTTTGTGAAATTTTCATGAAAAAATATTAAAAAATACGGCAATGGCAGCAATTCTTCTGGAGCGTCTCAGAAAAAGGTGAATTGCGGTGCCCATCATAACTCGGTGCCGGATCATCCGAAATCCTCAAATCAAACGTATTTCGTTAGATAATTGCTTTCTCCAAGTAACACTGGGAGGGTGTTTCGAAATTTCAATTTTTCACTTTTTGGGAGCACTTTGAACGAAAAAACGCGATTTTTTGCAAAAAAAAATCGGTTAATTTGTTATTGTAAAATTAAAAATATAAACAAATTCGAAAAAAAACTCTCTAGTTTTACCTTGTAAATTATGTAGAAAAATAGTGTTCAAAACTTCAAAAGGATCGGTGCCGTAGTTTTGGAGCTATGATGGGCACCGACTTGGAGAACGTGAGTTGTGGGAAAAACGCTTAAAAGTTTTGAACACTAAAAAATTTGGGATGAAACGTTCATAAGTGAGCTCTATCGGCTTACTTCACACTGAATCATCGATGTCAGGTCCATAAAGGATGTTGCTATCATCCACAATGTCTAGAGCATCTTTCTGCTCCTGTCTACGATGAATCCTGCCTTCTTTTCTTTGCTTCTTTTTTAGTCGGCCTTCTTTTTTAGTCGAATGAAAATTTATTTTTCCAATACATTTTCTGCATTTCACTAGCGTTGCAATTGTTGAAAAGACTAATGAAAAATCTATTATCCTATAGTATTTTTGAGGATCCTCCGTAACTTGTCGAAATGTCTTCATTTTTACGTTTTTCGGAGGTAAAAATTTTTTAGGTCGATATAATCTCGCACTAGTTGTTGCTCTATCAGATCTTGTACCTTTTTTGGCATTTCAGCAATATTTTAGCACAAAACAGAACGAAAATGGGGCTAAAATGATGCAAAAATCGGAAAGTGCGTGTACGTCTGCTAAGTCAACACGTTTGTACTCGTTTTTAAATTTCTATAAAGAAAGATAGGAGTAGCTTTTAAGGTATTCTATAGAAATCGAACCAGCTGCCTGTTAACAATAGCGCACTGGAGTCAGGTAGGTATAAAAATCCGACAGGTATAAAAATAGTCATAGCTTCGTCAATTTTGCTCTGATCGACTTGAAATTTAGACACAACATTCTTGAGATATTAGTCATTCATTTGAAATAAAATCGAAAAAAATAAAATCGAACAAAAAATTAAAAAACCGTACTCCCCCCTTAAGGGGTTAGTCCACTGTTAAACTGCTCAAAATGAAGTTTTTTTTTAAACAGCTACAAAAAAAAACTATTCAAGATATCGATTTGAAATTTTATGTACACCTCTATTGAGGTTGAAAATTATTATTTTCATTGGAAATAATTATTAGAAAACAAAATGGCGACCGCCCCAATAGATCGCCGCAGCACCGCCAAAAAAAAGGAAATTGGGCCTCGTAAATTCCTGGACAAAATAAGCATCTGTGAACAAATTACCAAAAATATTTCATTTGTTTTGAGTATAAAAGACTGCACGGGCCTAAATTTAGAGCCCTAAAGCAATTAAAAAAAATGGGTATACTTTTGAACATTGGTTATCCAGTTTTTCGGGTTTTTTCAATCAAACAAATGTTTCGCAAAGCGTCAAAAAAAATTTTTTTGTTCTAAATTTAGGCCCGTGTCTTTATACTCAAAACTAATGAAATATTTTTGGTAATTTGTTCACAGATGCTTATTTTGTCCAGGAATTTACGAGGCGCAATATGCTTTTTTTTCGGCGGTTCTGAGGCGATCTACTAAATCAACTAAATCGTTTGAAACAAAGCATCGGTCAGAAAGGCCTAAAATCTTATCTGAGCGTGAAAAAAGTGGATTATCAGAAAATTTAAAAAAAAAACCCAAATTAAGTGCCCCAGTTTTATGAATTAAGGTGAAAAAACGAGTTGCAAAGAAATTTTCTACTCAAATTATTCAATATCTAATAAAGAAAGCGGGTTTCAAAGGCAAAATGTGCCGAAGTAAACCTTATATTAGTAAAAAAATGAAATTGTTAAAGTACGTTTTGCTTAAGAGTACGTAAAAAAGCCAAAATCATTCTGGAAGTCCATAATTTTTATATATGAAGTAAAAATGAATGTTTTTGGATCTGATTTGTTGGGCAAAAGCCTAATACAGAGTTTAGAAGGAGTCATATTACTCCCACTGTTAAACACAGCGGAGGGAACATTATATTATGGGATTGTATGGGGACATCTGGTCCTGGAAATATAGATTTTGAGAACGATACGATAGATCAAACGTATAGCCTGGGTATTTTTAAAAGAAATATTAAACAAAGTGCTGAAAAATTAGTCATTTTAGACAATTTTGACCTGTTTCAGTACAACGATCTGAAGCACAATTTGGAGCAATGTCGGCTTTTGGCTATTTAATGCTACTAAAACTCCCCCTCAGGCACCGAACTTAAAGCCGATCAAGCCTTTAAGGCATTATCTCAAAACCAGAGCAGCATTACGAAAGATAAAGTTTAATAAAGGGCTCGAAGATGTCATTATTGATAAATGGACCAAAATTTCACCCACTTTTTGCAAAAAAATTGTAAAAACGATGACGAAACGACTGCGAGAAGTGATAAAAATGTGTGGAAGAACTACAAAATATTAGTGCCATAGAAGTTGATTTATTTTTAAATTGATAACTTTAAAACAATGAAAATAATTTCAGATAAAACTACGCTGTACCTTAGCTTTTTTGCGCTATTTTGGTAGTTCAGTGAATAAGTTAATGTTATGAAATTTGCTTCGTTACCGTTTTTTTCGATATTGTTCTTAAAGTAAACGTACAAAACTTTTAATTAAATGCAAAAACACCATCATTTATTATTAAAGTAGCATTAAAAATAGGTTTTTTGTTCTTACTAAGAGTTTGTGTCTTAACTTTTTTTACCCACTGTATATCATTTGCAATAATAACTTTATTTCATTAATTCAGTGCAAATTTCCCTTTTGAACTTCCACACACTGTAATACGTTTCATGTGAATCTGCAACATACTCATGGCCAAAAATGCTACATTACGGATGAAACCCGATAATCACCCTGATAAGAATTCGACTTCAAAGCTAAGGTTACTGGCTTAAGTCTTTCGTATGTTTCATTATGTTTGAATGGGTGTTCTCAACAAATTTAAGGGACGGCCACCATAATACCAACTAAATAGCATCCTCATTGTTTTCACACAGATGCCATCAGCATTGAGCAAATGTCGAAGGCTGTAGGCGTTTAAATGCCTTTTAACTTCCAACACTTAGTTATAAATTCGTTTCGCCATTGACTCAAGATGAACTCAAACAATTCTGAAAGTTGAACTGCCCGACATTCATAAAAACTTTTAAGCTCTCGTTATGCTTATACATTAAACAAGCATCTTTCTTTAATACCATGCGAATATTTGAATGAATCAATCTATTTCATAGAGCATATTGCTCAACAATTGTAAATCGATTCGAAGCACAATAGGACGTCGCGGTCGCACAACTCATTAAAATCAACGAAGACATAATCGTATGGGTCGTCGTCGTCTGTGCAATCTGTGCAATCTAAAAATCTTTTTCATAACGCGAACACTAGTTTCAGGGAAACAATGCTCCCGGCAAAGTTTGTCCTCGGTGCAGTCATCACTAGTTCTTCGTTTGATGATTTTTGAACAATATGCTGGTATTATTGCTGGGCAGCTGGCTGTCAGGCATTGTTTCAGATCGTTGATTGTTTGAGAAAGAAATGATTAATTGTGGCTTAGTTATTAGTATGAGAATCGGCGGAGCTTTTAATGCAGTGACGTGAAATCTTTTTTGATTTGAAAATTCTAATAGAGTAAATACAGTTCATTCAACGCAAGATATTTTATTGTTCAACCAATTTTGAAAACAAATCACAAAATTTAATTTGTGAAATTTTCAAATAAATATTAATTATTGTAAGTCATTATGGAAACTGATGGAGACAAACAAGCTAAGCGTCAAGTAATTAGAAAATTAAAATGATCGAATGAAACTTTCTTACAAAAAAAATAGCTCTGAGCCGCAGTTTTTGATTTACAGAGTCAAAAGTTTTTAATTTTTAGTGTCAAAAAATGTTTTTAATTAGATTTTTGGATATAAATATTGAAATTTTACCTTTGATTTCTTAATTAAATCTTTTTTTCGTTTATAATTGACTGAGTTATCTAATGCGATAAACTAATGCACACTCATCAAATTTTTCTGCAATTTATTTTGAACATTACAGAAATTTATTGAATTTTTAATTTAGCCTATAATTCTACATAAATTATTTTAGGCTATTTTCAATCAAATGAAATTCGGCAGAAATATGTAGATTCAAACGACAGGATTTCAACATTAAAGTATCGTTTATCAATAAATAATATATTCTTATAATGCAAATAAATAAAAACATTAAAAAATTTGAATTTAAAAGCTTAGTCTGATTTTCGGGATGTTTTTTTTTAAATTCGCTACAATGATAACAAATTTCAAAGAAACCAAGGTTCGTGTCTGAAAAATACGTGCCAACAGGCTGAAATGAAGTATGCGTTAGGTAAAAAAATGTTCTTTCTTATTAAGCAATGTGCTAGGTTAAATATGTTACTATAATAAAAATCCAAACAATATCTTTCAAGTTTTTGATTTCAAATTGAAAAACATTTTACATATATTTATCTCCCTGACCAAAATCTAAGTTGACATTTAATATAAAATTTACACCTTTCATTTTTATTGCTTTCATTGCACTTTTCATTTAGATTACTAGCAAGGTTTTTGCTTTGAAACATGATAACCTCATTTATGGACACCTACTTTATCTGAAACACATAAACAAAATCATAAAAATTTCAATCATAAATCATATCTCTGTTACGAATTCGCATTTGCATCTAGGTCATAGCGTTGTCATTTTGTCATCTTAGCACTAACAGTTATCCGAGTTACATTCCGCTTGTTTATCGATGATATCCAATAAAATATTTCCAATGTAAACAATCTATCTGCTGCTCAGAAAGCAAATTGTATGATCTGGATAAAATCCAAACGTTCTTTACTATCAAATCAATATACGGCTAGCAGTCACAATAGTGTTGCACTGATTTGAAAAACAATGGCATTCCACTTGGCAATCGTTCGCAGTCAGCTTCAAGTTTAATTCATTTCATTCTATAATCGCAACAAGAGCAAGCTGGCTGCTGCTTAAGTTACTCGCACTGTTCGAATGAAGTGTGCAATAATCAAATGACGACCGTTGAATCCCATTTAATGTTCTTGTTGCCTTTCGAAAACAATGAAGTCAAGGTTCCTCAGGTTCGTTAAGTTCAAACACTCGGACATGGAGTTTAATTGGTCTAAACTCTATGTATCTGTATCTGAACCTGTAAAGGTGCAGAGTGTCAGTCAAATCCAACTGATCGTGTTGTGCTAGCCCACTTGGACGTTTTGAAAGTCAATTCTTTCGATACGAATTCGCAAAGTGCGTCCGAGAATGTGACTGGTCGTTTGAAATCTGATTTTGAAGTGAGCGTTGAGATTTCATGATCATGAGGTCTATTTCAAGCCATTCTACAAATAGACGGGCATGATTATTTTTTTGGTAAACTATGAAGCAGACAGCAAATTATTAAACTGATTGAAATTAAATTTCATTAAGCGGCAGTATGGGAATGAAACTTGAAAACACGCAGTGAAATAAATAGATATGTGTGACCTTATCCAGCTGTGATATTCGCGAAATTGTCGGAAGTTCGATGTAGACCTTATCTTTGTCATAGATTTTTGACAGATTGATTTGTAAATAACGTCTAATTTGATGAAATTAGTAATGAGTAGTTGTAAATAAAATTTATTGACAAGAGTATTAAAAGTTTTTTTTTAAGTGCGTTGGTGTTGAGTTTTTCTTAATACCTACTTTAGAAAAGTTAACATGGCATGTGAAGTACAAACTTTGCACTAACTTCAGCCAATATTTTTTTTCTTAGGATGCAGGAAAAATTAGTAATAAAATAAATCCTGCTGAAAATTCAAAGCACTTACACTCTGATACTATGCTTAACGGCCTCAAAATTTATTTTCATTTCTTCAACCGATTCATTTAAATCAACTTTGAATTTGAACATTTTCATAGCGAAATGAATAACGAATTAAAACGAGGTGTTAAAAAAATAATGAATAACAAAAAATCGCATGTCGTTACACATGAGCAATCACCTCCAAAAATATGTACTACATTTTACACAATAGAACAACAGATAAATTTTTATTAATAGTACATATATTTCAAAACAACACTACATCGCCCCATGAGTATAGTAGTTGATAAATATGAAAATATAAAATATATGCGTGATAATCAAAATACTTTTTGGTAGTTTTTACTATTTATTTGGTTGCATTTACCTAAAAAAAAAAAAAGAAACAAAGAATAGAGTTAAATGATCCAAAAATTTATATTTTTAGTGAATTGTACTACTTGTTTCCAAGTAGTACACTTGTGCTAACGTCTTCCCCGATAGGGGAAATATCACTGATCTACCATTATGTCTTCCACCATATCCCCCTAAGAACGTTAATACATACCGAAGCAAAGGGTTGTACTGCTTGTTGTGCAATCAGGGAGCTTTATGTAACGCTATAATGCAATGAAAGAATCTGCTGTACTTGGTCACACTTAAGACACTTTTTTTTTACTTCAGCCGGGTTGCGTCAACTTTCGCCACAATCAATATTTCCTAGGGTTTTAAGGATTCAACATATTCGAGACTACGCAAAACGGAAACAGCGAGGCTTTTTGATCAGCGCTGAAAAACAACAAGTGGCGCACTGTGTGAGACTGTCTTGCGGAACAATTTTCACGTTTCGACCAACATTCAGACCATACGGGACAAGCATGTAGCACTTCCTCACAAGAATATTTCCCGCAACATAAAAGCAATTAAATAAATGAATATCTATTAAATATGTAAACTTGTCTCTTAAGCAAACACTCTCTTCAAAAAACTTCAACCTTTGCGAAAATTACTTGAGCTGTCAAATGAGGTAGTTTCGATATTCTGTTTCCAACTCAAAGCTAGTATGTTTTTCAGTTTCGAGCACAGTTTACTTAGTTAATAGCAAATTCACTCTATATTCGAAAACCTCGCTCGATTTCGACTTAACAATTCCACCCCTGATCTCCAAGCAGTTTTTATAATTCAATAAATTATCAACAATCTATAGTTTTAGTTGTGTTTTTCTGTTTTTTCTACTCTTACAATCCATATTACTTTACATGCATGCCCATGATTAATTATTTCTGTAATAAAAATTCAGAATTCATATTTCTACATCAAAATATTCCAAGTTTACGGGAAAACTTTAATGCGTTTATAATTTACGAACAGTTGGAGAACAAACCGGACATAATTGTTCTGTCTGAAATGTGGGTAAATTTGTGGGAGACTCAATTTTTTTTTTTTTTTTTTTGATTGAAGAAGATTTTTATTTCATTTTAGTTGTACATTCTTAACCTAGCTTAAAGTATAATTAGCAATAATAATTTAAATTCTAGCGGCTATACTATTTTGGCCTGCTGGCTCTTATGGTTTTTTTTTTATATAAATATTTTTTTTCTTAAACACTTTTTATCTTACACACTAATAATACTACCCAGCTTGTACAGTACTGGGGTTACCTGGGCAATACTTGACTTAAAATCTACCTTACACTACAATTAAGTTCTAACCTATACCTAATTATAACTAACCTAACCTAATTAGACCTAAAACTTAACCTAGGTCTTACACTTAGCCTCTTCTGTTCGACGGAAGGCCTACATAGCTAAATAGCGCATCCATGAGCTGGCGTTCATAAACTGATTTCGCGGGGCGCATAAATGGCTCATTGGAGCCACCTGTACACCCTATTGACCGAATTAGTCCGTTTTCATGTCCGTCAGTTTGTCCGTAGAATCTTGTCGTTAATTCCACAACCCGGTCCCTAAGTGGCTTCAGACCCGACTCCTGATAGAGGAGAAGGTTCTTCGGCCACTTTTTAGTTACCGGATTGTAGAACCTACCAGTGCAGAAGCGGAGGATTCTTCTTTCGAATATCTCCGCTTCTGCCATGACAGTCTTTGAACAGGTAATCCAGGATGGGGAAGCATAAGTCAGGATAGGCCGGATCAGGGTCTGATAGCAAATGGATTTAGCTTTGGTGGTCATACCCATCTTTTTGGCGAAAAGATGTCTGATGCGTTGAAATGCGAATTTGGCAGCTTTGATTTTACGCCGCACGTAAGGATTAAATTTTAGAAATTCGTGAAAATCAACACCGAGGTACTTTAAAGATGAGCTAGGAGTAATCTTAGAAGTTCCGAACGAGACAGCGAGTTTTTTGGTCTTGTTGCGAATAGTTTGCGATCCCCGATACTTAGAAGGATTGCGAAATACACTAAGCTGTGTCTTACTGCTATTTGGTTTGATGCCCCATTCGTCAAAATAAAGACTTAATTCTGCCAAGTAGTATTCCAGGCTCCTCGCTGCTTTGAGCGGATCTTGGCTCGACGCGAATAAGAGCGTGTCATCGGCATATTGAAGAATTTGGACTTGAGGTTGGCCCACTGGAATGGGGAGGTCAGCGGTGAATATAGTGTAAAGAATTGGGGCAGTAACAGAACCTTGTGGCACTCCTGATGTCACAGGTCCTTTGGGAGAATTTGCTCCATTAACGCTGACATAGTATTGCCTGTTGGTAAGAAAGCTCGCTGCGAGTCTTATCACCTCTTCCGGGAATCCAAACCTGATCAACTTAAACAGAAGACCTTCGTGCCATACGGAATCGAAAGCCTTCTCGATATCTAAAGCACACACTACTGTCGGAATGTTTTGCTCATTCAAGTGAGACACGATTTGATCGTGCAGGTATGAGATGGCGTGCTGCGTCCCGTGCCTGCGCCTAAAGCCAAATTGGTGATCAGGAATCACCTGCATGCGCTCACAATGTTCTTTTATCTTTTCCAGCCAAATTCTCTCAAAAATTTTCCCCAGATTAGGGAGGAGACTCAATTTTATAAAATTGATAACTACAATTGTTATACTCAGTATAATGATGAGTATAGATCAGGTGGTGCTATCGTTTATGTCGCCGAATGTTATGAGGTGAATAGTTCCAACACAATCAGCCTGAACTCAGCCGACGCTATACAGGTAAAGATTACTATTTGCTCCGAGCCCAACCCAGAGCGTCGCGTATTCATAGTTATTCTTGCCATGTATTCCTATATTGGAATTTGCCACGCGATTCCTATATTGGAATTTCTTCGTAAACTCAATTGCTCCCTCCAATTAATAGCTGATAAAAACGTAATATTTCTGGGCGACATCAATTTATGCTTGCTAAAAGAATGTTCGACCTTAGACGAGTACCCAGCAATTATGTCCAGCTTTGGTTTTCAGCAGTTGATAAATTCTCCAACTCGAAGTAATAGCTGCCTAGACAACATTTATTTCCGTTCTAGAGATAATTTACATATCCTATCCAGTAAAGTTGTATATTCAGGTAGAAGCGACCACGATGTTATTGTCTGTAAATTACCCCTGAATCTAAACAAAAGCAAAGCTATCAACCAGCATATTAAAGGCAGCACAACAATTGATTATTCGCTATTAAAGGTATGCCTGAACAATGTAGACTGGTCACTTATATATAATGAATAAGATATATCAGTGTCTTTTAATCATTTAATTAACGGAACTGCATATGTGTATTAATCAAGCTACGGTTTCACGGAAAGATTGTATTCAGCATAAAATTTTAAAACCATGGATGGCGCTTGAATTGTTCAAGTGTCAATCATTTAGGAACCTATTGTGCAGGAAATGTAAACTTAATTGTAATTGCATCGATTCTACGATTCTTATGCTCGAAAACTGAAGCAGGATATGCTGGAGCATAAAGTTAATTACTACCATAGCTTATTTAAAAAAAAAACAGGGATAATGTTAGAAAACAGTGGGAGACAATAAATGCCATTCTAGGAAAGACAGAAATTAAAAATGATGGACCTAAAATTTTTGCTTATTCACGACCAGATGGTCCTACAGTCGAATCCTTTGGATGTTGCGAACGAGTTCAATATTTTTTTATTTCAGTTACAGAAAACACTAGAAAAAAATCTTGATTCACCCACTGGGCTTAATAAGCTTGAATATTCAATTTGGATTTATTGAGAAAATATCTACTGAGATGCTCTTTTAAGCCTCTTTTTGAATGTGTTTGAAGGTTTGAACAATAATAATTTTCGTTGACATAGCTAAAGCCTTCGACTTGATTGACCATAATATTCTGTTGAATCGTTCATAAAATGCTGGTATAAGAGGCATATCTCTAAACTGGTTTCGGTCATACCTAACTGGGAGATACCAATGTGTACGTATCTTGGATTCTATAAGTTCGTGTCCCTCAGGATTCTGTACTAGGGCCTATTCTCTTCTTAGTTTACATTTATAATTATGGTTCACTATAAACAAAATGGCTTTGAGCATCAAAACCAAGTTTGTTCGTTTTTCACTGAGAGATAGACAGGATGATACAGGCAGATTATTTTACAAATGCAAAAGCTGTCTTTTAGAAAATGATATTTGTCATGAAAATTGTATCGAAATAGATCAAGTTGATAAACTAAAGTACTTAGGAATCTCGGTTGATGAAAATCTGAACTGAAAGCACCACATTGTGGGTTTAAAAAAGTATAGGAATTCGTGTTTAAGAATTTTCTATTACTTAAGATATATCTGTCTTATCTCCGTACTTCGTTCTGTCTACTACGCTATAGTTCAGTCGAAATTGCAGTATGGTTTACCACTTTGGGGCGGAAACTTTTTTTCTTCCATTAAACCTGTTGTCATCTTGCAAAAAAAAAATAGTCAGGATAATAATGGGAGTTAATAGATACGAAAGATCTTTTCCAATTTTTAATATCTTGAAGATATTGCCTCTAATGAATTTATTTGTTTATGGTTTCTTAAAAGTTTTTTATGTTAGAGGGGACCACAAAGTAAAGTTTATTCGAGTAGGTTGCAAGCAAGAAACCAAATTTCAGTTCCTTTTCCTAGATTGGAAGCTTATAAAAGGTCTTTCAAGTTCTGCGCACCAAAATTGTTTAGCTCCCTTCCCAGCTCAATAGCATATATAGTTAGAATATTAAGCATTCTCGTTTCAATAGTTAGAATATTAAGCATTTTCGTTCCTTCCATCTTTCAAAACTCATACAGGCTGTTTTGAGACAAGTTTTTAAGACGCCATTAATATCCATATGCAACCTCAAATGCAATACAGTCTTGACATTACCAAAGTCCGTGTCAACTAAGCATTCCATATCCAAAACTAAATTCCAAACATAATGGCAAAAATTATACTTCTGTTATTTAGTCTCCCACGAAAATTTTTCTTCCGCATCTCATAAGTTACGGATATCGTGCCAATATGAATTATGAACATTCATACCACCTTGATTGACGCCCATTCTATTGTACATATCTAATATGTACGTCTAAGATTTTCAATAGAGATTATAGCTCCATTCAACCAACTTAATTGCCACATTTAAGAACACTTTAGTTTTTCTCAGTCTCCAATTCGATCGAATCTCAAACGGTACTTGATATTGCTGCCAACGGAAGGTCATTCGATAGTTTGCTGACACACCCTGAAAAGTGTTTAGTCACGCTTTTTCAATTGTTATTTCAGAACTGTTATTTTAGTGTTAAAAAGCATAGTTGTTTATTATGCCTTTTGGAAAATTAGATACGCCAATAAATTAAAATTCTTTTGGTTTTAACGTACGTAGTATGTGAGTAACTTCAGATATTTATGCATGTAATATAAAATTGTCAGAGGTGTCACATTTAATCTCGGAAGCTGATGTTTTTATGTTGATTAGCAAAAAGGCAAGAGAAACAATAAAAATCAAATGCAGCGTAGACTGAAATTATACATGCAAATTAAATTGCAGTATGAAAAAAAAAATACGATGAAACTAGTGCATAACGAATTGCATTGCATATGTGTCGTATCCATTAACGTTTATAACGATAAATGTAACAAATTGTACTTTATATGTGTGTTAGACAAATTCGATTATTTTAAGAAAAACCGAGAATATATAAATACATGCATCGTAGTGTTGCCTAGCACTATTAAATCAGTTTGCTTTTTCATGATCCATTTCAGAAATGATTTTGAATTATTTTCTTGACCAAAGTTGGATCATATAAATTCAATGCACTCATCGATTTCATACACCTGTTTATAGATCTTACTTTTGCGCCTAAAAGTCTACTACATGCTCAGTATATCAGCACTGCCAGTCTGAAAAATATCAGAAAATACCCACAAATGTTGCAAAAAAGTGGATGATGTATGCAAAGTTCCCACTTTTGATACATTTGTATCATTTTGATACATTTTTATTAGAAACTTATATTTTTGATACAATGATACATCAACTCACAGAATTATGGCAAAATGATACATTTTGTCATCCAGTAAATAAATTCAATTTTTTAATTTTGCTGCCATGTGCCAACCAAATCTCCTCTCTCTTGCAGTAATTACTGCCAACTTCAACCTACTTTGCACTCTGCACTCCGAAAGATATCTAATATTGGATGACTCTGAAGATTTGAAGTTTTCAAGCTATTTAACCGCATATGCTGATAATGAGCCAATAAATAGATGCTGCAAGATATTCAACAGCATGAGCCAACACTTTTCCCCCACAATTTTGAAAGCGTCCTTTAAAAACCGAGTTATCAAGGCGCTCGTATCCTACCCTCTCTAGTCTACCGGCCTTGTATCCTTTTAATGACTAATAAAATATTTAATTTCGTTTTTGTATTTAATAATTTTGCGCCCTACATGTAATATTGCTGTTATGTATTTATTTATAGAACGCTAATTTATTTATTTGCATTGCATTCAGTTGTTTGTTATACCTGTTACTAATTTGTTTAGTTTTATCTTTTCTAAGTTATAATTTAAATTTTTATTTTTAATTTATTTATACACCTTGTCTGGTGAAATAAATAAATAAATAATATTTCCTATCTTCATGTTGACTTTAGTAGCTGTACCTTATAGTTTACATGAGAAAGAGGTTTTTCTGTATTAAACTTGGATGGCAATGTAAATAAGAACTGATTTGAGTTGAAAAGAGATAAGAGGAATTTTGGGAAGCAAGAAACCAAACAATGTTTGGGTCCACTGTATGACATACTTGCCCAAAACATATATTTTTATTCATGATATTCATCTATTCCGATAGCTTTTCCCCTTTTTAAGCCGAAGAATTTTTTTTTTAATTTAAAACAGTGACTTCCCTGAAAATAATCTGAACTCCGTATTAATTTCGTGAAAATATTGAGCGCATTCGCAAAGAACCCACATTTCTTATATATTCTTCAAAAAATATATATAAGCTCCAAACCAAGTTTTTTTATATTATTATTTATAGTTTCAGTAGCTCGATAAAAATATACTTTCGGGAACTTTTTGATACATTTTTACCAATATTGATACACTTTCTAAAAAAATTTGATACGGCGGAAAATTTGGGAGTGGGAACACTAGATGTATGTAAGTTGTTGATTGTTTTAGTACCGTTCAGGAATGCAATTTTAAAGTGCAATGCAAAAGTGCAATGTTAAAGTGTTGATTTTATGAAAATTTTATCATGGCCGTTTAAAAGTTGAGAGCTTGTACGAAATTCAAAAAAAAATCACAACTCAGTACTTGACACCCTACGAAGCTATTTTAAAATCTTACGTTCTCTTAAATGTGCCGCATTCTAAAATGAAATATTCATAAAATTGTATATATTTACATGATATTTTTTTAAAAACATCATAGGAATGCTTGTCAATATTTCTAATAAAGTATCCGTTGGATGATCTCATTTACAAAATGTTATCGGTCGAACAGCTAGCAAAAGTTTATAGACAGCACATTCTACCTTGGGGTGGTGTTCGATAGGAATCGTACAAAATGAATCAATCAAAGAGTATAAGTCCGGTTCGAACTGAAATATATATATAAAAAAAAATATGTTTATTAACATAATTTTTTTATTATTCCTGTAATTTTCATGCATTATTATTTTCCAATAAATATATTACAACTGTATTCAATATAATCACCTTTTTATTCTTCGATGTTCGCTTATACTCCAACACAACTTGATCGAGTGGCGTACACATCTCTGTCACGACACAAAATTGTGATTCTTCTGGAGTCACTTGTACCGTGTCCATTTCATACGTTTGAAACTTAGGCTTGCCTAGCTTGAGGATCAATACTCTTCGATGAGCCAACCAGTTCCATTTGGACCGACAAAATTTATAACGAAAACAAAACTGGCTAACAGTTTGATATACATGCGATTCGAGTGGTACGAATTTTTCGGATACTTCTATTGATAGAGAAGGAATCGTATTAAACAAGAATACTCTGAAAATAAACTGTTTTTTTGCTAAAAACATAATTTAATTCTAATTGAATTAAACTTGCGATGTTTTAACAATTTAAAAAAGTTGCATTTCATTACTTCTCTTTCTCTCTCCGTTACTTTCCTTAAGGCCAGTACTAAGGCACATATTAAGCGAAATTGTAATAAGTCACCATTATCTGAACATTCTTTGAAGTGAAAATGTTGACAGTGTCTACCACTGATGTAAGAAGAAACAAAATGGAAAAAAACTACAAACATAGATAATATTATTATCTATTAGAAAATTAGATCGTAGTCAATTCAGGTTGTCAAAAACCAAAAAAAAAGTTGTTTTAACTCGAGTGTGATGGTTAAACCTAAAAATGAACATAAATCATATTTCACCCTATCAGTGCCAGAAATAACGAGAAATATCGAGACATATCGTTTTGAACCATTTCCAGACATACATCTCATACAACGGGAAAATCCCATAGACTGCAGGTAAAAGCTGACAAGAAGCCCAAACGCAAACAGATTTGCATAAGGCGAGAGATATCGAAAGTAACCTCAAGCGTCCAACCACAATCGACCTTTCTGGAAATGATGAGTGAAATATAAGTATCCCCGGCGAGATTTCTTAGCGAAGTCAGTCTTACAAAGCGAGTTGTGAAGCGAATTTCTTGCGAAAATTTAGTGCTCCCTGGCGGACAAATTTAAAAGCGATCTAGTTGTAACAATTATTGTTTAAACAAAAGCTTTTTTATTCGTAATAAACAAACTGTTTTAATTTGTAAACGCAAATAATATTGAATTCACGAAGCGTGCTTTCGGTGAAAAACACCTCCATTGGTGTGAGAAGTGGGATTCTTTCACGTTGGTGATTCAAAAAGTGACTTTTCTTGAAGCTGCAGACAGTAACTATGTAAAACGTAAAAATTCATATCATGTGGACTAAGTAATAAGTTTTGGACAGTGATTATTGTAAGAAACTGTGTGGACTAAGTGAAATTGTGAGAAGTTGTGTGGACTAAGTGGAGGACAATGCCGAAGCTAGTGAAAGATTTAACATTGGCAGAGTTGAAATTTGAGTACCAAAAACAAGATCCTTCGATGACTAGAAATTAACCTTTACTATCACGGATAAGGAAGGCTTTGAGCACGGAAGGCAATGATCTGGAACCGACGAAAAAAAAACCAGCCAAGAACATGTTCGAGGAGAAAGCTCCGATGATGGATTTTCTGCAAATAAATTGCCTCTGATATGAAGCAACAGGCTAAAGGTAGTAAAGACCAAGCCATAAAACTGGTTCAGAAACTTGACACTTTCAATCCACTTGACGGTGACGGGGTGAAGACCAATGCACGAAGCTTGGCTAATAGGGCAGGGTGCCAGATTCTGTCAAAAGCCTTCGAAATATCAAGAGAAACGACCATTGCTTCACCAAAATTATGGAGATAATGGTTTCAACCATACTGGCGGTCGTTGATAAGATGGTTCAACTCAAGATTTTTCATTAATTTTGAGTTCACGAGTGATTCAAATACATTACACAGAACCGAAACGATTGCAATAGGTCGATAGTTAGAGGGGTCACAGGCATCCCCCTTTTTTGACATGGGCTGAACGTTTGCAAGCTTCCAGCCGAATATGACAGGTAAAATAGTTTACGCAGAGGTTTAGCTAAGGCGGAGGCGCAGCACTTTAGTACGAGGGGCGAAATACCTTCAGGTAAGGCAGATTTGAAAACGTGGAGCTTAGCGAGTATTTTCAATGCCTCTCTTGTGCAGAAAAATAGAGGCCCTTGCTTGAAAGCGTACATTGGAAGAGTAGGAGGACTCAGTGATGAAAGTGGCAAATAAAAGTTTGTAGCGAAAACCTCAGTAAAAAGATTAGCTTTGTCCAGTGACTCAGTAAGTACGTTACCACCATGAAAAAGAGGTGGCACGGAGGACCTGGAGAAGTTGTTCTTAATCCTTTTAACAAGTGACCAGAAGCCTTTGCTTCCTTTTTAACTTGCAAGAACCTTCTATTTAATATTTTGGTCAAACTGGAATTTCACTTTTCTGATAGTAGATGTACAGGTATTGCGAGCAGTTTTGTAAAGTTTTTTAGATTCATCAGACGGAGATAGCTTGTAATTTTAGAATGGCGCCTCCTTAGTGCGAATGACCTCTTGACATTCGTAACTAAACCATGAGGTGATGGTTGATTTAATGTTCTTGATGGCATGCGAGGTAAACGAGTACGTTCCATACCATATGATGTCGGTAATGGTGGAAGCTATATATTCGACGTTCTTTGCTGCAAAGCAATCGGACCAGTCAATTTCTCTGATGTATTTTTTTTACGCAGTCCAGATGCCAGACCAGTCGTTTGATAGGAAACTGATTAGCGTTAATTAGAGAAGAGATGTTAAATTGGGCCGAGATCAATTTGTGGTCCGAGTTGCCAAGAGGCGCAAAAACTGAGACGGAATATTTATCTGGGTGTGAAGTTAAAAATAAATCTGAAAGGTTTGCATTGTGCCCGGATATTTCAGGAATTCTTGTTACACAATCTACTAACTGCTCCAAATTATATATTAACCACTTGACAGAAATACCGAAAGTTTTTTTTTGATTTGGACGTTTACTCAAGTCAAGTGTCGTGTACTATTGCTGAACCTTAACTATTAACTATTTGACAAACTTCTTGCTAAATTTTCAACGAAAAAAACAATTTATGTAAAATTTCCATATAAAATTTCGCCTCATTGACTTTAAACAAAACTTTAAACAAAAGACTTTAAACAAGACTTTAAACAAAATTGAAGTTTTCCTTACCTCTAACATAAATGGCTGTATCGATTTTAGTGAATATATTCAATCCGAGTGATTCCAAGTCCTGAAAATATAAATTTTACCAAAAACTCAACATATTTCAACGAATAGTTATTTACGAAAATGAATTTACGTAAATCTGTAGTGGGTTCAGAAAGTTTCGCGTGAACATGGCCTCCTATCAGTACAGTAGCTGTATATCCTGTCATTCCGATGTTAATTATGAATCGAGCATACTGACTTAGAATTTCCAGTATAATAGTTTCTTTACTGCGGAGTTAAATATACCCGGAAAGGTTCAAAGTATTTTATAAATTTCTCTTGCAAGTACACTCACATCTTGCTATCGGGATACAGGATCCAGTTTTTAAAAGGAAAGTGCAAATAGCGTTTAAAAGCGAATCCAAATATTCCTAAATCAAGTTTTAACATCATATAAACGCCCCTATTATGAAACTGTACCTTACCCAAGCGATCGGTCCAAAATGTCATCTGAGCTGAGTCTTCGTTGAAATCTTCTTTGAAAACATATTCTGTTGACCAAAATCCAGGATCGATACTATAAACTTCATCCTCTAAAGTTATAAATTCGCAAATTTGAGAAACAACAACTCTCAACTTCATCGTACTTACCTTCAGTAAAAACCTTGATCTCCTTCGATATTTCGTCCGTTATAGGCAGAGTACTCTCATTTCCAAGTGACTGGCTACTCCTTATCGATGTTCCCGAAAATTTTGGTATTGACCGTTTCGATCCTAATCTGAAAGTCATTCTGGCCTTACTTTTCTTCGTTGATTTTCTCAAATGTCTTTCGGATTCATGTCTCAAACGAATAGAACTGTGCTTATCGTCCAAATCTGTAGTCGAATGCACAGACGATTTTTCCTTGTTAAGAAGCTTCAAGATCGCCATCCAGGTTAAGAATTGTGGCTTCCTTAATTCTGCCAACCGATCAAGCTCTTCCAAATACTTAGACAGGAGAATCTGATCGGAGTCACATAAATTTTTTATTTCATCCGGGAATTGTTCGCAGACAAATTCCGTGGAACGAAGTCTTAACGTACGGATTTTAGTTGGTCGAGGGAACAAGCTGGCAGGTGGCGTTGACTCCGCTATGATCCTCGGAACATAAGGCTTCGATGGCCTGAACGGCATATCTCGAAGTGATTCTGGAGCACCATAGTCCAGATCCGCTTCCTTACGTAGTCTCTCAAACTCGATGAGCTTCGCAGCCTCACGCATACTCTCTTCTGCCAATTCATCCGGAAACTTGTGTAGAGAATCCATTCTGGGTATAATTTGGTCCGTGATAACATACTGTAAGTTTTTACGACCTTTTACATTAGACATGTCGATGTCTTTTGTTACGAACGGTTTCTCATGTTTAGCTGCCATTAACGTTGAAAAAATACTGGTCTGGTCGTCATCGTTTTGATCGGAAATCATATTTAATTTGACGCACCAGCGACAGGTTTGAGGTCGTTCCCATCGACATAGATATGCAGGTAACTTCACAGACAGTTTCATCAAAGTATCCAATTTGACTTCACCGTGCAACTTAGATACCGAATGCGAGAGATCTCTTGAGAACTGCCCGTGCCAGGTTTCTGAAGCAGACGTTAGTCTCAATTCTTTCGAAATGAACGATTTACTTTGAATTTTTTTAGGTTGATACATCACCGGGCACGTAAAATGTTTATATTGCAGCTTCTCGGGAATTTCTTTCGAGTTCAACGAACATTTGCTGATTTGGAGCTGCGTTGGCTTGTGTAGTAAGTTGAAGTCATAAACACCACCGAGGATTATGTATTTACGGAGATTGATCTGTTGAGAATGTGAGAAAGTAGTTTTTAGTGAAAAAAACAGTAGTCCGGTGCATCAAAAGCTCTGTACTGTTTTTTTAGAAATTATGTGTAATGTATGAAATAAGGTTTAGTGTATTTCACTTTAATAATAAAACGGAAAATTCTCGTAGAAAATCTCGGTAAAACTCGACCACGTGCCCGCCCCCCATAGCCGTTAGACAACTTTACCGATTTTATTTTTCTTGGTTTTCGTGGTTGTGTGTTTATTTTTGCGGGTGTTTTTTTTTTTGTTAGGTTAGGTTAGGTTGGACTGGCTGGCACAAGGCAACACATAGACCTATTGGTCCATAGTGATACCAGATAAATGGACCACGAGAAAGAAAGTTCAATCCAAGAGGCCATCGAAGGCCCCGGACTTTTTCACGAACTGAAGGATGTCTTTCAGCTTTTACTCCGCCACGTGCGAGATATCCAAGACCAAGGGCGCACCAAAGTAGCGAAGTCTGGTTTTCGCTGTGTCGGGCAGTTACATAGGAGATGCTGCACGTCACCCCTTGCATCATTTTGAAGTCGATTGATTACTTAATCGTTTGAACAGGAGTTGGGGTGTCTACCAATCCCAAAAGGGAAAAGCTAGCCCCATACTTAGCTAGTGCATCCGCCCTCTCATTTCCATCAACGCCCTTGTGACCGGAAACCCAAAAGATTCAGACTCTTCTGCTGTTACCCAACCTGTTCAGGGCCTGAATACAATCGAGTACACACTTCGATTTGTATGTGTAAGACATCAGTGCTGTCCGTAAAGATATTTATTTCCTCACTTGTCGTATATTTGGTTTATACTAGACCTGCGGCTTTACGTATTACGGAAAATACTACAGTGATTCGGAAGCTTGAAAGATGCTTCCATAGCTGCATCTACAGAATATCCTGCAGCACCCACTCCTGTAGCTGTTTTAAAACCGTCAGTCTAGATGCTAAGAGCTGCTACGCACATTTGCTGGTTCCATTCCTACCCATCTCCCACAGTTGCCCGATATCGCCGCTCAAAGCACAGAGTGGGAACCAGGTAGTCAGTGCTTCCTGCGCATCCCCGTTCAATACTGCTGTGGCCGAACGATCTTGACTCGAAGTGTCCTGATTCCCTAAGCCTGATAGCAGTTTTTGCGGCAGTGCCTCTAACAAAGAGATCAAGTGGAGGGAGGTGAAGCAGGACGTCCTGAGCAGACGAAGAAGTCGCCAACCGCTGAACTCTATTTGCCATACTAGCAAAGGTGGTTTTACTCACTGCTGACCACTAGACCAAGCACCCGTAAGCAAGGATCGGCCTAGCTATCGCCAAGTAGATCTTGTGCGTTAGAGCAAGGCTTTGACCCCACGTTTTACCCTGCACTCTCTTGCTGGCGTAAATCGCGTTGCTTGCCCGCTTAACTCTTTCCTCTAAATTTGCCTTCCATGAGAACTTGCTGTCTAGAAAAAGACCCAAGTACTTAGTTTGTAACTTGAGACTTAACCTGGAGCCACCCAACATGATTGGGTCTAAATCAGGAGTTTTGTACTTTCTGGTGAAGAGCACAATATCCGTCTTATTAGGGTTGAAGCCAAGGCCTACGGTATTTGCCGACTCTTCAACCAGCCCTAGAGAGTACTTGATGAGCTGGCCAAGGGTATGTGAAAACCCGAAACTAAAATAGCAATGTCGTCAGCATAGGCCACAACCATGAGTCCCTAGCTTTCCAGCCTTTCTAGAATTGAGTTTGTACACAAGAGAGGGGATAGAACCTCTCCTTGCGGTGTGCCTATGTGGATCTTTCCTATGATTTGCGCATCCACCCACTCCGCTGACATGAGCCTTTGCTTAAGCATGCTGCCTATCCAGCTACAAATAGCGGAATGAATGTTGTATGCGCGGAGGCTCTCTATAGTAGCTGTTGTGTGCACATTACTGAAGGCGCCTTTAATATCTAGAAAAGCTCCCTGCGTATTCTTTATAATGGAGAGACCTTTCTATTTTGAGGACTACCGTATGGAGAGCTGTTTCAACAGATTTCCCTTTCATGTACACATTTTGGGCTCTCGATAGAGTTTGAGTACCAAGTCTTTGTTTGATATGTAGATCTAGTAATCTTTCGAAAACTTTGAAGAGGAAGGAAGTCAAGCTAATTGGCCTGTAGTCTTTTGAATACGCATGGTAGACTTTACCCGCCTTGGGTATAAATACAACCTTTGCGGTCTTCCAGGCTGCAGGTACGTGACTTAGCAGTAGGGAACCTTTGTAAATTTTGTGTTAACCAGGAAACGGCAAGCATACCTGGCTTTTGAAGCATGAACGGGAGAATTCCATCCGGACCTGGAGACTTGAAGGGCTTCAAGGTATCAATTGTCTTCTATGTGTTTACTCCTCGTGTGTTTTTGTGCGTTTTTGTTAGTTACTTGTTAATTTTTGATCTTTGCTCGTCTCCTGGTGGTAGCAGGGGCAAACATTTGAAGAATAATACTCAAAAACAACTCGACTAAACTAGACTAAACTAGACGAGAAGACAACATAATGATGACACACAAACAAACTAAAAGTAACCTCAAAACAAACACACAGCCTCGAAAAAAAAGCAAAAAAATACAATCGGGAAAATTGTGTAACGACTATGGAGGGGCACGTAGCCGAGTTTAGACAAAATCCCATAAGGAAACACCAATAAAAAAAACTTCTAGTAGCCAAGATATAGGTCATGTATCTCGGATAAAGCAATGCCCATAAAATGAGAGAAGTCCAGAACAGCTTATATGCATGCAATTGAACATTCTGGAACTGCCCGAGAAACTATAAATAGTCCTGATGTGAGACTTGGCAGTCAATCAGTGGGAAGAGAATCAAGCAAACTACACGGCAAAGTGATTTTAGAGCGAGTTATTGTGATTTTAGCAAGATTGTAAAAGTTTTGTATTGTAAAAGTTTCAAATTGTTCTGATCAGTGATTTATTTCTAATTATATTTTCTTAAATAAAATTGTGTTCAATAGCTATAGAGTAGCTGTTTTGTTTGGAAAATTCAGGCGATCATGAATTCATAAAGCGGGCTTGAAGTAAAAAGCAAAAAATATTAGTTTTAACAAAAATCTCGCACCTCAGATTATTTCCAAATAAAAAAAATTGGTCAAAGAGCAAAACCCAAACTTACCTCACCATCTTCCAAATTAAGAGATTGGGGCAACATTCTGTCCATAGCTCTGGAATGCTCACGATCGTCATTTTCAATGAAATCATATTCAACATCTAAAAATGTCGTATCATTTACTAATGGTGGTTCTTCTAGAATTTTATGTTTCTTAGCAGCTTTTGATTTCTTGTTTGGCTTCTCATCTCTATCCGGTTTATTTTTGTTCGATTCAGCTTTCTTCGCTTCTTCTTCACGAGCTCTAAAAATTTTGATGTCAAATAGATTTTTCGAAACAAGCTTATTTTTAATGTCTGGTTTGAGCTAGAAGTTACGTTGCCAAAAACTATTCAGGAGAAAATTTATCGAATACCAAAGAAGTAAGGGAACAGATTTCAGATGAAAACTGGCAAAAGAAGGAGAAAGCCAAAAGTAAGCGCACAATACAACCTAAACGTATCACAGTTTGCTTGAGGCTTGGAAATAGGCTAATTTTCTTGAAAACAAAAAAAAAATAGCTGAAGTTTAGGATAGAGTATAAATCCACTGTATATTATATGAAATAGCGAAAGTGGTTAAACATGAAATGAATTTGAGACTTTTCGCATTTCGTAATATTTGGTTGGTTTTATTCATCACAATTATGTGCACTTGCGATGAAAATCAATCAAAAATCAATGACCTAGTTACTATAGATTGCCTGCCTTTCCTTGGGGTATGTTCCGTCACCTTGGCGAGAGGTTAAGGTGGTTTTCATACCTAAACCGGGGAGAGATGACTATTCCGATCCAAGGAACTTTAGACCGATCAGCTTAACTTCGTTTATGTTGAAATGCCTAAAGAGACTTGTCGAACGACACATACGTACTACGGTGCTTAGGTTCAACCATTTGAATGATGAGCAACATGCGTACCAGCGAGGAAAATAATGCGAGTCGGCTCTTTATTCTCTGGTGGCCAGAATTGAGGGAGCGATCTCTAATGGTGAGTATGCGTTGGGGGTATTTGTGGACATTGAAGGGGCCTTTGATTGCGCGCCTTTCGTGGAACTATGTGATGCTGCGAAAGATCATGGCGTGGATGATGTCTTAGTTAGGTGGATTCATGCCATGCTGACGCAGAGATGGTTGCTGGCGGAAGCTGGATCCGACTGCTAGTTAAGAACAGAGGCGAAAAATGGATGCCCTCAAAGGAGCGTCCTATCACCGCTCCTGTAGAGTAGGCTAGTCGACTCCCTGCTTACCGAACTGCAACAAGAAAGGCTGCACGCACAGGCTTATGCTGATGACGTGGCCGCACTGGCTGTCAGTAAAGATCTGAATGTGGTATGTAGAAATACACAGCGTGCATTGGATCTGATTGGCAGCTGGTGTTCGAGGCACGGCCTAACAGTGAATCCTGGTAAGACGAAACTTGTTTTGTTTACCAGGAAAAGAAAACTGGGAGGACTAGTGCTTCCAAACATGAAAGGTGTAGCGCTTCAACTTTCAGATGAAGTCAAATATCTTGGAGTAATGTTGGACAAAAAACTTCTCTGGAAGAAACATGTGGAAGTGAAGCTCACTCGTGCTTTAAAAGCTTTTGGGCAGTGCAAGAGAGCTTTTGCTACCACATGGGGTCTAAAGCATCGTGTAGTGATGTCGATCTACACAGCAATAATTAAGCCGATGTTCACGTACGCATCGGTGGTGTGGTGGACTATCGTGAGGCTATTGTATGCTCGGAAAAAGTTAGCCACGCTGCAAAGGACGGTGTGCCTGGATATCTATCCAGGTGCGGTCCTTGATGTGCTTCTCAATTTGCCTCCTCTCGACACACAAGTTCAGAGTGTGGCGATGAGCTCTGCCCATAGACTAGCTCAGCTTGGCTTATGGGTAGGTGAAGACGATGTCGGGCACTGCTCTATTAGGGGTTCGATGTGTGAGATCTCTCCGATTCTCACTATGCCTTCGGATGCTCGGGTGCCCTTCCTTGACTTCAAAAGAAGGTACGAAGTAATCCTCTTAAGCAGAAGTAACTGGGATGATCCAGATCTGTGTACGAGGAGATATTCTGAGGTCTTCTTCACGGACGGCTCGAGGTCAGATAGTAGATCTGGAGCTGGTGTCTATCTACATTCATCGAATGGCAGGTGGGCTTTCTCTCTTGGAGAGCACGTTTCGGTTTTTCAAGCAGAAATATTTGCTATCCTGAGAACTGCCTGTTGGGTAATTGAAGAAAGATGGAGGGGAAAAAGCATTGATATTTGCAGTGACAGTCAAGCTGCACTGATGGCACTGCGTAGACCCCTGACAAACTCGAAAATTGTCCAAGAGTGCAGAGCACAATTGAACTCTGTCGCCAGATTCAATAGGGTGCATCTGCTCTGGGTACCGGGGCACTGTGGTGTTGAGGGGAATGAAATTGCTGACGTCATTGCGAAGCAAGGTTCGGGACTTCCACTACGGGGCCCTGAACCCGCCTTGGGTGTGCCGACCGCAGCTGCACGTGCTATTCTTCGAAAGTGGGTAGATGATGCCCCAAAGATAGATGGACGACTGCTGGTGTGGCCAGGCACACGAAGGTCTTCCTTTCAGAGCCCAACCATGTGACTGCAGGATTCTTGCTCAATAAAAGCAGGAAATTTTGCAGGGCCATGGTAGGTATTCTGACTGGACACAACTGCCTAGGAGGACATATGTACCGAATAGGTGCTGTACAGGATGACCTCTGTTCATCCTGCCTAGAAGAGGCTGACTCTGCGGAGCATTTGCTCTGTGAATGTCCAGCGTTTGCGCGTCTCAGATATTAATGCTCTGGCTGGGATGTTGCACGCATGCAGACGATAGCCTCTTCTCCCCTATCAGTGATCCTAGACTTTATCAAAAAGTCTGGGAAACTATGGTAGGCAGGGGGAAATGAGTACAATGGGTCCTATGGCCTGAGTGCTTAGAGGTGCCAATGCGCCTCTCCCCCAACTCACACACACACACACACACTATCGATTCTGTGATAGCACTTATCAATGTGACAACGCTTACACGTTAAGCTCTCCGATGGAAGTTTCCTGAGAAGCAGCCAACCACGAGACGCATACGAGGAAGGTTGGCTACAAAATTAATGCTCAGACCAGGATGACACGAAGTAAGAGAAGGTCATTGATAAATAAAATAAAAAGGATGGGGCCAAGTTTAGAACACTGAAAAGCCCCAGAAGTAGGTCAGAAAAAGGAGGAAGAACAGCCGTTAAAGCCAAGGAATAAGGGTAGCGTAAACTCTAAAACTATGTACTGATTAACTTAGTCTGTCAAATATTTTTACCAAGTCATGGCAGATCCCATCAGTTTATAGGCTGCTATTCAAGGAACAGGTAAAAAAATTGGTGAATTCAACTAAAAGAAGCAGCAAAAAATAACAAGTAGATCACTAATATCTTGAGATAAGTAAGCAGTGATTCTTTAAAACGAAAAAGAGCCAGGAAATTGCCTGGTAGTTCTGAGCGAACGAACATACGATCAGGAAAGCTTCGAGTTAAGCTGCGAACACATAGGGCTAAGGCCAACAGCTAACCCATTCGATGGCCCTGATTGGCTGAGTGCGTAGGTGTGGGGACTTTTCTATTTTCTTTTTGTCTCATTGAATACATATTCATTCTCATTCGTTTAAATTTTATGAGCAATATTATTTTGGTACACCTGTATATATAGTTTTTTTTTTAAATATAAGCTCATTTTCTACTTTATAATTATTATTTTATCATTACAAATTTTGTATGATCAGTGACTGACCAGCGCTGGACACCACATTTTTTTTTTATGGAATCGCTTGTATTTTTTTTTAATTACATTTTTTCTACTTTCTGTTTTAAATTTATTATATATTTTATTTACAAATTCGTATTGTTGTAGTGAAATAAAAAACATGAATTTGATTTAATTGTATAATTAAGTAATGATTCCCGCACGGAATCTTCCCTCCTTTACCCGATTTGTGTGAGTGTTGACAGTTTGTGCCGTTCGCGCACCGTACCACAAAGGGATTCTTTCGGCCACAAATCCACGCCAGACTGAACTAGTCAGCAGAGAGAAGGCAGATAATGAAAGAGGCCTCATTATAAATTATGCTACACTCATAAATTACAGCACTGACGACAGCTCGGCAGAGCTAAGTCAGTTGCAACACAAAGTTAATACAGTGTGCACTGAGTAAAGATAAATGCACGGCAATAAGAACTTCATCACAATCTGCTTTATTTGATAAGCTTCTATCTATTACGATCAGATCTGAGGACAATAGGTATAGGTAGGCTCCGCGGCTGCCCACACCAGGCAGGCCCTGGAGAAGGTACCTTAGTGGACTTCACAAGCGCCCCTGGTGTTGCGGAACGCACAGCTCTTATTGAGTTGAGAGCAACCCTGAGCCCAGGTTGAACTGGATGATCCTCTTCAGTTCCACTGATGCTACTTCGATTAGACTTGGAACGAATTATGACCCAATGGACTGCTTGCTTCTTCTAGCAAAGGCCGGGCATTTGTACAAAAGATGAAGAACTGTTAACTCTTCCTCCTCACATGTACAGCTCGGGTAAAAGTCTTTGTAAAATTGATCAGCAAACAGTGTTCCCCTCCCCGATTCGAATAGTTCTCTTTGCGGTCGCGTAGGATGTTTCGTCCATCCAGGACTTAAACGTGTCCTTTGGGTGTTTTTTCTGATGTTCAGTTAAACTGAAGCCATTAGAATGCCAATCAGGAAATTGTATAGCACCTCCTGGAAAAGTGTGCTAGCTTTTCACTTAGCAAAATACATAGGGGGTATTTTTATATGTGAATGACATCTAGTCGCAATTCGATATGTTTATAGGAAGTGATGAAGGGCAACCAAATCAGCTTGAAGCTGTTGACTGTTGTTCATAGACTTGATTGCTTTTTATAACTTTAGGTCATAAAGTCGAGAAGAGGAATTGATAACAGGATGAATATCGTTGACAAACAAAAAGGAAAGTAAAGCGCCGATGATAGAACCTTAAAGAACTCCAAAAATGGGGAAGAAATGAGAAGAAAACAGGCGTTAAAAATGTATCTACATGGACGGCTTAAAACATATAAGAACCAGAAGAGAAGGGGATCTAAAATTCCAAAACCTTTAAGTTTTTTTAAGGTTCACGGAGATAAAAGCCTTCAGAAAATCCATATATATTATACCAACTTGAAGTTCGGAATCGACATAATTTGAAAACCCCATGAGGTTTATAAAATCATGCTGCTTGGGCATAAGAAAAAATAAGTGAAAAGGATAAAGGATACATTCTGCTATAGATAAAGCGTTCAAGGAGTTTGCTGAAACATCAAAAAAGAGAAATATGATTTATAATGACTTTGATTGCGAGGCTTTTAGGAGTTCTACAGATCGGATGATGGAATACTATACTTTCTCATGAAGAACAATAGTTATGTTTTATTGGGGTACAAAGATCACAGTCCAGACACCCTTGCGAGAGAATTTGTAAGGAATAATTTAAGCTCTCCGATAGAGCCAAATAAAATTCCCTGATATGCCAATAGCTATGTCATCTGCATACGCTGTCAGTTTATCTCCAGTTAGAAGTTTCCTTAAAAGCTCATTAGCTGATATCACCGGAAAGGCAGGTTTCTGTCAAACAAACAAAATCGTCGGACACAATTATAGAGAAAAGCCTAATTTGCACAAGATAAAAACGTAATTTGTACAGATAAAAATAATAATAATACCCATTTAGTAATCAAGTGACTACTTACTTCATTTCCTCTTCATATCGAATACGTTCTTTTCGCATTTGTTTCAATTTGTCTGCCTGCAACTGTTTCTTTGCTTCCCATTCCTTGATAAGTGTTTTTCTTAGATCTAAAAACAAAACATTTCTACAAAGCTTTGTATACATAATATACCCATAAAAATTTGAATATCAATTTTCAGCTCCAACTTACCGTCATATTCTGGCAAGTAACCATGCAAATTCCAGCAGGTTGCATAACAACTTCTATGATCGAATTTCAAATGCAATCCTCGAATGACCAGATTATCATAGATTGCATATAATGGCAGTGTCACACTACTATTTATCGCATCCAAATTAATAACTAACTCTGTAACACTATAAATAACTAATCATTAGTGAATTTAAATATGAGTTTATAGCACAATCTTAGCGACCCTAGCTTCTCAAAATCAAAAGGAAGATCTCTTAAGCTCCGCAAAGCCACATTGAGCGGCTCAGAATAAAGATCGTATTTTTCAAAGAATAGATCTATTGTTCTGTTGAAAAATGAATGGTTTAGAAAGATATATGAAAACTCAGTTTAATCTTACTCCATATTTCCTTTCGTATCGAATAGAACGAAGTATGAAAAGTTGTCGATGCTTTGTCTGATCCTGTTTCGTATTTCGTGTTTTACCTACCAATTTCAATAGCAATAGTGTGACAAAGACATTTTCAATAACGTCGTTTAAAAAAAAAACGACTGGTTATTGGAACTGATTTTTCTTATCTAGCATTCTAGATCAGTAAAAAAATCGCGTGGTCTTACTTTTTCAAGCTCTTTATGAAATATCAGTCTATCGTCCTCTTTTCGATCCAATAGCTCTTCGAGCCCTACAATCATCTAAAAAAAAAAATATAATACTCTTCTGGATTTTTTAAAAATTCCAAATTTTATCAATATATACCTTTTTTGCATTTTGAATATGAGTAGCACTCCACTTTCCATATTGTGGTACGTTAACTTTCAATTTTTCCCGTTAGATCTTCGGCCGTCATATCCTGCGTCAGAATGCTTCTTTCGTCGATATCTAAAGTCCAAGTGTATCGCCTGTTACGTCTTTGCCATTCACTGAATTGCCACTGATATAGATAAGCTCTGATGGACGGAGGTGATTCAAGATTCGGTATCTTATCACAGTATACATAGTTATTCCACTACGATAGAAATATATAGTTTCCAAGCTTTAATAAATATGTTTTTAATTTCATAGTTACGTCTCTTAGTTCCTTCTCCAGTTGAATTATCTCATCATAGTGCTCCATCAATCCTTTGCAAATAATAAAATATAAGTTTATATATGTTCGTAACTTCTTCTAAATAAACACTCTTATAAACTCTTATACTTTACGCCTCATACATCTCAATTTAAAAAGAACACGAAAAAATTATTTATGTGTTTCGAAAAATGGATAGCATTTCGTGAAGTCGGGGAAGGTTATTTGATCGAATAGTCAACCAATACATAAACATTGATTTTAGAACACATTTTGTCATCGAGGACCATAACATCATGAGATGCTACAAATGCCAAGGATTTAACCACAAAGCATCAAATTGTCAGAAAAAAGACATTTGTGCTAAATGTGCTGGTAGCCACCAGACAAATGCTTGCACGGTTACAGAGTTGAAACGCATAAACTGCTCTCAAAGGAAGAATAACCACGTTAAACATCGAGCTGATAACAACTTCGAAGATCTAAGCGTCCATCTAACTGCGAATGACATCAGTGTAGTTACTCTTAATGAAATATGGATATATCCTAATGAAGAACATTTATATACACCAAACTGATATACCAGCACTCAGAAAAATTTCACCACTTAACACTTTTTTAGAATCACTTTAAATCAAAAGTTGAAATCACTTTGAAATAAAAAGCGAATCTTATTTGAATTCCACAAATGTTCAAATATGATTTGGCGCCA
Organism: Nemotelus pantherinus; assembly: GCA_963978885.1. Taxonomy (NCBI): domain Eukaryota; kingdom Metazoa; phylum Arthropoda; class Insecta; order Diptera; family Stratiomyidae; genus Nemotelus; species Nemotelus pantherinus. The sequence continues at coordinate 191,287,654 of OZ022263.1, read as the reverse complement.
TATATGTTTCTTTTTAATTCAATGATGAAAAAATTTGATTTGAAAATAAAATTTTTATAATAAAATGGAATTCAAATAAGATTTTTTTTTTTTATTTCAAAGTGATTTCAACTTTTGATTTAAAGTGATTCTAAAAAAGTGTTAAGTGGTGAAATTTTTCTGAGTGCAGGATCAAGACTTATCACAGCTTCTGAAGTGTTCAACACAATCATAGTGAAACTTCAACTGGACCTGGAGATGATTAAGATTGGCACTTTCTACAAAGCTTCATTCGAGGACAATCATTGCTTCCTAAATTACATCGATCAACTTTACTCATCACATGAAAAGATTATCACAATAGCCGACACAAACATCGACCTTCTGTCTTCGTCAAATGTTAAAAAAACCTATGAAGATATTAGGTCTGTTCCCGTAATTTCAGTCACTGAATTTTCCTGAATTTTACTGAATCATGTGGTGGGGAAATTCATGAAAAGTACGGGAACGCTATCATTGCATTTCCTGAAACAAAAGTGCCAGTTTTCGGTTTTTGGGAGAAAAATAGTGATTATAAACTCATGCTAAGCGGTGATAAGTTATCGCCACAAAAATATTCGACCTTTCATAGCAAAATTACGCAAAAAATATGTTGCTTGCCGCGTACATTTGAAAATATTTACTCGCGCCACACCGTTTGACACTTTTCAGTATATTTCAGTAGCTCAGACCCTACTGAAATTTACTGAAAGAGGGGAAATTTTCAGTTTTCAGTAAAACGGAGTACGGGAACGGCTTCATTGCAATTAATCGCGATTAATCGCAATTAATCGTAGTACGGGAACATACCTATTATAACATCAAACAATGCAGTACAAATAAATTCGATTAGGCCGACACGTGTTACTGAGACGACGGAAGAAGTTTCGACCTGGTGGAACGAGTTACTTATAATGATGATGAATGGCCAGACTTAGATCTCGGAGTCTCCTGAATCTGGAAATCGATTCTCTCATAATAAATGTTTCAACTGTCATTGAATCCAATATAGACAGTTACAAGGCGCAAACCACATCTCGCTCCCATAAGTATCAAAAGGTACCACCCTTCATTGAAAACCTTTTCAAAGAACGGAAGACACTTCGAAGAAGGCTCAATCGCATCTATCACACGAATCTTAATGGGCCATTTAGACAAGCGTCCATGCGTCCACGCGTCCATGCGATCTAGCGTGTTTTGCTTACACGAGTCAATTTGATTTTGTTTATATAGGCGGGTCTAAAGCGAAGGAGGTGGAGTATACTGATTCATGTACAATAGATTTTATAATGATTTCTTTCGCTCAGTGGCATGTGTAGATGATTCGTTGATGATTATTTAAATATATGTAATGTTGATGATTATTTACTATGTGATGATGTGGATAATATTTTTCTTGCATCTTTACGTGCAGGACTATTACGAAAAAATTAGAATGCATACGAATATCTAGACACAAACAATTTTATATGAAGGTATATATAGTCAAATGGATAAATATATACAAGTGTCTGCTACCAATTTATTTGTTTGGAAGGAAGAAAAAAATGGGGAAAAATTGAGGAATGGGAATTAGTAATGTTTTAACATTGATCACGACGGTGTTTTTTAAATTTTTAGCCGTTTGTGGGCCCTGGCTGTTTGAAAATGATTTTATTTTAAAACTTCGATTTATAATAACTTGTTATGTAGACGTTATATAATGAGGAAATACACATGCGGCGTAATGCTTACTGCAAATATATTGGATATTATATTAGTGCTGCCTGGTATGGCAGTTTTTCTAATTATATAAGGGTGCATGAAACAATATAACGCAACGCTTCTGTTTGCAGTGTACATTTCAGATACGAAATGCGAAACCAGAAATTATTGCTTTGTACTGTGTTCGTATTTTATGACGGTGCTGCTTTATTTTTATCCCTTTTTATCAATGTTTTACACAAAGTAATTTTCACGCGATGCATGCAATTTCAATGCATACATGATGTGGTGAATTACGCATTGTAGTTGAAGGAGTTTGATAAACATATCAACGAGTAGTAATTGGAAACTTTCGAAAAGTAATATAGTCTAAGCTTCTTGTAACTATCGCATGCTTGTCATAAAAAAAATAAGCGGCAGTGGAAATATTCAGTGTTAGCAACAGTTTACCGCCACTGCAGGCAAAACCATTACAACTGTGTTAAATAAAAATAAAGTAAATATACAAATCTATTTTACATCTAATAACTTAGTTCGAAGTGACCGGAACATAAGAATTATAGATTTGCCACGCGGAAACACTTCAAAACTTATCCTAAATTGTGTGTTCCTTGTTCACTTTCATGAGATGCACACTATAATTTGCAAATTACGCCACTGATATAATAACAAAAACTGCCATACCAATAAGCCCAAATAGAATATCCAATATATTAGCAGTAAGCATGATGGCTCGCGGAAATTTCATAATCATGGAAATATCATCACTTGACAAGTTAACATAAACTGAAACCATCATTTTCAAGTTGTCAGTGCCTCCGAACGGCTAAATATTATTAAAATATCGTCGTCACCAAGCTTAAAACAATTCTAATTCTGATTTATCATATTCGTTAGTTTTACAATTTCTTTTTCCATATAAATAAATCTGTACCTCAAAACTATGTATATATCAATCCATCCATCCACTTATCATCTCGAAATGACAAAGAGCGAAAGTAAAACAATTAAGTCAATGGTATATCAATCACCGTAGCCGACCACTTTCGCCTTAGCCCCGCCTTAAAAAAACTGGATTTGAGTTGACTTGACTCGTGTAATCTAAAAACGCTTGGACGCGTGGACGCATGGACGCTTGTCTAAATGGCCCATAATAGAGCTAACACCGAATACAGGCAAGTGTTAGAGCAAATTAAAACTATGCCAGCAACTATAGCTCAAGTTGTAACAAACTGGCAGGATTTAAAGTTTAAGGCAGCACTAAGGGTAGTGAAACCAGGCCCAGATATGTTAATACATGCACAACATTGCTCTCTCACAAAAAATCCGCTCAGTGCGCCCCTTTCTACCGCACTCACAACCGAAAAGCCCTAATGATGTGTCTTATTTACGTAAAAGTGTGTGGAACACTAGATCGGTGTAAAAACGTACAACGGGCAACACGGAAAGAAACGTTAATGTCAGTTTGATTTGTGTCGGGGACTGAAAAAATTGACTTTCAGTCAAAATTTATCAAATAAAATTTGAAAATTTTTCGGCGTATTCGGTGGAAACGTACATCTACGTTTGTGTGCAATAATTTGTGTCGGTTTCGCGAATAATTTAGCGGTCAAAAATTATGAAATAGTGTGATAATGAAGTGCCGCGTTCCAGGCGGCAAAAGTAGCTAGCGAAGTGCTTCGCAGAAGATATCGTATTTCGGGTAAGTAAAATTAACATTTGGCATATATTTCGTTTTGTTTTTGTGTGAAATCATAATTAATCTCATTCACAAAAAGCACTTTAATCTCCACTCGTCGGTTCGGGGAAAGAAATGTCAAACGACATTCAAAATGGCGATTTCACTTGGTTTTTATACAAGCGTTACCATATGAACTGTGTAGGGCACACACCAGTACCTCATTCTCACACCAGTAAGCAAAAAGTCGAAAATTAGCACATTTCTCTCGGTCGATTTCTAATCCATTCTCTCTTATATCCGTGCACGCAAAATTTTCGTCAGATATATGAACAACGCCATTTTTCAAAGTCAAATATCTAACATACATTTGAGACCAACAATACCTAGTGAAGTGGCTGAAATAATCGACAAATTAAAAAACGACGTTTCACCAGGTATCGATAATATAACATTAGGAGACATCAAAATGCTTAAGCAGCAAATAACTAAGGTTTTAGTGAGAATCATCAACAGCCACTTAAAAGCCGGTACATTCCCGGCATGCCTTAAATTGTCAAGATTAACACCAGTTTTTAAAGGAGGTGATCTTTCGAATCCTTCAAATTATCGTCCAATAGCTGTCATCAGTGGGCTAAGCAAAGTGTTTGAAATGCTCGAATAATTGATTATCTCAAAGAAACATCAGTTTTGGCTCCAATGCAGTATGGTTTTCAGAAGCACAGCAGCACTATTGCGGCGACCATTGACGCGATTCAGTTTATAAATCAATCACTGGATAAAGGTAATTATGTGGCAGCAATTTTCGTCAACCTAAAAAAGGCTTTTGATACCATTGACCACGAGATTTTGTTTCTGCGACTGGAAGAGTTGGCATGAAATTTAAATTTGTTATTAAAAACGACCTATTGGATGGAAGAATAGTGACAAAACAAGGAAGCTACACCAGTCAGGAATAATCTATAAACAAAGGTATTCCACAGGGATCGATCTTAGGTCCTATACTTTTCTTTATCTATGTGAACAGCGTTCAAGATCTCAGGCTTTCTGGTAAGATAGTTTTGTTTGCTAACGATATGCTGTTGTATGCTGGAAAAGGTCAGTCAGCCATCCAAAGTACAGTAAATATGGATTTGGATAAATACTTAAGGTGGCTGCGTCAGAGCAAGCTCATTATAAATGTCCACACAACCAAATACATTATGTTCCAGCAAAAAAATAAACGCTCTATTAATCTATGTAATCAAATTGATGAAGTTCAACTGGAGAATGTCCATTCAATAAAAAACCTGGGATTGATTTTGGATGAAAAGATGTCCTGGACCCATCACATCAACTACATCAGAAGTAAAATCGCACCATTTATCGCAACACTGAGAAAGCATGATTTCCTGGAAAAACACACTCGACTCCTAATCTTAAATGCTTTTATACTGTCTACTGTTAAATATAGAGCAGTCTTGTGGAGCCAAACAACTAAGCATAACATCGAGCTAATTGGGAGACTTGTCACTAAGGCAATAAAAGTTATATTTAGGTTGCCGACCTTAACACCAACGGGCGCCGTGTACACTCGATCAGGGTTGTTGAACATCCAACAGATTATTAATCTCGAAAGAGGCACCACAATATACCAAATTATCAACAGCGGGCTAAAATGGCCAGATATTCCTCGGGCGGCTGGAGAGTTAACTAGCAGGGGAACAAGATCAGCCAGCAATAGGGCATGCAATCCCGAGATTTCGGGATCTCGGGATCTCGGGATCCCGAGCCATTTTGGACATTTTCGGGATCCCGAATTTTTTATCGGGACTCCCGAGATTTTGGGATTGATAAAATTCCACCCATTTTGGGAATTAGAAAGCAGAACTTAATACTAAAAGACATACTGTTTTATGAAAACCGAAGCGGAAGCCAGTTGTAATAATGAATTACAGCTGGCGTATGATTACATGCTTAATATTCCACCAAAAAGTGTATCCGAAATATCTTTTTCAGCAGCTGGATATATGTGCAGCTAAATCAGGTCTAGCTGAAATTTTGAAACTCTTGACGAATTATGTTTATTAAGAGCATAATTTCAAAACGAATCAGCAGTTTGAACCAATCGATATTATTACTTATCACTTGTTTCATTGAAAAGCAATATTATTTTGTAATTAATATGTAAACAACTAAAAAGAATAATGTATTTTTATTATATTATCGTAACATCCGTTATGCTGATTAAATTTCAATTCGTTTTTAACTAATTTTATAACTAACTATCATGACCAAATAAATAGCTTTATGGGACAAGAAGATAAGATGAAATTAGATCATAAGATTAATTTAGATGCAATTATAGATTATCATCTTACTTGCCAGTACCCATGTACATATGTGCATAAATTTAACATTATAATGAACTTAGCTTCCGGTTTTATGTATATATAATTGAAATAAAGTTTTAATTGAGTACGAATAAGCCAATATATCTGTTTAAATTCCCTTAATATAGTTTTTTTATAAAATCCCGAAATCTCGGGATTATCTCGGGATCCCGAAAATGCTGATCCCGAATTTCGGGATCGCGATTTCAATCTCGGGATTAATGCCCTAGCCAGCAACCTTTTAGTTTGTAAATCAAGAACGAATAGATTAGAAATGGATCCAATACAACAGGCCATAGCTTTCTACAATACATTGCCAGATCCGTTAAAGAACTCGAGCAATATCTTGACATTCAAAAAAAACTTAAAATTGCACATAAATAATTAACAACGCATAATGACGATTAACACCAGAGTTTTTTGTATACTTTTCTCTGGACACAAGTCAATGAAGACAATCATAAGTCAATAAAAATGAGTCTATCATATTGATAAGAATTGGTGCTGTCCCTTATACCAACAAACTAGTTGTCTCGGAAGCACTATGAAAAACTTACTGGAGGATAAAGATGGTGCACGTGGAATGTGCAAGCTGATAGAGTGATGGAGAGAGTGAAAGGAAGGAGGAAAAAAAACTAGCGAAAAATAACATCAAAATTACCAGGCTCTTCTATTCTGCTATTGAATCCGATCTTTAAATTTGATTAAGGACCAACGAATTACAACAAATAAATATTACAATTTTACAACAAATAATTTTTACTTGCAAATGCTTCATTGTTTTCTTGGATGCATGCCAGACGAAAATCATGTCGATGTTGGCGTTTGAAGTATTCTTCTGGTTCAATTATACTCAAAGGTGTTGTATCAACGGAAATTTGAACTTTTTTCTTCTTGTTTTTCTTTTTGGGCGCCATACCTACTACTGATCCACTTATCAAAAATATACGGACTTAGATAAATATGAAGATAATACAAAAGACTATTAGTGAATGTGTATTATCAAATAGAAATATGCTAACTAAATTAAATGTGACACTTTTGATCGAGTCATATTGTCGTCGATTCGACGTTGCATTGATTCATAAAAAATTTTGTAATCGAGAATGAAATAGACTACATCAAATGCAGGAAGTTGAAAAACAAATTTTTATTATTATGCAGACAGTCTCTTGTGTGAGTTCGTATGGGCTGACGGGTAGGTGCCTGGTAGTCAGGCTAAAGTACCCACTACCCAGAGAAAATACATTTTATTGATCGTGCTCGGCACTCTTGGACAATTTTCGAAGTAGTTAAGGGTTTACTTAGCGGGAACTGCCATTTTCATTGCAAATATCCATTCATTTTCCCCTACACTTTTTTTCAATTGGCCAGCAGGCAGCTCTCATGATAGCGAATATTTTTGCTTGACAAACAGAAATGTGCTCTGCGAGATATAAAGCCCACCTGTGTATGCAGATAAAGATCAGCTCCACATCTAACATTTGTCTTTGAGCCGTCCACGAAGAAAACCTCGGAGTATCTCCTTGTGCAGACATCTGGGTACTCTCAGTCACTCCTGCACAAAATCATCTCCCGAAGTCGAACAAAGGCAATGGAGTGTCCGAAGTCATTATGAGATTCGGAGAGATTTCACCTATCGAACCTCTCTTTCTTTTCTTATCCATAGGCCAAGTTGAATCAGACTATGGGGGGAGAGCTCATCATCACACTCTGAATTTGAGTGTCGAGAAGAGGCAGATTGAGAAACGCATCAAGGACCGCAAAAGGATTAGTGCTCCCAGTATCACAGATACCCAGGTCCACAGCTCTCTGCAGCGTGGCTAACTTCTTACGAGTAAACAATGATAGTAAAGTAGATGCACATATCTACATGAGACCTCAGATTACATGTAGTGGCTTAAGCTCTTTTGCACTTCCCGAAAACATTTAGCGCTCGAGTACATTTAACCACCTGTTTCTTTGAGAGAAGTTTTTTTGTTCAATATTACTCCTAGATATTTCACTAGATATGAAAGTTGAAGAAGTGCACCCTCTATATTATGCGCCACTAATTCTTTCAGTTTTCTTTTCCTGGTAAACAAAACATGTTTTATTTTACCAGGTTTACCGGTTAGGCTAATGTGTGGCAACTTCATCAGTCAACTAGCATACCTCACAGGACCGATGATAGGATAAATTTCTAAAACGTCATCCACGTCATGAGCTTTCGCATATTCACACAACTCTCTAAAGGACGTGCCCTTCAATGTCCACAAATACCCTCATCACTATATGAGATCGCTCCTCCAACTCTGAAAACCAAAGAATGAAGGACACTCAAAAAAATTTTCCCGCTGGTGCGCATGCTGCTCACCATTCATGGGGTCAGGCTTAAGTACCCTAGGTGGCGTTCAATAAGTCTCCACACGCATTTCAGCATAAACGAAGTTAGGCTGATCGGCCTAAAGTTCTTTGGATCTGAATAGTCATCTTCCCCCGATTTAGAAACAAAGACTAACTTACCCTGTCGCCAAGATAACAGAACATACTCCACAGCTAGGCAAGTCCAAAAGAATTCTTCCCTGACCTCTCTGCTAGTGACCACATATCTAGCCGGGTACCCACGTTTCATATTACTGCGAAGAGTAGGAGGTTTAGCTAGGGGCACTGATATCACCTGCATTTTTGGACTTTCAAGTGGCACTGATATCTCTTGCATTTTTGTCCGAGCATTTTAAAGAATCCAGCTTAGCTAATTGATCCTTCTCTAGGACGTTGCACAACCTCGACTTTTCTCATGCACCTTCCAGTCCCTTACAGAACGATACGAATGATTTCCTCTTGGAGGAACCAAATTTTTATAAGTTGTTTGCAAGCTTCGGTAGGCTATCCAGTCATCCTCAATGTTGGTCTCACAAGCTCTATTGAGGAGTGTCCTGGTACTTTTCCTAAACTTTGGCAGTTCCCAGTTCCACCAGCGAATCGTCTGGCTGCACCTTCTCTTACTGATAGGGCAGATCTCTCGCAGCTACCTTTTATGTCTCTATTCAGTTTGTTCAACTGCTATTCTATTGACTTTGGGGGCTTGGGGACTTGGGGGCTGTCTGCAAGAAGTCGATTGAACTTCGATCAATCACTGTTTTTTTGGACCTAAAGAGAACACCGACCTGCGGTGATGAAAGCGTGAGACATCATCAGGCACATGCCATCCAGTTATTGATACAACTATTCCAGATGAACATAGTGATACATCACCTCCTTCAATTAGGGGTGACAAAGGTTAGAGAAATCTCAATGCTTATAGTCATTTGCCCCGCAGAAGTTATAACATCAAAGAGTCTGTTTCCTCTGATGTTACATTTGTTGCTGCTCTGAGAGCTAGTATCGCAACCCACCAAAAGCTCTAGTCTCTCTCATTCAACGCACAGAACCAGATCATTCAGCTCCTGTGTTGGCGGCGGGAGTGAGGTGTAAAAAGGAAGGTAAACTGAAGCAACCGCTGACAAATCCTAACTTGAAAACTATCTGAGCGTGGTGGCATCAATTGGAAACCAGAATACAAGTCCTCGGCCTTGTTGCCCTATCATCATAGAATATCTTCGCTCCCTTGATTGAACTCTGCCTGCAGATCCTGCTGCCTCGGACCCACGGCTTGCAGCTTTGCCGATTTTTCACTCAAAAGAAAGGTCACAGAGATACTTCACATTCTTCTTGATTTGGTTCACATACAAAAAGAAGTCTGAGCACCGAGGCTGAAACAGGCATCAGGTTGAAACCACCTTCACCAATAGTAGAGTTCTTCATAAGATTCTTGTTGCGAATAAACTAGTGTTTTACATTGATGCCCAGATTTTGCTCATCAAAAAGTACCTTTTCCCCAGGCACGGTCGTAGTCGAACTTCCAGCCGACGCTATACTTCCCAAGCTCGGAAACCCGCTGGCTATGAAATACCAGCTTCCACTCCAACCAGGATCCTCCATTGCAGTCATAAATGAAGTTGGAGCCTGCAGAATCTGAGCCCCTGTACTGAGCACGCCCAACACGTTTAAGTTTCAATACTCAGCTTGGCTGCCACCCATAAAGATAAAATCCTTTAGAATCATCCTAATGTTGTTTGCCGGGCATTCTTGGTGTGGCATCTTTTGCTGGAAAGTCCATCTCCATCATGACGACAGGTTTCAGACAAGACGAGTTAAAAAATTTCGAAACCAATTGAGATAAGCTATGACCCAAATATAGTCGAATAATATAAATACTATATAAAATCCCGATTTTTAAATTAATTCTTTTTATGGTGGCAGTTAAATTATCTTTTAGTGCACTTACATTAAATGTGCCTTTTACTACAACTTAACGACTTATCGGAAAATCTGTAGCCCATCTACAGATATTCGACAAATTCTCGATAAAATACTCCTTTTACCTCCTTCCTTTCACTCTCTCCATTTTACGTCCAGTATGCAGGCCCCGGTTGCACCCATATCCTTGCTCTAAAACAACAATTATTATCGTACTTCCCAGACATTGTGAATACTTTTATTCGTTAAAAACTCGAAATTGAAAAATTTGAGTATTTAATACCATGGCTACAAGTGAAATAATTAATTATTGTGGATATTTTCAATTGACTTAATCTTCATTTTTAATTCTTCAACAGTATATGTTACTCGAATGGCAGAAAAAAATGTGTTTCGGCCTCAGAACTCCACCAAACTTAACAAATTCAAACTATTCGCGCTACTCAAAATATCCCTAAAATATGAAATTCCCATCTACCGTATGTTTCAAATTTCCCCATATCGAGGTGACGTCTACATACGTTGGCTCGTTGGCTCTCTTGTTGAATTGACATCGAAACATTTCTGAGGACGTGGAGTACCATTGGCTAGAAAGTGTTTGGAGATTGTCACGTCGTTCGTATTGAATTCATAAATTTCCATCTTAGAACGGATTAAAACCAAATAAAATGGTAAGAATACTTGAGAAATTTCATCAACCTTTCAACTTTTGTGCAATATCTGTGGATTTTTATTCTAATTACTTGAAAATTCCAATAGCCTGCTCCTGCAAGTTCAACTTCAGTTGGCAGCGGTAGTCGCTCACCCAGCAAATTGTCCGCACCACGATCCGGTGGAGGTGCTAGCAATCTCAAGCAAAGGAAAACTACAACCACCGCAACATCTGTGCGGAATAGGACAACCGGATCTGGATCCGGTGGAATGTGGCGATTCTATACAGACGACTCGCCCGGCATCAAAGTGTAAGTTCTTTTTACTTGACAACGTGCCCGAGGACGCTTTTCACTTAAAAATATTTCTATTTAACTTTTCAGTGGACCAGTTCCAGTTCTTGTTATGTCGCTTCTATTCATTGCTTCCGTGTTCATGTTACACATCTGGGGAAAATACAATAGGTCTTAAAAAGACGTAAGACTGTCGTGGTGACCTCGTTTTTTCCGAGGAAGCTTTCGATCTATTTCGATTATAATTATAATAATAATTATCCTGATTTTCCTTGGTAATATTTAATGTTATGATTTCATAGAGATTTGTGTTAATGTTTATGATTTATTTTTCTTTGAGGATGTATAATGTCATTCCGTGGCGAAATCAGATTTTTTATACAAATACATAAAGTATTTATAAATACCGAAAAATTGTGGTTTCGATTATTGCTAAATAAAAGTAGAGTGATTAATGCGATAAATTGTTTCAAAATCTAGTTGTGAATCGAACAATTTAAAATTTATGTCCAAATGCTAATTTTAAGGTGAAAAATTTCATTATTGGAAAGTCATTGAAAACCGTTGTTTGAATAATTAGTCACACTTGGATATCATTCACTATTCAAAGAATCTTTGATTCTTCTCAATGTCAATGCATCCCGAAATTAATATATTTTGGGCTTCGTACTTACTTTGTCTCTAGCTCAAACACGGAAACTTACTTTGCCACTAGTTCAAAGGACACTTTTCTTTCCGTTACCTGTTGCACTTGATCCTGATTGAAACGTGTCACTATTTTTTGAAACAGGGAAATATTTTACAGAAGTCCACAGGCTCAAACATACTGAATGATAGATCAAAGACTAAAATATTTAACTCACTTTGAGGTAATGTACCTTCATAGATTCAAATTAAAACTATCTTAGCCAGATTGCTAGCGAAAAGGATAACCAAATAACGTCTTTCTTACAGTGTTGATCCTCCCAAAAGTCCTATCAAACGCGTTTCGCGATATAGATACTGCGAAACTATTATCCAGCTTAGCGAGCATTTTACCGCCAACAGAGACTTTTTCAAGCCAGTAGTGAAGAAGAGTAACTAAACCTACCAACATCGTTCACCGGCAGACGTTGGTTAATGGTTCTATGGTGATTTTGAGTTAATTTAATATCGTATATTTGGCGTGTAAGTGTCCTAAACTTTGGAATAATTGCAACGGTGATGAATATTCGCTTCTATTTTCTACATATATATTTAAATCGCACCGAGGCCCCGTCTCACTCATTTTGACAGTTTGTATATTTGGTGGATGGTTGAAAACTTTTCGAACTTGAACAAACTAAGTGCTGTATAGCCACTGAGATATTAGTGTATATCACACATCCTGGTTTCTTATACCATGGTATCAATACCAGCTGTCTATCAGTAGTATTACACGTGAACACTGTTCGCGTGCGGACATATTCAAATTTTTGGATCCGTCGGACGTTTTTGGACAGACTTTTTTGACATTACTTGAAATCGACAGTGGAAAACTCGTTTCTCTTGTCCACGGAGAAATCCCATTGTGGGACATGCGGGTATCATCACCGTGATGTAACCGGGAAACTGTGGACAGTTTTCGATGAAACGGCCTTTGAAGGTAAGTGAGCCAAAACCAAATTGTATCTAAATATATTTTTGTTTCATAGCTGCAGTAAGTTGTGTAATGCAAGATGAAGATGATTTCAAGTTAGTTGGAAATAAATGAAGATAAGTTTTCATTCACTTCTGTGCAAAAAAATACATTTTTCTTGAACAGCATAAAGAGCTCTCACTCTGCAATTCACTTTACATGAAGAATATATGTATATTTCCTGGCTGTTTTTCCTGGCATGTGAATCAAGCTGCAAACTCTTCCCCATCTTTATCAATAGAAATTTTGTGCAAAAAATTGATGCGTTATATAACTTTTCAAATATATTCAGGTATATTAATAACCACCATTGAGCTTTCTAAAGACACTTGTTAAAAATAACTTCTCAGGGTCCCAGTTTTGTTAAAGAGCCTTTATCATTCACAATATTCTAAGGTGCTTTAATTTATGTTACTGTTCTGTTCCTGCAAAAGCTGGAATCCGAAAATAAACCAAAAACGCTTTCCTTGACATAACACTCACATCAATAATTAGATATTTATAATTTGGACGAGCTTCAGCTGTTTGATTCCCAATAAATGTTCATGGACAGGATGAGATTCATTTATTCTAGTGTGGGGCTAACTCAGCGCCTCCTTCACCGAAGGATCCTCGGTCCAATACGGGAAGAAGATGGATGGCGAATCCGATACAACAACGAGCTGTATACCATGTATGACGAGCCGGAAGTCTCTACCGTCATACGACTCCAAAAACTACAATGGGCTGGCCACGTCGAACGAATGAGCGACAATCGAATCCCCAAAAGATCTCTCAAGGGGCGAGCGAGCGGAGCCAGGCCAGTCGGTAAGCCGCGCAAGCGATAGGAGGACTCGATAGATGCTGACAGCAGGTCACTTTTGGGAGCACCGAACTGGAGGACGCGGTCACTGAACCGAGACGAATGAATGGAGGCGAATTATTAAGGAGGCTAAGGCTCGATTCGGGCTGAAAAAAAAATAAAACTCATGATTCATCCTACAGGAGACGAAACCTTGGCACTTATACTTAGCTCGGTAGCAAAAGACGAAAGTAATGTCGGACGTTAATCGACCAAGTTTGAAGTCCAGTGTATGCGAAGCCTTTTCGTCGCATTGTTTGTACGCTGGAACTTGAATCAAGTAAAAATCAGAAAACCACTATAACGTCGAATGTTTTCAGCGGGTTGATATAAAGCCTAGTTGTTGGGAAATGGAATTTAGATTTGCTCAGTACAATCTAATCTAGTATAGAAAAAATTGCGTAAGTGTTAAATGGAGAATTGACTTCATATTAAGTGATGTAAGATCGCTCTAAAAACAGGGGCACACAGGTCTACTAATTTTCTGTCAGAAATTTTTTTAGTTAAGTTGATTTAATCTGATCCAACTCTTCCTAGCTATCAACACCAAATATTTGATTTTAATTTTTAGCCTTGTGTGAATAGTGTCGTTAACTGATCGAGCTGTATTTTGTCCTTTTTTTGATCAGATTTCCAACTATTTTCTCGTCAAATCCATTTTTCCTTGCTATACCTCCAATATATTTGACATCTGAACAAAAACTTTCCTGATACATGGGCACTGTTAACAGCCGGTGAGTCATTGAGTTGTAGGGTGCCATTTTATGGGAATGCTAATGATCAGACGTGGATGGTGTTATCCTCTGGGTTTCCGCTAGATATTGAACCCAAGAAGACCATCTTACCTGATGATCACCAGATTGCTGTTTTCGAATTCCATTGCAAATTGGATATATTTATGTGCTTTATTAAGCTTCTCCAAAGCTACTAACAAAATATATTTTTCCATGTCAAGATGGCGTTTAGAAACCTCATCTATAAGAGGGATTGCGAACCTTCTTCAGGAAGTTTCTTTTCCAGCCAGTCCATATATATCTCTCATAAGCGGCACTAAAGGATTTTGAATGGCGACACGTTCAATAATTTTGAAGTATTTCCCGCTGAAAGCTCATGCAAATTGAGGCAAGAAGTTTCAAATAATCATTAACCTTCTTTCTCCACTTCGAGGAGCTATTCTTTTCTTATAACCAATCCTCAAAGAGCTCGAGTGCTTGTTTTAGCGGCACGCTTGGGAACAAAGCCTTGACAACAAATTATACAACTAGTTCAGTTTTCACTATTTTTCTTACTATTCCAAACTGTTCTATCACTTCCTTTCGATTTCTAACTCCTATATATCACTAACCTTAAGGCTCTACATTCGTGCACAATCCATTTCGCAATTCTGCTTGTTGGTGCGTTTGTCGCGGTGACAATCTCCCTGAACTCATTTCCTTCTTTGAGCATTTTCGAAAAGCATTTAATTCTTGGCAACGCTGGGTCTAGGACCCGTAGCTTGTTGACTTCTCTAATAGTTCTTCGCACTCTTTCAAGATCCTTGCCACTCTTTTGATAGATTCTGGTAAAGGATATATCCTAAGTTTATGCTAGCCTCCGTTGTTGAGCTTTTCTATTACTAATTGGTCGTATTCACCCTTGTTCATTGTGCCCACAGCGTTTCTTTTATCTGCTTTGGTAAAAATACCAGTTTGGCTGTCAACTCTTTAAGCGCCCTTTGTGTATTACCAGCCTTCTATCTCTAACTACTTTCCTTCCCGATGAGTTTATATACGTTGCCTGTAATCTGTGCTTTCTCCTCTTCGGGAAGGTGTTTTGTCCCTGCTTCCACATCTACCACCAAGTCTTCTTCTTCCTCCTTCGCAACATAATTCACGTCTTGGTTAAGCAAACTCAATTTGGGCTTCCGTGAATTGGACCGTGGAATTGTTCACCAGATAGTGGGTGGGTAGTGCCTAGGGTATTTTTTTCCGGACTCCTTTCCTCTCATTACTTCTTTGAGTTTCCTTGAGAGAATCCTCATCTGTTTTTCTCACATTCGAAGGATCTGTTCGCTATTTATTGAACGAAATTAAAACTTGTACTATCGCTTAATGGCTTTATAAAACACTATACCTTAAATGTGCCAAGAGCCACGATTAGAACCTTTTGCTCTAACTATTTAAACTCACAAAATAAAACGACCATATCTTGATTTTGTATTTATCCTTTATTCAATCTCCAAATTATAATCATCATTTGAGAATCATTTTCTTTTGGGGAATTATGTAGACAGGATTTCATTACTGAATATAATTACTATATCACTAAACAAAAAACTTTCATCAAAACTTTCGTTTTAGTCATGTGAATAATTGTGACATTATATCATTTAGTATAATATAGTAGAGATTAAGTGAAATAGACAATGTTTGCTTCATCAATACTAGATACATGAAATATTTTTTTGAACACAAAGAAATTGTAATGGGGCCAAAAATTAAAATCACTTCACTACTCAAAGTATATAATATTGTGTATATATAAGCAAAATTTATTGAAATTCATATCTCAGCAAGTTGTTTTTGTGTTGCTTTTCTTCAGAAAATTTATAAGTTTGCTGTACAAGAGTACTTGGGCCTAATTGCCTATATTTATCCTTTGAACAACATCTTTCCAAATTGCTTTGCCCCACTTTAAATCTCATTCAATACAATCTAATTGCATGTACATATATTTGAACAAAATTGTTAAGGATAAAGATGTGAGAGTCTACGAGAAGCTTTGACTATAGCAAGAATTTTAGTTATCATTTAGTTGTGAAGAGTTTTGTAGTGTGTTGTGTGTTTCTAATTGAAAATTTGATGAAGTCTCAAGTAGATAATAACAAAAACTAGACTAAGTACCGTAATAATGCAAAATATATTTAAATAATTTTTAGAATGGGAGCGAATTAATGGAAAATCATTATCATCGTCATCATTATCATTAAAGTCTTAAGAAGCTGACATTTCACTGATCTGATCGTTGATGGCGAGCACTTGACTGATAAAATCCTGGTCAGCAACGACCTCGGCTAGGGATTTTATGATGTCCAACAGTTGCTCGTTTTCTAATTTCATTTGCGGAGCTGCTTGTTCAACGTGTGACTTGACTGTATCGGGAATCTGAAAATAATACGGCATGGGATTAGTTAAAGCAAGTCCATGTTGATAAATTTTGTTTGAAGTAGTTACCTTTGAAGCATTTCGAAATATGTTGAATGGCAATTTGATCTTGACGCTTGTGTCGTTCGGACCGTCGTAGAATATCGTGAATTGAGCTTCGTTCACGTTTGCAGTAAGTGGGAAGTAAATGCCTGCATAAACACGTCCTTTTGCGTCCGTTGATAATAGTGAACGGAAGTTATAGGCCAGATTGCGTCGCACTGTTACATCGACTGCTGTCCGATATGGTTTCTCGACGTAGATTAAGGACTGCTCGAACTTGACTTGATCGCCACGTGTCTCCCTCTCCGACCACTCGATGTATGATGAGCTTTCGGCCGAATAAGTGTAGCAATATTCACGTTTGACGTGCTTTTCATCGCACTGTGTGAACCATCCTGAAAGGAAGAATGTTTTATATTATAGCGATTGTAGAAACTAAGAATATTTCATTAAAAAATTTAGGACAATCTATGAAATACTAACCAGTGTGTGGATAATGCTGATCTGCCATCACAGTCACGGCTCTAGCAACATGGTAGCCAGGATCAATGATCATTGTTCCTGAACGGCCGTTAATGTCGAAGTTCATGGCGACCAAAGCGTGTTCCTTCTCCGTGCAAGCCTCGGCCGATGTCATGCCGACCTCATCCAAGTCGGTGATGTACTCCTTGACCGATCCCACGGCTTCTTCGCACGAGACGATGTACAGGTGCTGTGCGAGTTCGGGGAACGCATCGATGAGACGTGCAATGATTTCCATTGCGAAGCTTACGCACATGTGATGACGGCGATTGATCGGAATGTCGTAGAATTGGAAAAACGATCGCAGATCAAAGCGACGCGTTTTCTTGAATGCTTTGTAGAAATCATTGAAAAGGTGCACGGTATCGTATTTGTTGTCCTCGAGCAATCGATGTATTTTCGCTTCAATCATTGCGTTTAAATCTTCATATTGCCAGATGTTGTCGAAAGCCAACGGTTTCGGTGTATGTTCAGCCCAGTCCGGTAACGGTAGCGGTTGTCCAATCGGCCATGATCCGTTAATAAGATCGAAAGCTTCAAAGTTATAATGATCGTTGCCGGCCCACCAATTGATTGGTAGAGTCGGTTGTTCCACAGATGTCACATTCGTTGCGACCGCATTATTTTCATGGTCGGTGAAATGGTTTTCTGTAATGTTTTCAACATCATCGCCAGTTTCGGGCTCGGTCAATCCATTTTGGTCACAGTTAAAGCTCCCGCCACCATGACATAATGGGACCGGCCCTGGCTCTTTAGTTTTGGGTTTTCTAGCAACCCCGAAGCTAGCTTCGGCGAGTCAACTTGGCCATTCGGAACCCCAGCGGCCAACCGTCGGCATGTAACCCTGTTCGCAGTCATTTATGGAAATGCAAAGAATATCGCTGCTACTGTTAGCTTTTAGACTAATCCGGCCCTGTACCGTTTTATACGGGCCCGGCTCGTCTCCACGTATTGATGACTTTTTAGTACGCTCTAGAAAATAGAATAAACATGATTAGAAATTTGTTTCATAATTTAATTGACAATTTTGAGTGTGAAATCATATGATAAAAAACTAGAATCACTAGAAAACTAGAAAAAAAAATTCCCATGAATCCTTGGAAAACTTCCTACTGAAAAACAACCATTAACAAGCTCTAGATTTTATCCTCTTTACTAACCGTCAATGTTGCCCATTTAAAACTTTGTTTCAAATAACATACAAACGACTTTGCATATTCAACTCACTGAATCTAACATAAAAGGAAAGTTTTCATAAATTACCAGTACACACTATGTACTTTTCACATCAAACCTCTTTGGGATGTAAAACTATTCTGACATACATTAGAAGATTTGAATATTATCGAAAACGTTTCGTCGTTAATAGAATGTTCATGAACAATAAGATTTAGATAAACAGTGAAATGTTGAAGAAAACAAATTATCCCAAAAAAAATTTTAATTGGAATATGTTTACGCAAATGGATATTGCGACGAGAAAAATGAAGAACTGTAATGAATATTTATAACCAGAATGAGAATGGGAATATTTTTAATGGGAATATTTTGAAAAGACATCATGCATAGGGAAGCTGTCTAAAGCACATCACTGCGTACAAATATATTTTCTGTTGAAACTGTTACACCATTTAGGCAAGGGCGAAAATAATAAATAAACGGAAACAATAAATTAGATAAAAATCTGAGGACTTATTAATAAAAATGTATCCAAATAATATTAAATTTATTAATCTATTTTCAAAAACAAAACCTACTCGGGGTAAACTGCCTATAGTCAGCTAAAAATAAATTCTACTATCATCGTGTTTAATTTAATTTATTTACCAAACAAGGCAACATACATTAACAATTCAATATAACAACATAACAACAACATACATATTTTTTTCCAACACATTAGAAAACAAAATACATCACAACTTTTATTTTAGTTACTTTACTTTACTTTAATATATTTTATTTTGATTTGAGCTAAATTGATGGGCAAATTAAGTGGGATTAGGATGTTGATAGGGCCTTTAATAAGTTTGTTCTAAAAGTGTGTTTAGAGGTCCCCGAAGCGTAGTTGCTGCTTATAGAGTTAAATATTCTACAACACCTATTTATGGGCTCGTTATATGCATAGGTAGTGTGGTGATTGAACTCCTTGAGCAGAGTTGCATACCTAGTGCGTCTTGGTTGGTCATTGAAAATAATTTTGTTGGAGAGAGCTTCAACATTGACTGCACCACTTATAATATCAAAGGTTAGGCATGCACTTAACAGTGTTCTTCTAGAAGAGAGAGGCATTAAATTAAGAAGGCTCAGTCTAGTTTTGTAAGACGGAAGATGTTGGAAGTCTTTTGGATCATAGAGGTCCCTCAAAGCGAAAAGTAACAACTGTTTCTGAACAGATTCTACTCTCTCACTATGTACCTCAAAAACTGGGTTCCATATTATGCAGGCATACTCCAATAGAGGACGCACCAGAGTGATATATAATGGCTTGGTAACCCATATATTCTTGAACTCTTTAGCACGTCTCTTAATGAATCCGAGCTGTTTATTAGCCCTGGCAAGGATTTTGTCATAGTGGAGATTGAACCGCATCTTGTTGTCCAATACTACCCCGAGATCTATAATATGATCAACCCTATTCAATATGGTGTTGTCAAGGCAGTAAGAGTACTTTTTGATCGTATTCTTACGGGAAAAGCTTATTACATGGCACTTGTTAATGTTAAGATTCAAATTATTCTCATTGCACCACTGTTCGAGAGATTGAAGCTTGGATTGTAGAAGAATTGCGTCAGATTGCGTGTTTACGCTGTGGTAGATTTTTAAGTCGTCTGCATAAAAGAGATGGGGTATACCAAGCAATGACTCAGAAAGATCAGAAATGAAGATGTTAAAAAGCAGGGGACCTAGATGACTGCCTTGCGGTACTCCAGAAGATGCGAAAATTCTTTTAGATAAGTGGCCCTGGAATTTAACAAGCTGAGTTCGATCGCGAAGATAAGACTGGAGCCAATCAAGAAGAGACCCTGATATACCAAAGTTGCGAAGCTTGTATATTAGAGTTTGATGGTCAACCCGGTCGAAAGCCTTACTAAAGTCCGTATAGACTGCGTCAATTTGACTTCCTTTTTCCATTTCACAGAGCACATCAGAGACCAGGATCATGAGATTGGTAGAAGTCGATCTACCCTTACGAAATCCATGTTGTTGCTCATTTAGAAGAGGGTCGATTATGCGAGTAAGTTTTTCACAAACTAACTTCTCAAAAAGTTTGGGGATAACAGATAGAATAGCAATCCCCCGATAGTTATCGACTGATCGTTTATCACCACTTTTGAAAATAGGCGTAAAGTATGAAGATTTCCAGAGAGATGGAAAAACACCTATGGAGAGGGATTTATTGAAAATCATGTGCAAAGGTGTGATCAATTGGTCCGCAAATTGCACGACGAAGAAAGGAGAAACCAAATCAGGGCCTGGTCCTTTGCCGATCTTTAGTTCATGAATAGCTTCAATAATAGCCTCTTGTGTAAGAACAAACCCGGCGATAAGAGGTCTCGCGGTGATTCTTGCAGACATAGTAGAAGTGGAGGTTTTTGCGAGCAAAAAGAATTTTGAAAGTGATCAGCAAAAAAGTTACAAAAGGCTTGTGGGCAGAAAGAAACCATGTTACCACGGGACATCGAACAGGGATAGCCGGTTGTTTTACGTTTCAAGTTAACGAAATCGTAAAACTTCCTGGGATCACTGATGATTTTTTCCCCCATTGAGTTAACATAGAACTCATACGCTTCGCGGGATTTGATGGAAAATTCTTTGGATAGCTGATCGTATAATCTGATTAGACCCTCATTGAGCAAGCTTTGATTTTTAATTGCTTTATATAATTTATTTCTACGGTTTCTGAGACGCCTTAAATTATTGTCGAGCCAAGGCTCTGAGAGTTTGTTTTTTTTTCTTCAGCTTCGGTACGAATAAGTGAATGGCATTGAAAATTATTTTATAAAAGGAAGACACTGATTCATCTAAATCTAATAACGAAAGAGAAATTGTCCAGTCTACTGTGTCCAAATAGTTTCTAATGCTTAAGTAGTCAGCATTTTGAAAATCATATACAATTTCATTATTGTACGATTGGGTGAAAGAAATATTTGTAGCGGAAAACTCAACTGTAAAAGCGGAGTGATGGAGAGTGTTTGAGAAAAGATTCTCGGCGTCAATAGTTGGGGTAACCACCACTTCGTCATAAAAGTTAGTAAAAATAAGATCTAACCAATTGCCATTTTGGTTAGGGATAGGAATTATTTGCTGTAAATCGTTGCCATAGAACGTACTTATAAGGTTGAAGTCAATGGAGTCAGAAAGGTTGATTGGAAGGAGGCGGTAATCATTTTCGTCGAGAACGAAACTGATTTTTGGACGATTGAAGTCCCCCAGAACAATTATTTTGTCATAGTCGTGTAGGGAAGCTGTTACTGAAGATATCAAGTCACAAACGTCCATGTAAGTAGTTTCATCAGATTGAGGTGGGATATAAACGATACCAATATAGAGGTAATGCTTGTCGAATAAGGCTCTGACGAATTTGTGTTCAAAAAGTTTGTAAGAACTGGTCACAACAAGTTCACTTGAAAGGATATTGCGAATCGCAATAAGTACACCGCCTCCTCTTGAAACTCCAGTATAAAGGTAGTCGCGATCGGTTCTATAGATAGTCCAATCAGTGTCAAGAATTTCTTCGTTTATATGTGAGTCGTTCAACCACGTTTCAGTGATCGTTAGTATATTAAAATGGCAAGATTTAGCGTCAAGAAAAAGATTGTTTAATTTACTTCTCATACCACCGCAATTGTGGTAGAGAAATCTTGGGCGAATAGAAGCAACTTTGTTGTTAGGAGTAATATTTCTTCTGGTCGTCGCGTGATTTTTGTAATAGAGAAATATGTTTGGAATTGACATAGGAGCGGTAAATCAGAAGATCTCGTTTGACTTGCTCGGGAGACATTCCAAGTTCTTCATGGTAGCGATTAAAAATATACTATTACTTCAAGGTTATACACCCCAGGTAGGTTACACATTTGCGGATCTACAGAGGAGTCAAGCGAACTCTCAATAACCGCCCAAGGTATGATATAGATAAAAATCATCCTTGCATTTTTGAACGTGAAAACAGGTCGGGTCAATTTGCATGAGCATACTAAAGACAATAGATTTTAAGTCATAGCTATCAGGACCGGAGAATTTGGTCGTTGCGAGCGTCAGGTTCTCTCGTAAAGATATCGATACGGCCACATGATGGAGCCGCTTGCAGCAAGATCAACCACGTTTTATGTTTTTCACTTTTCTCCGCCGCTACTAATGGAGCCTGATGAAATTTCAACCCCACCGAGGCGCCAACCAATTCGGATCATCATATTATTGGTATTCGCAGTACTTCTGAAGCTATAGGAACTGCATTTGATTGAATTGCTAAATCTTATGCTGCTGCTGCCAACCTTGGAAGAGATAAAAAGAACAATAATTCGCTGAGACCCTACTACGACCCGAGAACCGGTAGCCTACCAGCAGAACTGATTAAATATAGAGAGCTTAGGTTACACCCAAATTATAGTACAAGGTTGGACCATGAAGAGAGGTCAGATTATTGGTGGAAAGACATTTTTGTCCTATAAACAAGAAAGGATATGTCAACGTGCGGCAATGACAGGGAGGACTTTGTTGAGCATTTCTGATAAAATATTCCTCTGTCTTACAAAAGCGGATAGCTTCATATGTTAAAGCTATCATTAAACATATCGATGTGGCTTCATCTCAAGCAAATCAACAATTGATCATACTTTCACCCTTATTATTATTTTCTATAAATAACAAGAATGACCTTTATGATCCATGTGTGCAAGGGTTATTCCCGCTGCGACATTCGCTTGCAGTTAGGAACTTGGGGTGCACACTCCTAATACTAAAGGTAGCAAATGTATTGTCATTTAAATAGTGACGTATGCAAGTAGGGTCCTACACTGGCTTTCTAATAGTTGGAACCTGAGAAGGGACGCCCCCACAATCCGGATTCGATATAGGGGAGGTCATTTGTCAGTTGGTCTGGGGAAGTCCCTTGTCGGTTGGTCTAGGGCGGACCTTAGAGCATGGAACTTTTAAATGGAAATTTATTGGAAGATACCGAAGTAACTGAAGTACAGCAGTAGTGATAAAATGGAAGTAATAGAGCAACTACCGGAATGCTGTAATGCAGATAAAGGAGCTGCTCTGCAAGGAACTCGATATTGATCAAACGAAGAAATCGAAACTTCAAAAATGAGTATAGTAGGTTAGTAGACTAAAGTAGAGTCAAAAAGAATAGTTTACAAGTAGCAATTTTCGATGCCTGTCGGCAATTCGAGTGTTGATCTGCACCCAACTTAAATTGTTATCCATAGTAATGAAATTGACGATATTGAAGCTACTGATGTATGGAAGTTATGGAGGTTTTGAAAATGAAGTGGTGAATAAGCAGTGTTCGAAATAAAGGCTCAAAGTAATTGACATGTTCCTTAAAGGGTGTGGCCGTCCCATGTACCTGAGCTAATGCAGGAGAGATTTTGTCACTTATCAACTGGGTTCAGTCCCTAGGTATTACTATGAAAAGGTGCTACAGGGTACATCCAGTATTTTAACCTTTGCCAGGTTTATGCGGTGGTTGATTCCACCCGAGAATCAATTGCGTCAGTAGCACTGGAGGCAGAGTTCGCCCTGATTTTACATGTAGAATAAACCTGCCGTTTGCGGTCGGCCCCTGGGAGAGTTTCGTGCATACTATGGTTTAGAGGCTATTCAGTATAGTTTCTCTAAAATGGCTAGAGGTAGTCTCCGGATTTGACGCTTCTGGGTAAATGATAATAAAAGGAATTTGAATAGTCATAGTCTCCACATTTTAGCATTAATGGATTTGGCATAGATGAAATCAAAACGGTAGTATTGCTTCTAGTGCTAGTACGCTGTTGATCATGGAACAATCATGGCTTTCATCCTAAAATTGGAACCTTTGATAAAGCTTTAACGCAAGTGCAAAGGTTAAACACTTAGTCGTGAATGTACAAGACCATGGTGTTGCCAGTATCAGATAAAGTTATAAAGCTGAAGCTATGTAGACTAGGCACTGGGCAGAAGCGAAGAGGAGTCTGCTTGGAAAACGTTTTGTAGCAGATTTTATGGCATAAGTCAAAGGAGCAGACCTTGTTGGCGTTGGAGGGATGGCGTTGTACAGGTCACTCAGAGCTAAAGAGTGCCTAACTGGATGACATCGGTTCACGATCCAGTTCGATGGATAGACTTGTTGGGTGAGGTCAGCAAAGAGCTCTCCCTGTAGCACCTATGATGAAGATCGAAGTTTCTTTTATGTATAGGGTGGGCCCCATCTAGCGGTGTGTTTTTAAAATCGCTTTTTATATGAAAACCGCTAATGTTTTCCAAAGATTCTCTCTTTATTGAAAACAATTTACGGTCCGATTTGGTATGAATTACAATTTTATTCAAATCGATTCTGCCAACCCAATTTTTCTGTACATTTTCGATTGGTTCAGGCTGTATCTCATGAATGGCTCGAACAATATTGTGCTAAAGTGCAGGAATCGTTGCTGGATGATCAACATATCATCGATCCTTAGCGGACCCAGATCGTCCAATTGTCAACGCTAAGTGGCTGAATACGCAATCAAGATTTCTAGATAAGCGCGATTTTTTCACGGTCTGTGTAGCACGTAGCACGATCCTGGTAAAACCAGGGGCTTTTTGCTTATTACACTAGTTGTGGGTTATTGGGTGATAGATTGATGGATCCGAAAAGTCGCCTTTTTCCATAATTGGCGCCAATCGCGGCAACTTGAGGTATGTTGATAATGAACCAGCTTTTAAGTATCTGTTGATAACTTTCGACGAAACTTCCGACATTTAGAAGTATTTTGAGGTCTTCTGTCTTTTTTATGAATTGATTTGTCTCCTCTTGGATGAAATAAGGAGCAACTTCAGATGACTCAAGCGTAATTCATAAGATGGTAGGCAATGGAAATCACTAGGGTAATACATTTTGCGTAAAGCGAAAAGGAAAATTTTTTTTGTGTGAATACGAGTCTATCACTATGGATTTGAAAGGCTGAGCTCCAGACAGTACAAGCGTATTCAAGGATAAGCCGTACGGGTTAAATATACAATGACCTAGTAGCCCACAAGTTGTGAAATTCTTTAGCACATCGTTTTATAAAGCCTGACTGTTTATTTGCACGGGAAATGATTTTTTCATATTGTAAGTAGAAGCGGAGTCTAACCGCCAAGATATCTCCAAGGTCAATAACTTTATCAACTCGAGCTAATGAACTGTCCCGGAGGAAGTATACTTTTAACATGGCTAAGGTTAAGGCTATTGTGCTGACGAGACAGACAAAAAAGAGGGGAAATAATAGGTGTCGGTACGGGCAAATGTAACATTAAAGTTAAATAATGTTCTTTGGAATAAGGGTAGAATTATTAACTTTACCGAAAGCCTTACTGAAGTCTGTGTAGACTGCGTCAATTTGGTAGCCTTTCTACATTTTACACAGAACGTTCGAGACTTTACTGTCAAATTTGTAGCAGCTGAGCGGCGTTTCCTAAAGCCTTGCTACGCGAATCAACAAGTAGCGAAAGTTTATCAAAAAGTTTCAAGAGAATAGATAAAGGCAACGATCCTGTAGTTTCTGACCGAACGTTTAGCGCCACTTTTAATAATAATAATGCTGAATGCATCGATTCGCACGGATATAGCACATCATCAGCGACTTTCATTTTTCTAGAGTTAGGCTTTAAGACCAAGATAAACTTATACAAAGCCTTAGTTGTCTGTTGATAGCCAAATTTTTCAATCTTCTTCGTGAACGTCCAATTATAAAACGATTTATATTCATTTTTCTTACCAAGTACGTTTCTATTAATGTAATTAGCGCTGTAATGTGATCGGTTCGCGTGCCCGAAGAAAAGAAAAACAATTCCAAGGTTACTTGTGAAGCCCATGTGGTATTTTATCTTAATCCAGAGATTTAATTTCAAATTCGTTTTTAATATTTTATTAGATAAGCTAATTGTAGCTGAATATTTTCATGTAATCGTATCTTATCATAATCGAATTTAAAAGAAATGAATTATGAAGTCATAACGGGCATGAAAGCAGAATTGTGTGCTAATTGAAAATTCGTCTGTCTCGAGCTTGAATTCAGTGATAAAATTTTCGTTGCTACTGGAATTTTTTTGTTTGAAATTTACAAGTAAAAAACTTTTCAGGATTTTATTTACACTCGACAGAAAAAGTCTGCGTGCACACTCAATACATCCAACGTATCTATAAAAAAAACATCGTTTTAAGTAATTTATTTCATAATTTTTTTTCTTTTTATTTTATGGCTTTATTACAAACATAAAACAAAACAAAAATGATGATTATTGCACTTCATAAAAATATTAAAATTAAAAAACAAAAAACAAATCCTGAAGTGCATCAATAAAAAGTCTGCGTACAAATATTTCTTTTGAAAACAAAGCAATTGTTTTTCCTCGTTAATAGCTTGTGGGATATCTTCGTCTCTTTATTACTTCCCGCAACCGTTTTTGCATGGAATCTACCAACTTCTTAGTGAACTATGGGCTTATTGAATTACACTGCTGGATCAGCACTTCCTTCACCATTACCTTCGACGTTATTGTGTTCCTAGTGATGCTTCAAATGCTCTTTTGGATTAAGGTCAGGAGATTGGGGCGGTGTACGAAGCTGATTCTGGGCATTATACAGCAACCAGAGCTCTTACTACCTCCGCAGTGTGCTTAGGGTCGTTGTGTTGTTGGAAGTAAAAGTTGTCGCTTAAACCCAAATCTTCTGCACTTTTCTTCAAATTGCGCTAGAGAATATTAAGGAAGTCTATTTTATTCATAATACTTTCAATAAACTCCATTTTTCCTACTCCTCCACTAGCCATACACCCCCATATCATAACACCGCCACCATCGTGCTTTTCTGTTGGACAGAGATTTTTTTACGTCGAAGGCCGCGCCAGTTTTTCTCTGTACAATCTTCCGATCTTTGATTCCAAAAATACAAATTTACTTTCATCCGAAAAAATAACTTGTTTCCAAAATTCTTTTGGCTAATTTATGTGTTGTTCCTTAGCAAACGCCAGCCGCTTGAGTCTGTTTACTGTTGCTATAAATGGCTTTCTACGGACAAAGCGTTCGTGATACCCATATTTCCTAAGAATTTTACGAGCACCATCATCAGAAATATACTTACGGTACTTTGTCATATCAGCTACAGTTAATCTAGGATTAGCCTTTATCGTTCGGAGCAAACTCCGGGTTTCATGAGGGCTCAACTTTGGAGGACGGCCAGATCTGGGTTTTGAAACCAAAGCTCCTGTGTTTTTGAAGTTGTTTACGACTCGTTGGACAGATGAATGACTTCTGCTGACTATTGCACCTATTTCACAATATGACGTACCTTTTTTTCCACAAATCCACGATAATTTCCCTTTCCCCAAATTCAATTTCCTTTCCTTTATTAGACATCTCTCTTAACGTTTTTTCTTAACGTTTTTATTTTTAACGCAAACCTTAGATAAAAACACGTATATCAACTTTCTTACACAAACTTTATTGTTATTAATGATTTTACTGCGACTCAGAGACTTTGACTTCCCTTTATACGCTTTGAACGCAGACTTTTTATTCCTGGAATTTAAGACTATTTTTCGTTTCCGAATTTTACCGTTGTTTAAGAGTACAGTAATTGTCATTTTTATTTTGTTTTATATTCATAATGAAGTAATGAAAAATAGGGAAAAAAAAATATTTCGGAATAAAATGTTAGAAACGATGTTTTTTATAGATATGTTGGATGTGTTGGGTATGTACGCAAACTTTTTCTGCTGAATGTACACATGCTCGAAAAAGTCTGCGTTCACCTGTGTCAATCAGTTTGTAACTTTAAAAAATCAAAAACAAACAAACATTTTCCAGATTTGGTTTCATTTATTAAGTATTTCTTAAAAAATCGAGACATTTAAGTTCATTTATTTCGCTTTTACCGTTTTTAAGATAACGGGTTTTGTCAGAAAAAAACATACAAAAGCGAGGCAGAAAAAGTCTGCGTTCACTTGATGAAGTGGAAGGAATAAGCCGTTTCAAATACACTCTTCTAGTGTTTATTGTATTTATTATTCATTATTTGCTATTCTGGCAAGTGGTTAAATAGTTTCCTGCAGAGTTTGTGTTGTGAATAATTTTTTTTAAAGATAAAAGAAAAGAAATCAGTCGGGGTGAAAGAAAAATCATCATAAAATTATGGAAAGATGGGAACAGCTACAGAGAAACAGCAAAAATAGTGGGAAGACAATATTCGTCAGTCCAAAAGGTCATAGATAATTTCAAATCGACAGGAGAACTCACATCCAAACCTTGATGGACGACCAAATCGGTCGTCCATCAAAGTTGTCCTGCAGGAAAAAACGACATATCGTGTCACTTGTAGAAAAAATCCACGGCTGAATGCATTTCAAATAGCAACCAAAACTAAAGAATAATTCTTGAAAAATATTTGTCCCGATACTACTAGAAAAATCCTCAAAAGGGCCTGGATACTACGGGCGGGTTGCTCGGAAGAAACCGTACATTTCACCGGTCAACCGACAAAAGCGCATTGCATTTGCCAAGCAGTACATAGATGAGCCAATAGAGTTTTGGACGAATGTAATACTCTCTGATGAAAGTAAATTTTGCATTTTTGGCATAAAAGGACGCAAGTTAGTATGGAGGAAGCCTAAAAAAGAATTCCAAAAAGAAAACCTCCTACCCACTGCAAAACATGGTGGTGGTGGAGTAATGGTGTGGGGGTGTATGGCGGGTACTAGCATTGGGAAGTTGGAGTTTATCGAATCGACGATGGATAGATTTGAATATCTCAACATTTTGAAATATAATTGGAGGCAGAGTGCCATTAAACTCGGCTTAGGTTCAGATTTTTTCTTCCAACATGATCGTGATCCGAAGCATACAGCCGAGATAGTGAGGCTCTAGTTACTCTATCATGCCCAAAACAGCTACATACACCCCCACAATCACCAGACTTAAACCCCATCGTACACCTATGGGATTCACTAGAAAAGAAAATTTGACAACACTCACTAACTAGCAAGGAAATGTTGAAAACTGTTTTCACAGAGGAGTGGGAGAAAATAAGTGCTGAAGAGACAGCGAAGCGCGTCACTTCGATGCCAAAAAGGCTCTGTGAGATAATAAAGAACCGGGGATACCCCACCAGTTACTAACTAATTTAAATATGTTTTACAATTTTCTATTTTATTATTTTTATTACATGTGAACGCAAACTTTTTCTGCCTCGCTTTTATATATTTTTTCCGAAAAGAGCCGTTATTTCAAAAACAGTAAAAGCAAAATAAATGAACTAATATGTGTCAACTAAATAAGAAATACTTAATAAATATGTGAAACAAAATCTGGAAAATATTTATTTGTTTTTGATTTTTTAAAGTTACAAACTGATTGACAGAAGGTGAAAGCAGACTTTTTCTAGTATGTGTATATCTAAACGAAAACAATCACAAATCATTCAAAAGGATTGCTGCCCTACTAAGCATATACGTTCTATCTACATTTCAGTGGTTTCAAGATATTCATTGATTTCTGTTTTGATTTGTACTGGAGATATATGGAGAGTGCATTTTACTGATTTTAAAAAATCGGTTTTTTTTTGCATTTTTCAATTTATTATACCTTCAGAAATCACGTCTGAAAATTTTTTAAGATATTCTCAAAAATAAAGAAGTTACGGCAGTTTACGCTGCTTTTAATAACTGCGAAAAAAAGATGAAGAGCGCATAAGTAAGGCAGAAAAAGCGGCAAAGGAAGGGCGTTTGGCAAAAAAAAAACTGCCCAACTGCAAGAGCAACTGGCTTATGTGGACTCAAGAATACGTATGTATGGTCCAGTGATTGCAGACTGAGCAATTGTAGGTGATAAAAACATATTTTTTAAATAATATCCAATAAATATATGAAAAAAAAATTTTAAACACGTTCTTCTCGAAATGACGTTTTTTTAAACTGCGGACACTTATTCTCCGGATTGGCCGAACCGATTTAAGTCAAATTTGGTGCACTACTTTATTCAAGTATCTTGTGTGGTAATCTACCACAATATACACTGAAAAAAATCCACATAGCGCCCAGAGCCATGTAACATAGCGCATTATTTATGGCCTCATACGCCATGTACATAGTACTCTGAGCCATGCAATATGGCTCCCAGCGCCATAATGTCAGAATCTACATAGCGCGTGGTGCCATGTTACATGGCGCAGCATTTATGGTGCCACACGCCATGTACATAGTACCCTGAGCCATGCAGTATAGCTCCCAGCGCCATAAATACATGGCGCAGAAATTATGGCTCCACACGCCATATTACATGGTGCCATGAGCCATGTAATATGGCTCATGGCACTACAATTATAACTCGCAGCCATGCTGTGTGAGGAGATGTATAAATGTCAGCAAGCTTCTTGAAGTTATTTATCCCTCGGGAATTTTCAGTTCGGAGCATCGAACTGAGAAGACTCGTGGCGTTTTGTTGGATGTGAACTGGATCATCTTCAGATGCACTGAAAAAACACATAGCGCCAGAAGTCATAATTTATAGACTTCTGGCGCCATGTACATAATCGATTTCACATAGTTCCACACGCCATAGTGCATAGGAGCAGACGCTATGCTTATAGCCCTCCACGCCATGTACTATAGTCCTACACGCCATGTTCTATAGTCCTCCACGCCATGTACTATAGTCCTCCACGCCAAGTACTATAGTCCTCCACGCCATACACAGCGATGCATTCTAAGAACTTAGTCAGACGAGCAGCACTTAAGAGTAGTTGCCACACGCTCGGCGTTTTCTTATCGTAGATGGGCTTCAGTTGTTGCTTAAAGGTTCACCAAAGTTGCATCAGTGCTATCTTAACGAAAAAGTAGTTCCCAGGGAAAAGTAGTAAATATCATTTGCTACGTAGTAGAGTAGTAGATTCAGAAAAAAGCAGAAAAAAGTAGCAGATCTACTACAATTTTAGTAAATGCCCATCGCTGTATAGTCCTCCACGCCATGTAATATAGTCTGCCACGCCATGTACATGGCGTGGAGGCCTATGTACTTTTCGCCATGTATTATGGCGTGTGGCGCCATATTGCATGGCTCAGAGTACTATGTACATGGCGTGTGGCACCATAAATGCTGCGACAATCTACAATCCCTAAATCGACTATGTACATGGCGCCAGAACTCTATAAATTATGGCGTCTGGCGCCATGTGTTTTCTCAGTGTAGGCCAAAAGTTAACCCAAAAAAATTTGGCAAGCGAAACGAAATGAAAAAAAAAACGATTTTTCGAAAAATATTTTCAAACCGCCATTTTTTTTTTATCATTTTTTTAAAAATATTGTGGTAGATTACCACCTAAGAAACATTCCTCTTTAAAATGCGGTTTGGTTTTTTTGTTTCAGATTCTTCATTCCTGAGATTATCTGTCCGCAGTATGACGAAGCATTTTACGAGACGTCAACTTTGGCGCCCTCTATAAATAAGTAGAAAAATGAAAAATAAAATAAAAAAAATATTTTTTTTTGTAATCTTCAAAACGTGTATTTTACCCATGCAAATTTTAAAATTTATACAAAATAAACGAGGTGAAAAAAAAATAATGAAAATTAGGCTGTTTCTTTAGCATTCTAAGCGGTACTACCCCCTTAATATGATCAATCTAAAAAAACTGGTTCCGGTAACCATGACGTTTCCAAATTGAACGATTTGCAATAGCTTTTATGCATGCAGTTTCACAATTTCCTACGAATCGTTCCCAGTGAATAATATCTACCAGCTGAACACAAATTCAATTTAATCGTTCTACGTCTGTTTGCTATGTATCAACATGTTTACGTATAATATGCCTATCTACCAAAATAATTCGCTTAGCACGCACACCTGAAGCTAATATACTATGCAAAGGCAAAATATAAGGGGTATTTGGCAGGCTCGTATTTATTTACCATCTGAAATCTCTCAAACGTTTGTTTAGTTTAAGTTTCTATTGAGACTAGTTTGCAGTGGCATGTAAAGAGGAAATTTTTCCATTTGTCGACCTTGATTATCCCACGTTTATATGTGTTGCGTTTCGAAACGTGATCACAACCCTATAACATGCATTTATCACGAATTCAATCATGAAATTGTAACGTGAAATCAATGCGCGCAGAAGTTCAATAAAATAAATGCAAAATATCCAACAGTTAAACGCCCTCGTGCCCTGGCTGCCTGACATTCATTTTTCCGTATCACAAACTGACAAACAAATATACATTTATCAGCTTGAAATTATCTGCCACGAGCGAAGTATTCCAAAGTCCCATTGTTGGGTACACACGTTTTTATTTGTTGATTGCTTTCGCAACGTCTTAAAATAAAATGCGCAGTACGGAGAAATATCTATCTCATGATTTCTCCCACAAAAATGACGCCACAGATCGGAAGAAGACTAGCCTTCGTATAAGGGCCATCAAGACATTGAACTAGATGTTAAATAAACCCTTAACTAATTACAGAGCTCATGCTGACGTCCTACATCAGTGTCAACTTCTAGAAACGCGGGTTCTCGTCAACAAATTAATATCTTTCGAAAAATACAGAAATGACATAAGCCCAGAGTATCAACGTGGACGGGGAGCCCACAATTTGATATGTAAAAAGGGATTCAAAGGTCGACGGAAAGCAGAGGCTGGCTAAATGCTTCCTAGAAATATGATAAGCAGTAAATATGTTTTCGATGCCACGTGAATCGACAGTGACGTCCGCCCAATAGAAAGTAGGACGTCAGAAACGCTAGCAAAAATACGAAAATTCATAGTAGCATCGTTGCCAGTTAGTTGGAGGTGAAAAGGGAAAGTCACGCTTTCAGTGGATGATTGTGGGTGCTGGAAAGAGTGTTGACGTACATGTTAATTGGCATATTGATTGAAAACTCGAAAAATGATAGAAAATACGGTTCATAAGAAATTGCCTTTGCAAGTGAATGTTCCTGAATGTAATTAGATAATACTCGAGTGAGAGATGCCATGAAAAAGGCAATTTATTTAAAAAGTGATCTGTAGATTACAATGGCAGTTTAGATTATTAAGAAGAATTTATTTCGACAGATAGTTAAGGAGCCACGCTAATTAAGACCAGAGACAAGTATTAATAATTCTGCCAAACTGCTCCTCTAAATGGCGTAGTGTTAAACTAGATTGCTCTGAATAATTTAGTACCGAGAGAAAGTCATAGAAAAGCCAACATTTGGGAATATTTTGCGTTTACATTATTCATTTTAGTGAAACTGTGAATACCTGCTGGAATTTTTATTGCTACTCTTTACAGATCTAGACTAATCTTTACAGATTTATAATATGCTTCAAATGTGAAAAATTGAACACAAAATTTGCAAGTGATGCAAAAATGAAACCTATGAAATTGTTCTTCTAATATGAGTCTTATATCTCACTGAAAGAAAGTTGTTTTAACTATTATTGATAGTAGGGGAGACCGAGGTGGGTTGTGACAGAGGAGAGTTGTGACAGAGGAGAGTTGTGACATACTAGATTTCTCGGAGCCTATGACAGCTAGAAAGCTAGCAACACTGCGCATTTATTGCTTTTTTGACGAGTTATTACATGTTATTTCGCGCAGGCCGGCACTGCAAGTGGTAGTGTCAATACGACATTGTTGTAAAAAAAAAATGCCAAAAGTAAGTTTTTGGTCAATAATTCAGTGTTCTATTATTTTATATACGTATTGCTAGTGCTGTTGTGATATTTTTACTGATATGCAGTAACTATTCTACTTTCATACCTTGATATAGCTTTTCTGGTTTGCTTCATATTTGTTAGGTTATGAGCCATTATTCTGATCGACGCATGTTTTTTTGCTCCTAGGAGAGTTGTGACAGCTTGTCACAACTCTCCTAATTTGAAGCAAATCTATTTTCGGCAACATGCTTTGTGGTGGGGGTCTGCATGCTTTACCCACCTACTTTAATTTTTATATATTGTTTGAGAATGCCAAATAAATATACAAGAAAAAATAATAGACCTGTGTCTAGTATCGAAATATATGAACTAGTTTGTGAGGAGGTTACATTAGGTGGAAACAATCTTAAAAATAATGTCAAAGATATATTAAGAAGAAAAAAGCTTAAGGGGCCAATGAAACGAAAAAACCACCATCTATTGGGTATGCTTTTCCAACAGTCTTCACCAAAGATGAAGAAAATATGCTATGCGAGTATTTGTTGACTTGTGTGTCTTCAGATTATGGCTTTACTACTAAAGAAACGAAAAGCTTGGCGTACAGATTAGCACATAAGCATAATAAGAACTTTCCGATCCAAATTTATCACTAAGATTGGCTCAAGTATGGCTTGGGCAACGAGCTTCAATCAAACAAATGTGGCGATATTTTTCTCCAGTTATACATGTGTCTTTAACATACATAAATTTTCCGGAAAAAGATATTTAGCTAACTTTAGCTAACTTAACAGCTAACGGCTCAGAGTGGATGCAAGAGAATGATTTTCATACGTTTCTGGAACACTTCAAAAACCATGTCAGATCGTCAAAAGAACAAAAAGCTTTGTTATTACTAGAAAACCATTCGTCACACGTGGCTTTAAAAAATATCGAGTTTTTCAGAGAAAATGGCATAATCTTACTCACGTTTCCTCCTTGCTGTAGTAACAAACTACAACCAATGGATCGTGCTATTTAAGGTCCTCTGAAAAAGGCTATTAATAATGCAAAAAAACTGCATTTGACGTAACGATCACGGCAAGGAACATCAGCGTTGGTTTTGCAGCTACAGGAACTTGGCCTGAACAATTTACTGATCGAGTTTGGACCGATCCAATGTCAGACCGCGAATTGACTGCAGATCAACAAGGAAAAACAGTTACTCCAAACATAATTGTTGATGCATAAGAACAGTTCTTCCAGTCTAGACATACTGTTGAATGATGTTATCGGATCCGAAAACATAGATCCTGTTGCCTCTGCATTCAGGAACCGCAGCCCTCTATACAATAGCTTTGCACCAGTTGCTTCCACATCTTAGCATCCATATAGCACGTAAACGCTGACTCCGTTGTCTCCAGATCTCTAATCTGTAATGCGCAGCCTCCAGAAATAGAACCTGTTGCCCCACATCCCAAGCTTATAATCCACCACCAACAAACTTGTAACCAATTGCGTCCACAACTAAATCTCTTAATCTACGCCATATTAAATCTAATTTATTTTCACCGGAAGTGCTCGGGCCACTGCCAAAAGGACCTCCAAGAAAAGGCAACCAACCAAATAGAAGTAAGATCAAATCCGCTGTTCTTACTGACTCGCCCATCAAAAATAAGTTACCTCGAGCCCTGTCACAACTTACCTCGAACCCTGTCACAACTTACCTTGGTACTAGGAGAGTTGTGACATTGAGGATTACTTCATTTAATCTCAATTTTCTCATGGATCTTACTTTTTTTGTTTCTTTTTATGTTTAATTTAAATAGTGTATTTTAAATAGCTTTCTTCCATAGAAAAGCTCATAGACGTACCAGTAATATTAGATGACTTATGTTAGTTAACGTAAAAATTGTCACAACCCTCCTCGGTCTCCCCTAATGCAACAATTCATTCAAAATTGTCGAATGAACTACGGAAAATGGTTCTTTCTACTATGCTAAAATAGTTCATTTGACCATACAAAAGTAGTTGACTTTGCTGATACAAAAAATATCGAAAGCTTCGAAGATTCAACTTTGTTAATTGGTTCATAAGTACGATAAATAGTTGATCTAAAGAAAAATGAGCATCAATTCATTTAACACTACAAAATATTGAATTATCAACAATTTTCATAGTAAGCGAACCACTCTACAGTTGTTAAATTGAACAGACATAATTTCACACTACAGACTTAAGTAATTTACTATTCTGTACTATGTATATTGTTGGAATACCATAATTTGTGGTTGCTTACTTTTTTGCACTACGGACGTTGATTATCAACCACGCGTTATGGTACATAAAAGTAATCAACAATTTTCTTATAGTTGTTTTAACTATAGCCCGTAGTTAACGCAAAAAACAACTAAGGAAAATTGTTGATTTTACCAAGATTTTTCTCACAGTGTTCCTATAAATTTGTAACAGTTTCGCTATTTCACATATTTAGGTTCTACCGCACTATACTTAAATTTATTTTTCATAGCAACATAGTAAAAGCAACATTAAGAATATCGTATTATATGCAATGGCTTCCAACTACATATTAAAAGGTTCTGTTTACAGAAAAGTGTATGGTCGTTTCGCTCATAAATAACAATGAACTTTACTTTTCTTTATAAGCATTGTTCTTATTATTAAAATAATTTCAACCATACAGTATGGTATCTATTGCAAAAGGTGTGGTAAGGTTTCTGATCTAATGTTGTATGCACTTTCTAAGTGTTGCCTCCTATTCTATCATAGAAGTTTCATATGCTACATGGCAAAATTGTGTTCGGTTCGCTGTTCTATATAATTCATATTCATGTTATGCTGTGAAGTCCTTATATTATGTTGTATGACGCTTTATGCACGTTGTAGGTAAATAAATGTATGTATGTCAATGAAACACATTGCGATGCAATGCAGCGCCGAAGCAGTGAACGCATACTGAAAGAAACAGTCGTGGTTGATTTAACTATCATTGATAGTAATGCAACAATTCATTCAAATTTGTCGAATCAACTACGGAAAATGGTTCTTTCTACTCTGCTAAAATAGTTCATTTGACCATACAAAAGTAGTTGACTTTGCCAATACAAAAAATATGGAAACCTTCGAGGATAAACACAATTGAATCCTCGAATTCATAATTACGATAAATAGTTGATCTACAGGAAAATAAGCATCAATTCATTTAACACTACAAAATATTGAATTACCAACAATTTTCATAGTAAGCGAACCACTCTACTATTGTTAAATTCAACAAACATAATTCATTTACTATTTCGTACTATGTATACTGTTGGAATAATTGTTTATCAACCACGCGTCATGGTACATAAAAGTAATCAGCAATTTTCTTATGGTTGTTTTAACTATAGCCCGTAGTTGATGCAAAAACAACTATGGAAAATTGTTGATTTTACCAAGATTTTTCTTTCAGTGCTATTGTAGATGCAACCATAGGTTATCAGTATTTTGTCGAATTTCCTTTAAGATCTATTACTGCTACATTCTTCTCGGCATAGAGGAATCTAAATTTTCCCGATATTTTTAGTTGATATTATTCCACACCTCTTTTATTTTTATTTCAAGCACGGGCTTACTGGGTCTATTATTTGTTTCAAGTTAACATGCGAGTTCAAACAAGCTCGCTTGGATTGATATCGGGTAATTGTGGGGACAATTTCAAACAATGTTTGACATTGTGAAGCATCTATTTTCAAATTTAGCGGGTACTACTAGTTGCATTGTTGTGTTGGACAAATATGAAGTTTGTCCCTTATGAAGTTTCTGTACACTAGGCTACAGCTTATTCTTGAAAATGCACACTTTATAGTCTACTTTCTTTCGAATAATAGGAATTTCAATAACTCCATTGAAATTCATGCTTCCCCAGTCAAAAGAGTTTAGAGTTTCGATATTTTCAATAGCCAGTTTCCTTCATAGTTTTTTACGCTACTTTTCACTTTCTTTCATAGTTGAAATGGGCCTGCTGGCCATAGATGGAACCGTTCCGGTCTGAATATGTAGCCGCGAAGTAACCCTTCTTTCCTCTAAGGTCGATTCTTTTTCATGTTTACTACTTTACAAAGTACTGAAGAAGGGAGTAAATAGCTCCCGAAATACGTATCTACGCAAATAAACAATTTTGTAGTAGGAGAAACTACGGATTTTTATTTTTATTATTCATATCTAAGTCCAGCTTGTTAGTGCCTTTTTTTTAATCAAAAAATTGTTTTCGAATATTAAGCTAACTACTTTAAACGATGGGCGTCCTACTTCCAAGAGCTTCTGAATCCGCAATCAAACATCCTAGCAGCAGAAGCTGAGCTCCATGACGATACCTTTGGTCAACCCCCATCCACACAATCCCCGACAGTAGAAGAAGTTGATCTTGCGTTCACTGAAAAGGAACAAAGCGCCGGGCGCTGACGGGATACCAGCTGAACTACTCAAGTCTGGTGGGGCGGGTTTATTGAGTGCGCTACATCAACTACTGCAGCGAATATGGGAGACTGAGGTGATCCCAGACGATTGGCGCAGAAGCATCATCTGTCCCATACATAAAAAGGGAGATAACTGCGGTGTGAGAATTACAGAGGCATCTCCTTAGTCTGTACGGCCTACAAAATCCTGTCAAAAATCCTGGAGTATAGGATTAAACCGTTCGCGGAAGAAATCATTGGCGAGTATTAAGGCGGCTTCAGATCTGGTCGCTCCACAATCGACCAGCTCTTCACGGTCAAGCAAATTTTGCAAAAGTGCTGGGAATACGACGTCGACGTATACCAAATTTTTGTCGACTTTAAACAAGCATATGACAGCATCAACCGAGGCGCTCTATATAGCATCATGCTGCAATTTGGTATACCGGCCAAATTAGTGTGACTGATAAAGATGACGATGACCAACTCCGTCTCGCAAGTCCGGATCCAGAACAGATTGACGGATCCTTTTGAAACTCTGGGTGGCCTGAAGCAGGGCGATGGAATAGCGCCCACGCTCTTCAACCTGGTACTTGAGTTCGCTATTCGTGCAATGCACCTGAACACCAGCGGCACGCTACTTTTTAAGTCGACACAATTGGCAGCGTACGCGGATGACATTAACATCATGGCTCGAAAACTGACCGATGCAGAAGAACTTCTGCTTAGACTTGACACCGCAACAAAGGAAGTTGGACTACGAACCAACGAGGACAAAACGAAAGTTATGATGCAATCTAGGACAAGGACGCCAGCGCACACGACCATCAACGTAGGGGACCTTTGCATCAAATTCGTGGACAACTTCGTTTACCTGGGTAGCAACCTATCGAATGACGCCAACGAAACTGACGAAATCAAGCGACGGATACAACTAGCAAATAAGACCTTCTTCTCGGTCCTCCCCATTATGAAATCGAAATATGTGCACAGAAAGACTAAGCTCCGCGTTTATAAAACTATCATAAGACCTGTGCTGTGCTATGGCTGCGAAACATGGACCCTGACCCAAGCCTCCGAAAATATGATCGACACCTTCGAACGGAAAGTTCTACGGCGGATTTTCGGGGCTATCCGCGACCGAGATGGATGGCGCATCCGGTACAACAATGAGTTGTACGAGCTCTACGATGAGCTGGAAGTCTCCAAAATTGTGAAGTTACAACGGTTACAGTGGGCGGGGCACGTGCAACGCATGAATGACGACCGCATGAATGACGACCGCATGCCAAAACGTGTCATGAACGCACGACGAGTCGACGGATCGAGGCCAAGAGGAAGACCAAGAGCTCGTTGGGAGAGCTCAGTGTATGCGGACGCCGAACAACTATTGGGGTTCCAAGATTGGAGGACCGAGACAATTGGAGGAGCTCGATCCAGGCGGCCAAGGCCCGACGTCGGGCTGTTGTGCCACGTTGATGATGATGACTTTGAACCATGGTTTGCTCGATTGAAACAAGTTCGCTGCCACCTGACACTACCATGGATCTCCAAACAATAATCACTACCGTATTTTATTGTGCTATTTTTTTGGATCCAATTTTGTATTGACCTTTTCTCCATACTAGCACCCTTCCACCAGATTGTGAAACATATTAAACTTAGATTTAAACTTAGCTAAATTCTTCAGACTTATTTTATAAAAATTTCGCGATCTCCAACCTCTTTATTAGTTTTACTAATAAATGGCTTTCGCCTGATTGCCCGCTCATTATATCCAGCGCGATGAGAAACTCTGCGGATCGTTTTCGAGTGAAAATCATCTTTAACTTTGCTGCTATAGCGGATGATGTTGTCTTGGGATTGTTTTTATTAATTATATTTGCCTCTCCTTTCCGCAGTTAGTTTTCGCTGGCGTCCACTTTCTTTTGATTTTATTTTCTTTTAGTTTTGTTTTACAAGTTGTTTTACTTAGCAGCAGATAACATTGCGTGAAAACGATTGTCCACCACTGTACATACAGTTCCAAATACATGTTTACGTTGAAACTATGTTGAAAACGCTAACTCTACGCTAATTTATATGCTAAACTTGAATTTCTTAGTACTGGAATTTGTTTTAATATGCAAAACATTTGATACGAAAAGTTGATTTATCAACCCTCGAGTTATGGATGGGTCAACAAATACTGAGCTTCTGGTACTTTCATAACAGAACTATAATAGTTTCAGCTTTTGACCTCTTGTTAGATTTTGAGATCCACGTATTTATGGCAATATATTGATTTTGTTTTTTTACGAACCCAACGAAGTCTACCGAGCTTTATCTTTGTAATTATATCTGCTCCCGTCTCTGGAATTGCCCTTCTTCACATAAGGGGCCAACGATTCTCCGCAAGGCAATCCTTTCGAACACGGCTGAGTTTAGATTGCCTTTTGCTGGGCGCCAAGTCTCGGATCTCGGATACATGAGTACTGGCAAGACCACGGTCTTTTACAGCAGAATTTTTGCGGTTCGGCTGAGATTTCGGGATTTGAAGAGCATTGGCAGACTGTAATAGCATTTGTTGATTAGGAAGCCACTCGCGTATTCTTTCCTTCTTAACCTTGCATTAAATCCACGTCGAAAATAAGCAGCCTAAATTGGACTAAAGAATAATAAGACTGATTACTTATGGGTTCCCTTAGTATCTCAATCCAACGACCCAAAACCATTTGAAATAGAAACAATAATATTGCAAAAATACACATTTATTTCCGCGCAGTTTACCTGTGGGCGGATAATAATGTTGTTGCACTTTTGATTTTATTGTTCCTATTTCAAATAGTAGTTATGTTATCATAGTAAATAATACTAGTGTAAATAAGAACAGTGGAAATAATTAGAAATGAAGAAACAGATTGGCCCAAAAATAAAATTACGTTAACTTTGCTTCAGCAAAAAAACATCGAACAGTTCAATCGCCTGAAATGACCTCCATACATTCTAAGTCTATATTAGGCGAAAAACGAAAAATAATCCGGTCAATAACCAATACTAAAAACTGAAATAAAAACAAACCATCAAATACACAAGAATAAAAGCATGACTGTCGTTATAAAAAATATTAAAAAGCTTGGGGAACAAGTATCAAAGTCACGTTGAACGACCAAATGCAGTCATCGGAATGCATGATAAACACAAACTATCTACATCAGGGGTCTCCAACCTTTTTTTGGAAGAGCCAAATTAGTGGCTCCGATTTCTTTCAAGGAGCCACTTCCGTTTGTTGAAAAAAAAATCATATTTTTTATAGCTATAAGTTACGTTTATAGGGTTTCTTCTTCATTTTGTTTACTTCGATGTTTTAATGAGATGGTTGACAATCTTTGGATTTAGCCATTTTTGAAAAATCTGGTTCTGCCTTGCACAATTCACAACGAATTTCTGATTCCAAGCTCTTCTGAGATATCATAGTACGATATTTTGACTTACGGCGTACAAGAATTGAAAATTCACATACATATGTAGAACTAAACATGCATATATATTTTGGCACAACATCATTCAAAGCTAAAAATGAGTTTTCTGAAATTAACCGTTTCCACATTTCAATGTATGTTAAATTTTTCAAATGACTTTCTTGTGCAATTAACCTAATATCAAATTCAAGGTGTGACTTTTTAGCCACAAAAATTTCCGATAATTCTGTAACTTTTGCTGAATCGAAATGGAATGGACTTTTGAGAAATTTGAATGCAAGATCATGGTTTTTGAAATCAGAAAAACGTATTTCAAATTCATCAATCAAAATATCAAGATATTTAACGAAACGAATTTTATCGTTGTATTTATCTTCACTAAAGCAAAATTCAAAATGTTCATTCAAAATAGGAAAAAAATAGGAAATTAAAATATAATAAGTAAACAACGAAAAAATAATAGAATGCATTTCTGGTTATTTATATGTGTGTATGAAGCATGAATATTTTCGATACTGTTAAACTTCAATTCTTAATTCAATCAACTTCAACTCAAGTTCAACTTTTTCGCATTTATCTATTCATATTTCATTTTCTGAAGTATTTAAATTCGAAAAAAAAACAACGGTGAATCGTTCGAAGAGCCACTCGGAATCGTTCAGAGAGTCACATGTGGTTCTATGGCTCCCGAGTTGGAGACCCCTGATCTACATTAAGAATCTGTGGAATTTCTTGGGAGTGTGAATCAGATTGGGAGGTGGGACAAACAAACACAAATGCTGGTTTCAGTCGTAAATATGCTTTGACGCATTTTATTGATAATACCTTGT
This sequence comes from Nemotelus pantherinus, assembly GCA_963978885.1. Taxonomy (NCBI): domain Eukaryota; kingdom Metazoa; phylum Arthropoda; class Insecta; order Diptera; family Stratiomyidae; genus Nemotelus; species Nemotelus pantherinus. The sequence goes on along the minus strand of OZ022263.1, from coordinate 191,244,869 downwards.
ATGCACAACTGATCTCAGCAGTTCACTGTGTGCTCATCACATGTCTCGCTTTTTATCTGATCACTTCGATTGCGCATGATCAAAAGAATATTAAGAACATCAGCATTTCGCGTGTACTCCAAGTCATTACACTCATTACAAAGCGCCAGCAAATTATTGAAAACTGGGTAAAACAAATGACTCATAGAGCAGACATGCAATCTCTGAGGAAATGGACTCGTCCCGTGGTCATTTTAACTTGTTTTGCACGAAGTAGACCGAAGTTTGAAGTAGACCGGAATTCCCGGATGGGAAACAGGTACTCAAGTCAACAATAATACACGGAATATTATCTGTGTCATCGACATTTTACGGCTGTTATCTTTCTTCATTGCCATTAAGATTACGAAAACTTGTGCTCAGATCTTATCTAGAGGAAACAAGCAAGGTGAAATATCAGTGAAACACGAATTTCCAAATCAGACCAGCTGCCTCGTTTGAAATTTCTACTGTTTCCAAGCGCAGAACCATTCCAATTTCGAGCGTGCTAATCCACACAGTACATAAAGACCCACTTTCGGCGGAACCGAATTGTACTTTGAGCCGTATTAACACAGAGATTGCGCACTAGCAGAGAGACACGCTCCTATTGTTCATTGAGATTCCTACGTCGGACTTAATTGAACTACTAAGCTACACAACCAGTTACCTAACCTCCGAAACAGCCATGGAAAACTGCAGTGAAACTTGAAAATGATGCGTCACTTGCACATACAGTTCCCAGCCAAACGCGAACAACCTCATTTTATTAGATAATAAATATTCAGAATGCATAAAATAAATCATAAGACTTACCCATACAACGCTTCAAGCCCCAAATTTGATTCTGTTCTCCCTCGCGCTGAATTTTGTAGATTGCTGATCCTTTTTTACTGACAATCGATAACTAACTTTGATTTTGTAGCTTTTACAAAACGAAAAATGTCATTTGCGTCTTTCGCTCGAAACTAATTTTCCTGATCGTCAGGGATCGAAACTTTTCACTTCACTATAAATTTTTTCTTTCACTAGACGAAATTATTTCCGTTCGCCTAACTATCCGATAGTAGCGAAATCAAACGAATGAAACGTCGAATACAACTGATTTGACAGTACGCTTGGTTCACCAGAATTTATAGTTTGTGGATCATAAGATCACACACACTCGTAACAATCAATCCCCACCACCGGTTGATGGTTCACAGAAAACAATAGCCACACAAATGTTTTATTTTCCCCGACGGACGTGTGTACTCTCGTATTTCGCGTACCGTATAAACTGGTTTACACGAGCCTATTGAAAAAAACGTTGTGGGACTTATTGCGTGAATTTGTGCAATTTTTGCGATTTTGGCACAGAGAGAACCGTTTAATGGGGCGAGTTCGTTGATTTGATTCCCCTACGCGAAAAATTTACTGCGCTCGTTCTTCCGTTCGCACACTCGTCGTCGTCTCTTTGACGCCTCTCTCCTACCCCTTCGGACCTAAAGTTGTAATCAGCTGTTTTTACTCACTAGTGGTTGTATCTGGAACGAAATAACGAAGAAAAAATTGAAGTAAACAACACACAACAACAATTGGATATGAAAATTTATTTGGCGTTTAATATGTCATAAAACTCGAAATATGTTTGCATTGTTAGCTAAATAATATTGTGAGGAAAATTCTGATGGAAAATAACTTACATTGTGCTCTGATATTTTCTAGAAAATGCCATGATTGATCGTTTTAATGAGAATACCGATGATTTTGACTTCTTTTTACGTAAATTTGAATGTATTTGAGTTATATGTTGACAAATGGAAAGTGTCAAAGGTGATCAGTAACTGGTAAATAGTATAGGCCATAAACTACCTGCCATAACTTTATAGAATTTATCTTCTTTTATTTTACTTCATTCTTCAATTCTTATAAGTAGATTTAAATCTTAAATTCTTAAAAATATATATATTTTCATGTATCTTCGTTCTCCAGGAGGAAATAAATTTATTACTATAGCTGGCCTCAGAAATAATACAAAAGGCTGAAAGACTGTCTGATAAAAGTAAAAAAAAATTAAGTCCCATTAAAGCTCAAAGAGACTACAAGCCATATGCAACATTAAATGGAGCAATGAATCAGTAAATATGTTTCTTCAATACTAATATAGATACTTTTGGCTTATATTTCAGGACACGGCGTCATATAACGCATATTTGAGAGCATACATAGTCTCATGTGCAATACTGTTTGAACATGATACCTTCCACCTTTCTTATTGTTCATCCGTCCTCAAATTAAAATCAAGATTATAGCCTGAGAGCTGAGACATTTAAATAAAATCAAGATACTTATTACTTAATTCCGCTCTGGTACCGATTACGAGATTTCGATCTGGATTTCGTCTGTTAGAAGAAAATAAACAGGTAAATCTACTCCGATCAAGGATCCGAGAATGGAAGATTCTTGCAGAATTTCGGCAAGGAAAGTACATACTGTCATGTGATCTGCTTCATCAGTTTTAATTACTTAATCTGATTGCAAGCGGAATGCATTCCTATGAGTGAGATTTAATGTTACATGCCTCATTAATGTTCAATTCAAAAAATTCTGAATTGATTACTCAAATAGCTTTAAATTCAAATTCACTTTTGTATTCTTCTGTATTTAAAAATTACAAAAACCAACATATTGTTTTTGAAAGCAGTGACATGAAATTTAAGATCTGTTTTCAAAAATAACTGAAAGGTATGAGTTCGTATCCTTATTCATGGAACTTAGGGAAAATAAATAGACACGAATGTTCGTAACATTAGGCGGGTTTTTTTGCTCCCCCTATCTATAACATAACAATGCTATCAACTGCAGACGCATTGAGAATAACAGCAACTCCCTCTTTCCATAACATGAGTTGTTGTTGTTTCCAATGCGTCTGCACTGGTTAGCATTGTTCTGTTATGGATAAGGGGAGCAAAAAAACGCGACTATTGTGTCAGATACTGATAAGAGTAGGATCCATAAAAAATTGGTCGCCACAGTCAGTAGGTATAAATGTTTTTATACTGACTGTGACGTTAAATAGAGCTTTATTCGTAGAAGATCTATTTATTTGTGTGCGTATGATAAAAATTGGGAACAAACACCTGTTTCTCAAGTGAATTAATTTGACTTTTGTTGAATAACCAGAATTATTTAACAAAGTTGTAAACATTACTGTAGAGCTCAAATACACTGTATAACACTTACTCAGACTTATTATCAACACTATACTGAACTGTGCTAATCTTTATTGTACTCTGTGTGCGTGTGTGTGGGTTGGGAGAGACGCGCATTGGCACCTCTAAGCACTCAGGCCAAAGCACCCATTGTACTCATTTCCCCCTGCCTACTATAGTTTCCAAGACTTCTTGATAAAGTCTAGGATCACTGATAGGGGCAAAGAGGCTATCCTCTGCATGCGTGCAACATCCCAGCCAAAGAATTGATGTCTGGGATGCGCAAACGCTGGGCATTCACAGAGCAAATGGTCCGTAGAGTCAGCCTCTTCTAGGCAGAATAAACAGAGGTCATCCTGTACAACACCTATTCGGTATATATTCTCCTAGGCAGTTGTGTCCAGTCAGAATGCCTATCATGGCTCTGCAAGCTTTCCTGTTGTTATTGAGCAAGAATCCTGCAGTCACATGGTTGGGCTCTGAAAGGATGCCCCCTATTGAATCTAGCGACAGAGTTCAATCGTGCTCTGCACTCTTGGACAATTTTCGAATTAGTCAGGGGTCTACGCAGCGCCATCAGTACAGCTTCACTGTCACTGCAAATAGCAATGCCTTTTCTTCTCCATATTTCTTCAATTGCCTAACAGGCAGCTCTCAGGATAGCAAATATTTCTGCTTGAAAAACCGAAACGTGCTCTCAAAAAGAAGCCCACCTGTCATTGGATGATTGCAGATAGACACCAGCTCCAGATCTACCATGTGTCCTCGAGCCGTCCGTGAAGAAGATCTCGGAATATCTCCTCGTACAGAGATCTGGATCGTCCTAGTTACTTCTGCTCAAGAGGATTACTTCGTACCTTCTTCCGAAGCCGAGGAAGGGCACTCAAGCGTCCGAAGGCCCTTTATTGTACTATACTTATGATCAAATAAACTCTCCCTTCTGTTCTGGCTTCCGAAGCGAAAAGTTGTGTATTTCTTTTGAAACTTCAGTATATTCAATAGGTTTGAATATCGAAAAAAACAACTACAATTACGAATTCAATTTATATTTAATAATGTGCCGAGGGAGTACGATAGAGGCTTGAGCTTACTTAAACTATACTAGCACACATTAAAACAACCTAAAGACACATTTTCGGAAAGACACACATAAAATAGATAAAAAATCTACGGTACATTTCGAAATACAAATGGTTTTACAGTTTATAATTTAATTCAAATCTTCTCTTAATTTAGTGTAAAATATCTCATTTATAACGAACAAATCAAGAAACTCATTTTCAGTGGAAATCAAAATTGAAAAAAATCAACCGAATTTGGGTCATAATGTTTCGTAAATATTGTTTATTCCGCTTAGTTAAAAAGCACAGACGCAAACTTGATAGCGGTATTATAGTCGAAATAAAGCTAGCCGATTTAAATGTCTCTTCCCCTCCGATTGGCCACTATCTTTTGGTGATGGAGGTGACCTGTGCATCGCAACATAACACACCAAGAGTGCCTGACAAACAACATTAGGATAAATCCTAAGGATTTTATCTCTGGGCGTGCTCAGTATGGCAGGGGCTCGGATTCTGCAGGCCCCAACCTCATGTATGACCCTGGTTGTAGTGGAAGCTCACAGATTACCGTCGTAGAGAATTCCATGGTCATCGAGTTTTCAAACATGCTGATAGCATCTCCTATCGTTACAGGCTCCAGAAAGGCAAGTATATCGCCAGCAAGAAGTCCGCCGACAGCCGTGCCAGGGGAAAAGTGCTTTTCAGTAAACGGAATCCGGGCATCAATATGAAACACTGGTTTATCAGCTACTCGAATAGCAGGAAGAGCCGCATCATTGATGGTAAAGATGGGTTCAACCTGTACGCCTCTCCTGTATAGTTTCTTTCACTGAGGTCACGCGGGCTTTGTCTAAAGGTCTCTGCAAAGTAGTCTGCAGATATAATTTCTATGTCCGAAGGTATAAATTTGTTCAGATCAACTTCCAGCATGAAAAATCAACAAGGCCGAGGACTTGTTTTCTGATTTTCAATTTGCTTGACGTCATTGCACTCAGATAGTTTTCAAGCCGAGACCTGTCGGGGGACGTCGTGCAGTACCCGGAAAATGGTAGGCCAGGCACTATTGTCGCCTCAGCTTACTTTCTTTTTGACTCCTTATTACCGCCGACAATATAAGAGCTGAAGGTCGTGGTCCGGTACGCTAATTCAGAAACAATAGCATTTCTGGTGGGCTGCAGCAACAAATGTAACGCGAAAGGAGACAGGCTCTTTGATTTTACAACTTATGCGGGGCTAATGACTTTAAACATCGAGATTTCTCCCAACTTTGTCATCTCTTACCTTGGTGCGAGACATGGCCGGACACATTCCAAAACATTTCGGAAATATTTCTGACACATTCGCGAGCTGTCTCAGTCCGTCCCAAGGGTTACCAGGTCTTCTGGCTTAAATTACCGTACAAATGTTCAAAAATTACCTGATTTTCACGCGTTTACCGTACGCCATTACTTTGTATTTGTGTAAACCTTAATACTTAAATATTTTCGAAAGAACATTTATTTTCTCCATGAATATGATTGTTTTATTCGTTAATTATAATATAGTTTTATTGGGGGCCATGTTTTTTATTTTACAACTTGTGAGCAAGAAGGAAACAAAACGCAGCTACCAAAATAGTTTAGCTTTTTGGTCGAAATACAAAAACAAAACAATGATTGAGAGAGAAAATGTGGGTTTTCAGTAAAAAAAAAACTATAATTTATTCGAGGAACTATTTCATAACTAACAAAATTTATTAACATGTTTTGTGAAAAAATACGAAAAACATAAATTGATTCACGCACTTTTCTACTTCCATGCAAGTACAATAAGGTGTGTATACATATTAGGCAAGTACTTATTTGTAAATACTTGGTTAAATTTTTTGTGCTACTTTCTGGAGGGTTAAATTTCACACAAGTGGATTCACCGATACATTCTGATGTTAATATATTTGTATTCAGCGTTTCCAAATTCATTTTATTCCTATTTTTCGTTTTGATCAAATTAAGTTTCGAAAAAATCCTTTCACAATAAGCGTTTGAATGAGGCAAACAAAAAAGATCTAACACAAATTTGGGCAGGACAGCAAATTCTTGTTTTCCAGTTTCATCCACAATTTTAAACAAATTATAATAAAAGCAACAAATTTCATCGTCAATCGTGGGAAAATTGGAAGTTTCCTCCACTCATCATCTAAGTCTTGAATTTCTATTCCATTTCATATTTTGGGACAAAAGCTGCAAAAGTATTTTAAGGAGTGGTATTCGTCTCTTTCTGGGACGTATACTACCAGCTCGGCTTTAAAATATACATTACAGAAAAAAGTGGGCTCCAAAAATCAAATCGCTTTTTCATTTCTACGCAAGCAATCTCATAAAATTGAGTGCAATTCCGAATAAAACTTTGATTCTCCTGTTCGAAATCGGCTACTAAATTTGTATCTTTTATATGCGCAAATATTCTTCCACACAATGAGGAAGATAAGCTTTGTCTAAGGATAGAAATTTTTCGTCCATAGAAGGATATCTTCAACTTTTACAGAGGAAGTAATAGTTAAAGATGATCCAAGTAATATCAAAAGCAAACAAAATTTTTCGTGAAATACCCTGACGGGAGGTTTTCGTTACTGCTGTTAGCAATTTTGGCACAGTTCGTGACAAATCCTAAAATGTCAAGGGTGCAACTACTCGAAGTATACGAAACAGCAAGTGCGTTGGGTTGCTTGGAATATTATTTGGTGGAATTTTCAAGAAGATCAGGACACAGAAATTGTCACAAACATACATAAAATCAACCATTTATAGAAATAGCCAAAATTACCGTACGGTAATAGTTTATTACCTTTAACCGTACGGTGCTTGAAATTACGGTACAAATACGGTAATTACCGTACACCTGGCAACCCTGCGGTCCCAGCCACACCAAGTTCATTCATGGTTAGCATGAAACGCAGGTGAAATCAGAGCTGCCATTTTAGAAGCTGCATATGAATTCAGATTCACCTAGCAAAACGCGTCTATTCGATCATCTATCCAACTACGTACCATTTTCGACATAAGTACTCGTATCACAGCCATACTTAGCTATAATTACTAATCTCGGCCTTCCCGGACTTGATGTGGTTGAAAAGGACTGAGACTGAGCACGAATGTGTCGGAAATATATAGAAATATTTCCGAAATGTTTTGGAAATATTTCTGAAAACTTCTTTTGGATGATTCTGAAAAGTAGGTTGAAACTGCTTTGAAGTTTTGAAAAAAAAACAAAAATATTTTTCGTTAAGATTTATGAAGTAAATTTAAATAATAATGAAGAAAATTAAAGAAGGATAAGCGGCTAAATTTAAGAATTCTATAAAATTGCTGACAATGCAAGTTCTTGAAATTCTTCTACCTTATGTCAATTAAAATTTTGAGAACGGTTCGATTTTCAGCAGTTTCATTTGATATTTGGCTCACTTCTTCTTATTCAATACTGCTAAATTTTCGAATTTATCCAAAACTAACTGTATACAAAAATTTTGCTTTCTTGTACTCTCACTAAATAAGTATTAAAAAATATTATAAATAGGCTGTAATTTTTGCTCTTCTATATTCCACAATCGCACGCTGGTGCAAGGAATTCAAACTTGGCAGAACATCCACGGATGCGGAACATCGCGAAGAACCCATATCCGCCTCTCTCACCGACGATAAGACTTTGGCCAACCAAACAGTGACTATGAGACGAACAGTAAAAAACTGCTTTTGAACAGACTCAAATCTTTGGCTATGGATTTGAAAGCCGGGTACCAGATAGTGAAGAAGAGGACGCACGAGTGAAATATATAAGGATTTAGTAACCCAGAGATTTTTAAACTCTTTGGCTCGTCGCTCAATGAAACCAAGTTGTTTACTTCCTCGGGAAAGCACTCTATCTTAATGCCGGGTTTCCACCAAAGAGACAATTTGAAAAACAGTTTCGCTTTCAAAAAACAAAACAAAATACTTGTTTTGTTTTTTGAAAACAGTTCTGCTTTTTGTAAACAGACTCTTTCAACTGAACAGACAGGTTTTGTTCTCAGACCTGTTTATCCTGTGTCCGAAAAACCTCTGAAGACGGTGATTTTATAATTAATTGTAGATTTTTCTTAATAAACAACATAAAAAAAAGAAAAAAAAAACCGAGAAATTGGGTCAGTTCTCAACTAAGGGGTTATATACAGTTAAAATCGATTTTTTATTTATTGCTTTTTCAGAATGTATATTTAACTGATAATATTCCCTGAAAATTTCAAATCGATCCGACAAGTTTTTTCCGAGATATACGCATATTTGCAATCACATTTCGGACTGTTAGAAAGTAGGCGGAGTACAGACCGAAGCGCATGGGAGTAAGCGAGAGGGAAGAATGGCTCGTAGACAGCATCAAATCGAGGTATTATGCCGGATTTATACACTGGGACGAGCGTCTCGTGTACAAGAGTAAACAAGACTCAACAAGACATTGGACGAGACTCAACAAGACATAGGGTAAATTGTTTACTTAGGATATTGCACCATGCACCTTTCATAGGGTGAATTGTTTACTTAGGATATTGCACCATGCATCTTTCGACAGTTGTGAGCTGTTTTGTTCAGATCAGTGAACGATGACTGAGGTACGGGCTGTGGCTATTGCAACTGCCTGGTGTGCGTTGAGTTATTTCAATCTGGGACACGCAAACACATGTTTGAAGTCCCGGCGAAAAATTCGAAAATTTAAATGAGCACATGCTATCCTCTCGAATCCCTTTGACTTGATGCATAAAACCGACTTCGCTTTCAGCGGCTTCGAGCTCGGACAAGACGGTCATAAACACTCAGGCACAGCAATAAAAGGATCATTATCCCTTCATAAAACAAACAAGAGCCGACGAGCAAACCATTTACACACGCGTGCTTGCCATGAAAAAAACAGCCGAGAATAGACAAGGAGACCATTTACACACAGACCTTGTCTACATTTGGCATTCCTCGGCGAGAATGTAACTTCGGCATTAGAAGCTGGTGAAGCTATAAAAGGTACATCTTATGGCCTTAAAACAGATGACTCGATGTAACTAAAAAAAATATGATATATGTGTTAATTTCTTCCGAAACTTTAAACGCGTTTTTCTCAAAACTATGTTTCCAAGTCGGTGACCACGATTTCTAAAAAACGGCTCGACCAAACGGTTTGAAATTTTAACACAACTTTCTCAGATATATTTCTCAGGTATTAAACGAAGGAATAAGATTTTGGATAATTATTTCTGTTTTTTTTAAACAACTTTAAATGGCAATTTTGGTCAAAAATGCGATTTTTTTTTTACGAAGCTGCCATTTTGTCAAAAAAACTAAATTTCGATTATTCCTTCGTTCAATACCTAGTTTTATCTATTTACTAAAAGAATCTGTTTGGTTTTTTAACTTGAGATGAATTATACCGGAGAAAACGTGGTCACCGCCGAACACCTTTTTTGGGAAGACCTTCAGGAGATCGTCTGGAGGAGCGCACCAGATCAATATTTTAACAAATTATTAGTGCCATTATAAACTTAGATGTTGGCACTAAATGCATGTATACTTTTTGTTTTTGTAAAGTAAAATGCCTTTTCACAAAAAATTAATAAGAAAAACGTCTTTTTCCGGCCTTCTAAGTGTATATAACCCCTTAAAAATAAGAGTTGATTATAGCACAGAAGGATTGTTGAAAGATTTATGTACTGACGACGTTGGCTCAAATAGAGAAATGAGATTTGTAAGAATGTCAAGCAGTGATTTTGAACTGTTAATTAATTTGCTAGGACCGAAAATCGCCAAGAAAAATACAAATTATAGAGAAGCGATTTCGGTGAAGGATCGCCTGGCACTTACTTTGAGGTATGTCTTTTGCACTCACTTGAGCCAGTAGACTGCTTTTTTTTAACTCATTATAACAGTTTACAAAAATATGAAAAATGCACAAATATGATAAATTATTCAGTTTACACAAATATGAAATACACAAGAATAAAAATGTTGCACGAGGTGAACCAAAGTACATTAATCGATATACTGAGTGCTGTCGCAGAAAACAAAAGTGCATGTTTCAACCAAATAGACACAAAAATTGCGAACAAAAATGTTTTCCTTTGATCTTACCGACTCGCGATGGTAAGGTGTTTTGTTTACTAAAACAGTTGTCAGAGCCAAAAATGTTCGCAAAATTGTTCAGTTTTTACAAAATATTCGTGGTTTTGTTCAGAAAAACATTTTTTGTCTTTTGCCCTCTTTGGTGGAAACCCGGCATAATGTAGATTGAAGCGGAACTTTTCATCCAGGATGATACTGAGATCTAATATGTTGTCAACCCTGCTGAGTGTCGTGTTATTGAGGCGGTACGTATAATGAGCGCGTGCAGTTTTGCGAGGGAAGCTAATTGCGCGGCATTTGGTAATGCTAAGAGGGAGCTTGTTCGCGGAGCACCAATTGTCTAGAGAGTTCAGTTTAGACTGAAAAAAGGTCGCGTCAGATTGTGACCTGATGACATGGTAGATTTTGAGGTCATCCGCATATACTTAGTAAATTAGGAATATCAGATAAAACCTCCGATATGTCAGATATAAAAATATTAAAAAGAAGAGGGCCAAGATGACTTCCTTGAGGTAAACCGGGAATATATTTTTTGCATGCTTTTTATTTTACGTTAATTACAAATCTAGCCACTCGTATATTAATTGATAACAGCTGATTTAACAGGTATTGCGATCATTTTGATTTCCACTTGTAATAAACTGCCAACTCGTATCTACTCATTACCAGAGAAATTGCAAAATATGTTTTGTATAATCAGTTCAGATTTCCATTCGACAAATGCACTCATTGCCTCGTGTGATTTCAGATGCATCATTTCAATGCATCATAAATTAACTGATTATTATCAAACATACCAGACTCGATCTATTGACATTCCAATGGTTACTGTCATAACTGAGACGATACTGCATTTTATATGCTTGAACAGTTTTATTTGTTCCCATCAATTTAAATGATTTCGATTTTCAAGAAGAGCGATTAGATAGAATCAACAGTATAAATTATCGCAAATATGTGAGTTTAGAGCTATGTTCAAGTAAGACGATATAGACACGCTTATCGCTTCAAAGATCATGTGACTATCTGTTTAGAAAGCATGTCATGTCAGCCAATTTTTCTGATTGGATTTGAACTGTATGACGGTAGATAGAAGTCATTTCGATCTCCGTGGAACGCTTATTATTTGTTCTAATAAATCTGTACCATGCTAATCGAATTTCAATTGCAGAATTTACTAAAAGATTTAGTGCGTCAAACCTTCATTTCGATCGCTAATAGCTCTGTCATAGTCAACAACGATTATTCACTCCTTTATCACTTTGAAAGATACTTTTTAATAGATACGGCTTGTATCTACGGATATTCGTACTCGCTAATAGTTTTTCAATGTCGTTGCATAACGGTCTTTGCTGCTACCATTCAATTTGTTTGATGTGTAAAGAAACTTGGAATAGATCTATGAGATCATTAATATTAAATTAGCCATGCATTGCTGCGGATACGACAAGTACGTTGACCAAAAGCCCGTTAATACACAAAAATCTGAAAACGACGACCGGATGACAAAAGAGAAATTATATCAAACTATTTCAACGGGGTCAGATTACCTACGGTTATGCATACATACATACATACATATATCCAGCCATAAATACTGGTGTAATATGAAGGGAATTTATTTTTAATAACACTAAACTTGGCTCGAGCATGTCATGACCTCATGCCATAATCTCTTGGAAACCTCATATGGCTGAATGAATGGAAAATCGATATTTGATTGTAGGTTCTGCAAAGTTGCCAACGTGCACATTTCCTATGTTTGTACATAGTGAGTGTATCAATCTTTTTATGCAACGAAAAGAGGTGACATCCATTTTTTGTGGTAACATGCTGCGCAATTTGCGGAATTGAAGTTCAAAACGGTCACATCGAGTTTTAGTAACCACCGTCCGTGAAAAACCTTGAATAGGTTTTTTTTCTAATTGTATCGGTGAATGACCTACTTATTTGATTAAGATTTAGTCAAGAAAAAAATACTGTTGTGATTTTGCTACTACTCGTATCGTAGCAAACTAGACAAGAATCTTACCAAAACTTGGAAGGTTTCATTGGCATTGTAGGTATAAATAGCTTGCGGAAATTTTTTCATGATTTTGCGACTCTAGCCAGTGAACGAAAAAATACCGTACCTTAAGCGTACTGTACGCGAAAAGTACACATACCGTACCTCAGTCTATAATGTTTGTGTACATGTACACAACCGATATACCGAACGAAACAGACACGATGCAAAAGTACGCTACGATTGAATACTGTACTGTACAAAGTACACAAACCTTATCCTCTACAATACGGAATGTGTACTCGTACACAACCCGTACACAAACGATATACACTAAACGTACCGTACGTTTAGTGTACTTTTGCGGTTCATTTATATGAAAAGGAAAAACACTTTGGAAGGGAAAGCACTGAGTCAAAAATATTGAACTTCACAGGAGAGCATAATCAATTCATTTCGGCTACGGCATTATCACTTTTATCAGTAATTTTTTCCCAGTTCATATAAATGAACCGCAAAAGTACACTAAACGTACGGTACGTTTAGTGTATATCGTTTGTGTACGGGTTGTGTAGGTGTACACATTCCGTATTGTAGAGGATAAGGTTTGTGTACTTTGTACAGTACAGTATTCAATCGTAGCGTACTTTTGCATCGTGTCTGTTTCGTTCGGTATATCGGTTGTGTACATGTACGCAAACATTATAGGCTGAGGTAGGGTATGTGTACTTTTTGTAGGGAATGTGTTTGCGTACGGGCATCAATAATGTACGGTACAGTACACTAAGGTACGGTACCATAAGGTTTTTTTTCGTTCACTGACTCTAGCGAGGCAGTGAGTAGTAAGTAGTAGGCATTCATGATAAAATGAGTGTATGTTTGGACTGCTGATAGAAAACTCAAGATATCTCTCTAGACATAGAAATATCCTATAATTAGATAATTAAATTTACATACTATATAGTCGATTTATATATACACAAGATATATATCTAGAGGAATTTATTTTGAAGCAATAATCCAATAAAATCAATCTGCTTAAGCTTACTTTTTCCCTCTAGTTTTATATTAATAGACAGGCCAAAATATTGATATCCGACAATTCACAAAAATCCGACATTGAGAAGTCTGACCCTGACTGAAAGTCAGATTCATGAAAAATCTAAACAATATAGCCTCTAGGAATTTTCCACTGAAACGTTGCTAATAAAACGAGGGACACTATCAAATATCAGAGATAAAATCAGAGCTTGCGGCGTATAAAGCTAGAAGCGTAAATAATGAGCAAAAAAAATGAACCACTATAATCGATGGAAGTAGCCCCATCAGAGATAATTAAAAGAGAGGAATATTTTTAAATCTATCAAGTAAACAATGCCAGTTCACATTTGATACATTTTTCGCTTAACCCTAACCTTGAAACTACGAATCATTATCGGAAAACTTTGAATCCGGATTTGAACAATTGTCGTCTGTTTGAACTTTTAAAAATATCATAACAATAACGTTGATAATTTATTATAATACAGATATATGTTTTGCAAATTCAAACAATAAAATATGCGCATGAAAATATGGAATAGATTGTAACATGTCTTGATGAAAAACACATGATTACAATATGTTCTTTGCTCGCATTCAGAGGCATATATTACCGAATTCCGATCTAATCTTGAGGAATTTCAACTAATCTTTTTGTAAATATTATGAGCGAATTGTCTTTTTAACATTTCGTACACATACATATGACTAAATTTGTGACGGACTAGCATTTCGAGTATGATTTATTCCTTAGTTTGCAGAAACTAGTGCCCATAAAACGTATAGTAATGAAGCAGTAATTCACTTAAGTATAAATTATTGTAATAATCAGTTTGTTTATTTATTTAATAAATGGAATACAACAGGCACAATCTAATTACTGTGTAAAATATAAAAGTAGGAAAAATAAATAAAAAAGATAACCAGCCCAGTAATATATAAAATCAAGAAAACTAAAATATAAATTAATTTATTGAATTGACAGTCAGCGGAGATGGAAATTATTGTACCTATTATTGTATAGTTTTGAATTGCGAAATTAGCTGAGGTAGACCAAGTACAGTGATCCTCGCTTATTGTGATCAACATTATGACAAGACATGAATCTAGCCATGTTTTGACAGTTATTTATTCTCAATATCGCGACGAACCATGATTGTGTACTGATTTTTTTATTAAGGGATAGATGCATTCAATGTAAAATAATAAAATAAATAAATGTTTCGGCTTATGATTTCTTTCAAAGATTTTTTTTTAAATAAACGTACTCAGCGTATACTTCTCAATTATTATGTACTTACAGTCTGTCAAGAATGAGTTTACACATAGGAAAAAAATTCAATTTTAGATCTTTCTAATTATAAAATACTACTTTTTATTTATGTAAATGCATTTTTTTTTCTTAATTATAGTTATTTACATTATTTCCAACCGATATATACAAAAAAAAGTACAACTTCAATGCAAAAAAAGAACGATAAGACCAACGAAAACAATTATTGCAATTCTTGAAGTGTCAAGAAACTCTTTACACAAATTATTATTGTATTTAATATTTACATATTTATAGGATATTTAATATTATTTGGTATATTTAACACTTGGTATGGCCACCTTCGGCATCCACCACGCATCACAACCGATTTTTCATTGAATGAATCAACATTTGCAGGTCATACGTGGTTGGTATTTTTTGCCATTCTTCGAGAATCGCAATTTTTAAGGCAGTTCGGTATTTGGGTTGCCTTTTAGCGACTTGTTGCTTTAAGTAGGCCCATAAATTCTCTTGGCTGGCGTATTCATCACTTTTCCGCAGTTATATAAGGGCCATATTCGCACTATGTGCGCCTTATGTTTGGGATCGTTGTCCTGGTAAAACTTAAAATTTGATTTGTTGTTATGCATAAACCCGAATTTCTGCGCACTGCTTCTGCTTGCCAAATATGTTTAAAGGATATGCAAATATTGTTGGGCGTCCATGGTTGACTCGATGAATGCCAAGTCTCCTACTTCTCTACTTAAGAAGCACCCCCAAATCATAACGGATAACTTACCAAATTTTACTGTCGGAATGATATTTGGATTTTCCAACGATGTTAAAGGCTTGCGCCACACTCTAGTTGGTCCATCATTATAGTACAACATCATTTTCGTCTCATCGCAGAATATGACGTCGTCCCAAAAGTCAACGGGTTGAGAAAGGTGCATCATAGCGAATGTTTAGTGCAGAAAGCAGTGGTTTCTTTCGTGCAGCTCTTGATGAGAACTTATTTCGTAGGATGGCCTGTCGTACTATTTCATGGGAAACAGCAACATCACACTCTTTCTTGAGTTCCCTAGCAAGTGTTCTGGTCGAAATGCAGGGGTTTTTATCAAGTTTCCTTATCATAAGGCGCTCTATACGTTTAGATATTTCTGGTTTTGGGCCACCTCCACACTTTGGCTCCAATCTATCCTCATTTTCAGCACGATTTATAACGTTATAGACTGCCATTCGTGCTACACAAAACATTTCCGACAGTTCCTGCGCACTTTTACCGAATTGGTGATAATAGTATATCATCTGAACCAACTCAAAGGATCTTTTGCCTGGCATTTTAAAACACAATATCTCACTTATTTATGCGTATTAGCCAAAAATTAATCACACACTAATGATCAAATTCATAGAACTTTACAATACAGACCAAAAATTACGGTTAATTTACTGTATCGTTGCAGTAATGCAAACAAAAACTGCTGTGTAAAGAGTTTCTTGACACTAAAAGAATTGTAATAATTGTTTTCGTTGTTCTTTTCGTTCTTTTTTTGTATTGACTTGTACTTTTTTTGTATATATCGGTTGGAAATAATGCAAATAACGACAATTAAGAAAAAAAAATGCATTTACAAAAATAAAAAGTAGTATTTTATAATTAGAAAGATCAAAAATTGAATTGTTTCCCTATGTGTAAACTCATTCTTGACAGACTGTTTGTCTTGCATTCGTTAATGTAACGATGCATGATGTTTGTAATATGCGTCAGCGTTAGCAACTAAATAATAGAAGCGGGTCGAATCTTACTATGAAATATAACAAAATTGTTTCATGCTATCGTTCGGTTCGCATTTCTTTCTCTACTTCGAAACATTAGCCGCGTATATTACCAGGACCGACTTGGAGTGACTTGGCTTGGAACAGATTGAAATGAAACTTCAAAGTAGATTTTTGGTGTGACTGGATTAAAGTGGATTAACCGAATAGAATTCAGCTAGTTCTACTAAAGTGAAGTATATCGCATCGGAACGTCACATATATGAATAGAAATCAAGTGGGCTTCACATTCCACATTCAATCCTCAATCCCTCGATCCGCGTCTTTTAACGCCCAGGTCGATCCGATCCAGTAAAATTTCGTGATCGGATCGACTTATCTCAAATCAATCCACTGCGCGTATACAATGTGGTTTGACTAATCCTAAGCCACTTTGAAACCACGTTATAAACGCGCCTATTGAAATGTACGTTTTTCATCAGGCCATCACGAAGAGTACCTCAGGAGGAGCTCAACTGAGACACGTGGACAATGAATAATTGTTTGATCGTATAATCGGTTGAATGCGGCTTCAACTAGTTCCTTTCTTTACGGACGAGGATCTGAACAGTGCGGTGTCCAAGATGAGCAACCGGGGGGCTTCGGTGCCTGATAGAATACCGATCGACGCACTTAAAGTCATGGCGGAAAGCCAACCGTGTCTATTATTGGATTTGGATAATTCATGATTTTGTGCATGCTGGACACTACGGGTAAGCTCTTCGAAGGGTTAGGCAAGCCATGGCTACTGTTAAGAATCAGTTCGGCTTGCAATCTTTCTGTCAGACAGCACGTCTTTCGGGAAGACATTCAATAATCGGTACGATCTCAGAGGATATTGGGGCAGTAGCAAGAGTGGAAGGGACATGGCACAGTGCCAGTAGCACTGGTTGTGCAAAATGCCTTCACCTTGGCGAGGTGGACCGACATCTTTCGGGCTCTTGAGGGGGAATTTCGTATTCCTGGTTACCTGCTGGTCATGATTCAAGACTACCTCAGGGAACGATGATTGCTGTATGACACTGAGGTCGGAGTAGGTTAGTTAGGTTAGTAAAGAGGGCTGCCGGGAACGCGGCTTGCATTAGGCCACCAATTTGGACTCATTTGCCATCCTCCGCTGGCTTTTTAGAGCTGCCAAGTGACCGCTTCGCCAAACTGGATCAGCTGACTCAGCGTGACGGTACTGGCCCCCTCTGCTAATCCTTGAAAGTGGTAAGAACCAAAAATCTTGAGGCGTTTATTATTTGGGGCCGGACAATCACAGAGAGTATGCTCGATTGTGTCCTCTTCCATCTTGCACCTCTTGCATAAATTGCTGGATGTCAGTCCCATTCTGATGCGGTAAGGTAGTGCCCTGTGAGCAAGCCAACCGTGGGTCTCAAGCAGTTTCTGCTGAGCTTGAGCAGCTTCCTACTTTTGCTTAGATCAGGTGATGGCCATAATGTCCTGGCCACCCTGCAGTCCATCCTGTTTTCCCATTCGGACTTTAGTTTGGCCCATATGGCGCATCAAGATTGCTTGTGGCGTCAGCGATTGACCGTGGTACAGTGATTTTTCGTTGCTTATAACCCCACTATGCTGTGGCACCCACATAATCCGGATAGGAATATGTCTTGCCTTTTCATTGAGAGCTACTCTGCAAGCGTAAACAGTTTTTGAAGAACATCTGTAAGACGCAAGAGCGAGAATGGCTGCTCTACTGTCGACGCAAATCGTCATTTTTCTGGTTGATATTCCGCTAATGGACTCAACTGCCATGCGTGTAGCATGTAATTCAAACTGAAAGACGGTAGCATGGTCCGACAGTCTAAACCACAGGTTAAGGCTTAAATCCGTAGAAAACACGCCCGAGCCAACTCCTGTGTCCGTCTTTGACCCGTCCCTGTAAATCTAGACGCCCCCATCGGTGGCAGCTTCCTATTTCTTCCAGTCTGTTCTTGTGGGTATCTTTACCTGGAAATTCCTGCCAAGATGTATTATTTTGCTCATGTGGTCCGTGTCTCCTGCAACGAGCCCAAATCTTTTGCAGCATTCTGTAAAAATACCGCTGTTGCCCCACTGATCTGAATCGTTCCACATGCCGGAATTATTAGCGCGTATCGCCACTAAGCTTGCGTTTCTAAAGATGAATCGATCTAGGGGCATGAGTCCCAAAATAATTTCCAACCCAGCCGTTAGAGCGGTTCTTAAAGCGCCCGTAATACATATGCAAACTAATCTTTGCAGTTTTGTTAGCTCCTTGATATTAGTTTTACTCTCCCCTGCCTTCCACCGCACGATCGCTCCATACAACAAAGTTGGCCTCACTACACATATGAATATGTAATAGGCCGCCCTAGGTTTAAGACCCCAGGTATTGGAGTCGGCAGGCTGGCACGCAAAAAGTGCTGCGCGAGCCTTACCAATTCTGTGCATCACGTTAGCCCCCCAGTTAAGTTTCCTGTCTATTATAAGAGCCAAATATTTAACAATATCAGCAAGTCCCAATGTTACCCTGTTGAGGTTAGGCGTGGCAATAGCCGGTACTCTGTGTCTCCTTGTGAAGAGTACAAGTTCGGTTTTTGTCAGGTTTGCCCTAAGACCGACTTTTCTGGCCCAGATTTGGATGTGGTCCAGCGCCGATTGCATAAGGTCCGACAAAGTTTGTGGGAACGCACCCCTCACAAGTACCACAATGTCATCGGCATACGCCACCACCTCAAAGCCACTTGCCTTTAAATTCTCCACTATTTCGTTGACTGTCAGGATTTAGAAAAGAGGAGGTATAATCCCTCCTTGTGGTGTTCCAGTTCCGACTATTCTTTTCGCTTTGGCCTCCAAAAAGGTAGCCGCAATCCGCCTGCTCTTGAGCAAGTCCGATGCCCAGGTCGCCAGAGTTTTATTCACTCCATATCGAACCAAGGCATCGATGGTACTCGCAACAGTGACATTATTGAAGGCCCCCTCAATGTCTAAGAAGGCTGCCAACGTGAATTCCTTTTGCCTTAAGGATTTTTCTATTGTACTGACAACTTTGTTTAATCAACACAGAGTCTCGCGACATCAACCGAGCTTTTGATGTGTAGATCAACAAGGCTCTTTAGTGTTTTGAGCAGAAACGATGTTAAGCTGATTGGTCTAAAGCCCTTCACGTAATGATGATTCAACCTACCAGGTTTCGGAATGAAGACCACTCTAGCTTTTGTCCTTTGCTCGGGTACTACCCCGAGGCGGAGGCATGCGGTAAAAATACGCTGCAGAATGGGAATGATGGCTTTATCTGCTTTTTGAAGCATGATGAGGAGGTCGGAGTAAGCAGGCCTGCTTTCTTAGGTGCGGAGCAGAGATGAGCTTAAGACCTAACCTCTAGAGCATCATTTACGATTATTTGCTACACCTGGAAATTCCAGCGGATGTGTTTTTGGTAGATTGCGCTAATGAAGTCACAGCGTTAATCACTGCCAGAGTTGCCGATTTTGTTCAACTCAGACTTAACCAAATCATAAGCAGTCTGCAGCGGTAGATGATCGAGAATCACCTCCAGCTGCCAGTATTAACGGCAAATATCATCATATTGACGAAGGCAGGATACCGACTGTCATACACCTGAGACTGACTTTGGGTCGCTTCACAAGTTTGAATCTACGTTTGGCGTGGTCCCGCCAGAGACGGTCGTGGATAAAATGCCGCGAATCGAGTAAAACTAACGCGCGGTCTCAGCATTTGTGAGAATAAAACGGGAGAAGCCCTGCTTTACCAACATATGAGCGGTGGTGGCTGTTAAAGCCCATGATCACTGGTAGGTGAGTCAACGCAGCCGTGGGCTTGTAAATGGTCTTTTTTAGTGAGTCAACCCTCACGGTCAGATAAGTCACCCGAGGAACTGATATGGTAATTTATTTTTCTGCATAAAACAATTTAAAAAAATACTCGAATATTCGAAAATTCCAAAGTCTTCGCGTCGACATGACCTTTTTGCCCCGTGATATTTTTTCTTACGCCTTCAGACTGTTCTGACTGTAGCTGCACATAATTACACAAAAAATATAATTTCAGTTCTCTCACACTGTTTTTGTTATTCCGCGAGCTCGTCACTCACCACCCACAAAATGTTTCCAATTACATATCACAAGCCTTCAAATCAATATTCATGCTCCAAGGATCAGTTACCCAAGTAACAGCTTCTTAAACAATTAATGTGACGATGGAAAATTTGCGGTGGCGGTTGGTTTATGGCGTCGAAATTGCATTGAGGATGATTGGTTGAACGAAATTGTCCTAAAGACAGAAATAATAAGTTGCATCGTGATGTTCTAAACATTTTTAATGACAAAAGAATTTCAATGAAAAAGAAAAACCCTCGATTTTTAGTCGGTAGGTTTTTATTGAACTGTGGAAATTTCCAGTTTAATTTTACATTTATAGGTAGCATGAATCTGACCTTTAAAATATACCAGTAATATCACGTCTGTTACGTCAAAAATTATTATTAATATTGAAAAATTGTCGTTCGAATCATTTTCTGCCATTTTTGAATTTTATTTCCATGAAATCTGTCCATCGCATTTGCCTAAATTAATGTATTGACACTTGAAAATCAGCTCAATGACTAACGGGATTACACATAGGAAAAATTATCTATCGCATCCTACGTAGTGAAACATGGCATTTAATATAAATGTCATAAGTAGTGATGTCTAGCACAGGAATGAGTCAATCAAAAAGAACCACACACCCAGCTGAACCATATTATGACCCAGCATATAGGAAATCCAATCCCGGGATTAGAATCCCGGGATCCCGAACAGTTTTTAGTCCCTAAAATCCCGGGATTGATGTTTTATAGTCCTGGGATTGATGATTTATAATCCCGGGACTATAAACCATCAATCCTAATTGAGATCCGGGATTTTAGTGGCTAAAAACTGTTCGGGATCCCGGGATTGGATTCACTACCAGCATATTTCGCTCATGCTAAGCCATAGCCAAGAAACACTATCACAGTACATTGAAAGATGTGTTAGAAACAAAATTCTGTGAGAAACAAAACGAAAGAAAAAAATCACAAAGTTGAAACAACTGCTTGATTGCGTGATAACTTTAAAAAAAAAATATACAAGTTTAGTTATTAAATAAATAGATTTGATGTGAGAGTGTTGGATCGCATATGGAACTACCTAATGCATATTAATTCCATACTACGTAAATCACTTTTGATTCCACTGAATTCCTTTCCAATTAAGTTGTCATTTCCCAGAAGATATTCCACCAACACCATTTGCAATTAATTCACATTTTGTTCGAAAAACGTGCCGATACCAAATGTCACTGCACACCCCCAGTTAGTTCCCCTTGCCTAGTCATGAAATCACAAAAATCTGGGGGTTCACTTCGTTGCGAAAAGCCATGTCCGTTAGTCGAAATCTCATCCTTTTTTACCTAATGGATAATTTAATGAGTTTCTGCCTGCAATGCTACCCTCGTGTAAGTACTCGTACTAACTACACAATCAAGACCAACATTGCTTCTAAAAGTCGCATGTCGAATTCTTTGACGTTGTACGACAAACATCCACTAACGCACGTTCAAACCCTTCTCAAGTGTCCTTATGTCAACCCGAAAAAAGAACCATCTACTGTCACAACAAAGCCCACTATACTTGCAACCTATGAAACAAGGACTCAACTTGGTTATCCTCCGTCATTTCACATTTGAGACGTCAATGGAAGACAAGCCGTTTGGAAAATCAATAACTTGCTGAGAGGTTTACGTCCTCCAGGAATCACCATAATTGTCCGATTAATCACGATAATTGATACGGCCATCGTATCCACCTTGGCATTTTTTGAACAGTTTCTAGGAAACTCGAAATGAGTCAATCGTGGAAATAATGAGACCTTTAAATTTATACGGTGTCGTCATATGGAATACCAATTCAATCAGTCATAAAGAAAAATCTATTAATGATTCTTAGAAGCAACCAATCACTTACCGTATTTAAATGTGGTTATTACTCCAATTATAGGAACCGTTATAATAAAATAATATCAAAATATATTGCACAGAACACATATTTATCAAGTACATTTCACAAAAACCACTAAAATTAATCCGAAAAGAATGTGTTCGTGTTCAATGTCTGCATCATTCGAACAATTCCACTAAATTACACAACTACCCCTATTCTTTTTTGACGTTTTTCAGCCATTCGCGATAGGTGTGGCGACCGTTATGTTTGAAGTAAGACTACAAAGTGTTTCGGAATCGACTTGATTTAAATAATGTCTGGTCTTGGTCGGAGGGTGCATTGATCCTGCGCAGAAATTGTTAATTGTTCTTTGGTACACTCTGAATAGAAATTTCACAATCTACGATAATTGAAATGTTTTCCGAAAGTATTTCAGTTATTTTTGGATTTTATAACTGAATTCGATTATTAGTGTGATTCGTGTTATTATTTTTTTGAAATTTTTGTTTATAACTTGAAGTATTTAGTACCTCATTGTGTTTTATGGAGTTGGATAATTCTTTCATGCTTAAAATACTAGTATTACTAGTCCTTAAAACAGCATAACCGATACCAAATCAGAATAAAATGGAATGAAAGCAGCAAACATGGCCTTAAAATATTCCACCAGAATGAAAAATTAAACAAACAAATTCGGCTACCATCCACATGGCCAACACCCAACCTCCCTAAATGTGGTTTTAAACTGTAGCAGCTATGCATATATTCTTTAATAGGTCACTTTCGTCTAGAGTTTTCCTATCCTGTTGGAAACTTTGGAATAGCATACTCATATTCAGAAATGGCGGTAGACGCTAGACCGAAAACTATAGAGGCAGCGCTATTTTATTTATCTTTTATCTAGCTATTTTATTTATTTATCTTATCTTATCTTTTTTATTTAAAAGTTTGTCTACAACAAACTTACCGTCTGAACAAGCAACAGTATGACTTTAGAAAAATTCGATTAACTACCGCAAATTCGACAGTTCTAGCATCAGACTCTTTATAAATGATCTTCCTCCCCTCTTCGACTCCCCATGTATCTTGTACGCTGACGATCTGAAAATTTTCAGGGTTATTGAGTCAGTGGATGACTGCTCCCAGCTGCAGGGTGACCTGTCTGCTCTGGGGAACTGGTGCTCTGTCAATTATATTACCCTTAATGTCGCTAAATGTTTCCAGATGTCCTTTACATGTAAACTATCCCACATCACGATTTCCTATTCTGTCCTTGGCTCTTTCCTCAATCCAATTGATAATTTCATGGACCTTGGTGTTGTATTTGACACTAAATTAAAATTTGATGTCCACATTTTGCGTATCACATCCAAGGACTCATTCTACGAGCGTTCGGACCTTTTACTGATATTACCTCGTGTGTACGTCTATATATCTCCTTGGTGCGTAGTATCCTCGTATATTGTTATCAAATTTGGTGTCCTCATTATCGTTTCTTAATTGATGCTGTTGAGTCTGTATAACGTAGATTTACTCGCTCACTATTCCTCAAGTTCCGTATTCCCTACTGTGAGTATAATATGCGTCTTGCCATCATTGAGATCCCTACCCTCCTTTCACGCAGAGTGTATTTCGATGAATGTCTCCTTTAAAGCCCATCCAGACTCCACATACTTATGTATGCGCATACAAAAGTATGTGCAAACATATAAAAGCCCGTCCAGACTACACATACTTGTGTATGCGCATACGTATGCGCATACAAAAGTATGTGCAAACATATAAGGACGTCCAGACCGCACATACAATTGTATGCGCAAACATCTGCATATACAGGAGTAAGTGGAAGCCAATGGTTCAGACTGCGAGACAGAACAAGCACACAGAGCACGAAGTAAGATTACTTCCTGAACGGTGATGTGTCGATCCGATCGAGCAGAAATTTTCGCAGGATGAGGATGTACTATATATAAGGAGTAGGTCAATGCTATGTTAAATTAGGACGTATTTAAGTCTTTGGCGGCTGTGAGTATTTCTGCGAATTTTCAGGTACTTCTATATTTCTATGGAAAGAAGGAGTGAATATTGGAGAAAAAAATTTTGAAAAAATCTTTACAATGAACTAAAAATTACATCACTTTCCGAATATTGTGTGTGTTCTTTTTTCAAGTTTACTTTCTCAAGCATGAAATTGATAACCCTGTATGATACAGAATCATTCATTAATCTCTGAATAAAAGAAGTATCAGCATGTGATAAGTATACACATACATTTTCCAACAGCGCCTAAAATTGTATGCGCATACCTAAGTATGTGGAAACAACGGTTTACAGTAGTAGTTTTGACATAGTTTTGTATCTGCATGCGTATGCGCATACAAAAGGATGTGCTAATTTCAAGTGTGGACCGTTGTTTGCACATAATTATGTATGCGCATACAATTGTATGCGCTATTGCTCGAAAATGTATGTACAAACATATCATTAGCGCATACTTTTCATTGATTTGCTGGGTACTTTGTGGCAAGGGTAAAATGTACGTGCAGATATCGTTGCAGTGTGGACCATCTTTTGGCACATACTTATGTATGCGCATACATAAGTATGTGTAGTCTGGACGGGCTATAAGACCGTTCAGACCGCTCATACAATTGTATGCGCAAACCATCTGCATATACAAGAGTAAGTGGAAGCCTGTAGCTTTAATCACAATACAACGATTTTTCGCACTGGGCTGAGAAAAACCGCTGTCAAAAAATTATAATGCACTGTTTT
Source organism: Nemotelus pantherinus (assembly GCA_963978885.1). Taxonomy (NCBI): domain Eukaryota; kingdom Metazoa; phylum Arthropoda; class Insecta; order Diptera; family Stratiomyidae; genus Nemotelus; species Nemotelus pantherinus. The sequence continues at coordinate 191,219,639 of OZ022263.1, read as the reverse complement.
GTATGTTAATGCCCACAACGCCGACGGCCGAATTTTTCGCAGCGTCAGAATTTGCCAAATTTCTAATTTTTTCGCTTCGCTTACGGTTATACCTACCATAGGTTGGCATCACCACTATGTTGAATTAAGTCTGCTTGAATTAGGTTGAATGGTCAGGTGGAATAGACAAGCGAGGGCTGATATGTATTGTGATAAGCCAATCTAATCCTCGTACAACAGGATTTAGCAATACAAAAGAAAAAAAACTCTAGCGCACCTGAACCGCTAGAAACACTAATGTTCGAAGAACAGTAGAAGAATCGTGCAGGTTTTGAGTGCATATTCCACCACATGTGCTGCTTATTACGGCCAAACTGTTTCAAATGCCACGTTTTACTTTCGTCTTAAGAATGCATTATAACTCATATGGTGCAAGGTTTCAGATATGACCACTGGTATGAATTTAAACGTTTATGAGAGCAAAACACGGGTTAATTATATTCGTTATCAGTTGCTTATTTCACATAATTTTGAAAGCAGCATCTCATATAACATCAATGAAGAAAATGCTCAGTGCCTGCAGCACTGTAACTGAAGTTGGTGTTTGGGGCTGCGATCCGAAAAATTTGCAGAACTTTGCGAATGGTAACATCGGTTATTTATTTTCATTGTAAATGTTTCCGGTATGTATACTAACTGTAAGCATTTATTGATACAAAAGTAGCACAACCGACTCGTGCTGGCAACCTTTCGCCAGTATCAAAGCCAAGAATATATCAAATCTGCTTCACGTTGTTTAATTACATTCGAAGTTATAGGAGTATAAAAAAATTTAGGGTTACCTGCAGCGAGTTTTTTCAAATGATCGAGAGCTTAATATTTGCTGTTTATTGTCACTACAATATCATTCCCATTTGAAAATTCTACGATAAAACCGCTTAATAAAGATATTGCAATTAAACACAAAACCAACAATAGCTGGCAACCCTATCGTGGCTTTTCAACCAAATTTGGCCTGAATAATGTTTATGATAGGTTTCATTAATTGTATGAAATTCGTATTGATTTCATGACTGCACTGGAAGTTATAGGGCAAAAAGTTTTATTTTCCTGAGCGAATTTTCAAAACCAAAGACACAAAAATTACCATAGCTGGCAGCACCAATCAAATTTTTCAACCAAATTTCCACCAAACAGAGATTAAAGTTAAGTTTAGCTTCTGTGTCAATTTCATGAAAATCTGGTAACTTATTCACATTTCATAGGCAAAAAGCAGTTTTTTTTCTTTGTAATTTTTCAACATGGCACCACTGGCACAGACTTGCCCACAATTCAAAATCGCTTCTATCAAATCTGGTCTTACTTAAGTCCAATGCATTCTGTAAATTTTAGCTGTATCTGATTATTGGTTCGTGAGTTTCCGTGAACAGAAGTTTTTGATGCTAAAAATATAGGTTAACTGGGAGAGGGTTACCGTTCTGGTCCGACATGAAATTTCCAAAGTTTTATTTTGAACGTGTAGATAAAACATAAGATTTATATACAGATTGGTTTTATTGTAAGAAACGGACATTTTTTTGAATATTCGATGGTTTGAATGTTTTCACTTCCAAATTTTTTTTTTCAAAATGAAGACACCAAAATTATCATAGCTGGCAGCTCCAACCGAATTTTTCGACCAAATTTCTACCAAACGTGGCTTAAAATAAGGTCCAGCAATTGTGTAAGTTTCGTCAAAATCGAACGATTCAATCAGAATTTATAGGGCTAAAACCGTTATCTTTTTTAGTGGTTTTTCAAGATGGCACCACTGGCACAGAATCGCCCGCATTTCAAAATCACTTCTATCAGACCTGGTCCTATTTAAGGCCAATACATGCTGTGAATTTCAAATAATTCTGCCCATCGGATCGTGAGTTTCCGTGAACAGAAGTTTTTGATGCTAAAAATATAGGTAAATTGGGCAAGGGTTACCAGGCGTGCCCGTTATACCATATCTTTTTTTTTTTTTGGTTATGTAAACAAAGCACAAGATTTACATATAAAAGGCTTATTTTTGAAGAAACGGCAGTTTTTCAAGAGAGACGATGATTTGGAGGTTTTCACTTTCAGTGCCTGCCCTAGCTACAGGGTTGCCAGCACGCTCATTAAAAGCTACACAAATGTACAACTAAATAATATCAATATGTCCTGAAAATTTCGTAATGATTGACTACCTCTGTCAAAAGTTATCGAAATTTAAAAATTTTCAAATTTTCCCGTCCTCTTTTTAGGCACCCAGCGCACACATAGGGTTAAAAAATTCCAAAACATTATCCGATTCATATGTAAAACACGTTTGAAATTTATTTTGTTAACTTTATTTTTGCGAAAATCATTTGTGCACGAAATAATAGGAATATTAAAAATATCACTTAAATGCCCGCCGGCGCGAAAAGGTTAACAATAACTGACATTTAAAGAAACCTGGACCTATTCTGCATATACACCAATGTATCCTGAAAGTTTCAGCTCAATCGAATGGCGCGTTCCCGAGATTATCTCACTGAAATTTTTTGATGATATATATATATATATATATATAAAGAAATATGAATTTTTGGCCGAATCGATTTTAATACTAATGTTCTTCGAACATTAGTAAAAACTCTAGCGCACCTGAACCGCTAGAAATACTAATGTTCGAAGAACAGTAGAAGAATCGTGCAGGTTTTGAGTGCATATTCCACCACATGAGCTGCTTATGACGGCCAAACTGTTTCAAACGCCACGTTCTACTTTGGTCTCAAGAATGCATTATAACTCATATGGTGGAAGGTTTCAGATATTACCACTGGCATGAATTTCAACGTTTATGAGAGCAAAACACGGTTTAATTATATTCGTTATCAGTTGCTTATTTCACAAAATTTCGAAAGCAGCATCTCATATAACATCAATGAAGAAAATGCTCAGTGCCTGTAGCACTGTAACTGAAGTTGGTGTTTGGGGCTGCGATCCGAAAAATTTGCAGAACTTTGGGAATTGAAACATCGGTTATTTATTTTCATTGTAAATGTTTCCGGTATAATTTTATTGATACAAAAGTAGCACAACCGACTCGTGCTGGCAACTTTTTGCCAGTATCAAAGCCAAGAATATATCACATCTGCTTCACGTTGTTATATTACATTCGAAGTTATAGGGCTATGAAGAAATTTAGGGTTACCTGCAGCGAGTTTTTTCAAATAATCGAAAGCTTAATATTTGCTGTTTATTGGCACTACAATATCATTACCAATTGAAAATTCTACGATTAAACCGCTTAATAAAGATATTGCAAACAAACACAAAACCAACAACAGCTTGCAACCCTATTGTGGCTTTTCAACCAAATTTGGCCTGAATAATGTTTATAATAGGTTCCATAAATTGTATGAAATTCGTACTGATTTCATGACTGCACTGGAAGTTATAGGGCAAAAAGTTTTATTTTCCTGAGAAAATTTTCAAAACCAAAGACACAAAAATTACCGTAGCTGGCAGCACCAATCGAATTTTTCAACCAAATTTCTATCAAACAGAGCTTAAAAAAAAGGTTCAGCTACTGTGTCAATTTCATGAAAATCTGGTAACTTATTCACATTTCATAGGGCAAAAAGCAGTGTTTTTTCTTTGTAATTTTTCAAGATGGCACCACTGGCACAGAGTTGCCTACAATTCAAAATCGCTTCTATCAGACCTGGTCCTACTTAATTCCAATGCATTCTGTAAATTTCAATGGTATCTGATTATTGATTCGTGAGTTCCCGTGAACAGAAGTTTTTGATGCTAAAAATATAGGTTGACTGGGAAAGGGTTACCGTTCTTGTCCGACATGAAATTTCCAAAGTTTTACTTTGAACGTGTAGATAAAGCATAAGATTTGTATACAGATTGGTTTTATTGTAAGAAACGGACAGTTTTTGGAAATTCGATGGTTTAATGTTTTCACTTCCAAATTTTTATTTTTTCAAATTTAAGACACCAAAATTATCATAGCTGGCAACTCCAACCGAATTTTTCAACCAAATTTCTACCAAACGTGATACTAAATAAGGTTCAGCCACTGTGTGAATTTCGTCAAAATCGAACGATTCAATCAGAATTTATAGGGCTAAAAGCAGTTATCTTTTTTAGTGATTTTTCAAGATGGCACCACTGGCACAGAATCACCCGCATTTCAAAATCACTTCTATCAGACCTGGTCCTATTAAAGACCAATACATTCTGCAAATTTGAATTAATTCTGCTCATTGGATCGTGAGTTTCCGTGAACAGAAGTTTTTGATGCTAAAAATATAGGTAAATTGGGCAAGGGTTACCAGGCGTGCCCGTTATACCATATAAAATTTTTTTTTTGGTTTATGTAAACAAAGCACAAGATTTACATATGAGTGGCTTTTTTTTAAAAAAACGGCAGTTTTTCAAGAGAGACGATGATTTGAAGGTTTTCACTTTCGGTGCCTGCCCTAGCTACAGGGTTGCCAGCACACTCATAAAAAGTCTACGAAAATCTACAACTAAATAATACCAATATGTCCTAAAAATTTCGTTATAATTGAATAACTCGGTCAAAAGTTATCGCAATTTAAAAATTTTCAATTTTTCCCGTTCGGTTTTTAGGCACCCAGCGCACACATGGGGTTAAAAAATTCCAAAACATTATCCGATTCACATGTAAAACACGTTCAAAATTTATTTCGTCAACTTTATTTTTGCAAAAATTATTTGTGTACGAAATAATAGGTATATTAAAAAAATCACTAAAATGGCCGCCGGCGCCAAAGGGTTAAAGATTATTAACTTTTTGTGAGACCTGGCACTATTCTGCATATACACCAATGTGTCCTGAAAATTTCAGCTCAATCGGATGGCGCGTTCCTGAGATTTTTTCACTGAAATTTTTTGATGATATATATATATATATATATATAGAAATATGAATTTTTGGCCAAAGTGATTTTAATACTAATGTTCTTCTTCGAACATTAGTAAAAAGTGAATTAGGTTGTTGCCTTGGTTGCATTGACAGCGACATTTTAGCTGCATTGTGGTTCACCAAATTCAACAGCGAAATTCTACATAGAAGTACGCCTCCCGCTACGACAATTTCGCTGTTATGTGTTTACAGCTTATGGCTCAGAATGCGAGACAGAACACGATAGACAGAACGCGAAGTAAGATTACTTCGTTAACGGTATCGTGTCGAACCGATCGAGACGAAATTTTCGCAGGATGAAGATGTATGTAAGCATTAGGTCAATGCTAAGTTAAATTAGAAACTATTTAAGTCTTTGATGGCTGTGACAGTCATTAAAAATTACACAAGTAGGTATTTTGTAGCTATATTATATATATTATTTTATAAATATATAGCAGGTATCATATATATTTATTGTGAAATCGCAGAGACACAAATCTGCTTAACAGATCACGTATCTGCTGTTTCATTTTGAATCTGCAACTTTTTGAGCAAAATACATATAATTCAGAATCATTCATCTCTGAATAGAACAAATATGAGCAAATGATAAGTATGCTCATACATTTTCCAACAGTGCATACAATTGTATGCGCATACATAAATATGTGCAAACAACGGTCCACACTAGTAGTTTACTCATACTTTTGATGTGCATACGTATGCGCATACAAAAGTATGTGCTAATTTCAAGTGTGGACCGCTGTTGGCACATACTTATGTATGCGCATACAATTGTATGCGCTATTGCTCGAAAGGCAAAAAGTTTAAGACCACATCGCAGAAATGAAGCACACTTAGATTTATAAAACTCCAAGTAACTTTTTTTTACAGTAATTGCCTGTTTTAAGGCGGGTTGCTATGAAGGGATTTAAAATGGATTTGAAATATTGTGAAATCCCAATAAATAGGTACCTTATCCTCAAAATATTTCATTTGTGAGTTTTTGTGCTGATAAATAATACGGATTGTTATTTTCAGCGAATTTTATTCCGTGCACTTGTGATATTTAGTTATTAGCAAAGTTTTGGAAAAATGTCTGTTCAAAATGGGAAAAGCGCGCAGTATTAAGCCGGAAGTTAGAAGTGTGATTGTGGCGCTTCATAAACAAGGAAAGTCAGAAAGAGAGATCAGTAATGAAGTAAAAATTTCAAAGACTGCTGTACATAATGCTATCGTTAAATTCAAGGACAGTGAAAGTTATTGTGATGCTGTAAGGAGCGGACGACCCAGAGTGACAACAGAAGCAGAAGATAAGACTCTAGTGCTTATGAGCAAAAGGGATCGAAAGTTAACTGCACCGGAAATTCGAGCAGAGTTCAACGCGAGACATTCAAAGTCCATAAGCTTGTCTGTCAACTGTAAAAAATCGTCTAAGGAAAGCTGGACTCGTGGGGCGTGTAGCAGCAAGAAAACCTCGGTTTCGAAAAGGTAACAGACAAAAGCGGTTAGAGTGGGCACGAACTCATAGACAGTGGACAATTGAAGACTGGTCACAGGTGCTTTGGACTGATGAATCAAAGTTTGAAGTTTTTGTCTCCAAACGGAGGGTTTATGTCAGGCGATCTGCTGGAGAAAGAATGGCCGCGAACTGTGTAGTACCAACAGTAAAGCATGGAGGTGGTTCTGTTATGGTTTGGGGGTGCTTTTCGCTTGCTGGAGTGGGTGAATTAGTTAGAATTGATGGTACGTTAACTAAAGAGCGTTACAAGCAAATCTTGCAGAAAACGGCCATACCATCAGGTTTGCGGTCAATTGGGCGAAATTCCACCCTTCAACAGGATAATGACCCCAAACACAGTTCTAAATTATGCAGAGGATATTTAGCTGAAATGGAGAATGATGGAATACTATTGAATATGACCTGGCCCCCACAATCACCTGATTGTAACCCAATTGAATTGTTATGGGGAGAATTAGATAGAAGGGTACGTGAACGCTGTCCGACGTCAAAGCAACACTTGTAGGAGCTTCTTCAAGAAGGGTGGAACAATATCTCCCAAGATACTGTAAGAAAATTAGTTAAAAGAATGCCAACGATTACTAAAGCAGTAAAAAATGCCAAGAAGGATATTTTGATGAATGTAGAATTTAAAGTAGAAAAAGATTCCTTTTGTTTATTATAAATTTTGACTTGCAAACTAGAAAACAATAAGCTGACATTTGACAATTACATAAAAAGTAATCAATTATATTTTGTCTAGAAATAAATAAATTCTAATTACCATGAAAACTTTGCTTATTTTCTCGATTCCTAATTGGTCTTAAACTTTTTGCCTGTAGTGTATGTGCAAACATATCAGTAGCGCATACTTTTCATTGTTTTGTTGGGTACTCTGTGGCAAGGGTAAAATGTATGCGCAGATGTCGTTGCAGTGTGGACCATCGTTTGCGCATACCTTATGTATGTGCATACGTATGCGCATACAAAAGTACGTATAGTCTGGACGGGCTATTACAAAATGATTACTGGTTGTATTACATATATCCCCAGAGCGCAGTTTTCTGCTCGTGACCTGGTACGTCTTACCAGGCCTTCATTTACCCTCAACGTACCTTTTGCTCGCACTTTATATACTTTTACTCTCCGCTTTTGCGTTTGCCTAGGCAGCATAATTGTTTGAATATTGGTCCTCTTCCGCCTTCGTTTCGCACTTTTAAAAATAAGTTAAGAGCATGCGTTTTATCTTATGAAATGAACTAATTTTCTGAATTTTTGATTTAATATCTGTGTTGAATTATGGTTAGATTTCACCGCCTTTTTGTTTAGTTTTAATTTATAGTCTCTTTTTTTATATGTATAAGTTTGTTCCTTGTCTAGTCTTTAATTGGATTTGTATTTGTTGATTTAGACAATAAATAATAATAAGACACTCTGTGTAAAGTGGAGAAGCAATAACGCAAAGCTTCAGCCTGATTCTACCTTGAGTCTTAAGTTGCAGAAATTCGGAATTATTAGCTTCAACTGAGTTATTTAAACTCAATTCCACTTGCATCCAGAAGAATGATGATATCGACCTGCTTCACATTCCGCATTAGAGGCGTTATTGAAAGTGAATTCCTGAATAGTAAAATACTGATAAATATCCCAATAGTTTGTTTAAGAAATATCAACATTCTATCACACATGCAACTAATGAGATGTTGCATTGCATTCCTTCGATAGACCAATGACCCGAACCACAATTAAAACAAAATTTATTTTTGTAAGACGTATATATTTTAAACTTTGTGTTGTACTCGTACAGTTTCAATAAAATTTCAGAATAAACTACTTTTAATACATGTAATTGTGGATCTTAAAATTTTGACTAGTTCTCGATTGTTTATGATTAATTTGCCTGGGTGACGAAAGGCCAACATGTCGATAAACACGAAGCCCGTTTTTCTTTTCTTCTACATGCTGCATGTGACCGGTTCCTGCGAAATATAGATGTCTTTCGAATAAAAGGATTTTATCTACGGTAAAAAGTCTAGGGAAATAATAGTAAGAATAAGATGAAAATGTGGTAGTGGTATGTGAAAAGAGTTTTTGATCTTAGAATAATTTTTTAATGAGAATGAGCTTCAAAGTGTTTCGACAATGTCGTACAAAATTGGTTCCCGACAGGATTGAAGCTAGCATCAGTTTGGCACAAGAAAATCGGTTCTCCCTCCCTCGCCCAATTGAACACATTAAAAGTAACACATTAACCGAGATGTGATCAAAAGTGTGTTAATCATAATTTCCAGTCCCTTTCAAACGAAAGAATGATGGTCTACAATCTATAAAATATCTCTGACTGAAGGCCTAAAAGCCGATTCTTTGAATGTTGTCAACAAAAAATGCACAAAATCACCGCGAAAATATAGTCTCACCTGAATTCGAATTCGCACTACGTCTTTTCCTTCGTAAGTATCTGGAATACGGCCAATTTTGACCCATTCTTCTAGAAAATCTCTGACTACGAATAGGAATCGCAATATCCTTCACTTTTCTCTTACGATACATCAATGACATGTCTTCTAATGTCTTATTCGGATTTTGCTTGAGTAGCATTTTACAATTTTTAATATGATCCTTCCATTTATCGAGATTCTCCATCTCCAAGTTGTTCGACAACTGCTTGACATTTGTTCCATTTTCACTGGTTTTTGAAGTATTATAGGACTGAGTTTTTGCCGATGCAGGTAAAGTTGATTTCGATGCATTGTTGCCTGGATTTTCATCACATTTTTCCGGACATTTAACCTCTGATATATCCAATTCCTGAGTGTTGTTATTGCTCTCAGGATAATCATCAGTTTCGTCTGGGCTTTCCCAGTGAAGCTCGTTTTCCAGCTTTTCAACATCATCGGCTAGATCTGTCAGATGTGTCCAAAGCGAATTCATGATTTTGGCTAGGCTACAGGAATTTGAAGTTGAATCGGTCGCGTTATCGTCTTTTCTGTCACATGGTGTGGAAGTCGTTGGAGTTTTCGATCCTTTTTTGTCAGGATTTGATGATTCGAAGAGCTCCCAGTCAGCATAGTCAATATTGGAATTTTGCCTTTCATATTGCTCGTCGTAGTAAAGTTCGCATAAAACGGTGAAAACAAGATAAAAGCAAATACATAGAAAATATTTCATGTTTTCATGTTTGAAAACTAAAATGTCAATTTTTTGTGATAAATCTAAGCTTCCTTCGCTGCAACAATGTCAACCTGTCATATAATACGCGCGATACGCGTCTATGGATTTTTGGCCTGTAGCTTGATCAATCTGAAAATACTAAACTATCTTCAAAGATAACTATAAGAACGTCTAGAATGCAATCTTTAAACAATTTATTTATTTTTCTCAGGGAAATATACATTTTTACATACGCGAAAATTCCAATTTAAACCCGAGTATATTGTATCTGTTTATCGTATGAAAATTTAATGATAGCATCCGTGGTACTAAAACGAAAAAAAAACTCTAGTGCTAGCAAGTTACCCACGTTAAGACCAACCGATCCGATCCGATCACTTGGTTATAAGCTATATATACACTCAAAAAAAAAATATATCGCTGACAGATATAAAACGACGGAAATATAATATATCTCACATGAGTATATGGGTGTATTTTGAAAGACATAATATATTCACGGCAGATATAATATAAATATTTATCGTATGTAAGCAGAAAAAAGCTCAGGGGATTGCCCTTTGAAGCGAATGCTTAGCCATGGCGGTAAGGAGACACATATGAGAGAAGCCGATAACAACTATTCCATTATTCTTCTAAGTGCCACATTTATTTCTTATTTTCTAAAGCGCTAATGTTATTCTTAGTCGCTACTAAAGCTTTAATGTGATACTTAATCAATGGAGCGCTAGTATTATGCCCAGTCGCTGACTGTCAAGCCAACATAAGACGAACAAATACAGCCATGGGCACGGCGGGATTCGAACCCGCGGGCAGTAGATCGCTGCTTCGGACTGACGCGTTAGCGAGCTAAGCTACCGACCCTTTTGCAAGCTCAATCTCAAACTATAAACAAAAGATGCCCCATAATTAGAAACGAAAATAAACCATATATCTACGAAAAGCATATTACATTGTTCAGTGGTCATTTTATACCTGTCGCGTATATAATATACCAACTGTATGGATTTCATATCTTTCGCTACCAGAAAACAGAGAAACCCATTTAGAACTTATACCTGTAGCGTGCATAATTATGATTGCTGTGTGCATATTTTGTGTACCCGAGTTATATTTTTTACCTGAAAGCCAAATTTTACTTAAAATGAGTATAACTCTGGATTTCCATATACTCATAATACCTTTTAAATCAATAGTTATACCTGTTGCTTGTATATGTTATGTATCACACATAAATAGAACAAAAATATATTTGTAGGGGCAATTTTGTGCCCACTACAGTTAATTATGGCTATTACGGATATTATTATTTTTGCTACACATATAGCAGAGCGAATTTTTTTTTTGTGTGTAGGAACAAAAAATTCTAGGTTTACGGCCTGCGAAAATTTTAAAATTTTCAAAATCGAAACATTTGTTTATTACCATTAAAAGTTCATTTGTTTAAAAAGTTCATTTATTGTTTGTTACCATTCATCTTAATCAACGAAAAAAAATTATACCAGAATGACCATTGTTGGCAACCCTATACTAATTTTTCAACTAACCTTGCATTACAATAAAGTTTGTCTACCTTATGGATTTCATTAAAATCTAACGACTGAATAGGAAGCTATAAAAGCCTAGACAGACAGCACAGCCTAAATGATCATTTGTCGCAAATGATCATTTAAGTGCTGTGTGTCATATGGTAATTTGGACTAATTACTACTAAACGACCAAATTATCAATCATTTACCAAATCTCTAATGATCATCAAACTTTGGTAGTTTAAAGCCTAGACAGACGAGACAAGTTAATGATCATTGAACGCTAATGATAATAGTCCAGGGAAATTTAACATGGTGCTTCGGAAAAATTAGGGTGTGAAAATGGATTTTGGTGTCAAAAGTCCCCATCGATCCGAGTGCTGCGTTACTTTTTATACGGGGTCAAAGGTCACCAAAAGTGACCTTTCCTAAATATCTCAGTAACGGTCACGTCTCCAGAAAACAACTTATGACGAATTTGCAGCTTGAAAAATGTCCTACAAAAAAGATTTCATAACTTTTTCTTCTAAATATAACTGTTTTTGAGATATATTGATCTAAACATTTTTAACTACCAATATCGACTTTCTCAACGGCATGTTTATATTTTCTGATTTTGATTACAGCTTGGAATATTTGTGAGTATATTTGTCCATGTTTAAGAGGCTTATAAAAAAAACATGTAAATAAACTTATTTACCACAATCCAGGGTAGGTGGAAAAGTGTGCTCCGAAAAGTAAGGTCGTTAGGTAAGGTAGTTAAATCCTGGACTGACCTATCGCCAGTTTAGGTCGGGTACTGAGTGTTTACAGCAGGTGGAATAGTCCGAGGACCAAGCGTCTGCTGTAAACATACCCCACGTTTGTCCGTAACGTCTGTCATTTAGTTCAATTTCAAATCTGTGCTGTAAACATATTCCATATCATTTTGACGGTTGAATCAATAGCCCTAACCAGACATAAGTCTGCGAACATAAGGTGGAAATATCAAAATGACCAGCAACCATAACGTCAAAGCTACAACGATTACATATTATGACGGCCCGTACTTCTAGAAGGCATTGGTTGATTTTTTTTCCACCAGCAAACAAGATTCGTCGACGTTTGTTGTTGCCATACCGCTGAAGCAGCTCTTTGCATTTTGTGCCCTAAGTTTTTTCAACTGCCCTGTCAGCAAATGTCCTGTTGGTTTCCTGAGGACGTCATGCGAGATACACTTCTGGCAGAGATGTTAATCTCCCGAGCCTTTATTCGTTGCTGACGAAGTTGATTTCGAAGAATTCGATTCTCCATGGATTTTATGGCTGCAGGACTACGTACGCCACGTAAACATCCTGAACGGGGTCGGTTTCCAATACTCTGGACCAAGTAGAATCTTTCACACGGTAAAGAACTTAAAAGTACCGAAAAAAAAAATCCAAAAATACCAATAGGTCTGTTTCCGTACTTGAATCTATTATAATATATTAAAATAGATTCGCAGCAAGTCGTTTCCGTACTTTTGCTGCAAGCCAAATGCAAGCCAAATTTTGCAGCAAAAAGAAGCCAGCTGCCAAATTCTGTTACTGCTGCAGTTTGCTGAAAGTACGGAAACATACCTAATTTTTAACAGTCCAAAACCGTATACACCTTTACATCGCATATAATTTCAACGTCTTCGCTCATATTTTTATAAGTAAGTTTACTATTCCGTTCAAAGTTTGCTTCCGCACTTGACTGCAGATCAACTATGAATTCGACTACTGTAAATTAATGTTCGATATGTTATTACTTAAAGATGAATCCGATATATTTTGACCTATGATGTTCTAGATTTCATTTTATAGACATTTTTTCATAGAAATTAATTTCAGTAATGAAGTACAATTTAAACGTCAAAAATAAAGAAATTCGCATGCAGCTGATATACCCTGTGCCATAATAACAAAAACAAATTCTCTGAAAAATCAATGCACTAAACATTTACCTCATAAACTTTTCCTTATTATTTTGGTTCTTTATAGGATCTTTTTAGATCTTTTTAGGCTCTTTTTAGGTATTTTCAGATACTTTTTAGGTATTTTTGAGTTTCTTTGGTCCTTCACCGTGATCGCATTTCGATATTTATTATAAGTCAAACTTTAAAATGTCCGACAAAATCATCAGAGGTGAATTTTTGCGTGCATAGATTTTTTAGAGAATTAGGCTCATTCAACTCAGATATATGTACATACACGACATAAAAAATACTGCCGCCCCAAAAAAAAAAATCGAAAATTTGCCGCCCCCCAAATTTGCCGCCCTAGGCCCGGGTCTAGTGGCAAATCCGCCGCTGCGTGCATACTAGAAGCAAACAACCAATCACACTCCATTTGATTGTGGCATTATTCGAAGCTCAATAGCAAAATCAAACACGAGTGTTCAAATTCTCGAATTACAAAAGATTTTAATTTTTCCATAATTTCTTCGACTTGCACGAGGAGCCTGTATGTACAATATGAAAACAGCAAATGAGGGTTAAATTAATGTATGCAAAATACGTAGACTAAGTAAAGAGAAATATCTGACGAAGCTCTCACAAGAGTCATTCGAAACACGTGGGCTAGACTCTCTTAAACAGATTTGTTTACAATCATGTGCAAACAGGAATATACGTAGACTAAGTAAAGAGAAATATCTGACGAAGCTCTCACAAGAGTCATTCGAAACACGTGGGCTAGACTCTCTTAAACAGATTTGTTTACAATCATATGCAAACAGCTGATTAGTGGAACGTATCGGCTGTGGAACTCTCTGAGAAACGTCATCTTGGACAACACGAACTGCAGACGAACTGTCAAAGGCAAAGCGTACATGTGTTGACATGTGTATTCCATTACCGGTCATTATTGGTTAGGAATATCCACAACGTGCACAGTTCAGTACTGCTGAGTGCAAGAGTTTGGATGTAATTCTATAGGAAACAATAAAAAAATGTCACGTACGAGTGCCTCGTCAAATCGCGAGATAGATCTCTATCCTACAGATTTGGAATTCGCAGTATTTAGTTCAGAAGATGTGAGAAAGTTGAGTGTAGTTAAAGTGATCACGGGGCTAACATTTGATAGCCTGGGTCGGGCTCTGCCCGGTGGTCTGTATGATGCGGTAATGGGGTCCTATGGCCGAAGCATGGATCCGTGTCATACATGTTATTCGTTCGCAACTTGTCCTGGTCATATGGGACATCTGGAGCTTAGTACTCTGGTGTATAATCCGTTTTTCAAAAGGGTTATCTATGATATCTTAGGACTCGCCTGTCTGGATTGCTATAGGCTACAGATCCAAGGTAGGATTCGAAGTATGTACTCAATGAATTCATGGCGAATGAGTATTTGTTTTAGATCATTTTCAACAAGTCTTATGTACGCAGTTAGACTTAGTGGATGCTGGGCTTGTAACTGAGGCTCAAGAACTTGAAATATACAAGTCGGAGAATGTTTTCAACGCTGGAATGAACGAGAATGACACAATCCATCCGAAAATACGGGAAATGAAGGAGCTAATAAAAGGAGGTAAGGCAACAAGTAATTAGAGTGCTATTCCGTGACTCTATTTGGCATAACATAAGAATCGTAGACTATAGAACGGTTTAAAGCAGTAATGAGTATATCCTTGGTAGTGTACTTTTTGCGTAACCAGCATTCCATAATGAAGTATGATTAGGATGTGACTCACTTTTTTCTGAAAAGTTTCTCCTTAGTTGTCTAAGTCCATCAATTTTTTGCTTTTCAGTCTCTGAACCAGCCCGTAAAACAAAAAATTGTTATGCAGTTCAAACAGCCATCACAAACACAGCTTTGCAAAAGAACAAAGCAAAGAACTGTATTTATTGTCAAAATGCGTTGAAAAAAGTCCGTTTTAGTTATCAGAAACTCGTTGTCTACGTATCGAAATCTGAAAGAGAAGCCCTAAAGTAAGTCGTATTCAAATCTTTTGATTATTGAACTCAACCACAAAACATTTGATTGTAGAGAACAAAACATCATCTCAGAAGATACTTCGGCAAAAGTAGTTTTAGCAGATGAATGTCGAAATTATCTTCGAGAAATTTATTCAACCTCCGCGGAATTGCTGAGACGACTTTTTCCGATTCTAAAGAATCATACGCGAAGCGACAAATGTCCAATGGATTATTTCTTCATGGACACGATTCTCGTGACTCCACCCAAGTCACGTCCTACGAATTTATTGGGTGATAGAATCATGGAACATCCACAGACATTAACCTATCGGAAAATCATTGAATCAAATTCGGTCGTTCGATTGATTTTGCATAATATGAAAAACACTGGCG
This sequence comes from Nemotelus pantherinus, assembly GCA_963978885.1. Taxonomy (NCBI): domain Eukaryota; kingdom Metazoa; phylum Arthropoda; class Insecta; order Diptera; family Stratiomyidae; genus Nemotelus; species Nemotelus pantherinus. The sequence goes on along the minus strand of OZ022263.1, from coordinate 191,204,205 downwards.
AAGCAGCTGGCGAGGAATCTAAAGTATGGATGGTGGTTTCAAATATGATTAATTCTTTTGAATCAATAATTTATTGCATAGGGTTTATACGAATCGGCAGTTGGTAATACACCGTATGAAAAATTGTACTATGCTTGGCAAGAGTTGCAATCAAATGTTGATAACTTATTAGACATCAGCCAGTCCAGAGATAAGTTAAAAACGCAAGGGTTAAAACAGGTAATGGTACTGTTGAATAATTGAATTGAATTTCAATTAGTGGGTAGATTTGGTAGCATGAATTTTTTTTCAATGTTTTCAGTGTAAGTTTCATAGTTGAAAATAATATATATACAACATAAGATACAGTTGAAGCCTAAAATTTCCTACTTTCTTTCACCAGGTTCTCGAGAAAAAAGAAGGCTTGATTCGTAGGCATATGATGGGAAAGCGTGTAAACTATGCAGCCCGTACCGTCATTACTCCAGATCCGTACATCAATGTTGACGAAGTTGGTGTTCCCGAATTGTTTGCGAAGAAGCTTTCTTACCCGGTACCCGTTACGCCGTGGAATGCCGCGAAACTCCGGAAAATGGTCATTAATGGACCAGATATATATCCCGGGTACGTACGAATTTATTTCAATATACTCTGCAAAATCAGCATCTTTGGAAATACTAAATTTTTATTTTTGCACTTCAGCGCTAATTACATCCAGGACGAAAAAGGCTATAAAACATTAATACCAGCTGATGATGCTGGTAAACGAATATCCATGGCAAAACTGCTTTTAGCCAAACCAGAAAATGGTGTAAAACTGGTGAATCGACATGTTTTGAACGGTGATATTATGTTACTGAATCGCCAACCTACGCTCCATAAGCCCAGTATTATGGCACATAAAGCACGAATACTACGAGGCGAGAAAACTTTTCGTTTGCACTATTCGAATTGTAAATCGTATAATGCCGATTTCGACGGTGACGAAATGAATGCACATTTGCCACAAAGTGAAGTGGCACGAAGCGAAGCGTATAATATTGGTAAGTAATCGAGTGTTCATAGGAAATTACAAAAGCGAACGAGCTGAGTTCTTATTAATGCCTAGTACTATACTCTTCGCGAAACGGATTCAACGGTCAAATCCCATACAAAAGAGCTTTACTGACGAATTGAAAAGCTCTTTTTGTATGGGATTTGACCGTTGAATTCGTTTCGCGAAGAGTATAGTACTAGGCATAACTTGTAAAACATTTAATTCAGAAGCGAATAAGTCCTTTATTCAATAACTATGCCAGAATGAAATATGTTGAAACTAATAAACAAAGGCTATCTAAGATACTCAGCATGTTTTCTATAACAATTTCAATTTGATACACCAAATTTAACAATTTCTTTCGTATTCAGTAAATGTCCCAAATCAATATCTCGTCCCAAAGGATGGCACTCCGTTGGGTGGTCTTATCCAAGATCATGTCATAGCAGGTGTGAAGCTATCAATCAGAGGCAGATTCTTTAATAAGTAAAGTGTTTACAAATTTTCTTGTACATGAAAGTTCAAAATCCATTTTTTAAATTTTTTCCCCAGAGAAGATTACCATCAACTTGTCTACCAAGGACTGGCACATTTACAAAAAAATATCAAACTATTACCTCCAGCTGTTTTAAAACCATTGCGTTTGTGGTCAGGAAAGCAGGTTAGTTTTATGATAGAAAATGTTTGATTATTGTATTTTCATGAAGATTCTGCTCCAAAAGTAATGAGCAACCGCCAAACATTGTATAACATATCATAGCATATCAAAGCATATTCAAATGGAATGTCGTAAATATTTTGGAAAAATATTTTGATTTTATCTCCGCTTGTATTCGATCAATTGTTAAGAGTGTCAGTCTGCCCAGAGCCTATTTTAGTGCAGTGGACGCTTATAGGGAATGTTGATCTTCAAACCTGTCGTTCATTTCTTTGCTAATTTCCGTTGTGTTCTGACTTATCCAAATTTTTGGAACTGGTTGTACAACTACATTATCCGAAGCCATTTGATGGTTGTGCGTGGTATTATTTATTCGAGATATCCAGTGATTTATGATTGCACTTGGTATTCCTGGTAAGATTTTTATTAAAATCTTTTTAAATTTTAAATTTTTTTTTGCTGATTTAATTGCTTGTATATAATATAGAAGATTAATAGCCGCGTTTATTGCACCTATACAGAGCAGATTAATGTAGAGTTGCAAAAAGAACGATCCCGAGCAGAAAACTTGCTGTGTTCGAAAATGTTGCATTCGCCAAGCTTTCGCTTGGGTTCGTTGTTAAATTAGAATGACACAGAAAAAACCTGAACGAAATCTTATCTAGGTTTTAATCTAAATCACACATGAAACTTGCATATGAAGTAATCTACAATTTAATGTGCATTGAAACACTCAAAAACACTCTGCACACTACAAGATTTGATGTAAAATAATTGACAATTACGGAGTGCTATGACAATTCATTCAATTCAAACTGACGGTTTCACAATAGTTAGCAGCAGTGGTACGAACCGTTTAGAACACTCCTACTGTTATCAGCACATTCTACATGTAAGCCCATAAACAACTGCTGCCTATCAAATTCTGCTTCACTGACGCAGGATTTAGTTGTTGTATTCAATATACTTAACAAAATTTAATCTGCTGGGGTGTGCAAAAAAAACGAACCTAGTGTTGAGAGTCTATTTATTTGGCCAAAAAAATTGCCGTAGCTGGCAGTCCTATACTAGTTTTACAACCATATTGCTTCAAAGTAGTGTTAATCTACCATTTGAATTTCCGATTGTTTCAATGCCTGCAGAAAAAGTCATAGGGCAGAAAGCTTTTATTTGGTTGTGTTTTTTCAGCATGTTCAACCTACAGTCTCTTCAATGCCAATATATTCTATTTCATATTGATCTGATGATCCGGTCTGGAGTTATGAATACAAATTTAGAGGTATCCAAAAATTGTTAATTTAGCGAAGGTCGCCGTTCTTATGTGGCGCGAAATTTAATTCATTAAATTTATGTATCGTTTGTCGTTTTTCGACAGAAACACTCCTCGTGACTCAAGGGAAGAATTTTTTGGAAAGACGTATACTGCAGTCACAATATAGAATATTCAATTTAAAGAATCGTTGAAGAATGAAAGAATTTGAAGCAAAGGAAGTTTTAAGGGAGGTGTAGTGTTGGGTTTTAGTTCATTGGATGTAGCAGAAGTTTCGGCGTGCTCAAAGTATGCACGCATCGGGTCATTGGCAGGCTTCTTGGCAGTAGTACGTAAATATTGATGTTTGAGAAAATCATTAAGCGAGCCTGACTTACTGCATTTCTTACGCGCTGCATCTTTAATGCTAAGAGTAATCGCGATATCGACGGTGAACCAAGGAGGGTCAGAACTTCTTTTACAGCAATAGGAAGAGTGTGACGTGAAATTAAATTGGAAACGAAAGAGTAATATCTGTTGAGGGCATCATCTACACTTAGCCCTCCGAAAAAAACGATATCAAATAGTATTTCATTGGTCAAAATAGTGTGATTCGCTTTTTTTAAAATTAAAGGTTAGTGAAGGTTAGTGAATATAGGTCATGAGTTCTATTATTAGAATTGGGTACTATTTTGAGTTGGGAGAGTGAACAAAGGAAAAGAATCGAAGATATAGCAAGCGAGATGTAAACTCGAGATAAGACTTTCGAGTAACTCACGTCCCAATCTAAGGCTGGGATCATGAAGCCCCACATAGAAGAACGTATTCAAAATGGAAACGGCAGTTAAGGTAGAACGAGAGTTCTACAAAGAAACATTTGTCGACCAGTACCGGGCTACTGCAAGGTTTATAAACTGAGGAGGCAAGCAACACTGAGAATGGGGAAGAAGAAATACCAACAAGCACATATTCAACTTTACTTTACATATTCAACAGGAGAGACGAAAAAATGAAGTCACTGCAGAGTGTTCCATTTAGAGACTTAAGGACCTCAACTAGAACGCCACCAAAACAAAGTGAAGCGGCAACCAGGTTTGTGTGGATAGATAATGTCATCAATTTATGAGTCCTCAGACCACGATAATTCTGATAGTAGACTTTAAGATTACGGTTTAAGTTCTAAAACTTCAGCAGGCCGAAAATTCCTCTTCAGTAGGTCAGTAGCCCAGAGCTGACGATTGTGCAGAAAGAAGAAATCAGTTGATAGCCGCGGTTGTCCCGTGTAAGTTTTCCACACCGGAGTGAAGGTGTAGCCGAGCTTTTCCCGAACAAAATTCGAAGCAAGAGAACTTGAATACGGAGACTTTTAGTGGTGCAACCATGATTTTCAAACGAGGAAAGATAGAACCAATATTCGTGAAGAGGAGAAAATTGTGGGAAGATCTGGGCAAGAAAGAAACTTACTCATGAGCAAAACTCAGTTGTTGAGGCAACAAAGTGTAAAATAATATATTTGAAAATGACTAACTTGAACTTAACACTAAATCATTCTATTATCTGCTCGAAAATATAATCAAAACAACAAATAAGATATATTAGTTACTAAAACTACACGATATTTTTCTAGGTTCTGTCGACAATTATCAACAATATTATTCCTGAAGGATGTCCAGCTATCAATCTAACGTCGACCGCTAAGCTATCCGCTAGGGTTTGTAGATAAAAGAAAAAAAAATGCAAAAGCAAAACCATTGTTCATTCAAACATTCAACAGGTTTGGCAAGTACAACAATCTTATAACACAGTCTACGGAGGAACTCCTTTAAAAGCCAACGAAATGTGTGAATCCGCAATTATTATTCGCAAAGGTGAGCTACATTGTGGCGTCTTAGATAAACAACAATACGGTGCCACACCATATGGTCTTGTTCATTGTATGTACGAGGTAAGCGCCAGCTTTTTTTCCTGATAACGATAAGATTTAATGTTCATCAATCTTTCACATGTTGTAGCTTTATGGCGGTGAATGTTCAACTCGTCTACTGACATCATTCACGCGACTATTTACGTATTTCCTAAAAACAGAGGGATTTACACTTGGAGTCCGGGATATTCTAATATTGAGGAAAGCAGACGAGGAGCGTCGCAAGATTATGAAAGAATGTCGTGAAGCGGGTCATGCGATTGCTGCTGAAGCTCTTGGCGTGGATGCCAGTATTTCGCCAGAAGAGCTAACCGAAAAACTGCGTCAAGCGCATAAAGATAATCCGAAATTCCGTACAATATTGGATAGGCAATATAAAACAGTCCTTGATGGATACACGAACAATATAAATAAGTATAGTGAAAAAATAATTCAAAGACAACAGATTAAATTATATCTTTTTTGTAGGGTTTGCTTACCCAACGGTTTAGTGTCTAAATTTCCAGATAATAATTTACAATTGATGGTCTTGTCTGGGGCTAAAGGATCATTGGTTAATACTATGCAAATCTCATGCTTGCTTGGCCAAATAGAATTGGAAGGAAAACGCCCACCCATCATGATTTCAGGTAAAGCATAACGTTTGTTTAAAAAAGGAATCAACTAAAATTAAATAAATCTTATTCATCAACATAGGGAAATCATTACCCAGTTTCGCACCCTACGACACATCCCCCAGAGCAGGTGGATTTATTGACGGGAGGTTTTTAACTGGAATCCAGCCGGAAGAATTTTTCTTCCATTGTATGGCAGGACGTGAAGTAAGGATTTTATTTTCAACATCGGGAATATAGTTTATTTGAATATTTTAATTTTCTAGGGTCTGATCGATACTGCTGTAAAAACTAGTAGATCTGGCTATTTACAGCGTTGCTTGATTAAGCACTTAGAAGGATTAAATATTGCATACGATCTGACAGTGCGAGATAGTGATAATTCTGTCATACAGGTATCGTGCCAAAAAATTAAGAAATAAATTCAAATGCCGTTGTACACTTTATGACCACTCCAACTCTAAATATTTCAGTTCTTGTACGGCGAAGACGGTTTAGACATTGGAAAATCACAATTCCTGAATATGAAAAACATGAACTTTTTAGAAGAGAACATTGACGTAATCAATCATGCTACTGGGCAAGATCATAAAGAGGTTGATCCTCATTTGCACAAATATCATAAAAAGTTGAAATCGTGGCGGAAAAAGAATCGCGATCCGCAAAGAGCTAAAAACACAACCGGATTTCAGCAATTTTCCGCAGAACTACGCCACGAAATCGAAATGGATAATCCGCAAAAGTTAAATAAGAAAACCGGCCGCTTGAAGATTGACGAGAAAATCATTGCTCTGTGGAATAAAGCTAATGCGGAGAAAAAGCAAAGGTATTTAAAGAAATTCGAGAGTTTTTGTTTTTGAGCATAAATTTAAAATACCACGCAAACTGCTCTATTCCATGAATAAATATATTCCATTGTATTTCAGTTATTCAAAAAAGTATACAAAACAGCCGGACCCATTAAACTCAAAATTCAAGCCTGATTTATTTTATGGCGCTGTATCGGAATATTTCGAAAATCTGATTGAGAATTACGAGCCAAACGATCCGTTAAGGAAAAGTGAAATCAAAAATGTTTTATACACAAAAGGCATACGGGCGCTGGCTCAGCCTGGTGAACCTGTTGGTAAGCAGTTTCACGTGGCATTATGTTTTCGAGAGTTTTGCTAGTTTCAAACAAATATTTCACTAGTTTTTTTAAATTTTGCCAAGTTCATTTCGAAATAATTGTTGGAATTCGTTTTTAGGTCTTTTAGCTGCCCAGTCGATAGGTGAACCGTCAACTCAAATGACACTCAATACTTTCCATTTTGCTGGTCGTGGTGAAATGAACGTGACTCTCGGCATTCCACGACTTCGTGAAATTTTAATGTTAGCATCGGCGAATATCAAAACGCCCTCAATGGATATTCCTTTCAAACCGGGTCAAGAGAAAAATGGCGAAAAACTCAGAACTAAATTGAATAGAATTACAGTAGCCGAAGTTTTAGAATGTAAATGGAATGCAATGCTTTCCAGTGTATCTCAGATTAATCTCTAATTTCTTTCAGATATCAACGTCAAGCACAAACTTGTTTTGCGTCCTGAACGAAAATTTCATTACACGTTGTATTTCAAGTTCTTACCAAAAGATGCATACGACGAAGAAGTTTGCATTAAACCGAAGCAAATTCTAAAATATATGAGTAAAATATTCGTAAAATTGCTGTTTCGAACGATGAGTAAATCGAACAAAAGCAAGCGTGTATTGTACGTTCCGAAGTAGTTCATCTTATTTTCCACAAAACAATCTTGACTTTTTTTTGTGTAAATGCTTAATGTGCTTCCGATTATAATTTTTCAGAGTTGATATGGATGAAAAAGAATCGAAAGATATTGGCGAACCAATTGAAGACGATGCTGAGCCAGCTGACAAACATAATGCACCAGCTGCTGATGACTCCTCTGATGATGACATTGGGGTAACTCAATCTTATAAATATTGAAAATCAAAAACCGAATTTATCTATTTGACTATTGTTCAGGATGAAGATGATGCCACTGGTATAAAACTGAAAGCTAGAAAGCGTGACGAAAACGATTACGATGACCCAGAAGAAGAGGAGGAATTGAAGGACGCCAATGGTAAATTCAAAACTTCAATTGGTTTCAAAGCTATCATTGATATAATTTATATTTAACAAGACGAAGACGATGAGTCGTTGAAGGATCTAGACGAGGATAAAGAAGAGCAGTTGCTTCAAGAAGATGATAGCGAAATTTTCAAATCCGCAATGAATCATCAGATGGTTAGCGGTTACGAATACGACCGAATCAACTATCTGTGGTGTAAATTGCAGTTCGATGTGAGCATCTAAGGCAGACTTTATAAAGTGATTGTATGATTTTGTATGTTTTCGCATTACAGCTCCCGATGGCATACAAGAATTTGGATATTTCGAGTATCCTGCGAGAAGTGGCACAACGTGCCGTAATCTATGAAGTGCCACACATAAAACGGGCTATAACATACCTAAATAACAAAGATTTGACACTGAAAACAGATGGAATTAATATTGTTGTGAGTATGATATTTGAATAATTTTTCAAAATTTACATAATCGTATTTCCTAACTCTTGAAATGTTCTGTTCATTTCAGGAAATGTTCAAATACAATAAAATTCTCGATTTGAATCGACTCTACACAAATGATATTCATGCTATATCTCAGACGTACGGTATCGAGGCTGCCGCTCGAGTCATTGTCAAAGAAGTTCAGAATGTGTTTAAGGTCTACGGTATTACTGTAAATCCTCGACATTTACTATTAATTGCTGACTATATGACATTCGATGGTACGTTCAAGCCGTTAAGTCGAAAAGGAATGGAGTTTTCGGCTTCACCACTTCAACAAATGTCATTCGAGTCATGTTTGCAATTTTTGCGATCAGCTACAATACTTGGTAAGTTGCTGAAATAACATATAAAAGTTGACAGATTTGAAATGCTATTGATTTTTGTTCTTGAAGGTAAAGAAGACGAGCTGTCGTCACCATCGAGCAGATTAATGGTCGGCTTACCAATAAAAAGTGGAACTGGTTCGTTTTCGTTACTAGCTAAACTCGATTAAATTTCAAATGAGAGTTAATGTAGATATGTAAGTCAGTTATTGTGATTAATAATTGGCCATTTTCTATTACAATAAAATAGTTGAATGTAATTTTACTGTCTTTGATTTCGCCATTAAATTTTCAGACTAGCATCCTTTGTTTGACTTAATTGTAATCATCTACAAAAGGCTGATTTCTAATCTCCAATGCTCACATAACTGCAGCAATTCAAACAGTACTTATGATTCTGAAAATATGATTGCGGCATTTGCTACAGGTAGAGCTGTTATCTAAATATTTATTAGAGCTATAAAATAGTAAAAAGTGTTAAAATATTATATACACACTTCTTTCAAATATTCATGCCTCATTGGTATACTTATATCCTGGAGAATTTAAGGGTTAGTGGCTTTGGTGTGGTAACGTTTGCCGATGGCATTGTAGTAATTGTGAGGAGTGCAATCAAACAAATACTGTCCGATTATTTGTAATCGGCGCTGGACCAGATCCAAATCTGACAAAAACCGAACTAGTAATCTTAACAAAGGAACACAGGGTGCGGGCAATTGCCACATCTACCCTCAACAGCATAGCATTGAAACTTGTTGATAATGTCAAATATTTTGGGCCTTACACTAGATAGCAAACTGAACAGAGGGGCTAATGTGAAGTACCGAATATCTAAGCCCAATAAAGGTCTTAAAGATCGGACGCCCTACTATATACTCATATGTTTGTTGGAGTTGATTTTGATGTGTGGAATGAGCGTGCGGTGGAAAGCTGCGGAGAGTAAGACCAATATCCAGAAGCTAACAAGACTGCAAAGATTAGTGTGCAGAAGTATCATAGGTGCATAATTATTGCTCTAATGTTTTATGTCGTTACGTAACTCTAGGTCTTCAACGACGGTCCAACATTAGGAATGTGTCTATTAATTTGAATAGACAATATCGTATTGTGCACTACAATACTATCATTTTTGATTAAACCCATGGAGACTAATTTATTAATGGTAAAATAACGCACCTACCTTCATGCGATTTTTATAGCCCATTGACCCGGGTCGAGGCGGAGTGTGCGCCTTCTTTACAAACTCCTAAGCAAGCGCCGGATCCGGAATCGAACTCCCGCCAGTTAAGATAACGATTCCATACCGGATAGCTTTTAAACCACAGCCACTGCGGAGCTCCCACCAAGGGGGCCTCTGCCAATGGCAGGATCTACCTACGAAGTAGGTAGGGGCTACACCTGCCCCCGTACTACCGATACTTAGTCACATAGGTCGTGCAGACCAAGTGACTGTTCTCTTTCTTGTGAAACAGACATCTTTTAGTATGAAGACATGAAAGCCTATATTCATACAGATGTTTTCTGGAGCACTCGTCCATGGTCTTATCATAGGTGCAATAAGAACCACACCAAAGGTCAGGTTGGAAATGATTCTGGGGCTGATGCCCCTGCATCAGTTCATCCTTAGAAGCGGCAATACGCGCTGAACGTTTAAATTCAAATTAACTCAAATCAAGGGGGCCACCGCGATATTCTTACAGAACACCGGATGCAATATGGACTTGTTGCTGAGAACACGGACTATATAAGCAAAATAATATACCTTGACTGGAACTGGCAGGTCAAGATGCCTACAAGAACCGTCTAAAAGATCAGTGGAGTTTTCGGTGACGTCTGGATTTACACGGACGGATCAAAGAAGAGTTTGAGTTGACTTGGGCGTTTATTCAACGGATCTGGGAGCCTTCACCTTTGGTATAGACTGTTAAATGCATGGCAGTTGAGTCTTTCAGCGGAACATCAACCAAACCAACGACAAATTGCATTGACAGTGGGGAAGCTAACGCGTGCAGAGTGGCTATCAACGAAAAGGCAAAGCATACTCCCACCCTGATTATGTGGGTAATTTCTATTTTGATTTACATACATTCTTTTAAATCATATCAATATATATCTTTGCTAACCTCACATATATACTTTCTTTTTAGTTACTCGATCGCTGGCGTGACAGGGTCCCAGGACATAGTGATCATATGGGCTAAAGTCCGAATGGGAAAACATGAACGACTGTAGGGTAACCAGGACATTATGGCCATCAACAAATTTAAGCAAAAACACGAAACTGTTAAAGCAGAAACTGCTTGAGAGCGATGGTTGGCTCACTCACAGGGCATTGCCTTACTGCATCTCATGCGAATAGAATAGGACTGGCATCCTGAAATTTATGCGAAAGACGTGAGATAGAATAAGACACAATCGAGCATACTCCCTGCTATTGCCTGGTCCTAAATAATAAACGCCTCAAGATTTTTGCTTTGTACAAGTTAAAAGAGCTAATACCGTTACGTTGAGTCAATTTAGCGGAGTGGACACTTGGCAGCTTTAATTTAGTCAGTCGAGGGTGGCCACCGGACCTATATTGGCGGCCCAATGCAAGCCGCATAGGCAGAAACCCTCTGCTATAGCCTACTTTTCAACATGATTTTGGGTTTGCGACGTAAGAATTTAAATGATAAAAAAGAACTTCACACTTTTCGCATAACATCAAATCATCGGTACTTATACCCAAAAGGGACAAAATGGTACATAATCATACACTGAAATCTGATAGTGGAAAATCGATGACATTCCTAATAAAAGTTTCGGACCAATAGTTAGATGTCCAGATAAAATGCATTCATAGGTCATCAGCAATTAAAAAAAACCGCCTCTGGGACCAAGTTTTTTTTCTCTATATTTACTAGCTGATGGGCTCGTAGCGGTCCGGCGCTGGTAAATCTATCGTACAGTTTCATCAGTCTATTCTATATAGGAAAGTAAAGCTCCTAGTTCTACCATGGGCACCAAGTGCTCATGGTGATTCCTAGAGGGCAGTGTGATAAAAATTTATGAGTTTTTGATTATCTTTAATTGTATTTCCAGGGTCCTTTAAAGTCGTTAATGGAAGACTTAGTAGAGTAGTTAGTACTGTGTATAGTGCCTCAGTATATCACACATTGTGGATACTGATATTTTTTAAAAAACAAATGAATCCAACGCTATCATTTATTTATCGTGCAGATTATTATTTTATCTGGCTACTGAAAATCTTTATTTCTTTATGCTCCTGCACTTTTCATCAAGTTTACCATCAGAGGTAAAGTGAAAAATTTAATTGAATGCGTAAACACTAAGTAAAACGGAAGCTAGCTATGTAATTAAAATAAAAACTCTGCTCTACCACGGTGAGGAAACATAAACTAACTAATTTAACAATCTACTGATTTTGATTTTATTTTTATCTCAAAAACGGTGTGTATGCTTTCCACAAATGAAAAACAACCGCATCACGCATTCGTCTCAAAAATGAAAACTTTTGTTTATTCAAATGGATTGATGAAAAAAAGCACTTGTATAATATGTTTTTATCTGGATACATCACACACTAATAAAATATCAATATGCACTAAAAACATTCAAAAATTATCAAGTACATTTACGAATACAATGATAATGAATATTGGTCGTATATTGCCGTATATTAATACATAATCGCTATCTTTATTACTACTAGGTGGACATAAAGATGAGTACCAAGAGCATCGCAGAAGCGATTTCGTTAATACTTATTTTGATGTACAGTGTGCGAAATGGTAATGACGTTAATTAATTACAGAAAATGAAAACACAAAAATTGCAAATCAAATACTTGGAAATGACAAAAATCAAATAAATAAAATTCAAATAATGCGAAAATGGTGTTTGAAAACATCTCTGAGCTACAATGTCAACGTAATCAAACAATGTAGAAAAATTACAGGCGAAAATATCAAAAGATATCTAGTTGAGGAAAATATTGACAAACCAGTTTTGAAAATCATTGTGTATAGATTAAGAAAAAACCTTTGAGAGTTTAGATTGGAACTTTTGTATATAAATTTATTTAAAATCAAATTTTCGAACATAAAGTCGCCAATAGCCAATATTTATGTACTGTCTTGCATTTCCCAATAAAAATATTTGTGAAAACGATGGCAAGTGGAGTAAAGACAGGTCGTTAATTTTGGTCGCGTTAGGCATAAATTATTTTTGGTAGATTAGAAATCGTTGTACCTGAACCATGCAACTTTATTGGTGGAACACAACCTTATTAACAATCTCCAAATCGGTGGAAAAGTTAGAGAAAATGTTTCAGCAGCAGAGGTGCTAACTCGCGAGGACACATTTGAATGTGCGAAAAATATTAAATAAGTTCTATGAAAGAAAGTATCAGATGTCGATTGTGAAAAGTATTTGAACAATTGTTGAGGGTCTATTTCAACGACCAACAAAACTATCTCAAACTATGACTGGTAAAGTTTAATAGTTCCGTCTATGTGGAATTCTTTATCTCTTATTTATTTATTTATTTATTTATTTATTTATTCCATTATATGTAGCGGTTTGAAAGAATGGGAGTTATTGAACTGAACTGAAGCTCAGTAGAGAGTCTAACAAGCAGGGTAGATGTGATGGCGAACCAACAAGAGGCAAATCAAAAACAAGTACCCGGGAGCAGGATATCCTAGAAATGGCCCTGAAGCTCTACGTGGCTGACGTGGGTTTTTGAAACATGGGTCCGATTTGTTCCCAGAAAAGGTAAGAAGCTACGTACATTTCATCCGTCATAGAAATATACTAGCCACAATATACCAAGGGAAAAGGAAGGGGTTTTTGTCCGTAAAGGAACAGATGCAACTCTCAGGCATGGGCTGGCAGGCCAGATCCAGCCGAGACGTACCAAAGCACGTAAGCTAACATCTGAAAGGGGAGCTGAAAATATGAAAGAAAAACCTAAAGTGGGGAAACATGCTTTCATTAAGCAAGCCTAAAGAGAAGCAGACAGGCCCCTGATGTTATTGGGACCATGACCCCAGATGTTGCGGAAGCAAAAGAAATAAAACACACTACCTCAAATAGAAGCCACCGCGGAACCTGAAAAGAGAAAAGTCCTTGCGGCATCTTGTTTTCGAGTTCACTTCAAACTTTGGCCTTGAAATTGTTTTTCTCGAGGCGACAGTTAAACGGCCACAGACACGGAGGTCTGGTTGCCGACTTGGTTGGAGACTTGCAATGTTTGCGAACAAATTAGATCTGAGACTAGCCCACAGACAATGAGTTGTGTCGCAGATATCGCATATCTGCAACCAAGTCGACGACCAGATCTCCGTGTCTAATTTACGCTTGAGCTAGTCTTGGGATGCTGGTTTTGATGCACATTTTACAGTGTGCATCGAAATTTTGCATGCAGAAATTTCAAATGAAATTTCCGAATGCTATACATATAACACAACAGAATAAACTCCATTAGTGTGAAAATAAAATAAAATAATTTTACATACATAAATTTATAATAATAACATAAATGAAAATAAGTGTTAATAAAACAAGATCTTTGAATGGTGAGGGGGAGACACGCATTTAATGCAGGATATGTAATATATAAGTTTGTAGTCTGTAATATATCTACATATCATGTGTTCACAATATTGCGCAATATCAAACATCCGAAACTATTAACTTAGCAAATATGATACAGGTATGTTATACGAACTTATAAGATAAATGCAGCGTTAAAACAAAATAATAACAAAAAGATACATTATTTAAAAGAAAATTCATATTCTCCTTCCCAAATGTGCCTGGTAATGCACCCATTACCACGTATAAATGTTCTATTTAGTGAGCTGTCTGACTTTATTCAATCTTACTATCCCTATGCTCCTTTTGCTGTATGCGGTGATTTCAACTTACTTTCTGTTCAGTGACATCTCTTATTCTTAACAAATTTGTTTTCAAATGCACTTTCAATTGCCTTTTTATTTTTCCTTTTTTTTGATCCTTATCTAAGTTTAATTATGGTCCCAATGAAAACAATCATTTGTAGGGCCTTATTTTTCTTTCTTTCCTCATCATCTTTCCCTTATACTAATCCTGATTTTCATTATCCCCCGCTTTTCATCGGTTTTTGTTTATTGGATCAGAAAGAACAGAACTGAATCTACTTATAACTTTTATAAAGCTGATTATCAACAAGTTTCTGCTGAAATTATCGCTACCAAGTGGATTTTTTCGAGAGCTTTCTTGTTCTTACTCTTTCCTTAATTCACTTGTATCTAAATTTAATTCGGTGTTTCGTCTACGTTGTGGTGATTGTCCTCTTAGCATTTTTTACAGCAGTTCCTAAATCCTTGTGCGAGATGGATAATGGATAATCTGATGAAGCTTTTCAGCGTTACCGGTTTTGGCGGTAAAGAAACAGTTGAAGCGAAACGAACGTACTTCGCTTATATTGAAGCATGTCTTTCTTCTAATAACTAAAAGCTTATCTGATCGGATGCTTGTTTCTTAAAACAACCAACCAATTTCCGGACTATTTTTTGCTACAGGGAACTGCTGTTTCTTTTGTTCAAGGTATTTGTGATTTGTTTGCTCGGTTTCTGGCTTGTTCCCTCTTTCCACCTAACATTTCCTCAGTGAACACTAAAGAAATGTTGTCTATGTTTTTTCATGTGGATATGGTGATGACTAATATACTTGAGGTGGAAATTTTAATATCCTTGTTGGATCCCTCTGCGAACAGTGGGCCTGATAAAATTTTAAATGTGTTTGTTAAGTATCTTGCATCTTCCTTATTTATTCTTCTATCTATTTTATTTAACTCGAGTTTTGCCCCGGATGTTTTTCCTTCCAGCTGGTATGTTGCCAATATTACTAATGAAGTTGTTTGAGCAAATCGTTCATAATAGGATTCATAGTGCTTCTGGTCACTGTTTATGATTGTAGTGATATACAATCTGATTTTTTAGAATTAAATGACTGGTGCTGTGCTAACTTCTTTGCTGTTATTGTTTGATGTATTTTTTCAACATGCCTGATCCTATTTACATTTGGCTGCTTATTTCTGGTAGTCTTTTGAATCATCTATTTATTTATTTATTCAATTACAGTTTCGCCAACAAAATGGTTACTACAAAAAATACAATGACTTTATTAATAACAGTTAAACGGTCGGATAAGCCGACACAAAATTTCAACAGTATGATTAAAGTCGAACATTTGATATGGTGAGTTAAAGTTTCGGGCTATTGTGCAGGTAGGCTCATTTAATCCATAATTGGTCCTATGAAATAGGATGGATAAAGCGCTATGATGTCTACGCTCACCATGACAAACACGAAAGTTTAACTTTGATAATAAAAACTCAGAGCTCACGTTTCCATTGAGCAACTTCGCAGCGAATCGAGCTTTGGAATTTTGACGTCTAGTTTCAAGAGTGTCCATGGTCAATAATTGCAAGCGGCTTTCATAAGGAGCTAAACAAAAAGGATCAGACCAGCGGAAAGAACTAAAAATAAAGATTAAGAATCTTTTTTGAACAGATTCAATTCGATCAATATGCTCCTTATAATATGGAGACCACATCAAGCACCCATATTCAAGGATCGGGTGAACCAGAGAGCAGAATAGGATTTTTGTCATCCGAATGTCATTGAATTCTTTAGACCGCCTTTTTAAGAAGCCAAGTGCACAGTTGGCTTTTATTATTATAGAGTCAATGTGGTCATTAAAAGTAAAAGCAGAGTTTAATAGAACACCTAAATCACGAACTTTATTAGAACGGGTTAAAAGAATATCATTTAAAAAGTAATTGAAATTAATGGGGCATGATTTGTGGGAGAAAGAGATAACTGAGCATTTCTCAGTATTTAGTGAAAGACGGTTTAGAGCGCACCAATTAGAAAAATTTGACACATTGCGTTGCAGGATTGTACAGTCGTCAAGAGATGATATTATATTGAAAATCTTTGCGACATCAGCGTAGAGTAGAGTGGAGGATCCAGGAGCGAAGGTGATAAGATCGTTAATATAAATAGCGAAAAGAATCCGACCGAGGTGGCTGCCTTGTGGCACACCCCAAGTGGAGATTATGTCAGTGGATAGAGTGCCACGAATCTAGATCTATCTAGAATCTAGATGAACATAAGGACCTAAAGCTTCGAAGGTAGCGGATATAATCCTGTGCTGCTCACGCTTTGTGACTGATATCGACAGGTGTGTTCGTCTTTTTATTTCCCTTGTTTGTTGTATTGTTGAATATTGCTTCCAAGTGTGACCTCCTCGTTTCGTGAACTTATCTAAATGTCATTGAATCTGTTCAGCATAAGTTTACTCATTATCGTCCTTATGATTATCGTCTGATTTTGTTGAATCTCCACACCCTGAGTACCCACAGAGTATTCGCTAATTAATATCGTCTTTCCAAATTGGATCATGGTTTACTTTCCTCTAACATTTGCGTGTCGCACTTCTTTCGTGTGTCTGATCGCCTGGTAAGAACTCATTCGCTTTTTAATACTCCCTTTGTTCGTGCTTTCATTCATTTCCATTTGCCTGTACCCAGAATGATGATGAGCTAGTTTGGTTCTCTGTCAATTTTTTTTTTCACTAATTTCAAAAACACATTTTTAGTATTTTAACGAAATTTCTATATTATGAATGTTGCTTTTTTTCTTCATTTTCATAGTTTACATTTTATATTGATGATGACTTTTAACAATCTCATTGTGTTATTGTGTTGTTCTGTTAAATTTTGTTTAAATAAATAAATAAAACATTGAAAGGTTGATAAACGAGACGCCGCACACTGGGCTGAATCCCGATTCTAGCTGGACAAAAGTCAAAAAAATCAATGTCAAAATGTAAGGTTTTCAGGTATAGGAAATTTTTTTTAAGGCTTCAGTAAACTTAATTCCACAAAAAATTTGTTATTATAGAGAACAATAGTGTGTAAGAAATTACTGTGAAAACGGTCGAATGCAAATAGAGCGTTAGATGCTCTCGCGGTACATTAGTGTGATGAATGTTTATTTTTGTTTGAGTGTTAATCTAACTTGTTTAGATACCTTTCAAGAAAAAGTTTCAAGCACTGAAAACGCCCAATTGAAAAAGGTAAGTTCATACCATTAGAATATAAGAGAGTGTGATTTTGCTTCGTGGAAACTGAAAAATTCTTCATATTTTAACGCCCAACTTTTTTTCATTAGATTTCATTGACTTCAAATTTTGAAAATTTCTTTATTATGGTATAATCAATAACATATTTAAAAATGGAGGGCCATAACAAACCATAAATTGAGATATAACCAACATTCTGGGGTCCGAATTATAAAATTTAAATTTTCAGTTTAAATCCTAAACGGACCTTATCCTTCTATTTATACTGTATACCTTATAGACCTTAGAAGAAACATTTAATGCTAATTACTTTTTGATGTCTCGATAATGACTCGATATTGTCAACTGGTAAGGGTGTTATTTATAAAAGAAAAATCACCACAAGAAGAGAAGTAGATGTTGTGCAAGAAGAAATAGAAGCTCTTTCTTTCCTGTTCATAACTAATGGTAATAGAAATTTTCTTAATTTATTATTTCTATTATTTATAGGTAAAAATGAGAAGATTTATTTTAAAATGTTATTGACAATGCTCGATGCAAAAGTAATAAATACTCTTACTGAACCCTAGTGTCAATCATGGTATTTGTGTGGATGTAAGCCTACTGAAATGAATGCATTAGAAAATATTAACGACCGATTAAGACAGAAAACTTGCAAATTTGGCCTCAGTAACCTACATACATGGATAAAATTCCTAGAATGCATCCTGCATATAGCTTATAAACTGGAATTCAGAAAGCCAACCATGCGAAGTAGCCACTCGCATGGAAGGATGAGGTTGACACCATGAAAAAAAATATCCAGAAAGCTTTATGAGGCTCTATAGGGATAAATGTGAACAAAGTGGTTCAAGGAAGTGGGACGTCCAACACCGGGAACTTGTCCCGCCGTTTTTTTAAGCATGCAGATGAAGCCGTTGCAGCTAAAGGAATTGATAAGCGATAAATATCTAGATTTAGAACTATTCTTCAGGTATTTATAAAACAACTTCCTCCAATTGTTCACTATGGCAATTACTTTTTCTTATTCGTTCTTTCTTATTGTTGCAGGTTATAAGCGGAAATACAATCAGGGAAGGGAAAAGTTCAACACATTTGCTTATGATACTGCCAAGCTGTTTATGGAGCTATATGGCTGATACAATATGCCTCCCAGCGTACATAAAATCCTTTTGCATGGCTCTTTATCAATAGGGCAGCTTTCAGAGAAGGTACAGGAGGCAAGGAATAAAGACATGAGGCGATTCAGAACCCGACATGCTAGAAATTCTCATTTATAAAAACCTGTGAAGACTTAGTACACATGCTCATCGGATCCTGTTATTACAGGCCTTAGAAATTTCCAGAAGGTCCCGTTGAAGAAGCTGAGTCCTGATGCAAGGGAGCTGATCACGGATTCTGTGGAAGAGCAGATACCGAAGCGGAGAAGGATTCTCCGAGCGAATTGGAAAATTATTCTGATTTTGAATTTTTGTAAAAATAATACTTGGTATATGCGCTAGAAAATAAAAATGTCTGTTCTAAGAACTAAAACACCTACTTTTTGCCTCGTATATTTTTTTTTAATTTTTTTTAAGCTATTCCAATCTTTAAGTCTTTGTTAAGCCCATAAAATAATTTTGTCCAGCTAGAATCGGGATTCAGCCCACTGTGCGCCGTGGTGATGATTTATTGATCAAATCTAATCTAAACTTGGTATCGAATACGATGACAAAATCCTTGAATTTTTCGACCATACGTAGAGGGTATCCAGAAAGACGTAAAGAGAACGCAAAAGGATTTTTTCAATGGGCATAGGACCAGAGTCATTTGGAGTGAGAGTATTGGCGGAATATCAGCTGCCTAGTGTGCATAAACCTTTTGAAGTTGACCGCAATCTTGCAGCGATCCAATTAATCTAAATATTTTGAAGCCGTAAACATAATGCACAAACATCTGAATAATAAATGAAGCGATGTCATCAATAAAAAATAGAAACAGTAAAGAGCCAAGAATTAAATCTTGCGGAACTCCAGAAATCGGCTCGATAAGAGATGAAAGAACAGAAATTGATAGTGATTACCTAAATTTGATAACGTACTTATGCAGAAAAGCAGAAAAAAGGAGGTCAGAGAGTTTAAAGCCTTCCAAGAGCAAGACCTGTAGCTCATGATCAGCATAATCAAGAGCCTTAGAAAAGTCAGGGCATAAAACATCTACTAGATTTTGTTGTTCCAAAGCAAAGCAAGTGATAAAAGAGTAGAGAGGGTAGACTTTATTTTGTGATTAGAAAAAGTAGAGAGTATTTTGTTGATTAGCAATATATCCTAATAACATATATAATGCTAATAGAATAAATATATATAATCTGAATAAAAATGTATAGCAGATTTTTACCACCTAACATATCTTACCCCTAGAAGAAGTAAGAGGTAAATTTTTTTATTTAGAATATCCAAAAACGATTCATTTGTGATAATTAGCCGCGGGCAAATGAACATATGCTAAGAGGATGAAATTAACATATGCTTACAATCTAAAAAGACCGGGTCATGGGTCAAAGCAAACTATTAAATTTCATTAAGATAACTCAAAGTCAGGAAAGAACGAACATCGAATGATTGTCAATACTACATAGAATGAGTGTGAATACTACAAAAAAATATATATTTGATAATCTAATGATAATGTTCTACACAATTATTTATTAAAATAAACATCACAAATTCAGCAAATCAAATATATTAAAATAGAAGAAAAGAAATTTAACGACTCTTACATTACAGACTGTTATTTTAACCTTAATACACTTTGATATAAATGTGTAGATTAGCACACGTTTAGTACAATATAAAAATTTACGAATTTTCAGTCATTCGGTTATCGTCTGTGAGTTAGGAAAGCGCTTAGATAATTAAGATTCCGCCTCATGAACCATTAGTCGAAACGAATGGATTAAATGAAAAGGTGAAAAAGTGAAAAGTGATAGTGACCATCTCTCAAATGATAAAAAATATGATTGTAATTCACGGATTAATCAATGCAGCGAGCTAAAATATAAAATTAAAATTTTAAGAATTATCAAGTGATAGAGTGTATTATGCTAAAAATCAAATATCTGCATACTGCTTAGATTGTATATGAGATGGAACAACTAGTCAAAGGTTTGTGTTTTTCGAATTTTTATGTTTATTTTAAATATAGATACAGATCGTATCTTGTAGCTTGAAACAAAACAATGCCACCTAGAATCAGTTGTAATTACATATGGACTTCTATCATATATGTATGTGTTACTCTATTATAATACTTCTTGCGAGTAAACATCTTCGGTTTATTGATCGTTGCAGCACGTGCCTACAGGGCGCTATGGTTGTGTCTTTGAGCAATTAGAATACTGTCCAAGTCGATAGATTCCTTTGAATTCGATCTATGAAATGTCTTGTGGTCTTTCCATCCAACTAATCTCGGTGACCCTTCACTATCAATACTATTTAGACATAAATACATACAATACATGATGATCAATTGCTCTAATTTTGCGGATCGAACACAAATCAATAAGTGGACAATTATCTTCACTGGATGGACAGAGGACTTTTAATGTACTTAGTAAAAACTGAAAGCATAAGTAGCGCGGTTGGGTCTAATTAAAATGCTGAACTGTAAGTCGGTAGTCTAAATTATGTTCAAAGTAAATTATGGATAAATTGTAGTACGCGATGATGTCGAAAGTTATTGTGGTTTAAGTTTTCAAGATAGTCCAACAGTTACTGTAGTCAGAAGTTCAGCAAATCACATACTTTAGAAATATCAATAAACGGATTTAAAATTAAAAATTTCTGAAAATAAAACCCTGAGTGAACCAACAAATGTGCCTGGTTAACATATTTTGTGATTATTTTTCTGTGTGTGTGTCAAGTTTAATTAAGCCTGGAAAAAAATTAATTGTTGCTTGAGTGTCAACGAGTCATTGAAAATAAGTGAAATTTTTCGATTATTGAGAGGACTAACTGCTAATGTAAAGGCCGTTGATTTGATGACAGGCTCTCAAGTTCGATTGTGATCATACATCAAATTTTGTAGACATCTTGTGGCGAGTAGGCGTCCAATTTGATTTGAATCGTCATTTTATAAGGTAGCACTTGCAAAAGCACTTGTAAAAGCTTATGTAGCACTTGCAAAAAGTCAAGTAACAAAAAAAATTCAACCCCCAAAATTGTGAGTGGGACAAATTTGCTTAATTTTTAAACATATTTAATAGACCCTTTACCTGTCAGATGGTTATACTGAATTACTTTATTTCGGAATATGGAAACTTCATACGAAAAATTTGTATAGAATTCTACTTATTAGCACGTTCCCAGTGTCAAAGTCTTTTTCATTAGAAAAGTGTCGCAACTATTTTTTTCATATATGTATGTGTATTATATATTATTAAATATTTATTAATACATTTCCATACACATAACTACCCCACTCGAGAAAATGGTTTCATCATTGCGTTTTGGACATGCAAACTTGGAACAATATCAAATTGTATATTTGAAGATTTTATCGTAAATTTCAGTTTGTACACTTCTAGATACACTTGTGCTACTAAATATTGTAAATTTATCAAATTAAATTAAATATTTACTCTGCAATCATTGATTATAAATAAGAAGAGTGTAGTAGTATGTAAAATTGGTATACGTATCTGTATCTATTATGTTACTCGTAATACTATTCATGTGAATAGATAAAAATAAGTAGGTGCTATTTCACTTCACAAAAACACCATGATATTTTTGCGATTTTATAGAAATTTTACAAAAAGTTGCACCAGATTTGAGCGAAAAAAATTATAAGACAACAAAAAATTTAAAATGTAGGGATAGTTGCTAAACTTCTTTTAAGTTTCAATTTATCTATGTATATATTTAGCTATATTCTTATTCAAAATGAGATGTGCAGTGAAAATTAGTAAACTAGACATGGGTAACGCAGCGCTGCGCCGCGCAATTGCGTTAAAGCACTATCCATGATACTACTGCGCTGATACCGATTGTCGGTATCAGTAGCGCAGTAAAGCATTTCGGGGTGTTGGCGTTACCGCTTTGCAATGCCAACACCATTTAGTCCGGGGAAATCTAACATGGTGCTTCGAACAAATTAGGGGAAAACTCAATTTTGGTGTGAACCTTAGTACTGGCGTGTTGAACAAAATGTCAAAAGTCCCCATCGATCAGAGGGCTGCGTCACTTTTTATACGGGGTCAAAGGTCACCAAAAGTGACCTTTCCTAAATATCTCAGTAACGGTTACGTCTTCAGAAAAACAATGTATGACGAATTTGTAGCCTAAAAAATTTCCAACAAAAAAGATTGTATAACTTTTTCCTGTAACCATAACCGTTTTTGAGATATATTGATCTAAACATTTGTTACTAACAGCATCCTCTTTCTCACGGCATATTAATATTATCCGATTTTGATTACGACTTGGAATGTTTGTGAGTTTGTTTTTCTATGCTTAAGAGGTGCATAAAAAAAGCATGTAAATAAACTTATCTACCACACTCCAAGGTAGATGGAAAAGTGTGCTCCGAAAAGTGACCCCCTCCCCCTTTGCCATAAAATGGTATCCCTGAGCATCCATCCCAAATCTTCAGGAATGGGCTCGTTTCCTACTCTTTGCCCACTGTTAAGCAAGATAGGATCACTTTTTATCCTGTTAATTGCCTACTATTGACATCGCAAGATCAGCCCTACACCCACACCGTACCCACACCCTACCCAGTGTTGCCAGAAAATTTTCGTTCATGGAGCCCAATTTGACTTTTAAAATAGCCCAAAAGTGCCCAACACTTCCCACACAATAGGTCGCGGCCAAAATTATGCCAACAGTTTTTCTTATTAGATGCAAAAAAAAATGTTTATCCACTTTACATGGGTTATTATTTTTTGTTTATCTATAGGCGCGTTTTATTATACATCCAGAGTAGTGCAGGATATCGATTTGCACACGAAACAACAACAACATCCAGAGTACAAACACTTGTCAATTCAGTGGATTTCGTACTCGTGCTCTCTGTGGAACGTATTTTGAAAAGTCATATCAACTGGAATAGTTGGAATTTTCAAAAATTTTCCATGTCACCCTGGCAACCAGGATAAATAGTCATACATTTGAAAACGGCGTTGGTTATATGACAGCTCAAATTTTGAAATGACAACTGTCTGACAGAAAAAAACTCGCGTGCTACTCTGGATCGTTTTATTATGCATCCAGGATACCTACTACACTCTGGATGATAATAAAACGCAGCTTATATACTCTTATACAGTCGAAAATTATATTAACAATTTCATTTTCTGATGTAGTAAACGTGTAAATTGAAGAATCCAGTATTTGTATCATATCTGGTGGTATTTTATAGTTGTTGCAACATATTTTGTTGAAATTCAAAAGAACTAGAATTCGCGTCAAATTTGCCAAAAAATTTATTTACATTCTATTTCAAATTTTAGTCTTTATGTTATTCATCATACTAAAACATATATCGACTATTTTATTAGATGCAGGAAGATAGTAGTAAAAATCGAGCTCGCATATTTCTTTGAAAATTTGTTATCCAGCAGCAGATTTGACCATTTGCTCATACTTATGAGTTTTACAAGCACAGATTTAAATTCCAATCTTCTTGCTGACCACGTTAGGCAGACGGTCAAATAATAGACTAGAAATAAAGTTTAGGTTCAACCGAAATTTAAAACATGAAGTGAAGAGATTTCCGTTCAAGATTGAGGAAATCTTTTGCGAATTCAACTTTACATGTTTTTAGCAGTTGAAACCGGGGCTGGTCAGTGGAGCCCAAAAAGTCGCCAGTAGCCCAAAATTAAATTTCGTCGCCAAATGCAGCGGAAAGATAGCCCAATTGGCGAGAAATCGCCCAATCTGGCAACAGTGACCCTACCCACCCCCGCAAACGAACCATCCCGAAATAACCGGTTTTTTAGTTTTTTTTTCCATACCGTCTTATCCCATGAACGATCAGGGCAAGGTCACGTAATTTCAGGTGCAAATTGGTTTCGAGACCTGTCATGTCTCTTTGGTGCTATGCAGTCATCACAGGATTGGTAAAAAACTGATTATTCGGGGATAATCTGCAGCGGGTTGAGCTCCTATAATGTCAAGAATGAGCGTTTACAGAACTATGCCATGATATTATCTTGCTGTTTCATACTTCTAGGCCCATGATATGTTACAAAACCCTTTTTCCACCTGCAACGTTGTTGTTTTGCCCTGCTCCTTCGTGGAATATCCCATACATGATGCAGCAATACAGTTTATTTCCGAGAAGAGAGTAGCGAGCAGATGTCCCTACAAGTTTTATGGCAAAGGGGGGCGGGGGGTATTGGGAACTTTTACACGTAGCCTGGAGTGTGGTAGATAAGTTTGCTTACATGTTTTTTTTATGCGCCTCTTAAACATAGAAAAACAAACTCACAAACATGCCAAGTCGTAATCAAAATCGGATAATATCAATATGCCGTTGAGAAACAGGATGCTGTTTGTAACAAATGTTTAGATCAATATATATCAAAAACGGTTACGGTTACAGGAAAAAGTTATACAATCTTTTGTGTTGGAATTTTTTAGGCTACAAATTCGTCATACATTGTTTTTCTGAAGACGTAACCGTTACTGAGATATTTAAGAAAGGTCACTTTTGGTGACCTTTGACCCCGTATAAAAAGTGACGCCGCGCTCGGATCGATGGGGACTTTTGACATTTTGTTCAACACGCCAGTACCAAGGTTCACACCAAAATTCAGCTTTCCCCTAATTTTTCCGAAATTTCGCTTTTTTTTATGTCGGATTTCACTGGGCTAATTTGGCTTGGCGATATGCTACGACGGCCCGGCGTAAAGATATGAGTTGCGTAAACTTACCTCAAGTCTGTTTGATGCAAAGCAATGTACCTACGCGTACGCACGTTTGGAAAGACACCTGAATGGGTACATACTAGAGCCTGCAGGCGCGGCTGCCAAGGGCATTTTATATCGGAAAAGTAGTAAGTTCATTATGTGGGTTGCTCTCGTCCCATACAAGCTTTTTCAATCATTATTTTTTGAGTGGATCATGTGAATTTGACTTTGTTTAAATATTATACCACCACTGAAATGTATTTATTAGGATGAGTAGAAAAAATATTAAACTTTAGTTTTAAATTGTAAACGTAAATTTCATATAACTGTGCGGTAGAAATTGAAACCAAACACGTAGAAGCAAAATAATATATGTGTATTTTTGAAGTAACTAAAGGAAGTAAACATAAGCTAAATTATTTTTTATTGGCTCATTTTAAAACTTTCAGTACATATTTACTATAGCAGATAAAATATACATAAAGTTAAACTAAATCATTATCCAAAGAGTCATTTAAAAGCTAAGCCTAAGTAGAAATAATGAAATAAAAAGACATTTTTATTCATTATTATTCAAATTATAATTTAAAGAAATCACTTGTGAAATTTTGCATGTTTTAAGCCTCTCTCGTTTTTCACATGCTATCTGGCCCGCTTTAGAAAAAATTCGCTCACACGGGACAGATGTAGCCATGACGCATAATATTTTTTTTTTTACACAAGCATATAGCTTTGGGTAAATTTGTTTTCTTTGATTCCACCACAACAGTGGATCCTCCATGTTTCCGAAATCATCTTTCTTCGCCAACATTGGCTCTGCCAAGTATTTTTCAATCTCTATCCTTGCGAAAATCATGTTATTGGGATTCGTGTTCTCCTTCACCTCAGAGTCAAATTCTTGCCAAAGCATATCCAAACGATCAGTTAAGCTTGATGCGGGTTGTGAGCTGATTTCTTTAAGACGACATAATGTGCCGTTGCACTGTAGCATGCGATGTCCATGCATCTACATTAAAACAAACAAAAGAAACTCTTTGAAGACGAGTTTTCACTAGATCCTTAGAAACAAACAAAAAGAAAGAATGACCAGATAATGGAGACATGTCAAAATTTAGCTTCTCTATTCACTCAGTACCAGCCTTTAATCTAAGTTAATCAGGGGAAGAAATCGTTTTATACGCATAACAGATTTGGTGTCACTACGTGGTTATACTACCAGTTATTGAACGCAGAGAGATCATTTTGCAACTGAACAACATTTTCAAACGTCTCCATTACTCTTAACATTTTGAAGTCACCAGCATACAAAAGTCAGAGAGAACATATTAAAATATCCAAAAGACTTAAAAGGTACTTGATGCACACTAATAATTTTTATTTTCCGACACTAGTCGACAACCACTACCAAGTACAATGTGTAATACAATGCAATTATTCAAAGCGCGTCACTCTTCTTCTTGTTCCAACATGACTCATCCATCCAAGTAAGTTGCTAGTGGAATTGCCCATTCCACTTTTTTCCCTCTGCGGGTGAGTGCGTTCAATGTATTTTCCGTTGAAGACCGATCCTCAGTGGCTATTTCCTCAGACCGTTCTGGTTGTATCTTACAACTCGGCCAACCTGACAATCGATCGACCTCGATCGAAGAACCAATGGATTCAGGTGCAATACAAATGGTGTCCGCATCATCATCCTCATCATCGAGGTATTCTGCATCCCATTCTTCATCATCTAGCCATTCCTCGTTTGTATATTCTACTTCGGCAGTACCTAAATTGTCTGAATTGATTGGTAAATCATCATTAATATTTTCTGAATTTAAAGTGTCCTGTGAAGTCTGTGAAGACTCTTGACTTGTTAAGGGGTTAGCTTGCCATCTCCTCAGTCTACCTGCCTCGACTATGCCATCATATGGAAGTTGGGATTGTGGACAATCGGGTACATCTCTTATCACATATCTATCATGACCAATAATTTTATGGACAACAAATGGTCCGCGGAATTTAGGAATAAACTTTTTGTTATGTCCTGGGGTAGTATCAACATTTCGCAGGACAACATATTCTCCCAATTCAAATTGCTTAGCTGGCCTATGACGCTGATCGAAATATTCTTTATTGTATGCCTGAGACCTCTGAATATTTTTGGCTGCGGATTCTCTAATTTGGTTTAATTCAATTTGTTCGGTATCAAATTTTTCCCCAAGATATTCTCCTAATTCATCCACCTCACAACCTCGCTGCTCAACACCAAACAATAGCTTACTGGGAGAATATCCAGTAGTTGAATGGACAGTATTATTAAGCGAATACTCAACAACGGCCAACTTCGATAACCAATCAGAATGGTTTATTTCCTCGGTTAGCTTTCCCAACATATTCTTAAGAGTTCGGTTAACTCTCTCTACTTGTCCGTTAGCTTGTGGGGATGCGGTAGCTACTTGAACATGTTTTATGTTATTTTTGCTTACAAATTCAGCAAAGTCCAAGGAGGTGAAACAGGTGCCTCGGTCTGAAATTATCCGACTGGGCCTACTGTAATAATTAAAATATTTACTGAGAGCAGCGGTAACCTCTTTAGTGCTTGTGCTATTCGTTGGATATAACTTTACATACTTGGTGAACGCATCTATTACGACCAAGATATGTTTCCTCTTCGATTTTAACGACGGCAGCGGTCCAAAATGGTCAATGTGGAGTGTATCAAAGGGCAGCGACTTCTTAGGTATATTATATAAATTTCTCTCCATGGAACTGGCGGGTGGTGAATACATTATACAGGGTATACAATTCTTGATAAACCTCTCAATTTTAGGTTTACTGTTAGGAAACCAGTACCTGGTACAAAGTTTTGAGTGAGTTTTTTCTGCTCCTAGGTGCCCAATACGTTCATGAGTCAATCTTATGACATTCTCTTCCATTGCAGCGGGTACATATAGTAATCGACTTCCATTATTTTTCTTTCGAAATACCACGCCATTTATCAATTCATATTTGTCCATTCGGTCTAATTGAAGTTTGTCTTTCAGCGGTTGAATAATTTCATCTTGAGACTGGGCGATCTGTAATCTATAATCAACGTCTTCTTCCGAAACAGAGGCTATTACAGGATTTCTGCTTAACGCATCTACATGAGGCATTCCTGTGCCTTTTCTGTGTTGGATAGCATAGTTAAAGTTCTCGAGCTCTAATGCCCATCTGGCTATTCTAGGATTCACCTGCTTACGATTCAATGTCAGAGTTAATGAATTACAATCTGTTATTATAGTGAATCGTATCCCCTCCAGATAAACTCGGAATCTTTTCAATGCATACACAATGGCCAACGTTTCAAGTTCAAAACTATGATACCGCGATTCGGCAGCGGAAGCGGTCTTCGAATAATAAGCTATTGGGTGGAACCGTTTATCCTGTTGCCGTTGTAATAAAACAGCCCCAAACCCTAAGGAGCTGGCGTCAGTATGCAGTTCAGTTTCATTACTAGGATTGTATATTGCCAACACCGGAGCCTCAGTTAACAGTTTCTGAAGTTGTTTAAAAGCACCTCTACACGCTTCCGTAAACTCATAGCGGACGTCCTTTCGTATTAATTCTTGCAGCGGTTTGGCTATTCTAGAAAAATTCGGGACAAATCTTCGGAAGTACGAGAACAGACCCAGTGCTGATTGAACTTCTTTAGCACTTCTGGGTACTTGCAAGTTCCGTATTGCCACCAAATGTGATTGGCTAGGAGCAATGCCATCTTTAGTAACTCGGTAACCCAAAAAGTCCACCTCGGAAAATCCTATCTTACACTTGGCCACATTCAGTTTTAGACCGCGGAGGTTTATTCGTCTTAATATATCAGAGAGGAGATTGCAATGCTCCTCAAAGTTGGCCGACGCCAGCATGATATCGTCCATGTATACTACAATTTGTCTTTTCTCGATCATATCTCGGAAAATAGTATTTATAAATCGCTGGAATACAGCGGGTGCATTCTTAAGCCCAAACGGCATTCGAACATACTCATACTGTCCACCTGGAGTTACAAAAGCAGTGTACTTAACAGATGCCTCGGCTACTCGTACCTGATGGAACCCACTCTTTAGATCCAGTACTGAAAAGATTCGTTTCCCTTCTAAATATTCCAAACAATCCTCTATCAATGGCAGCGGATAATTATCTCGTATGGTCAACTTATTCAA
The DNA here is from genome assembly GCA_963978885.1 of Nemotelus pantherinus. Taxonomy (NCBI): domain Eukaryota; kingdom Metazoa; phylum Arthropoda; class Insecta; order Diptera; family Stratiomyidae; genus Nemotelus; species Nemotelus pantherinus. Next base: position 191,174,592 of record OZ022263.1, on the reverse strand, counting down.
ACCACGATAATCAACACACATCCTCATCGTTCCATTTTTCTTCTTTACAAGAACAACAGCGGACGCATATGGAGAATTACTCACTCTTATAATCCCTTCTTCTAGTAATTCGTCTGTAATTTCTTTAACTTTCTGTTTTTCAACAACTGACAATCGTCTGGGTGAACAGTGAAAAGGAACATCAGACGTCAAATGGATATTCATTTCAAAATCAAGAGGTTCAGGTCTTATGCTCTTTTCCTGACAACTCATTATCATTGAAATTCTCTTATAGCAATCAGGCGGCAATTTAAAATCTATTTCTGGAGTTTCCTCATATCTATCCACATCTATACTAAAAATTTCATTCATTAACGTAAGCTTCGGATTTGCAGACTGAGGTGGCAGCGTTAGTTCATCTTGTACCCTTTTTATTAAATCAAGTTTTTCTAATGTCTTCAAAACACTATCCTGAGCACGGAAACACTGACATCTCTTAGTTTCAACAGTCTCTTTTATTTTCAACAGATTAATTTTATCGTAATAATAAGATCTTATCTTGATTAATTGTATATTGCTACTCTGCAAATAGTCACGTCCTAAAATTAACGGGAACAGCGGTGTTCGATCTTTCATGACATATAATTTAACTGGCACGTTTTCAATTCTTGCATCGATACTCCCACATAGATCAATCAAATTACCGCTTAAACTTCGATACCTCGGGAACTGCGGGCGAATAACTATTTCGGCTGGCACATTAATCGAATTAATCAAGCTGATTGGACTGCCAGTGTCAAGAAGAGAGAGACATTTGATAGTTATTGGGTTTCCGTGCTCGGAATTATTAAACAGGACACTTACCATATTCATTATGTTGAGTCGACTCATGCGTTCTTCTGTTTCATCTGTTACTGCGGCGGCCATGGACAAGTTAGGTGTGGATGTCCTACCTCGGTTGGGATTCGGAGCAACTGGCGGGATTCTTCTAGGGTTGGGACACCTATAATGATCATGGTCCAAACCCCAGCAATTAAAGCAACTTCCCGGAGGTCTTCTTGGGTGAGGGCATCGATCTTGAAAGTGCCCCATCTGGCAACAATTGTAGCATCTAGTTTCTGCCATCGGCATATTGGACTGCGAACTTCGGGACGTGTTTAAGTTAAATCGGCTTCTTCTTGGGCTTCGGTTTCGTACTGCTTCAACTCTGGAACTCCTTGGTACTGACACCCGATATCGATCCGCTGCAGGCACATGACTAACCTGCCGGTGGTAACGAATAGCTCGGTATTTTAGTTCTTCCAATGTCGCCGAACCAATTAGCACCGCCGGGTCATAACCGCTATTTCTTATTAAGTCAATGGTGATATCCACCAAATCATTTTCAGTGACATTACCTAACTGCGCTATGCCATGAAGATTCAGGATAAATCTGTGCAGCGACTCCGATTCGGGATTCCATCTAGCTCGGCGGAGCCTTGTGTAGACCTCCTCCAAACTAGTAGCTGCGGCAAATTCCCGAATAAGCATTTCTTTTAATTCATCGAATGTTCGGGCTCGCACTGTCCGCAAGAATGCCCGAGCTGTGCCAGTGAGTGACCTTCTTAAGTAAATTAGCCTCTCTTCACCCTGAATTCCAGCCAGACTGAGTAACTCCTCCAATTCTTCAAAGAATCTATTAATAGGCTGGTATGCGTTATCGCCGGTATACTCTGGAAGAGCCGCCTGCAATTCCAAGAAGGTCATCTGTCTTCCTTCCCTTGGTCGTGCGGCATGAAATTCAATCTCCGGCTGCTCGGACTCAGCATCTTGAATCAATGCAGCTACTACGTCGGCTGGCATCGGCAACTGATCTACTCTCAGCGGTTCTCTTGCTTCTGCAATTTCCCTTTGTCGAAGGATATTCCCGTCAGATTTAGTTTCCTGGACAGCTTTCTTAACCGCGGCTTCCAACTCGAGTATCTCCAATTGCAACTTCAACTTCTTCTTAATCTCTTCTAGAACTAGCACTTCGTTTCGTCTATTCTCATTCTGTTTACCAGACGCCTTCGGTACCTCAAAATCTGTTTTCTGATCATCAACTTCTATTTCGCCTATGTCTTCTTTCTCAACAGTGAATCCCCTTCGGATATTCCTTAAATCATCTACCATTAACTTATCTCCGCGGCGATCCGGAATTACTTCAATAACTGCGGCTTTCATTCGGTGATCAAATACTCCTTCGGTAGCGGCAACGGCAGCTTCGCATCGGTTGTCTGTTTCTATAACAGAAGCTTCCTCGCACTCGTCTAGTAAAATTTTCTCGGCAGCGGCTCCATCTTCATACTTTGCTAATTCACGTATAGCGGCAACAGCGGCGATGGCGGCATCTTCATTCCTATGCTCACGAATGGCGGCGACATCTTCATTCCTATTCTCACGAATGGCGGCGGCTTCATCAATCTGTGATAACACTTCCTCGGTGACACCAACATCTTCACTTATATCCGCGTTATCTACAACTTCGGCTAACTGGGCTGGCGCCCCTTCGGTGACGGCGGCGTCTCGACGGCGGCTTCGGGCCATTTCGGTAGCAGCTTCTGCTTCATACATCCTGCTAGGATTCCGTACCTTCGGGATGGCCCCTTTTTTCGGATTGGAGCGTTGTTGCATGATTTTATGCTTCGATTCACAGTATTCGGGTTACAACCCCACACCTGAAGTTAAAATATCCAAAAGACTTAAAAGGTACTTGATGCACACTAATAATTTTTATTTTCCGACACTAGTCGACAACCACTACCAAGTACAATGTGTAATACAATGCAATTATTCAAAGCGCGTCACTCTTCTTCTTGTTCCAACATGACTCATCCATCCAAGTAAGTTGCTAGTGGAATTGCCCATTCCACTTTTTTCCCTCTGCGGGTGAGTGCGTTCAATGTATTTTCCGTTGAAGACCGATCCTCAGTGGCTATTTCCTCAGACCGTTCTGGTTGTATCTTACAATATCAAGGATTGTAGGCCATAAATGGTACGTCATGAACAACAAAGAGCTCAAATTTGAACCTTGCGGAGCTCCTGAAGTAGGACAAAGTGTAACAGAGATGCAAGAATTTACAGTTACAACACAAATACGACCAGCAATATAAAAAAAACAGTAGAGGACCAGAAATACCATGATTTTCACACTACAAAAGAAGAAGATCATGATTGACAGAGTCAAAAGCTTTAGGAGACTGTAATTCAAAGCAGATACAACTGCACTGGTGAAAGAAAGCAAGTTGGTCAATGTAGATCTGCCTTTTATGAACCCGTGCTGCTATGAAGCTAGAAAAGATTAAAGACGAAAGTAGACTTTATTGTAAACCACAATTTCCAGCAAGAAATGAGGGAAATGAAGCAAGAAATGAGGGAAATGAGACAATAATTTGAGATATAAACAGGATCACCAGCTAAAGTTTTGAATGGAGCTAAGGAAATTCGAACAGGCGCACAATGAGCAGACATAGGTTCTGGTCTAATGGGACAAAAATTCTTTAGTCTTATAGGGACAAAGATTTTTACGAAATCTCCAGAAGTCTCTGAGAAGTAGAATATCAGTGCGAGTAGTTACAGTAATTTTGACCATGTTATTTTTTGATTCTACAGGTTATCTAGTGTTATCTTCTTACAAAAACGTAGAGGCAGAGAGAAGCCAAGTTTGGATGCAGTATACCCCTCGATTGTTTCCACTGATGTGTGTACGAAATGCACGAAAAACACCTGCAATAGTGGCGATGCAACACCTACTGGCGGAAGAGGACGTGCAGATCGGTGAGATTGAAGGAGTCTTTTTGCAAATCCAGATTGAGCTATTGTTGGAGCATGATTCGATTGCGAAGAAGTAGTAGGCAAGACAATCGAAATAGCTCACTACTTATAGTGGTGACATCGCAGTGGAGTACTGATGAAGTAAGAGGAGACTGATGATGTCGTAGATATGTTACAGAAGATTCCAACCGAGAGAGTACTAGCATAAGATTCGGCTTCAAAGATCCAGCGGTCGAAGCATTTGAAATAGTTAGCTCAGTACACACATGCGCAGTGGAACCGGTAAGTTAGCTAAACCCTTGGAAGAATAGGAGCTAGTACCTTAAGCACGTGCCTTTCGTTTATTACACGTTGTAACAAGAAGGAACTTTGGTGTCACCTGAAACTCGTATCGTAACAGTATAATCGGGCATCATGGAATCAAGCAGTGGTTGAATAGTTTTCGATAAAATTTTTACCTTGTCTTCAGATGAAGATAAAATATAAGCTACGTCTTCGATACACGTTTTGGGCACAGGCGATTTGGTTACAAACTGAGTCATTGATGAAGCACGACAGCGATATAATATAGTATGTCTAAAGCATTATAAACCGCGTCACCAATACGCCAATTTGGCCCAACACATTCAGCATCGATGGTTTTTTCACAGGAACGCGAGCAAACAAGAAAAGGAGGGTTTTCAGACTTATTACCTATCCGCGCCAAGAAAACCCAGAAAACTATACTCAAATGTGAGTTGATGTTCGTTAGTCGTAACTAGCATTCATTGTTGCTACCCAGCATATCATGTAGCGAAGGTATTGCCAAAAACGAATGCTGGCGACCCTTTTTTTCTTCACTCACAGTGAACATAGTGCGAATCCAAAGCATTTCTCACCTAGATTCACTTTAAGCGAATCTGAAGTGAAGGATTGGGAACATAGGAGTATGTTCTTATATGCTATCTCCAATTCAGATTCACTTAAGTGGTCAGGTATACTTGGGACGTTCAAAAAAAGCTCTTTCTTAGGATTTTTTTTTAGATACATTAAAATAACTAATAACAAATGTTTTTTTTTACTTGAAAGATAAATATATGTGAAGAAGCTATTGTAATTTTTTTAAAGCAAAAGGTTGGAAATTAGTCGATATAGAGTAACAGCTTGTCACTGGATCACCCGAAATAAAAAACAAATGGGGGATTCTTAGTTAATGACATAGTGCTCCAGATGAACGAAGGACTTTGGCAGATTTTGATTTTTCGAAAAATGGCGGTTGTTGAAACTCGAAATTGTATTTTCGACCAAAATTTCACTCACATTTTCGGCTATTGAAAAAAAAAATATCGTCCAATCGAAAAATCCTTCGTTCATCCGGAGGGTAATTACATATAAAATAAGTTAGGAAAATGTCATGCTGATCGATAAAGCCGTTTTCAAGTTACAGTGATCACCGACTTCGAAAACATAGTTTCGAGAAAAATGCTTTTAAAGCATGCAAAACACGCTTTATGCATTAGAGATGACTTCATTCAAAGTTATTTATCTCCATAAAGAATTATCCGATTCGTCTGAAATTTGCAGAGAATGCTTTTGAAATATGCTACTTTTAGAAAATGCAAAGAAAATAAAATCGATTTTCTCAAAATTCTAAGTGTACCTGCCCCCTTAAAGTGAATACGCCCGCATTGGCTTTTGGCGATACTTGCCGTACTTGAGATACAAGACAGTTCCTTGTGGTTTACTTGAAGTTAAAAGTTATTATTCCGTTATTATTTGTTTTTTTTTTGTGAAACATACAGTTAGGCTAATGTTCAAAAGTGAAGAACTCTAACAAAACCTACTTTACTACTTTAGGACAAACCTACTTTAGGGCAAATCTACTTTACGAAAAGAGAAAATGTAAGTTAATGTAAAGTACATTATATTTTTATATAAGTGCAACTCATACACCCCATATCACTAGCGAGCCACTAAGATTCACCAAAGGCGAATGTATATAACCCTAAGAATATTCATTTTTAGCGAAGCCTGTCGATTCGCTAGACATTCGATAAATGTGATTCGTTACGTTACAAATGAAAATTTGGGCGGCCTGGTTAATCATTAGCGAACCGTAGATGAATTCGTTCGCGAATGAAATATTCGTTAAAGTGACTCGCTAATGATTCGTTAGCGATTCGCTTGGTATGTTGGATATTGATAGTTTGTAGTTCTTGGTATACGTATATATCTACATAAAAATTTTTTTATGATTCATTAAGGGGTTATTCTACTGTTAAACGGGTAAAAAGCAGTATCATTTTAAAAGTGTTGTAAAAAAAAACTATTAGAGATATCAATTTGAAAAATTAACAAAAAAAGTATAAAATCGCATAGTTGAATTTTTCAAAAAAAAAAACAAAATGGCGGCTTCTGTATGCAATTGATGGAGCGCGCGCTGACGGCCAGAGTCGATTGCGCGGCACATTGCCCAGGTCGTTCAGGTGATCTGCAATCAATTTAACGATAAAATTCTATTAGTTTAGCTACAACCACACAAAGTGAACCTAAGTTGAGCCATAAAAATTGAAATTTGGTTAGTTGGGAGCACTTTTTTCATTTCCAAAATCGAGCATGCTATTTTCCAACACTTGTCAAATCGCGAAAATTTAATATTTATGGCCCAATTTAGGTTCACTTTGTGTGTTTTTAGCTAAACTAATAGAATTTCATCGTTAAATTTATTGCAGATCACCTGGACGACCTGTGCAATGTGCCGCGCAATCGACTCTGGCCGTCAGCGCGCGCTCCATCAATTGCATACAGAAGCCGCCATTTTATTTTTTTGAAAAATTCAACTATGCGATTTTATACTTTTTTTGTTAATAAAGATGCATGCAAAATTTCAAATTGATGTATTTAATAGTTTTTTTTACAACACTTTTAAAATGATACTGCTTTTTACCCGTTTAACAGTAGAATAACCCCTTAAAACAATTATTACAAGCAAACAAAGAGTTTATTTAATAAGGTTAGGTGTTTTGTTTTTTTTTGTTCCTCGACATTGAATTAGTTTCATGCTAAGTCTTAAAAATTTCGCTGCGAATGAAACTGAAATTGTTTTTTTTTTCAGATCCTTCACTAAGCGACATGGAGGCGAAACAGCCAGAATCCTATAAACTTATCGAAGTACCAGTGCCAGTAAAATTGGTAACTTAATTTCTGTTTAATATAAAATGTATCACCCATTCAATACTTTCGAAACCTTGATGCTAATTAAAATTGATTCGATAACTAATTTTTTTTTCATTTTTCCAGGAACAAGCTGCACCGGTACGAGAAACATGGGGTAAAGGAATTGAATTTCTACTTTCGTGCATATCATTGTCAGTTGGTTTGGGAAATGTTTGGCGTTTCCCGTTTGTTGCACTGGAAAATGGAGGTGGTGCATTTCTTATACCATATATATGTGTCCTGATTGTAGTTGGTAGACCGATATACTATTTAGAGCTTTTAGTTGGGCAATTTTGTAGTCGTGGCTGTGTTGAGGCCTATGAACTATCACCGATAATGAGAGGTAAGTTTAGCCGTTTTTATTACTTAAGATGTGACAGCACAATAACAAAGAAAATAACATACATAATAATTAAAACTGGCAAAATAAAGCAAAAATAATAATATAAAAAACTTGCGTCACAATACTGTCTCTAAATACAATGGTAACTTTTCTGAAAAAAAATTCTTTGCGAAAAACAAAAGTTTAAAATATGTAAAACATTTGTTCATCGTCAGTGGCTCCTTTGAGATACTTTCAACAAGTTTTCATGCCAGGATCTTCCACTCTGATACTCAGGATTCTTATCAATGTTCCATTATAGATGAATTTTCAAGATTTATTCTCTAATGACACCAGATGCGCTGCTATAGTGGTGAAATTTGGCACACTTTTTGCCAATCGTTTCTTACTCAAGATCAGGTATAATCTTTGTAACTGTCATCATCATCATCATTATCGGCGATATAATCGATTTCATATCTAGCCTCTCCCAACAAGTCCCTCCACCAAACCCGATCCGGGGCCAAAGCTATCCAGTTATATATTCCTAAGCTCTGAGTGTCCTAATCAACGACATCCTGCCAACGCAAGCACCGTTTCTCCCGTTTTTGTTTACCATGAAAACTGCCACAAAGGATTTCCCATCCAAGCTCTTTTCGCTCATACGATCTAGGTGCCAGGCCCATCGGAGTCTATCGAGCTTTCTTTTTGTAATTATATATAATTGCGTACAACTCATGGTTTTAGCGTCTCGGGAACCGCCCTTCCTCACATATGGGGCTAACAATTCTCCGCAACACTTTCCTCTCGAATGCGGCTGAGAGGTCAAAATGCCTTTTGCTAAGCACCCAGGTCTGGGATCTGGTTATGAGTACAGTAGTAGCCTCGAGGTTCTGGTTAAAACTCGGGATTTAAAGAGCTTCGATAGACCGTATTTGGCTATGTTATTATCAGCTGCTACTAATGACCTAAGGTAGGTAGACTCCACCATTTCAAACTCATGCCCCCACCATCCTGAATGTTTGATTAGCTACAGGGGGTCTTTTCGTAGATGATGCCACCATATGCATCGTCTTTCATGCATTTGTGTGCAGCCCCAGGTGTTGTACCGACCTGCTCTATCTGGACGACGGATTCCAATACAACTGATTCGGATCTTCCGATGGTGTGATTGTCATCTGCGGGATCCAGTATCTGGCTGGACTTGTCTTATGATCGCCATTTTATTGGCGAGCCAGAGGCTCGGATTACTCTCTCCAATATAAATGTAAAGAATACGTAGGTCATCTCATCCCTTTGTCGCAGCCCATTAAAGATGTTGATTGATCTGGATAGAAATGTTCAGCTGGTATACCGTTGGCTCCCGGGGCTTCGTTATGTTTCAGCCGACTTATGGCTCTTTGTACCTCCTCCTTGCTTGGTGGTAACAGCATAAAGTCTTCTTCTTGGATTAGTGGAGCTTCCTATTCTTTCACTTCTCGTCGCTCTAGAATGCCTCAAAGGTCGCAGATCAGATTGCCATCTTTGTTCTTATAGTACGTACAGTGTGGTGTGTATTTGGCCACTCGGTAGTAGTACTTGGTAGAACTTCTGCGTCTTTTGCAGACCCTCGCTCTCTAGGTAATTTTATTTCACAGATCAGCTCTTTCTCCCAGGCTGCGTCTTTCTGTCTGTGAAGTTTCTTCTCTTGATATTCCTCTTTGCGTACCCGCGTTCTTTGAGATTGCCGCAATGCCTTCAGTCACTGGTTTGCATTCTTGCATTCAGTCGTTTGTTTGTATTCATCATCAAAACAGTCGCTCCGATTTCACTCTACTATTGCCTTAGATGACGTCAGCAGTTCTTATGCCAGTATTCTTAGTGCATGTCAATTTCTCGTCTACGCGCGGCATCCTGGCCTCAAAACTTACTCCACTCCATCGCGGCGAGTCATAACGCGATACCAAATGTGGTACTGGTATTCTCGTCATGCAGGATAGCTGTGTTGATTCCAGCTTGATCAGTGAATGCAATAGACCTACATATACAGGGCATACGAGAGATCGCCATTTTGAACGTCGTTTGACATTTCATTCCCCGAACCGACGAGTGGAGATTAAAATGCTTATAAAATTAATTATGATTTCACACAAAAACAAAACGAAATTGATGCCAAAGGTTAGTTTTACTTACCCGAAATACGATATCCGCTGCGAAGCACTTCGGTAGCTACTTTTGCAGCCTGGAACGCGGCTTTTCATTATCGCACTATTTCATAATTTTTGACCGCTAATTTATTCGCGAAACCGACACAAATTATTGCGCACAAACGTAGTTGTACGTTTCTACTGAATACGCCGAAAAATTTTCAAATTTTATTTGACAAATTTTGACTGAAAACATGGCCGTCATATAGAAGGCCGGTCGCAAAAGCAATTAACTTACCAAGATGGCGTGCTTAATGTACCTTTTTTCGACCAGTCGACGTACATTTCTCGACCAGTTCCGACCAATAAAAGTACGTTAGTACCTGTCAGATTGCAAGCCGCGACCGGCCTTCTATATGACGGCCATGCTAAAAATCAATGTTTTCAGTCGCCGACACAAATCAAACTGACATTGACGATTCATTCTGTGTTGCCCGTTGCACGCTTTTAGACCGATCTGGTGTTCACCAGATCACAGCATTAAGACACAGCATTAAGTGTTCACAGCATTAAGACACAGCATTAAGGCTTTTCGGTTGTGAGTGCGGTTGAAAGGGGCGCACTGAGCGTAATTTTTGTGAGAGAGTAATGTTCTGCGTGTATTAAAAAGGGCACACTCACGTATGGGTACACGGATAGCCATTTCGTATCCACATTCTTTCATATCTGTGCTCCAGACCTATCTTAAATGACAAAAAAGATAAAAAACAATAAAAATTGATATTTTACAAAAATCTAAAAGAAACCTGATTCAAAAATCCAATCCAATTCAGAAATGTGTAGGAAACGTGCAGACTAAATTTGACAAGCATATTCGAAGGCACAACGAACTAACATTAGAAAAACACGAACACATGTAGGCCAACGAACTTAGAGGCTGAATGAAGGACTAATCTAGAGACGCGGGAGGCTTTAGCGGTGACTTCCGCAACTTAAAGATCAAATTTTAAGTTGGGTTCAAACGTCACACCCAAGCCTCGGAATTAATTAACGGATAGTTGTTGAAAAACGAATAAGAGAATGAAATAGAAGAGGATTTGAGAGAGAAGTTCATTTGTTTATATTTGCTAGCACTCCAGGACAAGGAATTGCGGTTACACCAATTGAAAAGAGCACACAAATAATTTTGAAGAAGATAACAGTCATAACTGACCTGATGACTCGAAATAGTTTTAAATCGTTAGCATACAGTAAACAATAGGATTCGGTAAGAGAAGGAAGTTCATAGATACAAATCAAGAAGAGTAATGGACCAAGGCTAGATCCTTGTGGAACACCAGAAGAAGAATGAAAGGGAGAAGAGAAAAGGTTATTAATAGTAACTTTACACCCACGATTACTGAGGTAAGACAAAAATCAAGAAAGTTATGAGCCGAAACAACCCAACTGTCTCAATTTATTTAGTGACAATCTATGATTGACAGTATCAAAGGCTTTTGAAAAATCTATGTACACAACGTCCATTTATTCCTGACGACCACAAGCAAGAGCAACTGTGTTTGAGGATGAAACTTACCACTCGCGAGCCCATGCTGTTCCGGAAAGAGGATAGTATAAATCATAGGATACATTCTGGAAAATACATTTTTTTCAAGAAGCTTTTTGAAGCAAGGCAGAAGAAAAATAGGACGATAATGGGAGGAAACATCGCCAGTTTCGATATTTGGATAAATTTTAGAAACTTTCCAGGCAGAAAGAAAAACGCCGGAGGTTAGGCTCAAATTAAAGAGGATAGAAAGGGGACGCACAATAAAGAAGACATGGACCACGCATAGAAATTGGGAATACAATCAGATCCACCATCGGATTGCGGATCAAGGCTCAGCAATAAGTTCACAATTTCAATTGGATGAGTATGAATTAGAAGAAGTGAAGAAGGAAGGGAAAGAAAATCAGGGGATTGAATTGGGGGGGGGGGGGGGGTTTTGACTTTTAAAGGAAGAAAAAGAGAAGTTTGTGAAAAATTCACATACATCCATCGGTATTGATGAGGTAGAGCCGTTAAAAGTAACATGGTAGGGGATGGAAATAGCATTCTTCAGAGAACAAATGTACGATCGAAAAGGTTTAGTGTTGCAGGATGAAATAGATGAATCCAAACTAGTAAAATAATCGTGCAATGCTTGCTTCATTATTATTTTATGAAGGAATCTCTGATCTTGCCGTATTTCGCAGCAGTTACTCGGAACTTTTTCCGAGCAACATTTTTCAGTTGGATCACCCTCAAAAATTTGTAGGGTAAACCAAGGAGGATCTGTAGATTTACGAGGGTGAAAAGTGGGGGTATAGATAGAGATAAGGTTACTGAGGCAGAAACACAATTTGTAATGGGCATGATCAATATTTAGCCCACGAACGAACGAAAATCAGTCATTTTTTTCAAATTCCGATACCAATCCTGGGTAATAGCGTTGCGGAAATCGTACCGAGGAGCAACTGAGATTCCTTTCTTCGAAAAGTATGTCAGCGCAACTTGAAGAGATAGAGGAGGGTGGTGTAGGTCTACTGAAGCATAGGGATGGAGCACGGCGGATATATATATATATATCAGGAAAGGGAATATTAGAGAGGATAAGGTAAAGAATGCGCCCATTCAAGGTACGCGTTCTATTAAGCTGCGACAGGGAATGAAGAGAAAGCTGGAACAAAAGTACTATTATAAACTGATTATTAGATCTCATGCAATGTGAAACTGGTTCCCAGTCAACGGAAAAAATATTGGTATTATTATTAGTGGGTAGAAAGCGAAAAAATATGAAGGTAGGAGGATATCTCCACAAAAAAAGTTTTCATAAAAAGCACAAGAACTGCTACGAGGAACATAAGCAGAGAGAATTATTAGGTGAAAGTTGTTAGGAAAACAAATACGAACCATCAGATATTTAACAGAAAGGCAGGGATGAATCATCGGTCTTTCGCCAACCTTACTTGGGAGAGACTAGCCTGATCATATTAGCCAACCTTTCTTTTAGGAAATATTGTTCACAGCAGCCTCCTTGAGTAGGTTTTGATACATTTTTGTTTTTGTTTATATATTGTGTATGTTATTCTCACTATTGAGCTAATGGTCTGCTGGATTTGAGGGACTCCAAGACTTTAATTATAATTGGTTTGAATCCATGAATTTAGTCCAGTCCTTCAAAATGTTGTTCGCATTTTATCATCAAATCTCTCGATGACCTTCTTGAGCTCCAACATGGTTACAAGGACAGACCAACTGTAGTCATTTCCTTAGCTCTGCGTTTTTCACTTACTACTGAAGTTAGGCTAATATTTCGATTTGGAACCAACGTTAACCCTCTTTTACCAACTCTCATGCTTACATCGTGTTTATGACAGTCTTGCCCTCTAATGACAGTTTTACAAGATGATGAAACCTTTTTTAACAACTGAATCTTTCCAAAAAAACACAACTTTCGGCTTCTTTAAAAATTTGAATACTTTCTTCTACAGGCATTGGATATGGACAGGCAATTGCCACTGTTATGGCAATATCATATTACGCATCAATTCTAGGACTAACAATTCGTTATTTACTGCTCTCCTTCAGCAGTATACTTCCCTGGGCTAGCTGTCAAGAGGAGTGGGGACTGAATTGTATCAATTCATCTGGAACGCATGAAACATCCACAAACGTATCATCGTTGGCTGGTAGTAGTTCAGCCGAATTATTTTACTTGTAAGGCTTTAACTTCTTTAGGTTTTGAGAGATGAAAACATTTAATCAACATTTTTATGCATTTCTAGGAAATATATACTCAAGGAAGTAGATTCTATTGAAGATGGCATTGGACTGCCAAATATTGAGCTTGTTGGATGTCTTGGCTTAGCTTGGACCGGGATTGGGATTGCTCTTATTAAAGGAATCAAGAGCTCGGGCAAAGCTCTTTACTTCTTAGCTATTTTCCCATATGTTGTTCTCATAACGCTTTTTGTACGGGCAGTGTCACTAGAAGGAGCACTAGATGGAATATTGTACTTCTTAAAACCGCAATGGAGCGAGATTTTAAATGTCAGGGTGAGGCAAAAAGTATTATTTCTAGCATTTAACAGAAAACTTATACTTCTACATATTCTTTCTCGATAGCAATCGTAAAATTATGAAATAATGTATCCGAATTGTTACTCTATTGTTTTTCTAAATTGTATCTTAAGAATTGAATGCACCTTTTATACTTCAGGTTTGGTATGCTGCAATTAGTCAAACATTTTTCTCAATGGCCATCTGTTTCGGCACACTAATAACTTGCGGCTCGTACAACACTTTTACGCGGAAGATTCAAAGGTTGTAAAAAAAATTCTCAGATTATTTTACTTAATCCGTTAATTTCTGTGATTTGCAGAGATGTAGCAATCGTAACAGTGTTAAATTTAACGGTATCAATAGTGGCTGGTTGTATAATATTTGCAATACTGGGTAATTTGGCCCTGGCGACTGGCACATCGGATATTAGGCATGTCGTGAAAGGTGGAACAGGACTAGCATTTATCTCATATCCTGATGCTATTGCAAAATTTGACTTTTTACCACAAGTAAGGCCTATTTCGTTACATTATTGTGCATATTCTTACAGCTTAGGAGGGTGCATATTTTTCCCCGCTGAATTCTTACAGTTTAGAAGGTTTCCGATTAAGCCCATGTTTACTTAGTTCTTTGCAGTTTTATTCTTCTTGATGCTTCTATGTTTGGGTTTCGGTAGCAATATCGGTATGACTACAGGTGTCCTAGCAGTTATCAAGGATCGTTTCAAGCACTTACCGAACTGGATGTTGACGATATCAGTGTCGGTGATTGGATTTATACTCGGAATTGTTTACACTACGCCAGGAGGGCAATATCTTCTCAACTTGGTCGACTTCTTCGGAGTATCGTTTGTGGCATTGCTTTTGGCTATCGCTGAGCTCGTGGCTATTTGTTGGATTTATGGTAAATATATAGAGCACGGAGGAAGAACATTCTGAAAATTTTTCAAAGTTTGAATCAAAGCCCAAAAAGTTTAAAAATTATTAGTTACAAATTAAGGCATATTACCGACTACCAAATCTCTACAGTTTTCTGCTCCCGATCACTCTTAAAACACTGGAAATTTTTGGTTATGAATCAACACTGGTTGATTTCTGATGAAATTTGATTTGCCCTTTGAAATCCATTCTGCGTTCTTGCAGGTGTCAGACGATTTTGTAACGATATTGAATTCATGCTGGGAATAAAGACTGGTATTTTTATGAGGACCTGTTGGGGTATCATTGCGCCCCTCTTCACGATCATCGTTTTCATTTACACCTTGGCACAATACAGGCCAATTCAATACAATGGAATTCTGTACCCTGACGCCGCGTATTGTAAGGGATTTATTGAGTTTGTTTTAAAATCTTATCAATCATTATAATTTACTAGATTTTGGTTGGCTATTATGGACTGTCGGTGTATTACAACTACCTATCTGGGCTATATACGTAGTTTACAAGCAACCACAGGACACATTGATCCAGGTAAGAATATATTAATGTTCGAGACTAATAAAAGCTAGCACACTTTGAACAGGAAAGCTTAACCGACATTTTCGAAATAATATCGAATTTAGACGACACAAAATCTCTTGATATATCTTTCCAGAAATTCCGATCAGCCTGGAGACCGAGTCAGCTATGGGGACCACTGAATGCCGACCTACATGAGAGTTACATCAAATATCGTAGCAATGTATTCACAAAATCGAATCGGAAAATTAACTTTTTGGATAAAATGATAGATAATATTTATGGAGAATGAACTGATTGTATTCGTAAAATATACTTAAATACTCATATTGAAAGAAATATATTTTATTTCGTTTTAAAATTTTATAAATAAAAAACAGTTTGGCTGACGGTGGCTTGATGATTACTTCTTTTTGGCTTTGAAACCAGCGAGCCAGAGTATTTCACTTCACTGCCGAAAAGGTTGTTCGAAGAACATTAGTATTAAAATCACTTTGGCCGAAAATTCATATTCCATATAAGCATTATATATATATATATATATATATATATATATATATATATATATATATATATATATATATATATATATATATATATATATATATATATATATATATATATATATATATATATATATATATATATATATATATATATATCATGAAAAAATGTCAGTGAAAAAATCTTAGGAACCCACCATCCGATTGAACTGAAATTTTCAGGATACATTGGTGTATATGCAGAATTAGTACCAGGTCTCACAAAAAATTTGTAATCTTTAACCCTTTGGCGCCCGCGGCCATTTTAGTGATATTTTAAATATACCTAATATAAAATAAATAACTTTTGGAAAAATAAAGTTTATGGAATGAATTTTACACGTGTTCTTAATGTTAATATGATAATATTTTTGTAATAGTTAACCTTATATGTGCGCTAGGCACCTAAAATGAGATTGGGACAATTTGAAAATTTTTCAATTGCGATAACTTTTGAGCAGATTATCAGATCATTACAAAACTTAAAGGTCACATTGATATTACTATAGTCCTCCACGCTATGCACTATAGTCCTCCACGCCATGCACTATAGTCCTCCACACCATGTACTATAGTCCTCCACGCCATGTACTATAGTCCTCCACGCCGTGTACTATAGTCCTCCACGCCATGTACTTTAATACATGGCGTGGAGGACTATAGTGCATGGTGTGCAGCACTATATTACATGACGTGGAGGACTATAGTACATGACGTGGAGGGCTATAAGCATAGCATCTGCTCCTATGTACTTTTCGCCATGTACTATGCCGTGTGGCGCTATATTTTATCACAATCCCGAAATCAACTAAGTACATGGCGCCAGAAGTCTATAAACTATTGCGTCTGGCGCGATGTGTATTTTCAGTGTAATCGAACCCGATGACCACTACTGCTGGTTAAAGGCTAACCCTGTTCTTTGAGAAATAGAAGCATCTAATGAAAAAACAACAAAAAAATATTTATCTTCAGTCGATAAGATATCAGTATAACGTCCAATTAGCTGAGCTCTTAGTTGGTAGTGTACAAAGCACTGCTTAGTGCTGAGGACTGAAGCATGTTCTTCATTAGGTCGTCTATCTTGCTCGCACATTGCATGTCAGCAGCGTCCAAAGAAGTGATTGAAGAAACTGAATCGCAGTCGGCGATTACTTTTCTTTGCTGAACATTTCTCTCCTGCCCTGCTAAATTCAAGGATATAATTTCCTACCTGTGAGTCTTACTAGGCTTCTGGCCACCATAAGGCTGCTAAATGCTGGAGTTTGCCCGTATCACCATTAAATCTGTTTTAGGTCTTTGCAGACACCGATTCTCAGTTGGTCGTTCCCCATTATTCTGCCTACCAACGTTATGTCCTCGTTTTTTCAGTTGGTAGCTCTTTCTCTTAAATCCAGGCTAAAATTGGGAGGGCCTAAGAAGTTGATCTATGAAGTATGCACTTATCAGTTATTTTTGCAACTAGGAACTTATACTGGAACACAAAATTGTCGAGCTGTATTTGACGAGTTATTTCTCGGCGAACTGATGAATATTCACTTGTGGCTGTCTGTATCGTTCAACATTGCTAAGTCTCCAGGCTCTTGCCAAGTCCGTTCGGAAGATCGACTTCTTCGCTCCAGTATTAATGGTGATGTTGCAAAACTTTCTGCTAATTTTCCCTTGCAAGCTCAAGTCATTCTCGTATCGATAGAGTCTGGAAACTGTGATGGTGGTTCTGGGTCGAATAGGGTCGAATATTTCAACCTTCGATCCTCTTAATGGTTTCCCACCTCCTCCCAGGAAGAGACAACTAAGTTCACTGAACCGGCTTCGTTTTTTGTCATCTTCCAGCTGAACACTCTTCGCAAAAACTAGGCTTCCATTTTCCTCGACAATCACGCTTCAAGAGTCATTTTTCTCCACAGATCCAACATGGGAGAGCTCTGTCTGCTTATGATATCCTGGCTATGTCAGCTCTTTGGCACACGCACTCTTCATTCACTTCATGGACTTTAGCTTTGCTACGAGACACCCGCTTCACCGATTCTTAGGTCAAAACTTAGGTGAAAGAATCGTTCAGCATCCATTTGTAAGCGAAACGAAGTACTTGTTGAAATTCGTCACCATGTACTTCATAGATGAAAGCATCTTTCGCTGCTTCATGCTAATGTCCTGCATCAGACGAAGGATAGGACAGAAATGCTAGTCGCTCAACGTCTTGAGTCAGCTGCTGCAAGGTCTCCCCTGACTTCTGTGTACGTTTTTTTAGCTGTAAACGATGACCCTTTTTCTCGTATTCGCCGTATTTCATATCTAACGCGCTAATCAGGCTTGAACAGCTAGAAAAATGGTCCACTGCAATTGTTCGAAGTACATCCACCGCAGATCCTCACGACGGCTGGATTCTGCAACAACCTCAAAATGCTTCTTGCAAATAGTCCTGTCGAAAAGGGGTGCTTTAAGTACTTTGCTGCCGGTTGATTCAGTTGGACCGGTTCTTTCGGTTTTCACCAGCAGCAAAACCAATTTCAGTAGTTCAATTTTTTCTTCAAGCACTACCAACTGCTTTTCAACTCCACAGCTTGACTATCTAGCTGCTATTTCATATCGAAAGCCATATTCAGTACTAAATTCGTCATCGGATTTCTCTCCATTGTGCTTTGCTTTTTCTGAACGTGTTCTTGACTTGTTTTGTCGTTTGGGAATTTAAACCTTTCCGGATCATTGTCTTCCGTACTCAAGCCTTCTCTTAGTTTCGTGGTAGCAAAGCCATTTTGTTCCCAGTTATCGACAAATCACGTTTCGGGCACTCTACTTTCGATTCTGCTAATGCTAAAACGCTTACTAGCATCGGTATCGTTATCCATCTTAATTCACACAACTTTTTAAAATAAACAATTGTCCTCAAATGAATCGTTGTCGGAAATTTCTTACTTTTTATTTAGTCCGCAACTTTAATAAAAGCCACTTGGGGAATCGGGAATGCAAAAGAATCCCACTTCTGACACCAAACGTATTCATCCACTGAAAACACACTTCATGGATTCGTGATCCCCTGCATTTTCGAAATAAAACAGTTTAATGTTACTGAGCACACTTTGATTCAAAACAATAACTGCCACAACTAAATCATTTCATTTTGCAATTCACTAAGCTCGTGTACAAACTTTAACGGTCGCGCGAATTCCACTTTCACTGGCTTTGAAATTACTTTGTCGAGAAATTCACTCGCTTCGCTTCTTCAAAAGCTTGACTGTCAAGTCTCACACGAGGAATATTTATACTACTCGGGAATTTCCAAAAATATCGATTGCATTCTTTTATGCTATTCTGTGTTTCTCTCGTCCTTTTGAAACTTTACTTATTTTCACTATTTCTTGGTTTATTTTTTATCCGCATTTTCACATAAAATTTTTCAAAGTATTTTCCGTCCTATAAGATACATTAAACGTTTTATATGGAGTTAGTTCGAAACGCGCTTTCTCGCTGTTTCTCTTGATTCTCCGGTATTGATAGAGAAATGAAAAAGAAAAATGTCAAATTTGACATATAATAAACTGGTGTGGTGTTATAGGTCAGCTGTTTGAAATTGATTATTTTTGCGCGTTTTTTTTTTTAATTTTAAAAACAAAAACTGGTGTTAAATTATCTTTCGAGTGCTGTGTATATAGTGAAATTAAATTTTTATAATTTGACACACAGTAAGTACTTCTTCGGCTTCCTTATTGGTGGCAACAAATTTTTGCAGCGACACCGTTATATCGGGCTATTGGTTTGTATTTTTGGTTCTTTGTTCGGTTAAAAATATCGATACGGCTTGCACACCGAGTAGATTCTCTGGACTAAGAATGCCTTCCAACCAGATCGACCACCCAGACGATTGCATGAAATGCAAAGTTAGGGTGGTGGATGGTGATAAAGCCGTACAATGTGAGGGCGTGTGTGACGGATGGTATCACATCAGGTGTGCAAGGATCCCTGATCAAGAATATGAGTTCCTCCATAAAACAAAAACCAAGAGGAATATTTTCTGGTTTTGCGATTCTTCTAAGGCAAAGTTCGCAAAATTCAAGAAATATGAGTCTCCACTTGTGGAACTCACGGATATGACATCTCAAATCAGAGATAAAATTGATATTCTTTCAAAGGTGCAGCCAAGTACTAAGGATTTCACTACTGACATCCTTAAAAAAGTTGAATCAGGGATTTCAAAATTAAACAACAATGCTCCACAGAACAGACCGTCTTACGCAAGTGTTGTTCAGTCTGCCCCCTGTGAGCAGAATAAAAAAGTTTATAATGTGGGTATAGTTGTAAGGCCCAAAGCTGCACAGGATAGCTCACTAACCATAAGTGAAATAAAGCAAGCAATAAGTCCTGCGCAAATAAAAACACCTATTGTTTTTAATAAGCCGCTAAAAAACGGGAGCGTGTTGATAAAAATGAACAACGAGGCTAACAATAAAACACTTATAGATAGCCTAAACATGAAACTTGGGCAAAAGTATACGGCTGAAAATACGAAACAGCGGCTTCCAATTTTAGTTTTGCTTGGTTTAGAAAAACAATACTCGGAGGAAGAGCTGAATTTTCAAATTTCATCTTTGAATTATGACATGGGTTCGGATCCAAAAATTCGTGTCAAATATTATAAAAAAAGCTACAAAAATGGCAAGTATATTGCGTTCATTGAGGCCCCGGGGGATACATATCACAAATTAGTTAACAGGTATGTTAACGTAGACTTTGGTAGTTACTTTTGTAAGGAAGACCTCAACGTCAGAAGGTGTTTCAAATGCCAGAAATACGGGCACCCGTCAAAATATTGTACTAGGTCAAGTGATGTTTGTGCCAGGTGCGCTGGCGATCATAAAACTCAGGATTGTACCTCTGAAATACATAAATGTGTAAATTGTGCCGCGAAGAATCAAAACAACCCTAATCATAGGGCAGATAGTAAAAATTGCCCAGAATATATAAAAGCTGTACAATTCTTGATTAGGAAAACAAACTATTCCTCGTAAATCAGATGCCACTGCAATCTCTGAAAATATTTTATGCAAATATTAGAAGTATTAGAAATAAATTTCACGAATTGGAAGTAACAGCTACAGTTTTGAATGATTCTGACATCATTATTTTAGGCGAAATCTGGCTTTATGAAAATGAAGCAGTTTTTTATAACATCTCAGGGTACTCTGCAGTGTTCAACTGTCGAGATTCAGTTGGAGGTGGAACAGTGATTTACATAAGGAACAGTATCAATTTCAAAACCCTAGTGAACGAAAAACAATATAACATGATCATTGTCGAACTAATAGTTTGTAACACTCCTCTAAGACTTGGTACTCATTACAGAGCTCCTTCTCAAGATAGCTTGGATTACCCCGAGTATATTGATGAAATTTACCATAAATATAAAAATATTATCTTGATTGGTGATAATAATATTGATGTACTAAATGTAATGATAATCTAACGCTAAAAATGAACAATGCAACTTTACATAATGAGAAGCAACCAACTAGAGTTACAAATGAGTCTGCGACGCTTGTTGATCATGTTGTCAGTTCGGTCAACCTTCGTAGGCATGAGTTTGGTATTGCTTTTTGTGACATGCCTGATTTGGACCACAGGGTTCAAAACATCACTATTACGGGTGTTCTCATTCCTAAATCTCCAATGAAAGTTTTTCAAACACATGTGCTAAATAAAAATAGATTTGCAAATTTAGTCCGTGACAAGTTTCATATTTTAATGCTGGAATCACGGGAAATTGAACTTGAAGAAATCATTGACATAGTTTGTAATGCAAAAACACTTTCAACCACTTATAGAAAGATTCGCTCAAGAAGCAATGATTGGATAAATAGTGATGTCCTTAATATCATAAAGTTAAAAGGAATTGCATACAACACCTATCGGAAGAGTCCAAATAATGAAAATTTCTTAAAATACAAGCGGTTGAAAAACAAGGCTAGCAATATAATAAGTAAAGCCAAAGAAATTGCGTTAAATAAACGAGTTGAGAAAGCCCATGGAAACAACAAAAAATTATGGAATATTCTTGGGAGTGAATTGAATCCTGGGAACAATCAAAATCAAAATAACGCTTATGTGTCCCTCCTCACAGCAACGCAGCTTAATGACTTCTTTTCGCTAATAGGCAGTAGAATAAATGATGAATTTCGCGCAAAC
This sequence comes from Nemotelus pantherinus, assembly GCA_963978885.1. Taxonomy (NCBI): domain Eukaryota; kingdom Metazoa; phylum Arthropoda; class Insecta; order Diptera; family Stratiomyidae; genus Nemotelus; species Nemotelus pantherinus. The sequence goes on along the minus strand of OZ022263.1, from coordinate 191,152,918 downwards.
TCTGCGGAAAGAATTAGCAACAGAATCAATCATCAGACCCTCTTCTTAAGACCAACTACTATTGAAGAAGTAAATGAGATTATATCAAACCTTAAAAATGCAGCTCCTGGAATAGACTTGATTAGGGCAGATGATTTAAAATGCATCAAGGTTCTTCTTGCTCCACTTCTTACTTCTATTGTTAACAAGCACTTGGATGAAGGTACCTTTCCTAATATTCTGAAAAACTCTCTTATCACCCCCATATTTAAGAGTGGTGATATTGATGATCCAAATAACTATAGACCAATTTCATTAGCAAGCGCCTTCAGTAAAATTTTTGAGAGAGTTATAAATTCTAGGCTAGTTCACTTTATTAACAACACTATAGGCTTCGATCAAAATCAATATGGTTTCCTTAATGGCAGCAATACAAGTGCAGCTTTCATAGATGCGCAACATTATATTAACAGCCAACTAGACAAGGGTTTATATTGTAGCATTTGCCATTTCGAATTTTTTCTAAATTCACGGCAAATGACTTCTGATACGTAATGTATCAGAAGTCCTCTACAAAACGACCTTACGGCATCTTGTTTTTCGAAAAATCGAAACACAAGCAATGTCGTGTTAAAATTTCATTTTTCACAAACAAATTACCGTATTAACGGTAACTTGTTTGTGCAAAAATTTCGAGACCGGCACTGGGCTGTGTGCTGGCCGCGATAGGCTAGGGAGTCGATTGTTAGGCGTGTGGGCGAGCGGCCGCTTTTGGCGTGGCGGCAAGAACGTGGCGGTGCCTGAGGCATTTACTTGTAATCCGGACAATGGAAACCGTAAATAAAGTCAGCTAGTTGAAAAGCTGTTTTGTGTAACCGAAGTGATTATACCCGATAATTTCAATTAAAAGACGGTCGGTGGTGAGTCGCTTTGTAAAACGCTCGCGATAAGTGGAAGTGGTGAAATAAATATTAATTGTGGTATCGAAATAAAAGTGACAACAAACCACCATATTTTAGTAGCATATTCAAATGTTCCAAATAGAAAGAACCACACTAGCAACAACAACTTAATACGCCGGAAAAAGTATTGTTCTACGAAATCTAGAATACAGTTTGAGTTTCTTTGTTCGAATATGTGCAAAGTTATCATTTTCGATCATTCGATGTCATTCGCTTTTTGAAAGTCTATGCCTGAAATTGTGATCTTCGGACCAAATTTTTCTGTGAATCGCGAGCACCCAAATCACAGCAAGAAGCTCAAAAAGTAGTTCTGTTTGTGCAATGCCCATCCATCCACCTTTACTTGGTCGTTGGTGGAATACGACGTTTCTTTTGAGTGATTTGATTTTTTCATTCTATTATTCTGCGTGTTACGCATATACGACGGAACAATACAGTTTGCCTGAAGTTCATTGAATTTTCCGAGCAGTTTAAAAACACTAGTGTTGAGTGCTACTCAGTCCGTCACCTTGCATTTAAAAAAAAAATTGGGGAAAAAGAGATTGATATTTGGCGATTCATAGCTTACGAGAGTGTTGTTTTTTTGTCACGATAACTACGACGCGGTTTTAATTGGAAGTCCCCTTCAAATTGAATTTAAAAGCGTGACCACGTGGTTTTTTTTCAATACTTCCGTCAACACTTCACGGCAATTTTTCACCAGTTCAACGGGGCTTTGGATCAATGGTATGTAGCCTAATAAATAAGTGGCAAATCGAGGTGTTGTTCTGACGTGCCTGATAAGTCGTGGCCGAGTGCAGAAGCTACGTCGCAGTGGTCACGGTTCGAAGTGCATGTAAGTGATGACGCCGCCAAACTTATTAATATATACCGCAAGCGAGCTGATACAGTCAATCGTTTACACGAAGCTTACGGTGACTAGAGCAATTTCATTTCAGTTTGAGTTTAGGGAACGGATCTTTAATGATTGAGTCGCACAATGGCGGAGTTTTCTTTGTTTTATTGAACAAATTGCCGTTGATCGGCGACTGTTGGCTAACATCGGACGATCGACCATGACTGGGGGAGAAGATGCCATCTTTGTTGAAAGTGTATGTCACCCAACTCAATTCATCAGGATTTCTGACTCGGCATGTTAGCAGCGGTTGTGGCAGCAATTTGTACACGTAAGTGTGACCGACTGATTCTCGATTGGCGGTGAAGTTATCATTAACTATCAGATCGGTGTCGGAATGAATACAGCGTGGCAATTCTAACTGCAGACAGGCATAATAATTTTAATTTAACAATATTTATACAAGATGGTCAATTGGTTTTCGCATTGGAAGCAAAAGTTACATATGCCCAATGTTTCAATATCATATTAATGGATGACGATCGTGTGGTATTGGATAATATTGATAATCGTTTGGAAATCCATCGTTATGTACAAGTACCACCTTTTGGATTATAAACAATAGGAAAATAGGTCAAATATTCATATACTAATGAAGAAGTAAAGCGTGGGTAAGGTCTTCCACCCACCCCCCCAAAAACCAAGAGAACAAAACAGATTAGGTTGATATGATGTGGTATTGTTTTGTTTTGTTTTCTATCAATAATTAAAACTCAGCTTGTTTTAAGGCAAGAAGAAGAAAGAAAAAAAAACAAATTTGTCATATGTATATTTTCAAAAATCTAAATAATACTATTTTGCCGCGTTTTTGTGAAATATGACTACAAACAGTAGTAGTATACTGTGTTTAGACCACAGAAATTTGTATTTTTTTTGTACGATATTGCCACGATAGTATAACCCAAAGAGGAAGATTAAGGAATTGAAAATTATGGTTCTTTGATAAAAATGTTGGTAGAAGAATATACATACCAAAATTAAAAATAAAGAAAGCATAAATGTAAAGCACATATTAAAAAGATACAATAAGTAAACATAACAACCACAAGAGGAACACTTTTGAAAATTCTAAAGAAATTTGTAAATTTGCACTGTAAACGAATGGAATGTGAATGCATAATAGTCGATTTAAAGAGAGTCACAAAATGAGTGATGCAATTTCAAATCAAATTCGATCGAATTGGTAGAAATAATTGTTTTTTTTCGCAAAAGAACTAAAACATCTTTGTTGCGATAACCAAAAAAAATCTAAACACCAGATTTCAATCAGCGCATATACGAAAACAGAAAACAAAAACAAAATATATAAAAAGTCAAAATTAGTTTTTCTGCTAAGACATTAAAATACATTAAAGAAAAAAAAAAAAATTTTTATCAAACCTCGGAAAAATTTGTACCACCTGCAAGTAAATAACATTTGCAATTTCTGAGAATCATCTTCCACTTCAATTGTTTTGTAAAACTGAAATTTTGAGATACATCCATCGTTGATTATAAAGAGTAATGACAGATTATAATGTTCGCTAAAAATACTGTTGAATCTTTTTGTATAGTTGAATTTTTGATAACTTTAAATAAATTAACTATGAGTTGTTAACTTAAAACCCTTGGCCTTCTTATTGGGCGAAAGCCCTAGCAGTTCTTCTTCTTTTTCAGGGTCCGCGCTTGGCCTGGCTGGCCTATAATGTAATTAGTTTTTCGTGAATTTTCGTGATTTTCAGCTTTCTATATAAGGGAGGGATACTGGCCCAACAGTTAGTTTCAGCATTTTTTTGGTTTTTGATTAGATTTTTGAATTTTTGATATGGGGCCAGTATCAGAGGGTGGAGGACCCCAGACCATCGGGGTCAGGGCTCCACTACCATCGGGGGCCCGGGGCTGTCTGCCTCACCCGGGTTCCTGGTAAAGAGAGGTAGCACTTTTTCCTATTTTTCCCTTTTTAGATTTTTTTCAATTTCTGGCTCCGTGTTTTGTCACGAGCACTGGGTCTGCTTAGTCAGCCCATGTTGCAGAGCCTGGGTGGTTTCCTTTACGGAGCTATGCCCCCTTTTTGGTCCCTGGGTATTTTATATACCAGTTTGCGGCTACGAAATTCATGACGGATGAATAATACGTAGCATCCCGTTTTCTTGAGAGCAAACCAACTCCATTGTTTAAAGAACCCACCCCAGCCGCAGCGAGCTAGCAAAGCGGCACCCCAGCATCCGTCGGGGTTGGTTAAAGGGTGCTCCGCTAATGCGGACGAGGGGCCTTCACGGCCATTTCTAGGGCACCCTGCTCTCGGGGCAATTCTTTTTTTGTTTGTTTTGCCTCTTGAATGGCATTAGCCATTCCACTTCTTGGACCTTAGCACTCTTGGTTCTGGACTTCGGTCTGGTTCTAAGTTGTGCTAAGGCCATCTCCCATCCATTCAATTCGCTACAATATGTTTCAGCCATATTTGTTGACCTTAAAAAGGCATTCGACACAGTTGATCATACCATTTTAGGCCATATTTTAAACGAACTAGGTGTTCGAGGAAAGGGAAATGAGCTAATAAAAAATTACTTATCCAACAGGACCATAAGTACCCAGTTCAAAGGTGAAACTAGTGAAAGGAGAGTGATAAATATAGGCATTCCTCAAGGATCCATTTTGGGGCCAACTCTTTATTTGCTTTATGTCCAGAGTCTGAATAATCTTAATTTAGTATCTAAATATGTTATTTATGCAGATGACACCCTTATATTAAACTCAAATAGAGATCCTATTGAACTAGAGCAGATGATCAATGATGATTTAGGTAGATATTTCAATTGGCTAGTTACTAATAAATTAAAAATAAATGTAAATAAAACGCATTACTTGATTTTCAAACAGAAAAATAAGGAAGACATATCACTAAACATCTTGATTAACAACCAACCCATTGATAGACTAGAAAAAACTAAATATTTAGGAATAATAATTGATGACAAATTGTCATGGTCGGATCAAATTAGAAAAATCAGAGCCAAGATTTGTCCCATTGTAGGTTTCTTAAGAAGACGATGCTACTTGAACATTGTTTTAAAAAACATGATTTATCATGCTTTTATAATTCCATATATTAGTTATGCCATGCTTAACTGGAGCCAATCTTCTTCAGCAAACCTGGCCATCCTGAGCAGAACTCTGAATAAGGCAATTAAGGCAGTTCACAATCTGAGTCCACGGACACCGACTAATCAGTTACATTTCATAACTGGGAAGATGACTTTTTTTCAACTATTAGCATTTCAAAAGCTAATAACAATATGGAAAATTGTCCACGGAAAGAATAAATCTTCTATTTCTCTGACAACGACCAGAGAAATACATAACTATGAAACAAGATCCGCGAATTCTTATAGATTGCCTTCAGTCAGAACCAATAGAGCCCTTAATGACCCGATTCTTTCAGCTATATTGTTGTATAATGATATGCCTGATGATTTAAAAAACAACCTATCGTATTTCGTTACTAAAAGGAAGCTGAAGCAGTATGTTGTAAATCTATTTTAAAAGCGAATGTAAATATTTTTCTTTAATTTTAGTTTTTTTAATTTTTTATTTTTAGTTTTTTATTTTTATTATCTAACTTTAGTTCTTCTCTTATTTATATATTAATTCTAACCAATACATGCTAGTATTTATTTCCTTTTCACACTATAAAAAATCAAATTAAAATAGCAGAAAATTCAATTAAAACAGTTTTATAAAGAATAGTTTGATTTGTGGATTCTTGTCCTTTCTCATACCAGTGCTTGACACTGCCTGAGGGGAAAGTTTGTGACAAATGAAGTTATTCGATTGCATGCAATATGAAATATTTTGTTATGGGTGTTGGTGAATACAAGTGAGAAACTAACGACCATACCACAACTAATTAGCCATTTATGTCACTCCTAATGTATCCTCATTTTGTTAAAGAAAGAAAAAATTGCGATGAGGGTGTGGTTCGGACCCTTCCACAGATCTTTCATTCCCTACTCGGGAATAGTCAATTTATTAGTAACAGCGGAATTCAAACTAACCCCATTCTTTGTATATAGTTAGTAGGAAATACTTTACAGTTGGTGGTGGATAAAAAGTGCATGCATATATATATATATATATATATATATATATATATATATATATATATATATATATATATATATATATATATATATATATATATATATATATATATATATACATATATATATATATATATATATATATATATATATATATATATATATATATATATATATATATATATATATATTCTTTTCTCAACAGAGCCCTCTTTCAGCATTCATGCATGAGTATGTTGAAATGGTGAAATTTTCTTCAGTTCAGTAAATCCTAGTTTGCTGAGCTGAAGAAGTGTGTCACGAAATCGGATATATATGTGTATTTATACATTTACATATATATGTTTGATTGTCGACGACGAATTCGAAATTCAATAAAAATTACGATACATATTGACACACATGGAACAATAATCATAAGACTCCTAAGTTTATTATTATCATTACATTATATCAATAAGCTAAAATCCTTCGAGCCAGCTAAAGCATAATTTTTAAATTTCTCCTAATAGAGTATGCCAAAATCAAATCTCATGATGCGTTTATTCTTTTCGGTTCGTTTTTTCATACTTTGGTCAATAGGCTCTTGTTCATTGATAAGTTTCAGATTTTTCTTATCTTTCAAATGGTTTAAAAGCAATAACTTAAATAGCTTTGAATAAGCTTAACTTTCAAACAAAAATATAGCCCTCATGATCAATACTTTTCCTCCTTTGATTTCTCAATGAATGACTTTCTAAAATAATTCTAGTGTAACGATAAGCTAAAAACTTAACAGCAAGTAAGGATAATACCTACACTTAACTGAAAATGCAATGCTTGAATTGGATTTAGACTTGAGTACATAATTTAAAGTACCTACTTAACTGCCGATTCAAATACAAACTTTGGCGCAATACAATAACAATAAATTTTTCAATAATTTTTGTTTCGTAGCCAATGTAACAATATTTTTATCAATGTAATAATTATTTAGTCGAATCTTTTATTATTTAACTGGAATTATTTGTACTTTTTTTTACCTAATAGAACCTGGCAGAAAGTGTTGGCCAGGTATCATCACATTTTATAAAAAACATAGACTCGTATCATTACAGATTCAATAGAAACTATTCAGGTTTAAATTCAACTGATAATTAAATAGCCATATCCATATTATATATAGTATAGGAAGCAATAATAAGTGTCAACGTAATACTCCTTCAACCAAAAAATCATTTTTTTTTTTGTTATGACCGATGCATAGCGGACTTGTTGACAGCAAGCGACGTAACAGTTATGGGAAAAAGTGCTCAAAGCACTATGATGCATCAAAGTAACGGAAAATCAAGTTAGTTGTGTTTCTTCAGCTTGCGTTGCAAGAGATCCAAAAACTGCTTAGACGAAACCTAGATCAATATTTAGAAGTGATTCTGTGAATTCGTAATTGTCTACAAAGTGAATGATCAATAAACATGACCGATGTGGTAAGCAAATCAAATCTAATAAAATACCATTTAAAACCACAAATTTTCAGCATAACGTGTTGGACTACGATGTAGTCGAGCTGGCGTTCTTGTTGAGATCCATCGGATTCCAAATAAAATCCTACGAGTTCAATAAAACTGGTAGCAGTGATAGTAAGGACATTGAGATCAATATTAAATGTCATGCGTCTGGATTCCAGACCATGTTTGTGTTGTCACCTGGAAAATGCTCTTGTCCGCCGCAGCCGTCGGAAAATAATAATTCATTTTGGGAAGTTCAAGGAACGTCACCATCCACGCCGAAAAAGGTATTTCCATTACAGTTTTGCGCGCATATAATTTTTCTGTATATATTTGAATTCATGTTTCGCATAGCAAATAACAAAAGAGACTGCGTGCACAGTTTTACCCGACATAAACGTCAAGACGAGCAGTTTAGCACGTTCGACACTTCTCATGTTGCAGCAGCATTACAGGAACGATTTAGCAGCCGATCCGAAATTCAGCTTGCAGGATAATGGCGTAAGGTAACAAAGAATTGTTATTGTAATCTGTTGTCGTGAAATGCAATAGTTTGTTTTGTACTTCAAAGACCTTTAGAAACATTGGAAACAGGAAAGACTCTAGTGAACGGTAGAATCTCGCCAACTTTCATATCTCCACAGAATACAGGTACTGCAGATCAAAGCCGCTCATCGACACCAGTGAATACACAAAATAGCACATTTGAATCGAATGCGGTATGTATTTTTGATTTTGGCTTAGCAATTTTCAGTTGAACATTTTGTTTTCAAGAGCTCGTTGAATTATTTTGAAATTTACAGACATGTTTGAACTTCATGTCCTTAAAAGCTATTTTTTTGTTACTTAGTTTTAACTTTGAGGCTTATTATTTTAACACCTGACTACTAGGAATCCCAGATGCAGATCAATATTCCGAAAATCAAATTAGAAAAGCCCGAGCTGGAATATGCTGGCAACCAACAAATTCCTAGTTTGGAAGAATACAGTGGCTCACCCAATACTTCGCAAGGACTGGATATGACGAGTGTAATCTTTCCAAGTCCACAAATGAATAAGGCCGATCTAGATCGTGATGTTTGTATTATTGAGGTAATCGATTCTAGGCGAGGATTGAATTTCTTTGCCAATTAAATTTTTGCTTTTTTGTCTAGGCTATATCCAAAGCTCGGAAGGAGCTTGACGCAGCGTTATTGCATTTGAAATGTAACAGAACTAAGGATCTCTCAGAGTGTTCCGTATTGATAAACACACCGCAGCCAGTGAAGTCGTTCTCTGTCTCTATGAATCATTCAAACAAATATAAAAAACGTCGAGCTTCGATTGGTGGTAGCGAAGGTATTTATATTCCATAATGTTTTAGAAGGCAGCCGGAATTTTGATTTTTTACATAAATTTTAAATTATATGGTTTCTAATTTTACAAATGAGGCTTGATATTTTATATACTCCATCCTGTAAAATTATTTTACATACAATTGCAAGAAAAATCTGTATTCGCTTCCTTTCAATCAGTTTGAACCGTTCAACAATGAAAAACCAATATGTTTTTTTTCAATTTTCTTTTTTCTATTCACTAAGTACCCGAAATACAAAAAATTATTTATTTCGTTATTATAGTTTTCGAAATAACTGCACTTTTGCCAGAAAACACAAAAAGAACGCAGAAAAGATCTGCGTTCAAATACTGAAACTTGAGATTGCTGGAAATAATTCATTTCAAATGCACTGTTTTAATATTTTAATGCGTAATATATTCAGAACTTGTCATTCTGGCAAGCTATTTACTGGTTGACTGTGAAGTTTTTTTAAGAATATTTTTTTTTTTTCAATGGAAAATAATAAGAAGGAATAGAAAATTAGTGAATAGAATTGTAAAAAGCTACAGAGATATACCATAAATAGTGGAGAGGCAATCTTCATCGGTTCAAAGGGTTGTAAACAATTTCAAATCAACAGGAAATTTCAAATCCAAGCCTCGTTTTGGTCGTTCATCAAAATTGTCATATAGGGAAAAACCGAATATCGTATCACTTGCGAAAACAAATCCGCGACTGCCTGTACACAAATACCGATAGAATTTCGGAAGAATGTAACGCTCTCAGATGAAAGTAAATTTCCCATTTTCAGCATAAAAGTGCGCAAAATAGTATGAAGAAAGCCTGGAAAAGCACTCAAGAAAGAATACCTACAAGGCCCTGTAAAACATAGTGGTGGTGTTGTTATGGTATGGGGGTGCATGCCGAGTTTATTGAAACAACGATGGATAAATTTGGTTTACTGGATATTTAAAAAAAAATCTCAAACAAAGGGCCAGAAACCTACAAATTTTGTCTTCCAACATGAAAATGATCAGAAGCATACATCCGAGATTGTGAGGCTCTGATTACTCAAAACTAGCTACATACAACCTCACAATCACCAGATGTAAAGACCATCGAAAACTTATAAGAATGGGAGAGAATTCGAAAACATCCAATAACTGGTAAAAAAAAATCTGAAAACTGTTTTAACGGAAAAATGGAGTAAGACCACTGCAAAGGAGGCAGCAAAGCTCAACAATTGGATACTAAAAAGACTGCAAGAAATCGTAGATAATCGAGGAAACCCCACCAGCTATTAATTAACTATAGAACTATTAATTAACTGTAGAAGCGTATATAGTTAGGATAGCTAGCTTTGAAAACGAAAAAAAAAATCCTGCCCAAGCTATTGTTGCTACCTACAATTACCAGCTCTCGATAGAAGCTTAAAAAACGCCGCTAATTTTAATCTTAAAATTTGTTATTACCTGAGTTTTATTTAAATTAACATATTGCCTCTCAAAAAGTGAACGCAAACATTTTCCATCTTGTTTTTGTGTTCGCTGACAAAATTGGTGTTGTTTCAAAAACTATAAAAATAAAATGAATAAATTTTTGCACGTCGAATACTAAAGATCTACTCAGTGAATAGAAAAAAGAAAACTTGAAATTTCTTATCCATTTTCGAAAGCAAGTGAACGCGGAATTTTTCCAGCTTCCAAAATATCGCACTCTTATTGATTAATATTTATATGAATTCTTATTTTACTTGCAGTTGTTCGTGCCGATGTCAAAGCACTTGAACAATGTCAATTTCTAAAGCCACAATCGAAAAAAATATTGAATATAACATCGGGTACCGCCAAATCGAAAATAGCGTCTGCAATCAAAACAAAAAATCTACATCCAGATACTCCCAGACCGCCGGTTGATTTGAAATTGACAGTCGAGAAAGGAATTGCAAAATCGAAAATGCTTCGAACCGTAACATCGACATCTTTGAAAGCTCCAACTCCAACAGCTACAACAGTTACGAACGGAAGAACACCAATCACTAAGCAAAAATCATTAATTTCCATTAAAAAGTAAAAAATTTCAAAAAAACCACAGATTGTTTAATGTTTTGTTTGTTAAATTTGATTGTAATATTCTATATTTTTGTAATATTCTATTTGTTCAGCAATTTCGGAAGAAAAAAGAACCATGTTTACGTTATAAATTGCCATTATTTTTTACCCTCATTTATATACAAACTAAAGTTTTAAATAAATAATTTCTAGTCTTTTGAGATAAACTTTTCAGTTGTTTGAATTATCGAAATACTAATTGTTGTAACACCAATACGTAGAGGTGAATGCTCCCACCAGTCTCGTAAGTTATGGTTCAATGAAAGCGCCTGTACACGCGCCTAAATCTAGTCTAGCTGGCTAAGTATCTATAGACTAGCGGGAAGCGAAAAGCTATAGATATTGTAAAAAGTAATTATTATATTATCTATTTTATTTATTCATAAATCCATTTTACAGATACAATAAACCAATTACAAAATCGAAACTAAAGATATCTACAAAAAAAAAACTCTAGCGCACCTGAACCGCTAGAAAACTAATTTTCGAAGAAATTGTCTTTGAGTGACCACAAAATTTGGAAAGACGTAATACACTGTTTTGTAGAATCATATCAACCATTCCTTATCCAAAGCAACAAAACTCAACTATAACACATGTAATGAAAATGTTCAGTGCTGGTAACACTTTCCGAACGAAGCAGCAATAAGTTTACCATAACAAGCTCATACTTAAATCAACTTATCCTTTGAATTTCGTTCTCATCGGAGGATTTCATTGAAAGTTTCAGCGGTAAACGTTGTTTGAGGCTGCCATCTGAAAAATGTACAAAATTAAAAAAAAAATTGATTCCTTATTTTTATTGCAAATGCTTTGCATATGAAAACGTAATTTGAAGCATCTGTTGGTGCAATATTAACGCAAATGGCACATTGCTGGTTAGTCTGTGTCAGCAGCAAAGCAAAATACATACCAAATCTGCTTCACGTTAAGTTAAACCCAACCAGTAAATTTCGTTTCGATTGAATCACTGCGCTGGAAGGTATACGGGTGAACAGAATTTTAGGGTAACCACCCTCAAAACTTTTCAAATTTTTAAAACGTTAATATTTGTTGCTAATTTTCATTGCAGGATTATTCCCATTTGCAAATCTAATGACATAATCGCTCAGTCAAGAAATTCCACAAAATTACAAAAATGGTGATAGCTGGCAGCCCTTTCATGATTTTTGTACGAAATTCCTACGACATTTACTTCACATTAAGGTCCATTTACTGCATGAACTTCGTTTTGATTTCTGCACTGGACCGGAAGCTATAGGGAAAAAAGCTTTATTTTGCTGAGCAAATTTGCAAGATTTATGAGACAAAAATCACCATAGCTGGCAGCCCTATTCTAATATTTCAACCAAATTTTTACCAAATGTTACATAGAGTAAGATTCAAGTACTGTGTGAGTTTTGTTAAAATTTGATGGCTGAATCGGAAGTTATAGGCCAAAAAGCTGTTTTTTTTCTCAGTGATTTTTCAAGATGGTACCACTGAAACAGGGTTGCCCGCATTTCAAAATCACTTCTATCAGACCTGGTCCTAGCTAATACCAACATGTCCTGTGAATTTCATCATGATCGGATAATCTGGTCGTCAGTTCTCGTGAACAGAACTTTCGAGTGCTGAAAATAGAGGTAATTTGGTGATGGGTTGCCGTTCTTGTGCAAATCGGAATTTTCAAAATTTCATTTTGACATGATGGACAAAGATCAAAATTTATCAATGATTTGAAATTTTTGCCAAAAATCAAAAATTTTTGAGGAGGGTCAGTGATTTGAAGGATTTTTTTTCAGGAGCCTGTCGTAGCTACAGTGTTACCCGTGCAACCTTGAAAACCCATATATGCTAAGTCCTAGTCAACATCAATAGGCTCTGCAATTTTCACGATGATCCGATGTTTTGATCACAAGTAATGACAAATCAAAATTTGAAAAAAAATCCTTGCCTACTTTTAGGCACTTAGCACCCACACACGGCTCAAAAATTTCAATTCTTTATCATAAACAAGCTAAGAACATAATTAATTTTCATTCCCAATACTTTTTTTCAACGAAAATTTACACTGCTTGGATATATAGGAGTACCTCAAAATTCACTAAAACGCTCGCCGCCGCCAAAAGGTTTAGGATATCTGAATTTGAGAAAGTCGTGGACCTACCTACTATATACATCTACGTTCTCCGAAAGTTTCAGCTCAATCGAATCGGCCACTCCAGAGATTATCTCGGAAAATCATTTTGCTGATATATATATATATATATATATATATATATATATATATATATATATATATATATATATATATATATATATATATATATATATATATATATATATATATATATATATATATATATATATATATATATATATATATATATATATATATATATATATAAAGAAATATGAATTTTCGGCGAAACGAGTTTAATACTATTGTTCTTCGAACATTAGTAATAAGATAATGCAAATTCAGTAAAGCCTACAAAACAGACATATTTCACAAAGTAAATTAAGGGGTTAGTCCACTGTTAAACTGCTCAAAATGAACTTTTTTTTTAAACAGCTACCAAACGAAAACTATTCAAGATATCGATTTGAAATTTTACATACATCCTTATTGAAGTTTAAAGTTAACATATTCATTGGGAAAAATTATTAGAAAACAAAATGGTGACCGCCCCAATGGATCGCCGCTGCACCGCCGGAACAAAAAAAGCAAATTGCGCCTCGTAAATTCCTGGACAAAATAAGCATCTGTGAACAAATTACCAAAAATACTTCATTAGTTTTGAGTATAAAGGACTGCACGGGCCTAAATTTAGAAAAAAAAATTTTTTGACGATTTGGGAAACATTTTTTTGATTGAAAAAACGCGAAAAACTGGATAACCAATGTTCAAAAGTATACAACATTTTTTTTAAATCGCTTTAGGGCTCTCAATTTAGGCCCGTGTAGTCCTTTATATTTAAGACTAATGAAATATTTTTGGTAATTTGTTCACAGATGCTTATTTTGTCCAGGAATTTACGAGGCGCAATTTGCTTTTTTTCCGGCGGTGCTGCGGCGATCTATTGGGGCGGTCGCCATTTTGTTTTCTAATAATTTTTTCCAATGAAAATGTTAACTTTAAACTTCAATAAAGATGTATGTAAAATTTCAAATCGATATCTTGAATAGTTTTCTTTTGGTAGCTGTTTAAAAAAAAAGTTCATTTTGAGCAGTTTAACAGTGGACTAATCCCTTAATGGAATAAAAACAATAGCAATAGAAAATTAGTACATTATAGGCGTTCAAGTTCAGAAAAAAAAACCCGTAAAATACACCTTTTGAAACAAAAAATGGGTTCGGGAAAAGAAGCAAACTGATGCTCATTTTGACTTCTAAGCATCCTGAGCAACGATGAAAGACAAAATACCTCTGTACGGGCAAAAGGAACAGAAAAAATTCACTGTTCTGGAAGGACGATCACAAACTCGTACGAGGTGGGAAGTAGGCATATTAGAGGAAAGCACACCAACATAGAGTATATATAGGAAATATTCTTCCAAGAGCACTCGCAATAAATAAAGGTTTAGGATTTGTAAGCGTTCTTCACAAGGTCACTATGGAATAATAAACGTATAAAGGAGACATCGGGTGAACAAATGCTAGACGGATTCGATTGCATTTGACAAATAAAAAAAAAGGAGACTAAACTGGGGAACAGTATTCAAGTATTTATGCTACGTACAAGCAATGTGAAAAGACGGAGATATTGAGTGTACAATGAGTACACCATAGAACAAATCCTGTAATTCTTGAAGGTTTAGTGTTTATATATTGTACATGGAACTCAAATTTTAGACGAGGGTCGAAAAAGACGCCAATATCTTTATGATGACCAACATGTGACAAACTGTCAAATACATTAGCGAAATCCTTGTGGATGACGTCAATTTGTTGTCCATCATCTAACGAACCAGCAACCAAATTCACAAACTCAACCGAGTTTCAAACTGTAGAGTGGTTTTTGATGAATCCATGGTGCTCTTTAGAGAGGAGATGGCATATGGTATCATACAGCTTGTTCTGGATAATTCGTTCAAGCAGTTTTGGAAAACAGGAGAGGAGGGATATAGGACGATAGAAGAAAGGAAACATTTTCAACATTCCCCGATTTTAGGATCGAAAAATACTGGCAGCTTTACAAACAGAAGGAAAGCACCAGTAAATTGAATCAAAGTGAAAGAGACACATAAAGAAGAGGAAAGTGATATAACAAACACATTTGGAATTACGTCTGGGCTACTGCAGGCGTTAGGGTCTAAAAGCGATGTTAGGGTTTCAACTTTAGGAGGAAATATCATAAGAGTTTTAAAACAAGTCGGTAAAAGCGAGTGGGTTTTCCTGTCGGAACGACTGGGAATCTCTGAAGGTGTAAAAGTAGAAGAAAAGAAGTCGGCGAATAACCCATATATATATATATATATATATATATATATATATATATATATATATATATATATATATATATATATATATATATATACTATATATTGGGGACATGCGGCAGCACTGTAGTTTAAGGTGAATTTATCCGGGATGTACTACGTAGTTCTAAAAGAATTAATACAGGACCAAAAGGGTTTAGAATTATTAGAAATGAGCGAGGTCTCTATGTGAGGAAAGTACCCCTGCTTAGAAAATGCGATAACTTTTTTCGTAAATATTCTACTGTTAGTATTTTACACGTCTCTTGTTTTTTTTTATGGAGAGCAACAGACACCGCAATAGAGAGCCAAGGCAGACTAGAGGATTTGCGGTGTCATGTAGTAGTCCTGGAAGTGTAATGTGATACTGGAAAGCAAAGCGTAAAGGATGCCAGAGCTGTGTCAATGTCTAGGTCATGAAAGAATGAAGTCCAATTGAAAGCCTTAAGCTCATAAGCAATCTTGATAGTTAAAGACAGAAGAGGATGAAGAGAATTAGGATTGTCATAGGGATAAAGACACGAAGTAAGTGATGTATTATTGGAAGGAATATCGGAGAAAACAAGATCCAAAAAAACGATTTTTATTTCAATAAGTTTGGTAGTATAATGACATGCATCTAAACTTTCAATTTCGTCCGTGCGTAAGCTATTTATGGAGGATTATAGTAGCCGACATAAGGAAAATATTTCATATGTCATATTTAAAGCAACTCCTAGACGGTCAATATTATTTATCAATATGCATTGATCAATACGTATTGAAGGGCTATAGTGATCGTTTAGGAGAGCTTCAAACATATTGATAGCATATTGAAGCATATTGATGGAAATGTATTGATGGAAGCTACATTAATGATTATATTGACGTTTATGAGGCATATTAATCAATATTGGCATCACTCTTGTCTGAGATATCGAAGTGTATCCAGCAACAAGATGGCTGACGCAAGTAAAATTTCACAGTGCGAACGTGATTTTTGCTTCATCCCAATGCTTCATCCATTCGGAGAAAATTTTTATAATCTTCTAGTTCTGTGACTCGAAGCGCCTTTCTCTTTTCTTGTTTCGTTTTTCATTTCAAATAAAGTCAAAGTAAGAAAAGTCAAATTTCTATGGGACACCATTGCTTGATATTGAGAAAAACAGGTAAAAAAAATAGGAACTTGCACAGCAGATCGCGAGTTTTCCAAGCACAACCAGCAACTTGCAATCAGAGAATGTCCATTAAGATAGCACGAGCTACTATTTTAACTGACGATAAAGGAAAAATGCTCGTTGACCAAATAGCACCTAGGCATCGTTTTAACTCAGGATGAAGAAAAACTCTCGCTAACCAAATATGGTTTCCTGCAAAACCTTGCGATCTTATTCTGAAAATTGAGAAAATTTTTTAAATAATAACAGACTGAATCCAGTAAATAGCAGTTGGCTCGACCGCAATTGGTCTGAGTTGTTCTTAAAACGTCTCTAAATATTTAGCGAATGAGGTTCGGAAACAATTAACACGGCAAAATTCGTCATTCTAGAAATATAAATCCGAAAATCATTTCAAGAATATCAGATTCAAGATTTACGACAATTGACAATGACGGCTACGAGGAACAGGCACCAAGGAAACGAGGAACTTAATACTAAGGCCAAAGAAAGAGCAAGAATACCATTCACTCCGCCCGATCCTACTCCGTACTGAAGCTTTGCAAAGGCAGACACGGACAAGGAAATCAAATCATGGACCAAGAAAAAGATCGACAGTTGCTGGCTTAATCTTGAGGGTTTGAAACAGTCAAAAAAATATTTTGGCTTCGAAAACAAAAAGAAGTACTGGCTTTCTGCAAAAGAGCATTGACATGTTACCTTCCTTGCAAAAAGTTCCTCTAGAGAATAGGTAAGGAGCGGGACGACTGCTGCAGAGCATCTCACACACTGTCCAGTACTAGGAAGGCGAATATTAGAGTTCCTTGTCTCGGCTATTGCATCCACCAAGGACATAAATGTGCCGTCAGGGAACATATCGAGGTTCATAAGAAGCCTGGATATCCTATAAGACATTGCCATTGAATCAAAGATTGCTTTACCAACGTCTTTACACACACACAACTGAATCTGCAGAATCACCTATGCAAGTCACTAAATATTTTTTACCAACTTTATTCAATGTTTATTTCTTCTATTTTTATTTCCACAAAAGGTTATATAAAGTAGGAATAGGGCCATTAGCTATTTTAGCTAAATTAGTTGATGGTATTGATTTTCAGTTTTTCTTATTACAGAAGCTTCATGATATTATCACTGAATGAATTTATATGATTTGCCTTTAACACTTAAATATATTTAATACAACTCTTTTTCAATTTATTCTCATATTTTCACGTAAAAGAAGATATAATATATATGAGTCTAGTCAAGTCGTAATTAGAAAAATATGGGCTGACTTTAGTAATCCAATTTTAGCTGTTATATTAAGATATTTTAACCTGAAAACTCTAATATAGAGTTTCAGGAACCATAAAACAGTTTTATGAAAACCGTCGGTTAATAAATCACAGCCAATCAGATTTTAATTTTTTTTTAAGTGACCTACTTTTTGAGCAATCACTTTACTACATAGTAATTAAGGCACGGGTACAGCATAATAATTAGTAATAGGTTATTTAAACCGCTGACTATTGCGATTCCCCAACATTTCTTTAATTAGAAACTAAAAAACATGTGCAGTATCTTTTATTTACGAGGTTTCCACTGACGAAGATCAGTATCCCATATCAAACTATAATGTTTGTTAATGTACTCACATATTGAAATTTTCTTCGACCCTTCGACGTTTGTTCGCATCACATATCGTGCTGCCGTTTTACGATACCACCGTAGGCTAGGTTTGAAGTTGGGCTCACTTTATTTTAGATAATACCGTTTCACGGTCACCATTCTGAGAATTGATCGGCCATTGAGGTTATAAACTACTTACATAGGTTGTACTCGTTGTACTTCGGCCCGCGACCCGAAGATTTCAAATGACAGTTCCATTTTACATTATTTTACACAGGCATAGTAATCTTTATCTTTAAGCTACCTTTCTTTTATTAAATTTCACTGTTTGATTTGGGTGAAAACATATATCGCATCCTTTAAACAAAGATCGCATTCACTCTGTCGGGCCCGTTCCGACAACGTCAAGGCGGAGGTTCCGGCTGTCACACGATGCTGCCAACCAGAGAGCAAGAAAAATCCCTAGGATTATGAGGATATTTCCTTAAATTTCAGAGAATTTTTTAATAACGGTTGTATTCCACAGCCAAGTATAATACAATCATAGAGAGACATATAAAGGTGTTGAAGCACTAGATACAATTTATATATCCACTTCGATTCAATTCACCATTTTGTGGTGTTAAAAGTCTAGTTTATATGAAAGACAGCAATTCTGAAACGCACTTTTACATACTGACATAGCAACATTAGGTCTGTTCCCGTACTACGATTAATTGCAATTAATTGCAATGAAGCGTACTAAAACAGAGTTTTTTAGTCCGTTTTAGTACGTTTCATTGCAATTAATTGCAATTAATCGTAGTACGGGAACAGACCTATTATGATTACCAATCATTTAGGTTTAAGCCAAAATCCGAATGACACGCAAACGATATTTGTTAAAAAAAATAGATAATCAGAATTTTGAAGATTGGTACCTCCGGTCCCTAGATTTCCTTGGCGGATGTAGAAGTACTAGATCTAGGAAAAAATCACCTAGGCTGCCATATTCGAAAATGGCCAGTTCTGCGATTTGATATGGTTAAGATTGAATAAATAAATAATGATAAAATGCTAAAATGATAAAATGCGGACGTGTTTATAATGGTTTTTTAGCTTCTTTGTATTGTATGGAACGTGATGTGGTATAGCAATTTGAAGTTAATCTGCAGCTAAAATAAATCAAACCGTCCCCGTGCAGGAAGATGGTAAACAGTCACTAAAATTTGTGTACTTATGTGCACACATACATTCATATGAAATCACTTAATTTCTAGCAATGACGCAAGTCTCGTATGACAAAACTGTATAAAACTCATTTTAAGAATGTAGCAAGACGTCGTATGCTATTGCCAGTGAGATAGTAGGCTATTTGCACATAGCCTAAAAGCTTAAGAGGTTTTTTTTTGAATAGCCACTTCGACTCTTCGTTCATTGCGGAATGATTTTGAGGTGCTTTCATCGTCATTTGTTCAGTCATCTACACATTTGCTATAGTTGTGCCAATAGCTATTATTTTCGAGCTAATACTTCTCACTTTTTATTCTACGCCGATAATTATTTCAAACTTGCCGCAAATTTGAAAACTCATACTCACCTAAAAATTACGCTAACCTCACAAAACACGACATCTCACCTCAATTTGTTTCTGTCCTTTCTGTCATCTCTTCGTCATCTGCTTTGGATTGTGATCCGAGTTTTGGGGGACAGCCCCAATTGCTTGATCGCTCGCAACACGTATAGCATATATATCTGCTTATCTGCATCTATAGCGTACTAAACTGCTTACTAAGCTGGAAATGCCAGCGCCCAGCAGCACAGCAGGCTTGCTATCAACATCGTTTCATCAGCCGAGCCAAGCCGTCAGTCACTCGACTCGGGATGCTTAGCGGTTGTACAAGTTTCGGCAAAGTGAGTTTTCTAAAAATACAAGTGGCATATCAACTCAGCAGCGGTACATTGTTTTTGACGTTTGGCAGCTATTTCCGCAGAGATTCGGATCAAATCTAGCTTTTTAAATAGCGAAAAAGTCCAGTCAAATGTGTGATAAAATGGCATTAAGCGAAGAAAGCTCCGACGAACTCGCCCTCGCTGAAAATTCCTTGAATTCATATAAAACAGCAAAACAACTTCAACAGGAACTCGGCGAATTATTCGGAGGCAAATCAATTATACCATGGGATTTGTAAGTAGCCATTGTCCAAACTGACTTCAATATCAAATGCTTTAACTTTAGGTACAATGCAGACGACAAGGAGTATCTCGTCAGGAAGCTGGAGTATCTATTTCCCAATTCCGAGACCGCATCAGAAAAAGAAAATCGAAAAATGGTGAGAAAAGTTTTCGATTATAGATAAGTCGAATGTAAAACATGTCTAATATGACTAATCACATCAGCACAAACGCTGCTTTCAAGTTTTTTCCTCAGCCGTGTGAACAATCAGTGGATGATATCATAGTCAGCTCTGAGATATTTGTTTTATTTATTGCCCCAGACAACAATAACAACCGCTCCGATCTGTATTGATCAAACTACGATTAAATGATTCTTTCGCCGAACTTTGGGGTTTTCGACTTGAAAACAGGTCACCATTACACACAATTCCAAATTATCAACCACCCATCATAAATTTTAGGAGTTTGATAGATCTTGATAGATTTCAATGCACAAGAGCATGAATGATATGTCGAATTATATAATTAGAATTGTCTTGAGAGTTTTTCTTATGTTAGTCAGCTAGCCGGCACTGTTGCCATTTTAAGCGATTAATATCAATGGGGCAGTTTCGGTCGTTTAAACTGAATGCATTGAAAGCATTTATAGCGTCAGTGCTTTATTAGTTGGCTAACCATCTAAATAAGTCCAAGAAAGTGTACACATAAAGCTGTGATATCAAACTGTGCCTGTAACGAATAGTCCGTCGATGGGCTCTGACCAAAAACGTCATATATATTTTATTTTCTAATTTTCTTCTGCATATACAAAATAAATATTTAGAACCAACTTAATCAGTTAGTTAAACCAATATCAAGAGAAAGCAAGATGATTGCTACCTTCCAATTCTTCTGTAAGAGAAGGATTTTTCGTCGTCTAGGAAGTGTCAGAAGCTTCACTAGAGTTTCAGTTGGCAACCAGATCTACCGACCTTTAGAATACAGATCAAGCTCAGATTTTTTGTTGTCGAGGCTTGTGCGAGCTGTTTCCACAAGAAGAACCTACATTAGATGCTATTCTTTTAAATTACATGTTGACACAAGTTACTTTGGTTTAAAAGAGTTTAGTCATCTTTACTCGGAACACTGATAATAATACATACCTTCAGGTTTTGCTGGCGAATTTTTCTTTGATCACAATTTATGGAATTAAAAAAACACTTTTTTACCGGTTAGTTATAAAAGCATGAACATATAAAGATAAATTAAAGCTATGTATCAAAAAAAAACTCTTTCGCATTTGAAACGAAAATCTCAGAAAAATCTGCAGACTGAAACGGGATGGCGATTTATGGTATCGTTCGCAATATTTTAAGACCATCAGGAAACTGATCAGTTTCATGCTGATAGATAAACGAAAGTTGACAGCACCCGAATTGCTATTTGAAGGCGACATAAAAAAATACAGACCAGTCAACAAACTCCAAAAATACCAAATTATACAATTCAATTGAAATTCGTGTAAGGCATTTTTTTATTCACTTTTTGTTTAGTCCCAAATTCCGTTTAGAGGCAAACTGACCAGTTACAAATAGCTTAAGAAATAAAAATATAACATAAAAATAGAAAATAAATATACAAATCAAAGACACAAATGACAGATAAGAAAAGCTAAGTTAAACAGAAGCAAATGTTTTGTTGCTTATATTACTTTTAAATGTGGCTAAAGAATGTGAAAGAGGAACAAGTTGGAGACTGTTATAAATGTGTAAAAGGCGCAAAACAGGAGAATAAAAATAAGTATAATCTGTACGTGTAAATGGTATTTCAAAAATAACGGAGGGCCTAATTTGTCTCTCATATTACCGTTCAATAATCAAAGATGCTATAGAAGAAGTTAGATAGCCGCGCCTGATTTAAATATAACACATTCATCAAGGTAAACTCTCTGCTTTGCTGGGAGAGGGAGATTAAGGAGCGATAAACGATCGTTATAAGGCATATATCGAAGATTATATTTAACTAACAGAGAACGAATAAACCTCCGCTGAACTGATTCAACAGCATCGGAAAGGTATGCGAAACGTATTTGGAGCGAATAAGAGTGAAAAATATTTGAACACGTATGGAAATCTCAAAGGAATTATGGCAGGTACGTATAGAAAGGCCCGCTATTCGTGAGACACTCTGGTAATGCTTCGAACATAAATATCAAATTTCAACTTTCGATTAAAAATGACCCAGAACTGAATAAAATGTTCCACAGAAACAAGGATGCTTCTACTGATAAAAAAATACAAGGCGTAACTCTGGAGCTTCAGAGAAAAGGATGTGGTAAAACATTACAATCGTACATTTTGAACACAAAACGCTCAATGATTTTGGTAAAGCAAAAATAAATGGAGGCTAAATTGCGCTCATAAGATTTTAAAATAAGGAAACAGCTTCCAGGAAGACGGAAATTTACCAGCCTATAGACTAATATTACATAGAATTGATAGAGGACCGCATATTTTTCACCAATAAGTTAGGAATGTCAAAATGAAAAGAAGATATAAGAAAATCACTCTCAAAACGATTAGTTGAGAATGAAGAGAGACAAGGAGGGAAATCGAAAGAAAAACTATAAGAAGGGAAATAAACGAGTTAGAGTATACTGAGGGGAAAAACAATGCGAAGAGATCGCAAACATCCTGAGGATGAGCAGCAGTAATGCTGTACTTGAGTCAAGTACAGTAGACGAGGATTTTAAAGAGCGAAAAATTGAGCTGACATTTTTAGGATCAGTTTTAGGATCAGATCAGATAAGATGCAATGTACGAAAAATAGTCAAGCTTGTCAAGTCTTGTTATTGACAGCAGTCGATTAACGAGAGAAATCAGCATAGTATTGGTCTAAACGTGCGCCTAAAAACTTTATACCTGCAGTATTTTTACCACCAAGAGCGCACTTAGCCGTTGCGGTAAACGAAGGATCATGGTGATGCTAACGCGATCGGAAGATTGGAGTGTGTGAGGAGATCAATTCAAGAAGAATAGAATACCATTTCTTAGCCGCAATGTCGATGCAATGTCCTCGGAACAAGCTAAACCAATTGATTGAGTTGGGGTCGAGAGCTAAGAGGTCAATTTTTTTCTAAATTATGACAGGGTTTATAAAATTTATAGTGCGATTAGATAGGTTAGTGCCTATATTTGCCAATAGGGGTGGATAATGGGAGTCAGGGTTCGTATAAGCGTTTGTAACTAACCTGAATTGCGCGGTCGGGTAGGTAGGAAGAGAGTATTTCATGGAGAATTTTTGGAAGCATTGACTTGATTTTGAAGGTCAATCCTTCATATCATACTTTGTCGAAGGCTTCAGCTACGTCTAAAAAGACTGCTGAGCAATGCTTCTTATCTTCAACTATTGGAAGTAGATTTCTCAGCAGAACTTTCTCGAAAACTTCGAAGACGCAGGTTAAAAAACTAATCGGTCGGTATGACTTCACTTGGGAAAAGTCTTTTTAAGCAAGTTTCCCAGATAATAATATTTTGCACTTCCTTAACCGAAATTATGATTGGTTGAGTCCTGAGCACGGATATTAAGTGAAAAGTCGCATGTTGCAGTGGTGAAAGGTGTAAAAACCTGTTCTATGTGAATTGCGAAGGCGATGGCTTTCTCTGCGTCACATCTGCCGCATTGTCCGTTGGCAGTTCTTAGTGGGGCTTCTCTGATAATAGGCTTGTTAATTTTCTTGACCACTTTCCATAGGCAATAGTCGGCATTTTTAGTGGGGGTGAGGTTCTCCAAGAACGAGTGAAACTTTGGCTCGTTGTCCTTAGCAAGAGCTTTGTTGAATCGTGCTTTTGATTGAAGTGAACTGTGCAGCTGGAAATTTCTTCGTGCCTGTCTTTTATCATGTACGATGATTTTGGTTGGTGGAATTGATCCTAAGCTGTTAAATGAGTTTTGAATTTAGTGATGCAAGTAATAGTGTTACGCGTTATTTTCTTATCTCTTTTATTAATTTTAACGCAATGACTCAAGCCATGATTCAAATTATATATTTTAACCATATTATGTTTTTCTATGAAATCACTTCTTTGATTATTCCAATTATATATTCATTGCAGCAAAAACTTAGAGATACTGTAACTGAAGCCGCTTGGAATCAAAGTAAGAACTAACGGGTATTCTCCTTTACGAGCTCTACTAATTTTTAGCTTTTTTTTCAGGGAAATATTCTGGAGGACATCTTTTAATGTCAATTGTATATGTTGTTTTAACAGAATACACCAAAAATAAGAGAAATGCACTCGAAGCCATCAATTACCAATTACATCCGCTATTGAGAATTCGAAAATGCCGAAGTAAGTCCGTATGTTTTCCAATTTTTCTGAAAATAAAATAACCTTTTGAATAGTAATGAAATCGCTAGTCTCCTGAATGAAGAATTTAGTTATACTTTGAACTAATTTACAGAGGGCGATGATAGTGATGATTGTTGTATGATTTTCGTCGATGAGAGTGGTCGTGTGTATCAAAATTGGGAAAATTACGTTAATCAGAATACATTGCCGGAAGGAATTCTCGTAGCGCCGTTGAAAGGCTATTACGATTTCGATAACGAAGACGTGGTTCGTCTGAAACTATATGAAACACCAGCTTCGAGTATTTCGGCAAAGGCAGAAAATGTGGTAAACATAACAGCTGGTGTTTTGGGTTTGGGAGCCGCAGGAGTGGCAGTTGCTGCTTCGGCCATAGCAGTAGCTCCGGTAGTGGCTGTTGGCGCGACTGCTGTCGGTATAGGGTCAGGAATCTGTTGTGCGGTTTCATCAGTTAAACGGCTTGTGAACCGAGGAAAGCATGAAGAATGCATTAATATTACTGACTCGCAAGCTAGAGCAGACTGGATTGGTCTCGTCGGCGGTGTAGTTGGTCTGGGTGCAAGTGGTGCAACTACAGCGCTAGCCCGCTACGCAGCAACTGGTAGAAATGTTTCAAGTGTAAGTAGTCTATTGCGCATGAAAGAATATTTGAATACATCAAACAACGTGCATGATAAAATTCCATATAGAAGTCGAAATATTTCATCGAAATCGTCAACGAAACAATGAAACAAGAGCACAAAAACCTTGTTTCTTCTTGGCACATAATGTCACATAACTCAAGAACGCTGAACGCACATCATTGGATAAAACGGTATAAAAATTGACTATATGTTAGTGGGCTAATCAGAGTTTGGTATGAAAACTATGTATTGATATCGTGATTAGTGCTAATTTGAAAATATTGAAACGATATTTTTGGATTTAAACTCTGCCAACTTTCTCTGCGAGCGCATGTTCAGGAACTAAATTCAATTCTAATGATTTTGTATTTTCCGCCTCAACACTTTTTACTTTGCCGAAAACGGTGTTTTTCTATTATCTGAATCTCGAAAAAAAAATGAAACTATTAAACTATCTGATTTCAGATTGCCAGAGGTGCTGTAAATGGAATGAATGTAACATCAATTGCTATAAATGGTTTTGGTGTGGGAAATAGTGCTGTCGAAATGATATTCGTAAGTAAAATATAGAGAAAAAAAAACGCATTACGCATTTGCTTATTATTTAGGCTATATGCAAAAAAATATGACTTGCAATATAACAAAAAAAACGGCTAAGATAATCATTTTCTTTTTAGAAATATTTTGACGATGATCAAATATCTGCAATGGATTTTTTGCAACTTGCATCATCCTTGTTTTTGGTCACACATTCTGTGTACAACTTCAAAACGGCATCACAAATAGTCAAGAGCAGTAGAGATAGCACAATTCAAAATGCCCGACAAAAACTCAGCAATCGTCAAAGGTGAAAATTGTTTTATTTATTAACTAAAATTAATTGCAAGCAACCCACATTAATAAACAAAATTCCTATTGTATAATTTTTAAGTGAAGATCAATAGTATTATGTGCTTAGGATACTGCTGTACGTTGTACAGTTGTACAAATATCTATCCATGCATGTATCCTATCGTACACTTCCATGATATACAATATGTTCTACCCTCTTATCCAACTCAATAGTTTTATTTGATCCCACTGTTCGTTTATTGTGCTTTCAGCTTGAATTATCCGAGTGCAACTTCAGAATTGCCTTGTCAAATCGAAATACGCAGATGCAAAAAGATCCTAAATATTTATGTATTCAATCCACAAATGGTGAAATATATTTCGATTTTCATAGAAAGTCGATGGAAATCATTCAGCTAATTTTTGAGCTCTTGTCATTCCTCAATATATCTATCAAATTGATACTTACATAAGTATAAAGAATCATTTGGATCACAATATTAAACGATTTTCGCCTAAAAATATACGTTGTAATAAAATACTTCATTTTGGATGATTTCAGAAAAGCCTTCAACCGTGCCTTAAAGGAAACCATCCGTTTACGGGGAGAATCCCAAGGTAAAATGGACGTAATTCGTGCCTTAAGAAAAATGCCTGATTCGAAGCAACCACTAAACGACCTGCATAAAGTTAGCAAACAAATGAATGAAAATGGAATGAAAGCTTCTTTCAGACCTGATGGAAACATAGTAATAAACAATGAGCTCGTTGTTGATTCTGCGACTCTACGTCAAAATCTACAGCACGGCATTGGTGAGAGCATTCCTGCGCAAGTGGGTTCAACTCCAACGTATGCTCCGGAGAATCTGGACAGCAGAAATTTCGTGCTAACACCATCGCAGAACAATATGCCTGTGTCAATAAAAGTGCTGGCTAGTGTTGCCGTTAATACGGTAGCCACGGTGAAAGCAGCCATTGGTGATGCAGATAATTTCGAAGATTGTGTTAACAACATTCTGAAATATATTTCAGAAAGTGGTTTGCGTAAGCTTATCGATGTTGCTACCAATTTCTTTACAACATGTGCAGACAGAATGTCAGCAGGTCTAGGGCGCTTGTTACCAATCGAAGAGATTTTATGGAAAGCATATGAAATTGTTAAAAATTGGTGTGGGGTAAAAGATATCGAAGAGTTCATCCGTAATGTCAATCCTGGACAGCTTCTGAAAAAATTAAAGGAGTATTTTGAGAATTTGCTACCAATTTCTGGGAAAAAATATAAATGTTCAAGTTGCGGAGGTGAATACTCGATTTGTAATTTATAAAAAAAGCACAAATAATAATTAGTTTGTATTTTTTTTGTATATGTTTTGATTTGAATATAGAATGATGATATAAAGTTAATGTTTCATTTGACAAACAAGTTCAATATACGTCTGGAAATATTTTAGTCAACTTGAGCAAGTTGAAATATTAGTGAATCATTATGCTAGGAATTTGTTTCACGTCTTTGATTTGAAAACCGTGGACATTTTATTTCGTTATCTGCGACGTCAGATACATGGCGTTTGTGTATGCTTTTCTGCTTTTTAAATATTTTTTGGGTTATTTAAACCAATATAAATCCTGACTTTTACGTCAAAAAAGAACTAAAAATTTCATTTGAAATGCTCTTTATTTTTTATTTACAAAATATAAATATTTATTAATTTTAACATACACATCAATTTTATATCTCTTCCCAAAAAAGTAACATTTTTTTAGTGCACTAATTGTGATTTGGTTCTGTTTTCATAATAGCTTTGAAAATAATTTGAATCGATGGGTCATAGTACAAATTCGAGGTGTAAATGAGACTATCACCATTATAACAAATATTTTGAGAAACTTTGCATATCCGATACATATTCATGTTTAATTGAATGATTTATAAAATATTTTATTTTAAATAATTATGTATGAAGAGAGTTACATTGTTGTATTAGTGTTATTGATACGTTCTAATTCATATTCCATTTTCGATCAAAAGTAATTTTCTTAATTTTTTTCGTTAGTTTGTAGAGAAACAAGGGTAATCTGTAGCATTCAGATTCAATTAAAATTTCGATGCACACTTTACTTGCCCGTTCTCACAAACGCATCAATACATCAATTTCGAAGTTCAAATGTGAGAAATTCTGCAGAAAAATCCCTGGATATTATCTCAAATCTACAAATAAATTGTCACGAAACATACAGCCCATTTTGTTCGAGTGCAAATTTTATATATTCGTCCGAAGGTCATCGAAATTCTCCTACAATATTCAAGCTTTAATCCAATAGAGATTTTGGGAACAGCTAGACGAAAACTTAGGAAACCAGCAAATTAGAATTGAAAAGAATTCGCCTCAAGGAAGTGTAGGATCCACTTACGAAAATTCACAAGTTCCTTTAATCCTCTACTTACGATTTTAGTCATTGAATTTGGTCGTGCAAATCAAGATGAGTTTCGTAATAGACAATTAGTGTTTAATGTATGCCGAAGTATTGAGAATCGGAGAACTTAAGGTAGTAGATACAGACAGTCCGCTGCAAAGTTTGTGCCAATAACCATTGAGAATTAATTGATAAAAAGAGCAGAGCGCATTTCGGAATTTGCATTTGTGATGTGTGTTTGCAGTTACGAGAGGTGGTGCATTGCTGCGCATATGCGTCCTATCTGCCGTTTCGTAATTGTTGACTTGTTTAAAGATTTGCGTTTTTCTAAATACTGCAGATAGATGGATAAGGCATTTTTCACTATTGATTTTAACAATACTTTTACAAAAGATGATTTCTCCATATTTGTTTATAATGATGTAATAAACTAAGAAATTTTCGAATCCGGTGTGAACTAAAAAAAATTTAAAAACTTCAAGCCACGTACATATAGAGCCAACGAACGACCAATGATATTTGACCAAATGTTGGTCGTTGGCGCTTTGATGTTACCGCCAGCAGAGCCAACGCCAGCGTTGGCTGTCCGTATAGACACAGTCAAACCGGGCCAATGAATGCATTGGTCCTTGGCCCTATGTGTACGCAGCTTTAGATGGGGCATTTCTGCTACGTAGGCCAGATTGGTGAAGATGAGTTATATACAGCAGTATCGTGTGTGGTCCTAGATTGTGACTAATTAGCATATTGACATTTTATCTCCATATATATCGTCGCTGTGAAATCAAACCGGCATATCTGCAAAATACACATTCTTCACTAGAGCGCTTTAAAGTTTTCGCATGTGGGCTATTTCCACGTGAATGCAAAGCGGCAAAACACCATTAGACGGGTTTTTATTCAACTTTACGATATGCCGGTGCGACATAAAAATAGAGGGGAAAATAAGGAATTTTTTGATACCAAAAACTCAAAAACTCAATTTTTGCAGATATGCCGGTTTGATTTCACAGCGACGATATGTTCGACTAGACAGTGGACTTGATTGAAAGGACACTCGGAGCTAGGATTCGATGTGTCATAAAAGTGGATCGCAGAACGAAAGCATTGGCAGAGCATCACTTGTAACGCTCATATCTTGCGTTAGTGTGCCACGGAAATAATGCTTGGGGCCTCTGACGGTACGAAATTGCGAGGTTATCTGCGATCATAGATATGATCTGCGATATTTCAGACTGCAGGCAGATTATCGGTCCCAATATTGGATGTGTTCAAGAACTAGTGTGTCTGAACGAGAGTGCTGCCTCGAGATTGCTATCCATGTTGTGAAACCTTTCCATCATCAGCGGATCATCATGATCATCATCCTTGTTGCTCTTAGCATCCCATCGATTTGTTTTAAAGAAATTAATTTTATAATTTAATAGGAAATTAAAACGATACCTTCAAACCAACCATTAGAATGGCGAACATTGCGTGGATTTATATAGTAATTTGAATATATTTTTGCTAACGCTGTGCGTTGAATTATTTAAAAAGTGAACGATATGCATCGTCAATATTCATAGCATTTTCTTACGACAAAACTTAGAAACTCGTGCCCAACTATGGACAAATAAAAATTTAAAGATGAACTAAGAAGAAAAACACAAATAACAAATATTAAGCGAAAACTTTACAAAATGAACACTGGTACTAAGAAAAAAATATGCCATATTTTAATTATGCAAATTTAATGAAGAGAGCCAATAGTCAAGCTAATATTCAAATCATAGCCATGAGACAATACACACCCTTGAAGTTGAAATGTAATTTGTATAATACGAACATGCTGGAATTTTTTGTACTTTTAATTATTTCGAGCAAAGATTTTTGATGATATTCGGAATATTCACCACATATTTCGACACATGTATCGAGTTTTGATTTTTCACATTAGAATTAAAGAACGTATCGTTGTGCGATGATAGTATTGCCATTATTTTTGATTATGTACAACCTCAAAATAGAATCCTGTTGAAGCATTTGCTTTCTAAGTAATACTGTGTTATGTTCAGCAACATAAGAGAGGCATGACAACAAAGTAAATCTGAAAATCTGATAACTTCGCACACATATAAAAGAAATATTGTTAATGATTAAGATATTGTTCCATCGAAAATTAAAAATGGTGGCCTTGTTATTGGGCAAGGGCCCATGGAAGCATGTGCTTTTCAGGTTTTCAGTAAGTATTTAGGGAGGGACTTTGGCCATTGTTTTAGGCCGGAGTCAGTGGGCGACGTGACCCCAACACCATCAAGTGTCATGGCTTCAACATTATCAGGGACCTGAAGCTGTCTGCCTCACCTCGGGTCTGCTAAATATACAGGCACTTTTTCTATAATTAGGTTTCTTGTTTGTTTGTTTTCAGATCCCGTTTCGCTAGCAAGGTGCTCTGCCACGTCTCGGCTGGGTCTGTTTCCAGTCCATGCCTGAGAGTTATTTTGTCGTCCTTTACGGACAGAAACCTCTTTCTTTTTTGTATATTGCGGCTACTATTGTGTATGACGGATGAGACACACGTAGCGTTCCATACTTCTTAGAGCTTACCTACGCCTTGTTTTCATGGCCCACCCCAGCGGCCTACCAGCATCCGTGGGGGTCGGATAAAAGTGTGCTCCGCTAAAAGCGGCCATTTCCAGGGCACCCTGCTCCAGGGACAATCAACATCTTTTTTGCCTCGTTGATGATTGATCAAAAACCTTACTTAGCAGACTCTTGACTGGATTTGGTTTGGTTGAGAGGTGCTGCCAAGTCATTCTCAATTCCAATTTACAGTTTACTGCAGAGGGACTAACCATGTTTTAAGGATTGAGACTGTCAACGATCGCTCAAATGAATGTGTGTGTGTGTGTGTGTGTGTGTGTGTGTGTGTGCGTGTGTGTGTGGAAACAGGATAAAGGATAGATTTCTTGTTGCTAGGTACGGATCGGTCGATTTAATCAAGTATCCACACGGTTGTGTGTTTTAAATAATTACATTATTATTAAATTATTTTAACTTTTCCTGTGGTATATAATTATTAATTTGAAAAAAAAAATACCCATACATACAGCTATAATTTTACTCAGAAAGATTGTTATTCGTTTTGACCCAAAAATAATACGAGCAACTATAAATAAACATATTGCCGCGATAAAATACGACATTCAGAGCATTCAACTTAAGCGCGAGCTTAAAAAATTGCGAAAATCAAATAAACGACCACATCATTTACCTTCTCAACGAAAGACTTACCTTATTGACTTGACGAACAAATCAAGCAAATGGGCTAATTGAATTCGAATCTTCTGAGCATTAGTTAATCCTGTCTTCATTTACCTTGCTTTCGAATTCCAAGTTAAAAAGGAAACTAACTTGTTCACTTTTGCACTTTTTTCTCGATACACGGGATTATAGACAGCTTTCAATGTAATTGCTATATTTATTCCGCTTTTTATTGACTGTACAAAATGTACTACAAATAATTGTTTTTGTTATTCTTTTGCATAATGTGTAATTTTTACAGTTGATAACAACAAAGCGAACTTTCACTTGGATTTTTGAAAACACTTGAAATATTAGAATCCATTAAATGGCATATTTATGCAAAATAAACAGTAGATATTTAATAAAATTTGAGATTTTTACGATAAGCGGCACTGGAATTCTTCTTTCAATACATATATTGTTTCCAGATTTTAACAAAATTCTTATCAAATACCACATACTATTGAAAAAAAATTTGATGTAGCCAAACATAGTTCGAAAAATTGGTGCCTTATGAGCGCAGTGTTGCCAAAAGTCTGGGCAAGGCACAGCTTGGACTAAAATTCCATTAATGAGAACTGACTATTATGAATATTGAAATGAAATATCAATCAAAATGTATCATTTTACATTCCAAACAACTACTTCTAAACTAAATATACTTAATATATTTACTACATGATTCATGATTTGCTTAACAGCCTATATTCTCTACTCACTACATAACAAATACCAAAACATTCATAATGATCTCTTTTTGGTTATTGGATTTGGTTCTTTTTGGGTGCATTAAAATAATATCTACATTTTAATCTTTATCTTATTATGACATCAAACAAGCTGATACATAAATCAGTCAGTACAAAAATCAATAAATGTATGGAAAAATTCTTTGACAGAATTATCAAAGCATAAACCCATTTTCAAAACGTTTCATATACTTTTCAACATGACTCAAAGGACGAGTTTTCATTATTGAAACCAACAATTTTCCAACTCGTTAAGTTAAATGTTGGGTCAACTTTCTACAGTTGAAAGCAAAATAAAACACTTATTTTTATGTACATTACCCTTCTTTTTAAATTCTTCGACGTTTATTGTTCGAATTCGGTGGCGGTGTTGTTGATGGGCTATTGGATTCGACCGACATTGATCCACGAGTTCGTTTAGGAGTCCTTTTAGGTGTATCGGAAGGAACTAGCTTGACGGCAAGTTTCTTTTCCAAGTCTTTGGGTAAAATGGTTTTCGAAACGACTTGTAGTTTTTCTGAAATGAAAAATAATAAATGTGTGATGAATGTTGATATGCATTCAGGTATTAATCTAGAGTAATAAGTGAGCAGAATATGAATTACATTTTTAGTAGAGAATTTAGTTTATTTTAAGTGATATCGCTTTATTTTTTACGTACTGATTATCTCCAGGCCTATCCTTGCTTACGGATGCTTGGTCTGGTGGCTAGCTGTGAATAAGACTACCTTTGCCAGCATGACGAACAGAGTTCAGCGGTTGGCGGCTCTCTGTACCACAGGTGCCTTAGCGTCAACTCCTTCGTCTACTCTGAACGTCCTGCTACATCTCCCTCCGCTTGACCTCTTCGTTAGGGGCGCTGCCGCAAAAGCTGCTGTCAGGCTTAGGGAATCGGGATACTTCGAGTCACGATCCTTCGGCCACAGCAGAATTGAGCGGGGGTACGCAGGTAGCACCGACTACTTGGTCCACACTCTGTGCTTCGAGCGGGGATATCAAGCGACCGGGGGGGTTTGGGGAGGAGTGGAATCAGCAAATGGGCGCAGCAACTCTTAGCATCTACACTGATGGCTCTAAAACGGCTGCCGGAATGGGTGCTGCAACATTTTCTGCAGATGCAACTATGGAAGCAGCCTTCAAGCTTCCTAACCACTGTAGTATTTTTCAGGCAGAGGTTTTTGCGATGCGTAAAGCCGCAGACATAGCACACGCCAGAGATACCACAAGTGAGGAAATCAACATCTTTACAGACAGTCAAGCAGCGGTCAAAGCTCTGATGTCTTACACATACAAATCGAAGTGTGTGCTGGACTGTATTCAGGCCCTGAACAGACTGGGCAACAACAGACCTGCAAGCTAACCAAAATCATGTGGGGGTCATACAATCACGTAGCGACTAAGTTCCTGCTCGATTTAACGCGGACTGACTGCAAGCGGCTGGTCGGAATCATAACTGGCCACTGTCTTGTAGCGGCTCATGCCATGAAAATGGGGCTCCTAACCAGCGATACCTGTAGGAAGTGTCAAGTGCTGGGAGTCTCTGAAACAACCCGGCACTGGTGAAAACCAGGCAACGCTGCTTCGGTGAGCCCTGGCTGGTGGATCTCTCACATGTAGCGGAGCAGAGTTCGCAAAAAAGTCCGGGGCCTTCGATGGCCGTTTGGACTGAACTTTCCTTCTCCGGGTCCATTTATCTGGTATCACTACGGACCAAATGGGTCTATGTGTGGCCCTGTGCCAGCCAGTTAAACCTAACCTAACCTATCTTCAGTGTTAAAAGGCTTATTTTTTGATGCAAGTGCTCACTTTTCCAATGAACAAGAGTTGGGCAAACGCTTTAAGGCAGTACTGCCCTACTAAAAAAGCAAAAGCGGTATCTCAATGAAAGCGAGTTTCGAGATAATTGAAGTTTTGTAAAAGTAGTAATATTGATATACCTCTAATTCCCTTAGTGATTTAAGGTAAAATTGAGATTAGGTGTTTTAAGGTGTTTTCCCCATGTTTTAAATAAGATACCATTAAAAGGCTTTGTTCATTAGATGCGTATTAATTTTAGCTTTCTAATGTTATAAAAATCAATTTTTCGATTTTTTTTGAGATACCGCTTTTGCGCTTAGTAGGGTAGAGTAGCCATGCAATAACCTCTACCTAATGCTTAACATTAATGACCATAACTTAGGTTTCTAATAATATATGAGTTGGGATATGCAATAGGAAAATAATAAATAAGAGAAGTTATGTACAGGAAAAAAATGAAAATCAGGAAAAGCAAAGGATAAAGAGTATCAAAATAAGGAGCAAGATACAGGTGTAGCCCGATTTACGACAGGGTTACGTTCCGGGAAAAGGCGACTTAACTTGAAACGACTCAAAACGGATCAAAATAATGTGTAAATGCAACATGCGCATTATACATTTTTACTTGTTTATAGTGATGGACAAAATTATTGTTGCAATTGAAACTTGCAAATGAAACTAGATTTTAGAGAAAATATCAAACATGTTTTGATAGTTTTTTAATAAAAGTGTTCCTTCATATGCTTTGTATGAAGCAATATCAAATATGCACATAAACAAGGTACATAAAAAAAATACAGTTCATATCGTTTTGGATGGACATATCGTTTTTGGATGGACAAAATTATTAACACAATGAACACCAAAAACAACACAAACAAAACAAGAAATTCGGGCTCGTTGTTTTAAGAATAAACACAAGTTATACATTTTATTAGCAGATTTATAGGGGTTGGCACGTGAGAAAAATATAATGAATTGCTATATTGAAATGCCTGGTCGAATTATTGGCTTACAATCCCGTAAAAACTTACTATTTTAGGGTTCCGCTTGGATTGGCTGGCCTGCTAGTGCTTAGGAAGGGACTTGCGGCCATTATTTTTCTAACGGCTGATTCAAATGACGACACTGGCCCCACCCGATCTGGGGCCTGAAACCGTGCCTCAGCTCGAGTCCACCGAAGGACCTCTGAATGGGGAAAATTCCTGTGTCAAAGTGCATTTTCCCCTGGTTTGGAAGAAGTTGTCGTACCTGTCTTCCTATACTTAACCCAAGGCAACTTTTAATAATGCTACTTTTGATTGAATCACCTTTCTCAAATAATAATTTAGGACATTCGCAACTGATGTGAGATTATTTTCAATTTTAGGATACTGTTACCAGGTTAAAAACTTTGAAAGATTTCTACACTTTATAGTGAATTCTATCAACATCTGTTTTTAACGTTTTGGTTGAATTTATGAGTTTTTCTATATATTTGACTGAATCAGACTACGAAATGGGAAACCGGTAGTTACAGTTACTACAGTTATTGTCTTTATTACCCGAAGTTTATCTAAGAACTCAACGGTATATTGAATCGGGGTGGTATTTTTAAGTGTATAAATTGAACAAAACCGGACTGAGAACATTTGATTAAGCACCAGGGTATAAGAATCTTTTTGACAAAAAAACGATCAATCAAAATATAATATTATCAGGGATGTTAAACCATTAAGTGTACTATGAAAAATCCGCAGGTTTACTCCTTAAGTACATTATTATTTCTGGAAATTACTTCTGATACAAAGGTCCAGTTTATTAAGATATGTATTAACATATATTTCCGAACAAATGCATGATAATTAGTAGAAAGTTAGGCGAGTATGTCGGTCTTTTTCAAGTATATATATGATTATACTCATCAATCTTTATAAACACTTTTATAATTGAGATAGGTCGAAAAATATTACTTTGGCAGAGATCTTTGTCAAGTTTGAGTATCGGAACAAAGTATATTTTTTAGAAAATTTACAATTTATTGTTGAGAATTAACTGGGTTAGTAAGAGCCACTGTACATTTTATTATGCTCATATAGAATAGAATTAAGATTATAGAAATTTGAAGTTAATGTGAAATCTTTCCTGTGTAATTTAGCAACATTTACGAATTCCTGGCTTAAAAAAAAACGAATTGAAATACCGACAATAAAAACTTTGTATATTCTTATTACCTCTAGTGATTGTTTACAAATAAATCCAGTTATTCTTTGCAATTGGAAATTTCTTATCAGCTGTTTCCTTTCCAGCTGCACAATGCAGCCTTCCAGTCGACGAACATAACCTCAACGCACTCGAAAAAGCATCAGCACGAATTGAACGGACATACCACAACCCATTTTGTTTCATGCATTAACTTACCCTTATTCTCATTTTTCCGATCTTCAATTTCAGCGCGTTTTCGCGACATCAAGCCACTGAAGTCAGTCTCCGGCAAGAAGAAATCTTTTTGTTCATTGGGAAATGGTAGAGGTTCCATTTCGTCTAGCATATCCAAATTGTACATGGTACGTAAATGCGCCCAAATGCACTCGGCCGGCACTTCACGATTTAGGGATTTCGATAGACGTTCCGCGATACACGCCATATAGAAATGCTTGTTCAGACCGACCGGCTTCAGGCCCTCCAACGCAAAAAACAATTGAACCTCCTCTTCCGCAGACCATTCCATTTCCTCAACGGGACGTTCTTTTATCGACATTGTCATCTTTTCGCGCAATTTACACACAGGCCACACTACACACGTACAAGACACAAAATGGAAGAATCGTAATGGGACTTTGCTTTACGATTTTGCGATTTTGTTTCGCCTAGCACTCACTAATGTTAACTGTTATTGTGAAATCGGAACTTTAGATGCAGCTTGCGTTCCGATATGGATCACAAATAGCACGGAAAGATGAAAATATCCCAATTTAAGTTTGGGGGGCAAAAGATGCACTTGCCCGAACAGCTATCACTTGAAAAATGGAGGAGGGTGGCAGTTGTTTATGGGAATTTGGGAGAGAAACGTCAGTGTGCTAATGGGCGTGGAGAGTTTCAATTAACCCTGTGATACATTAAAGAACATTTTATCTGTTTTATTGAAATTATGTTTTCCGATTCACGTTTGGGACAACATAACGCATTTTTATTGAAAATTGATAGGCTTGTAGCATGGCCTTGTAGGCATGAGGTTATACGAGCTTCAGTGTTCAAAAATACAGCGGAGAATATTTTCGTATTTGACATGCTGAAAGCCCGAAATGTCCTAGATTGTAGATTTTATACTTTACATCTGAGTTTATCATATATTTTCTTTTATTAATATTTTCATCTATTTGAAAACTATTGAAATTGAAAGCGGATCGATATGTTCATCCAGCACCGCATTACCTACTACAACAGTCGCTTCAAATCTCTTCAAATTTCGTCCAGCCGTAGCTAGCTTCATTATTATTATGATTTTGTCTCGTTTCTTCTAGCTTATTTCTATCTCGTTCTGCTACTGACATTTGAGGCAACAACACGTGTCTGCTATATTTGACGGTTGCAGTCGGGCTTGGTTCCCATCGTTGATTAGTTAGATCTTTGTAATAAAAATGGATCTGAGGTCCCATCACATATCAGGATTTTCACCGGATAGTGCATATTTCGCACTAATCAACGATCAAGGGATATTAAAAATATGGGACACCGAAACGAATGAATTAAAACAAGAGTTTGTGCCAAATTTGCATCTTGCCGCGCCATGCACTTGCTTGGTATGGACAACTGTTTCGCAAAGAAAGAAAAAGGTATTTGTTTGAATTTTATATAAAAATTATTGTTCTATATAGTGGAAACCGGACTATGATAGTTTGACTTTCTGAGCTCCTCGTCGTCACCCCATATAAGCATGGGAGTGCAGTGGTTGTTTGAGAACAACCGAAAAGTTTAAAATTTCTATCCCTTTCGATTATAAGAAAGCGCTCATAAGTATTTATAAATTTTAGAATAGGTCAAACGATTCCCGGCGATCATCTTTGGGCGATGGAGGCGGACAAGTTTTTTACCTTGCTCTGGGCACAAGTAAAGGCGGCGTTGTCATGTATTCGCTCGCAACTGGCAAAGTATGATCTCTCGAAAACTAAGCATAGATGATATTCTTTACTTTTCAATATCTTGTAGATTGATCGCGAATTGAAAGGCGAAGGTCATACAGCCCGCGTTACAAACATAGCATACGACAACAAAAACTTGCTGTATACATGTGGCGAAGATTCGCAAATTTTGGTGTGGAATGTGGCCGAAGAAAAACAAATCGCCGGCTGGTCGATTGGCAATGAAAAACCCTACAGTATTGCTACGCTCCCTGAATCGAATTGCATTCTTGTCGGAGGGAGGCAGCTGAAGCTGTATCATGTTGGCGAGCAGAAGCTTCGACAGGTTTTCACGGGCCATACATCCGACGTGACATTACT
Organism: Nemotelus pantherinus; assembly: GCA_963978885.1. Taxonomy (NCBI): domain Eukaryota; kingdom Metazoa; phylum Arthropoda; class Insecta; order Diptera; family Stratiomyidae; genus Nemotelus; species Nemotelus pantherinus. Next base: position 191,114,166 of record OZ022263.1, on the reverse strand, counting down.
CAAGCACTTTTCGTATAGCGACACTGATTACGTCATATCGACGTCGAAAATGGAAAGGATTTTGTGTCTGTGGACAGTCACTAATCGTAGCAAAAATAAGAATCCGTCATGCACATTTCTCATGGAAAATATTGCTTATTTTGTGAGCTGCAATGTGGATGGTGACGGAAATTTGCGAGTGGCGGCAGTGACAAGAAGTGGTGTAGTTCATGTCTACGTTAATGCTTTGGGCAGGTGAAAGATTTTATTTTCAAAGAATTAACAATAAGTCGTACTACTATATAATATCCTGTTTGTAGTTTAAAGCCGGATAAGCCTATCAAACCGAAAGTTACGATTCAAATAGCAGCCGAAGACACGGATCCCATTGCTCCAATTCATGCCATGGCAGGTCTACTTGAGAAATCCACAAACAATAAGATATTGTTAGGCTACGGAGATAAGCAGTTTTTGCGATTCGAGTCCATTGTGAGTTTTTTTATTTGGTTATTTATCAAATTTCCAAATGCTTAACCTAGCAAATCTTATATTAAATAAAATGTGAAAAGCTAATCTGTCATTGCTATAACATTGCATACAAAATGTTCCTGTTTAAATGTTCCACACTTAACCGAATCGAAATCTTCTAGGAACCAAACTTCACAGAAAAGGTACAAGTTTTTGTACGTGCCGATCCAAAGTCCCTATCATCCAAGAAACACAAAAAGAAATTGGAAGGTTCATTGAAACATGTAACGCCAATAGTCGATTTCAGTCAAGTTGAATACCAATCGAGCGCAGCTATCAATAGAAAATCAAAAAAATCCGTGCAAATTCCGATGGAGACCCGTTTGCAAAATCTAAACTTAGAAAACGGTGAAATACCAACAGCCCAAAGTAAGGTCCAACTGCTCACTCAAGCGCTACAAAGCAAAGATGCCAAGTAAGTTAAATTTCCGTGCTGAAATTATTTTAAATTCAATTATTTTTAGCCTGCTTCGTAATGTCCTTGTCACGCAGGATGAGCAAGTAGTACAGTTAACGTTAAAAAGGCTACCCATACAGTACGTTAGCGCTTTACTCAATGAACTTACGCAAATGATGCAACAAAAGAGATCCAAGTGAGTTGAAATTATCTTAGATTTTATCATATTACTATGTAAAATATTTAAAAAAATATTTAGCGTGAAAGCGGCATTGTGCTGGCTCAAATATTTGGTTAAAATACACGCTAGTCAACTAATGGCATTCGGAAGTGATGAATTATTCGAGAAATTCGGACCGATTTTAGGAATCATCGAGCATCGCATGCTCTGTCTTCAGGAATTTTCAAAGTAAGATCGCAAATTAACATGTGATATAAATACATAAACATTTTCACCTCCCATTACTATGATTCATCGCTTTTTTATGTTTACAGGTTGTCCGGACAGTTGGATCTGCTTATTAACCAAATTCAACGAAACACCGAAGAAGACGCAATGAACGAAGAAAATGTATTAGTTTATAAGGATGAAGGTAATAACTATCTCTATTCTATCTATTAAACAATGCAAAATGTTTTCAAACAATTTCGCAGACTCTGCCAACTCTGATGTAGATGACGACGCTCAAGTTTTGTCTGACGATCAATCGCTTGAAAATGATAGTGAAGAGGAAATGGATGTTAATTAGTTTCTTGTCTACTTGTAAGAATATTGTGCTTATTGTAAGAATACACTTATAATAGTAGTTTTACTAATTGTTTAATAAAATTCAAAACAATTCTTTTTGTGTCGGTAAAAAGGAAATAGAATTGCGGTAGTTGCGCTTTATAAGTGCCGTAAAGTAGGAACAGAAACGGTTAAGCTTCTAAAGATAGTCCGCAGATTTGTTTATCGTGCTATATAACGATTCAATGAAACTTCGGAAATATGTGGTTGTCCTGGTTCCAGCTAGCTCAGCGAACTACAGCAGCAATAAAAACAAGAAACATGCATTTCATCATTAAAAGTGTATTGATTATGGGCACTTTTAAAAGAAGTAATGGTCGCCTATTTACAGATATTTTAAAGGACCTACGAATGAAGAAATCACGGACATTGCTTAAGCGGTACACGAATGGCAAGCATAACATTTTGTTTACTGACGAAACAATCTTTACGGTAGGTTTCAATAAACGAAATGATCGAGAGTAAGTCCATAGTTTCAGAGAAGCTAAAAAAGTGAAAGAGTGAGCTACGATAGCGTGACAGACTTTCATTTTTATGTGAAAGGGATAAAAACTAGTGATTTCACCTGTGTAGTTTAAGTAGTTTCTTTTTGGTGTGATTGAGATTCTGAGTTGAGCTGGTCGATGAGAGTTTCGATCCGCTGGTTGCTTGGTATTCGCGATAAGAGTATTGTTCTCCATGAGAGTGTCCGATTTTAGAAATCTTTGAAAATCATACCAGTTGCTCTATTTATAGCGATATATTTCTGATTCTGGCCGATCGACGCTCATATATGGCTTGACATACCGCTAAGTGTGGAGAAAGAATGATGAATGGAAGATCTACATTCATACAGTTCCAAAACCTATGAACCACATAATAAATATCTCCAGTTTTTAGACGTAAGCTGTTTAATATCTGTCTAGAACGAATCAAGATGTTCCGGGATAGTCTCATTTTTGGAAGTAGTAGCTAGATTTTTAAGTTTGATTTTTCAATTGCAACTTCTAGGGATTCAATAATTATTGTAATTAAAGCGGCCAGTCGTGATCAGCCCTGTCTTATCGATAAACGTTCTTATGTGAATGTACACTCTCAATCAATAGGATAGATCAACTTCCAATTTTTTCTAATTGAAAAAAGATATCAATTGTATTATTGTGCAAATCCCGTTGCATTGTATTCGCTGGCGTACTTTTTGATTGGGATATATGAGAGGGAGAACACGTAAGTCCCGTTAGGGTTTTAATGCGATTGTGTTTCAGATCATTGTAAAAAGGGCAATCATTAAAATGGATCCAGTAACCAAGGTAACTTAAGTTTGTTTCGACCAAGCTGCCTCAATCGCTTCCGAGAGCTTGTCTGTGTTGTGATATTCATGTCTATTCACATTTCTTCTCAAGATTTCTATCTCTACACTGTAACATTGATTGGTTGCTCTCGAAGCCACTTTTTGACCAAACTTGCACCATGAATGAGTGTTGGAAAATAATAAGAGTAGTGTAAAAAATGTTTCTAATTGTTATAATAAAGGATTATGTTGTAAGACTAAGCGTTCTGTAAGTCATTCATTACCACAAGGCCTATAGTCCTAAGGTGCATAGGTGTAATAAAGAATAGAAAAATATATTTAAGTGTAAGAATAGGTGTAATGAAATAGTATTTGATTTTATCCACACATATGATGGTTGTGATCCAAGATGAGTATCAAATGATATGGAGTCATTAGACCGTGTAGAAATCTAGCGATTTGGGATATGTGGAGCGAGGTTCTTTTTCCCGTTACGCATGCTTACTATAATCACTTTTTTAATTCATGTGCCTGACAAAACAAAAGACAAACGCAACTAATGAGTGGTCACATATGGATTACACGTGATGAGCTATGAAATTTAATCCTGACCAGGAGTATGCTTTTGTTTGTGGCTTTGGTGCTGGACCCAACGGCCAAATAAAGGCAACCAACTAACGTCATTGCTTCCTTAAAAGCAGCCCGACGCGAAGACGATATGAAATACGCGCTAGAGATCGCATATTGGTGGCTGAAATCAAGCACTAAGAGATACGCACGAGGCAGAATTTAAATCCGAGAGACTTGCAACAAAAAAAAAAGGAAAAATTAGACAGTACTAGGGCATGCAATCTCCAAATTTCCGGATCCCGACACATTTTGGACATTTTCGGGATCCCAAATTTTTTATCCGGACTTCCGAGATTTCGGGATTGATAAAATTCAACCCGTTTTGAGAATTAGAAAAGTTTCGTCATTACGACATGAGCGGACAATCCAGAACTTAATACTTAAAGGAATATAGTTTTATGAAAACGGAGGCACATTATTACAACTGGCGTACCAAGCTGCCTCAATCGCTTCCGAGAGCTTGTCTGTGTTGTGATATTCATGTCTATTCACATTTCTTCTCAAGATTTCTATCTCTACACTGTAACATTGATTGGTTGCTCTCGAAGCCACTTTTTGACCAAACTTGCACCATGAATGAGTGTTGGAAAATAATAAGAGTAGTGTAAAAAATGTTTCTAATTGTTATCATAAAGGATTCTGTTGTAAGACTAAGCGTTCTGTAAGTCATTCATTACTACAAGGCCTATAGTCCTAAGGTGCATAGGTGTAATAAAGAATAGAAAAATATATGAAGTGTAAGAATAGGTGTAATGCAATAGTATTTGATTTTATCCAGACATAGGATGGTGGTAATCTAAGATGAGCATCAAACGATATCGAGTCGTTAGTCCGTGTAGATATCTAGCGATTTGGAAGATGTATAGCGAGGTTATTTTTCCCGTTACGCATCCTTACTATAATCACTTTTTTAATTCATGTACCTGACAAAACAAACGCGACTAACAAGTGGTCACATATGGGTTACACGTGATGTGCCATGAAAGCTGACCAGGAGTATGCTTTTGTTTATGGCTTTGATGCTGGACACAAAGGTCACCCACACAGCAACCAAAATAAAGGCCAAAAACTAGCGTCATTGCTTCCTTAAAAGCAACTCGACGCGAAGACGATATGAGATACGCGCGAGAGACCGCAAATTGGTAGCTGAATTCAAGGACTAAGAGATACGCACGAGGCAAAATTTAAATCAGTGAGACTTGCAAAAAAAAAAAAAAAAAAAACTAGACAGTGCATGCGAATACCAACAAGCAATATATACTCATTTTTTAAGCAACGGCAGCAATCTAATTTCAACTAAGATGCTAAAATTGCCTATTTTGTCAAACTGCTGACGGGTCCAACCCTCCACCCTAAATAAATAAAGCAATAAGCAAGTCACACCTTTCCTCATCTTGTGATTGTTGCGTAATGATTTGTTTTTGAATTTGTTCACTTTTAACTTCTAAAAACATATCAAACGAGTTTATATCTTTGGAAATTTATAAATATATCGTGTTTAAAAAATATATAAAATGAAACATCTGAATGTTTCTTAGCAATCCCTAATTGTTTGGAAACTGAGTAAGCCAAAGAATAATAAAGATCTATTATTTGTAATGGTCACTATACTTGAATTGATTGTTAACGACATAAAGTTCTTTAATCTCCGATTTTGGCAAATTCTTTACAGATTTTCGTCTGCATCAAAATATCATACTTTAGAATTATGGACTATGCGACAATTATTGGTGCAAAAGTTCACTTTCTTTCTACCGTGGCTAATCTAATTAAAATTAATTTTCTGGCGAGGTTAAGAAAAATTAAAGAAATAACAACAGAATATATATCGTGCCAACTTACAGAAAATCATAGTCGCAATGGAATGACACGAATTGGGCATATTTATCGCTTACGACTTGATCGCTGAATCGACAGTTGCCGATGCCATTGCATTTTGGGTTTATGCATTTGATGTTCTTGATTTAAACACCGGGTTATTACCATCTTGTCGAAATATATCGTCATCTCATTGTCATTCATTCCACTTTTCATCACAAAATTGCGATGCTGTAATATAATATCATTAGAAACAGCTTCTGTAACTTTAAATACACAATTCACGACACTTAACGAAACTGTTGAAAAATTACATTTACTCTGTTTCGTATATCAGCCTTTTACTGCGGCTGGTTACATTCGCCCGGCAGAAAATAGATTCATTGTCCTCAAAACCTCCTGTGCAAGCCTTGCACGGAATATTCGTCGCTATTTTTAAGAAAAGTTCTAACAACGAAGATTTGCTGCTACGTGGATTACAGTCGCACAGTGTGTAGTAGACAATTAAGAAAAAACCTCGACCCTTAAGTTTGAATTCACACTTCAAGGAGATCTTTAACAGGATAAAGGCATTGGATTTTTTAGCAACCGTTTGTGTTTATAAGCTATTAACGTACAAAATTTCAGCATTAAAACTAGGGCGAAAGTCCCAAATGAAATCTTTCATGAACTGAAACAAAATTCTTACAAGTAACACAAAACAAAAAACAGATTATAAACTTTAATTTCTCCTGCACTTTTTTATAACAGATTTTCCATCCTCATTTCGAGTCACACGATGGTATGTCTCAACTCGTCCCAGCGTCGAAACAAACTCTTCATCGTGAGTAATAATAATCAACATGAAATTACTCTGCGACTGTCTTTCCTCGACGATTCGATTCAGTGCATCGCACAGTGACAGAATATTATTACGATCCAGGTTCGTTGTCGGTTCATCGAGAGCAAGAACACCGCAATTACTGCTGAATGTTTCCGCCAGTGCCATTCGAATTATGAGCGAAGCCAAAACACGTTGTCCGGCCGAACATCTGCCACGCATATCGATCTCCGAATTATTCTTCGATTGAACTACACGATAGTCGTAGTTACGCTTCTTATCGGCTCCTTCGATTTTCATTTCGTCGGTCTTAATCTGAATGTGGTCGATATCGTTGCCCCGATAAATCTGTCGCCAGAGCTCACGAATCAACCGATTGATTTTTTGCATTTTTTCTGAATGGAATTGCATTAGGGCACGTTCTAAGGCCAAACGATATTCGCCGAGGTCATGAATAGTTTTCTTCAAAACCTGCACCTCGTAGAAGTTTTTGCGGTAGTTCTTTATGCAATCCCGATACTGTGGCTGATTCAGTTCTTTGGTCAGACCATTCACCTGGCTATTTATCTCCCCCATTTGACCGTGTAGCTCACCTTCTTTGATTCGAATATTGTTCTGTTTCTTCATAAGCTCTTCTTTTTCACGCGAAACATTCTTGAAGTCGCGTTCACCCATATCATTGATGAGATCATTGTACTGTTGCTGTAAAACATTGATTTTCTCCTCGATTGTTTTCAATTCACGATTATCGCGAAGGTCGCGATCTACCAACTCTTGATTGAGAATTTCAGTTTTAAGACCTTCGATCGCTTTTGTTGTTTCCGTATTTTTTCTGGCCTGAAAGGTATTGAAAAAAAAACGTAAAAGATCGGGTCCCCGAGGTTTGGAAATTGTTTTGCTTGACATTTTGCTAGAAACATGCCTCTCAGTAGCGAACATTAACATATCAAATTAATAAAATCCATGAGAGACTATCAATTACCTTTTCTGCTTGTTCGTCCATACGAAGTTTCAAAGACTTCTTCAAATTTTCAATTTCCTGTACTAAATTCAATGCTGCAAGATTTTTCAGTTCCTTCGTATATCTGACAGTGAAAAAACAAAGACACAAATCACACGCTTTCTAAAACACAAATCGTACAAGGCATACCTTTGAATTTCGGCATCGACTTTCTTCAAACTATCCAATTGATCGGTTTCCTCCTTTAGCAGCTTCCGACTGTTTTCTTTAGTACGCTGTTTCTTGTCGAGGGCTGCTTTCAGTTCATCTTTAAGCGGTTCCAGTTTATTTTGTAGTTCAGTTATTTCTTTAGAAATTTTCTCCAACTGGCCGGCGATCTCATCACGACGAGCTTTGAGCTGAGATAGAGCTTGGACGCCTTCTTGAAGTCGGATTTGTTTATCTTTGAGACTGTTGCACAAATTACAACGGTTTTATTGTAAAGTATGAGTTGATTCGATAATTTTGTTTGTAACAAATAAAGATAGAAATATTGTCGAAGCATTTTTTTATATTTGTAGTGAAGTTCCAGAAGAGAGTGTCTCAAAAAAGCACAATACTACAGAATTTAATCTAATCATATTTATTTTTTAAACTATACTTATATGTTAATTTCGCAATTATGTTAATATGACATCCAGTCACCGTTGTTTCTCCGCGGTGGGCAGTCCAAAGTTGTCATTCCATTTTCTTCTTTCCAAGACTTGCAGAAGCGACTTCAATATTCGGGATCGTTATCTTCTCGGAGAATCCAGTAATCGTTTTGGGGTTACGGCAACTCAGTAGAGTTCAACAATCCCTACTTGCATATATTCAGCATTGATTAGCAATCAGATTTCTGGTGGAAACAATCAACTTTCCCAATCCTTTTTCAAGCACCTTTACTGAATGTTTATAGGTACGTCTCTCACCACGTTTTGTCCAAGCCTTCTTCCAGCAAATGAAAATAATAGAAGATGACTCATTGGTTAGGTCAATATGACATTACTTCAATCACGGTCCACACAATACGTACTTCCTCGGCAATAATATGCTAACTCGAGTTGATAACATTGCTGACCTCGGTGTTATCTTAGATGAAAAACTCCGCTTCACCTTACACTTTGATAAAATACTTTCTCGTGCGAACAAACAGCTAGGTTTCATCAAAGGACGTGCCAAAGAATTCCGTAGTCTGTGGGTCACAATATCCTTATACACTTCACTTGTACGTCCTATTCTCGAATACGCTTGCATTAGCTGGAACCCCGCTTTTGAAACCCATAGTGACAGACTCGAGTCAATACAAAAACAATTTTTACTTTTCGCCTTGAGAGAACTGTACAACCCTTATGCTTTTAATAGCCTACCCCTTTATGAGTTTCGACTGGGTCATTTAAACCTATCGACACCAGCCTCCAGAAGAATGGCGATATGGCCTGCTTCACATTCGACGTCATTAGAGGCGCTATTAATGTAGAATTCCTGAATAGCAAAATTTTGATAAATATCCGTGTGAGGAACACCAGGTCCAATCGTTTCCTAAAAGAATATTCACATTCGACCACATATGCAGCTAATGAGCCAATAAATAGATGCTGCAGAATATTCAACAGCATAAGTAATTTATATTCCCTTACTATATTCCCTTCCAAATCATCCTTCAAATCCTCTCTTTTGCATGCCATTCATACCCCTAAACCTTAAGCTACAGCTTATATGTGAATGTTTTAATTTATTGTTATTTATTAATCTATTTGTTACTTATTTAATTTGTTTGTTACTTATTTAACTTTTTTGTTTTTACCTTTTACTTTACTTTACTTTTCCATTTTATTTTTAATTTTATAAGTGATTTTGTACCTTGTTTGGTGAATAAATAAATAATTCTAACGTGCCCAAATCAATCTTTTTTTTACTAGCGATTAGTTAGAAGCCTGCGTCTAATTGTATTTATGGGCATCCGAAATATTTTTCTAATTAGTTTTTCCTTGGAATATCGCAGAATTAATTTCAGGATTTTCCTAAATTGCTCAGCGATCAAATTATCGTCCCTGTTTGATGTACCTCTAAATTAATTGAGCCTCTACCAGGCTCATCATAGGCATCACAAGGCTCTTTTTAGCTCGTAATCAACTTCTTTACATATGAGGCAATGAATTTTGTATATGATGCTGCCTGTATCACACTCATGTTGGACCCTTTTGGCTCAGCAACAGAAAAACTATTTCAAAATGTTTATTTTTTGTAAAGAGCACTCATTTATTAGCCTATTATCTTTAAACTGTAATGACCAATTGAGTCTAACGCAAAATTAGTAGTGGTATGTCATACATAATTGTCCATAACACGTGTGTTCGAACTTGTAGAAATTACTTGCGACACGTTCTTCTGGAATCCCTTCACAGGAAACAGGTTGCCGTTGTCGCCGTTAGGTACTAGCCATCGGATTCGTTTTGGTGAATTTTTAATGTATATATTCGTTTCGTTTAATTCATTCTCGTGTAGTAAGAGCTCTATAGTATCGCCAACCGGGAGACAATTGGTTTGCTCCGAACATTGATGTACTTCATGTCCAAGGAGGTTTCCGAAACGAGAGGCCACTAGGCCATAACTGAGGGGAGGGAACTTACTCGCCTAAGGGAAAAATGTGGTCATTTTTTGAATTTAAGAACCTCTTTTGCAGTAAGCCATAAGGCCTTGTAAAAGGTTCGCAGTTCATTAGCTTCAGCAAAGGTTACGATATTTGTTAGTCGCGAAGCTAGTGAGAGCCTCTTTTCAGAATTGATGCCTCCTAATGGATTTTTTTTTTTGGAAGGAAAATATTGGGGCGTTCGAAACAGATATGATATGAGTTTCGATTTTATGTCTAAGTAGAGTTCTATACAGGGCTTCAATTTTAAGTCTGAATAGAGATCTATACAGGGTTTTGCTATTATGAGGTGGAAGAATTATTGATCTTGTTGTTAATTTCAAGCAGACTTGCTTTAACGGACTGATTAGTCCAGAGAATTTACCTAGATACTTGTCGGTGTTAGTCCGAAGAGCATGAATTGAATTAATTGTCGTAGTGCAGGATGTTCCAAGGCGATCTAAGGTTGTAAGAAATATAGGCTTGCACTTTAAGGGATTTACATTCAAGTCTAGGACAGTTTAAAAGAAAAGAGCTATAAGATCTTTGGAGCAATACCTGGCAGGCATTTAAGTCGTATTCCGCTGAAAATATCAGAAAATCACCCGCATATTGAAGTATGCTTGACAGTGCATGATCTACATAAGGATTGTTTATATATTGGATAACAAGGGGCTGAGGACATCTTCCTGCGGCAGTGCATTGCCCAATTCTACTAGAATGTCACCAAGTTCGATGGATCTTAGTAAGTCATCCAGTAGTAAATGGTATGAGGAATGTTAAATGCAACTAGAACATTGTAAGGAGTCTTGAGTTCTCGTGTTTTTCTATCATGGTTTGCTTTCTGGCGTACATATATTTTTTTTAATAAGATTGTATAGCTGACTTGGTTGAAAGTTTATTGATTCACCAGGTAATTAAAATTCAGGATTGTGGAGGGGTGGGTGTTAGACATTAGAAATCTTTAGTTCATTAATTAGTCTATTTTTTATCTTGTGGTTCACTACTTTAACAAGGCATCGTGCAGAGATATGGTGCATTAAATTTGTGTCTTTATTGGATTTAATTGGATTTAACAATAGGAACAATTTCTAATTTTAAATACTTGTTAATAGTCTTCTTTAGTGCTTTCAAACACTCTGCTTTGCTATTATTACTCATAGTCTTTACTAATTCATAAGATATTTTGTCCAGGCCTAGAGCTGACTTCTTAGTGCGAGAATCAAGTACTTGCAGGAATTCCTGATAATTAAATTTGTTAACCTGATATTGTTGTTGGGAAGTCGTATACAGACCAACTTGCTGTAATTATTATTTTCCTGATTCTGGGGCGTTATACTGTCTTTTTTAGTGCTCTTATTGTTTTCTAGATTTAGATTTCTCCACCCTGGACAGCTATGACTCTCTTTTTTCCATTTTTCTTGTTTAACAGCTTGATCTAAATCCGCTTGGGCCTTCCATATTTTGTTTAGATTTATTAGGGAAAAAGTTAGAGCGTTACTAATTATTAAATCAGCTCCTTCATCTTAGGAGTTTGCTCTACTTCTGATAATTGTGGAGTAACTTTTAATTGAATGAATATAATTAAAACTTGAACAATTAAAATTGTAATTAAAACTTCCGCCAAACACGCTATTTCAATGGAGTTTTCTTTTAAGACGGCTTCTAAAGAGGTACTTTTATTTATTAAGCCTTGAGTGTTGTGCTGGAGTACCTTCATTATTATCTAGTGGGAGACCTGAGGTATGGTTAGTCACTAAAGTTCTATTGGATATTCTCAAAAAAAAATTATCAAATCTTTATAGTTTTTTTTTTTTGGCATATTGGTAAGATAGCTTTCTTCACAGTTATAGCTTATAAATCTCACAAAATCTGTTGTTCTGAAGTGTTTTAGATTGTTGAAGACTATAATTTTCTGACCATTATTTACGTAGTTTTCAATTGATGGGTATTTTTGGGCTGAAGTCGTGACGTATTTAACAATAGTTGAATATTTGGACTTAGTGAAAGCATTATTAGTTTTTTTTTATTATAGCAAACAAAAAGCAAAATTGTAAAAGTCATTATCAGGGCCCGCCTGTCCACAAAGGGAGTAATGCTTTTAATGGCTGATATTTCCATCGTAGTGTGTACGAACCTGAGTCGATCTAAAGACCTTTATTCTGACATATCTTAGCTTCAGAAACTCAAAGGTGTCGGCACTCTTACAAGTGACTTTGTCCGTTCAAAACAAAATTAAGTTGTCGTTATTCTCTTTGTCTGACATAAAAATTCTCTGCGCCGCCACCTTACAATCTTTTAACTGATGATTGAAAAAGTTACAAGGTCTACCATTATTAGGTCATCTGCAATATCTACTAAAAAATCTATCCGGTTTCAATGGGACCGTTTCTACATTGCCCATGGTTGGAAGCTTCACAAGGAACACTCGATTCCTTTTTTGCGGAGTGGGTAATGTCAGTTCAAAGTAAGCACTGTTTTTTATCATTATTAATAAAGGGACCTTCTAAGTTAGGAACCTTCTATGCTAGGGGCCTTATCAGGCGGCCAAACGACCGACGCCATATATCTCTCCGTCTCTTAAAAGGAATTTATTACTAATATATCAGTCTAAAAGACAGCCAGGTATTACGCAATACCAATTAAGTAGAGACCCAACTACCTATCTGTGACACGTGAGGCTTCCAAATTCCAATACTCAAAAATTCTTTCTTAAAAAGCAGCCTATCAGGCTGGGATTATAATTTCGATAAATTAACTCGCACTCCGAAACTAAAGATTTCACAATTTTTTGATTTTGCAAAAAATTCTTTGTAAAAAACAACCACAAATCCCACAACTCAGATATTAGCAAGTGTTCTAGGACAAGCAATGAGAAATTTCCAAATTATATGATGAACCGTTTTATAATTGTACTTTCATTCCACTAAAATTTCGCAAATAATTCAGAAACACATTCAGAGACACGAGCCACTTCAGAGACACTAATTCAGAGACACGAGCACGCCGGATTTACAGACGAGAGTGATTTCATTGAGTTGATATATTCAAAAGAAGTTTTAAAAGATTATTTGCAAATTTATGTGACATGTTTCAAATATGTATCTAAATTTATTTTCCGTACCTGTTTCTCTTTTCGCGCAGCTGATTTAGAGTATCACTTTCTCTCTCATATTGTGACTGCATCGTATCAACTTCCGATCTACTGGCTTTAAGCTCCGCTCCAACAGTAGTTTTTTCTAGTTGCAAGTCATCAATTGACAAAGTCGTGTCATATGACGGTAGTTTTGCCTTACGATTTAAAACATTCATTAGGCAACAAAAAATCAAATTCTTCCCACCCTACCTTCAACTTTTCCAATTCGCTTTGTAGTCGTGTTATATCCTTGATTGCTTCATCCAATAGGCTCATGTCACCAAGAATTGAATTGAGCAATTCAATGTGTGCCAACGGTTCTGCTGTTAACATCTGATTCGATTCGACTTCGTTTGCAGTCGTGCTTAATTTTTCCTCTGTCGTTTTTAGCTTTTCTTTGCATTTCGGAATGTCGTTTTTCAAAGTTTGAACTTTTTCAATGACTGGCCTTAGGGACAGCAGTTCTTCATATTTCTTTTGTTCCTTGCTTAAAAGCTGCTCGGTGCGTTGAATATTTTCTGGCAAGCGTCTTATTTCATCCGAAAGTTCAGCAGATAAATCAGCGGCCTATTAACAAAGTTGTTATATTGCCTTATATGAGTCGTGCTGAACTCTTAGATAGTTTTATACATACCTCATTCGGTTGCATGTCCTTATGACATAGAGGGCAACAAGGATCATCTTCAATTTTCTGGATGTATCTATGGAAATCAATGTGAAGGTGAAAAATGTCGGAAAACGAACACCATTTACAACAGTAAATTATTTCAATACGAAAAAGTTAAGTTAAGCATTGTACAATATAGGACTTTCAATGGCAATTCTAAACATATTTAGTTTCCAAATTAAGAAATAACCTACTTTTTATACATCGCCTCAGCCGACTTCAATGCACCGTATTCCATTTGAATTTTATCGATATTCTCCTTTGATCGCGCCAAAAGCTCTTCGTAGTCCGTCGAATGACACTTCTCATATATCCGATCTTCACATTTCTCAAGTTCCTTTTCGCATTTCACGATTTCGTCCTTTTGATTTTTTCTCGTTATTTGCAGCTCCTTTTCGGACAGTTTGCCGCTATTGATTTTCTTATTCAAATCATTGACTTGGCGTTGCAAGCTATCATACAGCATTTGTACAGTTCGTTTGTAATTCGAGGAAATCTCGCGTGTAGGAAAGAGTTTCTTCAAATTATCGGAATGTTTGTTCCTCACCCGACGCATTTCCATTTCACGTTTTTCGTATTCCTTCTGCTTCAGAGCTATTTCGCTGGTTTGTTTCGAAATCGAATTCAAAAACGTAATTTTCTCGTCGAGCTTCTCTACTTTCTCCTGAAATTTATTGATGTTCTGTTTCTTTTCAGTAATTGTCTTTTTAATGCCATCCAGATTTATCGATGCACTGTAATCATCGTAGGTTTTCGATATTTTCTCAATTTCGCTAGTCAGTTTCTCGAGCATCTGTGCGGATTTTTCGATTTGATCGATTTCACTTTGATTTTTTTGTCGATCACGTTCCAATTGCCGTTTCTGGGAAACAAAACAATGTATCTAAGATAATACTTATTTGTTTATATTTACCTGTTGATTCTTTGAGCCCGCGTCGCTTTCAATCGACACTTTTTGTTCGCGTAGCTTATCGATGGCTTGCTGCATTTCTTGATCTTGTTTTTCATGGCTGCTCGCCATATCTGATATCCGTTTATTTTCTAGGGCAAAGCAAGCTTTTATTTTGTCGAGAATACCGCTAACATTCTCCGGCCGTTCTTCAATGCTATCATCGATGGGTATTTTTAGAGCTTTGCACAGTTCTACAATTTTCTGAGCACGTTCAGAGAGGTAGTCTTGTTCCTGACGTCTTTGATGGATCAACGACATTCTTCGACGATCGAGTTCAGTCAAGGCATTCTGAATTTTTTTCTCTTCGGACTTTATCATTAACAATTGACCCTCAAGCTTTTCCAGCAGATTCTTCTTATCGATCATATTCTCCTGGAATGAACGAATTTCCTGATCCAACATAGAAATATCACCTTCGAAGACGTTTTTGATTTTCGATTTGAGTGTGTTCGATTGTTCTTTGCAATTTTTTAATCTGTACAATTAAGAAATATCTGTTAGTCAGGATTGCTTGAAACATTGTGCTAATAAAAAAAAACATCACATAAATTACTTTGTTGCAAGCTCGATTTTCTTGGCTTGAATTTCTCCGATTTCCCTTTCAATTTTGAATATTTTCTCCAGTCTTTCTTGGATTGGCTTCATACTCTCCTGCAACTGATCGCGATCACTTTTCAGCTTCTCCAATTTCTTTTCGGCACTCTGTAGCTCCATATTTTTGTTTTCTGTAGTAGTTTTAATGTGAGCCAAGACTTTCAAATCGGATTCTGCAAATTTTCAATGCGAATATGAGTTTCTAGCATTGAATCACACACATCTTAACAAGAGCAACAATGGAATCGGTTTTAAATAAGGAAATAAGATAATGGAAGGGAATTCTAAACGAAAGGAAATAGGATAATGGATGGGAGTCCGGGAATTTCCTCGGACGATAAGGTCCTCGCCCATGAACAATTAGTATTGAGTTTAAGTCTCTTGTAGTATCTACCGTGTAAGAAATGCCAGAATCAGGCCCTCGGAGATGAAGTTTGGCTGGTAGATTGTTGTTTTTTTTTTTTTTTGAACTTATGTTCACTCCATCATTATATTTATTAGCTGTTTTTTTTGGTTGGAGGAGTTTCAATTTTGGGAACATTAGCATAGGATGGCTTCGAACAGGTGTCAAGTGAATCGGGGATTTCAATAAAAATCTAGTATACTTTTAACCTATAACCTAATACACCAATAATGACCTTTCGTTCGCAGCTCCTCCATCTGTGTTTTCCTTAGCTTTATCAATTTTTCTATAGACTTATTGTACTCAGTCGTCCCGAATATCGCATCAAATTTTTCTTTCAGCTTCTTTGCTTCGTCGAGTGGCCAACTGGAATCTTCCTGATGACAGAAAATAACATTGTTGATAATCGCTTTCGATACACCTGTGGTAAACAAAACGCAATTTATTATCACTGTACAGTAGACGTAATCCTCAATATAAGTCTACCCATATAATGGCACATTTCCGCATTAACATCAACGACTCGCTTGCTAATTGCGACTTTCTGACCTTCGAATTCGACATGAACAGTTGCATCTCGTGTTTCGAATGCCGATTTGCCGCGTTTGAAAAAGGATCGCATCGAACGAGTAACCGTACACTTTTCGCCCCTCAATGTTTTCACCTGGAAAATATCGAGTGCAATCTATGATTCATAAGTTCAATCGAAACGGAAACCAACCATTAATTTCACTTGCCCCAACGATTCGGTTGAGTTGAAAATTTTTGGGTCATGAACAAAGTTCTTTCCTTTGTCGCTCCCTGGCGGAACATCACCTGTTAGAGCGAATTTCAGACACTCGATAATTGTTGTTTTTCCGCAACCATTTTCTCCAAGGATCAATGTAAGTGGAGACGTGAAAGAGATAATCTGTTGATATAATGAAATATGTAAATGTCCAATGTTGTGAAATATGTAAATGTCCGTAGTATTATTACTTGTTCATCGTCACCTTTGGAACCGAAACTTCGAATACCGCGAATTAACAACTTTTCAATTGTTGACATCTTATTCGAATCTTTTCATATGTTCCGGGCTCCTTGAGAAAAACTAATCGCAGATCTTAACCGGGGTGTGTTCAATGTGCATGCTATAGCTGCTCCAAAAGCATAGCATAGCATCACGTTAGCAAGTGTCAAAATTCGCAGTAGCTAGGTGAAGCAGCTATGGATATTGGACAGCCAAGAGCTGCTACGAAGGCAGCCTTTACGCAGGAAATTCAAAAATAATTTTGTTTCAATTTTTTTATTGTAATTTTTGCATTTTCGTGGATCAGTTCAATACTTCCATTGCATTTTGGAAACTGTATAAAATCTAAGAGTTGTCAACATACAGCTGAAAAATCCATTAAAATTTTCCTAACATATTTAAAACGTATCACTTATTTCCGGCTTTTGACGCCATATATGAGAAAAAGAGCAAAAAATAATCATTGAAAATTTGATAATACAGGAATCGGACCACCCGGCCTTTTACGCTTCATGCTCGCCTTCTAAAAACTCAAGATGAACTGCGCTGTGTACAAGCCAACTTAAAACTCGAGTTGAGTTTAAGTGTTTAAAAGCCCGTATTTAATTTATCCTGTCACTATTTTCAAATTTATTAATAATCTCCTGTGTCACAAAAGCGCAAAAACTTCTTTTCATTTCAATGATTTCAATTTCCAATTGAAAATTACGTTCAAATTGCATGTCAGCTGTGTACGCACGGCCATTTTGCCGTAGCTACTTTCTAGCTATCCTCCAGACTACGAGCAGCGAATAGCTGCTACCTTAGCAGCTATTCCGGAATCTTGGACAGCCCGACTGTCAAATAGCAAGCATCAGAAAGTAGCTATTTCGTGACATTGGACAGCCAGAGCTGCTAAATTAGCAGCTAATAGCTGCTATAGCATGCACATTGAACACACCCCCGATGACTGAAAATTGAAATCAATAAAAGACAGAACTTCCCGCTTAACCTCTCTGGGCAAACCGCTCTCAAGTAGTTTGAAAACAAACACAATTCTTCCTATCTTCTTCTTGTTTTTCATACGTCGAGGTCTGTAGAGAGATTATGGTAGAGAATCAGCGACCACCAGCAAGCTATGATTTTCATTTCGTAGAAACCAAATGAATAAAAATTCTGATCACAAATTGTTTATCAAATTCAACCATTTCAGGAACAATGCTAATTTCCAAACGATGCTTTTGTTAGCCAAATAAACTATCACAAATTAGATAAGATCACGCGAACAAACAAGCAAATCTGAAGAGGGCGAACAAATGGAAAGTCCTTTCTTCTAGGGATAAAGAGTTTACATAATTAGTTAGGTGAAGGGAAAATAGTCAACAGACTATTCAAAAATATTTCAGATCCATGCAGAAATATGTAACGGATCGTGCTGCTGTTAAAAGTTAGCACAGATAAGCATTGTGATAATTTTAGGATGGTAATAGTATCACCAGACTTCTCCCTAAAGTTTTTATTTTTTTGAAAGGATGTAAGTATAATAGCTTGAATGCATTTGATACAATTTTAAATCAACAGACATATTTTCTGATTGTACTATATTTTATTACAGAAATTTCTACAACTTCTGTACAAATGCGTATTCTCTATGCAAGTTCATTTACTTATCTTCTATTGGAGAATAGTTTTCTCAGACGAATTATCAACTCATTTTCAGCTCACCCGGATCTACTTTCACTTCACCATCAATATCATTCAGATATTCTTCCGGAGAATAATATCGATAAGCTTTTAACGTCCTTAAAATTTCGATTTCGCAATCAATTAGACTTGCTGTAGGAACTTCTTTGAGGAATGGTACTAGAGACAATGCAAAGTTTGTAATAGAATCATTTTCCTCGAAGCGCAACTTGTGCTGTGGCTCTTGAATTTGAGCAATATTTTCTCTTTCTGCTCTTTTGGCACTGTGGTGAGCGCCAGTACTCGAACCGATCGATTTTTGATTTGGGTTTTTTTTATTTAATACTGCAGATTTGGAGGAATCTTCGATGCTCTCGTCTCCACTTTCAGGTTCGATGTCTTCGATGGTTGGCCGTAAGAACAGCAGCCTATCATAGTAGACGTATTTTTTGCGCTTAATACATGGCTTCTTGGCAGTGAGTTTTCGATATCTTATTTCTCGATGAAAGCACGTTCGTAGATTTTTCCACCGTTTTTGTACTTCCCGAACTAGAAGGATGGGAAATGATTAATTTTCGCCCAGTTTGATTAACTGAGAAGTATAAAATCATTAGTAGCTTCATAGCCTTATATGCGATGTGCTCAACTTGGCAAACAATATGGAATAGGATTCTATTCCCAAATGCGTATTGAAAGTTCTGCTATAGTAGTGAAGTATTCTCAAAAATTACTGTGGTTACTTTTGAAACTGTCTTTCAAATGATTTATCAACTACCTAAATGTTGGTGTTCGATCTCCGTAAGTTGATCCCAGGTGCTTGCGAATAGCTTTCTTGATACTTCTTCCCAATTCCGTTTCCGCAAATATATATCCTTATAGTCCTTATGATCTTGATCGTATAGACACGGACGGATTTTCATTTCTTTAATAAGATTATAATTATCAATCCGATCTATCAATGGTAATGTATCATCCATTATTTCTCCTAAAGTACACTGTATGTTGGTAATTAAAAATAGACGCGTCGAAGCCAGGCAACTTTTGGTTTTCGTCGGTTAGCAGCAGTCGTTCGTGAGTTTAATATAATTTTCAGCTAACGTAGTTGACTATAGTTGAAGGGAGCATTGAAAATATATCCTTAAAATAATGCACCAGGGCAAAAGAATAAAATACAACCTACTATTCGACATTCCGGATCCACGAAGCAGCAACAACTGTCATATGTCAAAGTTGTTTGGAAGACAACAATTATCGCCCTGAAGTTGCTGTCGCGACGTAGCAACTTTCGAAGTAGCAGGATGAAAAATTAGATGTGTGCTATTTCATGCCTTGCTTGCTTCCACGAAAAATATTATTCACATTCGATTCCTTTTTACAGATGAGAATTGGCAAGGAAAATATGTGTAATGCGAGCAACTATTGGACTCATCTACATTACCCAGTCTGTCTTTTTAATCCAAAAATCTTTTTCAATAAATACTGGAATTAGTTCTGGATTATTAAAACTGCCATATTCAAACTACTTCCATCCATAGTATCATTGATAGTATGAATAAAACAAAAATTGCACCATAACTATATTCAATTCAACTCAACTTTCCCTCGATTCACGCCAACTCTCAAACGTATCAAGCGCCACCGTATCACATTGAAACTAGAACCCATAATTGTTTACTTTTTCATCTTGCATCTCTCTCTTCGAGCTATAAAATATTATAGTTTTTCGTTCGCCGTCAAAACGAAGTACATAAAAATATGGCGAAAGAGATTTTTACGGCAACGGCGACGTGTTGACTGTCTTTTCGGCTTTATCGTATCAAGTGTCGTGGATTTGGATCGGATAAATGTCCGCGGAGAAATAGTTGCTATCGGAAAGTGTAAATATTGTGCTAAAAGTGTAGTGAGGAAGAGTTTTTCGCGATTATTGAGTGAAATTACCACGAATCGCTGGCCATTGTCGTCGACGGATGAACGGTCGGGCTAGTGAAGTGACGACGGGTGACAGAAGTTCGAGAAGTTGCGCCGCTCTACTGTATTGAAAAACTGGGTTTCGTGCGAGGAGGGAGACTCCAATTATTGAATTCGTCTGTCGGAATAAAGTGTTCTTAGCTATTTAGGTTTGATTGTTTAGTGATTTCTAGGAGGTACGTGAAATGGAGGCTGTTGCCAAACATGACTTTACGGCCACCGCGGACGACGAGCTAAGCTTCAAAAAGTCACAAGTTCTGAAGGTGAGTTTTCCTGTTTGTTGATTTTTGCTGCCATGCTCGTCTCATTGCACATAAAAACTAGTCGATCTGGCCGGCTTTCGGGCGTGAGTCATTTCCAGTAAAACTATTATTCATTTCTTTCGATAAATCGTCCGCGAACGCCAGATCAGATTCCAGATCCACACGAGCCACTGTCCGGTTTTACTATACATATACTTGTGCACGGCATCGTTGTTGGCACCTATGATAGAAAGGACATCGCCCGCTGACGACAAGCTCCGTGTCTCTGTGCAGCCTATGGTGTATTCGCGAGGAGGAACACACCGTAGAAAAATGTTTTGTGTATGTCACGACGTTTGCTGTTCAGCTACGGGAGTTTAGAATACTCTGGAGAACGATTCGAAATCTGCATACGCGGGCGATACATTATTTGGTCGGCTCCCCGTGAGATTTGTTTGGAATGCGGCCACGGGAATTTTTCGATCGTGTGTGCATTCATCTCCCTCGCATGTGTGGTGGATCTGGCTGGCGGAATGGCCGAAGGCTAGGTCGCGCCGACCAAAAAAGCACACCGACTAGGCGACTCATGACCAGCCACACAAGATCCAGCCCGGCCAGACGAAAGACCGTGAGCGACGCAGACTATGCGAAGCGAACTGGGCAAGCGGATAGGCATGCAATGAACTAGAAAAGCCCCATCGTCAACCAGGAGCTCTGGCTCGGCAGCGGCCCAATGCGAAGCTAGCGAACCCTAAAGTTTGATTCTGCTTCGATCGAATCGGAAATATTTCGACGATCGAAAATGGCTCGGATCCGATTTGGAAAATTGCCTGCACTTGCGGAAAATTCACTGTAACATGAGACCTGTAGAAGGCGTTCCGTTCGATGCGAGACATTTGTCATGTTCATTGGGGGAAATTGTACGATCAGTTTGTGTCTGGTCTCATATAGTCGACAGTCTTGTTTTGTTTTTGTGATTAAGGTCTACTGTAGTTAGTAGTTACTTTCCTGGATTTGAAGGCCTGCTAGAGGGTCAGTAGCAAGTCGTTATCGTCATGGTCTTTGGGCATGCATTGTTTTTGTGCTTGGGAATTACTTTGGAAATTACTATTCCTTGTTTTTCAAGCAAAAAGCAGTATTTATGTGTTTTTTTTTGCTTATAATTAGATTTAAGTTTGAAAAACTTATATAATTATGTATACCGAGACTAAATGAATAGTATCTATACAAGACGCAAAGCTTATCAGACAAATATATAAACGATGATTACACTCTCATACCCTAAAGATACACAACAATGCCACTCTTATGCAACTCAATTATTGTAATCGTCATACCTATATTATCGGTCAATTAGTATCGAATATCTATTTAATGCAGTCATGCTTTGATATCCGCTTCCCCAATCATTCTAGTCTGAAATTGATTCTCTGATAGACTCTCATTGTATTCCTGGAATGCGGATTCTCAAAACTTGCAGAAACTGCTAAGGAGAAATGTAGTGCATGTTTTACATTTACACACTTGGTATGACAAGTACTATACTTATACAGATATGGTCAAATTCTTATCATCTGATAATTTCTGGTTAATGCAATTTTCCATGCAAACCTTGTATCCTTTTCTACGATTTACATGCCATTAGCTTAAGTAATTTTGATTCCAAAGAATCGGTGTGATGAAAATAGTATTTTTCTTCAAAGCACTCCTTTTTACAAGCAATCAATACCGGAAACCTCTTTTATTGTCCTTTAATTAGTTTTAGGTGCGAATTTTTTGGCTGTTATAAGAAGCGTGTGGTATGACATATTCTGATATCTGCCCGAAAAATTAGAACTTTGAGTTGTGAAAGGTCTAGAAGGACAAAATCTTATATAATGTTAGCGATTCTCGATTTAAAAAATACCTATGACTGAAAAGATCTTAAAATTCTACATACTATCTTAGATCCGACCTGCCCATAAAATATGTATTATTGAATAATAAACTTTCTTTCCAAAATATCAATATGGCTGGATGAAGCATCAGTGAACATTAATAATGGCCTTCAGCAAGGTGATGTTCTAAATCCTCTGCTATTTAATATGCAGACGATTTCTTAATTTTTACTTCGTAAACTACTGCGAACATTTGCGAAAATTCGCTGCAGAATAGCTTGCTGTTTTTGCTAATAACTACTAGAAAATAAAAATGAAAGTACATTTACAAAAATGCAAAACATTATGCTTAAAAAATCAAAAACTAATCTTGTGGAACTCAACACCCATATCATGATCAGAATGTGCTAGGTATTTCGGAAACAGCTAAAGATTAAGTAATTACTCAATAAAGCAGGAGTTACGGCAAATCAACAATAATGCCAAATTTGCTTAACCTGGTTACTGGGGACAAGATTGGGTTAACTCCTCAAAAAAATTTATTCTATATTAATTGTTAGTAAAATCGAAATTAGAAAATCACATTCGCCTAAGTATTTTTTGTTATAAAAAAATGGATTCCATCACAGCTAAAACGGTAAAAAGATGTCTAGGTCTGACGGCTCGAACCCCAACAATTATTACGTTTTCTTTAGCTAATGAACCTACTTTAGAGCACTATGGGCCACTACCAAAGAAGCATTGAAATGAAAAATGAATAATTCTGAACTATTGATTAACCAGTTTAGAAACCTCATTAATCTCAGGCCGGTTCACTGGATTTTTGGTCCGTATACATATATGTACGTACGGAGTTCGCACGCTGGTTACGACCTATCTTCTCACGCTGGGGATCACATACGGCTCACTACTCGCAAAAATACCACAGGTCGCTTTGACAGATATTGCATTGCGTGAATGGAGGCGCAATTTCAAGGTCAATGTAGTTTTTTTTTTACCAAAATGGAAGGAGGTCACCCACTTATCTTTCCCTACACTTTGATTCGCCATTAACGGTTTTGAAAAACTAAGATCCGATTTATCCTTCATGCCAAAATCCACACCAAACTCTAATTTTTTTATGGATGCAAAGAACTCTCATGTAAGAGGTGTGGATTAGATTCGCACCAATACTGATGATTATACTTATTAACAAAGCCATTGATCCAAAAATGAGCCTCATCGGAAAAGATAATTTTGCGATGAAATTCGTGGTTGGATTCGACCCTGGCCGTTATATAGAAGGCCGGTCGCATAAGCAATTAACGTACCAAGATGGCGGACTTAATGCACCTTTTTTCAACCAGTCGATGTACATTTCTTGACCAATTCAACCAATAAAAGTACATTAATACCTGTCAGATTGCAAGTCGCGACCGGCCTTCTAGACTTAGTTTATGCGAGATCCCAATTTAATCCCGATTCGAGATGATCCCAAATATCGCGTCGTATAAACGGGCAAAATTGGAATTTGGATTTTCCGAAATTCGAATTGCGTATATCCATAGAAACTTGTTTTGAGGAATAGCTTACACGCAAATAGAAACTGTACTGTATAAATGTGGCAAGATAGGAAGTTTAGGTTACGTTGAACATCTCAGTTAACGTACGAAGAAGACAGGAATGAATATGGAGAAACATTAAGCGATAGCTGAACATTTTATTGACTCGTTTTTGTTTCTTCTGAGGCTTCATTCCAAATCACGAAACCATCCACCATCCACAAAAAGGATTATGAATAACAGACCAAGTTTTAGCGTCTACCAAAAGTCGCCATGTTGAAAAATCACTTTCAGTTACACATTTCATATGCACCTTCACACATAGTCATCGGGCGTAAACCCAACTGTTCGGGTTTAAGCTGAAATCCGAATTTGACCGTTTATACGAGGCTCCGACTGGTATAATTCCAAGTCGGGATTAAATTGGGATCTCGCATAAACTAGGTCTATATGACGCGAGGGCACAGCGTAAGAAGTTAGATCCTCACCAGCGTGCCAACTCTTTCCATTTTCCCAAAAAACCACTTTGACCTTGAAATTACGCCTCCATTTACGCAATGCATTATCTGTCAAAGCAACCTGAGAGTGCGTTGGTATTTTTTTGCGAGAGTGAGTCGTATGTGAGCAACGAAAAATCTAGCCTGACTATGTAGTTGTCGAATCTTACCTTGCATCTCTTTCTGTTCCATGCGATTTCTTCTAACTTTCCAGTCTGATCAACAACACACTCTCAGGTTAGATCACTGAAATTTTGGTCCGTATACATATAGGGAGCTGGTATGCTGGTTAGGAACTAACTTCTGACGCTGGGGCCAGGGTTCGACCATTTCGGGGAATCCAATCCTGGCCGTCATATAGAAGGCCGGTTACGACTTTTAATCTGACAGGTACTAATGTACTTTTATTGGTCGAATTGGTGGAGAAATATGCGTCGACTGGTTGAAAAAAAGTACATTAAGCCCGCCATCTTGGTACGTTAATTGCTGTTGCGCCCGGCTTTCTATATGACGGCCAGGACACAATCGAGAAGTGATTTCAAAAATCGGCTAAATAACAAATATGGCCGCGATCAGCTGTCCAAGTTTGTACGTCCCTATTGGAAAATCCTTTATTTCTTTCTTGTTTAGCTATCAGCGTCAACTATTACTCTGAACTATAACGGTAGAAGTAACATTTTCTTGATACCACAGTTTTCATTCTAGCATTTTTCACAACGTTTGTATCACCAAAATGATGAATTATAGTAGTCCTATGATCACAGCAAAGTGCCATGGAGATCTTAAACAGATCAGCCCACAAATCTCAAAGTAATATAGAGTACTACACATATACTTGTAACGGCCAAGTTGTTCTAATAACGCGCCACGATCCGTTCTACGCACTAGCAATCGAAAATATTCTTCTTTTTCCTTTAACCGTAACCACGACAACTCCTTGTCTCGTCTTCTGTATCAGCTAGACTAATCTGCCATCCTCGATCAGGACCCAGACGCCGAGCGAAAACAGTCAGGCACTCGCCATATCCAGTCTACCATCGTGTCTCATGGGATTATCCCATGCATGCTCATATATCTGTTTAACATATCTGGGCTTGCCGACGGGTTTCACCTCTTTGTCCTTTTTTAATAATGTTTGAAGAAGAACATTAGTGTTAAAATTTCTTATATATATATATATATATATATATATATATATATATATATATATATATATATATATATATATATATATATATATACACTCCGTTTCATATTTATAACCCACCTGAAAATTTTCAATTATTTTGGACTGAAATAATTATTCACACCAAACTTTAAGGTAAACTGATTGAGAATCTGTGTAGAATTACATTTTTGAGAGTAATTTCCCGTTAGGGCTATTTTTTACTGCAGTCCTGGAAAATTCTGTATTTTTTGGCGTTTCATATTTATAACCCAGATAAAGTTTCCAACAAAATAAAATGTTTATTAAAATTAATTTCAAAATTAACAAAAGCTTAGCAATTAATAGAACCTCCTTTTGACTTTATCAAATCAAAAATCCGTTTTTTCATGGAATTGATCAATTTTTCTAATAATGCAGGTTCGATTTTCCGCCATTCATCAAGAATCGTTACTTTCAATTCCGCCAGTGATTCATATTGCCGATTTTCAGCATATATCCGTCTGACAAGAATCCCCCAAATGTTGTCAATGGGGTTCAGGTGAGGCGAACACGCTGGCCAATCCATTACCCTAATGGAATTTGTTTCCATCCATCTCATTGTTTCACGACTGGCATGAATCTTGGCATTATCCTGCTGGAAAGTCCAGTTTTTTTCAGGATGTGCTGCCAGGAATGACAGTAAACTGCCCTCAAGTACTTGTATGTAGTCTCTACTCCTCATACGCGGTGAAGTAAATTTTACGTCCAAGCATCCAGATGCAGAAAATGTACCCCACAACATCACGGAACCGCTACCAAAATTCTGCTTCGAGAAATACCGGGGTTCCTTTCTCAAATCGCGCCAGTAAGAATTTAATCCATCAGGCCCATCTAAATTCCATTTTTTTCATCCGAAAAAATAATCTGGAAATACAATTTTTGGAACTAAACAAAGGGGGAATAAAAAACCAATATTTCTTACAGATGACCAATTTGTAGCCATATTTTTTTCTGCGAATTCTAACCGAGCTTTCTTATGGCGATCTTATAGTCGTGGAACACTCTTCATTTTAGCTCTTCTGATCTTATTAACACGTTGTAGCGCTCTCCAAATCATTGTTTTTGACACCTTTGTTTGTACAAGAGTTGCCATTTTATTACAGCTTATTGTTGAATTACTGGCTGAACGTATAATCTTCCTTTTCTCCCGCGGAGAAAGTTGTCTTTCTCTTCCCGTTCGCTTTGTATTCCCATGTAATTCAGGTTTTTTTAAAAAATTGTTAATTACACGGCGACTGCGTGCAACTTTTCTTGAAATTTCACTGATGTTCAAACCAACTTCTTTGTACGCCAAGATTTCATCCTTTTCAACTTAATTTAATGACGTACCTCGAGGCATTTTAAATGACAAACTTATTACCACACACACTTGTGAACAACTGTTGAAAGTATTGAGTAACTCGACTAGTAATTCTGCTAATTACCAAGTGGGTTATAAATATGAAACGCACAAAAATGACGAATTTCCAAGAAATGCAGTAAAAAATAACGCCAATGAGAAGTCATTCTCAGAAAAATCATTGCACACAGTTTCTCATTCTTATCAGTATTAGATTTGTGTTGAACAACTATTTTACATGAAAATAATTGAAAATTTTTAGGTGGGTTATAAATATGAAACGCAGTGTATATATATATATATATATATATGTATATATATACATGTACATATATATATATATATATATATATATACATATATATATATATATATATATATATATATATATATATATATATATACATATATATATATATATATATATATATATATATATATATATATATATATATATATATATATAATGAAAAAAATTCAGTGAAAAAATCTCAGGAACGCGCCAT
This sequence comes from Nemotelus pantherinus, assembly GCA_963978885.1. Lineage (NCBI taxonomy): Eukaryota > Metazoa > Arthropoda > Insecta > Diptera > Stratiomyidae > Nemotelus > Nemotelus pantherinus. The sequence goes on along the minus strand of OZ022263.1, from coordinate 191,086,726 downwards.
CCGATTGAACTGAAATTTTCCGGATACATTGGTGTATCTGCAGAATAGTGCCAGGTCTCACAAAAAGTGAATAATCTTTAACCCTTTGGCGCCGGTGGTCATTTTAGTGATATTTTGAATATATTTTTCATAAATAACTTTCGCAAAAATAAAGTTTATGGAATGAATTTTGAACGTGTTCTAAATGTGAATATGATAATTTTTTTGATATTTTTAACCCTATGTGTGCGCTAGGCGCCTAAAATCAAATTGGGAAAATTATCAGATCAATATGAAACTTACAGGGCATATTGCTGCTACTGAACTGTAGACTGGCAACCCTGCAGCTACAGTAGGCATTGAAGGTGAAAACCTTCAAACCATCGAATCTCCTGAAAAATGTTCGTCTTTTACCGTAAAAACCAACTCATATCTTATGCTTTGCCTATACAACCAAATGGAAAATTTTTGCAATCGGACACGAACGGTAACCCTCTTCCAATTTACCTATATTTTAAGCATCAAAAACTTCTGTTCACGAGAGCTCACGACCTAATTACCAGATGGAAATGGAATTCACAGAATGTATTGGTATTGAGTAGGACCAGCTCTGATAGAAGCGATTTGGAAATGCGGGCAACTCTGTGCCAGTGGTGCCATCTTGAAAACTTATAAAGAAAAAAAACTGCTTTTACCAGATTTTCATGAAATTGACACTGTAGCTAAACCTTACTCTAAGCCCACCAATTTTCAAATAACGAAAACCAACCATCACTTGCATTGAAACCATCTGCACCTTTATCAGGATAAATTCCCACGAAAAGCTGTTTAGCTTTCTCTTTAAGAATTGGCCCGGTCAGTGTAATATTTTTTTGATGTTGATTTAAGAATCACTGGTAAAGACGGCTTTACATTGCGCTAGGATATTCGGCACTGTGCAAAGATTCATTGCGAGATTCATGGTACATAATTCGAAGAAACTGCAGTTAAAATCGCATCTTTTTTTGATTATAGCCGATTTAGACACATTAAAGTCATGCGCTAGGTGGTTTACGTTTTACGTTTTTTACGTTTAAATGACATTCTTTTTAATTTACTGAAACTTTCAAAAGCAAATCGAGTCAAATATGGGAAAATTACGCGAATTAAATTGCACGTGCACACTGACCAAATAAAATACCAAATTGAATCACTACTCACATAATCACGTAGCTTCCCTTCCAAGTTTAATTACACGAAGCAAAATGAAAACGAATATGGGGATTCACTGTTTTGTGGCGAGAAAAAAAGAAAAAACCAAAAAAAATGGTCAGAAATTAGAACCAGCGGTTCTAATTTCTGGTCGTGCAATGCAATGAATCACTTGGTTCTAGTGATGGGCTCAAAAACGCCAAACAGTTTGAAAAAAACGTTTGGCTGCAAAAAACGAACGAACAGTTTTTCCAAATTTAGACAAACAGTTTTTCTAAAACGAACTTTTTTTTCTAGAACGAACAGCATTTCTAAAACCAACCGTATTTCTACAACGAATAGTTTTTCGAAAACCAATTATTCTAACTATTCTACAACGAATAGCTCTTCTAAAGCCAATCGTTTTTCTAAAACGGACCATTCTTCTCAAACCAACAGTTTTTCTAAAACGAATAGTTTTTATAAAACCAATCGTTTTTCTAAAACTAATCGTTTTTCGTTTTTCTCAAACGAATCGTTTTTTTAAAAACGAACTGTTTTTTTCAAACGAATCGTTTTTCGTTTTTTTCAAACGAACTGTTTTTTTCAAACGAGTCGTTTCTCGTTTTTTAAAAACGAACTGTTTTTTTCAAAACGATTCGTTTTTTTTAAAACGAATCGTTTTTCATCGTTTTTCGTTTTTTTTTAAACGAACCGTTTTTCGTTTGTTAAAACGAACTGTTTGGCAGTGGAAAACTGTTTAGCTGCGGAAAACAGTATTTTCGTACTTGCAAGTATTTTATTCAAATATTCAAAAAGTTTTTAGGGCAAAAGGAGCTGAAATCGGACAAAATCGGCCAATTTTGGGTTAGAGTGGTTTGGGACATAACGGGCCAAGACCTATTACTGTGATATAAAAATTTCGGTTTTGTAGGGGAGTAAGGGGTTTTTTGGCCATAGTTTGGGAAAAACTGATTTTACCGCGCTTTCGATGATTGAAAGTGGTCGGGGAGTAAATTAGTGATATTTTAAAGGCAAACAATTTTTGATAGGGGAAATTGGGCAAAAACGTCCATTTTTAGCATGAATCTAGATCTAGCATGAATTCGGGGACCTGTCTGAGTTGTTTCGGGCGAAATTTCCATACAAGTCTGGGAAAAAGCGGCCTAGTTTTGAAGATACGCCAAAATGAAATCCGGTGGAAAAACTGAAAGTAGCACTAAAAGTGCCAAGGAGGAAAAGGTTGGGATCCTTTTTGGTTCACCAGTTGGCGTCTCCGGGTGTGCTAAGGCCCTCCTCGTGACTGCAGGTCGCCATCAGGGTGTCTCCATACCTAACGGGGTTGTAAAATTTACGAGACCATGGGAGGTAAGATGCCCCTGTGCCCCTGGACTCATTCCCAGCCTTACGGAAGAGGTTGGCCCCCTAGTGGGTGCATGTTTAATAAACGAAACATTTTTTTTTATTGCTTAGTAAAAATTTCATGCTTCAGTGAGGCAAAGTGGAAATCCGACTGTTTTAGATTAGCCAGGAAAAGTTTGGTATCAGAGATCGCTCGATGACAAGAGGATTAGTTGGTCCTATCTCAGTAATTTTTTTACTTTTGTCATTTGAACGACAGGAGGTGTTTTTTGCATATAATAAAATGAAAAACAAATTAAATGGATTGAATTTGATCGTTTTTCTTTAGATGGCCCCTAGAGTGGAGAAAGACTTGCCAAATAAATGACCGACCATTGAAAAGTTGCGGACAAGCTGCACAGACTAATGACTCGATATTCTTTTAAGTTAATCTTGCACCATCACCATTCTAGCTTGGGAACGTTGTGTCTGGAGGGTGGAGGAGGGCATATCAGTCAATTTCATTACTTTACTGCAAATCGTATGCATTGTATGTAAACATGTACATAATTCAAACAGGTATTTGGAACAGGTATTTTTTCGTACTCGTACTAGTTATACCTAGTACGTGAAAATCCTAGTACGACTCAACTCTAATTGTCGTACAACATAAAATTTGTTTCTCTCATTAATTCAAACTGTTTTTTTCAAACAGTTTTAAAAAACAGTTGTTTTTGAAAAAAAACAGTTCGTTTTCGTTTTTTGAAAACAACAGAAACGCCCATCACTATGGTTCTAATTTCTGGAAGATTCTAATTTCCGAAAGTTCTAATTTGCGAGCGTCCACTGTATCTTTATTAAGCGATTTTATCGTAAAATCTTCAAATGGTAATGACAATAAACAACAAATATTAAGTTTTCGAAAATTTGAAAACTTTTGCGACTGGTAACCCTAAATTGTTTGTACCCCTATAACCTCCAATGCAGTGATCGGATCAAAACGAAATTCGCAGAGTAGGTTGATTTCAATGTGAGGCAGGTGTGATATATTTTTGGTTTTGGTGCTAGCAAAGGGTTGTCAGCGCGAGGGTTTTTTTTGCTATTTTCTTATCAATAAATGTTTACATTAAGTATTCATATCGCGAACATTTACAATTAAAATAAGTTACCAATGTTTAATTTTTCGAAGTTCTAGAAATTTTTTGGCTCCAGACATTTTCGTTTTTTGACGCTAAACATCTTTCTAACCCTATAACTTTCGACGAAATCATCGGATAAAATCGAGATTGATAGAGTTATTTGATTTGGACGTGAGGCACTTGTGGGAGACTTTTAGTTGCAGTGCTGGCAAAGTGCTGCAAGCACTAAGCATTTTCTTTGTTTATGTTATGTTATGCTGCTTTCAAATTTTTGCAGTGTTTGGCTTTTCTAAATTTTGAAATTCCTGAAATCCTTTCCACTCTATGAGGTTAAATGCATTGTTAAGATCAAAGTGATTTTGCACTCGAAACAGGTTGGAGCACGTGTGGTAGAATATGCACTCAAAATCTGCACGATTCTTCTACTGTTCATCGAACATTAGTGTTTCTAGCGATTCAGGTGCGCTAGAGTTTTTTTGCTCTTTAATCCCAGCGACACCGAGACAAGGAGAAGACTAAGTCTTAGTTCTAAGAATTTCGGACGACCCCACTATCGAGCAAGGATTTCGCTTGGTTCATAGCATACTTTAAAGATTCTTGTGATTTTATTATTCATTTAACCAAATACGAATCATACAGCAAATGCCTCATCCATACATTGTATCCATCGCAAACACCAATAAAACACCATATCCCATAACTGCACACCATCTGCAAAAAAGTGATTACATATATGGGATGTTTTCCTACAATAAACATTTTGTCATAAAATAAACAGAACGAATATCTCCGGCGCTTGAGTGTGACACAACACAAACCGTTGATTCAAAAAATTTCGGGGTCTCAACCACAAAAATATAAAAAACTGTTTACAGTCATACTTACATATGTTTGTACATTCAAAAATAATCAAATTAAAGACAAATTTCGCCTGGCGAAACCAAAAAAAAGGCACCCATCGCAGATAAGCTAAGCTTTTCGCTGGATGTCGGAAAAGTCGTTAGTAATATTGCTGATACGTTCATACTGCATTATTTTCCTGTTGTTGGATTTTTGGTGCCGTTTCTGTGACTGGAACACACATTCCATTGTCATATTGACAGAAATAAAATCACGTTTTTGCATATAAATGATGAGAAATATGTATAAATAGCTAGCACACATGTCTCAACTCATAAACATATATGTATGTATGTATGAAAGACTGTCGGCGAGTACTATATTTTCTGTATGCTAATAGCGGCATGTGTGGATGAATGAATAACATTTCCATGATGCCTTTCTATTTTCGATAATGTCTATGATATGAAATCGAACGTGTGCGTATGTGTATCACATAAACAGTACGTCAGAAAATTTATTTTTATAATTGTGATAAGAAAAAAAAATATGCCTGACATAAGTAGAACATGCATACAAACATACCTTTCTTTGAGATTTTTTTTTTTGATTCGTTGCTTTCCTATTTTTCGATTAAACTCACGATAAATTTCGATGAGACTGTGAACTTATCGCAATTGATCATTTGAATTTCAATGAAACACATCGAGATACAGAACGGAACGATATGATTGTTGACAAACAAGACGACTTAAAAATAAGCTGGCGGGAGTTAATCAGCTTCAGCTGTTATCAGCAGATTAAAATTTTCTGATTCATGGTAATACGCAGAGGCCACAAACTACTTTCATTTAACAGAATAAACAATTTGAGAAAATGTTATGTCTAAAAAGTATCTTTTACCAGATTTGAAATCTCTTGAAACATCAAAAAGGCATTGAGCCCTTTTTGGCGTTTAGGGGGTTTTTCGACCCCGTAAAAATATTTGTTTGATATTAAGTCCGTTCAATTGTTCGTCGTTTTGAATTACGGTCTTGTCTTTCGAAGAGTCAAAAAAGAATAATAATTTATAACAAAAATAAGCTTGCTACAAAAAGTCTTTAAGTCCCTTTTTATTTTTTCGCGAACACTACAGAACATAGAGGACGCAGTTCGTGCACACAGCTTTTACCTTGTATGCCCGACGTCTCTATGACCTCACCTCCAATACCCTGTGCCAACGAAAGGCAAAGAAGAAGTAATAATTCCTGCCCGAACTATCATGCACTGTTTCACTTTTCTAATGACAACAACGTCTTTGGGGATACGCTGCTGCTACCATTATCCCATATTATATTACAGGTGAATCACCTTTTGGGACATGACACCGAAATATTATTTACCGCCAATTGTCTCCGGGGCTAGTCAACAAGACCATTTTATATGCGAATGCGAAAACATGCAAATTGAAAGAGAGAGAGAGAGGGAGCGTAACGTTATAGACAAAACAGAGGAAAAAATGATTTTTTTCGAAAAGGGTTCATGAATGGATATCGATTCTGCTTGTCGGCTAGTCCTTTGTTTTGAAAAGTGACTTGATATATTTTTCCCAGACGAGTGCTGGTGATATACATGTTGTAGCAGTGGCGTTGAAATTCAATATGCGAATGGCAGTTAATCTTTTGACAGATACTTTTTTGAAAAATTATCATAAATATTGGAGTGCAGGTAGTACGGCAATGCCTTTTTCCTTTGATACTCTCTGAAATATCATTAAATTGAAGTGTTTGCTTTATTTTTCTTGAAATACATGAATATGTGTATGCGAATCATGTATGTATGATGATTTAGGAAGAAAAGTATAGTATTTCGTTGGTTCAATTCTTCCTAAATAGTTAAAGTCATAGAAGCTATAGTTGGGGCATTTCACGTGAAGCGGACAGCGAAAAAAAAGTCGAGGCTCTGGATTTCGTTCATATTGTGCATAATGATACTTCTAGAGGATATGAACGTACTTTTAGAGCAGGAGTGGGCAAACCTAATACTGGTATGATCGACATTAATTTTTACTAATGTTCGAAGAAGAACATTAGTATTAAAATCATTTTGGCCAAAAATTCATATTTCTATATATATATATATATATATATATATATATATATATATATATATATATATATATATATATATATATATATATATATATATATATATATATATATATATATATATATATATATATATATATATATATATATATATATATATATATATATATATATATATATATATATATATATATATATATATATATATATATATATATATATATATATATATATATATATATATATATATATATATATATATATATATATATATATATATATATATATATATATATATATATATATATATATATATATATATATATATATATATATATATATATATATATATATATATATATATATATATATATATATATATATATATATATATATATATATATATATATATATATATATATATATATATATATATATATATATATATATATATATATATATATATATATATATATATATATATATATATATATATATATATATATATATATATATATATATATATATATATATATATATATATATATATATATATATATATATATATATATATATATATATATATATATATATATATATATATATATATATATATATATATATATATATATATATATATATATATATATATATATATATATATATATATATATATATATATATATATATATATATATTTCTATATATATATATATATATATATATATATATATATATATATATATATATATATATATATATATATATATATATATATATATATATATATATATATATAATCATCAAAAAATTTCAGTGAAAAAATATCAGGAACGCGCCATCCGATTGAGCTGAAATTTTCAGGACACATTGGTGTATATAGAGAATAGTGCCAGGTCTCACAAAAACTTAATAATCTTTAACCCTTTGGCGCCGGCGGCCATTTTAGTGATTTTTTTAATATACCTATTATTCCGTACACAAATAATTTTTGCAAAAATAAAGTTGAGGACATAAATTTCGAACAAGTTTTACATGTGAATCGGATAACGTTTTGGAATTTTTTAACCCCATGTGTGCGCTGGGTGCCTAAAAAGAGAACGGGAAAATTTGAAAATTTTTAAATTGCGATAACTTTTGAGAAAGATATTCAATCATTACGAAATTTTTAGGTTTGTTTTATTTTTTTAATTTTTAGGTTTGTTTTTAGTTTGTTTTATTTAGTTGTAGATTTGTGTAGCTTTTAATGAGCTTGCTGGCAACCCTGTAGCTAGGGCAGGCACTGAAAGTGAAAACCTCCAAATCATCGTCTCTCTTGAAAAAATGTCGTTTCTTAAAAAAAAGCCATTCATATGTAAATTTTGTGCTTTGTTTACATAAAGAAAAAAAAAATTTGATATGGTATAACGGGCACGTCTGGTAACCCTTGCCCAAGTTACCTATATTTTTAGCATCAAAAACTTCTGTTCACGGAAACTCACGATATGATGAACAGAATTTATTGAAATTTGCAGAATGTATTGGTCTTAAATAGGACCAGGTCTGATAGAAGTGATTTTGAAATTTTGAAATTCTGTGCCAGTGGTGCCATCTTGAAAAATCACTAAAAAAGATAACTGCTTTTAGCCCTATAAGTTCTGATTAAATCGTTCGATTTTGACGAAATTCGCACCCTAGCTGCACCTTACTTCAAACCACGTTTGGTAGAAATTTGGTTGAAAAATTCGGTTGGAGCTGCCAGCTATGATAATTTTGGTGTCTTAAATTTGAAAAAATAAAAATTTGAAAGTGAAAACATTCAAACCATCGAATATCCTAAAAAATGTCCGTTTCTACAATAAAACCAATCTGTATACAAATCTTATGCTTAATCTACACAGTCAAAGTAAAACTTTGGAAATTTCATGTCGGACAAGAACGGTAACCCTTTCTCAGTTAACCTATATTTTTAGCTTCAAAAACTTCTGTTCACGGGAACTCACGAATCAATGCATTGGACTTAAGTAGGGCCAGGTCTGATAGAAGTGATTTTGAATTGTAGGCAACTCTGTTCCAGTGGTGCCATCTTGAAAAATTACAAAGAAAAAAAAATGCTTTTTGCCCTATGAAATAAGAATAAGTTACCAGATTTTCATGAAATTGACACAGTAGCTGCACCCTACTCTAAACTCTGTTTGATAGAAATTTGGTTGAAAAATTCGATTGGTGCTGCCAGCTATGGTAATTTTTGTGTCTTTGGTTTTGAAAATTCGCTCAGGAAAATAACACTTTTTGCCCTATAACTTCCAGCGCAGTCATGAAATCAATACGAATTTCATACAAATACTGGAACCTATTATAAACAATATTCAAGCTAAATTTGGTTGAAAAGCCATGATAGGGTTGCCAGCTATTGTTGGTTTTGTGTTTGTTTGCAATATCTTTATTAAGCGGTTTTATCGTAGAATTTTCAATTGGTTATGATATTGTAGTGACAATAAACAGCAAATATTAAGCTTTCGATTATTTGAAAAAACCCGCTGCAGGTAACCCTAAATTTCTTTATATTCCTATAACTTCAAAATGTTATATAACAACGTGAAGCAGATGTTATATATTCTTGGCTTTGATACTGGCGAAAGGTTGCCAGCACGAGTCGGTTGTGCTACTTTTGTATCAATAAATGCTTACAGTTAGTATTCATACCGGAAACATTTACAATGAAAATAAATAACCGATGTTTCAATTCCCAAAGTTCTGCAAATTTTTCGGATCGCAGCCCCAAACTCCAACTTCAGTTACAGTGCTGCAGGCACTGAGCATTTTCTTAATTGATATTATATGAGATGCTGCTTTCAAAATTTTGTGATATCAGCAACTGATAACGAATATAATTAACCCGTGTTTTGCTCTCATAAACGTTGAAATTCATGCCAGTGGTAATATCTGAAACCTTCTACCATATGAGTTATAATGTATTCTTGAGACAAAAGTAAAACGTGGCATTTGAAACAATTTGGCCGTAACAAGCAGCGCATGTGGTGGAATATGCACTCAAAACCTGCACGATTCTTCTACTGTTCTTCGAACATTAGTGTTTCTAGCGGTTCAGGTGCGCTAGAGTTTTTTAATTTATGCGCGATCGACTTCGAAAAATGGGTTAAATTAAAAACAAATAAAAATTTAATGAAGGTCTTTATTGATATTAATATATGAAATACATTGTATTACTACTTTGTGCAATGTACTTTACTAATAAATATTTTGGATTAATTTTTGATGTATATGCGTGACTCTCCATTTCATCAAAAAGTATTGTACCGAACTGCCAACTACTAGCAGCTCGGTGTAACACGTGATGGTATCATGACCACACGGCAACAACAGAGCCTTCAAGGATACGAGGAGGCAGCGAGACGATGAGTCGACCAGCATCGATTGCAGTGAACGGAGTGAGCGCGATTTCCTTATTTTAACAGAGCAAAACGAGCGTGTGCGAATTAAACTGCGTTTAAAGAATAGAAATAAAAGTAAATGTATTAATCAAGTGAATGTGTTTTTTTTTCATTCCCGTTGCCATCCTTTGGCAACATTTGGTCCGTCAAGCCGGATTTGCCGGTCGTAGATATGTGCTCGGGCGGATTGTAAATTTTCGCTTTGCCAGTGATTTGAATTCGTGCTCAGAGCGAGATGTGCGTGTATTGTTTATCAAGGCTCTACGTGCAGGGCTATTTGTCGGTGAAGTGTACAGCTTGACAATTCGCTGTTTACGGGCTAATACTGCATATATGTCGGTGCTGGTCGGCTTCGGTAATTGCCGCATATTTTCGATACGGCGTCAGGTAGAGTAGATTTTGCACCAGGGTAGATCCTGGATATGGGTGATGAGTAAGTAGAGTAGTGCGTTGTAGTGCATTTTGTAGTTGCTTATAGAATATAAGAATTGAGATAGTCATGCTACCTGCGCATGAAAATTAGAGCGTGCTGTGTTGCGTTGATATCAGTGAGGTAGTAGAAATGGAGTGGACATGCCCATAAGATTTTTTGTCTGCTCATTGTCAAATCGGGTCAAATCCAAGTAGTTCCCCTCGAATTTGACAATGAGAGCGAAATGGCGTAAAGGCAGCTTTAACATGCTTTGTGCGCGAGAGGATTGAAGAGGCTAATGGTGGAAAGTTATACCGTCCGTGTCCAGGGGCTGGTTGATATATCATAGGTATGTGCCATTAGAGCAGTATGATGTGCGACTTGAATAAAAACTAGAGCGTGTTGTTGTGCGTAAATAGATGATAGGCATGTGCAAGTAGAGCAATAAGTGCGAGTAGAGCAAGATGTGTGAGTGAATCAATAAGCGCGAGTAGATCAATATGTGCGAGTAGAGCAATTTGTGCATTTAAATTAACAGAGCGACGTGGAAATTCCACCATTGAGCGATGTGGAAATTCCACTGTAAATCCTCGTGGAATTTCTACTATAGAACGATGCGGAAGTTCCACCGAAGAGCAATATGAGTTTCCGTCACATGCGTTAAAAGCGCCATATCATCAAAACGTTAACGCAGCGAGGGATCAACACAGCTAGCCACTCTGAACGTGAACGGCTAAGTTTGGTTCGGACGTTTAAGAGTTCATTTTCATTTCAATTTCAGTTTTTGTGATTATGTGAAGGCTGCGATGGCATCGGCAAAAAGGCGAGATGAGCTGTGGAGGCTTGTGCAGCGATCGTACGTTTTTTTGTTACAAGCGAAGCGTTTTGCGGTTGCCCGATACAGAAGCTGTCTGTGCGTCGGAACATCCCGAAGGATTCGTTTCGCAAGCTGCAGCGCATCCACATGAAATTATTGGATGGTGCTGACGAGAAGCAAGTAAAGGATATCGGAAGCGGCGATGATATGGCGGAGGATACGTATATATGTGCCACAGCAAACCACGATGAGCGTTTGAAGAGGGAGAAGAGTCATGCGGAGTAGCCTACTGTACGTAACGAGAAAGGAACATGTGCGTAATAGAGCGTGGTGCATGTGCTAAATACTTGGGGTGACTTTAGTGGAAATTTCCGCACATTCGCAAAGTTTCCTTTACCGATTTGTGGCCGCATTGCACAACAACCCTGCTGTTAAGCCAGTTTTCAAGTTGCAGCATCTCAAGGCGGCAGTCACAGGAGAAGCTCAGCGTGTGTTGGGAAATTGGCAAATCACAGCAGTTAATTATATGGAGGAGTGGCAACGATTATGCGAGGTGTACGATGATCAGCATCTTATCATCACATCGCTATTTCAAATACCAAAATTAAAGAAGGCATCAAATGATAGACTTAGACGGCTGATCGATCAGATACATGAACCGATGCGGTAGCTTGTAGCATCCAGTAATTTTTATATTTTTTCATTTAAAAATTACTGGTCACACATCTCCGACCCACACTGTATGGATCGGAGACGCTACAACATTTTGCAATTTGAAACTACATTTCAATTGCACGAAAACAAAATCCCGCAAGTCCCCCGGGTGACCTTATTGTTGTTTTGCACAGCCAAAAGAAAATCCCGTTAGATCTTCGTGGCTGTGCAAGTGGCATTTGCGAGCTGGAGCTGATAAGCTCGTGACAGTCGTTAGATGGTCGCGGTAGCGAAGGGTCGGAGTGAGACAGTCGAAGCGGCGGGGAGCGCGTGGCTGTGGGTGATAGAAAATTCGGATTCGAATTCATTTTAGGAGATTTTCGCGATGAGATTTTTGGGGATTGTGAAATTGTGATCGGAGGAGTTGTTGTGAGGAACAATTGGTGTGCCCTCGAAGCGCGAAACGTGTATATTCTTCTATAGATATTATCGGCGCTAATGCAAGTGAATTGGGTGAAAATCAACTCGATACGGCGGCAGAATGGCGTCATTACGCACGTTGTTCCCGAAATTCGGTGTGACCTCGCGGAAATCGCTTCAGTGCCGGTGAAAATTTGGGAATATTTATTCGAATGAAAGAATGCCGGATCTAATTTCCCGGGTGATTGTAGTTGAGTCCTATTTGTCGGGAACGATTGGAATCCAAAAGCAAGGAACAGGGAACAGTCAGGTGCAGTAGAAAGGAAGTTAAAATCGGGCTTGTCTGGGAAGTGTCCAAAAATTGTGGGCCACAAATAGACATCTATGTAAGTTTGATAAATCGGGCACATTTTACTCAAATGGACGGTATGTGGGCGAAGATTCAGGAGAATCGTGCTAGTGTTCGGCTTTGAAATTTGTTTTGTGCATTTATGTCGTACTAAATAGTGCCTAAATCTGGATTCAGTGAAGTTGAAGAGCAGACGAAAACTTAGCAGAAATGTTTATCTCGAAGTTGTGATGCAAATTGTGACGAGTGGCAAAAGATGTTAGACAAATCTCGTGCAATATGTTGACAGCTGTGAAAGAAGACGATTCAGATAAACAAGTTCATCGCGGTGTGGGCGCTTCATACAACTTTTTCCACGCAAGTATTGAACACGTCTTCGTTGCTAATGGCATATTTTTACTATATTTCAAATTAGCTTTGATAAAAGAGTGCTTAAAGTATATTAAGTGTCGAATTGGCACAACATTCTAGTATATCAGCTTAGAGAAGCTCGTAATTACAAGAACCTTTTCGCGTTCCGTTAGTTGAGGATACAAAACCAACAGAATTGCCCCGAAACAAAGGATGCGTATTGCTAATGAAAAGGCTAGCAAATACGTAACAATGCGTGGAAATGTCTCTAAATCATCGAAAAGTCGTGATGCTCAATATCCAGTTAGACCATGGCTGCTGGCGATTTTCCTGTTCGTCGTCTGTGGATCCACAATATTTCAAATCATACAATCGATTCGTGTAGCGTAGACCAACAGCAAAAAAAGACTCTAATCACAAATCCACAACAACATTGAAAATCAATTAATTTAATTAGTATTCTTGCAATAGTGTATGTTTGAACGCTATTGATTTGTTTCTCGCGGCAATTCTTATTGCGATCAGTAATGATGAAAACATTGAGTATGACCGAAAGTTCATAATTTTTTTTGGTTTTCCTTTGTGAATAGTTTGATTTTTTTTCCCATTGATATGGTGTAATATTTTTCAAAAAAAAAAAAAAAAAAAAAAGAGAAACAGAAAAAAAAAAAAAAATAATTAAAAATAATTTGACCTGCAACTTCGTTTTGGTACGATGTAATATATTTCTTTCATAGCTTTGCTTTATTGAATTAAACGAAAACCAATGAAACGAAAACTATTTGCAAATTGTATGTAAACAATGCGAGTAAAAACAGTGAATTTCTAGTATTTGCGGTATGTGTCTTTTCCGGTTGTTTGCGACTAGGAACTTAAATCCAAATGGCGCGTGACAGAAATATGTAAGATAAAACTGTCGCCGAACTAATTATTTTCAATTAATGAAAAATATTTGATTGCCAAGTGATTAAATCTGAACAATATAGTTTTTTGAAGTAATATTGTAAATCATCTTGATAATTATGATTCGAGCACCCGACACCTGCATTTGTTTTGATAATTGTCGATTTTCCATTAATTTATATAGCAAACAAAATGCTTCCAAGATTAAATGTGGCTGGAATTCAGATCAAGCACAGCCTGATAATTTCATCTCGGGCATACATTATGTCTATTGACAAAATTAATTATTTGCATTTATCGTATGTACTCTGCTTTGATCGCAGTCGCAAGCGCTGGCTAAATCAGTTCTTAACATTTTTTTATGTAAGCATCGTATTAAACGAATGAAATCTTCCAACAACCCGAGAAAAAAAAAAAAAGAAATTTATAATAAAATATAGTTCGAACCATATGTGGCCACATATAACAGATAAAAACCACTTAATACACTTGATGAACGAACGCTTAACCGTCATAGTATCTTTTCTTTTAATCATTCTTTAATCGATGCCTGATTATTAGTATCATAACCAACACCATAAATTTACATGACTTCCCAAATTTCAAAAGAAAAAAAAAAAAAAAATATTTTTTTTGCGATGAACACAAGTACCATTCCGAAAATTTACTATGTTTTGTTTTCATGTTATGTTAATTATTTGCTATAGTATTATTAGTTGATCAAACTAATCTATTTAAATATAAATTACGAAATAGCCTCAAGTGGTGGTGTCATCAGTGAACATAAATAATATTCGTTTTGTATATAATGATTATGGAATAATAATGGATTATTACGATTAAATTACTTTAGGCCTTCTTATTGGGCGAAAGCCTGAGAAGTTCTCCTTCTTTTTCAGGGTCCGCGCTTGGCCTGGCTGGCCTATGATTTAATAGTTTTGTGAATTTTTTTTCAGCATTCTTAAAAGGGAGGGATATTGGCCAATGTTAGTAGATTCTGCTGTTGATTAGATTTTTGCATTTTTGATATGATGGCCAATATCAGAGGGTGGAGGACCCTAGACCATCGGGGTCAGGGCTCCACTGCCATCGGGGGCCCGGGGCTGTCTGCCTCACCCGGGTTCCTTGTAAAGAGAGGTAGCACTTTTCCCTATTTTTCCCGTTTTTAGATTTTTCAATGTTTGGCTCCGTGCGTTGTCACGAGCACTGGGTCTGCTTAGTCAGCCCATGTTGCAGAGCCTGGGTGGTTTCCTTTACGGAGCTATGCCCCCCTTTTGGTCCCTGGGTATTTTACATACCAGTTTGCGGCTACGAAATTCATGACGGATGAATAATACGTAGCATCCCGTTTCTTTGAGAGCCAACCAACTCCATTTTTTTATGAACCCACCCCAGCCGCAGCGAGCTAGCAAAGCGGCACCCCAGCATCCGTCGGGGTTGGTTAAAGGGTGCTCCGCTAATGCGGACGAGGGGCCTTCACGGCCATTTCTAGGGCACCCTGCTCTCGGGGCAATTCTTTTTTTTTGTTTTGCCTCTTGAATGGCATTAGCCATTCCACTTTTCTGACCTTAGCACTCTTGGTTCTGGACTTCGGTCTGGTTCTAGGTTGTGCTAAGGCCACTCCCATCATCAATAATCGCTACAAGCTGAAGACACTGAATGTGGCTGTCGAGCACTGGGATCTTATATTGGTCTACTTGATAACAGAACGACTTGACTGGTAAACAGCTGGGGACTAGGAAATTCAGAGAGCGAAAGCGGAACCAAAACAGAAGAAGCTGTGCGCGTTCTAAGAGCAAGAGCGTTGGCCCATTTAAAGGAGCTTGGTGCGTTGTTAGAGCGTAGAGCGAAAGCGTTGGTCCATGTGAAGGAGCAAGTGAACAGAACCGCAAAGATAGCGAGGATTGGAGTAATGGAATGTGTGCCTAAGAGCAAACCATCGAGCTGAGCGATGCAGTGTGGGCGATGTTCGGAGCGGAGAATAAACAACAGTGTGCCTTGCTCAATTTCAGCAGTAAATGCATGGAAGGTCAACAACACGTGCGAGAAGAGAAAATGATGTCAACATTGCATGCAAGAGAATGGTGAGCGGATTTGGTGTTGGTTCGTGTGATGGGTAGCACACCAATCAATACCATTGCGTTGGACATTAGCAGTGCGGTTACAGCAATAAAGAGCGAGTGCAGGTCATCCAAGGTGCGTTTGGGCAAACTCTACCACAAGAGCAAAGCGAAGTGCATTGCAGTTTTATTGGAGTGATTGAGCGAAAGAAACTAGAACTTCAAGTGCGAATCTTCTGGGAGCAAGAAGAAGGTGGGAAAGTGTGCCGGTCACTAAAGAAAGAGCGAGTGGAGCAACTATTTGTACGAGCGCATAAGTTTGATGCAGCCTTATAGCGATTCAGCATGCTTGAGCGATCTGGACTTAAAGGAGCAGTACGTACATTTCATATGTGAATATCAGCGACTAGGTCACATGTGTGTGGTTAGAGGCGCAGAGGCCGGGAACCGTGGTCCTTCGCATTCCGCATTACAGCGTCATGCAACGAAGTGAAAATGGTGGGCGAGAAGCTGCAACGTGACATAGCGAATACACTTATGCGATTTCGACGGCACAAGTTTGCGATAAGTGTGGACATGAAGATAATCTTTCGTCAGATGCGAGTTAACCAGAGCAATTGGGACTATCGATAGATATTTTGGCGCGAAGATCACGATCAGCCATTACGCGAGTATTTGCTTACAATCATGACCTATGGCACAGCAGCGACAGCACACTCTTTCATCAGAGCTATACGATGAAGTGTAGCGATATCCGAAGGCATCTTTGGTCGTGCGAAACGATTTCTACATGGACGATTGCTTATTCGGTGCAGAGACAAGAAGCAACGCAGCTGTGCGAGGAGCTTAACGAAATGCTGTCAAGTGGCAGATTCAAACTTCGAAAACATACATCGAATAGTCAACACGTACTTCGAGCGATAAATAAGCCTGAGCGGCAGGAAGTTTTGCTAAGCGATTCATCGGAAGCTAAGGTGCTTGGCCTGAAGTGACTCACGAGCGGGGTTGAATAGGCGTTTGGTATGCGAGAGCTGAACAATGGCCCAGTTACTTCGAAAAGACAAATCTCAGTCACTTTGACAAGTTCAATGACTGGGTCCAATAATTGTTTGGGCCAAAACTTTTCTGGAAGAATTATGGAGGCTGAAGATGAGTTGGAAAGGCCAAGTGCAATTAAACTGTACTGTGCGATTGGAGCGATTTCGAAAAGAATTATCATTGCTTGAAAGGTTACACGACATTGCAGGCTGCAGATCCATCGCAGAGCAGAGCGTAAGGAGCGTCTAGGAGCATGTTACAGAGTATATGGAGTGTCAAGGAGCATCTAGTGGTGTGTATGGAGCGGTAATCTATGTGCGAGTGTAGAGCAAACAGGGTGTGACTATGCGGCTTTTAGTGTCTAAAAATAAATTTGCTCCAGTCAAGACAGGATCGATTTTGGTACTCGGCTGAGCTATAGGGCAAGCGGCTGCCTGCGGTGCGCGAAGCGTGTAAATTCAGAGGAAGAGAACATTTCCGTGGAGTGATTTTACAGTAGTACATCCACCGCATGAGCTGAAGCCAACAAAAATAAATACAGATGTTGCTGCGTGGGCGTATGTGAGCAGAGTAAACAGCTCAGAAATGTCTCGAGCCGAAAAGCTTTCTTAGTGAACTTTTGGTTAATAAAGCATGCGAGAGCGAAAACACATGACCGAGACCAACGTTGAGCGACCCGTGATGGCAAAGAAAAGGCAAAGGAGGAACTTCTTCCCAAGAGCAACGTCGATATCTGTGCAGCAAGCTTAGAGCTAATGGAGCTTACCTGTCAGTATAATAACTTAGCTACTTCGAACAACGTCTTATGCTCTGCGCTTCATCCGAAACAGTAGAAGAGAAAAGCAAGAGCGAAGGAAAGAACATATCAAAAGAGCGAACGTGACACACGGTGATTATTCACCCTTCCTTCTCCATCCGAACGCAGTGAAGGATTGCAATTTTTGGATTAAACAATCCCCAAAAAGGTGTTTACAAATTAAATATGGTGTTTCAATGCTGGTCAAAAGTTTAACCGGGAAACAGTATCGTATTTCTCTTGAGGCCAGTCTTGGATTTGATTGATTTGTTACGTGTCGGCGGGCTAATCCGCAAGTCTTAATGCAGTTATGGGCAAAAACACCTGCTCATCGTACCAGCATCGTCAAGGACAGGCTGGCTGCTGCTAAATGTACACACCGAAGAACGATTAACAAATCAACAATTGCATCAAGAGTATTGGATGCCCTGTTTTCGAAATGCAGCTCGCAGAGTGGTACGTGGCTGTGTCACTTGTGCAACGATGAACGCACGGATCATGCCACTTGCTTAGGGATCGACTGCAGCCTACTAAACTATTTCTACATTCTGGCGTGGACTTTGCGGGGCCAATCACCATCCAAGCTTGTCAAGGCAGAACGAAAAAAGGCATGCAAGCGAAGGACTATGTAGCTGTATTTGTATGCATGGCATCTAAGGCAGATCATCTTGATGCGGTAACAAGCCGTACTATGAAGACATTTGTGGCATGTTTTCGGCGTATTTTGTTGGATGGCAAGATCACTGGACGGCGAGATCATATAATGGCCAGACCATTCTTGGAGCACTTGAAATATCGAAAGAGATACAGAATGGCGTTTCATCATACTTGTGGGAGACTGCGCGAGTTAAGTAATGATCCGAGTGGCATAGGAGCATTGACCCCAGGTCATTTCTTGTTAGGAGAAGCGCTAATTCAGGCACTTCCCAGATGCGACGAATATGTACCGGAGAGCAGGTTAAGGACATGGCAAAGGCTTCAACAAATGACGGGAGCGTTTTGGAGACGGTGGCAGAGCAATTACTTGGTTTCGTTGCAGGGGCAAAAGAGGTGGCGGACTGAGCGAAAAAACCTGCAAATGCGCAGGTTAGTGCTTATTCGGGATGAAGACGTGCCACCCACTTTCTGGATAATGGGGCGAGTGATAAAAACCATCAAAGGTGCTGATGGTCTAGTCAGAAGTGCGGTGGTGATAACATACAACACGAGCAATTCGAGAGCTGAGTGTCCTCTCACTTGAACTTGAAGATTAGAAATGTATTGATTTTCCGGTCTTCCGCGGCGTTTGTTTGGGAATGTACCGAACTGCCAACTACTAGCAGCTCGGTGTAACACGTGATGGTATCATGACCACACGGCAACAACAGAGCCTTCAAGGATACGAGGAGGCAGCGAGACGATGAGTCGACCAGCATCGATTGCAGTGAACGGAGTGAGCGCGATTTCCTTATTTTAACAGAGCAAAACGAGCGTGTGCGAATTAAACTGCGTTTAAAGAATAGAAATAAAAGTAAATGTATTAATCAAGTGAATGTGTTTTTTTTCATTCCCGTTGCCATCCTTTGGCAACAAGTATTGTAGAGTTAGGTTTGTAAGCACTGATGCACAATCGAATAGATGCCATTAAGTGGTCATCAGTCAGAGAATTCCTAAGTTGCGAATCGATGTTTTTCATTTGAGAAAACGTTGCTTCACATAAATAAATGGAATAAAAAAAAATGCAAATATCCTCATTGTCACCAATCTCAATAATGGATATTCTTTATGGTAATAAAGTCCAAAAATAATTTTCATTTTCGCGTGCTAATGATAAAATTTCTAACTCTAGATCCGATGAATTCAATTGTAAAGTATGAGATAGATTTGATGAAATATCCTCGTTATAGAATTCTCTAAAAGGAAATGAAATAAATTCGAAAATCGGTTGAAGGTTGTTGGGATTTGCAAATCGTGTCTCGAATTCTTGATTAAAATTTTCCAGTTCAGGACAAAACATTTCAATATTACATTCAACAGTAGGTTAGGTTAGGTTGTACCAGTTGGCACAAGGCAACACATAGACCTATTGGTCCATAGTGATACCAGATAAATGGGCCAGGAGAAAAAAATTCAGTCCAAGCGGCCATCGAAGTTCCCGGACTTTTTCGTGAACTCCCGGACTTTTCGTGAACTTTATATTCTAAATATGAAAAATATTTAAAAATTTTGTCTATTTAATTGTGAAGCAAAAGGTTTTCATTTTACCAAAAAAACATTGACCGAACTCAACAAGTCAACAATATTTTCCATTTCCTTGTAATTGTAAATCAAGCGATATGTCACGGCCCATTAAATCCGTAAGAAATGCTAATTTCTTTACCCATATTGGATCTTCCAATTGTCCATGTTTTTCTCCCAATGTGTCCAAAAATGCAATAATTTCTGGCAAAAGATTTAGAAATCTTTGCAAGAAGCTTCCTCGGCTAAGCCATCTAAAGGTTAGTACTGTTTCCGATTTCACGTTAAATTTTCATGCAAAAGATGCTTTCGCTTTAAAAATGCAGATAGCTTTGGCACATGTCTCCAATCATTTCACGCCAATTTAGTATGTGCAATTCATTCTTTAGGCTAAGACTGAGTTAATCGTGAAAATGGAGAAAAGCGGAGACACTTATCATTTCTGACGGATAAGATGTCAAGAATTTCAATTTTCGAACGATTTTGTTATTGAAAAGACATTTACACAATTTAATTTTCAAATTCAAACACCGAATGTCACTTTTTAGCTCAAAAGAATGAACTGCACAAACTATATTGGCGTGAAAAGATTTTAATTTAAAATTTTATTTTATCTAAAATTGAGATTAACCTTTGTTGCGCTGTGTGCGACAATTTACTACCTCGGTAACAGGGAGACGAATGCAAATGCAGGCAAGGTGTATGCCGGAAGCAAAAATATAAAAGGCGTGTTTTTTTGCTCCTCTATCCAGTAGAGAATAGGATATATGCATTGGAAACAACAACAATCTTGTCCCAGTGAATTCACTAGTACAGAAATTCTATTCCTGATTTGTAGTTCACGTGTTGAAGTGTAGAATGTGCTGATGGAAAAAAGAAAAGCTCATGAGAAGTTATTTTTTTTTCTGTGAGGTGGCTTTGGGTTTTTCATGGTTATGTTGAATGTTTTGGTATTTAGGAAATTAGAAAAAGCACTCATAATGTATAGAAAGCTAAAAGAAATAATTTTCTGCTAGTTCTTTTTCTATTTTCTATCGATTGTGGTAGTGTATATTCGTTATTTTCTTTCTTTATTTTCAGATGTTGTGTGGTACCACAGCAAATGCAGCAACCTATGTCAGTCTTAGCGAAAGCACTGTTTTTTTATACTAGATCGTTGTTTTTGCGGCATAGTTCTATTCTGCTCTGTACCGGAGCAAAAAAACGCACCTAAAGTGTGTACTTTAGAACACAGAGATTTAAGCAAATGCAACAACCGTATACGTATGCGAGATTTAGTGAATCAGTTTTACTACAATGATATAAATCTATAAATTGCACAAATCGAGAGCATAGCCACAGCGTAATAACAACCAGCGTACCAACTTATTCCACTTTCCCAAAAAAACACTTTGACCTTGAAATTGCGCCTCCATTTACGCAATGCATTATCTGTCAAAGCAGCCTGAGATTATGTTGGTATATTTGGCGAGAGTGGGCCGTATGTGAGCAGCGAAAAATCTAACTTGAGAATGTAGTTGCCGAATTGTATATTGCATCTCTTTCTGCTCCATGCGATTTTTTCCAACTTTCCAGGCTGACCAACAATACAGTCTCAGGTTAGATCACTGGATTTTTGGGCCGTATACATATACGGAGTTGGTACGCTGGTTAGGAACTACTCATTACGCTGTGGCATAGCTATCTCGGATTTTCTCTTTGGCTTCTCCGCCACCAAGGCTTTGCGAGCTTTTGTGTAAACTGAAACTGCGTGGGCTGTCCGATTGGATCTATTAAGCCAAGGCCCATTCCAAAATGTAATGAATAAATCGTCTACTAAATTTTCAGTTCACATTTTAAATTAACCTAGTAAATTATCAAAAATGTCTGCGATCGACTGTCGAACTGTTTGCGATCGACCGGTCGATCGCGATCGACCGTTTGCCCACCCCTGTTCTAGAGGATACTTCTAGAGTGGTGATCAAAAATAATCAGATATAGAATGAATCGTGTTCAGGATTTTACTGTTATGGATGATTTATCCCCTGTAAAGTCAAACGGAATGGATACGTTTTGAGGATTGAACTTGAGGAACTTAGACAACTGAAGCAGGCAATGAAACACGGGTGTGAAAGGGGATGCGTTATTTAGAGCTTCATCTTTTAAAGCATATGCGTTTGTCCATTTAAAGGTCATCGCATTTGTCATTTAAGGCGGTCGTCTAGTGTGAAGGCCGTTTTTTAATGCTTTTTTTGGTAATTTTTTTTTGACAAACCATTGAAATAAAATAGTTCATAAATTATGTATCATTTTAATTAACAATTAAGCAAACTTTGTGCATTTTTTGAAGTCATAATATGCAAAATATTCGGAGATACACCGCACAACAGGAACACATATATAAAAAGAGGTGCTCCACTGCTGCCATGATTCCGGCCGCTTTGCTTATCTGAAATCAAAAAACCAAACGCAGTTTT
Source organism: Nemotelus pantherinus (assembly GCA_963978885.1). Lineage (NCBI taxonomy): Eukaryota > Metazoa > Arthropoda > Insecta > Diptera > Stratiomyidae > Nemotelus > Nemotelus pantherinus. Next base: position 191,064,263 of record OZ022263.1, on the reverse strand, counting down.
GATTGTGAGACTTGAGACTCCAAAATGAAGTAAAACTAAGTTGAAATTCCAAAAACTAATTTTTTATTACGCTTTAGAAAACAAAAATCAGTTTTTCTTGTTTTTTTTTGGTTTGTTTAGCTTGTAAAATGAAAATTAATGAACCAATCTTAATTATTTTAGTTCATTTTGTAGTTATCTATGTACTTAAAATGATGTATGAATTTGAGCAGAATCAATCAAATAGTTTTTGAGATATCATGGCAGCAATTTGAAAAAATCGTGTTTTGAGAAAAACGCGTTTGGAACCTCCTATCTCCTACGATAACACTGTATACTTCCTACGGTTTACGGCTGTAACTTTTCAACGGCTTCAAATTTCGAAAAATTCTTTTACCAACGTTTTCTAGACATGTTTTAGATGTTTATGAAAAAACAAAAAAATCGATTTTTATTTTCTGACACACTAGACGACTGCCTTAAATTTGACAGTTTTCATCACCGGGAAAGGCTGGATCATCCAAGATTCTAAACTTTTGGAATCTTAAATCTTCTACCTCCCGTGTTTCAATATATCAATATTCCCTTGAATCAATTGCTACAAGAAAATCGTTTAAAACATTTTATACGAATGAGACTATCAGCAACTAAAACCATACTAACCCAGTTATTTTAACGAGCAACAAATCAAAAATTTCCATATGGCGATAAAATTTCAAGATCAGCACCTCACCATTCAAATGCAACCATAAATCTCACAATTGAACGTATCTTCATTATTATTACAGGCGCGAATGTATGTTCGTCGGCCGTGAAGGTCGTTTGTTTCACACAACCAGTATGCTCGAAAACAAATATTTAATTGCAAATTATTAAACCCAAAGTCTTTTTGAAGTTTTCAATTAAATTTGACCGATGTAACCTTATTGCCTAACTCGTTCGACTTTCTATTTTCATCTTCAGTGCGTTCAATATTGCCAACTAGGCTCGCCGTGGAACTTGATAATAATTAACGAAAATAACAGACTTCGTCATGTTTAATAGCTTCAAAATACATAACTCTCGTGTATTAACATATTTTCCATCAGCAGGTGACAATTACGTACGGTACGACCCTGTTCTGTTATGCTTCATTTGCTGCCTATTCATAGTAGATATCTATTTCAGTGTCGTGGTGGTGTATGCAAAAGTGAATATTTTGTTTGGATTCGGAGATTTTCTTCAAAGAAAATTCAAACCATTAACCTAAATAACTAGTTAGAATGTTTGTACGTCTGCTTGTATGTAGCCCAGAGAGCACATGGCATGCTTGCTGTTTCTACTTTTATGACTTCCATTAAATAAATAGAAACTGGCCTGGTCTATTGATGATGACGATTTCATCAACATTATCATCGACAATATCATCATCATCATCATCGTTGTTGCTGTTGAACTCGGGCAACCTATGTATTCTCAATGAAAATGATGTATCATTTGTATGGAGTTAATTTCTGATACAAATTCATATAATAGAGGAAGTAGATTTCCGGTTTGTGCAATATTGTTTGGTGACCTGCGAATAATAATTTCTTGAGTAATGCTTATCGGAGGAAAAATTATTGTAAAACTCGTGCGAACGAGTTGGTTTCGATTTGGTTTCGTTGATTTTTGTAAGTCATTCTGGTTGTATTTTTAAGATTTCCTAGTGTTGCGAGTAAAATTTTCATAAACTTTGCCGAAACACCCTGAACCTTATCAATAGGTTGGTTTTTAGTTACGGCTATATGTGGTCGATTTGTGGGAGAACGCGAAATATGTTAGTTGAGTAGTCAATTAATAAGTTTGTTGCATGGCATATTTCTTGGAAATGATGACGTTTAAAGATGAAAATTCAAATGTACCCTTTAAATGCCCATGAATGGGTTTAGTGGTGTGAATTTCAAATATTCATCTGTGTGATTCATGAAATAATTTCCGCTTAAAAATTCGTGAGGAAAGTCTGATTGCCTGCTTTTCTGCGATATCAACAGATATAAGCTCAAACGGCCAGTCATTCGTTACAAGAAAACGGGCAGATATTTCCAGTTCTCAAATTTTCAAAACTTGTCAGCCAAAGCTCTGCTGTATTTCTTGCCATTATGGTCAATCAAAGAGAATTCCTATGGCTAATGCTACACAGCCCAGAAATTTCAAACTGAAATTTTTCACAAATGGATAACAAACAACAGGCTGTTAAATTTATAGTTTTTAAAAAGCCCCAGGTCTATTTTCGTAGGTTCAAGTGAGACAGTAGAGTGATGTTGATGACGCTGCTTTAAATTCCTAATATTTATAGCATATGCTTTTGAACCAGAGTCTGTCCAAAGCGCCACCTTAAGCCACCTTGGTGGACCCAGGGTTGTCGCAAAAGACAAATACGAGAACTGTTCAGATTAGCCAAAGTAGCTGAGTGCCTGGAATACTGGAACGAACATTGGACTCTATAAATCAGAAATACGAAAAGCTAGGCAGAGCTCTTGGGAAGAGTTTTGCGACAGAATTGAAGCTACTTCGGAAACAGCTATCACACCAAGCATAGGTTGCAAAACAAATGGGGTATAAACAAGCAACTACTCGGAATCGTCGGAGAGCATCCGAGATACTTATTTTCGCGGCTGTTTGTATAGCTCCATACCCACTTGTTGGCAGTTGTCCGGCTTCCATGATGCGAAAGGTGTAGGTGAAGTGTGTAGCGAAAATTAATGATGATGGGAGAGTGGCCTTAGCACAACTTAGAACCAGACCGAAGTCCAGAACCAAGAGTGCTAAGGTCAAACAGTGGAAATGGCTAGTGCCATTCAAGAGGCAAAACAAAAAAAGAATTGCCCCGAGAGCAGGGTGCCCTAGAAATGGCCGTGAAGGCCCCTCGTCCGCATTAGCGGAGCACCCTTTAACCAACCCCGACGGATGCTGGGGTGCCGCTTTGCTAGCTCGCTGCGGCTGGGGTGGGTTCATAAAAAAATGGGGATGGTTTGCTCTCAAGAAACGGGATGCTACGTATTATTCATCCGTCATGAATTTCGTAGCCGCAAACTGGTATATAAAATACCCAGGGACCAAAAAAAGGGGCATAGCTCCGTAAAGGAAACCACCCAGGCTCTGCAACATGGGCTGACTAAGCAGACCCAGTGCTCGTGACAACGCACGGAGCCAGAAAATTGAAAATCTAAACGGGAAAATAGGAAAAAATGCTACCTCTCTTTACAAGGAACCCGGGTGAGGCAGACAGCCCCGGGCCCCCGATGATAGTGGAGCCCTGACCCCGATGGTCTGGGGTCCTCCACCCTCTGATGCTGGCCATATCAATCCAAAAATTCAAAATTCTAAAATCTAATCAAGAAAAACCAAAATTTACATCAAAGCGGAAACTACCTATGTGTGGCCAGCATCCCTCCCTTTTGATGCTGAAAAATACGGAAAAATTCACGAGAAAACTATTACATTATAGGCCAGCCAGGCCTGGAGCGGAACCTGAAAAAGAAGATGAACTTCTCGGGCTTTCACCCAATAAGAAGGCCAAAAGTTTAGATTTTACAAATTCATCATTATTATTTCATGCTTTGCTTTAGCTGATTAAATTCATCTATTCCAAATTTCTAAAATTTGCTTTATAAGTATCTTTAACTAAGTCCTGTTTGCGGCCTTTTTTTTTTTTTTCTTTATTCCTTCAATATTTTCTTTTGCTATGAATTAAAGTATCCGCTTGCAAAATTTTAATGTAAAAATTATTTGCATTCTTGAGGAGAAATAGCTAGATAAATTATTACTTTTTTTTTCTTATATGATTCGCAACAAAAATCTACTTCGAATATGTACATGTACACCTTTCGACTTTTCCTGATATTAGTAATCATCAATAAGTGCGGAGTTTGGATCCAAACTATGCCGTTTTCATTTTTTTCTCGAGACAATGAAAGGTATGTTTCGTCCGACATAGAATTGTAGACTTTACTTTTGTCGTAGAAAAGTAGTATTTCAGAAAAAGAATGCAAGGTACTACACATGAACCGACATCTAAATCATTTGGACTGACTCTTTTTCTAGATCAAAGAATGTATGAGAGAAAAATTGATTAACGGTACAAGCCGCCCGTACACAAAACAACTATTTTTACATTTGCCTCAAATGTCTGATAGTGAAAAAGAACAAATGTCGTGTCTACTAGCTTACGTTATGTACAGATTTAACTAACATGACAAATATGACATCATATTCTTCGCTCCAAATCTGCTCTAAAAATCTCTTACGACTGGCATGTAGTATTATTTCATGATTTTTCGTTTTCTTCTTCATAAATATTTATATATAAAAAATGTAAGTTATTACCTCTTCCATTCTTTTCGAGGTACAAGAACTAGAGATAGCAGATATTATTAATAATATCTCGATATTTTTGTTTTTTTTTTTTTTTTTTTTTCTTCGATAGTATTTTCGTTTAACAATAATAACATTGAATTACTTTGATTAAAATATTTTTTTTTTTTTTTTTTTTTGTCGTTACTTTTCTTCAGAAACGAATATCTACTCTCAAATGACGATAGTTTCAATTTCCAGAAGCTAAACAATGACTTCAAATTACGTTACAGCGCTAACTTCAGCGCACTAGTTTTAACAGGCGTGTTTTATAATAGCTATCTAATCAGTTCGCTTACGTGTCTCAGCAACACAAACCTTCCTTTTTGACTTGTAATTTCGAGCCGGATCTGCTGAGCAAATATATTGGACGTATCTGGATTCCAATACAACGTAGTATATCCAACCTTGACGCCGTAGACAATTCAGCAGGATTTATAAAATTTAGACTTACTTGGTCCGAGTTGGGTGATAGGAATTGCGGTGGCGACAATCTGCCGGGTTAATTGTTGTTTTCTGAGTCGGTTGGCAAATGCGAGGAACAATCGCTAACCGGTTGGCTACCATTCTCACTGGTTATTAAATTTCATGCCGTTGATCCTGACAACGACGAGGAAGAAGAAGTGGTCAAAGACGACGCCGTTGCGGTCGAAGGTGCAGATTTTGATCGCCCGGTTCGGGACATACCCCAAAAATTCATATCCTCATTCTAAGTTGGCATTATTTCTTAGCTCCGCCTATAATCGCAGCCAAACACACGACACATTAGCTTGGAAAAGTCTTTTAAAACTCCTTACATCAAAATCCCGAATATTTTTCCCAAAACAACCCATACCAACCAACTGCCAAAGATAACACATCCGAAATTCTCGTACATCTCAGGCGAATCGGTTAACCGAACGGTATATACAACACAAATGCTGTTGATTTTTTTCCGTTCTAACACAATCAACTACAAGCACTAAACCATAACCATGCTGTTAATAAAACAATTGCACTATGTGGTTGCCTTGACTTATAGAAATGCACGATTAAATTTTGAATTTTTTTTTTTTTATGTCAATTAATCACTCAGCGACTTTCACGAATTGATTTTTATTGAAATACTTGTAGGTTATGTGAAATCATTGGTTTCAAAAGCCCGAAAGTGATTGTAGTAAAAATGAAAGTTTTCGGATGAAAATCGCGAACGATATTGTTGAATCGAATGGAGCGGTCACAGCCGGGAAGGGAATCCACAAAACTCAGCACAAAACAGGAAAATTCCAATTGGCTTGTTCACGACGGAGTATATGCACGAACGCTACGCTCACTTATCCGACAGATTTGCAAATTGTAGCAGCACTTCACGCATCACAAAACTGAAGAACCTCTGATAATGTTGAGACGCACCACAATAACTTTGCAAGAATTTGCATTATGTTGCCACTTTTCCCGAACTTTTCGATTCATTCAAGTTCCCGTTGGCAATATTTTTCACACCACGACTCCTTCGCCACGCCGTCTGGCCTCTCGAAAATTCACTCCGACGCCCATGTACACACTCGGAGCAGATCTTCGATTCAAATTCAAAGAATTCGACTTTGAATCCGGAAAAAATGTCATTTCGTGCGGTATCACGTTTTTCTGATCCCCATCGCTCGTCGCCTTTTCTTTTCCCGACCGCCACGATTGCCAGTTGCTATCCGACTCTGCGACCACGTCTTGCCTCCGTCGCGAATGAGATCCGACTTCCTATCGCCAAGCGCTGCATTCTCACAGCCCAGCCACAGCATCGCAATTTGCCATAAACAATTTACCGTTGATACGGTAAATTAGTTTTGAGAAAAATGAATTTTTCGAAGCGACATCGCTTGTGTTTCGATTTGACGAAAACAAGGTGCCGTTAGAGGGCAAGTAGAGGACTTTTGATACAATGCGTATCAAAAGTCGTTTGCCGTGAATTTTAGAAACAAAATTCAAATAGGCAAATGCTACAACACAGATCTTTCCACAAGGGCAAGTGCGTGGAAAGAGCTGAAGGATGGATGTAATGTGTGAAAGACAATGACGTGAACAGGTGATCAAGTCTTTTACTATCCAATCTTTTAGATTTATTGCGTGAACTAGTGAGCAAATAAAAAGGGGTAAATATAATTGTAGGAAATTTCGTGAACACGTATGCTAAGTTAATGACGAAAGTATCTTTGATAGAGGAAATGGTGAACCAGGTGAACATCTCTAGATACTTTCTCATTGGGGCAGGAGTGACACCTGAAATAGGCGCAAATGGACGATCTTCCAAATTAAATTTGGAAATCATTTGTGAACTGGTGAACTCAGTGGGTGTATCACTTAGTGATGTCTTTCGCATGAAAGACGCCCACTGATCGTCCATTTTGATCGGCCAGCTGGTAGTAAGCACCGCCGATCTTCTTAATTACCTTACTAGGTAAAAACTTCCGGTCCAGCTTTGCATTGTAGTGCGCGGCTGCGTCACTTTGCCGGAAGTTGCGCCTGTAGACCACTTCGCCAGGCTGGTATGTAACCAACCTGGAACGAAGGTTATAGGCCTTGGCATTGCGAGACTGGGCCTGGGTGGTGAGGTCGCGGATGGTCTGGCGTAGAAGAGCCAGGTGGTCAGGAAGTGGCAGAGTGGTCGTAGGGTCATCCATCAGGTGAAGTTGCCGCAGCAGGTGGTAGGTGCGGCCATGGGTCACCATTGGTTGCCCGAAGACTGCCTGATAGGGCGAAGTTCCTATGGTTGCGTGAGGGGCGGAACGTAGTGCGCAGGTTATTTCTGAGAGTTTACCGTCCCATTCCTTTTGAGCATGATCAATATATGAACGCATTGCTGCCAGTATGGAGCGGTTAAGACGTTCCGAGGCATTGGCTTGAGGGGAATACACGGCGGTGAAGGTATGTCCGATACCGAATTCCTGTAGAAAGGTCTGAAAGATAGACGACCGAAATTGTACACCATTATCTGTTACAACACTCTCCGGGACTCCAACAAGGTGAAATACCCTTTTCCTCAAGATGTCAATGACTGCTTTCGCAGTGAACTTCCGAAGCGGCTCAACGAAGGGGAATCGCGAAAGATGGTCGAGGACGATGAGAGCTCCAATGTTGCCAGACTTGGACCTAGGGTAGGGGCCGATAATGTCGATGTACAAGCGCTGGAATATGCGCTCGGGAACGGACTGCAGCGTCATTGGTGGACGAAGGGTGTGTGAAGGGGCTTTGGTGGTTTTGCATGTAAGGCATGAACCCACATAATCACGCACTTGAGCGGCCATTCGTGGCCAATAAAACCATTGACGTAATCGCCCGAGGGTTTTGGCCACGCCACCATGCGCACTCAAGGGTGGGTCATGAGCTCCCTTCACTAATTCTGCCGTCATTTCTGACGGCACCCACAACTTCCAGGCCAACTGGTCTTGAAGTCCGTTTCCGGTCGCATACTCAGTCCGCTTGTACACGAACCCGTCTACAACTTTTAGGTCCGGCAGTTGGTCTTGTTCTGCCTGGACTTTCGCCGCTAGCTCCAAATAAGAAGCACTTTTGAAATGCGGCGAAGTCAAGTCTAGCTCCATTGGAGTCTCCTCGCCTTCTGCCGGCGTCAACGCCTCGGCAGAGAACATGCGCGACAAGGAGTCCGGCACTACGTTCTGGCTTCCCTTTCGGTGGACTATTTTAAAGTTGAAACCTTGAAGTTTCAAGGCCCACCGGGCTAATCGTCCATTAAGGTCTGGTTGGTTCATTAGCCATTTTAGGGAAGCATGGTCGGTCACGATTTCAAATTCGTGACCTTCCACGTAGGCACGGAACTTCTTGATTGCCAACACCGCTGCCAGACATTCTTGCTCAGTGACGGTGTAGTTTCGCTGAGCGGGATTCAGTTTGTGGGACATATAGGCGATGGGGGCTTCAGCTCCGTCTTCTGTGCGCTGCACCAGCACGGCACCGACTCCATGTTGACTTGCGTCACATTGGATGGAGAAGGGCTTGTTGAAATCTGGGCTGTGCAGCACTGGGGCTGAAGCAAGGCTGTGTTTCAATTGCTTGAAAGCATTTAGCCTCTCATCGGTCCACACAAACTGACTCCGCTTAGAAAGCATGTCTGTCAGTGGTGTTGACAATGACGCATATTCCCTGACGAAGCGCCGATACCAACCGCAGATTCCTAGAAATCTTCGGAGTTGCTTCGTGGTAGAGGGAAGTGGGAAATCCATGATAGATTTCACCTTGTCGGGATCGGTCTGGATAGTGCCCCCACCAACAATGTGGCCAAGGTACTTGACGTCTCGCAAGAGGAACTTACTCTTTTCCACATTGATGGTGAGGCCAGCTTGTCTCAAATGGAAGGCGACCTGATGAAGTACCTGAAGGTGCGCGTCGAACTCGTCTGTGATCACCAACAGGTCGTCGAGGTACACGAATACCTGGTGCTTGAGTTGGGGCGGAATAACCTTATCCATCAGTCGCGACATCGTTTGGGGTGCATTACACAACCCAAACGGCATCACGACAAAATGGTAAAGGGGTCGACCGGGCACAGTGAAGGCTGTCTTCTCCTTTGACTTTTCCTCTAGAGGGATTTGCCAAAAGGCATCCTTTAAGTCAAGGCTGGAGATGAAATTTGCCTTAGGAAGTCTGCTGAGAATTCCATCAATCAGCGGCAAAGGATAGGCATCCTTCACTGTGACCGAGTTGACCTTCCGGGCATCCAGGCATAGGCGTACCTTCGAGGGCTTTACCACCAACGTTACCGGCGAAGACCATGCACTCTTCGACTCTTCGATTACGCCCAACGCTAACATCCGGTCAATTTCCTGATATAGGAGCTTTTCGACAGCTGGCGACACAGAAAAATGTCTCTGTTTTATGGGTTTCTGGTCACCAGTGTCGATGTCATGACGGATGAGCGTAGTCTTTCCCAAGCCCTCAACAGCGAACGAAGGAAAGCAAGCAATCGCAGACCGAAGTCTGCGATGCTGCTCCTGTGTGAGAGGGTGGGCGCAATCGTCGAGTGCGTCGAGGCTGTTGGTGGTGTCGACCTGTGGTGGTGGCGCAAACAGGTCTGTGGCCAGGGCGAAAAGACGGACGAAGTCCACTCCCAGATAGAGATTCTGACTGAGAGTGGGTATTATCCACAGCGTCAACGTCTTGGTGAGCCCCCGGAACGTGATGTCGGCTGATACTCGGCCTACGGCTTGATGTTGTGTGCCGTCAGCTGTTTTCAACCCGAGAGAAGCTCTTTTCCAAGGAAAAGCGTTCCTCTCGAGGAATGAGCGGGCTAGATCAGCCGCCATCACGCTCACGTTGGCTCCCGTGTCGATCAAACCCGATGTAAGTTGGCCGAACAACAGAACCTGAGCGTACGGTCGAACGTCACCTGGAGGCACGTTCAACAGAGTCGCACAATCCAATTGATAACGCCAACGACGGAACTGAGCGTAGAAACGCCTCATTCTCAACGTTGAACGTTTAGGTGTTTTAAGGTGTTTTTGAATGGTGTCAATTTCGGAGTTAAAAATTCGGTTTCGGACCGCCGTGTATTTCCGCCATCTAAGGTGATAGGGCAGAAAAGCCAAAGGTGTAGGAGGCTCTGCCTGTAAGAGTGGGTTTGATAAGGTGGTAGAGTCCCCACTCGGCTGAATACTAACATCATTGGTGGTTGGGCCCACGGAATTTGGAGACAGATCATCAGTCCTGTCCACCTGCTGGAACGGGGTGGAGCTTGTTTGCCCTGCGGGAGGCGTGAGATCTTGTTCCGCGCTCCCTGCGGTCCGTTTTTTGTTTGGCAGTTCACACAATTAGGTTTATATGTGTCTGCCTTTCCGCAGCCATAACAGAATATTGTTCTGGGCTCCAAACAATCGTCGAAACGGTGTCCCACTTGCTTACAGTTCCAGCAAGTAGGCAGGACCGTGACCGCCTCCACTCCAAGTTCTTCCGGGGAATCCTCATATCGGTCCAGCGGGTATTCCTCACGTAGTTCTTCTGTAGCATGTCTCCATTGGGAGAGCTCCATTTCAAAGTTCTCCGCACGGATGACGGCCTGACGGAGCAGACGAACAGAGGGAAGGTGTATTTGGAGCAGACCACGACGGATTTCTGGCACTAAATTGCGTCTGAGAATGTCCGCTAAGTCCGCGTCGCCAATAGGGCGCTGTAGCCGGTCGACAATCTTGTAGACGTCCGCACTGTAATCGTCGAATGTTTCTTGAGGTCGCTGTTTCCTTCCTCGTATCCGCTCCATCAGGTCGGCATCCGTGAAGCGATCAGCGAAATGGTCGCTCAGGGCCGACTCCAAATCCCTCCAATTGAAATCACGTCTGGAATTGTAAAACCGCCAATACCAATCAGCGGCAGGTCCAATTAAAAGTAAGTGCATATGCTGGCATAGCACATTAAAATTTCCGCCCAAGGTGTTTCTGGTGAGAGCCGCTACCCTGTTAATAAAGACTTCCACGGGCATGGAGGATTCACGACCCGAGAATTTTAGTCCCCACCCACCAATGATGCTTGCCACCTTATCGTGGTGGAACTGCACATTATTACCACGAGGGGTGCGAGGTGAGTATGATCGCGGCACTGGTACAAAAGATTGTGCGCGAGGGTTTAGTCTTGGCGACTCTACATTCCGAGTCCGGGACGGAAGGTTTAATTGGGCCATGCGCTCCAGCATCACACGCATGCCGTTCTGCAATTCGTTAATCTGTTGTTGAAGTCCGCTTAAATCCTGAGGCACTATAGAGCGCGCTCCTGCGGCTTCCGACGTCACATCTGAGATTGGGGACGCTTTTGATGACGGGCCAGGTGGCTGAACTAAACCTTCCGCCCCCGACTCGGCCTGTAAATCAAAGTCCCTGATTTCCACATCTTCATTGCTTCTCATGCCTCGGGTTCTTACTCCCGGCCGCTGGGTTTTGGGCCGAGCCCCTCGTGGCATAGATGCTGCAGCAATGGGGGCCTGTCTGGCTCCTAAGGGGAGACTCAGTGGTCCACGGCACAGCGGGCAATCAGTGCGGTTTCTGAGCCATTGCTCCAGGCACGATTCATGAAAAGTGTGTCCACACTTGGTGGTATACGTGTCCTGGGCGGCAGCGAATGGCTGCTGGCATATGGAGCACTGAGCCTCCACTGTGGTGCCAGACAGATCCTCACTGCTGTGTCGCAATGGCATGTCTAAACTGTGAAGTTTGACTATATACGAAAATTCAAAGGAAGTGCACGATACTCGTGACTAACGAAATAATTACGCTTATAACTAAGGAGTTGCTGCAAATTCAAATGCAACTCGGTGCACAACAGAGTGTGACTAACTCTTTCAAAGAACCTTAACAGATAATTAGGCAAAATATGCCAAATATTCAAAAAATATATAAAAAAAATATATATATATATAAGTAGGTGCACACCATTGGTGTGACTAACTCTATCAGAGAGAAAAAAAAACTTAACAGCTAAAGAGCAAAAGAATGCCAAGTAGCTATAATTAATGAGAAAAAAATATATAACTTCCAAAGAGTTTGAAAGAAAATTTTCTAAAGTTGTCAACTTCCAAAGTTGAATCAAGAAAAAAAAATATAAATATAATTTCCAAGAGATGGCCCTCTTACTGGACGGAACCCGATCCGTTCTCCTCCAATTCAGGTCCGCTGGCTGGCTGGCTTTTGATTTTAAAAACGCAAGAAATTGAAATTCTAATTATGCAATGTTAGACTGGAACGATGTGAAAAATATTAAAAAATTGTCGAAGTGAAGTGGATGTGTGATTGTGAAAATATTGAAATTTTAATTACAAAATGTTTAAGTATGAAAACTGTTTAAGTGTGATGAGTATTGAAGTTCAGTAATTTAATTGGGTCGATTCCAAAAGGGAATCGCCCAGTATGGGGGACTGTACTCTCACCCGAAATTCCTCGAAAAGAGAGGTGCAGGGGACCAAAAACAACTATGTTGCTGCTTGACTCAACTTCAGCAAATGGTTCAAGTTTGGCCAAGCTGCAGGGACGTGTAGGTGGCACCACGCCAACCTCACGTAATCCACCACAGCTTGAACCAAACCCAAGCCAAAAGCCGAAGCTGGATCAAGACAGCAAGGATATAAAAATTTGGGACAGCTTCCCAACATAAAGTGGGGCAGGGGCCCTTCGGTTGACCGGGACAGGAGCGGCGGTAAACCACCACAACCTGTTATCCGCGGCCAACCTCCAGGTTGCACCCAGAGTCAAAAAAACTCCAAAGACGAACACAAAAGGAAGCTGCCCAAGAGGTAAGCTAAAAGGAAGTGAGTTTAAAGGGAAAGGACTGGGAAGGATGTTTGCGGCTAGTAAGGAAAGAACGAGCTAGGCAGGTCTTAATAAAAGGGTTTTGTTCTCTCGAACGAAGTATTTCGAATCGCAATGGAGGCGATCCTAAGACCTGCTAGTGAGAATGGAATTACTAGGATTTAAAGACGTAAAGTCTTGAGGGGAGTATGAGTCGAAACTCATGAGTATTTTCTCACTGTGGTGTGGGTTGCCCAAAAACAAGTTTCGTGCCCCACGTTGGGCGCCATTTGTAGCGAAAATTAATGATGATGGGAGAGTGGCCTTAGCACAACTTAGAACCAGACCGAAGTCCAGAACCAAGAGTGCTAAGGTCAAACAGTGGAAATGGCTAGTGCCATTCAAGAGGCAAAACAAAAAAAGAATTGCCCCGAGAGCAGGGTGCCCTAGAAATGGCCGTGAAGGCCCCTCGTCCGCATTAGCGGAGCACCCTTTAACCAACCCCGACGGATGCTGGGGTGCCGCTTTGCTAGCTCGCTGCGGCTGGGGTGGGTTCATAAAAAAATGGGGATGGTTTGCTCTCAAGAAACGGGATGCTACGTATTATTCATCCGTCATGAATTTCGTAGCCGCAAACTGGTATATAAAATACCCAGGGACCAAAAAAAGGGGCATAGCTCCGTAAAGGAAACCACCCAGGCTCTGCAACATGGGCTGACTAAGCAGACCCAGTGCTCGTGACAACGCACGGAGCCAGAAAATTGAAAATCTAAACGGGAAAATAGGAAAAAATGCTACCTCTCTTTACAAGGAACCCGGGTGAGGCAGACAGCCCCGGGCCCCCGATGATAGTGGAGCCCTGACCCCGATGGTCTGGGGTCCTCCACCCTCTGATGCTGGCCATATCAATCCAAAAATTCAAAATTCAAAAATCTAATCAAGAAAAACCAAAATTTACATCAAAGCGGAAACTACCTATGTGTGGCCAGCATCCCTCCCTTTTGATGCTGAAAAATACGGAAAAATTCACGAGAAAACTATTACATTATAGGCCAGCCAGGCCTGGAGCGGAACCTGAAAAAGAAGATGAACTTCTCGGGCTTTCACCCAATAAGAAGGCCAAAAGTTTAGATTTTACAAATTCATCATTATTATTTCATGCTTTGCTTTAGCTGATTAAATTCATCTATTCCAAATTTCTAAAATTTGCTTTATAAGTATCTTTAACTAAGTCCTGTTTGCGGCCTTTTTTTTTTTTTTCTTTATTCCTTCAATATTTTCTTTTGCTATGAATTAAAGTATCCGCTTGCAAAATTTTAATGTAAAAATTATTTGCATTCTTGAGGAGAAATAGCTAGATAAATTATTACTTTTTTTTTCTTATATGATTCGCAACAAAAATCTACTTCGAATATGTACATGTACACCTTTCGACTTTTCCTGATATTAGTAATCATCAATAAGTGCGGAGTTTGGATCCAAACTATGCCGTTTTCATTTTTTTCTCGAGACAATGAAAGGTATGTTTCGTCCGACATAGAATTGTAGACTTTACTTTTGTCGTAGAAAAGTAGTATTTCAGAAAAAGAATGCAAGGTACTACACATGAACCGACATCTAAATCATTTGGACTGACTCTTTTTCTAGATCAAAGAATGTATGAGAGAAAAATTGATTAACGGTACAAGCCGCCCGTACACAAAACAACTATTTTTACATTTGCCTCAAATGTCTGATAGTGAAAAAGAACAAATGTCGTGTCTACTAGCTTACGTTATGTACAGATTTAACTAACATGACAAATATGACATCATATTCTTCGCTCCAAATCTGCTCTAAAAATCTCTTACGACTGGCATGTAGTATTATTTCATGATTTTTCGTTTTCTTCTTCATAAATATTTATATATAAAAAATGTAAGTTATTACCTCTTCCATTCTTTTCGAGGTACAAGAACTAGAGATAGCAGATATTATTAATAATATCTCGATATTTTTGTTTTTTTTTTTTTTTTTTTTTCTTCGATAGTATTTTCGTTTAACAATAATAACATTGAATTACTTTGATTAAAATATTTTTTTTTTTTTTTTTTTTGTCGTTACTTTTCTTCAGAAACGAATATCTACTCTCAAATGACGATAGTTTCAATTTCCAGAAGCTAAACAATGACTTCAAATTACGTTACAGCGCTAACTTCAGCGCACTAGTTTTAACAGGCGTGTTTTATAATAGCTATCTAATCAGTTCGCTTACGTGTCTCAGCAACACAAACCTTCCTTTTTGACTTGTAATTTCGAGCCGGATCTGCTGAGCAAATATATTGGACGTATCTGGATTCCAATACAACGTAGTATATCCAACCTTGACGCCGTAGACAATTCAGCAGGATTTATAAAATTTAGACTTACTTGGTCCGAGTTGGGTGATAGGAATTGCGGTGGCGACAATCTGCCGGGTTAATTGTTGTTTTCTGAGTCGGTTGGCAAATGCGAGGAACAATCGCTAACCGGTTGGCTACCATTCTCACTGGTTATTAAATTTCATGCCGTTGATCCTGACAACGACGAGGAAGAAGAAGTGGTCAAAGACGACGCCGTTGCGGTCGAAGGTGCAGATTTTGATCGCCCGGTTCGGGACATACCCCAAAAATTCATATCCTCATTCTAAGTTGGCATTATTTCTTAGCTCCGCCTATAATCGCAGCCAAACACACGACACATTAGCTTGGAAAAGTCTTTTAAAACTCCTTACATCAAAATCCCGAATATTTTTCCCAAAACAACCCATACCAACCAACTGCCAAAGATAACACATCCGAAATTCTCGTACATCTCAGGCGAATCGGTTAACCGAACGGTATATACAACACAAATGCTGTTGATTTTTTTCCGTTCTAACACAATCAACTACAAGCACTAAACCATAACCATGCTGTTAATAAAACAATTGCACTATGTGGTTGCCTTGACTTATAGAAATGCACGATTAAATTTTGAATTTTTTTTTTTTTTTATGTCAATTAATCACTCAGCGACTTTCACGAATTGATTTTTATTGAAATACTTGTAGGTTATGTGAAATCATTGGTTTCAAAAGCCCGAAAGTGATTGTAGTAAAAATGAAAGTTTTCGGATGAAAATCGCGAACGATATTGTTGAATCGAATGGAGCGGTCACAGCCGGGAAGGGAATCCACAAAACTCAGCACAAAACAGGAAAATTCCAATTGGCTTGTTCACGACGGAGTATATGCACGAACGCTACGCTCACTTATCCGACAGATTTGCAAATTGTAGCAGCACTTCACGCATCACAAAACTGAAGAACCTCTGATAATGTTGAGACGCACCACAATAACTTTGCAAGAATTTGCATTATGTTGCCACTTTTCCCGAACTTTTCGATTCATTCAAGTTCCCGTTGGCAATATTTTTCACACCACGACTCCTTCGCCACGCCGTCTGGCCTCTCGAAAATTCACTCCGACGCCCATGTACACACTCGGAGCAGATCTTCGATTCAAATTCAAAGAATTCGACTTTGAATCCGGAAAAAATGTCATTTCGTGCGGTATCACGTTTTTCTGATCCCCATCGCTCGTCGCCTTTTCTTTTCCCGACCGCCACGATTGCCAGTTGCTATCCGATTCTGCGACCACGTCTTGCCTCCGTCGCGAATGAGATCCGACTTCCTATCGCCAAGCGCTGCATTCTCACAGCCCAGCCACAGCATCGCAATTTGCCATAAACAATTTACCGTTGATACGGTAAATTAGTTTTGAGAAAAATGAATTTTTCGAAGCGACATCGCTTGTGTTTCGATTTGACGAAAACAAGGTGCCGTTAGAGGGCAAGTAGAGGACTTTTGATACAATGCGTATCAAAAGTCGTTTGCCGTGAATTTTAGAAACAAAATTCAAATAGGCAAATGCTACAAGTGTTCGGTTTTGGGCTTTCGAGAGCCCAAAACGCATTCTCGAAACGGAAATCTGTGGAGCTGGCTCTCCATAGGGTAGCGCTTGAAAGCACTTCATTACAAGGAGTACTCTTTCAGGGTTTTTTGGACATTGAATGCGCCTTACACCCCAAGAAGAAATTGTATATCTTATCTTGTGGAATTTGGTGTCAAACGGTTGTGGCCTATGCCGATGGCGTTGCGGTCCGTCTTGTTTAGATTCCCGCATATCATTGGCAAGTTGATCGAGTATGCTTTGGGGCTGACTAATGAGTGGGCATCCACCGTGGGCCTTCATCAGCTCTGATACAACTGACCTTATACTCTTCACGAGAAAATACAAAGTTCCTGAAATAGATCAATCAGGTTGGGTGGCGGTATATAAAGTCCCAAGTCATACACTAAGTACTTCTATTATGTTCTACGAAAGAGCAAAAAAGGCGAAAAAGCTGCTGTCACGCTTATTGAATCGAAGTTCTACTGGTCAAGATTCTTTGGCCATAGCAGTATCAGGCGGAGATACACAAGACACACACTGACTACTTGATCTCCACTCTGTGCTTCAAACGAAGATGCCAAATGATCGTAAGGAATGGACAGGAATGGAACCAGCAAATGGGCACAGTAGCATTTATACGGATTTAAAAGAGACCGCGATATAGAAGCAACCTAACCACTGTAGTTTTTTCTAACTAATATCCGTCAAGGATACTACAGGACCATCATGTTCACAGACAGTCATGCTGCGATAAAAGCACTGATGCCTCACTCATATAAATCGAAGTGCGTGCTTGACTGCATTCAGGCCCTGAACAGGCAAGGCAACAATAAAAGACTCAGAATCTTCTGGGTTTCCGGTCATAAGGGCATTGATGAGAATGAGAATGTGTACTGGAACGAATATAGGACTCTAAATCATAAATACGGCTAGGCAGGTGTGCGACAGAATTGAAGCCACTTCGGAATCAGCGAGACTGTGGAAACTGCTGGCTGGTCACACCAAGCATAGTTGCAAAACACATGCGATAGCTAAGCATGTGGCCAGTTTTCCTCTTAGTTGGATAGGCAGACATCCCAATTCCTACCGAAATGGTCGAGCGCTTGATTGACTCCAATACAATGCAGATGACGAGTAACTCAGACCTGCAGAGTAACCAAAATAATGTGGAAGTCATACTTTTTCGCAGCTGTCAAATGCCTACTTTAATTAACCCGGTCTGGCTGCAAATGGATGGTTAGTATAATTACTGGCCACTGTCTAGTAGCAGCTCACGCCTTTAACTTGCGAGTGTTAACCAGTGGCGTCAGGAGCAGAAGTAGGAAAAAACAGACCACGCTACTTCGGTGAGCCCTGGCTGGTTGACCACACAAATGTGGCACAGCAGAGGTTGGAGGACATCCTTCAATTTGCACAAAGGCCTGGGACATTCAATAGCCATTTGGACTAAATCTTGAAGCTCCAGGTCTTCTTATCTGGTATCGTGTTAGCCAGAAAAACTTAATCTAACCCATTGCATTTCAAGCTATCCTTGCTCTTCAGATGGCTATCACACCTCAAATTTGAAACAAAAAACTACCTGACAAAAAACCAGTATTGATTGGTTTTCACAAATATCGCAAACATTTTCTTTATAGACAAAATAGAATAAAATAGAAATTTCAATCAATTGCTTATTATCATAGACTACCTAATTTAATCATCAAAACAATATTCCATCTCTAACCATTCCATTTTCTTCCTCATTTCAGATTCTCAACATGGAAGACGATATGAATTGGTACCGAGCTGAATTGGATGGCAAAGAAGGATTAATTCCTAGTAATTATATTGAAATGAAAAATCACGAGTACGTAATTTTATATATCAATTAAATTATCTTAATTGAAATGTTCTACTTATAAAATGATTATTTTTCTTTTCAATTTACAGCTGGTACTATGGTAGAATAACAAGAGCCGATGCCGAAAAGCTACTCTCAAATAAACCAGAAGGTTCTTTCCTAATTCGAATAAGTGAATCGAGTCCTGGCGATTTCTCATTGTCTGTCAAGTAAGTGAATAGATTTAGTATTAATTTTAAATACTGTGGTCTGAAAAGTTCTCAGTCTTGCCCATATATAGAAGTGCAACTCACATAATTTTGTCCATTGTGCTTAAACAACTCTGAGTAGACGAAGTTTGAAATTACGGGCCGTTCCATCTAGTAGTCGGTTGTAGGCAGCCGTTTCAATCATTTGTGGTGAATTTTGTAGGAGAAAAAAAAACAATCATGAAATGGTAAATTTCTTCTCAAAATAAGGTTTAACGCCGATGAAAATTCATTTATAGGTCGTGAAAGTGGATGATGACCGATCTGGATCAATTTCTGTCCGATAATATCTTAGCACTACAGACCGTATCGAGCCTTGGCTTCCTTAATACATTCGCCTCCTGTCGCCTCGGTTCTATGACCTCGTCCTTCAATTGAGTTCTCCTAACAGCATATATTGAGCGTGTCCAACGCTTGCGTGCCTGTATATTGAGCGTGTCCAACGCTTGCGTGCCTGTATATTGAGCGTGTCCAACGCTTGCGTGCCTGTTCGACTGATCTTGCTCTGCCCGTTTTTTCTTTGAGAGACCGCTTGGGGATTCAATTTTCAATCGTTTGTTCAACCCAATGCAATTTTTGTAGTTTTATTACGGCGGAGACTTCCGGCTCGTCAGATAGATTAAATAACAGTTTGATGTATCAGATTTTCAACCATCTTTTTCCCGTACTGGACCGAGGATTTAATGCAATCTCCTCCTTCCAAAAGCATTTAGGGCCTTTTAGACGCCTGAGGATCGTCCTTAAGTATACGATCAAGCTATGTTATCAAGCTTATAGTCCGCTGTCGTTATATTTTCTTTCACTGGTATCTTTTTCCTTGATTGAGCCATAAGTTTTGGTTTGTTTTCATTAATTTGAAAACCACATTTTTTGGCAATCTTGTCTAGAATATGTTATAAAGACTTCCTTGGCGTCGTTGAAGGAATGCGTCTGAATATTGATGTCGTCAGCGTATGCTACTAGCTGCGTCGAATTGAATAATACAGTAGCCAACCCATCCCCTTGTTTAACCATGTATTCGTAGATAACAAGTTAGTTATGTTGAGTCGGACATGGTCGTTTTCACTAATCGTTTCAACTTTGCTGGGGTTCCGAATTGCACCATAATGCTATATATTGCGGCTTGGTCGTTGCTATCGAATAGTTTTTTGAAGTCACAAATATCTGATGAATATCGGAACGGAACTCCGAATATTTTATTCCAAAATTTGTTTGACGTAAATATTTGGTAAGTTGTCGATATTTCATGTTAAAAACCGATTTTAAATTCGACGTTGATTTTCTCAGCGTAATCGAAAATTCTGAATTACAAAATCTTTGTCAGTAGCTGACGACGTATCAAGTAGTGAGGTGCCCCTGTAATTTTCTTTCCGCAGCTTATATCCTTTCTTGTGAATAGGATAAGCAGGGTTTTTTTGCCATTTACCATCGCTTCTTGCTCCGAGATGCTTATGGCCAACCCATGGATTGTCTTTAAAACGTTAATCCCTCATGTTTTCAAGAGTTCCGCAACGATCTCATCGATATCCGTTGCTTTCAAGTGGTCGCTGCACTATTGGACTTCACCTTATGTTGAGTTGTGTGAAGAGGCGCTATTATCGTCTTAGTTGATTAATAATGGCGATTTATAGAGTGGTGGGACATTTCCGTTTATTAATTGCAGAAAGTAGGATGCCTATCTCTCCTTCACCTGGTTTGAGCCACTTATGATACTTCCTTCAGCAGCCCTGTACAGGCTAGTGCGTGGTTTGAAGCGTTGATCGAGTGTTGCTAGCCAGAAAGCTATCATTCATACTATTTAACATATTGTAAAAGTATTGTCGTTTCTTTCGTCTAATACTCTATTGGCTACTCTCGGAAGATCGTCAAATTTCTTCTTTTTGACTCTTGTTGGTGTCGTTTTATTTAGATTTTTAGGCTGAGTACGTTTCGGCTAGCGCCGCTTGACATTCCTCGTCAATCTATTCGTTTCTACCGTTGTGGTTTGTATATGCCAATACCTTTTGGTCTGTTACATACTGTGCGTCTTTGTTGGCAGTCCAGACTTCCCTGGTAGACATGGTGTTAGGCGTGGAAGCTAGTTCAATTTCAAGATCAGATGCGTATTCGGCTTCCATCGACCGATAATAAGTCTGAGTTTAGAAGTGGTCGAGATCCACATGAAGGTTCCCCGCAAAGTGTAATCACACCGGAAATCATGCAAAATGCGCATGATTTGATTCTGAAAGGCAAGCGTACAAAGTTGCGTGAAGCTACAATACTTATACTGTTGCGATATCTAAAGAACGCGTTGGTTACATTTTGCATGAAAAATTACCCACGGTAAAGCTTTGCGCAAGATGAATGCTACGAAACCAATTCGGGCGACACTTTCTAAAAAAGCTGGCCGCATTGTACCCGCCAACAAACATTCTTTGCGTTGATATTTGACAATGAATGAAACAGGGATTCCCTATGACACCCAAGAATCACTTGAGCGTCATAGTTTGAATCAATTGAGTGCCATTAACTCTAATCTGGCGTTGAGAAAATTGAAGGTTTTTCAATACGAAGTGCTGGAACTTCATTTCCATCGGACTTGTACCTCTTCAAATATCTCGAAATTTTCCTCGCTTTTCTCCTCCTCGCACTATTTTCCGTCGAGTCGGTTTCGGCTTTATACGGCTTTTTTGCAGCACTTCCGAAGGAACACTATATAGATGGCATAAAGTGACTGGAACTCCGTTGGATGAAATACAATACTATCAAAGAGATTACGTTGAAAAAAACTTGTTTTGAAAGCATAAATTGTCATTTTCACTATAAGTCCGCGAACTTTTCAGACCACTGTCTTTTATATTTATTGTGGTTGTTCTTGTCTAGGAAAAAATTTATTCAATTTTATTCTTTGCAAAAAAAATCCAATATAAAATGATCGTATTGATTTCTATTAATTATATATTTGTTTTCTTTTCATTTAGGTGTCCGGATGGTGTTCAACATTTCAAAGTTCTTAGGGATGCACATGGTAAATTTTTCCTGTGGGTTGTAAAATTCAATTCCCTTAATGAATTAGTAGATTATCATCGGAATGCTAGTGTTTCACGATCACAAGATGTTAAATTACGCGATATGGTACCGGAAGAGGTGAGCTTTGAATTATGTATATTGATTGTAAAAAAATTATTGCACTGGAGAGAGAGAGAGATTAATGTGTCGCAATTTGTTTCTTAGTCCTTAGTTTTATGGCTAAAAATGTAGCTTCTAAACTGTGAGTTCCTGTTTCTATCAGCTGTTGAAACGGTGTCCTATTTTGAAAAATAAAGTCCTTTTTGACGTTGTTCCACAATCTATAAAATATCGATGCACCCTATAATGCCAGGTCATTTGTCAAAACCCTAGAAAATGAGTTTGGGTGTCAATGATGAAGATATACATATTTTTGCAAACGTCCCAAGTTGGTCGGTGGAGCTGGAAATAGTGTATTAGTTTGATAGGACTGACACACAATTCCTAATTGTTCCCCACCGATGTCCGGAGCAACAAAAAGGCGAGATTAACAAACGAAATTCTGGGCGCGGACACACAGAAGTAGTGATGATAATGTTTATCCCACAAAAGGTACAACCGCTCTATAGCGATCAAATGTCAGTTAAGCAGAGATATTCAATTTCCTTTACTTGAGTAATAAGTTTTCTTGCTTAAATAAACTTATATTAAGCATGTCTAATGATGAAGAAATCTTTCTTCTTCTGCTCGCACTTACCAGAAAAAATACGGCTCACAAGATTAGTAAAAAGAGAAAAAGGCTCTGCGCCCGGTCCTATAATCTTAAGTTTAATGAGAAACAAATGTTCATACATTTACGTTTTCATCATCTCTATTCCCACTATCACGATGGCGTCTCAAATTTATTATTTTAAATTGACTGTTGATGAGGCATGCTTGCAAAAGTAATAAAATTGCGTTCTGTAAATTTAAAGTATACAGACCAGTTTAGCAAGCTGGAAATACTTAATTTATTTGCCAAATCTTAATATATTGCATATTACTTAAGCTACTACTGCAGATTACTTAAGCATTTGAAACATGAAAAAAACTAACTCGATTTACAATACATATTGGTTAGAAATGACACTGACAAACTAAAATAGAAAAAGATTTCAGGTGTCATTAAAACCATTTCTAATTAATAATTCGGTTCATTGTAATAGTGATTGGTTCGTTGAAAGGAAAGGATATGTGTAAGACCGTTTTTTTTTTTTTTTAAATTTACCTCTGCGCGAACCGAAACTGCTCAGCACCGAGAAGCCTTCACAACCTGTAATGAAAAACAATTCTAAGTCTTGTTAACTTTGAAAAGGAACAGCGCAGTGGACGTGGCTTAATCAAATACAGAATTCTAAATACACTTCCAATTAACAGTTGGCGAAACCAAGACGAGTCACACACACAGTAGCGATCTCTCGCCACTCGAACCGTGACCCGCCCCTCACACACCCAACTGAACCGGTCGTTAGGGAGGACTCCGAGCAACAGTTCGTCGAACCAGGGCGGAACACACACACAGCAGCGATTACTCGCCACTCGAACCGTGCTCCGTCCAACACACACGCAACTGCTCTCACTCCCTTCAGAATAATCATTTACGTTGCCATTAATTCAACCCGTCCACATTACCGAATCAACTCCACAATTCAACAACAAATCATTAACCATTATGCACTAAAACAGCCCAGATTTAACTATACTTCAACGAGCATCCTCACAACAATTACCACCATATATCACTCAGTGAGATGCAATTACACAAAAGCTGATACAATTAACAAAAGCAAAATACACTAAATAGCACCAAAATTAACATGACAGTGATTATACTCACAATTCACAACAGCCTCGAATTTCTCGACCAACCTTCTTGTTTTCTTTTCAATTCCACAGCTCAAAGTATTTTAAATAATCTTTCATAAAATGCATCGACACACCTTGTTTTCTTTTCAATTCCACAACTCACCGACTCACTATATTTTAAATAATTTTATTTCACTTGTCAAATTGAAAATAAAACAATTAACAATTCATGCACTACTATGATTGCATAAAAAAAAATACATCACATATGAAGCTAATATGCCTAAGGTTTTGACTATTGGTATTCAAACCAAAAAATATATATTCCGAAAAAATGCTCCTCACAAAAAGCTTAGCAGCAAAGAATATTTTTAGGTTTTTGTCTAGTTCCAAGCGTGCCTATGGCCATCATTTTAAGGCGATCAGTGTAAATAGATCATAAAAGTTGATTAAACCAAGAGATTTACGCAAGCAGAATCGCAAGAATTTCTTTTGAACCTATTTAATACATTCAATATGCATGTTAGACGAACATCTTTAAACTATTTCGATTGCCCTTTTGCGAAACTTAATTCAGAATTGGCTTTAGCTAAGATAGTATTTATGAGATCGTCAGAAATAAATGAGTTATTCTAAAGTTATTATGATTGAACAATAAGACGGAACACTTGTCAAAGTTAATTAATAACCAGTTAGTACCGCCACAGTTTGAAGAATTAAGCAGATCAGCTTGTAGCTCCGGACAATCTGGTAAACTGGACACTTCTTAGAAGATTTTGGCATTAAGAGCATAGAGCAAAATAAATTAAATATTTCAGACAAAAGGCAAATCATTAAGGTACAAAGAAAAAGCGGTCCAGGTGACTTACCTGGATAATATCAAAAGAAACAACAATGTCTAAGGACAACACGACCCCAAATAGAACGCATTGACTGTTTGAAATTAAATCAGAAGCATTTCAATTGATAAATAATGTGCGAAAATTGAAGCTAGTATACTTAGAGCTTATAAAAATCGTTCGTCAATATAAACATAGTTCACTTAATTAATTTAATCGAATTAAATTTTTCCTAGCTATCAAAAACAAATGTTTTTATTTAAAGACCATTTTTTTGCTTTAGAAGTTTTTTAGTTTTTTTATATTTTTCTTCAATGTCTATCAGATAAGACACTGAGAAAGACGGCAAATTATCTTCGAAATATCGATATCTATTAAGAACTCGAAATTTTGTCTTGAAAATCTGCTTTGATTGAAAGAGTAATTCTCACAATATTACTTGTTTCCAGTGAGCGTTTAAAATATATGTTTACTTTACATTTAAGGTCACTAACACTAAAATTTAATTTATTTCAACAGATAATCTAATAACATTATTTTGATTCAAATTTATCTACTTGTTAATATACGGCATTAAGTTCGTCTACAAAACACGAGCAAAACAGTCTCAAAACTAATAGCTCTTAGTTTTTTGGTTTGTTAGCTATTAGTATTTTCATTTAATTTAATCTTCCATGTGTTAATTATGATGTCTGTTTTCTTGTTATCAATGTTCCTTAATAATTCAATAGAATTACATGATAATTAGAGAAATAACAAACTAACTGAAAGTAAAAATCTATCTTATGTATTATACGTTGTCTGTCTATGCTCGTAGATTTATCTATGAAGGCTAATCGTAAATCTTCTTAGCTAAATCTGCTGCCAGTAAAAACAAACGAAACGTACAATAGATTGGTTCTATTGTACGTTGTGTCTTCAAAACTCACACCATCATTAAAAACGATCAAATCTTCTTCATTACATTAAATTGCTCTTGAAAACTTGTTTGGAATGGCGTTTTATTTATATCAAATGAAATTGTTTGGAATAAGCACACTTTTTCAAGTCATTAGTATATACATTTATACAATGACCGGTGAAACTTATTAAAATACCATATGCATTTCGATACGTGTCAATTGAGTATCAGTTGAAACTTTTGTTGAAGTTTGTGATTTGTTTGTGCATGTGGTATGTTCAATTTACATTTATATGTATGTATTATAACATATTTTGTCTTCATGCTGAATAATCTTTTTTTAAACGGGTTGATTGTTTTTACAATGAATCACATGCAGACAATTTGTTATACAAGCTATACAGAATTTATGATGGACGGACGAATCATATGAAGAGATTGTAATGTACATTGTTGTTTTTCTAATTAGTATAGTGATTATGGCAAATAGGTTTAGTTGTTATTTTAAACAGAATTGTGACGTAATGTGAAGTTGTACTCGGTTTTTCCATTTAAGGCATAACGAGTATCTTTCTATTTCTGCGATCTATTGTGTATCCATTTCTGGTATTATTTAGGAATTTTCACAAGTGTTTAAAAATCTTTTCATGCAGAAACTCGAACGTGAGATTTTAATGAGCGATAATATTTTCGCGAAATAAGTTAATCGTCCTCTAGTATTTGTTTGTAATGGTGAGCATTTACATGAACTAGAAATGAAAATACTCTATTCACTGTTTGTAATTTTAACATAATTTATGGCTTCTTAGCTAATCTAATAACGAATTTTCATTTAAAGAGCCATGTTTTTGTCATTCATTACATGGTTAAAATTAAAAAAAAAACAACTTATTTTTGCTATTCCCGGAGCTACATCGCTTTTCTATCGAATTTAATAACTATACGCGTATAATTCGTCTGGATTGCCTAAAAACGACAGATTGTTGCTACCATTTTTCCAATCTAACTATTTTTATTTGCATTTCTATTATTAATAATACTTCGCGCGGAATATGTTAGTAATAAATACTTCACTTGTTATTTAATTTGTAGTTTTTCGATATTTCAATTATTTTCGATATTTCGATACTTCAATTATTAAAATCAAAAGCCTTTCTCTATTGATAATTTTAAAAACAATTTTCCGTTGACATCAAATCAGACGACAGATTGAATACCAAATGAGGCTGCAAAGGGCTGGACCGTTAGTCCTTTTTATTGGGAAAGATCCGGCGGCAAAAGCGTGACGGTTAAAATTCGATACCAGACCTATAATACGTCTAGTTTTATGATACATACAGATGAGTTTTGCCTAAAAAATAGAAGTAATCTTTAAACACCTAACCAAATTACGAGCTAAGAATCGACAATTTTAATCACCATCACGCTTTACTGAAAGCCCGTGCTGCATTGATTGAAATAAGTGTTAGTACACCAAAATTAGATCCGGTGAATATGGCGGAGGCAGTATGACTTCCCATTTTACGTTTTCACAATCCTTTTTGACACCGATTTTAGAGCCTGGTTTAGTATGTACTACTTGGACTGAAAAGTCTTTGGCCTGATATAGAGTTGGCGCCACAAATTCAAAATCCATGTGCTCTTTGTAGAGTACATCTTTCAAAGCAAAATTTGGAGCTCTTTCGCCACAATAAAAAGGAATTTTTGAGACGATTTGTGACAATGGATGAAACATGGATTCATTACAACACGCCTGAGTCCAATCGGCAGTCGGTGGAACGGTTATTGCCTGGTGAAAGCCGTAGGAAGCTGGCAAGGTTCTAGTCAGTATTTTTTTGGGATGCACATGGTACAATCTTCATAGACTATCTGCAACATGGAAAAACAATCAACAAACAATATTCCTGCACATTATTGGATCGATTGGATAACTAAATCAAGTCTAAACGACCTCATTTGGTAAGAAAAAAAAATCTTGTTTCACCAAGACAACGCTTCAGCTCATTCTGCTCGCTATACGGCTGATAAATTGAAGGAATTACGCTACAAGGTGGTTGAACACCCACCGTATTCGCCTGACTTAGCCCCCAGCAACTGTTTCCTGTTTCCCCTGTTAAAAAATTGGCTCAGCGGGAAGAGATTTTATTAAAATAAGAAGATCGAGTATGAAACAAATGCCTATTTTGAGAGACTTGACGCGGACCACTATAAGAAAGGCATCGAAATGTTGAAAGATCGTTACACTAAGTGCATTACTCTGGATGGAGATTATGAAGAATAAAATCGTTTTTGCACTAAAAATATCGTTTTTTAATTGTCAGGCCAAAGACTTTTCAGCCCATGTTGTACGTACTCCGACCCCGAGTCCGTATTGCGACTCCGTATATTCAGTATATCAGTCGTAAAGTATGTATGATTTTATGAAAAATAAAACGAGTTATGCCACAATCAAAACAAAAAAATAAGCCATTGCGGCGTCCTTTAAGGGCTGGCTACAACTTAGGCAACAGAAAAAAGTCTGCCGAGACTGTCAGAACACAGCGGATCATTTTGGAAAACCTACAATAGATCTTCGCAAATAAAAGCAACCGGTCTTGCCTACGATTGTCAGTCTACACTTTCGGGACGAGCTTTGAACACAGACTTTTCTCATCTGTAAATCATCGGTAATGATATTATGAGCAGATTCTTATTTCAATCATTTGAATACTTAAACACCGGTCTGAGTTCAAAATATCACCCACACGCTTTACACTTTGTTCATTTCCGCTCATGCCCGGTGCGATTTGCGTCTTCCACACACTTCCGATCGATCTTGAAGCATTTGTGGCACCTTACACAATCACCAGTAGCTTTTGACAGACTTCCATCGCCAAAAATTTGGTCCACGAATTATGACCAACGTCCCCATAGCCGATTTTCCAAGTCCCACTCAAAATTTGTTGGCATAACGTATTTTTTCTTCAAATCTAGGCCCACTAAAAACATCGAACGAGGGCCTTGCAGCCGACTGATGCTTGGTGTATTTTGAAGCTGACTTTCAAAATTGAAGTCATTGCTTTTCATACACAAACGGTAGAGTGCAATTTTAAGTAATTCTTATACTTGCTTGTCTGCCTTCAATTTTGTGACTATGTGAATATGTGTACCTTAAAAAAAATAATATATAATATACTTTTTTATTCAATTTAAAAACAATCTGCTCAAAATTATTATATCATTTCAGATTTTGGTACAAGCCTTGTACGATTTCGTGCCACAAGAATCGGGCGAATTAGATTTCCGACGAGGGGATGTAATAACCGTAACAGATCGATCTGATGAGCATTGGTGGAATGGTGAAATTGGCAATCGTAAAGGACTATTCCCGGCAACATATGTTACGCCATACCATTCATAATAAGAACACGCTATACATACACTATTTTCATCAAATCATTTCTCTCTGTCTTTCTTGAATCTTTTGTCGATATGTTTTACTGAGTTAAAATCTCTACAGCAAAACAAAAAGTGAAACTAATTAAAAGAAGAAAAAAGAACAAAACATAAACACAAAAATGAAAGAAAATTTCGTCAAACAAACGAAAAAAAAAACACAATGTAAGTGTGGCGAAAGAACTATAAGCATTATCGAGAGAGAGAAAAAAATGTTAGGAAAGAAATATTGTTAATGTGTAATGATACTAACAAAAACTGATACAAAAATAAGGAAAGCCTTTCGCACTGATTTTTATATACATGTATTTTATGTTTGATGACGATAATCATGACGACAACAACAACAGGAACAAAAAACTTTAATGAGAAAAATACACAAAATGAATGATTTTTTTTATGCGTAAAGTTTTTTTTTTACAAAAATGAACAATAACAAAGAAATATGTATTTTTTATGGAAACAAAAAACAAAGAAGAGAAAGCAGAAAACAATGCACTAAATTTTTACAAAACATTCATTATAAACAAAAGATATACAGTAAATTTTTATAAAAGATTTCATGTTATCATTGATGGCATTTTTCGATAGTTATTGTGGACGATATGATGAACTTTCAGTTTATCCTTTTATCCAATGAAAAATGATTTTCTTAGTTGATTTTAAAAAAAACTATCCGAAGGCATTTATATTCGAATCAACTTGTATTTTGTATGTTTGTTCTCAATAAAGTATATTTTTCAATATTTAGAAAAAAATGATTCATAATTTCCTTAAGCATATAATAAACTGTACAATCATTTGCAACGAAATAGTTTTTGATATGTTTAATTGTTTCGATCTAACAAAAAGTACACATTAACTAATTTCTAATTTGAATTGAATTCCATAGATAATGGCTTGTTTTCAGCGTTTATAGAGACACAAAACAGATCAATGCAAACCTTAATTGTGAATGATAGCTTATCGACATAAATTCGTAACATATATGGTGCGGCCAAGTAGATATTTAAGTCTGAGTCTAAAATTGTTTCAAACGAACACAGTAGCAACGGTAGCAACAGGAAGTGTAATCTAATGTAATGATTATAATTGTTTGAGTAGAGACCGTAGACATTGAAGCTTTGAACCAATCGTTGCTTTGCAAACAAAAACAATAAAATGAAATTGTTTTCTGAGCTTCAGAGAAAAGTATCACAGGTTTCTCGTAAACAGAAATTGCTTAAATCGTTTACATTATATGATTATAATAATACGCAAAATGTTTCGGAAAAATTAAAAGAAAAGTGCTAACTATTAGATTAGATGCTAGTTATTAGCGTAAAATAATCGGAATGATATTCTCAAGAGATTTATTTCTTCTATGTTTTTCTTAATGGGTTTTGAGTTTGTTTGACTATTTTGTTATTTTACATTTAATCGATTTAAACTTATTTATCCCGGATGATTTGTGTCTTTTCTTAGTGTATATAGAATACTGGCGCGCAAAATCTTTTAGCCTGTAATCATTTTCTATACTAGAATCTTTAAATCTGACATCTATTTAAATTCGATTGGTTTTTCTGTTGTCATTTTGAAATCTAATCATGTTTTTCGCATTTATTCCTTGTTCTTGTCTTCCCCGCAACAAATGAAATATGTCTCTATGTATTAACACCCCTCTCCTTCCCTGCCTCTATTAAATTGTTTGCCATTTAATTGAGTTCTTAAGATTTATGTATTATTACGGAAGAAAAGCAGAAAATAAAAATTTTAATAACTAAATAAACGCAACTGATTAAAATATTAAATTATATACTGGGATATTATGTGTAATAAGTAAGAAAAAATGAAAGAAAACGAAATAGATTTTGATTTTGCTGATTAGCTTTTCGCACACATAGGACTATAGAATACGATAATATGTACGTTCATTTATAATTTCTTTTTTAATTTCAACTGCTATCCATTCAGTACATAGACACATACTTATTTGTCTTAAATTTAAGTAAATATAATTAATATTTGATATAAGCCTAAATAAACAAGATTTGTTTTTTTTTCGTGTATGAATTTAATTTCTTAGTCTTTTCATTGTGTCACATCATACATTTATAAATTGCCCAGGATATAAAAGTATATAATGATATGTAGGAGTTAAATGAATAAATTTGCGGATTTTTTATTAACTTCAATTAAATTGTTGTTTTTATTTATGATGCGATTGTAAGTGATTGATTGATTGATTGTTTTATATTTCAACTATGGTGAAATATTTAATAGTTAATGTTTGAGAGAGAGCGTTGAGAGTTTCGAGTGATGCAAGTAGGAGGTGATCTACAAGGAATTATAGTATGTCCGCAGTAATAGCGGTAAAGAAGAGAAAGACAGTACGTCGTTTCATCGCGAATAAGCTTGACAGTTTTCTTCTAGTTTCGCTAAAGCAGTGCGACCTGACCCAGGCTATATATGGGAGTTATACTCAAGCCTTGGTTTTATCAGAGTCTTGTAGATGTATGCTATGTTTAATTGTGCAAAGTATTTCTTGCCTCTCTGAAGGAAGCCCAGGCTGCAAGGGTATTTTTTGTAATTTGGAAAATATGGCTAGTCCAACTTAGTTTGCTGCAGACGTTAAAACGTAACACGTTTAGCGAGCGTGATTGAGAATTACCTACGCCATCAACGAAAATAGTTTGACAAGCAAGAGCTGGAACAAAAGAAGACAGCATAGGGTTTTGGATGTATGTATATGACAAATAAAAAAACACTTTCAACACAAAGCTCGTACATAATTTTTTTCATTTAAACAAACAAC
Organism: Nemotelus pantherinus; assembly: GCA_963978885.1. Taxonomy (NCBI): domain Eukaryota; kingdom Metazoa; phylum Arthropoda; class Insecta; order Diptera; family Stratiomyidae; genus Nemotelus; species Nemotelus pantherinus. Next base: position 191,032,807 of record OZ022263.1, on the reverse strand, counting down.
AACCAAAGTTGCTATATACGGCTCATTAGTTTGTTTTTTTAGCTAATTGAAACTAAAATATTTCAATATTTCCAATATTTATTAGATATTTTTAGTTAATTTCCTGCTTTACTTCCTGATTTTGTAAGTTTGCATAATATTAATATGTCTTCCATAATTGTTGAAAATTTCGGTAAAATCAAAATTTTTTTATATTTTCCCGCCAATTTCAAATTACATCTACTACTTCTTTTTGCACCTTCTAGTGTAATTTACTGCGGAAATGCAAAAAATGAATAACCCCTCCACCTGACGTCATCGCCTCTCTCGCAATTTAAATACCTACTCTCGTATTGCGGAATTACGGAATTACCCAAGATTACGAAATGTCATTTTTGCTATGCTCGCTCATTCTTCGTACTCGCTGTCAGCTCCGCCATTTTACCCATGTCGCCCAAAGAGTTAATTGTTTATCGAGTGTCTTTCGCGCTAATTTTCAGGTGAAAATGGGTTACTAGTGCCGTAAAAAGTGCAAAAAAGCACACTTGTGTGCCCCAAAAGTCTTTAAAATGAAAATCTACAAAATGTCGTAAGTTGTAATTCGGTTTTCTATGTTTTTTCGCAAAATTTGCCTTTCGATCTGTGTGTGAATGCGAACTCGCGTTGAATCCGCTTGTGCCATATTGCCGTGCAACTCGTTTAGCTGCTGTGTGGTGACGAATCGATCTTAGCGGGCAGCGATATTCTAGGCAACTTATGAACGAAACGAATGATGACGAATCGAAGGGATATTAAAGTCCGATGACTTGTTTGTGTTTTTGGTGATATTTTCCGCAAATTATCAAAGATTTTGTAAAATCTATCTTGAGCTGATGTAATACGTAGCCCAGTTTGTCATCATTACGGAATGCGCCTGTCGATGTGGAATTTTTTATGGCCTGGGGCCTGCGATAGTTTGGCAATCAAATTCCACCAATAGTTGTTCGAGTCCAATTATTTGTTTGCAAGCCTTTGTTTGGATTCCTGCTTATCAATTCGCTTCTGAGCGCCGAAAGGTCAAATCGACCTTATCAGTGATTCTGGCTGGAAGTTTATAGCGTCAGCAGTCTCCGAATTGGACTTGCTTGCTTCTTATCAGTCCAGCCGTTCATCGTAATTCATGCCAATTTCACGGATTTTATTGGACGCGGCAGGTGGAAAGTCGTTCATGCTCCATTTGGATATGCTTTTGCTGCAATTACCCCGACTTTGCAACCGACCGACAAACCGGTAATGAACTGGGTCTTTTTGCCTGCCGAAAATAAAGGTGGGAAGTCGGGAGGAATGGCGAAATGTAGAACCTGTTGACGCAGTTTTATGGGCCAAATTTTGTAATTCAATGCATGACATCACAGACTATTGGATAGGTTGTATTGCAGATTGCGCGTGGTGGGCAGCGATTTAATCTCTTGTATGTTTGGCGAATATTGCAAGCTTGCATGACTTGCATTTTACTGATCACTAAATTCAGGTGTTAAGCTGATTTGGTTTGTATCCCTGTCGTTCATTTAGCGAAAATTCATTTGAAAGGCATTAAGCGAATTAAGACCAAATTCATCTAAGCCACATAGCTTATGTATAATGATTCGTCGAACTGCATATTGCCGATAAAAATAGCACGTGACGTCAACGTGATTTTATCATTGCCTATGCGTTATTTTTGGCGCGTGGAAGTAGGTAGAGTACGATTTGTACAGACTGAAATTCGTCACTTCTGATTAGATGTGCCACGCATTCGATGTCGAATTTCAAATAGTGCGTTGAACTTTTAATATATTCATTGTTTTGTTCTGTCTCCTATGCTTCGTATACGCGAAACAATTCGGTATTCACAAGATACAAAAAAACATATTTTTACTATTTTAGTTGGAAATTTCGGCTTAGACCCTAAAAAAATACGTTTTCCGTTGAACATGTCACTTTGTATGCTGATGACCTCAAAGTTTTCAGGCTGATTTAGTCCTTTGACGACTGTTCCCTATTGTAAAATGACTTGAATTTTTAGAAACAACAACTGCAATTTTCTTACTTTGAAAGTTACGAAATACCTTCAAATATGCTTTGCCTACAAAATATTTCACCTGCCGTTCTATTCTGGTCTCGGTTGTCCTCTCATTGTTGATAGTTTCAAGACCTTGGTGGGATATTCTAGGCTGGAACCATGCGGTTTCTTCTTCTTCTAAGTTCGCCGTTGCGTTCATGATTGCTAAAGAATATAGGTTTTCGTTGCTTGGTAAATATCTCTATCGGAAAGAACTTAGTGATAAACAAAACTGCTGAGTCTGGGTCAGTGCGGGACAAGCATGCCATTCTAAGCTCTATTTATTGCACTTGGGCTAGTTTCTGGCTGTAAATCTTATTCAAATCTTCAGTCCATATATCCGCCCCGTACAATAGGATGGTCTGGACTGCAGTCATCAAACGACGGCACTTACTCCAGCTCGGGCTACCCACAAATGCCATCAGACTACTTAGTACTGTGACGCTCCTAGGTGCTTTCTCTATTGTTTTTCTTATTTGCTTAAAGATACTCAACTCAGAGTCGATCATCACCCCTGAATATTTTACCACTGTCTTAATTTCACTGATCTGTTCACCGACCTACACAGGGGTAAGATTTCCGATCCACTTTTAGGTTAGGATGATAACCTCCGTTTTGTTGAGGACTGATGACAATTCGTGTTCCTTCGTCCACCTGCTGATCGTAAGCATGACTTTTTTCAGCTTGATTTACACCTCAACGACATCGTCAACATGCGAAACAAGGCGAGTTTCCTTAGCCATCTCTCTTCGAAGCAAGAGCCTCTATAAGAACTTTCGAGGATTTGGTCTAGTTTCTCCTATACCGTCCTCTAGTTTCGTAAACGAGACGATTATCTTTAAGTTAGTCGTCCACCATCCGCAAGATATATATTCGCACTTGAAACAGATCAAGCGATATAATAGCAATAATAATGAAAAATAATATATGCACATATTTGAGAGTTGAGAAAAATCAATAAACAGAAATTCATACACCTAACATTTATAAAAAGTTCGATATGAATTTTTAATTTATCACTTAATTTATAAAAGCGTCTGTACTAGAGGTCCAAACTGGAACTCCTGAGAATCTGCAGTAACGGCGAATAAAAATACACGACAATTCTTGTGAAGGGTATACTAAGTAATGTTGGCGATCTATCAGAACGATTAACTGTTCTAAGGAGCAGCTTAGAGCTGAGATCCGACAGAGTATAACAGCGAAGAAATTGAAACAATAAGTTTCAGACAAATTAACGTCCTCAAAGCGTACAATGTCACTGGATTCAATTATTTTCCCGATGTTTAACAAAAAAGATACAAAGAAGAAGCGTTTTGTGACAGATAAATCTAACTTGAGGGAATACTGATTAAAAGATTTATGAAAGCAGATCAATCATTTCTCTGCATAGTGTAAATTGTAGAATACAGTCTTTCTTCGATCTATTTCTGTCGAAATATAATTTTCGTTTTGCGACGTCTATTTTATGCTGATCGTATGCATTCTAAATATTGATTATCGAAGATATACAAAATAGATTTCATATTTGAATTCTCCGGCGATTTAGCTAGTGAGAATAAATGCTACCAGATGACTAGATATGTTTAGTTTCATTGAAGTTGGTTTCATTCCTCAAGCAAAATAAAGACGGAATGAATGTAAAAATTTTCATGTGTGTTTTGTAATTAACTTGTTATAGGCTTTAATTTATTAATATTGTACACGTTTTTCTTTGAACATTGAAATTCTAACTATTTTCCTTAATTTAATTTTAGCGCCGTCATGGCACCCCAACAACCAAGCATATTGTCGTCAGACGACCTTCAACAAAAACAAACCATTTTAAAATCTATAATACTTTATCAACCGTATTATCGGATAAAAATCGAAGAAGAAGAAGAAAAAGAACAAGAAGATTCAAGTAGTACTACCATCATCAAAGAAGAAAACAATGGAATCATTAAATCTGCCGATAGATTTACTTTGGGACGGCAAATCGGAGCCCGATTCGCCGTCCAGCGAACTCTTCAGTCTATCCAACACTGAAGAGTCATGGTGTTTCGAAGATGACTTTGCAAAAAGTAATTATTTCATTGAAATACGAAATATTTATATTGATCATTGCGCACTCTATCGTAGTCACTTAAATGTATGGTTTTTCGTAAGTTTTCACAAAAAATATGCTATAGAGTGTTAAAGATTAATAATTTCTATTAGGAAATAGTTACAAAGCAACGGCTTGATTCATATTTGGGATGATCTATTGTAATTTTCAGATATTTTACTCTCTACTATTGATGTTGATGAAGAAATTCCTCTTGACTGTGAAAAAACCGAAGACATTATATTCGAATTTGAGTACGATGTTAGAAGTGGTAAGTCGATTTTATTATTTGCATTTGAAAAGTCGAGGAGTGGGTTTTAATTGAAATCCTATGAAATTATACTAAAAAAGATGAATATTAAATATACAAGTATGTAAAAATCAACGAAAACGGCTTTGCGTGGCATAAATATGCAGATATGCATTTACGAAAAAATATGAGCCATTATTGATATAATCATTTACTCGTACCCACGGAAAATTATTCTGGAAAACCATACATATGAATGTATGCAAGAAAAGTATGTCATTGATCAAATGTACGGAAAACTTTAACCCTAAAACATTTTTTTTAAGTGTTATAGATATGCAGGAAAAATTGAAGTTCAATTACACGAAAACCATGTTATAAGAATATGATTCCCATGTCCCACTTTAGGTCTTTTTAATGATATATTAGTTATTAAACTATTGCATAACTTTTGGTTGAAGCACAAATAAGATATGGCAAGAGTTAAGCGATTTGGGATTATCTTTCCTCCTTGTGTAGTATTACTTTAAAGTCAAAAGGAGAAAAATGGGTCGCAAATATGTTTTTCTTCCATTAGATCCTAAATACTTGCTAAATTTGAAACGATTGATTTATGATGATAGAACAATGGAATTTCCTGAATGTTAAGCAAGCCTTTGCTTCACGGTGGCCGTTTTGAAACTCAAGTTTTAGTTGGATATTCTGCTTTAAAAGCCCAACAAAAATCCAAAGAAACCTAATCAGACTTATCAAAAAAGTGAAACGGAAACTTATGCCCATGTCAATGCATTTTTCTTATGAATAAGTTTTAAACGACGCAACAATCAGCATCATCCCTATAGTTACGGTGAAAAATATTCTATACGTAGTATCTCGGACTATCGCGTTGTTTGTACCATGAAAACCTTAGAAAGTAAATGTAAAATTACATAAATGTTCTAGTACTAATTTTCTCAATGTATTTATGAATGTAAAGACATAGTTCGTTTTGTTTTCAGCAGCATTAAACCTAGAATTTATTTCGCTCTTGGTATCGACAAGGACGAGGAACTGGATTTGTTTGAAGCTAGTGATGTGATCCACTATAAGTCCACTTTTCTCTGTAAGTGATCTTGTGCTTACTTAGGAATCTTGGCTATCTAGGGTACTTAGATTTAGCTTGTGAGCAAATGGTTTGCACTAGCTAGTGATTTTTGTGTTAGGTGTAGGTATGTCTCGTGTGCCCTGGTCGGGAATCTAATACCCATGGTACTATTAGTGTTTCGATCTATTTTGTCGGAAAGATTTAAAGCTTTGACGCGTATGTATTTCTCTGCTGTTTCGATCCTAAAGTCCTCTTACGTATGTTCACTTTTCTAATGTATCACGGCATTTGGAAAATTCTTCGTAGTGCGAAATTTGGGCAGGTTTGTAAGTTTTAATTGTTAGTCTTTGAGGTGTGTTCGAATGCAAGATATCCGTATAGTAACGCCGCGTATATTATTTGTTTGTAAATTAGTGATGTTTTGGTTTTGATTAAACTTTGGGATTTGATGAGAGGAGAAATTACTTGAAGGAGTCTTTTGCAGGTGCTGTGTTTATTTCGTATGTGTGCTTCCCATATTAGCCGATCATCGAATGTGTGTCCTAAGTACTTGATCGTCTTTTGCCATTCTATCTATTCGTTCACTGTCAGTTTTCATGGTATCTGCTTCTCTTCCGCGTGCCTGGGTTTTACCTGAGCTTGTCTAAATCTTCTATTTTCGAAAGTACCCAAGAAGCGTATTTATGGAAAATTGCAGAATTAATGTGTCGGCTTCTGCTTGCCTGGAAGAGTGGAAGATGCAACTTTCATTATCGAATAGTGATAGCTTAGCTACGGGCAGTGTGGGGAACTCCAGCTGTAATTTGCCTTTCAGATTAAAAGTATTTGCCAATTCTGACAATGAATTTTCTGCCCTTGATAATCTGGATATGAGGGAGGGGTAATCGAAACTTATAAATTGGTCCTGCATACCTGACTTTGTCGAAGGGCTTCGTTTTGTCGGAGATAACTAGCCCAGTCGATTTTTTTATGGTTCAGTCCTATTCAGATGTGTTGGACCACCCTCGCTAGTTGGAGTTCTGTGGAGTGAACTGAATTGAACTCATATTGCTCTTCCGGAAGAAGTTGTTCTTGGTGATGTTTTTCACTCAAATGAGAGAGGAGAACACCTTCGGCCAATTTAGCGTTTTGAGGGTCGTTCTTGTTGTAAAAGGCTTCAAAGGTTAGAAACGAAAACCAGCATTTTCCTTGTTTAAAATTACTATTAATTGAATTTAATTTTTTATTTTTTTATTTTATTTTACATAGCTGTATAGTGTAGTGAATAGAGCTATGTTTGCCAACCGTCACGTTGTTTTAATCGTATACCATTTACCTAGCTGTTACTGGCCACCTGAGTCAAATTAACGGCAAATTGAATTAACCAAATAGTTTCTTCGCTTAGTTGGTATTGAAATAACTAAATCTCGAAATGGATTGGCTGGAAGAACTTTATTCTAACCTTTGTCAAAACTGTGTCGAATTCGCTAAATTATGCACAGCCTTCTTAAGACTATGTATAACGTGCTTTAAATTCAAATGCTAAGCTTTTTCCCGTGGTCTTATTGATATCAATCAAAATGAGGTAAAATTGCATTCTTAGAGAGTGTGGTTATCGCCGAGCTTAGATTTTCCTCAGATACACTGTTCAAGCATATTTCCAAGTAGAATGGATGATAAAATGAAGAGTGGATCAAAAGTATTTCCAATCTTCGTATTTATAAAATTTCGACATGTGGTGAATTTATGTTGAGATAGTTTTTTAAAAAAAATATCTAGTAGAGACTAGAGATGGGGAAAATGACTCAATTTAGTGTCTCGATTTAGATCGACTCACTCATTCAGATTTTTTTTAATTGTGTCAACTCACAACAAATGACAAACATGAATTCAACTTTATTGTCCTAAATAAAAAAAAAAGCTAAAAACCGTATCTTCACAAATTATTTTTGTTCTCCTTATAAATTGTATTTGGAAATAACATTTCTGATACTTTTTGTGAACTAAGCTTTTGAGTAGGTAGGCACTCTTCGGAAACATTCTTACACAGGAAACAGAAGTGCCAACAAACTCTAGTGTGTGTCACATTATTTCAAAAAATATGAGATGTACTTGCTTCTTGCAGCCCACGATATGGTTCGATATGGATGATTAGGTTCTTGCGAATATTTTCCGCATTCAGCCATTCCTGCGGCGGCGATATCTTATTTAGGCCTTACGACGCATTCCCTTTCGTCAAAGTTCTTTCAAAGAAGTGTTGGTTTGCTTGCTACTGGTTTATTTTGGCGAGGAACTACAAAACATCAAGGTAGACGCGTTCAAAAACGCTTGTCTCTCAAATTAATAACACGGTACACTCTACGCAAATGATTGCTGATGTGCAGTAATTGGCACGTACGCAAAAGTGTCTGCCTAAGTCAACAGGCTCATAATTACATAAATTGATTGCCTCACTTATTTGTTACCTATCTCTACAGTACGTACGCAAAAGTTGGGCCACAGGGAAGAACTCATGACCACAAGTGAAGAAGTGCTTATGATGTAACTTACTCAGAATAGAGTGTGATTGACTCATTTTGATTGCTTGTAACACTCATGTGTTACCTATCGCTAGCAGAGAGTACTCACTTCTGACGTTTGCAATGTGCTTGCGTACCCTTTTTCGTAGTGTGTTACACACTGCTGTGTGTAATGCATTGTTGTGTGTAAAGTGCTGTTTTTTCTTTATCAAAATTTCACGTAAAATATAGATTACTGCTTACTAGAAGAACGTGGTGCATTTTCGCCTTACACTTGGTTTACTATCTAAGAATAACTCCATCAATTCGGAAGTAATTGTTCATAATTAAATGCATAATTATAGCGTTGGAGCAAATTATATTCAAATTATGCGAGTCTAATTCTTCAGATTGGTTCTAGCTAAGATCTATGGTCCTTAATTACAAATCACGTAATAATTGTTATCAAGGCAGCCCGCATTCACTCTATTCTATATATTTCCAACACATGCATAAAAAGTTCAGAGATGTTATAAATCGATATGCAATGATTTCAATTCTTTGAATTCGAAATCTAAAAATGTTAAAATATGTTTAAACATCTTATTGATGTGGGTCAATGCTAGGACCAGCATTCTGTCTTTGCAAAGCTGGTCTGAGCTGCTCTAAGCCTGCATTCAGTGCCATAACATATTGACATTTGTTGTCCGTCTTACACTATTACATTCCTATTAACAACAATTTAATTCAGAAACGAAATTTATATGTACAAAAAGTGTAATATCTTAACATAAATCTGCTTTAATACGCTGATCAGATAATCGCATAATGTTCTATATCGGTATATGTATCGATACAAGTTGGCCATAGAAATGTTGGAAATAAATTCTAGAATGAGATCCAGATTACCTTGCGACTCAGACCAATAAACATTATGAACCAGTTTCAACCAGATTGAAAGTAAATGCGCGTAAAACTGCTAATTTGTCAACTATAACAAGCTTACTGTCTACCCTGTCTCTGTGTTTCCCCCCGATTTTTTTTGTTAAGAATTTGAAAGAAGTTAATGCGAAATTTGTTTAAGAGTAGTTCTTTCACCTATATTAGTACTACTTTGCTGGTTAGTCAGCTTTTTTTTGAATTAAATATTCTGTTGTTTTTTTTTTTTTTAGACATAAGTAATGGAAACGCTAAAACTTATTAAGATTTTTTAAGGCTCAGTTTGCTGCTAAAAAGCACAAAGTAATTAAAGTCTGGTATGTAATTTACTATCAATTTCGATCTATATTATTCTCTTTGCCTTGTTGAACGAAAGCTGTTCGGGCTTTTTGTAGTTCTGATTGTTTTCAAGATGAATTGAGCGTATCCTCAACACACAATCCAAAGCGTTCTAACTGAACAATTGCCATCTCCTTCATTGTTTAACAAACAATTCCATTCCACCCAATTTGCAATCTATATTTTAGACATTTGAAGGCCAATATTGCAATAAAATCAGTCATAGTCGGTTGTAATCAGTCATTTTTCACTCCAAATTATTTACTATCTATATTTTGATTTTTCTAACTAGATTTTAGCGTAAATATTAGCCGGCAAAATATAACTTGACATCAATTTGTTTATGTAAAATAGACGACTTAGAAACTCAGATGTCGATATGTAGACAAGAGTTACATCTACTAAACATTTCGCTGATCTTCTTTTAACTGACAAACGTATTATTGTTGGCTTTAAATCTTCCACTGGTGTTGATATTCTATCGATTTATGTCCGGTCAAACTAGAATGTCAGCGATTTGAAGATTTATCGAAAACAATACTAACGCTTGTTTTGTCGTCGCTAAACAAAAATGTTAACGGATTTCTTAACAAGAAAAAATCGAAAACTATTATTGGCTAGGCATCAGAATCAAATCAATCGACTGTTGCGTAAATCTTGTTTTGGTCACATATGATGGTCGCTCATACCGTAACTGATCGTAAAATCAAATGTCGTTCGGAAAAATAAAATGTTGCTTGAAATAGTAATAAAAAATAAATTAATGATATCATTTGGTCTTAGTTACAGCAATTGTATTTTTCCAATGGGTTTTGTATGAATCAAAGTTTTTCCCGATGCGATTCTTGACGAAAAGTAGCATGAAATGCTCGGAATTATCATTTCCAATTCCGATTGATTTTCAAACTTAGAGGTCCCTGCATTATCTGTTAGTGACCTTCTCCTTGTTGACAAGAATACAAGTAGCTTAATGCAGTGACTTTTATTAAGCAGGAAACAGTTGTAAGAGGTGAATTAGCAATAATAAATTTGCTAGACGGAATTTTCCTCATCTTGTGATTGTTCGTATGTAGTTTATAGATCACTGAGTCATTGAAAATTTATGCAAACTGTAATGTATGCGGTAGACAAGTATGTAAATAAAAAACAAATGCTTGAAATAATTTGTATACATTGATTTAAATGCACGTGTCGATACACACTAATTCAAATAATTTTTTCGTTACAGTTGCTTTTTCTCTAAAATCAAATTCAATGGTCACTTTATAAATGATGCCTATTTTTCTAAAGGGATGTACATATTTATATCTGCTTGAAATTTTCCATGCATCTGTATGACTTTCTAAACCAGTTCAAAACACTTGGTTGACACACAGACAGAAGGCGCCTGCCTTGAAGCATGTGCACCATAAAATAAAACCTTTTCAAGCAAGTCGTTTAGCATTTCTATCCGCACCAGTTTCATTCAACTAACACCGCCTAGTAAGTTGATTCCGCGTACCATATTATTTTCGTGAATCGACTACTGTAGCATTTTTCTTGCTTTATTTCCCTGCGCTCTTGTGCGTATGGTGAGTGAACATTTTTTTACCTCGACTGTAAACTTAAATGTTCGCTGCAGTCACATCACAATTAGCGTCATCATCATTTTATTTGATCAATTTCTTTCTCAATGATTTCTCGCTCTTGTATTCGAATTGAATTGATTTGATTCTCTCTCAGCTATTCGCGCTATCTGTTTGACTTCAACTCTTTCCATTGCCACCTCTACTTGATAATTGTTCGCAATCTTATTCGTTTGCTATATTGTAGTAACAAGATGTTTCGATTCGAAAAGCGATACCATTATATGTGTAGCATATTAATGAACTCGAAACGAAACTGGTTTCAATTAAATCAAAGGTCGTTTCAGATGTTGCAAACATTTTGTCTTTGGTAATATTCCTCATATCGTCGGTTAAATTTTTATAGCAGAAATGATGTGTTTGGAGTCATATTTTCAGTATGACGTGGATTAAAATTGAATGTTTGTTAGTTTCGCTATTTTTTGATGATTTTCAATAGTTTTTATTCCAGGTGAATAGATGAATATACGATTGAAATCTATAGAATCTATTCATGTAGTTACCAATTAACTAAACCTGCTAAGTTGAATTAACTAAATCTGGAATATTAATAAAAGAATTACAGTTAAAGAATTCGATTAATAAATGAGAGCATGTAGCTATAAAATATCATGTTCCACTCAACGAAAATATGTATATACTTGATTAGTTGGTGAATGGGCTAAGGATTAGTAAATAATCTTCAAAAAGGTTGAACAATAAGAAAAGTGCAAAAAACTAAAATTCCATATAATCAGTTTCATTTTCTTCTTTCTTTTCTTTTAAGATCAGCCAGTGGATCTTAAAAAATGTATCTCAATCAGGTGCTCCCACTTTCTAGGTTGAGCCTGAAATTGCGTCTCTGTGAAGTTTGCATGCATCATTTACTTGCCGTGAATGATCACCATTTTAAGATTGACCACTATATTTCTGTAAACATTTCCATATACCAATTTTTTTTAAAACAACTCTTGCTCGACAAAGGATTTTTTTAACTTATGGAGGATCAAATGCTTTTAATTTTGTGCATTCAATTTTCTCGACCAGTCTTCTTAAAGCCATCTGTTGTCCAAAGGACTATGAAGCCAGTTTTTAGTTGATTGAGCTTGATTCGATTTTTCTAGTTTCCAAAGTAAAATATTTTATTGAAAGACCAATTAATCCTATGGAAGCCAGATACAGTGGGTCACAGCTTATTTCGTGCAGTGCTGTTTTCAAAATTTAGAACACGTTATCTGAAAAACTCATAAGAAAATCATGTAATTTTTAACGTAGGTTTACAACAGCATGCTCATTGGTAACACTTGAGAAAAAGAAATTATGAAAATAACCTTCGACACGCTTAAAACGACAAAAAACCGATTGTGGAGCAGAAACGCGCGTCACAGCTTATTTCGTGCAGTTGCTTTGTCTTCACTGTGGTTAGAGTTTGCCGCGTTGAATAGCGGGACTTTTTTTTCCTGCGTTTTGATTGTAGCTGTCATTACCAGCTGTGGTAAATATTTAGTCTGATATTGTATGTTTAAGCGTTAAGAAGTATTTTTTAGAAAAATGCGCCGACGCACAACAATCGAGCAGCGAGAATTGGTGTTGAACCATTTCAAGGAAGGTCTTTCACAGCGGAAAATTGCCCAAAGTGTTAAGTTGAGTTCCAGCACAGTGCAATCCATCATTCAACGTTTCATTCACGAAAATCGGATTCGAGACAAGGGCAGAACCGCTCCAAATAAAATTTTCAACTCGTCCGATGAGAGGTTAATTGTGCGGAAAATCAAGGCGAACCCCAAGTTATCGGTTCCAAAACTTCTCACGGAGATACAGCAAGGACTGGGTAAATCATGCAGTGCGGAAACGGTTCGTCGCGTGCTCCGAGCCAACAATTTGAATGGTCGCGTAGCAAGAAAAAAGCCTTTCATAAGCAAGAAAAATCAGATGACTCGTCTTGCCTTTGCTAAGGAGCACGTAAACAAAAACTCGGACTTTTGGAACAGCGTCATATTCGCGGACGAGTCAAAATTCAACATCTTTGGCTCTGATGGTATGACATATGTGTGGCGGGAACCCAATACGGAGCTGCAGAAAGAAAATTTAAAACCTACAGTTAAGCATGGCGGTGGAAGCGTGATGGTTTGGGCCTGTATGTCAGCAGCCGGGGTTGGAAATTTAGAATTCATTGAAGGGAACATGAACAAAACCATGTATCTCAATATTCTGAAACAAAATTTGCTTCAGAGTGCTTCTAATCTTGAAATACAGAACACTTTTCGTTTCTATCAGGACAACGATCCCAAGCATAAGTCTGGGATTGTCCAATCTTGGCTGATTTGGAACTGCCCTCACGTTATGACACCGCCAGCACAAAGCCCAGACTTGAATGTGATTGAAAATTTATGGTCAATTTTAGACAATAACATTCGGAAACATACTATTTCCAACAAGGAACAACTGAAAAGGGTTATTTTGGAGGAGTGGATGAAAATAACACCAGCTTGCACCCAAAAACTTGTGGATTCTATACCAAGTAGACTTACTGACGTAATAAAAGCAAAGGGCTATCATACTAAATACTAAACTTTGTACATATACATTTTCTTTCCTGGAAATTAATATTTAAGTTTAACTGCACGAAATAAGCTGTGACTTTGAATTTAGCATTGTTTTCATAATTTTTGTTTTTTAACTATTATAATTTACAATTTCTCTAGTTTTTAAGTTTATAATCTAAAGAATACATATTTTTCTAAAATTTGACATTTCAATCTTATCAATATTTTATATAGTTTTCCAATAGAAGCATAACAAATTTTAAAATTGTTACTGCACGAAATAAGCTGTGAGCCACTGTATGTTTCTGTCGAAAAATGTAAAGATATCTAGCTTCTTTAAACATATCTAGATTCTTTCAATAAAGTATTTATTTTTCTAGTTTCTAGTCTGTAAGCATGACAAATGCCAAAGTTTACTCAGAAGCATAACTTGTTTTTGCTTACATTTACCATATTATTGATACATCTCCGTAATTTTCACTTATATACTAAGCGAATAAATAACTGGAGGTTGATGACTCCTCTCCTAGAAAGAACTAATGAACAATTTGACACATTCTAGATGACTATAGTGCTATTGGATGATTATATTCGTCGTCCTCGTAGCGCTATACCCCATCTCGGACCTAATAGGAATGACGCCTCCAATTGTCTCGGTCAAAAGACCGTGTTTCCTGGGACCAGCGTTTTCTGGGTTTACCCACAGGCTTTCGATCCTCAGCTTTTCCATCGAATTACTATTTATGGATTCAATGGTCGTCCATTCGCTGCATGTAACCAGCCCTTGCAGTTTCCGCAGTCTGATGTGGAAAATACATATTGGCCGAGCCCAGGCGAGATCTGGCGAGCCCGAGTGTGTGGACGGTCCAGACGAGCGACTTTGACAGGGCTCGCCGGCGCTCGTGCCACATCCGATCGGAATGGATTTTGAGCACGAGTCAAAGCGATTTCGAACGAGCTGTCAAATGCCGTCCATATGTTCGCGGTCTCGTCTGACTTCGGCTCGCCTGGTCTCGGCCAACATGTATTTGCCACATGATGATTGGGGCGAACTCTGGATTGTCAAATATTTCGCACAGCTCGCTGTTGTTTCTTTTTTCGTCAGTGTTTTATAGACTTGGGAATTTTTTTTACCCATGTATGCAGCTTGTCTTTAGCATAGTCAGAACAGAATAGAACGTTTTATGAGTAATCTGTATTCTTCGTTTTGTTTCGTAAGTTTCGTTGCATTTTGTTGTCAATTTTGCACCTAAAGCCTGGTATGCAGGTAAAATACCAATTTTCATATAAAATTTGCTTGAGATAAAATAGACAGCAAAAAATTAGCTAATGATTTCACCAAATCAATACAGATTTTCCAAGAAAACTTTACTTATAAGTTATAATAGATTGTAATAGATGGCGCTTTGAAACTCTCCAGTATTTCACAAGGCTTTTTAATGAATGAAGATACATTAAAGTAGGAGTAAAAGTTTAGCTCAAGCGAAGCTGTCGTCAAGAATTTTTGTGTATACTTAACCGTTTTAATCAATATCTTTCTTTGTATCGTGAAAAAATTTAAAATAAAGTTTATTTTTGTGAGAAAAAAAACCTCGGACAATATATTTCGTGACGGCCGTCACATTAATTTTGTGCTATTCAATTTCTCTGTGTCTATAATTTTACGGCTATCATTGGGAGTGTTAGATTCAATTTTTTTTTACAAAATTTCCGTACTAGGCATAAGTATATAAATTCGACCACATTTTCCAAATTATAATCGTCAAGACCTATATTTTGCCTATTGAGGGTTCTCTTTCTTGTTTGCGTCAGGATTTTCGTTTTCGTCATGCTTATTTTCAGACCCAGGTTAAGTTTCAGCAAGGGCTCTTTGGCAGTTGTAGCGGAACGTGACAAGATGTTGATGTCATTCGTGTAGACTTCTACTTCGCTGGATGCTATATAAAATCGTACCTCTTATGTGGACAGGCAGCTCCTTTATCACGTACTCAGGAGCTAAGTTGAACAGAAGAGGAGCCAGTCCATCACCTCGCTTTAATCTGACATTTGTGTCAAAGGCGTCAGTCAGATAATTGTTGATTTTGACTTGAAATTTTGTTGATGTCCGAAAAGGCTTTGCTAGAATATCGAGGTGCAGCATTATTTTGTACAGTACGTTTCGTTCAACAATGTCATATGCTTGTTCAAAGTCTACGAAAATCTGGTAGAAGTCAATGTTAAACATACAACATTCCTCGAGTTCTTGTTTGACTTTCAAAAGTTGATCAGACGTCGATCGTGTAGGACTAAAGCCTCCTTGACACTCGCAAGTGACATTGTCTGCATAAACTTTAATATTGGCACTCTTTCAGTTAGCTTCGTGGATAATCAGAAATAAATGGAAAAGTTAATAGAAAACACCTCAAAGCAACCTTCTTTATTTTATTTTTTAAAGTATTAACCATTTTTGGGAGGATAATGCTAATGTGGTTAGTGAATTCAGACTTAATTATGTTTGTCATTAGGCTGCAGGAAGTCATGTCTATTTATGTATATTAGCTGTGTTTAAAGAGTTTAAAAAGAGCAGAGCATCTCAAGGTAAGTTAGAGAAGAGCAGCTGTCAAAAAAAGTCGAGCAAGCTAGAGCAATTGAGAGGGGAAAAAAGTCGAGCAAGTTAGAGGGAATTCTCAAAATTGATTACTTGTCAGAAGTTCAACCTGTCAATTCACTAATAAAAAACTCTACTTCAGTCACAATTTTTTGTAGAAGTTCACAGACAGGTGATTGCTTGCCTGAACTTTCTCTACCAAACAAGATAGAGCAGGCGTGGGCAAACGGTCGATCGCGATCGACCGGTCGATCGCAAACAGTTCGACAGTCGATCACATACATATTTAATAATTTACTAGGTTAATTTAAAATGTGAACTAAAAATTTAGTAGACGATTTATTCAGTACATTTTGGAATGGGCCTTGGCTTAATAGATCCAATCGGACAGTCCACGCAGTTTCAGTTCACACAAAAGCTAACAGACCCTTGGTGGCGGAGAAGCCAAAGGGAAATCCGAGATAGCTATGCTCTCGATTTGTGCAATTTATAGATTTATATCATTATAGTAATACTGCTCCACTAAATCTCGTATACGTATACGGTTGTTTCATTTTCTTAAATCTCTCTGTTCTAAAGTACACACTTTATATTTTTGCTTCCCGCTATACACCTTGCCTGCATTTGCATTCGTCTTCCTGCTACCGAGGTAGTAAATTGTCGCACACACCGCAACAAAGGTTAATCTCAATTTTAGATCAAATAAAATTTTAAATTAAAATCTTTTCACGCCAATTTAGTTTGTGCAGCTCATTCTTTCGAGCCAAAAAGTGACATTTGGTGTTTGAATTTGAAAATTGAATTGTGTAAATGTCTTTTCAATAACAAAATAGTTCGAAAATTGAAATTCTTAACATCTTATCCGTCAGAAATGATAAGTGTCCCCGCTTTTCTGCAATGTAAAATTTTTGCTCGAAAGAATGACCAGATAATGGAGACATGTCAAAATATAGCTTCACGACTAACTCAATACTAGCCTAAAGAATGAACTGCACATACTAAATTGGCGTGAAATGATTGGAGACATGTGCCAAAGCTATCTGCATTTTCAAAGCGAAAGCATCTTCCAAACAATTTTGCACCCTTAAAAGTGAGTGCAACTCTTGCTTATTTTCAAGCCAAATTTTCACGTGAGAATTTGCATGAAAATTTAACGTGAATTCGAAAACAGTACTAAGCTTTAGATGGCTTAGCTGAGAAAACTTTTTGCAAAGATTTCTAAATCTTTTGCCTGAAATTATTGCATTTTTGGACACATTAGGAGAAAAACATGAACAATTGGAAGATCCAGTATGAGTAACGGATTTTATGGGCCATTACAGCTCGCTTAATTTACAATTACAAGGAAAAGGAAAATATTGTTGACTTGTTGAGTTCGGTAAATGTTTTTTAAGTAAAATTAAAACCTTTTGCTTCACAACTAAAAAGGCAAAATTTTTAAATATTTTCCATATTTAGAAAAACATATTATCTTACTGGTGAATGTAAAATGCAAAAACTGAAAGACATCCTTCAGTTCGCGAAAAAGTCCGGAGCCTTCGATGGCCGCTTGGAATGAATTTTTTTTTGTCCTGGCCCATTTATATGGTATCCCTATGGACCAATAGGTCTATGTGTGGCCTTGTGCCAACTGGTACAACCCAACCTAACCTACTGGTGAATCATGGCCGTCATATAGAAGGCCGGTCGCAAAAGCAATTAACGTACCAAGATGGCGTGCTTAATGTACCTTTTTTCGACCAGTCGACGTACAATTCTCGACCAGTTCGACCAATAAAAGTACATTAGTACCTGTCAGATTGCAAGTCGCGACCGGCCTTCTATATGACGGCCATGGGTGAATGTAATATTGAAAGTTTTGTCCTGAACTGGAAAATTTTAATCAAGAATTCGAGAGACGATTTGCAAATCTCAATAACCTCAACCGACTTTTGAATTTATTTCATTTCCTTTTAGAGAATTCGATAACGAGGATATTTCATCAAATCTAGCTCACACTTTACAATTGAATTCATCGGATCTAGAGTTAGAAATTTTAACAATAGCACGCACAAATGAAAATTATTTTTGGATTTTATTACCATAAAAAATATCCATTATTGAGATTGGTGGCAATGAGGATATTTGCATTTTTTTGCTTCCATTTATCTATGTGAAGCAACGTTTTCTCAAATGAAAAACATCGAATCGCAACTTAAGAGTTCTCTGACTGATGACCACTTAATGGCATCTATGCGATTGTGCATCAGTGCTTACAAGCATGGCCGTCATATAAAAGGCCGGTCGCAAAAGCAATTAAAGTACCAAGATGGCGTGCTTAATGTACCTTTTTTCGACCAGTCGACGTACAATTCTCGACCAGTTCGACCAATAAAAGTACATTAGTACCTGTCAGATTGCAAGTCGCGACCGGCCTTCTATATGACGGCCAGGTTACAAGCCTAACTCTACAATACTTTTTGATGAAATGGAGAGTCACGCATGTACATCAAAAATTAATCCAAAATATTTATTAATAAAGTACATTGCACAAAGTAGTAATACAATGTACTGAATATATTAATATCACTAACAACCTTAATTAAATTTTTATTTGTTTTTAATTTAACCTATTTTTCGAAGTCGATCGCACATAAATTAAAAAAATTAATGTCGATCATACCAGTATTAGGTTTGCCCACTCCTGAGATAGAGCATCAATCGTGCTCTAAATTGCTCTAGTTTAACTTAGAACAGGCTCTAGAAACACAAATCACAGTAACTTCGGGCAAATTAGAGCATCCGAATAGCTCATTAAACACATTTTATTGAGTTATCTCAACCTAACTCAACCTATAGCAGCTCATTAAACACAGTTATTATCACAGCTGAACAGCATTAATTAATACAAGTGCCAATAAAGCTTTTCTCCGTCAGGTGAACTAATATCACCCTTAAAAGTGAAAGTTGGAGGACTTTTAGATGACGCAACTCAACATGGACCAACTTAATACTCGGACTGGTGTGCTTTGTCATTCATATTTGTCATCAGTTTTGTGAACACTTTGAGAATTAGTTGAAATTTCTAAATTTTGGCAGCATCTAGCAGCACAAATAAGCATTATTATACAAAATTTTCGCAAAATTTAAAAAAAAAGTAATTCACTTATCTGGACTTAAGTCGTAAATGGGGATGAGCGAAATGAAAACATCAAAAAGTTAATGGTACACGAATCAACCTACCCCCTCCGCTTTGCGTTCGCCTTCTCAAACCTCGATTTGAATTGAGACATGTAAAAGATTTACTTGAAACCCTTCTAATCAAAAATTACTTATGGAAGGGATATGTCTAGAACTGGATTAGACTTTTTTATCACTTATTTTCATAAATTTAATGAATTTATCATAAATATGACTGTTTATCGGCCAAAGTGTTGCATATTTATCCTGCCTTTCTTTTGCATTAATGGAATAACTTCCTGAAAAATAATTATTGAAGTAATATATTTGCTAGTGCTCTGAAAATTACAGATTGATTGTTTGCAGAATTATAATTATTTTCAACAAGACACATAAAAGTGAGTCTAGTTTTGGTGGTGTGGCTGTTCAAAAATGAAAATTTGGATTTGAACTTCCACCTATCTATATTTCAATTGCAATCCGTGTCTATTGGTTTGAAGAAGTGGTTTTGATACACTGCAAATACTAGCCACTTAAAAAAGAAGATTGCTCCTGGTATATCAAAATCTGTTAAAAAAAAATCGACCTTCGTTAATTTTGCTTATACATTTTAGGACTCAAAAACTTTTGTCACAAAACCGACTAACTATTCTTCGACTAAATTCCTTATGTTGTTTTTTGTTATTTCCCGTATTATATTATTACGTTTATTATGTCTACAAGTTATACTTTCCCGCTAGTAGCTCAGACCATTTAAAATTTAAAAATCATCAACAAAATTAGCGTCACTATTGATTTTTCCGTTTTTCATTAGCAGTTGTATAATTCCTCTTAGATATTTTTGAATAATTATATGATCTTGTTACGAAAACTGCACGTTATAGTTTGATTTAGCTTAAACTATTCAGTTGGAATGAAAAAAGCATTGGTGTGAAATATTTTAAGATTTCATTGCTTCCAACTGTATGGTGGTAGTCCAATCAGTCGTCCATTCGAAAAATTGAATTATGGAGATAGCTTTTCTTACATATTAAGCTCAAAATATGAAAATATTTTTGGTTTCAAACATATCTAGCATGTCTCATGTCTGTCATTCAAAATATTCAATGAAATTTAATACTTGACTAGAAAGAAGTAATTTAAATTATGTATGATATTATTATAAAATGATTTAAAGCTTGTAAATATGTAAATCTCTCTAAATTTGGTATATTCGCTGGAAAAAAAACTAGTTTCTCGCCTACTTGTCAATATATCAATGCTGCTGAAGAATAATAAATAGAAATAAAATGGAGGTCTAGGAAATCATTTCATGGAAAATTTTAATAGAATCCAGCCATGATTAGGAAGTAGTTCTAGTCTGAATTGAAAATTCGATAAAATACTTCCTAGTTTTCAGCATATTCAACAAAATTGTCTTCCTGTTAAGTAGACCATATCGAACCTTGATATATTTTACTTTCAAATAATACGTGAGGGAGAATTATGTTATTTTATGTGGCTGTTATCAAGGAAACAACAGCTAAAATACGAAAGCAAAATGAATACCTTTATTTTCTGAATACATCAAATATGATATATGTGTGTCCACAAATAAATTAATACTCGAACATGCAAAATTTAGCACTTTGTGCTGAATTAGAATAATAATTTATAGAAATTATGGCTAGATGTTGATATAGTTTTATAGAGTCACACTATTACTCGCTTCTACCTATTTCCCTATCCAGTTGCAGTTTTGTAACCGAATTTATTGCGTTATTCTCAAAGAGCTGATGAAATGTCGGTAAAATCTTACTATTTTTTGAATAGTGCATGCTCCGACAGGTAATAATGTAAGCGTATCCCCCCTCTAATCGGCCATTGCCCGCCTTCGTTTTGGACTCCGCCTTTTCAGGCACAATTCACAAAATCGATTTTTCCACCATGCAACTTACGATCAACGACTCGTTGTACTCCAAAAAACCTGAGGTCATTTTTACACTGTGGCGTCAAAGTTAGTTAAATTCGGGTTAGTGCTTTTGTTCAAAATAAACTATATTTTTTTAATTAAAAAAATGTTATAGTTGTAATTGATGTGCAAAGATGATTTATCTTCAAGTTCCGGCTTGTGTGAAAATAGAAGGTATGCTAATTTGTTAAAAATCAGGGGAAACGTATTTAAATATCTGTTAAGAAAATTGCCTGGTTTGAGAGTATCCATTCTTTGTAGACTTTTCCAAGTTCTTACAGGTACTATCCACGGTGTTGTTCAACCTTCGACAAACTTATTGTCACAGAACAGCTTCTAAAGTATGCTCACTATTTATACCTGGACTATCGTCAAAAAATCTTCAAACCTACATATATGCGAAAAATCTGATGTAATTTTCTACGAGAGTTGCATGGTGCTAGCAACCATCCTCATCGATGGCTACGGCCCAGCATTTCTCCCTGAGACCCATTCGTAAATCTGACACAGATGGTCACCTATGGTCAAATCGCCACTCGATTCCAGTTGGATGGAAAATTTCTTTCGCAAGTGTCTGTACCATGGTCCAGCGACAACTAGTGTCCATGTCAGAGTCATTGTTAATCGGGATGTTTTGTGTTACCAAGTTTCGCCTGAATATTACTGATACCGCGAAAAAAGGTTCAAATTCTCTGTAAGTATCTCGAAGTTGATAACCGCTTATTTACATTATTCAGTCGCTACTCAGTTGATTTTCCAATACATACGATCTGATTATCTCTCGGCGACGTTCGGGTTGCTCAAGCTTGTTACCACCAGCTTCACAGTTAACTGGAGATTTCCAAGCATCTCAGAGTGGCAGCAGTCTGTTCTTTACCACAGATCCGGCGTGTATCAATCGAATTTCGTTCGCATCATTTTAACAAACGCATGATTGATAAACCATTTGTTATCAATAATCGGGAATTTAAAAAAAAAGTGTTTTCATACCTTTGTGACGTGCTGAAAACTTTTCTCTCGTGAAAAAAAACTTAGCTTTGGAAAAACTCTTAATTTTCCCATGAGTGATCACTGTGAAAATTAAAACTACGCACCCAGCAACAAGAGCTGTGATCTAAACTGAAAGTTGTCTTTGCGGTAGATGCGGTAGAACAAGTGTCGTTTGGAAATCATCCGCCCCGACAGGACCTCGAATATTCTGCACTGAATCAAATCGTCTATATATGAGAAAATTTGGAAATTTCCGTTATTGCGTAGCTCAACCGTGAGCATGATACCACGTTTTGCATATCGTTACACATGGAACCGCGAAATTGTGTTCAACTCTCAGAAACTCGTTAAGAGACGTCGCTGATCTTTTTGTTTTTGCAACTTTTGACCGTCGCCGAAAGTTTATCATCTCCCGGATAAACAATCTGCAAGCAATCTCAAGCCCTTCATCATAATTTTTTTTTTGCAAAGTAACGTAATAATAACAATAATAGAAAATAACGCGACATCACTCGTAATAACAAAGGCAACGAATTGATTTCGCATCGAATCGAAGTCGAACATTTTGCAATAATAGAATTGTATAATTCTTAAGTTGAGTAAAATGCCAAATGCCGATTTTTAAGCAATAATCTATATAAGAATAACGTAATAGTAAAATTTACACAAGAAGCTCAGAGAAATATAAAAAAAAAAAATTTGTTAAAGAAAAAAAATTGAAGCGTCGTCGTGATTTAACTTAAAAAGATTTAAATGCCATACTAGTAAATTAGGGAATGATTGTTTCATGAGCGATTAAAAGCAAGCAATAAAATAAAAATCGAAAAATTGGTAAGAAAAAATCTGTGATTGCCGTTTGCGCTGTGCCTTCTTCTTTCTCTTTGATTTGTATGTATCCTTTTCTGTAAATATAATATCGTTTTGATGCAATAATACTTGCCTGTGAGATAAACGTTAAAGTCGATACACGGTTATCGTTTGTTAACCCCATAAGACTTATAAATAAATATATGAAAGTCATAGGACTCGAAAATCAGTAAAAGCAGATCTCCAGATCTTCATCAATGATGAATATGTACATGATGCCGACATATGGTTAGTATAGGGGGGAAAAAATTATATATCAAATTAAATAAATTCCATTGATTTGTTTCATGTTAGTCTTTAATGCTGTATCTTTCATGTTAATTGTGAGGTGAATATGCAGCTTTATTAGATGTTAGAGAGAGGAGGAGCCAGATATGCTAATGTTGCTACAAGATCTGCGTTTGTTTTTGATTTGCGCTCCCTATTAAATGCAATGCAGTACTATATTTTGAAGTAATAATATGTTCATCCTTATTAGCTAAAAATCTAATTATCTCATTAAAAAAAATCCCTATCGAAAACTAAATTAATATGTTTTCTGCTATGGCAGCGTAATCTGACCACACCTTCACCAATATCCCCCACACTATTTTTTAATACACGCCTCCATATCAATTCGATGTTTTATCTTCCGATCATTTATGCCAAATTGAGGTAACAAACTTAAATCCAAGTAATGACTTGACTTTCGAATCGAATTCCTTTATAAATTCATAAAAATAAATATTTTATGTGCAATTTTAACGGTTCCTTTAATTTAATGAAAAAAAAAAAATTTAACGGGAATCGAAGAACATGCTGAGGGGCTTTAGTTAATACTTGTATCTGCAGCATTAATTTGGCTATATATATATATATATATATATATATATATATATATATATATATATATATATATATATATATATATATATATTTACATGGTGGAATAATGATAATAATAAATCCGGGACAGGAAATACATTGAATGCATGTATTGTTTTTAATAAAATACCACAAAGCCAAACGTAAATTATTCCCTGCTTCGCATTCCAAAGAAAGAACCCGAAAAATATAAGGATTGGATGATACTTTCAATTTCGATAGTTACACTGTCTATATGTACCAAATGTATCTGCATTTGCATATATTTTTAAAAAATAGCATCACTCAATATTTGAAAAATATTGCATCAGCCATTGATTTGTGTTTATCTGTAGAAGAGAGATATTTTCTAAGTGACCATTGCAAAAGTTGGAAATTAAACTTTTGTAACATATACGAATAAAGAATATTTTTCACGTGATGAGAAAATGATTGCATCGTACATTAAACAGCTAGTTGTATTAAATGGTCAGCAATATTTATGTCGCATGTTTGAAATGCAAAAAGTTTTACCAGTTTGACTGCAGACGACCGCCTGAAATCTTTTCTCGTATATCCCGGTAGTCATAGGCGCCCGCCAAGCTAAGGTTATTCCTCAAAAATGACGATAACTTGGCAATTTTAAACATTTTAGTTTTTCAATCAGCCTGTTTACTATGCCAGAAAAGGATTTAGGACGTTCAAGATGCTCCTACTTTTTTATTATTTTCAACTAGGCAATTGTATTCACAACTGAAATATCTCACACAATTCTAATTTATTTTTTCTGGGTTTAAATATTGAAACAGTTGATTCTGTATGGTTTCGATGCAAATGTTGTCGGAGTTTCCAAGTAGATATAAAATCGAACGGAGGAAAATACTGTGCGTCACAGAAAGGCTTTTGAACGTCTGCGGGACTTGTTGTTCGTCAAAATATAAATGAAAGACAATTGTTTATATTTTTGATGTGTTCCTATTTATTCAATTTGAAAATGAAAAGAGATCAGTAAAATATTTCTATTATTAATTCTAAAAATTATATGTAAAAAAATCGACAAATTTAACAGAAGCGAGAAATTCTATCGTCCTGTCGAGGTTTATTTTTCTATTTACATATTCATTTACATTTCGTATTCACTTTGGGTTTTTATAAATCCTAGGGAGAGCAATTTTCTATTTTTTTCGTGCTTAAATTCCCGCGATACGTGACTGAGTTGGAAATTCCAGAAATGTTTTTTTTTCGAGGAACGGCCGGTTCAAAATGCTCCTCATAATTAATTACATAATGATTAAAAATTGAAATATGTGACGGGAGATGCCTATAAATAGTTAAAATCATCAAGAAATTAATTTTGATATATTTTCATTGCTTGCGACTGAAGCTACATTTTCCTTTCCTATAAATAGAATTAAGTGGAATATTTCTTTCATCTGGCTTTCCTAATGTTTCGAATGATGAATTTTGTTACTCTTAACCGTAGAAACTCCACATTTTAGGATGTCTATGAAGAATATTTTGTGCTAATCATTTATTTTGGTTCAGTGAACTTTTTTGTATGATCCATAATCTAGGTCTGTTTTTTAAATCACAATGAATACTTTTATTCGCAGAAAATAGAATGGGACATTGGTTTTCAGTGCAACCGTGAGGCCGATGAACTGGCAAGACTTTGGTACCTTGCCACCGGAGGTCCATGCCATTACGAATACCGATGATATTGGGCGAATTGATCATTAGACAAAAATACTTGGAGGATGCTAGGAAGTTCTGAGTCGACGAACAGTCCAGTGTGATAATGAGACAGTCCTGGGTCTCCATGGAAGCGCATCACAACAGGCAGCTATAAGGCTTAACTCGTAGTGCTCTGCGTTGTGCTGTGGGCGTTCTTACGGGACACTATCTCATATGATAGCATGCGCGACGGTTCGGCGCAGGGTTCAACGATTTTTGTCGGAGCTTTGGCTGCGAGGAATTGGCGGAATCTGTCCTCCCTCTCATGTGCCGGTGCCGGGATTCGGCGAGATGGAGGGTACTAGCGCTACCCCCTTTCACTCAATTTTGACCAATTTAAAGTCAATTTAAAGGATACAGTGCGATTTATCAAAGAAAACAGATTGTTTCCTGATTTTAGTGACTGTGCAAGAGTTAATTACTGTACAATCACAATGGGGCTCTTTTGAGCCTATGTGCGTTTTTTAAAAGTTGCTTTGTTGCGTTTGCTGTGTGGGGTCTGGCATTGTTGTGTAGAAGGTAGACTTCCTGCCGCAGCAGTCTCCTCTTCTTGTTCTGAATTGCGTTTCTCAATTTTTTTAAGCTCTCACAATACCCAGCAACATTAATGGT
Organism: Nemotelus pantherinus; assembly: GCA_963978885.1. Taxonomy (NCBI): domain Eukaryota; kingdom Metazoa; phylum Arthropoda; class Insecta; order Diptera; family Stratiomyidae; genus Nemotelus; species Nemotelus pantherinus. The sequence goes on along the minus strand of OZ022263.1, from coordinate 191,006,680 downwards.
TTTACCACGATGAGAAAATTCGATCAAAATGATCTGTTCGTGGTTCCAAAACACGAATACCATGATTTTTTTGGTCGAAATCGTTGTTTTGAATTTTTTTGATTCGGGTTGATGAGGTGTGATGCCACTAGGAAGATTGGTTTTTGGTTTCAGAGGTGTAGTGGGAAACCCAAGTTTCGTCCCTGTAACAATAGAGAGTATAAAATCATCACCTTCAACTTAATACCGCTCCAAAAACTCTTTGAAGGTTGCCACTTGATTCAATTTGTGCTGCTTTGTCTCCTGTTTTGGAACCCACTGTGCACATAGTTTTTGAAATCCGAGTGTTTCTGTGTTTCTGAGAGATCCGGAGATTTGTGGAAACAGCACCGAAAGCTCACCCAAAGTCAATCTGCGGTCGCCACGAACAGCTTCCTCAATTTTTTGAGCAAGTGAGAATCAGTCAAAATTACGGTTTGCACATCAGGCACACATCACATTTGTGCAATACGAATCATAACTCCTTCGCCATAAACCGATTTGATATCGTTAAAAACTTCAGACAGACCCTTCACAACGAGATAACGCATAACGCTGCGAATTTCTAATTTTTGTGCACATCGAAAATGTTGATAAAATCATTGAAATGATCGAAGTAGGCCAGCATTTTAGCAGTCATAGTGCGGAAAGTCGGTCACAAAACATTTGAATAAAACTGATTTCAAAAAGAATCTTGACGTTTGAGTGCCACACGAATTGACGCCAAAAAAAATAACTATAATATATGTATGCAAAGCCTTGGCCAAACGGAACCAAATCTATCCCTTTCGGAATTAGTTGATTGGTGACCTGAGATATTATCGTCGACATACAGTCATGAACAAAAGTCTACGTACCCCCAATATCTGAGCATATCTCTCAGTTTCTATAATCCTAATTCTAAGCATTCACAGCAAAAACATGTATTCACTTAATTTAAGCTTAAATATAAGTAAATATTTGAACTATTTCTATCGAAGCAAAAATAAGAGGGATATAAATGAAATCTTCACACCCAAAATGAAACAAAAGTCTACGTACAGCTTAACGTGTGTTTGAATAATTTTCATTGCGCATGTTTTCATTGAATGGTGAAATTCGTATTAGATTCAAGAGCTGATGACGCGCTGACAAGTAACTGTCAATTTGTTTAAAGTGATCATGGCTTCGATTAGGAAAGAAATCTCTGATGACATTAGAAAATTAATTGTGAGCGTAAGAAAAGAAGGGCGATCTTATCGTGAAATTAGTGAAATAGTCAAAAAACCGCGGTCAAGTGTTCAAACTGTAATTTTAAATTACCAGAGGACAAAATCATTTGAAAACAAACCCAGAAGTGAAAGACCGCGAAAGCTGACCGACCGTGAAGAGAGAAGGGTACTCGCAGAAATACAAAATAATCCTCCTACGTCGTCAAAACTACTAGCTGAAGGCATCAAGGGGGTTAAGGGCAAACACTTACACCCTATGACTGTGCGCAGAGTGCTCCACCGCAACGGCTATTTTAGCAAGACACCTCGGAAAAAACCATTCATTAGTAAAACAAATAAAGGTAAACGACTCGAATATGCAAAACTCCATGAAGGCAGGCAGGAAAATTTTTGGAGTAGCGTCTTGTTTATCGACGAGAGCAAGTTTAATATTTTCGGACATGACGGTAGGCAACGAGTGTGGAGAAAACCAAACGATAGCCTCAAAAAGCAAAATTTAATTGGTACGGTAAAGCATGGGGGTTGAAGTGTTCTTGTTTGGGGATGCATGTCGGCGGCGGGGGTGGAGAATTTAGTTGTTATCGACGGTATTATGGATCGTGCTGTATATTTAGACATACTTAAAGCTAATTTAAAACAATCTGCGCAAAAATTGGGACCATGGCCGCGTTGGGTCTTCCAACAAGACAATGACCCCAAACATACAGCGCAGATTGTGAAAGAGTGGTTGATTTTTAATATCCCAAAACAACTCCATTCCCCACCCCGATCTCCAGACTTAAACCGAATCGGACATTTATGGGATCATTTGAAGCGCCAACTTCAAAACCATTAAGTTTCAAAGAGATCCGACCTAATTTCCGTTCTTCATGAAGAATGGGACAAAGTTACACCAGAAATTACAAAAAATCTAGTCGATTCAATGCCAAGTCGATTGAAGGCTGTAATTTCTTCCGAAGGAGGCTCCACCAAACACTAGTTTTTAAGACAACTAACGTTAAATGTGGCTGTACGTAGACTTTTGTTCTTTTTTATTGTATGAAATTATATTATTTTTGTTTTATGTTAATTTGCACTAAATGAAAATATATATTTTGGACGTTATATGAAATAAATTTATTGTTTTCATTATTCCTCATCATTTTTGTTGACATCAGGCGTTCAGTTCAATATTTTTCATGAAAATTGTAGGGGTACGTAGACTTATGTTCATGACTGTATATCAATATTTTGCGATCGTGACCAAACCAAGTTTAACGGTCAGGAATGTCTTGGTCTGTCGCAAGCAATTATCTACTTGCTGCTTCCATATAGCCAAACCCCAGTCGAGTTTTTTTTTGTTTATGAAAGGGGCATTATGAAATTACCTTTAAAATAATGACAATTTGTAGAAACGATACAAACCTGAACCAAATCGAACAATCTTAATTATCTAAGTAAAGCCCTGAAATAAACGGAAAAATATTTGAATTTTTTTGCCCCCATTTATTTATTTTTCATGGGTTTGTTTTTTGGCTTCCCCTTGGCTATTGTTTCCTTTTTTTGGAATAGTTCAGTACTCGTTAACGGTATGAAGATTCACTATTTAGAAAATGTTTTAGGTGGTTAGACGGTCCGCTTTGAAGCTCCCGGTTTCATCATCATATCTCACACTGAGGTGCTAGGCTTGTTGTCGCATTAATTCTTGATTTTCAGTATTACTTCTTTATTCGGTAGAACCTATTTTCAGCCTTACTGTTTCTGTTTCTTACTGCCTTTTTGTTTTTCTGCGTTCTATGTTTCTTCATTTTCTGTTTCCTTTTTCTTTCTATTTTATGCTTCAGCAGGTAAAGCTTTTTCACATTTAGAAAATGTATGTTCCATGTATGTTCCAATAGTTTTATAGTGGGATTTTACACGCATTTGGAAATGTTTTCGCAGGTTAATTGATCATGTTTTTAATGAAATTTCCGGTGTTGCCAGAAGTTAGTGCTGACGCACATTTATTTCAAATTTTATCTTTATCCAAAAATCAGTTACGCCAAAGAGAGATGAATGATAAGAGGTCAATTCAACGAAGATAAAATCTCATAAATATTGTACCTCGGTCAACTTGAAACCAGTTTCATTAATTTTTCCCTTCACGACCCTGCTGGTTTTTAGAATATGCTTACCAGGCACAGATTCGGTGAGCTCTGGTGGACTTTATTGAATAATTGTACGCATAGTAAAAGTATCGTTGAAATGCCCATTGTAATTTTAGATTCAGATTGAAATTAGAAACTTAGATGGTCTAAATAGGGGAAAAAATTCTGTGCTTATGGAGCATGGCCTATCTTTGTCCTTCTCCGATGCATTATACCAAGACATCAGATACTATATTCACGCCTCTGCGATCATGCTCGGAATGATGTCAGTAGCTTGCACGCAGTCTTTGTCACGTCACGTCTAGATACCCAGATTTTGGCAGTAAGAATTATATGACAAACCTTGCCTAATTATTTGATTTAGAATATTTGACTTATAGAAAATGTTTACCATCGAACACTTCTGATAAGCGTGCAATTTTCTAACTTTCGAGAAAAATATATAATTCTAATCCAAAGATCAAAATCATATTTACTCCATTTGAGACGTCCTTGAGATGCTTTCCATATGTTCTAAGTATGATTATTGGGGGCAATAAAAAAGTGAAGAAGAAACGATTTTGATTATCAGAGTATGTATTTGAAAACGTGGAAGGCCATTAAATCAATTATAGCTGTTTTTCTGAATTGAATCAAATCAAGAAAATAGCAAAATATTAACATTCAATATCGGATTAATCAAGACAGATGTCAAGCGAACGCGTGTAAGGCAAGCAAACATTTTATATAATGATAAAAATGCTGCTTTGATTAATGCCAAATTAAAAGCAAAACAAGAACAACTCGCTGTGCACTTATACTCAAATGAAAATACCAAAGTAAGCAAGTAGCCAGGCCACCAACAAGTTTGATCCAATACACCTAATACACATTGTCTGCTATATATTAATATCTGAGTTGAATAGTTCGAACAACAAAGACAACGAAAACGATAAATACACGATTGTCGTCAGGCGAATATAGTTATTACCATGGGAGAAAATCAAAATAATAAAAAGTCAATAAATTAACAAAACTGCTGTAGCCAGTAAACTGGTTCGAACTGGTTTCACGATCTGTTTCCAACATTGTTTTTTTTTCTGTGCTTCATTTAAATATCAATTTGAATATTTATATGCAAACAGTTGTTGATGGAAGGAAATCAACTGGAATTCGAATTCGTGGCGAACAAGTTGAGAATGTTTTCTTAAGAGTGATATATGTAGTGTGTCGAAGGGACTAGGAATTTTAAATATGTAAAACGAATAGATTACATCCTGGAGCTCCTCTCGTATTTTCGGTTAATTTTTAGAAAACTAGTGATGATCATAAAAAAAGCTCATCATCTACATATTTAGATATCCATCAGACTACCACAATTTGATTACATAGCCTTTTTTAGTCAAGCAGTGTATGTAAATTGGTTGTAACTAATTCGAAAAATTTTTTGCTCATAAGAATTGATGGATCAAGATCAACTAAATGCCATGAATAAATTTCGAGCCCATACATGGCCCTATTTTGTAAACATTGTAAAAACTTTCCGCGTTACAAGCTACTAGCAGACGTCGTAGACACACACTCTTCACGCCCAGTCTCCGACCTTCAGGGAGCTGATTAGAAACCTGCTTTAGAATAAAACGGTCGACAATCTTTGCCTGGCGCTCCAATTGAAGCGTTTGTACTATATCTAACTTAACGGCCTCGGTATTCAATTATTTTCCTTTCATAGTTTCTTTGCTGCATTTTAAGTATGATATCTGTCTATTGATTGCTTTTAATCGGAATCAGATCACTGAAGTTTTCTTGATCCGATACTAACTCAATTTCAATTCGATCCACCTTAACCCAAGAAACCAGTTAGCTTGACCGCTTTGCATTTTTTTAATCTTAAGTTTGCAATGCTTCAGTGTTGTATACACCTTACGTGCAAAGTAGATACGGTCGTTGGATCGAGGAATCGATATTAAAATGAATACATTGATCTGAAAAACATATCGTATCACGCTTAGTCCACGTGATATTGCGAAGCTAGGGCATTTTGGCTTCGTGGTTTTTGGCCTAATTATTCGAAAACAGTTTTTTCTCCATTCATGATGATTAGGAAAAAATATATCGTACAAATAAAAAAAAAATCCATCCAGTTATGTGGATATGGTATGGTGCAAAGTCCATTTTGGAGTATTTGCTCTATCTGTGACGCTTTTACGAAAATTTTCCGTTTTCATTTGTTCAGATAAATTTTTGAGTATCTGTTTATGTAAAAAAAATTAAGACCATTCTGAATGTGAATGGTGTTATCTTGATAGTTAAGGTTAATGGATTGTAAGGAAACCAAGAAAAAAAAACCACATCCAGATTTGCGTCAAAGCTTGGTTGTGTATTCAAAACTGATTTGTCTACGGAATCATGACTTTGGGGAATGTCATTTCAGTAATTGTCCTTGATTATCATTTGTTAAATCCCTTGCTGGTCCTTGTACAATGTCCAAGATTGTTGCTGAATGCCGTGCATCTCTTAGGGAGATGTCGAGACATTCGGTTGTTCAATTGATTTGGGTACCTGGACATAGGGGTTTTCAGGGCAACTGTGAGGCCGATGAGCTAGCAAGGCTTGGAACTTTGCTACCTGAGGTCTCTTGCTCCTTTTCAATAGGTATACCGATGTCATCGGTCAAACTGGCCATAAGGCAAAAATATCTTGAGGACGCTAAGAAGTCCTGGGCAGATGAATCTTCCTGTGTGATAACAAGGCAGTCCTGGGTATCCATGGCAGCTTTTAGGTTTAACTCGAAGCGCCCTTCGTTGCACTGTGGGCGTTCTAACGGGCCACTGCCTCTTAGGACGGCATGCACAACGTTTGGGCGTAGAGTTTAATGACTTCTGTCGGAGCTGTGGCTCTGAGGATGAGGAGGAAACCGTCCTTTACCTCATGTGCCAGTGTCCGGCTTTGGCAAGGAGAAGACTGGCGGCACTTGGTGCACCCTTTCTCTCAAACCTGACGGAACTGTCCCTGGTAGAGCTAAAGGGGATAGTCCGGTTTCTCAAAGGAAGCAAATGGTTTCCTGACTTTAGTGAGTAGAAGAGAGTCACTAAAATATTGTGGTATCACAACGGGCCTCTCCTGTGCCTATGTGTGCTGGTGGTCAGGCCTCTGAAGATCGGCAGCCACGTTAACCTAACCTAACCTATCATTTGTCTGAAGAAGAGAATAGAGGCACTTTGTCGTATCAATTTAAATTTTATTTAGGACACTAATAAATTTAATTGGTATTGGAAAGTGATAGAGTTGTGTTGATTGATATTTGCTAAGAAATTTGGCGATGCATTTATCAGATCATGTAGAGTAGAAAAAGGGGTTCTACGACCTTCATGTGTAGACAAAAAGGAATGAAATTGATAGAGGTTAGATTTCAGAATCATTTTTACTAATGTCAGGTGATAAGGTTCACAAGACTCACTTTGTCCTAGCTTTAACTAACGCTCACATCTCTGTAATTAAATTCATCACCAAGAAATGCTAAAAATTTATTGTAAAAATGTATAAAAACCGAACAAAATCGAAACACAAACATAAAGAATGGCTTAGGATTCTATCCTATCATTGTATTCTTGACGGTAAGTGGTTGTTAATCTGATGGTGCTTGTATTCAATGTTTAATGTAAAGTGGAGAAAGGTGATCAAATTGATGCAGTCTATATAGATTTTAGCAAAGCATTCAATCGAGCTGATCACTCCATTTTGATCCCCAACATGCAGGTGTTCGGTGTTTTTGCAGGTGTTTTTACTAAAGTGAATTAGCTCCTACTTCCACGGCCGCTAACAATATGTGAAATTGCAAGGGCTTATTTCTAACAAAGTCAGTGTCATGTTTGGTATACCTCAAGGTATACCAAACATGACACTGGTCCTCTTCTTTTTTATTTTTTCTTATTTGACAAATCAGAGGTTTTTCTGACATTTCCCATTTACTCTATGCGGCCGACCTCAAAGTTTATCGTGTCATCAAGTCTCTCAAGTCGAAGCCTCTTTTTTCAGTCGGAACTTATCTCCCTAGAAAATTAGTGCTTCGCGAAAAAGCGTGCCCCTAATATCGTTTCATACCACTCCATTATCTTCTTTCGCAAAAGTGCACTCGTACGTTACACGTAGTATTCAGCGAAATAGTTTCCGAATTTCATTTACAGAAAACATACATTTCACTCGTGCAGGCAGTTCTATTTAGTGAAATCTGAATTTCGAAATTCAAAACCAAAGACTTGAGTCCGTTCAGAAGCCGTTCTTTCTTTTCGTGTTTTCAACCCTTATGATTTCAGTAATTTACCACTTCATTGATCTCGCTTTATACTTCTAAACTTACTATCATTTGCGTCCAGAAAATTGATGATATCTGCCTGCTTCAGGTTCAATGCTGAATGTCGTCTACTAGAAGGATAAGTTTATGCTCAATCAGCCCATTAGAGTCACTAGTTTCCGGCGATTACTTTTTGAATAGCAACATAAAACCACATATGCAGAAAATGACCTAACATATAGGTGTTGCAAGATACTCAATAGATTGAGGCAATGCTTGTCCCCTACGAATAGTCTTTCCAAAATTACTTTATCAAGCCTCTTTCATCCCAGCCATCATGCCTATCCATTGAATGGTGAATAAATAAAAAAATGGGACTTAAAATTTTTAGATCTAATTTTACAAGCATTCTATTAACGTTGTGAAGCTATGACTGTATATGCAAAAAATCAAGCTGAACTAGGTGACAAAACTTTGTATTAAAATTTTTTTAAGATTAATTATGTCCTTTCTATTTTAGATTAAGTCTTTATGTGGCTAATTCTACAGAAGTTATTTGCGCTGAATTAATTAAAGATACCTAAGCTATGAAGTTCATACAACTCTCTATTCTGCAAGTTAATATACCTGGGCTTTTCATCTTAGACGGTTCATTTATTTTGACTGTTCATGCTCATAGCATTTCATCAATTAATCGCGCTCGATATTTTTTACAATACCCATAGAGTGGTTCCTAATTCGAGCCGTTGAGTATTGCCTGAATCCTTGGCTTATCCTTGCCAAAAAAGAACTTGTTTCTAATTAAATAGGACATATAGCAATAAAAAGTACAACCTTTTCTCTCTCGTTCGTGTTACATAACGCACAGTTTATGGATAAATCTTCCCGGTGTGTTATGTAAATATGGAATTTAAAGGTGGTAATTCTCCTCTTGCTTTTAATATAGTAACTATTTTGTTGATACTTAATTCATCAACACAGAAAGAACTTTGACACAGTTTATGATGAATTTTTTTCTAGATTTCTCTATACTGGCTACCTTTTACAAACCTCGCTGTTTCTTTCATTAAATAATCTTCCACTTTCTTGATAAAGTGCAAGATTTTCAGTTTCGATTTCGCCGGCAATTCGTTGAACAATTTCAACAATAAACATTTGCCTTCCACTGCAACTGCATCACTTTAAAAAGATAATTCACGTTGTTTTGTTAAAATTTCCACAAAAAGTGGGCTTAATCTATTTTATCGTAGAAGCATGTAGTTGGGATTAGTCACTGGAAGCCGAAATATACGCTTTACATACTATCGGATTCATTTTTCAATCTCTTCATATCTGTTTCGGCCCCGTACTTGCGACCTATACATTAGTATTGATTTGGATGCAGCCATGAATATTTATACTGATTGACCATTTTGATAGGTTAACTTCTGAAGCTCGAGGTCTCGTTACTAGCTAATCGGTATCGTTTCTTATATATATTAATTTTCCATTTTCGTAAGTTTATTTCCAGTTTCCATTGGGCGCAATATGCATGCGGAGAATTGATCATGATTTGTAAATCTGCTGGCGATTTTACAATAATACAATAGCACCCGCATACAATAAACCCTTGATTAATATTTCGAAAGCTTCTATACCACCAGGAATTTCTTGCAAAATGTCATCGATGTATTCCGAAAACGCATCAGGAATGTGACTACATTCTTGTCGTAAACCAATACTTATCGAAAATGTTTCAGATAACTGAGTTTGATACAACCCTTCGGGAGCTATTCCGAATTTCACCGTTATTCCATTATTGTAAAGTTTTTTAGAAAAGAGTTTCGCGATCAACGATGTCAAAAGCTGCCTTAAAATCAACGAAGAAAGCGTACAGTTTTCGTCGTTCATCCAAGTGCAAATATGCACAGTTGTAAAGCACAAAAATATGGTCCGTTGTTGAATAGCCCGAACGAAATCTTTCTCTGAAGCGTTGAGAACGGATATCCTCGATAAGAAAAAGGATCATTTCGATCATCCTTTTTAAGCAACGGGAAGAATCCCATCACAGAACTCATCTGAAATATATCCAGTGTCATGTATCCTAATAAATTCTTCACTGATATTGTTAAGTTTTCTCTTCCATACTTATAGAGCTCTACTGGTATCCTAATTACCGTTAGGCCTGGTATCCTGATTACCGAAAGGCCAAACTTACATTAAAAAAAGTATGACAACTGCTTCATATTTTCATAATTTGACCTACCCAAATCATAAAAGATAAATTGCTCAAAATAAATAATTTATATTACTCTTGGTGAAAAAGGACAATTTTCTAAATCATTAGTCGAAAAGATCATGAGTGTATAGAGACCTGAAAAATTAAATCTTTCAAGGTAGCTTGGGTCGAAACAGTATGAAAGTACAGATAATTGTAAACAAGTGACTGTCTTCGGCCATTCCAATGTTTCAAAAATTTTAGTTGGGCATATAAATATGAAAACGAAATTCCCAACATTGGCTTTTTTGATAAAAATTGAAAATTCATCACGAAATTTCCGTGATACACTTTCCATAATTCTTAATTACTTAAAACGGACAAAAAATTCGATGATTCTTAATAATTAGTACAATGATTTCTCAATTTAACTACTAAAACTCAAAAATCATTAACTCATATATTTGATGCAATTATATTCGCTTGCGTTAAGAAAAGATAACGCTTTGCGATGTTGCGCGGGGTCTTGACAATTTACCACTCGTTTTACTGATAATCGGAAAACATTTTGAGATTACAAATCACTGCTATCGACGAATAATCCACGATTTGTTTGACTAAGACTATACTGCTAGACTATACGATTAAGAATCATAATGTTGAAGTAAAATATGTCGATTTATCCTAGAATTCGATATCGAAAATCTATCAGCTTAATGATAATCATTCAGAAAATTTATTTATATATAAAAGTGCAAAAAAAAATTTAGGATTTATTTTGAAGGATGTTATGATACAATAGCATTAGACGCGCTATTATATTATAAAATCCTGCAATGTTATGTACTGATAATTTTTCTGCATGCGCATTAATAACAAATAATAATTCGAAGAGAAAATAGTAAAAGAAAACTCTCTATTATATGCATATTCCTTTTTGATAATTCTAAATAAATATTTACAATAAATATTCAAAGTAAATTACACCCTTGAGCTTTAATCACAGTAAAAATCATTGACCTAAATCAAGCAGTCAAGTGTCAAGCGTACACAAAAACTTTGTTCTGTCTACCTAGCCTACTTTTCCGAGACAAAAGCAACTATCTATCAGTTACTAACTGCAAAATGATCTAGGCCCAATGGAAAAACTATACCAAGGCAGGCATCTGGCTGTAATTTTGAGGCAGCTCGTTATCGGATTTTTTATTCTAATTAATCAATGAGCAAATCAAAGCTCTAATGAGTTTAAATATTAAACAAACATAATTTCAACCTATTTTCCAATCATAGCGCTCGTATTTAAATTGTTCAATTTAGTTTTTCACTAATGATTATCTTGTTTGCTCCTCACAACGAGATGCACAGACAGATGATTGCATTGTTCTATTTTCACTAGAAAAAAACTCTATCTTATCACATTTCATGTGCCAATGGAATAGTTAGCAAAGTGCTGCCGATATTTTAGCGTTTTTGTAAACTTTTGCTATTTTCCACATCGCGCGAAACTAAAAAAAACTACCTCTGTATTTCAAAAATATTACACTGGCCTATACAGTTCTGTGTGCTCGTTTTAACCTTTTCGTATGAGACCGACTGGGGGTGGCTGGGGAATACATTACCTAGCACAATATTTTTCTTTGTCGTAGTCTGTCTCGATGATTTTGTTTTTCGATTCATTGAGGAGAAGAAAATAATTTATTTTAAATTAATATTCTTTGCAAGTGAGTTCAATGACTCGAGAACTGAAATGAAGAAATTATCAATACAATCAGTACAGTGTCTCGTACTTTGAATTTAATATGAGATTTTGTTCGACAGATTTACAAACAATTGATTGATTTAGTTTACTAGTATAGAGCCTATCATTTATGTGAGTTTATTGCGATTTAAATGATAGAGAAATATAGGTTGTGTATGTATCGAGAAAATTTCTGTAGTACTTACTACCAATGCACGATCAACGAGACATAGTTTTATTGTATCTATGTTGTTTGATTTTGCATTGAAAGAAAATGTCAACCACTAAATACTACTAATAACAAATATGATGATTTTTTTAGTTTGTTGAAGTTTTTAATTTAATATCTAACGTGTGAGCGCCTTTTATTTTTAACTGAAATACAAATTTATTTCTTTAAAAGCTGGATACGTATTTATGTTTAAATCTCTTGTCAGATATCGATATCTCGAAGGTAATCTGTCCTCTTTTCATACTGATAGACACTTCATAAGAGGTTAGATTTCAAATAAAATAAGTCTTTTATTTAAAAATTGGTATTACAAGCAGGAAAAATGAAATCAAAAAACAAAATCACGTGAAATGAGTTTTAAAATTTTTAAAAGCAAGAAAAATCGAATCCAGAAAATTATAAATTCAGCCTGCTTTGTTTGTGGGAGTCTACCCATAAAATTTCCTAGTTTTATCTTGTTACCGGTGGCATAGTAATACTATTTCTTATTCAGACTCATTCGAACACAAGGTAATAAATAAAAAAAATGGTGATCTCTAGGATCCTTTAATACAGATATTCTACACAGAACGCCACAGTTTAATTCAACTTAGATATCCTTAGACACCCTCAGGTGTATTTGGCAAATATAGTTACAAATACGTTTGGCGTCGAATATAAATATTTGTGAAAGTTTCATTAAAAATATATTCTTCTTTAAATAAGGCTATTGAGCCCAAGCTGCTCTCGCTGTTTTTCATAAAAATGAAAGCATTATTTAAAAAAAAATTATTGAAGATCATGTCATTGAAAGTATTGTTCATCCCTAGCGAATACTGTATTTAATCTTTCTGACAGCATACGAATACCATGTCAAAATATCGATTCACCTTTCATTGTTATCCTCGAAACGACCCATTTTTTTGCTATCTTCATAAGTCTGTTCAGCCAGGTCATAAGTCACCGATCGGTACACCTGATAGTCGGAAGGAACAATGTCCAGTGAATACGGGCGGGTGGGGTAGAACTTCCCGTTTGAGCGCTTCCAATTAGGTTTTGGCCGGTTTCACGACATATGAGTCAGCTTTTTCATTCTGCGAAATTGCTTTGTCGTGTCTTCACTCATGTTGCGGCCGTTTTCCTTTCAATTTCATTCCTCAGGCATCAATTCTAACCGATAGTGATCTGCTGTGTTGGTTTCGTTGAATTTGTGGAGCTCATAATAGACTAAATAGAGTTGATCCCACAAAATCTAGAGCATGAATTTGAAACCATATGCTCGTATATGCGGTTTTATCGTCAATGTTGCATGGCGGGGCTAACCTCACGATTTCCTACTCATCGGGCTATATTAGTGTATCCAGTTTTCATCATCTGTCACAATATGATGGAAAAAATCTACCCTTTTCTGTCACATACAAAAACGCCGTTCGACGTTTCTTGGCCGCATTTCGTACGGTAGCTAGTTTGCTTCTTTTTGAATCATTCCTAATGCTTTTAAACGTTTTGTGACTGTTGTGTAATCACTTTCATATGATTCTGGAAGTTTAGTGTACGTCATAAAAATTTCATGTTTGGGAATATTTCAAGTTGCGGAAATTTAAAGTTAGGGGATTTTGACTGTATTTCGAATTTTATATAATATTAACACATATTGCAAATTTTTATATGGCTCATTCGTAAATTCGGCTCCATGTCGAATAAATACTCTCCTTTCAGTTATGACAGATAACCCTTTTGGTATTAAATTCTCTCTAACTCCGATCCACAGTCCATTCTTATCATTTTATTCACATATGTTGTAGTTTTTATTGATTATCGATTATATTTTATTGATTATAATGAGATTAGAGAATGAATAAATTTCATTCAGTATGTCCTTTCTCATTTGATCCTAAATGATGGGGGCAGAACTCGTATTAAGTTTTATAGTATTGTTAACTCTACCCTTCAAAATTACTATGTTTTACTCACACGTCTTAAAGTTCGAGTGAATAGCTTGCATGATTTGACTATGCTTTTAAAAACATAGGCTTAATATTGCAAAATTTTAATTTAGAATGAACTTATTAAACGTTTCTTGTGCATCGTGTACCTCTTGACCTGTCCACGTAGAATCAATCTTCTCATTTCCATTCCCGCTCAAAAAGTTATAGAACTTCCATCGTCCGCCGAAATCATCGGAATTGTCAGAATTTAACAATTGGCTGAATACATAGTCAAGAATGGTCAGAATGGTCAAGAATGGCCGATTTACAATGACTTCTATGAAATTTTTAGAAAAAAAAAACTTATAAAATTTAACTTTTTATTAAATTTGATTGATAAGTAATCAAGTAAATGCATTCAGTTTTCTACATCATCAGCTGCGACGCGCACAAAATACCTGCATTTCAGCTTCGTGTATTTATTTCGAAATCAACTTACGTTAATTTTATTTACCATCTTCATATCTCTTGCTAATGATTCTGCAAAACAATCCCCTCGTATCACATCGACTGCTCCTCGTTATCATTTCAATGGTTGTTTGCGCAAAATCCTACAGATCATGCCTCCTCATCCTGCAAATCATATGCATTATTTTACAAAAACATCATTTTATCAGCGACCACGTGAAATGTTTCAGCAAAAATTACTTGCACAATAATTTCCTTGTCGGAACCTAAAAAATATTGTAGACTTAAACAGATGACATGTATTTTTCGCGCCCAGTCATAATCGTTCTATAATCACAATATATAGCAGTGATTTGTTGTTTTTCTTAATCGAAAAAATCTTTTGAACCTTTTCATCTATCTTAACCCCGCAAACAAATGATGTTAATTTACTAGTTCAGTATAGAAACCACTCCTCATAGCAATCAAAATATTATTTTGTAAAATATAGTAATCTATAAAATCAACTAAACATTCGATGTTTTGCCATTATTTTACAGAGCAATGGCTCGATGTCAAGCCGAATACAGTACAACAGCCAATGGACACCAACTCATTTATCGCTGATGCACAGTGTTTTTCTGAAGTACAAGTAGTTAAGTTACAAAATTCTGAATTGGCCAATGAATTGGAGAAGTTGTGTGATGTCGCTGATCTAACACAATTAACACCACCACAAACACCGCCACAATCACAAAGCTACATAAATGAGGTAAGTCTCGTGTTTATTTAATATCAGTTTTCAGTGTATGTAAATATTATCATTAAATCAATTATCCTTTCATTTTCCAGATTTTGGATTTCATAACACAACAGTCTGAATCCAATGTAACCGATACTGCAGTTATCGAGGAAATTATCAAAGGCTCTCCGGCCAGCTCCTACGTCGACTATTCATCTGACATCACAAATTCACCTGCTTCCACTCGAGGCGACAATGACATCTACGTCGCTCAGGGCTCCGAAATCGTCGATGAGATTCTTCGTTGCAAAGCACAAGATTTGCCCGATTGCAACGATGACGACTCGATGTATTCCAGCTTTTCCTCATCCGGTATGTCGCAATCGAATGACAGCGAATGGTCACCGTCGCCGTCACCACAGCACTCCTCCAAAAGTAGCGACAGCAGCAAATCATCAACATTGAACGGGGGCGTTACGAAAAAACGGGTTCGTCCCTACAGTCGTAACGTCGAAGACAAAAAGTCCCGTAAAAAAGAACAAAACAAAAATGCCGCAACTCGTTACCGTCAGAAGAAGAAACAGGAAATGGAGGAAGCTCTCGAAGAGGAACGATTGTTGACTGTGCACAACGAAGAGCTAGCACGCTCAGCGGCTGAAGTCGAGCGTGAAGTCAAGTACCTGAGAAAACTGATCAAAGAATTCTTCAAGGGAAAATATTGATGAAAGTCAGCAATTAAATTTTTACAAAAAATTTCAACTGTCCCTGTCTCCTATCCATTCGTGCACGCAAACATGATTTGAACCACCTCAGTGTCGAGCTTCTATGCATTGAATATTATTTCTACATTTTATTCTATCTGTCTTTACTTTTACTGTACATATAGTTATTAGGAAAGTGTTGTACTTGTCAAAAAGAGAATTTCTATTGCAAAGCTATTTTCGAAACGCTATTATATAACAGTTTCAATGAAATATCGCGGTTCCAATTCATCCGAAATGGTTCTATCATTATTGTACTTGAAACATTCAGAACTGCTCGTAGATCGAATAGTCATCCAAACACACTCTCTCTCTTTAAACTCAAGCCAGTTCGATTCGTTCATCATTACAAATGCGTTAACATTTATGACGAATTCATTTTCAAATTCCGAACCTTTTCAGTTACATATTTGTTTCGGCGAACGAAACGACAGACAAGCACAAGGTCCATCTTTTAGAGAAATAAAAAAAAACACCACCTGTAAACCCTTTTTCGATTTCCAATTCCTGTATCGCCGCCGTTCAATACCACCTTGTGTTGCTTGAGTAGCAGTTCGATAGTTTTATATTTTTAATAATATTTTATATAGATTGATAAGATACAGAATGATAACAAAGCTTTTATGTTCTACAACAGCAAAAATATTGTGAAATAAATTGTTAAAGGGTTTATGGAAATTGATGTGTTTTAATTATTGGAATGATTTATTGGAAACGAATCAAACTAATTCGCACTGAAATGTTTTGTATGTTGAACTGTATATGATTCTTTTCAGATTTAGGAAACCATAGCAACGAAACGTTTCCATGCAACAAGCCTACCAAACAAACATCGGTGGTATACCTTTCAGTTACAGTCAGCCATAGACGTACAGGCTTTTTAAATTTGTACCCGCATAGGAACAATAATTCTCAGCGATGAATAGAAAAGTCAAACGAAAACGTAAACCTCGAAAAAAGAAAATTACAGTGAACAAGGAATTTTCGAAAGACGAAGCTGACGTTCGTGCTCTAATGAAATCCCGCGAAATATTGCCTGAAGGCGAACCGAACAGTGATATTGAAGCGGACTTCTTCTGTCGTACATTACCCGTGGACGACGAAGACGAAGAAAACGACAACGACAACAAATCTGCAGAATCCAGTCCGGCCAATATTCAGGATACAGGTTCCAACCTTGAAAATCTAACAACTTTACTTGCTTCTGCATACGTCAACATTGAAGAGACAAATCCTATTTGCATGGCGCCTGCTGCTAAGATTTCGATAGATGCCGATTTACTGTATATTCCTTCGAATGTTATAGCCCCAACTGATCAGCAGTGCGACAAAACACAAAAGGATGCTGAGGATGAAGGTCTCTTCGTCGATGACTTTGAAAAGCTGGAAGGAAAAAACGTCAATCGCTTAATCAACAGATACTTGGAAGAAGGATATGAGGGAAGCTTGAATGCACTGGTACGACTAAAGCACATTCGAGATGATAATAAGCTTTATAAAACTTACAGTGAAACGCATTTCGAACCGATCTATTGTCCGCCAAAGCCAATACAGCACACCAATGACTGGTCTATTGAAAGTGCAACCATAACTGTTTCCATCAAAGAACTCGCGTTCACTACACACCCACTATTTTCCGAAGAAAATGAAGTTGCTATCAAACTGAAACTCTCTTTTGCAACCTATAACCATATTTTAACGGGCAATACTATACCGAAGCTCTCATCCGAACTGACAACCCTAAGAAACATATTCAACGATTTATTAGCGGAAGAAAACGGAGATAAAGCTAAAATTCAAAACTATGCAGAACAGATCAAATCCTTAAGAACTCAATTACACCATCAGGAAAGAGCCTTTAAGCAGTCGGTTCTTGATTGCATCGAAAACTGGAAATCATTGAAAAATATTCGAAAAAAGCAAACATATTCCACTACCAGTCTGAAATTGTCGATCAAAGTTATGGAAAAAGATATTGAAGTGGCGCGTAATATTTGGGCCGAACGGTTCGAAACTGAATTGAATGAGACGATTCGTGAAGCTTTCGATGGATATTATCGAAACAAGAAGAAAAACTCGAAAAAGAGCTCGAAAAAACCTAATCCAGAGCGCATTAAGGAAGAACTCGAGGATATTTTTGAAAATGACTTGATGGCACCTGAGGAGCCAGATATTTTGTTGGAGATGGGTAGTAGTGAAGTTACGAAGAAAGTGTTGGAGAAAACTAAGAAATATTATGTGAAAGTACTGTTTGATAATAAGGCTGTGTGTAGTACGAGAGATTTGATTTTAAACGGGGAATTTATATTTAGAATTCAACAGACGTTTTCGATTGAATTGAAGGTGAAGTTGCCGGAGGTGGTGATATTTGAGGTAAGTTTGATATTTTCATGAATGTGAAAATATGTCGTTGAGTTCGTAATATTAATATTTGAATGTATTTTTATTTCCGTGACATTTACACTATGCTGCCATTCGATTTATGTAACTAATATCTCACCAAATTAAATAAATTCTCATTTCAGTTATATGAAAAATCAACTTTCCTACCAGATACTAAAATATCACACGTTCGCACATCAATTCTTAATTCCGAATCCTATAAGGTAAGCAAAAGCCTCGAAATCACATCAAACAAACATTCGATTACGGGTACCCTCCAAATCGAACTATGCACTGAAGGCGGAAGTTTAGGTCGTATCATGGATGAAAATATTTTCAAAATAAGTGGAACACCACTAAAATCCAAATCTCTCAAATGTGAAAATATAACGGAATCGGGCAGTGATTCAAACTCCGAACATGAAGGTACAATGAGTTCCAACCGATTTCAGGGTGGAAATGATGATGGTAGTGAAGATACAGATCATTTCACATTTACCGAAGAATTGGAGACGTTTTGTTCGAAGAAAGATTTCGAGAATAACAAACGGTTTAAAATGTTAATTGCTCGATATAGGAATGAAATAAAATTTAAAGATAGAAGATTTATTCCGACATTTGATAAGGAGTTGGAGGAAGAGTCAACGGGCAGAGCTTTGGAAGGAATTGACTGGCTGGATCCGATCGATGTGGACAAGCACAAAGGAAAAAAATATATAAGAACTTTGTATCAGTTGATTTTGAATCATTGCGAGAGACTGAATCGAAATGAAGGTACGGAGAATTTGTTGATCGGCGATGAACAAGTGACATTTAGGTATGCAGATATGTGTATGTGTGTCAAAAAATATTGAAAAGGATATTCCTTGCAGCTCTATTATATCCACTTTGATGGGAATTTTCATTAGTAGTCGGCCGTTAAAGCCGGGAAAGTCACTCCCGACTAATATACAGACAACCAGTTGTTCCAAGTTCAATATTATAATTAACATAGTTCGAGCGACATCGGTGCCTTACCGGCAGTTTGAGTCACAGACAACTTTGTCAAGGGCCAGTAGTGGTGCATCACTGGCATATCAAGGTATGATAGTTGCTGTCTTATCTTGAAAAAAAAAAAATTAAATAATAAAAAACGACAGTCACAAAGCCTGCAAATGTACGATCTTACGTATCAATTCGTTGTAAAGATAAAATTCAACGAACAACGAGCACAGAAGGCTCGAATCCAACTTGGAATGAGCAGCTAGCTATTCAGTTTAGGTAACGTAATTGCTAAGTACTTTACCAGGATGATTTTGTTATTGTCCGAATAGCTATGAGAACGTAGAGGCTAAGGACGATATCGTACTGGAATTATATGACGAATATATTGAAGATCTTTTGAATGATGACCTGGCACGGGCTTCAGAAGTTTATCAGCGGATACACACGAATTGGCTGGGTGAGCTGAAGATTCCGTTGAGTGCTATCTTATCAATGAAACAGGTACATTTGAAATACCAAATATGAATATGACTAGCCTGTATGAGAACACCTTGAAATCAAGAGCAAAGCACGCTCGAAAGAAATTTTTTGTAAACAGTCTGATTATATAAAAGTTAAACCAATTTTCGAAAGATTAATAATTTTAAATTTTGTAACCTAGAGGTGTGCGATTAGTGTGATTATACATATTTCGGCTATGTAAGTAAAAAAAATGAATTATATTCAAAAAAACGCAGCTCAGATAATTTCATTAGCATGTGCATCGCGTTCTAGCTATTCTTTTGATAAATTTATTAAACATTACAATTTATCCAAATTCCAACCTATTTTTTTATTTTCGATGATTTTTTTCGTCTCATACTAAGGTTGAAGGAGTTTTCGAATTAGATTCCCCTAAAATTCTTCTTGGCTACACAAAACCTTCGCTCGATACTGAGGCAGATATTGTCAATATCGAAAATGTTCCTGAAATCAAGAGAGCTGTCAATCTTTCGCTATGTATCAACGTTGAACCATGTTTTGAAATTCCCACTACATCACTCTCTCACTTAGATTGCTCTGAATTGAGGGAACTAAAGGTAATAAACGACAAATGTAGTCTTTTTTTATGAGAAAATTATCTTAATTAGTGTGTTAAAACTAGAACTATATACGGGAGGTGTGTTCGGAATTCAAAGAATCCTTCCCAGATCGTTTTATCGATCCGCTTATTAGCATTGTGGATGGAAAAAGGATCTGCATAACGAGACTTCTCGAAGCCATACCATTGCCTTTCGTTGCTAGCGAGGAATCGGATGCAATGCTTCGGAGATACGTATCACTGTTTAGTGTATTTCGAACTACAAGCAGTTGTGCAGGTCTTCAGGGAGTTTGGTTTAGTAATCAGGCAAGCCAAATCTATGGTTCAGAAGTTGTTTTTTATACTTTCATATTTTTTCAGATTATCCAAGATTCTTCATGGGCATCACCAAAGGACCTTGGCGTCCTCTTATGCTGCTTCTACCTGAGCATTGAAATTCCAGCAGCGTTAGTTCTTGGAGTCGCATATCCATACGGAGACACAACTTTTGTCCTACTCAAACAATCTTCCGAATATGTTTTAGTTGATCCAACGTCCGGTAGAAAGTATGCAAGCAATGATCCTTTCTGTCCGCTAGTAAAAGTCTACTGTATTGCCCGTGAAGATAATGTAATGAAAATAATCTAAATGTGCATTTAAATGAATAAACATCATATTTTTTAGGTTTTCTTCAACATTCAATCGGAGACTAGAGTTTCAATGACTGATTTTAATGTCGAAGATAAATCGAATTGGCTTCCAGTGTTTAATAAGAAACATTTGGCACCGAACGGTGAATTTCACAAAATGGATTTTGTCTATAGAGAGCCGTATGATACGTCGAATTTGCTGAAAGCGATTGAAAGGAAGGTTATGAAAAAAATCAATTCGTGGAGAACGAATCGGAAAACGGCGTGGAACAGGTAATTTTAAACCAATATTTTGTACTCTTCTTTGAACATGGCATCGCATTATGATCTTAGTGGTAAAAGTTGATTTCAGGAAAATTGATAGTAGTTGGAGAGGAAATAAAAACACACATAAGGTCCGAAATAAAAAGATAAAAATTTGTAATTAAAAATATAACTCAATTCTCTGAAAAAAATGTTATTTGAAAATTATATGTTCATGCAGAAAGCGTGTATGTATTGTAATAGAGTTTGAAAAAATATTTGTAGACGATTGGAAAAAGGCTATTTCTCAGCACTAAGTCTCTTTGAAAATTTGTCTCTGTAGAGATATAGCATTTTAAAGTCATTAGATAGATGAGACCAAATACGTTTTCAAGATTTTCTAGGAAGTCAGACTCCAAATTTATAAAGACTCCATGATCTAAGATGCGGTAGAGACGGTTTGCTGGCCAGGTCGTTGATATCATAGTTTAGTAGTAAGTGTCACATTTTTGTTAATGTTAATTTGTTTATTAATACAGGTTGACTCAGATGTCACGAAAGGGTTCGAACAGTTCATATATTTTCCAGTTTTTGATTATTTTTATTTATTTTTTATATAGTAACCCAATCAAAAGTATAGAAACTTTATTGAACTAATTAAGACAAACAATTGATTTTAAATAGCCTCCATTTTCTGCTTCACAGCGGATGGAGCTTTTTAAGGCATTTCACACGTCGGCTGTCATTTTTCGTAGTCTCCTTGTTTCGGCGCGTATGTTGTCTATTAGATGTTGAATTGATTAAGGTTTATTTGTATACACCATTCGTTTCTTTAAATAATCCCAAAAAGAAGTCGGGAGCCACCCATTTAAATGCATTTTTTCCATAAAAATGGTTACTATTACTATTTTTTCCTCTTCAGTCGTTTCATCTTATCGCGGTACATAAATACTGTTTCTTCTTCCTTGTCGCTTTCTGTATTATTTACATATCTTTCACGTGAGTTTTCCCTGCTCTGGCTCAGTGGTAAATAGGTCCAGAAGTCCCAGAAGTCACCACCAATAAAATTATAATTGTGCACTTCTCCATGGAATTGAATTAGACTCGGCTTAAATTTAACACTGCCATTGTGCTTAGGGATACATATTAAATGTTTCTCTTTTTTTTTCTGGGATATTTCATATTTTAATTTATCCCTCTAGCTCAAAGGAAATATTAAAACATATTTTTACTTTTCATCTAACAGATCATTTCAAGACATGCTGTACAACGTTCTAATCGAACTGGAGCGTGATGCATTATTCGACCGAGATGAAAGTGTTTATATGGATCGAATAACGAAAAGTTTTCGCAATCACAAGGTATACTCTCGATGAATGACTTTCTAATTTTTTTCCGTTGAATTTTTTTACTATTTTAGATATTCGGATTTACGTTGAACTTCTCCTATACCAATCTATCCACAATTTCCGAACGAGTCAAAGCTACCGGTATTCATATGAATACTGACAGAAATGTCGAATATAGCTTGGCAGTGCATATACAACAGTATCCGAACAATATATTATCTGTTTGGATTTTTATTATTACGGCGGTCCCAATAAATGTGCAATAAGTGTTATACAATAATAAACAGTAAAATGAAGGTTTGAAAAATTAGCTGTTTGAAGCTAATTAGAGAAATATAATGGTGGCCACTCCAGTTCAATTCAATTTATAAATGTGTAAACATCAGTTTATGATGCTGGTCGTGACAACATCAAAGTTTAAATGGGACAGTTTGAACGCATGTGTAATTTCTATGTTTCAGTGAATTTACTGGTTTGTGGTTGCTTATTAGAAGGATCACAAATATTTATAAGGTAGTTGATAACTAAGCTACAAATAAGTATCCAAACTACAGAAAGGCTATTGCGAGTTTCGTATTAGTTTTAAACATATATTTAACAATATAAAATATATTACACAGCAATATTTCCACTATTCTAATCTTACAAAGATCTTAAGCTCAAACAAAAAAATAAAACGGTCATCCTATAAATTAAAAGTATTATTTCTATGGTAAATATTTATCTTCCGAGCTCACGCTACGTTCACGTAACAATTTCAACCTGCTTTTTCCTCAGTTCATCTAAAATATAGTGATGAATTCCCGTATTGTATTTAACTATCAACATTTTCAAAGAGTTCAATTGCGGCAAACATACACCCCGGAATCTTTCGTTACCATTCAACGTTAAGGTTCTCACATTTTTACAAGACAGCAATAAATCAGCATCGTCATCATCGATATCACAACACGACAGGTCCATATATTCTAAATTACTTGTAATCTGCATTAGTAAGTTTCTATATTTCGGTTCCATTCGTAAATAGTTAACCGTTAATCGTTTTAATTTCACGCAGAATTTACATACAGGCATTAAAATTGGAAGAACCATATTTTCAGGCATCAGATAACCAATCCAAATGGTAATCGACTCCAAGTACGGCCCAATACATTCCAGCAGACTGTCCATTTTGTCCAGTTGGGCTGTTCGCATCCCGATGATGAGGTTTCGTTGCAACGAAAAATAGTAGTTCGTGATGAATGCAAAACGTGTACAGGTTGAATGTAATTCCACCATCTCAGGAATTGTGAGGTATGAGCAGATAGTATGTAAGCAGTCATCGTTCAAATCCAGGATGTTCATCTTTCATAGTTTCGTCAGAAGTTGTCGATTTCTTGGGGAAGAATGCATTAAGGTATAGTGAGATTAGGTATTTTCAGTTAATATTTTCAAAGTGCTAGGAATATGCAAAGAACGTTTTTACTGTAGGAAGAATATTGTTTTGATTATTTTTGGTAGGTTTTAGAGTATCTTGAAAATATTCAATAAGAGTTTTATTACAGGATAAATCAAAAAGAAACTTGTTTTTGTTCTTCGATTATTCTTTATTTGATTGTTTGAAGAAATTTAATTTCCATTGAAAGTACAGACTCTGGTGTTATATGTAATACGAAAGTAACTGTTAAATATTTTTTTTGGTTTTGCTGGCAAATTTACAACTCATCGATGAGATTACTCATTCAAGTTCCGAATAACTTTTGAAACTTTTTTGCTTGGGAAAGAATCGCGTTACAAGCCGTGTCTACAGTTTTGACAATTTCGGTAGAATGCAGCTATTTATTTCACTATTTTTTATTTATTTTACGGGATGGGAGACTTTTGAGATTACTAGTTTCTAGCATTTAGTCACATAGCAGAAACAAGTCTATTTTATAACTGGTGTTTATTTTAGTTAAACTTAACTAGATTTATTACAATTTTTCTAATAAAGCAGACAAATAAGTTGAAAAACACAACTTTAAACAGCATGAGAATAGTATTTACCTCGAGTAAAGTCAGTGTTCATCAGCCGTGCATTTTTTGCGATATCATTTACGTAATGTAAATGTACGCTCCCTGGTCATCTTGCAAATTATTTCTAATATTTATGTGATAAATGCCTCCACGTAAAGGTTCAGTTAGCGAACGTGCGTCGCGTCCGTCGCGTCCGCTGCGTTTTATGACCGGACGCATCGATGATCTTTGAGAGTGCGTCGCGTCCGCTCCGTCTGTCAAAGGCAAAGGTGGTCAGTTTTTATTTTCCTGGTGAAAAATTCATATTCGAAAGCGGGAGTTGTTTGAACTGTTTTGTAATTTGTCTGTTCAGTTCGTGCGTGCGTTCCGTGTATCGAAGTTGAAGGTGTTGAATTAAATTATTGTCGTGTTATATACTCGTATAAATTTGTTATATACTCCAAACAAATTATTTTGGTAGTCTTAGGTAGACACTGGTATTTCACATGAATATTTTTTATTTTTTAATTTTTATTTATTAAGAAGTATTCATCCACCAGGGAAAAAATAGATGGCTTTCAAAATTAATATCATGGCTGCATATTCTAATTGATTAAGTAAGGCATAATAACGTAAACGCTTTTTTACATTTCTACTCGGGTGTTTGGTTTCGGAATCAATCAAACTTTTAAATTGTCACAAATTACAACTAATATTATTTTTGTCACGCTATTTTCAAGCATGCTATATTTGGAAAATTATCAATTAAATTTTAAGCGCAACAGTTGCGAAGATAAATGAAAGATAAGCTAATTCAATGCAGACATCAATTTAATCGGTTCAACAAAGGTTGACTGTTTTTTGAACCATCGGTAAATTAACATTATTTTACCAGTAATATTTATAACTATAAAATACGCTAATTAACAAGTTCTACAGCATCATCATACGATTAATTAAATATTTCAGGAAAATGATTTATCTATTCCACAAAACATTTTGAAAATATATTCACCTTGAAAAATTCTTAGCTGACAGAATGCCTTGCAAAACACTCACCACTCATTCTAAACTCACCTTTCTCTCTCTCGATGCGTCCGAAGATGAAATTTGATCATCTCTTGCGCTCCGTCGCGTCCGACGCACCGGTTGGATAACTATCGCTGCGTCTTCCAATGTAAAGTATATGGAAACTGAAAAATTCAACTCAGTCAGAGCGGACGCGACGGACGCGACGCACGTTCGCTAACTGGACCTTAAACCGAAATTAGATTGCCGATAGCACTCATATCATAGCACTTCAGTGGTTTGTTGACATATAACATATATCAGCTGATAGCATTGTGAAAACGTACTAGTCGATACAATCTGAATTTTAAATGTACTAGTTGATGATGTCTACTTAAGGTATCCATACATACTAAAATTAAGATTTTGTGATGTTGGACATGTTTTTCGGTATTCGAGCCAGCCAGTTGAAAAGCTGCTAAAGAATGGCTTTTCTTATAAAATACCTTAATTTAATAGAGGTAGAAAAGAGTTGCTGAGCTCGATTCACTCGAATATTCAAACTTTTAGGGTAAGCTATTTTCACTCTTTTTCGTAAACTATTTACTTTACTATTCTTAGTTTATTTTGACATTTCAATACATCAATAGTTTGGTATATGAGGGAGATTCATTATAAGGTCTGTTCGCGTACTTCCAGTCACTGAATTTTCCTGAATCATGTGGTGGGGAAAATTCAGGAAAAGTACGAAAACGTTCTTATTGCATATCCTGAAAATTGACAAACAAAAGTGTCAGTTGTCGGTTTTTGGGAGAACAATATTGATAATAAAGTCATCCTAAGCGGTGATAATTTATCGCCACAAAAATATTCGTCCTTCATAATAACATTACGCCAAAAACCGTTTGACAGTTTTCAGTATTTTTCAGTAGCTCAGACCCTACAGAAATTTACTGGAAGAGGGGAAATTTTCAGTTTTCAGTAAAACGGAGTACAAAAACGGCTTCATTGCAATTAATTGCAATTAATGTAGTACGCGAACAGACCTTTAGTAACGGAGGAAAAATGTTAAAATATGATATTTTAAAGATCAAGCTTCATAAATTTCATGGAAAAATAATCTTTATGCAAATATTTTTTTAATACGTATAAGCTAAATTAACTGAATCCAGATGAAATATTACCAGCTAGCAGATAAATACTATACGGTCTATTGAACAGGAATAATTTAAATACACATTGGAACATAGATGCAACATTGTATCAAATCCCAACGAGGTCATGGCAGAAAATTTACCTAGGGAGGTACAGAAATGCATAAGATATCTATGCATGAGATATTCATGATCTTAGGTGTTAGGAAGATACTTATAAGCTGCCTGTTTCAAATTAATCCGGAACATAACCAATAAAAAAGGTTTTTCTTGTCTTCCAGAGATTCAATATCCTGGGCAAAGTGTATAGAATGATAAGTGGGTGAACTCCTTCCATCTTCCAGAAAAAACACTTCGACCTTGAAATTGCGCCTCCATTTACGCAATGCATTATCTGTCAAAGCAACCTGAGAGTGTGCTGGTATTTTTTGCGAGAGTGAGTCGTATGTGAGCAACGAAAAATCTAGCCTGAGTATGTAGTTGTCGAGTCGTTATCTTGCAACTCTTTCTGTTCCATGCGATTTCTTCCAATTTTCCAGGCTGATCAACAATACAATCTCAGGCCAGATCACTGGAAGTTTTGGACCGTATACATATACGGAGTCCGCACGCTGGTTAGGAACTAACTCTTTACGCTGTGTCCTGGGATTGAGCATCAGTATCTCTCTGATTATCATTAGATTTAAACCGAAAATTTCTAACAAACATAAAGAAAATGAAGTAACATTACATCTTTTGCTTCATTTTACCACATAAGACTTTTACCACTTCTAATAGTGTTGCATTCCTGTATTATTTTCGGCAATGAAGCTCGCATAAAACTATGAGAAAAGTCGGATGTAGCGGAAAGAACTCTAAGAACTTTTTGACTTGGATAAAGGAGGTATATGGTAAGTTTTAAATTATGCATTATTTTATTTATTTTTAAAAGAGGATGTACTGTGACTTCATCTATTAAGGGATGGATATGCAGATAAACCAAACTTAGAAAAAAAATCGAATGAGATTCGAAAAAACAGCAACAGAAAAGCCCACTTTATTGATTTTATACGGATGCGATGAAAGCTCATAAGTTCATCCAATTAATCAACAACACCTGTCATAGTTTCGTTATAGTATTTAATTCAATATGGTGACTCTGCATCAACAAAGCCCCTTTTTAATTGATTCCAAAGTTCTATTTTGTCTTTTTGGCTAATTTCTACAAAGCTCGATGATACATGGTCTTCTTTGTTGGACCATTTTCTAACTACAATATTTACTCCAGTACTTTAGAGATAGATTTAATTTATCTAGAATTGACTTAAAATTAATCACAATGTGCTCTCTACATCCACGCATTTTAAAAAATACTAACGATTCCTGCCACACTTTAATCAACACTATTGCCGTTCAAGAAAGCTTAGTGAACTTTAATGGGACTACATCCAAGATATACTGCTTAAAATGTAAAAATGTATCAAAAGACGTTTACGACGTTTAATATTGACTCTTCTAACTTTAAATAAGGGGCCGTTCAAATATTACGTAAGCAGATTTATTACAATTATTTACCCCCCCATCCCCCTTGTCAGCAAAAGTAAGCAAAGCTTTTACCCCCTCCCCCCATGCTTACGTAAACATTTTTCAATTAAAAATGTATTTTTTTTATATTATAATTATAATGTTATAAATATAATTTTAAAAATAAGAAAATTGATTTAAAATAGAGATTAGATTTTACTGATGCAGTAATCAACATAGAGTAAGGGACAAAAATATTATAATCTTACGAACATAACAAACTTATTTTAAATTTTTGGTACACATATTAAATTCAAATTAACAGTCTTCAGTCCATGAAACCCGAATCCATGATTCTAAGTTTTCGATGACATTGGATTGCTTGGATTGCTGCTCAGTGTTGTGAGTCTGCTCACTTTCATCCGATTTTGGAATGTCTACGTCGTTCTCATCGAGCCATTCAACATCATGGTGCTCTAAATTTTGAATAATGCACATCAGTTCATTAGCACGACGAGCAGCGACTCTTACAGGTCTAACTTTCCTATCAGTGTGCGTGTTTACTTTTTTATGGATCTTCTCGATGTGACGATTTAGTGACTTGATGGAAGCATGATAAAGACCACACGTTTTGCATGTTCGACTTGATAGCCTCAATTTTACCGTCGGACAAAAATAATCGTAGGGCATTTGCAGGAAATCTTTGAGTGAAGCACTTAAACGTAGAGCTAAATTGACTGGAAGATCAAGAAATTGCCCTCCTTCATCCAAAACCAAGTCATCAACTGTTTGTTTTACTTTTACAGGTGGTGGAAGAAACCTGTTATCTAGTAATCTGAATAGACCACTTCTTGGACGACAGCATTCTGTATTTTTACATTTTACAATTTGAAGCAAGTATTGGCTTTCACGCACATGTTCTGAATACCATTTAATGTCTGGAAATACAGAAACATCTTGTTGACCTGCCCCAACATATTTTGCAGTAACATTATAGCCATCA
Source organism: Nemotelus pantherinus (assembly GCA_963978885.1). Lineage (NCBI taxonomy): Eukaryota > Metazoa > Arthropoda > Insecta > Diptera > Stratiomyidae > Nemotelus > Nemotelus pantherinus. The sequence continues at coordinate 190,977,718 of OZ022263.1, read as the reverse complement.
ATTTCCATTGAACTCCATACTTCAGCTAATACATTTCCTGCAAATTCGAAATTAGATCTTTCTAAATGTTCATCAATTGTAACGCCACGTTCATCCAAATGAGACCCAAAATGGTCATGAGGCAATATTAAACCAGCCAGTTCCCGACTAAGAGGAGCCATTCTGCGCTCTACTCTGTTGTACGCACTTCTTCCAGGAGCATTGGTAGCTAAAAACAATGCATCGAGATCATGTCGCTTAAAGTGTTGTATAGCAAACCCTATGACTTTTTCATAACGCGGATTTTCATCTGGCCCTCCATCAACCGTCATGATTACCACTGGTTTTACTAGTCCATGGTCAGTTTTAGCTAATGGTCGAAACTCTTCAAGTTCGAGAAGCGTCTCGAAATCCTGAGCATGAGTATTAGCAGTAGATGAACTATGCTTTCCACTTCGAATAGCGATGTATGTTGGTCCAGAATATCCAACGGCTTGCGGTTGTCCTAGCATACTGGAAGTGATTTTGATACCAGCATAAACAGATGGTATTAATTTATGACGCTCAGCGATTACCCAATCGTGGTCAGGTAATTTGATTCTATATCCATGTGCATTAGAAGAGGTGCTTGCTTATTTGCCGCAGTTACGCCCATAGGGACTCGAGCTTTATCATCTTGAGATATGAAAAATACTTGATCTGGTCCAAGTATGGATGCAATGTTCTCTAAATAATGGATTGATGTTTCAGCGAACTTGCTATCTAAGTGGCTCTTGTGGTGATCAGTTTGAGCCCGAATGAGCTTAACAGGGACTGTCGATACATGTCTTCGTCCCTCTGCAGAATTAGATTTTCTGGGAATCAAACGAAGATATGTCCCACTGCGACTAATGTCAAATCCTATTTTACGTAATTCTTGTGTGAGTTCATCAAGAGTTTTTACGCTGCGAATAGATTCCGTTCTTCTATCATCTGCTGCACTCCCAAATAAAGCTATATCCGCAATTGTTTTCAATAGTGATGGTTGATTGCTTTCAAGATTAGGACGTCCCACTGAATCCCTCAGAGATAGTCTTTTTTTTATTTCTGGATTTTCATGACAAATATCTTCTAACTTTCTTTTCATACCATCCCTGTGTTTCTTCTGGGCAACTGCGTTTTGAATCTTCCTGTTTAAAGACTGTTTTGCTGTTTTTATTTCCTTACGCAACTTAATGATCTGTTTATCAACTTCAGCACGGCTTGGCATAGTATCTCTGGCAGAATACAAAGCGTTGAGATTTTTTTCGAGTAGAGCAATCTTATTTTTCATAGCTTCCTGAGAAGGTTTTGCTCTCTGTTTATCTGCATTTTCATTATTTTCGCGTTGCTGTTGTGATTCATTACCGGGTTTTATTTTATCTTCTTCCTGTTTTTTAATATTTGAATTTGTGTTTGAATTTGTTTGTTTGAATTTGAATTTGTATAATTTGTGTTTTTTCTGCAGGTTTACAGGTAGTCGTTGCCTAAAAGTAAAAACTTTCTATTGATTCTGCTAAAGATTCTCTTATTAAGCTACATAAATACAAAGTATGCAATAAAAACTGCATTTAAAGATTATTTAAAGCCATAGCCCGTCATTTGGCAACTTTCCCCAAAGGGAAATTGCAAAATTCGCATATAAAGGAGGTCATTAAAAGCCCATACAAGTTTGCCCAAAGTTGTACCCGAGGTACATGCATATCAAATTATAGAGAAAAAACAAAGGATTTCGAAAATAATACTTTAGAGATTTAGAAATTCCTTATAACTTGTAAATAATAGTCCAAAGTTTTATTAATCGACAACACAATTTAAAAATGTGGCAACATCAGACATTTTATGGCGTTCTGTTAGTTAAAAATGTTTATAATATCTTTATAATGTCGTTTCTATATACAGTATTTACATAAAATAATATCTTATTCTGTTTACTTAAATATTATTGCATTATAATATTAAAAGAAACTACACAAAAATACACAAATCAAATCTAAAAATAACAAAACGCCGTCGACTATTTGACACTTCATAGTTCATACGTTGTTTGTTTATTTGAGTATTTTGATAATACTAAGTATAATTATAATATAAATAATTATAATAACTATCACATATTATATAATACTAGTAACTTGGCTATTCTCTCTGGATTTCTGCTTTTTTGCCCTACGAATTGGTTCTTGACGATACCTACTATGATCTCGACAACTTGGCATTTTCTTTGGCATTTACCGATCCAACACAAATATTAAAAAAGTAAATATACAGTGATATTCAACATATAATAAGGATTTTTTTTCTACAAAGTGTACCTCGGTACATCATTTGGGCCACTTTTAATGACCTCCTTTCTAATATTTCTAGTACTCATAGATACCTAAAATGATTTCGTCACTCACCTTGGAAAAAAATGTAGTAGATTGGATTTATTCTTAGTCGCCGCTTGCAATTCTTCTTCAATTCTCTTAGATACAATGATATCTAGTTCCTTGTCGGACTTTGCTTGTAATTTATAATTTCGCCACACTTCGTTAACAAACTTTTGTACATTTTGTACTTTCGTACTTGTATGAGATTTTTTAAAACTTTCAAACAATTTTTGGTATAACTTGGATTTGTCTATTTGAAACGACATCTTATTTAAACGCTAAACTTTGGCTAATGGAATCAACGGTAACACAAATGTTGAATTGCTTTGCTATGCTTACAATACGTCTACTCGCTATAGTATCCGAAGAAAACAATACACTGACAGAAGAAATTTAGACAAGTGAACAGCGCGCGGTAATTCCCCGAATCGATTCTAAAGCGAGTGCCTAAACGTATGCGTGTATATTTGCGGGAATCCCCGAAAATGCGTTTCGTTTTCAAGCATAGACAATGTGAGGGTTGCCATTCGTGTAAAAAAGTAAATAACTATCGATGACGTAATCATCATCTGGACTCCCCTACCCCCCATGTCATCCAAAATAAGCAAAACAAAGACCCCCCCACCCCCCTATAGTGCTTACGTAATACTTGAACGGCCCCTAAAGTTATTATTCATTGTAGCGAAAAATATGCCTGAAAGGGTTAATCAAATGTTGCAAATCAAAATCTCAGCTAATTCATTTCCATTTTGATTCCCATTGAACTTTTAAAATACCTGTAAACCATTTCTTGCCGCTAAACAGATAAACCTATTTTCATAAGAATACCTTTTTTTGTAGTGCGGTATCCTGTTTTACGATGATTAGGTTGGCTTATAACGATTCGCATCATCCATCAGTTTCGACAACACCCGTCTATGGTGGGTTTGACCTTAATATATCACTTGACAACATTTATTCATTGCCTTAATATTAATGTTAAAAATTTTTTTTGGTCGCATCTACCTTATTCCAATAATTTTTTTTTCTTTTGTCGTATCTACCCTATTCCAATAAATATTTGCGTCTTTCATTGACATACTTTGTTACGCCTTCCGAACGTCAAGTGAACAAGAATATTTACGGCAAAAATACGGTATCTTAGAATCCTGCATTAAATTACCCAAAACTTGATAAGGGGTGGCATCTATTATCTGAATGCAAATAGAGAAGCGCAGACACCAATGAATACATACCTTACTGCATACAAAAAATCAATCATTTTCAAATAAAACACAATTCAAAACGTTAATGTTCAGTCTTAAAAAAAATATCTAAAATATAATAAATTGTACAATTATATTACAAAAATTCTATTTTCTTTTTCTTAAAAAAAATTTAGCTAATTGTAAAAAGTGTAATGACAAATGGTGTAAATAAAAGTAATGTCACAATATTCTGGAATCGATGCCATCGATTTCGATTCCCCAACAATATTGAATGACTGGCAGTTGAATAGTTCGGTTCAGATGTGAGAGGTTCTTTCCGTCTTGGCAGGTTCTCGTCGATTTCATTTGTTGTTGGTGTCCGATGCGGACATTGCATCCATTTGTGTGCAGATAGTTTTGGTTGCTCATGGGCAACATCCATTCGATTATCGTCAAATTCCCAATAGACTTTGTTTTTGAAAAAATAAGTTTTACCTGGAAAATAAAACAACAAATTAGTATGGTTTCAGAAGGCCCTAAAGTTTTACAAATGATTACCATTAGAATATTGCATTGCTGCATCTATGTGATAACCGATCCCTTGCCATATGGACATATCACGCGGATAATCGAGTTCGATATGATGTACATCTTCATCGTAGCGCCAGTAGAGTGTGCCACTGAATAAATATGTTTTTTGATTATGGCCCCAAACAAAGGCTGCATCGACTTGTCGCAATGATGCTGGTAGTCCGATTTGAGTGAGAGATTTCGGGTACCCAGAAACGAGACTATTCGAATTGAAAACGTACATATGGCGTTCTGAAAGATAAAAAAAATTAGTTTAGAAGATTTTTTTACCTTTGTTTGATTTTTTCAGTTACTTTTTCTAGCAGTAAATTTTTACCTTTCGAAGATAAAATTTTTCTTTCAAAGCTACATATGTTTAAAAGTTAAAGATGTCAAACTATCATAAATATATTCAGAACACATACATAAAAATATCAGACATATATCCGGAATCGAAAGGAATATTTAGAAAGAGAAGAAAGTGAAATTAAGATAATTAAAATTAACAGAAAAATTGATTCTTGCTTCTCGCTAATTAAATCTCGCTTTTAAAGACAAATATTTTTATTTTAAGGCCAATTTTTCTTTAAAAACTAGATATATTTCAAATCCTTGATCGATATCGACATTTTGAAGGCAATCTGTATGTTTTTATACTACCCTGATCTCAACTGATAGACACTGAAAAATTGCACAAATCCTTCTCGAAATATCGATATCTGTCTCAAGCTATTCGAATGGTGACTTCGAGACAAGTTAGTCAGACTGTTCCTTTGTCAGATGGTGATGCTAACGTCGATGGTCTCATCAGAGCTCTTTCACTTTCACTGAAAATTTAATTTTCGTTTAAGTATATTGAACGCAAACTAGGAAGAACTTTCAATATACTCTGAAGGAAAATCATGAAGAACGCTGATCGCTTCGTGACTTTATTTAAACTTACACTCACCAGTGAATTGAGTTTGATTGGCAATCAATATTTTTGGCCAACTGGTGTTCTAGTTAAATCTTTCGAAAAATTCGTCCGATACCTGCTTTACTTCTACGCAGTGAAATACTTATCATAATTTTCGTTTGTGTTGCCAGATTGTTCGTGGATTTAGAACCAATTTGGAGCAAATTAAACTATCTTCTATCGCATCTTCGGATGATTTGATTTACTTAACTGAAACTTGAGCAATGAAGTCTTTTCTATGCGCAATGTATTTATATTGGATCGTAATCGCTCTCTGTCGTCCAAAACACTAGATGGTAGAGGGGTTGGTATAACTGTTGATAAATCTCCAGGTGGAATTCTTTGCTCAAATTTGTCTGTGTCGTACCCTGTTGAATGTATTGCTATTCGTGTATCCCTGTCTAGGACTTATTTTTTACTAATTGTATCGGCCTATATACCTTGTAATCCATCAGTATCTGTATATGAGTACTTTTTTATGATTAAGTGTAATTTCATCCTTATACATTTTTTTGATTCTCCTGTCATTATTTATATTATTTGACCTACCGTCAATCGTTTAGGAGAAATATTTTTCGTGCGTTGTTTCCACTGATGCGTTCTCCATTCCCTCTCCTCTTTCCTGTCCTCATGTTCCTTTTCGCAGTTTAATGTCATTCCGAACACTAATGGTCGTATTCTGGACCGTATCAGTTCTAATATTCCCTCTAATCGATTATCTCTTTCCTCTTATGCTTATGTTTATCCTAATTCTCATCATCATTCCCTTTCTATTAATGATAGTGTTAGTTACATATGTCGCACTAAAAAGGTAGTGAAATCGCGCTTTGACTTTTTTAGAGCTGCTTATGATAGCATGACTGCAGAGATCAACGGTATTAATTGGTTCTCTATTATTCGCCATCTCAACCTTAATGAGGCACTCCTTTCATTTTGTTCTTTCCCTATTCGCTTATAGCCAAATATACTCTCGTATTTCATCTTCGCTGCATCATTCCACTTTGGTTCTCGGTTGACATTAGAACAGCTCTTCGTGCTAAAGATAGGGCGGGTGAAGATTTCTTTTGTCCTGCATCTTACTGGTCAAATACTGTGACAAAAAAAGCAATCCTACTAGCTAGACGCAACTAATTTGCTAAAATTTGATTATCTTTTGTCTCTAATAAATATTCCAACACTTTTTACTTTCGCTTCTTTGAACAGTACTCAGAGATGCAACGAACCAAGAAGGTAAACAAACGAGCATAAGTGTAAATATTCAAGAAAAACGTGAACAGCGAAGGAAGAAACCAGCAACCCTAGAGATAAAATAAAATTTATGTAGATCAAATTTCAATTTAGCGTCGAGCACAACACCCAAATCTTTATGCTGATTCACATGAAGCAAAATATTACCTGACAGGGAGTACTCAGAGGATAAAAAGTTTGATTTAATGGAGAGTACACTACTAGACATTTGTGTACATTAAGAGAGAGAGAGAGTGAGTTCCTCGTACGCGACGCATTTAAGGCTGTGAGATCTGAATGCAATAAAAACCAGTCATCGACTGACGAGATTTAACGAAACAGTTAAGGTAGTCCGCACAAAGAAGCCACTTAGATGAAAATAAAAGAAGGTCATTCATACAGAGAACAAATAATGGAGGCTCAAGAATGGATCCTTGTGGAAGACCAGAAAAGGGATAAAAGGGAGGAGAAGAACAACTATTTAGCACAAAAGCACAAACTTTGCAGGTACGATTGAGTATCTAGGATGAAACCAGGAAGGAACCGAATATGCCAAACCAAGAAAGCTTACTAAGTAGGATGTAATGGTCGACCTTGTCGAAACCTTTCGAAAAATCTGTACATATTACATTAGATAAACTTGATGCCCATTGTCAAGAACAGAGGACCCAAGATCAAAAAATTCCACTAAATTAGTAGAAGTGGAGTGACTCTTGATAAAACCACGTTGTAAGCCAAAACACTGAGGGAAAGGCTTATGTTAAAAAGTGTGCACAAGAGGACTCATAACGAGGACCACGGCTACCACTAGAGTTTAAGCGAGGTTTTGATGGTTTTCAAGGGTTTCGATGGAGCTCTTGGAAAAGAGGTCATTAGAAGGTGTAGCGATAAAAAGAGTTACAGGTGGGCTGCATCCGTTAGAGTACACATAGGAAGCTACAAGCGAAGAAGACAAGAGGTCAGCAAACGTAGAACACATTTCAAGGGCACAGAACATTTTTTTCAATCAAATACCAGGCAGTTGGGATATTGTTTATTAGTTTTAAGTGTGGTATCCTCTTTTCGTGTACTTTTCGGATGTCATTGAATCTGTCTAAAGCAGGGGTGGGCAAACCTAATACTGGTATGATCGACATTAATTTTTTTAATTTTTGCGCGATCGACTTCGAAAAATGGGTCAAATTAAAAACAAATAAAAATGTAATTAAGGTCTTTATTAATATTTTGGATTAATTTTTGATGTATATGCGTGAATCTCCATTTCATCAAAAAGTATTGTAGAGTTAGGCTTGTAAGCACTGATGCACAATCGAATAGATGCCATTAAGTGGTCATCAGTCAGAGAACTCCTAAGTTGCGATTCGATGTTTTTTATTTGAGAAAACGTTGCTTCAATAGATAAATGGAAGCAAAAAAAAATGCAAATATCCTCATTGCCACCAATCTCAATAATGGATTTTTTTATGGTAATAAAATCCAAAAATAATTTTCATTTGCGCGTGCTATTATCAAAATTTCTAACTTTAGATCCGATAAGTTCAATTGTAAAAAATGAGCTAGATTTAATGAAATACCCTCGTTATCGAATTCTCTAAAAGGAAATGAAATAAATTCAAAAATCGGTTGAAGGTTATTGAGATTTGCAAATCGTCTCTCAAATTCTTGATTAAAATTTTCCAGTTCAGGACAAAACATTTCAATATTACATTCAACAGTAGGTTAGGTTAGGTTGTACCAGTTGGCACAAGCCCACACATAGACCTATTGGTCCATAGTGATACCAGATAAATGGGCCAGGAGAAAAAAATTCAGTCCAAGTGGCCATCGCAGGCCCCGAACTTTTTCGCGAACTGAAGGATTTCTTTCAGCTTTTGCATTTTACATTCACCAGTAAGTTTAATATGTTTTTCTAAACATGGAAAATATTTTAAAATTTTGCCTATTTAGTTGTGAAGCAAAACGTTTTGATTTTACTTAAAAAACATTTACCGAACTCAACAAGTCAACAATATTTTCTTTTTCCTTGTAATTGTAAATGAAGCGAGCTGTAACGGCCCATAAAATCAGTACGAAATGCTAATTTCTTTACCCATACTAGATCTTCCAATTGTTCATGTTTTTGTCCTAATGTGTCCAAAAATGCAATAATTTCAGGCAAAAGATTTAAAAATGTTTGCAAAAAGCTTCCTCAGAGAAGCCATCTAAAGCTTAGTACTGTTTTCGATTTCATTTTAAATTTTCATGCAAATTTTGAAGTGAAATTTATTTCGGCGAAAATTTAGCTTGAACATAAGCAAGAGTTGTACTCACTTTTAAGCGTGAAAAATTGCTTGGAAGATGCTTTCGCTTTGAAAATGCAGATAGCATTGGCACATGTCTCCAATCATTTCACACCAATTTATTATGTGCAGTTCAATCTTTAGGCTAGTACCGAGTTAATCGTGAAGCTAAATTTTGACATGTCTCCATTATCTCGTCATTTTTTCGAGCGAAAATTTTGAAAATGGGGAAAAGCGGAGACACTTATCATTTCTGACGGATAAGATATCAAGAATTTCAATTTTCGAACGATTTTGTTATTGAAAAGACATTTACACAATTCAATTTTCAAATTCAAACACCAAATGTCACTTTTTAGCTCGAAAGCATGAACTGCACAAATTAAATTGGCGTGAAAAGATTTTAATTTAAAATTTTAATTTATCTCAAATTGAGATTAACCTTTGTTGCGCTGTGTGCGACAACTTACAAACTCGGTAGCAGGGAGACGAATGCAAATGCAGGCAAGGTGTATAGCGGGAAGCAAAAATATAAAGTTGTACTGTAGAACAGAGAGATTTAAGGAAATGAAACAGCCGTATACGTATACGCGACTTAGTGAAGCAGTTTTACTACAATGATATAAATCTATAAATTGCACAAATCGAGAGCATAGCTATCTGGGATTTTCCCGTTGGCTTCTCCGCCACCAAGGCTCTGCGAGCTTTTGTGTGAACTGAAACTGCGTGGACTGTCCGATTGGATCTATTCAGCCAAGGCACACTCCAAAATGTACTGAATAAATCGTCTACTAAATTTTTATTTCACATTTTAAATTAACCTAGTAAATTATTAAAAATGTCTGTGATCGACTGTCGAACTGTTTGCGATCGACCAGTCGATCGCGATCGACCGTTTGCCCACCCCTGGTCTGAAGCAAGAAAACTCGTTGTCTATTGAAGGTCAGTGTTCTCTATTACCCCTGTGAAGAGTGTCTTACTCTGCTGAATTTTTCTTTCTAAAATATCCATAGATTTTACCTTGGCCAATGCTTTTGTACAAATCCTTTAACGGCTTTTTCCTCCAGTATATGTTTATCTCTGTTTTTGCGTGATGAACGACTCTCTAGACACCGGGCTATCTTCAATGTTCCTGTTCCTCGTACAGCGGCGTATTTTTAACCTTTTACCTATGCGTCGCTGGCATGATTGTCGTTGCTTCCAACTTTTTCCTCTTTTAAAAACATATCTTGGATACGTTACGTTTTGAATTAGTCACTAAATATTTTAATTTAACTTTTCCATATTTTTATATTTTTCATTTTCGTTGTGTTTTTTCGTCTGTAAATTGGTCTAATGTAAATAAATAAATAAATATATCAAGCCTCTGAATGAAAAAATGGTCTAGCTAAAAATATTTAAAAAATTTATATTTTAACCAAAAACTATTTTATCCTAATTCATTTAAGATTGTAGACAAACAAATTTACAAAACCTATATGAAATTAAAATTGAAATTTTCCAAAATTCACTTACCAATGAAAAATACAATCTGTCGCTTTTGATTTTCATAGACTGCATCAACTTTTGTGAAATTTTCGGGAATATCCCGCCACAGCCTTCGTATCTCATGGGGATAGCCTGCATACGGTCCGTTGGCTCCAATACGCCATAAGTACTGAAAAGCAAAAACAACCGTTAAAATAGATAATTTCTTGAAATTCAAGTTACTCTCTGCCTACCTTATCCTTAAAAATAAACAGTTCACCTCGAATAAGGGTAATGGCATCGTAGCTAGTGTTGCACGTATCCGGCTTATTTTTCTTGTGCTTGATAGTGTGCCTAGTGGTTGGGGTTGTTGTTGTGGGCCTTGTCGGATGATGGTGATGATGATGATGATGATGATTGTGCCGTGTGGGTGGCGCTGTAGGTCTTGGAGTCGCGGGATTCTGTCGCGGATCCTCAGGCTGTCTGGGATCTTGTGGATATCTAGGATCTTGAGGATATCTGGGATCGTACGGGTAACGTGGATCCTGTGGTTGACGTGGATTTTGGGGGTACCTGGGATCATACGGATAGCGGGGATCCTGTCTTGGATCCGTAGGATTTTGTCGTTCACGAGGTTGGTTCGGATATTCTGCAGGATATCGTGGGTCGTTCTTGGGATATTCTGGATTTCGACGGGGATCATTATCAGGATAGTAGCGTCGATTGTAGCGATCGTCATTTCGTGGATCATATCGGGGATCATTTTCTGGATACCGTGGTCGTTGCGGTCGATCGGGATAATATGGTTTTCGTGTTGTTGTTGTAGTTGTCGTTGTGGTTGTGGTAGTTCTAGGTCGTTGTGGCCGATACGGACCCCATTGTTTATCTCTAGAGCCTATATAATCATGGAAATTGTTAATGTATTTAATATGAAATTCAAATCTCAGGGAAAATATGGAAAAATACCATAGAGCTCCTGGATGGCCAATCGATCGTCGTCAGGAAGATCACCATTTATTTCGTATCCGTGATACCATGGAAACATAATTGCATCTTCGACTGATGAATGACCCAATCCTAAAGAATGGCCGAATTCATGAACTGCAACACCAAGTAGATTTGTGCCTGAAAGGAAAATTAATATTGTAGGTTGTTAAAGATTTCGACGATAAATAGTGCGAAAAATGTAATTTGCTATTTCAATTATTCGTATTTATGGATAAACTTTCGTCTTTATCAATATATTTAATGAAGAAGTATTATTTTAATAAATATTGTACATACACTGACAGTTCTATTTTGATTCAGAGAACTAATATTATCTCAAATGCGACGGAGGATTTTCTATCGTAATTGCAACATTCATTTTTCACCCCTTTTTCCATCACGAGGACATAGCCAGTATCTTATAGAATAAACGTCATAGCAAATAAACGAACAAACTCACTCACACTCTATCATCAATCATTATCGAACTAACTAGACGAGGTGAAAAGTTCGTCCTTACTAATTACAACGACAATTTTTCTTCATATTCTGCTGACATGATTGGAAGCAGTCAAGATTTTATTTTATTTTTGTCTTAACGAATTTTCGGTGCATGCGATTCTCATTCGTTTTGCTATCATCAGTTTCTATTAGAAACTTTCTATCTGACAGCATTAAATGCTTGTTTGCAGATAGATAGATAGTATATGCTGCTGTACATTTGTGGAGGTGGGGTATTATTAAAGTAGCAGCGTTGAACCGTAAAATAGCAACGCTGCAACACTTGATAAGGTCAAAAAATTTCATTAGTCTCTTTCCGATCGAAAGAGGACTTGCATGTCGTGTAATTTCGTTGAAATGGCGGAAAGAAGAAGTTTGGGTAGATTGTTAAGGTTGGAAGTTTGTGTATATTGCTCAGAGAAGGAAGTAGGTTGGTAAGGTCAGAGTGGTATATGAAGCTCAAAGTCAGTGGAACGCTTTGTTGTGTTTTGTTTTTGTATGAGTATGACGATGTAAGGATATTTCTACGAAATCTATCAACATTTTATATTTGTGTTTGACATGGAAGGAAAAAAGAAATAGATACTTTTAGATCAAAAACATATAAATAGCCCTAGGAAAAAGACGCAATGGATTGAAATTTTCATTAGTGTAATACGCTGCTTCGATTTCGATAGATTGAATTTTGTTGAATTATGATTTAATTATTGACTCTCGAAACAATTAAAAGCAGTTGAAATAAACTAATATTAAGTTTATTGAAGAATTACGGGTAAAATTTTCATAGATATAGAAATTTAAAAAAATCTTTACCTCCAATTTAAGAATTGCTGAGAACTATATTTTAAACTGTTTGAACATATCCAAAACAGCAATATAACTTTTTTTGATAATATTATTATCAACCATCTATATTTTCGTATTCTAAAAATTGCCGCAATGCTAATTAAAGCGAGTACCTGAATTGCGCCCGGTGTGGGCGAAATGCAAGGAAAAAAGCTTTTATATAAATACGTTTTAAAATATTATTTTGTTAAAATGTATAGTATTCATATAGTTTGGTGTTGCACACAGTGTCAGTGCATGAGCATTAACTTTCTTATATTCTAGTGTTTATAGGTGATTCGTGAAAATGTTTGATACTTCTAAGTCAAATTGACTTAGAAGTTTCTATGCTGAGAGTACACTTAAGATATTATTTTACTGTTTTGAGCTATTATATAGCTATATGGAAAAGGCTTGTAGTAAAAATAGGAGATTTTTATCATTATCTGCAGTTGCTTCAACTATAGATGGTTTTTTAGTTTTTTTTTTTATATTTAAATTCTTATCGCTTGATTGCTAACGTAGGAGGCCCACATTTTTAAAGAATCAAGTTAAATAGAAATCTCGGAGTTACTGGTTTGATGCTGAATGCAAACTAGCAACTGAACGTAAGAATGTTGCATACCGAGCAATGCAGTGATTTTATAGAATGGGGGCACGTAAGGCGGGATGTAAAGAGCTCAGAAGGTTAGAGAAGAGACTTCACAGACACAAGAAAACGGCCTGGCAGAAAGACCTGATCTGTGAAATTAGAAGAAGTAGAGAGCGTGGCCCACACCAGGCACGAAAGTCCTAACAAATAGTCCAAAACATGATGTAGTACGTACTGCAACGATAGAGAGAACAAGCTGATAAACGCTCTTGAAGGCATTCTAAAGCGATGAGATAAGCACTTTATAGAATTGCTAAATGGATAGCTCATCGAAGAATTAATGGTTCCACCGGTAGAAGAATAAGATCTTAGGTTGCACCACCTATTAAGGAAGAAGTACGTCAGCTGAAACACAATAAAGCCTCGGAAACCGACGACATACACAGCTGCGTTGATTAAATGTGAATCGTCAACATTAAACCAAGCAGTACATGAAATTATGACGGAAAGGTATCATAGGGGTTGATTGTGATTGTCGAAAAACAGTCGATAAACGATGCTTATCGACTATTGTTCGTCGATTGTGAAGTTCGGTATTGTGAATGTCGATTGTGATTGATAAGTGTCGATTTGACAGACGCTTCTTATCGATGGTATTTTACATGGACGACGACTGACGATCACAAACGCGTCTGATTTACGCTGTCAACAAGAGCCAAACACAAAATATTCACAAGCTCTTATACCTGAATTCACAATAATACACATATTTGTCGATTGCACTTACACAATACCAAACCAAATTTTATCGTTTCGAACGACAGCAGTCGAATGGTCATCCAATCGACAATCACAATAGACCCCATATGTTCTGTTCTATACGTAAGAGAGGAGATGTAACAATGTGCAGTACATACAGCGATCTAACGTTGTTGAGTACTTCTATACAATATGCTCTCCTCTATTCAACAAGATCTGATAGCCCCAAAACCTAAAGCCATCATCGAAATATATGAATGTCACTTTTTCCCAGGCAAATCAACAACTGACTAAATGTTTTCTCTTAGACAGGCGATGGAACCAGATTCGGAATTAATATCCCAATATACCAACTATTTATAGACTTTAAAGCCGCCTATGATAGCATAGCCAAGGTAGAATTGCATAAAATCATAGAAGAACTCGGCATACCAAAACAAACAGACACGATTATGTAGGTTTACCATGGCTAGCTTAACAAGCCAGGCAAAAATAGCCGGATCAATATCTTCAATGGGCTCTGACAAGAGGATGGTCTGACCTGCCTCTTCTTCAACCTGGCGTTGGAAAATATAATCAAAGACTCTGGTGCGTCAACGAGAAGAATTATCGTCACCTAATCCAGCCAGATAGTGGCTTATATAGATGATGAAACCATTGGAAGATCTGAACCAGCTGTACGAGAATCCTTCATCTGTATCGATCGTGCGACACAAAAACTGGAGCTGCACTTAAATGAATGAAAAACGAAGTACATTGGGGCATAATCTGCAAGAAGATTATTTAGATTTAGTTAAACCATAAGGGTAGTAGAGCATGAATTCAAAGTATTGAAATCCTTTAATTACTTAGGGTCAGTTATAGAAGCCGATAACAATATGGAGGAAAAATACGCGAGCGACTGCTCAAATCCAAATAAGCCTACTACAATCTGTCAAGGGTCATCAAATACAGCAATCTCACCAGAACCTCAAAACGAATGTTATGCAAGATCATGATCTTGCCATTACTCACGTATGGATCCAAAACTTGTGTGCTCAGCAAAATGCACTCTGACCTCTTAGCCGCGTTCAAGTGGAACATCTTGCGAGTAATACTTTGTTTCATATGTTAAGAAGGGTGATTTCGGGGACGCTACAGCCACGAGTTGTACGCTACCTACCTAGAAACAGATATAATCACAAAGATAAAGTTTGGATACACCGATAGCCTAGGCCCCTAGCTCGTATGAGCGAAGAAGAACTTGCTTGCATAACCTTTTGCGTCAAATTTTATGGCAGACGACAGCGGGGGAGATCTTGTTTCCGCTGGAGGGATGGCAGTGTCCAGGACGCTCGCAGCTTAGAGATGTCTAATAGGGTCGGACCGATGGAGAAATTTGTTGAAGGAGGCCAAGGGCGCAATCCGGTTCCAGTCCCGATAATTATAATTAATTTTATTAGGGCCACAAAAACATTTGAGCTTCTTTTTCCTTACTTTTTTCACTCACATGATCCAATTCTTCATCTGTACATCAAAATCGTCTATAGAATTTTTCACAGTGATTCTTTGGTAATTGAAGTGATTACTTGACTTAAAACTGCCTAATAAGTAGTGTTTGTTTCCGGCTTATTATCATCCTCGAACATCTGATAGATTTAATTTCTTCCTTTGTGTATGCTTCTACGTATCTCAGATTTCCATCCTATGTTCCTCAACCGGCAGCTTATGGTTTTCTATTCATCTTTATTCCGGGTCTAAGAGTTTCGAAATATTCACTCTAGGACTATACCTTTTTCTTATCTTCATTAATGATTTCCTTCCCTCAATTCATTAATCTTGTCTTTTAAGCACTGATTACTTTGAAATGGCTTTGATGTCGAAATTTCCCTTAAAAATTTTCAATCTTGCGAACGAAATGGCCCTTTTTGCGTTGTGCAACTAGTACTTGCAATACATTTAATCAATCCAAATTCCACACAGTATAGCATGTGCAATTTTTAACAAGGATTAAATTCCTAAGATTAAAGAAAAACCAAAAGTAAACAAGGATTTTTTTTTACTAAAAATAATCCTTTCACAACGACATGATCTGGAGGAAGAAGTAAGGAGTGTTTTGAGTCACAGAGTTAATTTTGGTAGAAAAACACAGAGTACATTCTTTAACCCTAAACGAAAATGATCGACCATCAAATGAAGTTTCAAGAGGAATTCCAAAATGATTCAAGCCATCCACGATCAATAGTGGATGCTGCAGGAACTATACAAGATGGGGCAGCCCAAATGCTTTTTTTTTCAAAGATAATCAGGCATTTTTTTTTTACGTACGAGGATAATGGGTGAGTTTGGAAGGAAATGATATTGACTCGTCAGATTTACACCCTTAAATGGAATTGTTTTGTGAGTTGAACAAAAATTGAAAGTTTTTAACTAAGTGGTTTCGAAAGTATGCACCCCTTTTCTTCTCAGACATCAGCTCTTTATATATGCTGTCTATTATATTGTAGGCAAGAAGGGAAAAAGTGATCGCAAATTATTACCCTTAAATATTTTTAGTATAGCCTTGGAAGAAGAAGTTTCAATGTTAAAGAGGATGTAAATTTTTTGAATGCTTTGAAAATAGTCTACAGCTCCCTAGACATTAACAACTATAAGATATCAATAGTATTTTCTGATTTGTCAGAGACTAGACAGAAATCGAATTCAACGCAAGATTTCAATAAACGTTGTTGAAATTTGGCAAGATGCCAAAATTACATTTTGCTGGCTTGCACTTACTCTTCGATGTTCCATTTTCTCTGCCACACAGATTCATGTTTCAGTTCAAAACAACCCTTATTTGCTGTAATCTACAGTCTCCAAAATTTCAAAACGAATCGTTCTCACTCACTAATTAAACCCTTCTGCATAATTAAACATCAATCTATCGACCAAGCAAACTAGAAATACGTACACACACACACACACATAAAACCATTCCTTTTCTTCCCGCTCCAATCATTTACTGAAAACGCGTCCGCCTGTAAAATTCATGAACGATACTTCCAACTTCTACTCAAACGAAACTTCATCCCCTCCTCCAACCTCCTTTCCTCGACACATCGCGATGCACCGTTCAAAATTAAAAAAAAAATCCGCCTTTGCTGTCAATCTCATCAATTATTCGCAATCTTCTGCCCGAATTACTTCACTCACTTGCCGCTTGTAACACTCCACATCGCGTCCTCACACTTTTTGGACCCGAGAATACTTAATTACATTTCGTCCTTTTTTTTCTTACCTCATTATCGTCATAAGTTTATCAACAGGAAATTTAATCTTTATCGAAAGGGAATTTTCGTTGAATGAAGATATTGTTCCAAGTCGATTTCCTGAAGCGACCGGAACACCGGAAGTTGGCAAGAGCGAGAGCGAAAGTGTGTAAAAATGGAGATGAAAACATGACCTTTGCGTGAAAATCTGTTGGACAGCAAAAGTATTGGAAGTTGCGATATTTGGCTACTGTGGTATCAAAAAAACTTCAGCGGGTGCCAGATTCGTTTTAATGGTCTTGAAAAAAGTTTCAATGCTATGAAGATCCGGAAAACTGGAGATCCTTGCTGAAGGGCTGAGATATTTGAAGAGACTTTGTAATCTCCTGACGATTTTTTTGACAAGATCCTCGTTGAAATGATGCCATCAGTCAATTGATAGTTTCCCCCAGTTTTCCACGCTTTTGTTAGACTGCAACAATAGAAACTCTTCAGAACAATGAAAATATAAAGGATATTACTTTTTGCTCCTGCGAAAACCGAATACCATCCCGTTGATGAAAACAAACAGACTTTTCAAATTCGTTCAACTTATCATATTTGGCTAATCAATTTCAAATTTCAACATACTTTCGCGACAGAGTCATCTCTCAAAAATCCATTTCGTTCTGATTACATTCATTCTATCTGCCAGCAACTTTACACACTTACAATTTGAAATTTTCCCGGCTCAGTCATCAAACCAAACACCCCAGCTCACTTTACTTCACCTTCCCGGCTCCAATCTCCAATCGTTTTAATCGTAGCTGTAATTTACTTTTTTCCTGCCATCGGCCAAATAGCACCGACACTTTCGGAAAATTTCTTCAAGAGCGATGAAAACACCACCAAGAGTTTTCGCAAAGAAATTTCGTTATCCTTAACGATGTTGGCACGACGACGATGACGACAGCTCAGACGATGATGACACTTCCAGCCCAGCCCGATAGAAAAAAACGAGGTGCAAGTAACAGTGAAATTATTTACACAGCGATATGATTAACAGTCGAGAATACTAACGGAGTGGGGACCGAATGAAAGCTGGCTGAATGTGAAAAGGATACAGACCTTCGTGGAGGATAGCTCGCCGGGATTGTAGCGAAGTTGTGCGCGGCATGGTGTTTAAATTGAAATATTAATGTTGCAGCTAAATATGATTAGGAAAGTTGTTTACAGGAACAAGTCGTTACTTAGTCATTGGATAACACGAAAGGGTATACGAGTCGTCCTACCTTGGTGTACCCTCGTTAAATAAATGTTTCGACATCGATTTAGAACGACACGGCAAGGATTCACGATGGATACGAACGGTATGGTTAAGATCTAATGGGAAATACGGGGAAATTATCGTTAAATTTTCGCAGGACTTACGGATTTAGGCTGCCTCTGTGTTTATGCTATGGGTGAGGAGGGAAGGTGGGGGAGAAGGCGAGCCAAGGATTCTTCATACTATGTTATCTTTATTAATTTCACTGCTCTTGACACTTTCGATTTGATTAATAGGAAGTGGTCCTTCCTTGGAAGTTGAGTGCGTTGGTGGGGTTTTTGTTGGGATGTTTTGGATGTTTATAATTTTCAGAATACTGACGTTCTATCCGTTATTTATTCGTTCTATGATTCTTATGTTAAATGGTAGCATTTGCCACGGGGGCGTTATCGTGTGTTGGTTACCAAAGAAGCAATTGAAATCCCGAGAAATGCCTGCTGGAAACAACATCTACAGCTCTGCTACTGAGTCCTGCGTTCGACTTCCCCGAAGATGTGATATTACAATTTCACATATGCCAGGACCGTACAGAACACCTTCCAGCTCCTCAAACCAATCGTCCTGTGCAGTCCTTTCAAGTCTCCGTGATGTCCTGGCCTTCTTTGATGCCGCTGAGTGCGCTGCTTCGGCCTTTCGCACGCGCACTTTATCCCTCGCGTCATTGGCTGCTTTAGCGTGCGGCCCAATCTTATCATGCTGTGGAGCATTTGTGGAGGAATGTAACGTAAATCGCTTTCTTCATGTCGCTCACCGAATCGGGATTTCGGATAATTGCCAATCCATAATAATTAGTTAGATTGCGGATGAGTTTGTCCGTCAATTTTCTTACACCATTTTTCCTACACTCCTTTCGTTTTCTTCTTCCCCGATCTCAATCGTGACCCATTCTCTTTTTTTCTGTATGGCTGCATATGCCAGAGAGATTTGAAAGTTTTAGTATCGCCGTCACCAATATACGTAGCGTACTTGACATTGTGAAGTTCTTCGGACCGTGTAAACATTTCAATTATGCCATCGACCTCCATTTTACCAGCACTTCCACTGTGATTCCTTGACCATTGTTCTTCGTGAGCTTCGAACCAACTTTTGAACTCGTACGTGTCCTCTTTGCCCTTCCAATAGTTGCAGGCTTGGCAAAATGTTGATTTAACAACAAAGTCAAGAACTTTATTAGAGTACTTTCCAATTAGAGTCACTGCGCCAAACAAGGATGAAAATTCTCTCCTGCTCTAAGTTCCGTCTCCTGAAACGGTCAAACGAAACGGCTCACTTCTGGCTTCGGCATTTTTGATTCTCTCTTCTTCTGCAGCCCTTTCGAGAAGGACTGAACACGTCGATTTTGCAGCAGCCCACGCATTTTCCATACATGCGTAATAGGTGTTGATCGCCAATCCTCGACCCAAATCCATTATGCCGCAGAAAAGATTTATTCCTTATAAACCCACTCCGAGAAGACGCATCGCAAATACAATTCGTCGATTTATTTCAAACGATTTACTGGCAACTTTGGGGCACGAATCTATTGCAGTCGGATTACAATCGCATTCGACACAGATTTTGAAACCCAAACCTTGTTCACCTTTGACACTGAAGCTTACATCCTTCTCACAGATCTTGCACTTCATGAAGGCACTAATCGCGGAGAATACTTGAATAAAGTTAATTATGCGGTACTAGGGATCCAATCCCGGAGCAGTTTTTCAATCCCGGGATTACGGGATTCGAGATTCAAAAAATAACACAACAAAATAAGGCAAGTGTTTAATAAACAAATTATATTATGTGCCTTCATTTCAAAACTACGACAATAAGTAAGCTCAAAACTGTATAAAAAATATGTTACTGCATAATTACTAATTTATATAATTGATGCAAATAAAAACAATAATTTTTAATTAGATCAGTTTCTAACGGTATTTCATGATTAATGTTTACCCTGGCCTGATTCAATATGGGTATCTACTGGGTTCTCCTCATTTCTTTGGCTACCAAGCAAAAGGCTCAGCATCTAGATCATTGGAGTCTTTTTTTTTTAATATTTGCGTTGCTTAGTTTCAAAAATAGAGATTCTATTTCACTTGGTAAATTTTTGCTGGCACAATGTGGATTCTGGAGATAGCTTAGCATACCAGATAGCTCGGTACACTGGCGCTCTTTTATTCGGTCCAATATTGCAATTTTCATAGCATTCGGAAGAATGGACCGTTTTTCTCGTAACAGCGTAAATAAAAATCTTTATGAAGTATTAGCAGTGTTTAAATTTGCATCTCTGCGACACAAGGGCTCCACAGTCAATTTTACAGGGAGTAAAACTTCAATAATTTTCTGAATCGAATCAAACTCAGTTGCTTCTAATCGCTCTGGATATTGCAGGTCTATTAATACCTTCTGTATACTATTTTTCAAAATGGAAAACCGTTCGAGCATTGTCAATTGATTATTTCATCTTGTTTTGCAATCCAGTAAAAGAGACTGTTAAATGCCTTGCTCGGATTTGACATAGTTTTGAAGATCGTTATTATTTTTTGTTTGAGATTTTTTTAAATATAAAACTACCTTACGAACTTTCTTGATGCATGCGCTGATCTGACAAAGGATTATGACCTTTGTCAGATCTAGCGTGTCTTGTAGGCGACCGGGTTCATCGTAGAAAGCTAATTCAGGACCACCGTCCAAATCTTCATGGTCATCGTCCAGACTATTAGCTGTTTCATCAACTCTTTAATCTGGAATGGACCTCCTATTATAGAGAACATCGCAAGCTGCCAAGTAGATGCTATGTGCTAAACAAATATGTTGCTCTGTATCAACTAGTCTGCGTACTTTTTGCATTTCGTTTGACCCATCAGTTACGATGGTAACAATGTCTTTTCGTAGAGAAACATCAAACTCAGCAAGACGCTCTTTTACTATATCTAGGCAGTTTGCAGCTTTCATTGATATCCTTACTCGCACCAAGCTCCAATAAGAATTTACTAAGTGGATGTTAATATTTATATAGTGCCTATTTGCAGTCGAGGGCCACTCATCAAACGTCAGACTGAACCGTTCACCTGAGATTCTAGCCTGTCTTATTTCATTTTTTACTATTTTCTTTATACTATTTTCTTTATACTTTTTACTATTTTCTATTCTGCTTGCATAGCCCACAACCTTATTTTTGATTGTTGGTGAGGATTTTGGTAAATCTGTGTATGCATTCGCTAGTATTAATTTCCTCAAATCATTCGAAGTAACGATTACACTAAATACGAAACAGTCCATACTTATTTATTTACAAACCCCTGCGTATTCTCTTGTTAACTGTTGCATCGGTTTGTTTTGCTCTATTCTTTAGGCATTTTTATGTGAACCTGCATGCTAATTGCTTTCTCATAAATATGGATTCTATTTGCACTTTTCGAATCTTGCCGTAATTTGATTGCCGATTATGCTTGACTCCCGGCCCCGGAATCTCGGCCCATTTCTGGTCCCGAAAATTCCGGGATTAGAAACCATCAATCCCAGGATTTTCGGGACCAGAAATTGGCCAGGATTGAATTTCAATACCCATGCTTCGGATTTACGGTAATGTCACAATCGCCGGATTCTCGAAGTTTTTCCCCCGACGGGCTCGCGAACTTCACCTCATTTTCACTGGAATGCTGGTTTCCACGGAAACGACGTTTAATCGTCCTATGACCAGCGCGGACATTGTACACCTTTGCGGTTTTTTCTCTCTAAACATCGCAACTTTCTCAGAAATCAGGTATTTGTTACGAGCTTGTCGTGTTTACGCTCCAAAATATCAACCTCGACTGCAACAGCTGATTCAAAACCAAACATCACGCACACAAACACCTTTGAACATCAGGCGATTCCACTCAAACCAAAAACGAGGCTCTAGTCGATACCGGTTTTGGCGGTGGAGCGCGCCGGGCGGTGGCGGCTCAGCGCGTTTGACACCGCTCCCTATTTTAAGGGATAGCTTTCGTAATTCGACATATTTCAACTTGACATTTTGTGAGCGTATTCTAGAAACATGTATCTATCCGAAAAGTTAGAAACTTACCTTAAAAAAGAGATGATTTAAAATTTATTTCTACCAAAAATACATTCATAGTTTAGTGCATTGCATTTACGAAGAGAATCTAATAATATCGTCAATTCAAAGAATATCGACGTATTATTTTTTTTAAGTTTTATTGTTTTTTTTTACGAATTCAGCTGATTATTCGAAAAAATATACTTTTCTGAAGCAAACTAAAATTATTAGACTTGAATCACTATCTGCCAAAGCTTTTTCCCAAGTGCAATTAATTTATAATAATAATATTTACTATTTTGTTTATTTATTTATTTGTTATAGCCATTTTATTTAATTATTTAATGTTTTTGTTAATTTCTTATCTTACCTTTGCGTGAATTTAATTTTCAACTACTACTTATGGTTATTTGTATACCTTTGGTTGTTTTAAAAGTAATTTACAATTGTTATTAGGTCTGTTTCCGTACTTTCAGTCACTGAATTCACCTGAATTTTCCTGAACCATGTGGTGGGGGAAATTCATGAAAGTACGGGAACGCTCTCATTGCATTTCCTGAAAATTGACAACCAAAAGTGTCCGTTTGCGGTTTTCGGAAGAACAATAGTGATTATAAAGTCATCCTACGCGGTGATAAATTATCGCCACAAAAGTATTCGACCTTCATAGCAACATTACGCAAAAAATATGTTGCTTACCGCGCACATTTGAAAATATTTAC
Source organism: Nemotelus pantherinus (assembly GCA_963978885.1). Classification (NCBI taxonomy): domain Eukaryota; kingdom Metazoa; phylum Arthropoda; class Insecta; order Diptera; family Stratiomyidae; genus Nemotelus; species Nemotelus pantherinus. The sequence goes on along the minus strand of OZ022263.1, from coordinate 190,954,718 downwards.
TCGCGCCACACCGTTTGACACTTTTCAGTATTTTTCAGTACATTACGATAGAGTGCTTTCCCGAGCAAGTAAACAACTTGGTTTCATTAAGCGACGAGCCAAAAAGTTTAAAAATTTGTGGGTTACTAAATCCTTATATATTTACTCGTGCGTCCTCTTGTTGAATATGTGTGCACTATCAGGAACCGGGCTTTCGCAATTCACAGCCAAAGATTTGAGTCTGTTCAGAAGCAGTTTTTACTGTTCGCTCTGAGAGATCTTTTCAATCCTTATGATTTCAGTAATTTACCACCATACGAATATCGCCTTAAATGTATGAACTTGTTACCCCTTGCGTCGAGAAGATTAATGTTATCTGCCTGCTTCAGCTTCGATGTCAGAAGAGACGTGGTTAATGTCGCCTACTTGAAAGAAAAGTCTGTGCTCAATCAGCTCCTGAGAGTTACTAGATCCCGACGATTGCTTATTGAATACCAACACAACACAACATATGCAGCAAACGAGTCAATAGATAGGTGCTGCAGGCTATTCAATAGCATGAGCGAGAACTTTTCCCCTACGATATCTAAATCAACTTTTAAAAAACATATTATGAAGGCTCTCTCTTCATAGTCTCCCCCTTTCTTCCACCATACTAATGTAAATACATGTATTAAGTATTCAATTTAAATTCACTTAGTTATTTGTCATTTGTTATTCATTTAGTTATTTATCAATTATTTATTACTTTATTTGTTATTTATTTTTAACTAATTTATTTATGCGTTATTTGGTCTTTTTTGCATGCCATCCATACCCCTAAACCGTAAGCTATAGCTTTTATGTCAATTTTTTATATATTGATTATTATTTATTAATCTATGTTTCTTTTTAAAATTAAATTTTTTTTTATCTTTTTTTAAAATAAATAAATAAAATTTAGCGTACTTACTAAAAAGGGGGAAATTTTCAGTTTTCAGTAAAACGGAGTACGCGAACGGCTTCATTGCAATTAACCGCGATTAATCGCAATTAATCGTAGCACGGGAACATACCTATTATATGTGACTGTAACGTGTCAGAACAACGAGCATTTCATATAGATTATAAATGACTATATTGATCCTTCCGATGACGACACTTTAGTCATAGTTGATCTATCATCAATAAACTAACTGAAACTCGTGAAACACCACTCCTTCACTTGCCCCAATTAACTTAATCAACAATCATTTGCTATCTATCTACTAGTAAAATAATTAGACCTACCCACCAATTATCAAACATGAAATCACATTATAATTAACTTCAAATAAATTATAAAGTTGAATGCGACGAAGCATAAATTGATTAGGTAGTAAGTAACATGGTCCCTCCGCATAAATACACATCCACTGCTGTATTCGCTTTTCCGTTTGCAGGTGAAAACTTCAAATCCAGACATTAACTGGCAAACAAATGAATGCCCGGGCTCTGGGCTTTTCACCGTACGCTATCAAATCTATTAACCATGTTTCCAATTAGCTTAATTACTTTTCAGATCAGCAGCTATTAGAGTCGGCGGCAGTCGCAGCCACCATGAAAACTACCTCTATCATAGGAGTTCAAAAATCAAAACGAATCTCAATACATAGGACAGGTCGGATATTCATGTGCACGCACGAACTGATCGTTAGGTGGCTGGCTGGCAAGAGGACATTCAATATGTCAAAATTCTCGAGGACCAAAAATGCGAAAAGCATATGCGAAATAATTGAATTATCAAGATATTACAATATTCAGATGAAATGAGACCCGGGCTGCTGCGAAAACGTATTTGATTCCGATCAATAGCTCAGTCGCATTAATTAGTCTAATATAATTAATCGATATAATACACATCGAATCTCGTAATGGGATTATCGATAGCGTCCGCAGGGATTGAACATTAGATGGACATCGGGCAATGGTCGATTGAATGAATTGACGAGAGGATGCTAGGTAGGTGCAATTATGAAATAATGTAGCCAGTTTTGGGAGTTGAGAGGCAGAGTGCTCGCACAAGCGGAATCGATACGAACAAACGTTTGTGTGGTGGGAATGCGGTTCGCGTGTGCATTTATATTGTGGTTTCGCCAGGAAAGGTGTAAGTTTTATTGGTTGCATACAGTTTTGCATTAAAGATAGCGTTTGTTTGGCTTACGTGGAAATCATTGAGTTTAGTGGCTTTATCATTGCAGGCTAATTAAATCGTCAGAACTGAAATTTGATTTGATAAAATCTAGGTTTTATTGAAAATTAGCTACCCTTTGAGGACTCTAAAAACGATGATGAATTAGGTTGAACGAAATGTTCGACGGTATCATTGCAGTCGATTAAAAATGCAATCAATCGAAAAATAAACAAATTAAAACAAATCACGGCTAATGAATGCATTGACCATTCCTGTCTCGTAGCGTGCAAATCTATCCATCCGTTCATTTGATTGTTGTGACTGATACGATCCTGGATGCTGGTCATACAGCAAGCCAACTCATTGAAATTCATTACAATGCTATCGGGTGGCCTATCATACGAACATGTAACAACATTCGGATCGAATGGACCGTTCAATGGATAGGAATGAAGAATGTCGAACTCGAATAAGCATGAAAGCCATGAACAGCGCTGTCAATTATATAAAGTCACTTCAACTCTCTGATTCATGCATTTAATGCTTTTCGTCCTTCGATGTTCTACGCGGAGTTGGCAGAGGCTTTTCACAATGCCGTGCGCTTTTCTTAAATTCTTTTCGCATCATCCAATAATCCCTTTTCTTTCACTCTAACATCTCAATTGTACTTCCAATTCGAAATTCCGTTTGAGTAAATGCCTTCGATCAGATTTTTATCGAAACATGATCCGTTGTGAGTAAACAAAAGTTAAAGTAAGTCTCCTGGTTTGTCGACGTTTACTTCCCCGATGTGGCTATAGGTGCTATGACAGGACGAAATAATAAAAACAAATCAACGTTAGCTAGTATCGGATATAGCCCAGAGCGATGACAAGAGTCATAGTGCGAAGTGGAAAGCCGAAAAATATATGTAACAGCAGGAGCAGAAAAAGAAAGACAAAAGATGAAAAAAGGTCTCCTGCTCAATTCATAAGCTTCAAGGAAATCACATCGAACGTGTTGACTTTGTTGCGAAAATACAAGGTAAACATACACAAACAGTTCGTTCAGGGGAATTTGTCGAGCGTGTTGGTGCTTGTCGAGAAATCTGTTGTAAAATAATCAAATCAATTTCATTCAAATAAAGTGAATTTATTCTAATTTGTATGTTGCTATGGCGGGCTATCACGTATGAGAAAGATACAGTTGCTCACAAAAGTCAGCATACACCGCTTAAAAACGCGGAATTGGCAATATATAGGTAGAAAAAAAATGAAAAGACGGATGAAAAACGAACTTAAAAGGAATATCAGAGACATTGTAATCTATTTTACACAGAATTAATGAGAATATACATATACATACACATATACATAGTAAATAACAAGAAATTCCGCTGAAAGTGAGGAAACAAAAGTCAGCATACACCACAGAAAATTCAAAAGAATCAGCCTAAGCGATGAGTCATACTGCGATAAAGATTGCTACCCGTGTTCATATACAAAGATAAACATTAGTACATCGCAAGTCGATCAAACTAAAGTGATTTGGGTGCCTTTAATGCTTAAAAATGAGTACACGGAAGGAAACAAGTTTGGAAGTGCGAAAAATCGTCCTTAGTGAACGAGTGGAAGGGAAGTCGTATGGCGAAATTGATAAAATAGTTGCAAGAAGTTGGGCAACGGTGCAAACGATCATACTGAAAGCGGAAACAGAAGGGAGAATACAAAATAAACAACGAACAGGTAGACCCAAATCCTTAAGTAAGAGAGATGAGAGAGACTTGTTACGGAAAATAAGTAAGGAGCCACAAAAAAGTGCTCCGGCAATGGCCACTGCACTTGCAAAGGCAACAGGGAAGCAAGTGAGTCCAGAAACAATATGTAGAGTTTTGCGTAATCAGGGTTATAACGGTAGAGTTCCGCGCAGAAAACCTTCCATTTCTCCAGTTAATGAAAAGAAGAGGCTTGACTTCGCTCGCCTGCATCTTAATAAGGACGAAAATTTTTGGAATCAAGTTCTATTTAGTGATGAGAGAAAGTATAATATTTATGGCTCTGACGGGTGCGGATACGTGTGGAGGAAGCGGAACCAAGCATTGGCAAAGAAGAATTTGCGTAACACAGTGAAACACGATGGAGGGTCAGTCCTCGTATGGGGCTGTATGTCGGCCGCTGGTGTGGGGTAATTACATTTTATTGATATTACTATGGATCAATACATGTATTTGAACATATTGCGAGGCGATTTGATACCTTCTGTGCAGAAATTAGGCCTACAGCCAGGTTGGATCTTTCAGCAGGACAATATCCAAAACATACAGCTAGAAATGTCAAAGAATGGTTGCTGTATAACGTCCCTCATCAGCTTCACAGTTCACCTCAGTCTCCCGATTTAAACCCTATAGAGCATTTATGAGAGGAATTGGGTCGCAGAATTCGTGAGCCAGCCGTAAGAGCAACTATTACTAGCAAAGAGACCCTGAAATCTGCTCTGCTGTGTACCTGGATGAATATTCCACCCGAAATTACCGGATATCTCGTTTGTTCAATGCGAAGGCGTTTAGAAGCTGTTATTAAGGCTGGTGGAGGACCTACAAAGTATTGAGCTCACGTTTTTGGTCATTTTCGTTCTTTTCGAAACATGGCTCGTAGTGTATGCTGACTTTCGATGGATGAATTTTCTTAGTTTTCATGGCTTATTTCTTTCTGTGTTCGGATTTTCTTTATTGTTATGTTATGAAACTTATATTTAATGCCAATAGAGCTATTTTTACGTTTTCATTGCATTCTGTCTTTTTCCACTGTACCATATTCGTGTTTTTACATGCTGTATGCTGACTTTTGTGAGCCACTGTACGTGTCAATCCACTAATAATTACAAAGTTTGCATTTAGGACTGTTTTGTACCAAAGGAAGGTGCAGAAATATTTACTGAAATAAAGAAATGATCTTGATTTATATTTGTACTAGAATTGGATATGTAGCGTTCGTGGTGCTCTGATTTTTCTAGCCACCAGTTCTAGAAAAATGTGTAATGTTTCAAAAATATTAATCTGAACTAAAAATGTAACTTATTTGTCTTGGGATTACAGTTATCTTGGTGTGAATTTTATTTTTATAAGTGGAATACATTCCACCGAAATATTAGTTTTTTCAAACTAACATCATATTTTTTTTGGCGGAAATTCCAATCGTTAACCATTCAAGTAATGAATAGCATAATAACGTAATAATTGAAAAAAATAACAAAATCTATGCAAGTCGATAGACAAATGTGGTCTCTTTAATATTTTTAAATGATAAATACCACTTTCAAATATAGCGCCCAGTGTGGGCATAAAGCGTTTTTACCGAGCAAATATTTTTGATAGTATTTTATTTGATAAATTTTAAAGGGCAATTAAGATTTTCATATGAATGTGATATTGTATGGCTCGATGACCAGAAATGAAATATGTCGTACTGGAGTAAATACGAAAGCAACACGCACTCCTGTCAATTGTGTAAAATTGCTTCACTTTCTAGAATAATGCGTTCATCATATGTCGTCTTTTGATAGTCATTGATCTAAGTGGATTTCATAGGAGTTTTTCACAGCAATCTTTCGATTAGAACGTGTGCATTTTATGTTTTTCGCACATTTCGAATACTGGACACTAATACGAATACTGAAATTCTTTTGGAGTTAATGTTTAGTAAATTTTGATGTAACATTAGCTATTAACATGCTTCAAATAGACTGCGTTTCAACCAGGTTTAACTAGGTTGGATGTACAGTACATTATGGCTTAAATATTTTCGCGAAAATAAAACTAAAAGTATGCGTAGCACACATCAAATTTTGTACGATTGACATCAATTCCCACTTATCAGAAAAAAATATTTGCGAAAAAAGATTAAATTGGCATTAATTTCTTTACTATAGTTCATTATAATTTATTTATTATTTCTTTATTATAGTTCTGGAATTATGATACTTGGTGAAAATTACAGCCCCCATAATGTTTTGCTCTATTTTTTCCCATGTCTATAATAATAATCTAATTTTCCATTGACTCTTCTAATATTGAACTGAACATTTAATAGTTCATTAATATGCCATTTAGGTTATAATTTTAATATAAGCTAGCTTACTATAATATATTTAATATAAGTATCTTTAAATTTGTTTGCCTTGTTTTTTCATCTCCCACGAAAGTATATTCATGCTTTTTCTTCACATTACGTCGAAGGTTTGGGTATTGTTATGTCTAGAAGATGAATTTTAACATTGGTAATTATTCAGTTCAAACGTGTTTCGCATTGCATTTTTTTAATTAGAAGCTCAATGGAACAAACTTATTAACGGGCAAATAGGGTTATTAAAAATTAATATGACGATTTTGATAAATGCGAATATGATCTCAATAGGCAAGCTTAGTGTCCAGGGTGATTCCCAAACACCTGTTCGACTTGCCGGCCTGGACATTGACGGAGCCTGTTATCGGTATGACAGTTGGTATCCTCCGGTTCGTCAGCATGACAATTTCTGTCTTTGAGACCGACCAGAGACCAATCCCCAGACAGACATTCCCGGTGGAACAGATTATCGTATGTGATGTTCCAGACGTCAGGTCCTAAGAACGACCCCTGTGTTGCACGTGAGGTGACGGGCCCCTTCTTGTTCTTTTTCTCAATTGTAGTGTAGGCTTAAAGCCTAACCAGACATAGATGGTGACAATTTGAACTAGGATTCAATAACACATGTCGAATTTATGAAAATTCAAACCATTCATTTTTTGTCGGTTAAAGGGCTAGTAGTTGCTAATTTTTGTGCGATCTTGAAACCATCACTGAACATCAATAGACTAACACTCGGAATAGAAAAACGGAGTTGGTGCCTGCATTTCCCACCTCTGCAGCAAATTGACCGCCGCGGTCGAAACCGACGTCGGCGCCCATGAGCTTTTCAATTCCAAAGTGAATTTACAGGTGCTAAAAAACACAGTGCATTCCGAAAGCATCCTTTAATCCACTTTTTAACTCAATCACTTTCTGCACGTACCAAGCATAAGTCACCAAACTGCACTCTCAGAACAAAACATGAAGTTTTTATTATATTTACCTATTTTTATTATTTCGAATAACTATGCTATTTTTAATTGAATTATCTTTTACGCTGATCTGTATGAACCTGTCTACATAGCAGCTGTAAATATATCCGTAGGCATACATATCTACTAGACCTAATATCCTTACCGTGATAAAAATAGGGATAAAGACTAGAAGATTCAGCTTCATAGCCCAGTAGGAGAAAGTAAGCGTGCTCTAATATGTATGATTTACTGCAAAGTTTATATCGGAATAAACATTCTTTCAGAAGCCGGTTAGTTTGATTTTTTATCAAATATGGAATTTCTTTTCTACAAAATTTTCCACTTTGAAACGATCAACGTTGTTATTTCGATCATCGAAAAGAGAACCGTATCATTGAAAAGCTACAAAATAACACTCAACGCCATATCTTAGCTCTTAAGATTTCATCTCCGAGCATAATACTGAACAGCGAAACGAAATGTTTGTCGAAAAAATGAGATTCGACCGTAAGCTCATTTTGTATACCATATGCCATTTTGTTTCATTTTGCTTTCGAACGAAGGTATCTACATTGTTTGAAAGTACCATTGTGTCTTTCATCACAGTTAACGCATTACCAATGTCTTTTTTACTCCCAGCCGAAATTGAGGGTTATATCAAAATTAATTCTTATTACAAATCGTTCAATTCCTAAATTTGATTTAGTTGTGTTTCAAAATGATACATAGAGGAAAAAAACCGGAACTTTGTGATGGAAGATGAAAATATCTGTAAAACTAGCGCTTTTCTGTTGTTTCATTTACTACCCGCTCTGGCTGTTTCGACAATTGTTCCGTTCAAATCAAACATGGCAATAAAACATATTTTGATCTAATTGAAGAACGTATAACAAAATAATGCGATCCACTACCATACGAGTATTTTATCCATTAAATTTTCAAGGCTATTGTTGTACAAATATGGGTGATGATAGTTTAATTCTACTGCTCTGAGCTATTATGACTCTCTTATAATAAGTCAGATGCATTTCAGTATATAAACAGAAAACAGGTATGAACATATCGATCCACCCCCATCTACCTTTTTTAACCCTGGAATGGTACCCATGAGTAATTTTGGTACCCATGAGTAATTTTGGTACCCAGAGTTGGTACCCATCAGCCAGTTGGCCACTTTGACTGCCATGAGGCTAGAAGCTATATAATCTTTTTATGTTTAATGATAAAATAAAAAATGTACATAATACTATTGTTGCCTTCTTTTTAGTAAAAACATGTACCTAAAATCATCCAAAAATTTACCGTACCATTCTAGGGTTAATAACCAGTACTATAAATACCAATCTCAGCCCTTTTTATAACTAACATAAAAAATATCATATTTCACTTACCTTCATTTGTTGACGTTCCATCTAAGTTCCATTTTTCTTCTTCATCGAAATGAGCATCACCGCCTCGAGCGCTACCAGGATAAAAAGCATGTGCTAAAACACTCCCTGGTCCATCAAAGTCGTAGCCATCACCATGATGACGTCTGAAAAATTAATATCAAGTGATTAATAAAGAAATTCATAAATACAGTTATTATAATCCTTCCTTACCTGGCAAATAGAACTTGAATATCTGCTTCATCGCTGTATACTTCGCGAAATGACAATTTTGAATTTCGTGCCCATACACCTAAAGCTTCGGTTAGAACTCGTCGAACCTGACCGGCGTCCAGTGTGGACATCGTCTGATTGACTAAGCTGGAAATACACAATTAAAATTTAATCAGACTTGAGAAAATTTTAAATGCAAATAAATCAATTCAGGATGTATTCAAAAACGCAACAAATATTACTTTAGATAAATGTCTTAAAACGTTGTTACAGAGTAGAATCCATTATTCAACGTCGGTTTTCATTTGATTTTGTTTATTGAGAAAAGATACAATTTCTCACTATTGAATTTATGGGCTAATAAAAGCCAAGAACGATAAAATGAAAATAAATTCTCTCATCAATTTTGTATTTTGCGGCAAATTGCTTTCTTTATGGTCTATTGCTACGACAATACAGTCCTACACTGGTTCCATTACATGTCAAGTTAATACATGTATAGTACAACACATTACATCCAATTCATGTTTTATGTCCTCTATCTATTGCCGTAAAAACGGTTTTCCGAACCCAAATCAATCGCTAAATCACAACAATCGCTGGAAAAATTCAATGTAAGCAAACGGTTGATTAATTCCAAAACTCCAACTGCTTCACTTACCTGCAATACAATTAAAAACTTTTAGATGAAACCATTTTGCATACAACCATAAAGCTTTCAATTATAACAAAATGGAAAAATGCAGCTCAATCTGAAATATTTTTACCGATTGAATTTCGCAATGAAGCGCAACGACATACTGTGCTATAGTAGCGTGCCACAGCGCACACTGGTTGGTAGTCAGCCTTGATTAACTTTCGTTCAATCTTAATTAAACAAAATCCGTTTACGAGAATTCCAAACAGATCTTTCGAGTCTCGGAGAAATATTTGAATATTCAACAGTCGTTTTACAGCGTGCAACGACAAAGATCAAGACTTTTCATTCTTACTCAGGTTTATCCTCGGTTTTATCATGATCCTCCTCTCCGAGGAGTACCTTGCTCGCGAATTGACTTACTATGCGAGTATGTTTGCCATTTAACGTACATAGCCCCGGCGTAAAGAACGAAAGAAAGAATGATAGCAGAACGATACACGAATGACTTTCTCAAAGATACAAGAACGCACCGAGTCACGGCACTGTTGCGATGAGAGCTGAACTAAGCTCAGCTAGGTGAAAAAGTAGATAATCACATAACGCGATTTCCATTTTAATAAAATCACTCGAAACTAATCCAAAGTGTAATTTAATCTCGAAAGTACCTCCAAATTAGTTCCGGAATTAACATAAGACATGAATACTAAGAGTGTAAACTTTCTTGAAGCTTGCCAGGCGGCCGAGCTCGATGTCTGGCAAGATGCAACATGGTTCTTGGGTAGCTTCGGTTTTCTTGAAGGTCTTTGGGTGGGGTGTGTATATGTAGGCGACCAGACTTGAGTAAGGTACTCAAGATTCAGTGGCTTTTTCTTACTTCGCCAATGTGCGGAACTCAGAGTACGACAAGGACTTGGAGGTGTGAATGAATACTAACAGATGGCAGACTATCGACTGGAATGGGCAAGATCGGAACTCTTCACTGGCTCTTGCCAATAAAGTCTTTGCCGTTCATTGCTCAGATAGTTTCGACACTGAGTTCCTGGTTCTGTTGTTATCGCTGTTGTGGCTGAAAATTTCTCGAAATTTTCGCGAAACTTTTTCTATATATTATGTGAAAAGTTTTCGGGCAGGCAAGAGCAGGCAGGTCGATAAATATAAAACGTTACGAAAGTTGGCCAGAATCTGTTACAGTTCGGTTCAGATAAGTATATTTAAGGGTTGTTTGCTCTGAAACATTGTCATAAGCGGAAAGTGTTAAGTTTCTGATTTGATTGAAATGGTGATATTTCTTGGTATTTGAATTAATATGCTTGTTATTTTACGTTGGAAAAAGGTGGTTGATTGATTTTTCCGAGAATTACGGGGTATATGAGTGAAATATTGAATTCATTATCGAAATTTGAAGCTTTTTGTCATCAATAGACAAATGCAAATAGATAAATCGATCTTTTAAAATCAACAGTTATTGGAATTATTCAAACTAGCCTCTTAGCAGATTTTTGAAACATAATCTATATCAAAAATTTTTATTATTTTTTATGTGGATATTTCTTCTCATTTGCTAAATTAAAATGATACGTTTTCATGACGTATCGTCAAAAAGATCAGACCGTCATAATCTCTATTTGCATTTCACACCTCATGCTATGTTTAATATTATTTTTGATAACATACACTTTAAAATAACATTTAAAGCAACTTTTGAACATAAACCTAAAAAATATAGCAAGCTATTTTCAATTTCAATTATTTTATCATTTTTAGAAATGAAATAAATTTATTGAAAAGGGAAAAGTGATTCAAAAATATATGTTTGGACTATATTTAATTTAGCATCATATACGTGAAAACATGTTTTGTAGACATTTTCAGAGAATAGCTCAAATCATTCATATTAGCATTTTTTTTAGTTTTCTTTGCTTCGAATTTTTTTTTCATACGTCTTATACAAACTATGCTATCATACCAATAGGAGAAGTAAACTTTGAAAAATATCGAATATGAAATAAATCTACTTATATTATGCTTTCGGATTTTATATGCTGTCTAATTTAAAAAGAAAAGAGCTTAAAGTATCAGAAAATTATAAGTTTTAAGAATAAACTTATACTTTTCTGATACTTTTAGCTTTTTTCTTGTAAAACTTATACTTTTGATTGGCATAAATCGATTCAGCCCACATTGGGCGCATAATTTTTAACCCTTTTCTTGTGTTGACATTGTCAAAAATTTCATTATTCAAGGCACTAGTAAAAAACTGTTTTCTCAAAAAATACAATAAAAGTGAAAATGTGGCTGATATATACAAAAAAGTATACTACGGTCATGTTTTTTAGATAAAAAATAAAGAAATTAAATCAAAAGAATTAATTTCATAGAACTATTCAATTCAACGAACAAGTATGATTAATTCAGAAAAATTTTAATACATTCCCCTCCTACTTGACTTTAAATCAAACGCTAATTGGGCTAAATTGAATGATATAGTACTAATCATTCGTTTGCACTTATTTGAGAAAAAAAAAAAACAAATAGGGCTAGTGTCGCTCTAGTACTACTGTTATAGCTAAAATGATGATAAAGTTTACTTCATGAGTAAAGTTAAAATAATTAATTGGCTTTGGAAAAATTTAAAATCAATTTTGATTTTCCACCGAACATTTCATGAGAGTTCACTGGCCGTAAATAGCCATGATGAAAACAAAGAATAGGACATAATTTACACATAGATTGAAGAAACTCTTTCATTTTCTTAAATTATTAAAAAATGAAAATGAATTGATAGCAATTATTAATCCAGACTGTAGAGAACAGCTTCCCAAAAAGATTGATGAAATTATTAAATATGTTTTTTTTTCTAATTATTATGTATTTTTTGCTTTAATTTTGGCAATGTTTTGAAAATTTTACATTGATAGGAATTAATAGTTATAGTATATTCGCATTGCATTCTTAAGTCAGGTCAATTTCGATCTGACAACACAGTCAGCTGAGCCTTTCGCACTGGCTAAAGTCATTTAGAATTTGAGCGGGAAATGTTTTTGAAATTTTTATTGACAGTGAATTGAGTGTCAAAGTTATTGGAGGGTTGGATAAATGGCATAAACAACATTTTTTCCCCTTGTGTACTCCACATTCAACTTTTGTTGTGTTAAAGAGTCTACTTTAGTCAAGCAGAATTATTTTTTAATTAAAAGAAAAATATTTGTTTCATTAATTTATTTATTTTTTTAATAATTTTTTTGTTACATTTTTTACGAATTTATAATTTGTTTTTGATTGTTTATTTAATTTTCTGTGTAAATGATATTTATTTAACTTATGATTTTTTCATTTCTTCATATGAAATATTATATTTGTTGTGTAAAAATCATCAAACTATAATTTTGGGGTTATTTCATGGAAAAATATTTTCTATGCAATTAGGTTAAACCTGACTAGTCCCCGTTGGGTGCTCGATTTTCCCCAGTTTTATTTCCCTTTATCCCCGTTTTTTTTCGCATGTTTTGAAAATATTTGATTATGAATTGCATTAATTAAATCATCGTTTCCTCCAAAATAAATAAAAAAAATACGGTTGATGTATGAAAAGTACACTTCAGGAAAATTCATGGAAACTTTCTTCAGCGAAATAATTTTGAATATCAGTACAAGATTATATAACTGCGGATTTCAATGAACGATGCTCATTTTTTCAAAAAATCTGTCAATTTGAAATTGTATAGCAGGATTTATATATTTTATAAAACTTGGATATTCGAAAATCAGCATCGAAAAATGTAGCCTTGTCGCACTTAATTTTTTCGACAAAAAATTCAATTATTTTCAGGATCAGAAATTATGTTGGGGTGTACGTTTAGGAATTAATTAATTAAGTAATTAAGAGTCTGCTAAGAAGAAATATACACGAAGTTAACATTGGATGCTATTTTATGTTCAATTAGCATATTTGATAGAAGATTTAATTTATTTTCTACAACAATTCTCAACAATCCAAAACTAAAAGCTAATACATAGCGCCTACAGAATAGCGTCAACGTAAAAAAAATACTTAGTTTTTTTATGCAACGAAAAATTATGATTTTCTTGTTGTTAGTTTCTATTTTCTGAGATTAAATATGTGTTGCTTAGATAATAATAGAACACACATATGAGTAGCTAGTCCGTATTTTAGCTGCTGGCTACATACTTTCAAAGTTGAAAGAAAAATTATCACTTCGAAAAAAATAATGTGATAAAATGCAAAATATATATGAATAGAAAAAGGTACATTAGACATTTTACTAAAACAACCTTTTAATTTTCAAATACTATTTTATATTATTTGGTGTGTTTTCGCGATTTTGAATCGTAATCTCCTGGAAATACACTTCAGCTTTAATTGTTCACTTACTAAAACGAGAAGATTTTTATTTTACTTTTTAGCACTATATATTCGTATTTGTTACTTTCATTGGTGAGTTTTGAATCCATCTCTCGCTCACTCAAGGAGGTTGTGATGGATAGTAATTAAAATAACATCACACCCAGGTTGAGTGAGTAAGAGTCAGATCTATAAACACTGAAAATTTAAAATTGTCAAGATACTTTGTTGGTTATGTTATAGTTTAAAATGTGTTTACACATAGTTTTAATTGCTGTGAAACACTTCTTTGTAGAAAATTTGTTATAAAAAGATAGAATAAATTTTTTTATAAGTCTATTTTGTTTATTTACACTTCATTTGGTTTAAAATAGAATAAATTTTTAAGAAATAGTTTGAAATAAACAAATTACTTACAAAATTGTTGTTAAAGACTTAAAAAAAGTAATGCATGTTAAACAGAGTTTATATATAAACGAATTGAAAAATTCAATTGATAAAGAGTTCGTTCAAAAGCTTGAAATTGTATCAATAAAAAATATGCATTTAAGTTATCTTACTTAAAATAGAATTCATATTTCAAAAACCATTGGAAAAAAAATCAACTAAAAGAGATAGTGTGGCAGCCAAAAGATAATATTTGTATTGAATTCCTTAAAGTTAAATACAGTTTTTGCTTTGAAAATTATTTGAGCTTACAACGCTAGTTTACCCAGCTTACACAGCAAATTTTACAGTGCTATAAAAGAGTTCAAAAAGCATATTTTCATTCATTTATTTTTAAAATGAATGATTCATTATTTGTCCTTATAATAATTATATATCTTTATTCAAAATATCATTTCAGTAATAGCTTACACTTTAAAAATGGAAAACTTGTAAATTAGAGGAAAGTTTTAGTTTCAATAAAATATTTGTTGGGAAATAAGTTTTATTTTGAAAACCACTTTAAAATGTTCAGTTGGAAAAAAACTAAATTTGATTTAAAACATAAATAAAAATAAAAACTAATATAATTTTGAAAACAAAATTCAACAATTATTTGAGAAACTACAGTTTACAAATAAATTGTTCAATTCATAAAATAATTTGATTATTTTTAAGTGTCTTTGAAGATATAATTTGTAATTTGTAAAAGTCAAAAATAAGGCTATGATTAAAAACAAACTTGAAAAATAAGATTTTTCTTTCATGGTTTTCGCAGCTTTGAAGCTTAAGTTTTAATTTGAAAATTATCTGGGGAATTTAGTTGGCGAAAAAAAGTACAAAATTCTATACATTTATCAACAAATTCTGTAGAACAAAAACTAGCTGTCATAAAGTTTTTTATAATTTGTTTTACTAAATTAATTTGCTACTAAGTTGGTTGAAAACGTCATTAGAATTACAGCTTCTACTTTTAAAATGAAAAAAGTCATCGAAAAAGAATTTCAGAGATCTTCAACGTTTTTAAGTAAATTGAAATTTCAAAAAAAAAAAAAAAAATTTGAAGAAAAATCATAAAAAATTCAAAATCCAGTCAAAAAATGTAACAAAAGATATCATTTGTTGATTTCAACCTAATTGAAATCAAAATGATTGAGTGAAGTAGCTTCAAAATTTGAATAATTCCGATTTCTTCAAAAATTCAGCATCTATTTTTTTGCACAGTTACAATCCTGTCCCTTCATGCATATTGGTCAGCCAACCATAAACCTGTTCCTGATTAAAGTTTGACCTACCACCAACATTTTCAATACTAATAATGAGTATATTTCCCCCAAAGTAGGTATCTTCTGATCTTCAGGGACAAATCATACAGCCCCAAAATGCCTAATTTTATTCCAATATTGATCGATTTCAAGTCCTTTACACACCATTTAAACTACTTATAAACTTACAATCACATTCACAGCTGTTTCCTGTTGACATTCATCTAAAAGGGACACATCAACACGCAACACAATACAAAAGCAGAAAATCTACTTAGATATTTTATTGTATGTATATATCTACCTTAGATTTATATCCTTGTCAACTGTCAAATACTGTCCCTTTTCTGTCATTTTAAAACGTAATCTTTTAAAGCCAAAGGAAATGTCGTCAAAAAGAACGACTTTATTGCGTGCGAATGAAAATATGGTTTACAGGATAGATATGCAAAAAATTAAGAAATCTATTCAAAGTTATATTGTAAAGGTATTAGGAATAATGAAATAAGTATATTCGGGTTTCGAATAGAATTTTTCATTTAGAGGTGTATAAGTTCGGCTCGTCATAATTTGAGGAAAAATAAGTTCGCATTTGTGGAGTGATCAAAATGTATCTTTTTTATCGACCGGTATCTATTGATTTTGTGTGGGTACTTTAATTTTTCTTCTACTGATTTTCTAAGAAAATTAAGATTATAATCAATATATTTTAATGGAAAGAAGAATTTAGGAAAAAAACAAGTATGCAGAATAAAAACTGATAATGTTTTAACCATTGTTATGAAAACGCTTTGAAAATTTTCAGCACAATGAGTGCTTAAATGAAAACTATTTTTCAGATCTCGATTGGTAATAATTCCAGACAGAAGATATTTTTCATTGCAATATTTTCAGGACATGCTGATGTTGATTAGAAGTATGTTGATCGAAGAGTGTGCAGGTTACCCTGCAGCAAAAGTGCTCATAATCCATCAAATAATCAAGTTTCCTAAAAAATTAAAGAAACTATTTGTAAATTTAATGATTTGTCAGTTATAATTTTCAAACTTTCAAGAGAACGGCAGCTCTTCACCAAATAACCTATTTTTGAAAACTAGATACTTTTGCTCACGACCGGATCCTTAGTTCAATATGAAATTCCCAATATGTATTCGTTTTAAAAGAACCAGATCTGACAGAAGTTATTTGGCAGTGTTCGCAACCCTGTGATATTGGTGCCATCTTGAAAAATCACGCAAAAAAATAAATATTTTTTTAAAAATTTAATATTTTTAACTTCCGAAGTAAACATCAGATTGTACAAAAATTAATCAAACTAGATAGACCGTACTAAAAGTCAAGTTTCGTAGGATTTTGGTTGAAAAATTAAGTTTGTAATGTTTGTCATTTTTTTTTACAAAAAGATGCTGGCATTTCGATGCATTTTCAAATGGTAATGTTTTTTGTAAGAATAATAACATACAAACATTTTTTTATGCTTTGAAAATTTTGAAATGTTTATGGGGATTAATCCTTAATGTCTTTTAATCCATATGGCTTCCAACCTAGTATTAAAACAAAATTCACAGGGAAATCTCAATTTAGAAATTTCGTGGTCAATAACCCTAATAACTTTCCATTCCAATAACTTTTGAATCTATATATGATTTATCTGAACTAGATTTCAAACCTGTCGAACTGTCAGCTATGACAGTTTAAAATTTTGAAAAACCAGCTGGAAGTCAAAATAGTGAAGTCATTTATTTAAATATTTTCGAATAACAGATACACAGTAAACTTTGTTGAAAATGAACATTTTCTAATAGCAGGAAAGTCCTCAAATGCAGGAAAATGGAAAGAGGATCAAAGTCGTTACCAAATAAATGTAATAATTTTTTTTCTATCTGATTAATCGGTTTCATTTTTTTACTTTACAATTTGGTTTTTCAATTTGACAAAAATGGCTGATTGGGATAATGAAACAAGAATTTTGATTGTGCACCACTATCACGCATTGGAGTCTGTGATTTCCGTCCAAAAAGAATTTAGGTGCAAGTTCAGTGGCACTTCTCTGAGCAGATGCTCGTAAGCAATTTTGGCTCGTAATCAATTTGGCCGAGCGTGGGGCAGTCACAAGATGACCTTATCATCGAAAATGTTCAGCTAGGATGCAGGAAACTATTGCTGCTGTAGCTGCTGCCATGCAAGTCAATCCGAGAGTTTCGACAAGGAGCTTATCTGATCAAATGTGTATGAACAGACAGCCACTGCAGACAGTTCTGCATGCAGATACACACTTATTTCCTTCTAAAATTCAATTAAAAAGCAAATTGAAGACAGCAGATGATCCAATTCGCTGTGAATTAAGACATTTTTTCAAATGGTAGAAGCGGACAAAAACATGTTGAACTACTATTTTGTGCTTAACGAAGCCCATTTGGATCTAAACAGCAAATTGTTGAATATTGAGTGACTCTATCTTACAGATACTTTATAAGACAAAATTGCATCCACATCAAGTCACAGTGTGGTGTGTAGTTTCATCAAGCTGCATTATTGGGCCTTACTTTTTCGAAGAAACCGTAGTTAATTAGAAAATGTTGAAAGAGTTTTTCTTTCTAGAGCTACGCTGAAAGAGAATTCCTTTCAACTCTGTGTGGTTCCAACAAGATGGTGCAGCTTCTCTCATAACCGGATCTATTCTGACAGAATTTCAGCGAAAATTCCCCAATAAAGTGATTTCCAGAAGCTCCACATTCCGTTGGTCTCCACAAGGTCTCCTGAACTTACTGCACCTGAGTTTATTACAATCATTACAAAGAATACGCCTTGGGAGCCTTTCTAGATATTGAGGGCGCCTTCAATAATGTGCACACAACAGCTATTATGGAGAGCCTCCACGCACACAACACTCACCCCGCTATTTGTAGCTTTATAGGCAACATGTTTAAGAACAGGCTCATATCAGCGGAATGGTTGGGTGCGCAAATCACAAGAAAGGTTCACAGAGGCACTCCGCAGGGAGGGGTTCTATCCCCTCTCTTGTGGAACCTTGTAACAAACACAATTCTGAAAAAATTGGAAAGCAAGAGACTCACGGTTGTGGCCTACGCTGACGACATTGCAATTTTAGTCCCGGGTAGGTTTCCACATACCCTTGGTCAGCTCATCGAGCACTCTCTAGGGCTGGTTGAGGAGGGGGCGAATTCCGTGGGTCTTGTAAACAACCCCAATAAAACGGATATTGTGCTCTTCACTAGGAACTATAAACCTCTGATTTAGACCATACCATGCTGGGCGGCTCCAGGTTAGGTCTCAAATTACAAACTAAGTACTTGGGTCTTATTCTGGACAGCAAGCTCACATGGAAGGCGAATTTAGAGGAAAGAGTTAAGCGGGCAAGCAACGCGATTTATGCCAGCAAGAGAGTGTTGGGTAAAACATGGGGTCTAAGCCCTGCTCTAAGGCACTGGATCTACTTGGCGATAGCTAGGCTGATCCTTGTTTACGGATGCTTGGTCTGGTGGCCAGCAGTGAATAAAAGCACCTTTGCTAGCATGGCGAATAGAGTTCAGCGGTTGGTGGCTCTCTGCATTACAGGTGCCTTAGTCTCGACTCCTTCGTCTGTTCTGAACGTCCTGCTTCATCTCCCCCGCTTGATCTCTTCATTAGAGGCACTGCAGCAAAAGCTGCTGTCAGGCTTAGGGAATCAGGACACTTCGAGTCAGGATCCTTTGGCCACAGCAGTATTGAACGGAGTTACGCAGGAAACACTAACTACCTGGTTCCCACTCTGTGCTTTGAGCGGGGATATCGAGCGACTGTGGGATATGGGCAGGAATGGAATCGACAAATGTGCCCTGCAGCTCTTAGCATTTACACTGACGGCTCGAAAACAGCTGCAGGAGTAGGTGCGCAGCATATTTTGCAGATGCAGCTATGGAAGCAGCTTTCAGGCTTCCGAACCACAGTAGCATTTTCCAGGCAGAAGTGTTTGCGATACGTAAAGCCGCAGACCTGATATACGCCAAAGATACTACTAGTAAAGTATTAAATGTCTTTACGGACAGTCAGGCGGCGGTAAAAGCACTGATGTCTCACACATACAAATCGAAGTGTGTATTCAATTGCATTCAGGCCCTGAACAGGCTGGGTAACAGCAGAAGAGTCAGAATCTTCTGGGTTCCCGGTCATAAGGGCATTGATGGAAATGAGAAGGCAGATGCGTTAGCCAAGTATGGGGTAGTCTTCCCCTTTTGGGAGCGGTTGACATCCTTACTCCTATCCAAACGATTAAGTACTCAATCGACTCCCAAATGATGCAGGGTGCGACGGGCGATGGGGTGTAACTCAGACCTGCAGGGTAGCCAAAATCATGTGGGGGTCATACAATCTCGCATCGACCAAATACCTCCTCGAGTTAACGTGGATTGACTGCAAACGACTCGTTGGTATCATTACTGGTCATTGTCTTGTAGCAGCACATGCTATGAAAATGGGAATCCTAACGAGCGACACCTGTAAAAGGTGTCAAGAGCCGGAGGTCTTAGAAACTATCCAGCATCTCCTGTGTAATTGCCCGGCACTGGGGAGAACCAGACTGCGATACTTCGGTGAGCCCTGGCTGGTGGATCTCTCGCACGTGGCAGAGCAAAAGCTGAAGGATATCCTTCAGTTCGTGAAAAAGTTCGGGACCTTTGATGGCCACTCGGACTGAATTTCTTTTTCGAGGTCCATTTATCTGGTATCACTGCGGACCAGTAGGTCTATGTGTGGCCATGTGCCAGCCAGTACAACCTAACCTAACCTTATTCCAAACAGGGAGTTTACGAAACTAAATCAACTAATTTGAATGATTTAAAGCAATCCCTTCAAACGATAATTGAGGCAATTCAGGTTACAACCTTCCAGGTAGTAATCAATAAGTTTGCGTCATCGAGCGTGGTTGCGATTTAAATTCAGTTGATTCCAAAGCCCAATAAAATAACTTAATAAATATATTAATTTTTCAAACGAACAAAGAAAAAAAAATAAATGCAACAAAAATATATTTGAGGTTCTTTATGTAGCAGTATTCATCAACCACCCATTATTTTCAATTCACCTTTCTTCCAAACAAATCATCATAATGGACATTGTCTTAAAATAACAATTCGTATAAAACCACCTTAGATACATATCCAAATATTTTCCACTTGCAAAACCTCATCTAACAATCATCTATGTCAAAATCAATCATCCGTCTCAAACTAAAACCTAATTCATAAACAATTATTCAACAACATCAAAATGAGATTGGTGCCAAACTCAGAAAATCTCATAAGGAACATTTAAACACCTGCAAATAAGTTTTCTTAGAAACCTGTCGACTTTCATCGTTAAACACACATTTTGCAAATTGTTACATCCTCTCATGTTCGTTCGGTTTACGAGAACTGGGTGGACTTTTACCCACAATTTTCATAGGCAAATAGGTGTTGATTGTGTGGCTCCAGATAACTTCAAAAGCCTGGAGGTTCATTTTCAAGATGGGGGCGTTCGAACCTGACTACAACCACTATCATCATAAGGGTCTCTATTGCCTGGCTTAGAATCCGGGTCTCGTTCCTGAGTTGTGAACAACTTTTCGAATTTCGTATGCAAATGATGATGCTTTCTATGGTGTAATGTTCAGATTGTTCGAGTTTACATCGGACGAGCTCAAAAGATCGAAGAAAACAACAATCCTATTCTGGGTAACGGCATTTCATTTACATCCTGATTGCTTGTTTGTTCGACACTGACCGTATTTCAAAATGAAACTGTATCGAGCTAATAGCAGAAAGTTAGCAACTGTCATTTTATTGCATTTCCCCCCAACGTCACTCCTTTTCACCACGTACCCTTTTCAAGGAAAAATCCACGTACAGTTAATGGGTTAAAATAATGCAATTGCGTGTAGAACAGTCGTTGCGTCCAGAGTGTATTAGAGTCATTTCAAAGTCCAGGATGGAATCTAGTGTTTTGCTCGTATCGAGGCTGAAGTCATTTCGCAGCTAATCTCCGATTCGTACCAACGTTTAATTCCACAGTATATTTGCATGCATGCCAAAGTTATTCTTGTGGACGTTGCACTGCTACACTGAACTGGGATTGGACGCTGTCGAGTCAGATGTAATTTTGCAACTGTTTTAATTAAATCCCTCTGGAGATTATTGCCGCGTTGAGAAGGACTCGGTACGTTTTTCACTTTTAATGGAAGCATTTAAATGAATACGATTAAAATATGAAGTGGTAAAGTTGAAGGACGATTTTATTTTGTATGAAGTGTTAATTACTTTGTGACTTAGCTGGTCGAGAATAAGGAGGAAATGGGGGTTCGCATTTAATGTAGGAGGCCGAAAATGAAAAGCTGCGGTTTGAAATTTTTTTAATTGTCGAGCAGTTATGGGTAAAGTTTTTATTGAGGCTTTGCTAGAGGTACTCAGGAGTGTCGAAATAGTTGCGCCTTTGTTTGAATGAAACGATGTACCTCACATTTTGAACAATTTTTGGAATATATTCATTCTCCTGAATGCTTTATTTAAGTACTTTAAAGATACCGCGATACACACTCTGTGCCGAGTTTGTTCCTTCTCCTCCTGTTGAATGTATTGTTGTACGTGCTATCCTTTCCCCATCTTCCGATCTACTGGTCTGCTGTGTTTATATCCCTTGTAATTTGTCTGCATATGAACGTTTTTATGCTGGGCTTTCAAGTTTCATCCTCTTTCGATTTCCTTCAACTCCCCTCCTAATTTTAGGCGACTTCAACATGCCCACTGTGGAGTGGGATACCAATAACCTCAGTTTACTATCCTGAAACCATCTCTCTGTTGTGACTTCTTCCTTTCTTTCACTTTGTTCTTGTTCCCAAGTTAACCAAGTTAACCCTTTCTCTCTCCTGCTCCTTTTGCTCCTCATCACTCTCCTCTCCTACTTGATGTTGACCTCAACTTTCAGGTAAGCAAGAAATGTCCTTCTTTTCAGCGTTACAATTTTTTTAAGGCTGACTTTCAAAAAATGTCCTCTGAAATCAGTCTTATCAATTGGTTTTCATTTTTCAAAGGATTGGATTTTGATTGTGCATTGTCCAAGTTATATTCTTTCTTTTCTAACCTTATCTTTCGTTTTCCTTCCATTAAACGTCCTCTCAAACCTAATGATGTCCCTTGGTTCACATTGAAAGTCTCTGATGCTCTTAAAGCTAAGGAAAAAGCTCGTGAAAAGCTGAAGAAGACGGGTTCACCCACTGACCTTCAGGAATTCCGCAGTTTCCGTTCTGATGCTAAAAAAATGCGTGATTGCTTTTCGAACATCGAGGCTTCAATCTGTTCTAATCAATCTAAATCCTATATCCGTTCCCTCAAATCCAATTCTTCAGTTCCTGATTTTATGTCTCTTGATGATGTTACTGCTTCCACTCCTCAGGCTATTTGTGATTTGTTTGCTGCCTTTTTTCCACCTGCTTTAAAAAAACCCACTGAATACCTCAATAGCTCCCACTTTCTCCCGTACTTCTCCTGAATTATCTTTGTTTAGTGCCAATCATTTCGAAGCTAAATTCCTTTTGCATACCTGAAATTCTAATGCTAGTTCCGGCCCTGATGGTATTCCTAATATCCTTGTCAAAACCCTCTCATCCTCGCTCTGTGTTCCTTTAGCTATCCTTTTCAACATAAGCCTTCTCTTCTTTATGGAAATCCGCCAATATTTTCCCAATCTTCAAATGTGGTGATCCTTCCGGTGTTTCCAATTATCGTCCTATATCCCTCCTCTGCAGTTTCAGTAAAATCTTTGAACGTCTTGTCTACAATAAAATTTATCCTTCTCTATAGCCTTTATTTGCTCCTGAGCATCATGGTTTCATCAAAGGTCGCTCTACATCGACCAATCTTATAGAGTTCACTAATTTTGTCGCCTTTGCCTTCGATTGTCAACGTCAAGTTGATGTAATTTACACAGACTTTTCGAAGGCTTTTGATTTTGTGAACCATAATCTGCTTCCACTTTAACTTAATGGTTTCGATGTTTTTGGTGCCCTCCTCTCCTGGTTTTCCTCCTATCTTCATAGTCGTCCTTGCAGAGTCACTTTTAATGGTTGCATTTCTTTTTCAACATTTCCCACATCCGGAGTTCCTCAAGGTTCTATCCTAGGTCCCTTACTTTTTATCTTGTTTGTCAATGACCTTCATTCTGCCATCAATTCTCCTTGTCTTTTACATGCGGATGACTTAAAATTATACAGAGCAATCAAGTCTGCGAACGATTTTCACCAGTTGCAAGCTGACTTGTTTGCTCTTAATCTCTGGTGTCAAGACAACTTCTTGCCATTGAACATTTCGAAGTGCCACATATAATATATAAAAATACTCCACATGTGTCCTCTTATTCTTTTTCTGGTATTACCCTGTCAGTTGTCCAGCAGTTTAGAGACCTGGGCGTGGTGTTTGATTCAAAATTAAAATTTGATGTTCATGTCTTGAATATGACGTCCAGGGCCTCTAGGATTGCTGGCTTTATCTTGCGTTCTTTGTATATGTTCACCAATATTTCGTCGTGTATTCATTTATTTGTCTTCTTAGTACGCAGTATTCTAGAATACGCGTGCCAAATCTGGTCTCCACGCTTTCAGCATCTATCTGACGCGTAGATTCACTCGCTCGCTTCTTTTTAAATTCAATATCCCCTATTGTCCCTACTCCTCTCGTCTTTCCATCCTTTGTATGTCCTCGTTGGAATCACGGAGATTGTTCCTCGATGAGTGTTTTCTTTTCAAACTTCGCTTAGGCATTTTTTGGTCAGATCTGGGTTCCCAGATAACCAGACGTGAATCTAGTCACCCAAGTCGTTCATCTGAGGTTTTCTCTGTTTGTTCCGTTTGCACGTACGGAAGTCTATTTCCATTCGCCTCTGCTGCGTCTACCCAGAACGCACAATGCCCTTAAGCTTGGTCCTCTCCGGCAATCTTTTTTACAATTCAAGCATGTATTGAATATGATACCTTGAATTGCTATTTACCTTAGTCCTAATTATAGTTTTCAAATTATTCAATTATTTTTGTTATTTCTTTTCCTTTTTTATGTTTCATTCTTTTTTTTTTTGCTTTCTTGACGCTTTAATTGGAATTATATCTGTAGCGCAAGGGATTAATAAATAAATAAATAAATAAATTTGATTTTGTACAACTGCTCACTAACGTTTATTTGGCCAATCAGTTCTGAACATCGAAATTCAGAAAATTTTTTTGAGATCGTATCTACGATTTTTAAACGGAGTTTTCGAGTATGAAGATTTTCGAAACGAATTTAATTACATGAATAAATTCAATTCGTCTTACACATATCCATTTCCAAATCTCAGGAACAAAAGGCTTCGCACTCCCCATAAAACAACCCCTTTGTAACCATGGTCTACACGAAACTCGTTTATAGTGGTATTATACGAAGCATTAAGTATGATACTAATTCAACACATAAGCTTAAAACCTTTCGCTCAAATTAGCATCTCATCTGCTGCCATAGCTTACATCAGCTTTACATTGTTTGCGTTCATTCATGCATCAGATACCGCCTACGTAGCCAAGTAGGTATTTATTCATATTCACTATCCTTAACTAGACCAGAAAAGGAATTCTTCGGAAATATTACATCGCACGGTCTTTGAACACTCGCATATTTATATACAACCACACACACAAAGTTTCATTTTCGAGTATGAAACCAGTAGGATATTCGAGTAGGAATAATTTCTTGCATATCATCCTTGTTATCTAACCCCATCAAATGCATTTTCTTTCCATGATATCGGCTTTTCCGGACTGAAGCGGTAAGTCATTTATTGTTACAGACATTGTTGTACAATAAGCGAGCAGGTGGCGCTCAAAGGTCTGACGTAACAATGCGCGGCAGTTGAGACTAACGCGACAGGACGAAGATGCTTTACCGTAAAGACAGCTTTATCGAATCGCAAATACAATCGTTGGGAATGTGGAAAAGAGTCTCGAGTGTCAGAGTTAGGATAAAGCTAACCGAATACCGACGATCCGATGCTGATGACGACGACGACGACCATGACTACGGAGGAGGTAACAAGGATGATCTAGTTATGTAATCTGGCTTACTGCTATCAACCTATCCCTTTTGTATCGCTTACGTGATAACAACAATAAAACCGGGTGAATGATGGAAAATAAATGTGTTCTGTAAGGATTGAAGGAATTTATGGATGTATATTGGGCGAAATGGTAGATGGTGGAATTGAATAGGTACATGCACATAGCATAGATTCGAAATTTATCGGAAGTGTTTAAGTATTTAAAAAAATGGTAGCATATTGTATTTTGAATCGCATAGGTTAAATTAAAAAAAAAAAAATTCAATAAGATTTTATGCTGCTTATGGTTTTCATCCGTTTTTTTTTCTATGACAATAGGGAGACATATATGAGAGAAGCCAATATAATTATTCTATACGCTCCAATTAGCACTATTAAAAATTTCATTTGTTGCAATAAAAAAAATTGTAAAGCGCTGGTCTCATACCCAAGCAAAACTATAATTAAAAGAGCGCTAGTATTATGCCCATTTGCCGGTGCTTAACGGGTTATACGCAGTTATAAGGCCGATAAAGGGCGATTTTTCAAGATATTTTTTTGGAAAGAAATTTTGATTGATTGACGTAAAAACTTATGCACATATTGTGGTAACTTTCAGTATTCATGTTTACATAAAGCTTGTGTAAAATCTTAGGGGGACCCTACACGATCAATATGGATCGTGATATTTGGATCGCGATACTCAAGTAAATATTGATGGAATAACACAAATGCCTACACGTTCAATCGAATCACACGTCAGTACGCCTGATAATCTCGTTTGGTGTAGACGTTTGCGAATTAATGTTTGCAAAATGAGTGATATAAACAAAACAAAAGCGTGCGTGGCAATAATTTAGCAATCGGTTTAGTAAAGAAGGTAAAGCAAAAGCAATGGATGAAAGAGTGACTTCGAAATCGTGAAAAATATTCTCATTTAAATTTGTTGGACGAGATATGCCTACATAGAGAAACTGAAGACTTCGAAAACTACTTTAGAATGCCTGAGGAATGTTTCGATCATTTACTGGAAATTTTCCATATATCTCGAGCCAAGACACAACAATGAGAAACTGTATATCAGCTAAAGAAAAACTAGCTTTGATAGTACAGTATCTGGCAACTGGAAGATCTTTCCAAAATCCTCGATTTTCGACTATAAAGTCCCCACAGTCGATTAGCCAGGCTATAATGGATACCTGCACTGCATAATAAATGCGCTAGGAACTTATACTCTATACTTTATTTATTATTTTTACACATATTTTAATTTAATTCAAATGGTTTTTATTAAATCGCGGAGCTTTCTTACAAATAATTAGCCGAGAAGGAAAACCGGTAATAGGCAAAGAGTCCGAACAATAATCAGTATGTGATCTGTTGGGAATCGATGATGATATTGTGGCGCTTAAAATATATTCCTCCATTGCCAAATAACTGAATACTGACGAAAATTTATTGACCGGTTGGCTACACGTTCAATATTTATCGCAATCCAGCTATCTCGATTGATGGATTTCAAAATATCCGGATATTTTCGCGATTCGTATCGTGATCCATCAATACAGCACCCTACACGGTCAATACCTTGTATCGCGATCCAAATATCACAATCCACATTGATCGTGTAGGGTCCCTCTTACTCACCAGCTCAAAAAAAAAAAATTTAAGGGAGACGGGTTCAAAGCTTCAAAAGCACTCTGCAATGCTTCGAGACCTTTTTTTATAAATATGCTTGTAGCTTCGAAAATATTTGTCAAATTTACATGGGATTTTTTGTGTATGTATCTACTTCAATATATGTACATTACGAAATTAAAATATTTTTTTAACGTCCTAAGCTAACACAATGCTGACAAACCTAATCCTGAGCAAATGGCACGATTCAAAGTCGTGGGTAGTAGATCGCTTCCTTGGACTGGTGCCTTAGCAAGCAAAGCTACCGACACTTCTTGTCTTGCAACGTGAACTATTAGAACATTTAATCAGATCGAGCACATTCTGATTCAGAATAACTGGGCCTCCATTATTCTGAATGTGCAGATCTTTTGACAATATTTTGACAATATGTTAAAAGGAATGAGTGAAGAACGAAAGAAAGAAAGAAAGTAGTGAGATGTTTAAAACCAGGCTTCGAACTAGTCTACTAGTCTGTATAGGCCATATGACAGAAGCATTATAAGCGCCTTATATCAGGCGAAGAAGGAATGAGCATCCTATTTCCAGGACGGAAATGTTCCCTCAATCTATAAATGACCATTTTTCATTAGCTCATACGATGGCAGCACCTCGTCATATCCCCAACATTAGATGAAGTGCGACAGACCAGGGACCGCTTTAAATGTAGTAAAGAAACGGATATCGATGGGATCCCGGAACTTTTAAAGAAAGACGAGATCATCTTTTTAAGGGCAACCCAATGGTTAGTCGTCAGCATCTGGGAGCAAAAAACAATGCCAGATGGATGGTAAAAAGTCGTATCTGCATCTTTGAGAGAAAGGTGATGAAGTGTGGTGCTAAAACTATAGGGTCATCTCACTACTTTGAATGTTGTAAAATCATCAAGCTGAAAAAATCCTTACCGATTATTAAAGTGGTTTTAGGCGTGAAAGATCGACAATAGACCACATATTTACGGTGAAAAAATTTTTGAAAAATTTTAGGATTTCAACACCGAAGCTCATAAGATGTTCGTTGACTTCAAACAAGCATACGGTACCATGGATCGCACTGCATTATATAAAATTATGCTGCAGTTTGGAGTCTCAGCAAAGATGGTATGATTAGTGAAAATGACCTAGACTGACTTAATATTACAAGAGCTAATTCATTTGACATAACTAACTTGATTTTTACGAGTACAGGGTTAAAACAGAGGGATGGGTTGGCTCATGTACTTTTCAATTTAGAACTTGAGTATGTCATCACAAAAATCCCCGTTGGTACAACGGAAACTTTATTATTGACCTACGCTGAAAATATAAATAAGAGCTATTCCAGTAAAATTTGGTCCTTTTATCTTTGTGCATATTTTCGTGTGTATTTCTATATGAAGGACAGATAACTATATTAGGATTTGAATTCACCTAGGAGCTTCTTAACTGGCAACATTGAGTCGAAACAAGAAAATTATTTTCAAATACGTGAAAAACCTCGATTTCAAAGATAGCTAAGGACATTAAAACGTCACTTTCAACGACTAAACGAGTAGTAACGAATTAGAAGAAAGAAGTAGCTGTTACAAGGAAAAAAACATCAAATAGAAAAGCTAGAATTGTAGACAAGGACTTAGCGAAGAATATTGTCAGCAAGTTCGAAACCAAACCCAACATCCGTTCGATATATGACAGTAATTGCTGGTTCATTGAAGTCAACGGTCGATCGAATGAAGAAACGTTACAATCTGATAGCATACAAGGGACAGAAAGTTCCAGATCTATCAGAGGAAAAGCAGAAAGTAGCAAAAACGAGGGTTCGAAAATTATACGATCAATATATGACGAAATGCGATTGTGTCATTTTAAATGACGAAACTTATGTCAACTTATGATCATGAATTTTACACTGCTAAAGCAAAGGGTGCAGTGAAAGAAGTATTTAAGTCAGATAAAACCAGTAATTTTTCTAAAAATGTAGTAGGCGATTTGTCGATGCGTATTTTTATAGCGGAATGTGTAGCGATGTGTATTTTTACAGCGAAAGGCACAATAAAAGCCCAGCTTTACATCCAGGAATGTTTGCAGAAATGATTGTTGCCTTTCATCAAGTCATTATGTCAAGAAAACGCTGCAACCATGCAACTATGTCATTTTTGACCCAAGAAAGCCAACCCACCAAATCGTCCTGAACGGAGACCAATATAATTATACTGGGCTCAAATGAACCGGGTATTGAAGGAAAGCAATGGGTTATGCAGGAAACTCAAAAGGCTTCTTAGCTCAAAAGGTTTCATTGTATGTGCTTTCGTAAAAGGATCAAATTTTAATGGGACATTCCTTACTATGTCACGTTCCTTCAAGAATGGCAAGGGAGTAGTTATAACGATACTTTCTGAAATCACAGACCTAGACATACGAGGATTGATCAATAAGCAATGATAATCGGTTATTTACAGTTCGCATAAAATTCCAAAAAACTACTTTTAGTTCCACATATACTCACTAAGTCAGCAAAAAAAAAACCTGTAAATAGGCCACGATTCCAGGTAGGTACATTCATTTGAATACGAACAGTCGAAGAGAGAACATCAAAATGGAGAAAAACGAAATTAGAGTTGTCATTAAGTACCTGTGTTTGAAGCTAATTGGTGAAAACACTAGGCGAATCTGCTCTCCCATATTTCACCGTTGCACGCTGGGCCATGGAGTTTAAGATGCGAAGAACATCCACTGAAGATGAATACCGCGAATAAATTCAAAATTGATTGACTTTTGATTTTGATTGATGAAGGTTATGCATGTGTTTTTTGGGACGCTGAACGAATTATTATAGTGGAATATTTGGGAAAGGGAGCCACTATATGAGGCTCTTTCTACGCAGACCAAATTAGAAGATCAATCATATTTTCGGACTTTCATGCGTATTGTCATTCGACAAGAAAACTGAATCATAATAAATGCAATCATATTTTTGTCACAAACAATTCAATTATCAGAGTAAACAAACTGGTTTGTGTATTCACAAGCTCTCAAACATATGTAATGCCTATAGCAAAAATAAATACACACTTCGGAAGTAGTTACATATTCATCGCGAGACATTCACAAATCAATTTATTTTTTATAGAAATCTATTGAACGAATAACAGCAGCAACCAATCTAGTTTATTGCGTAAGCACAGTATGTGAACGAAAAAAAGCGAAATTTGGCAGAACATATATTGTTAGGATTTACTTTCGAAAAATTCTTTGTTTTTCAAATGATATTAAAATAAAAACCTGCTCAACTATAAATTTAACGAATCTCAAGACCAAGCGAAATTCACAGTGAAACTCACCTTTCATTTGCTATGAAAGTTTGTTTCAAAACGTGGTAAAATACTAAAAATTATTTAATTATAAGATAACATTTTCCTACCAAACAGATCGTACTTGGTGAAACAATTTTTTCTAGAAAAAAAAAGCCAGTATTCGAAGCAATGTTTCGAATTGATTCAAATCATTCTTGTGACATTCTGCGTTTATTGTACCCAACTGTCAAAGCAAAAGTCAAGCCAGCCGTTCGTTTGTTTGTAACCTTTCTATCAATCAGTTGGCAAGAATCAATACAAAAGACAAGGTATTTCGGAACTACAGAGTACGTGCACGACAAAATCTACTCATGTATGTTCTGTTAGATCTAAGGTATACGTCGCATGCCTTGCTTGCTTGATTCATGCTTACACGAGGTTGGTGCTGCTGTTACCCACTCGAACATGAGCATATGGCACTGATTGGAATCGAATCCGGTCAATGGAAAAGGATCAATCAATCTGTAAATGCCAATCAAATGTGGCTTTCAACTTAATAATTAGTAGGTAGATACTGTAAATGAACGATAATAATCGATTTGAAAATAACGAGTTGGTTTATAAACAAAGAATTTGAAAAGTTGGAGAAAAAGCTGACCATTAGTTGAATAGAAAAAACGCTATTTTCGTTTTTTTTTGAGGTTATTAAATGTCATATAATAATTACATTTGATGTATTTCACCGAAATTTGCCGATAACTTTTTTGTCTGTTGTCTGTTTCATTTTAATAGTACAAACTATTTGATAGTTTCAAGACTTATTTCTCAATTAAATAAAACGGCATCGATAGATTTATTATTAATAATTTAAAATTATTACAATTTAAAACAATTTATTTCATAATACTACTCACCACCAACATAATGGTGCTACAAACTTACATTTCCTTTTTTGAATTTTAGTTGACCTTTAATTGTGACGTTTGATATTTACCTGAAAGAAAAAGAAAACATATGTTAAATCATCTTTATTTCCAAGAATTTTTCCTGAATGAATATAAATAGCAATAAAAATAGACCGTTTGCAGGATTAATTAAAATGACCATCATATCATGTGTATAATTCCAATCATCTCGCCCCCGCATACGACACAGGCCCCTGGGCAAATAACTATGAACATACTTATGTAGGTATGTGCATTGGACAAATACCAAATTAGGACTACTCAAGCTCAAATAGCTTCTTCTTTTTCTCGCAGTAGTACCATCATCGACGACGAAAACTTTTATCGCTCGACTAGCAGACAACATATGTCCATTTCAAATTAAGTCAGCCCAAGTCATTACCATTCTAAGGCTTCGCTTCTTTGATGTTGACATGAACCAAACTACTGTACAACGGCCTGGCCGATGACAAATATCGCCTGCCTTTCATTCCTTTTGCCACTCGATGACTATATTGGCTACCATTCTACACTTGACCGCATATGTTTCGTCGACGGCGTCGTTCATGTGTGGCCTGACTATCTCGTCCTATATCATTTGTTGGGCCTGGGGAGACCTTGAAGGGTTTGTCTACCAAGCCCTGGAAACTTAGTTCACTGAACACCGTGTGTGCTGAGTGCGAAAAAAGACGACGAATCCTCTGAAATGGCCAGAAGACTTAAGGTATCAAATAACACATGACTGTGTCGATATTTCCCTTGTCGTAGTTGTCGTCGTTGCCGTCGACATAGTCGACGATGCTGTTGTCCATTTGAGCCTGACTGGTCTGCCCATGGCATTACTTTCGACAAGAATATTACCATCGGTTGTGCTGTAGCTTAAGTGCATGCATGAACGAACCAAAAATTGTAGTACGACTAGCGCAAAGTGGAATTCGGACACTTTATTTTTCCTATCGAAACTCATTAGAGAGGATAAAGTGCCGCTGGTAATGGGAGTGAGTTTAAACGCTATGAAGTGAAGAAACTAGTTCCATGGGGATGGTCAGCAAAAATGAAGAAAATATTTTGAAAAATTTTGTGATTCATATGATCATAAAGCTTTTCGGCTAATTGGTGAATTTCAGTTTTACTCTACGATCTTCGTACGGAAACTAACTCTTTTGTTACGCTTTTAAGATTTAAAAAAAAAATATAAAACTACTTTGCAGTGTCCAAAGACAATGAACTGCAAGTTTACAGCCCAAAGGCTGTGACCACTGGAAGTGAAAGTAATCGGCAGCAAAATGCCATCAGATATTCATATGGTCATACAAACATACGTATGATCAGTAGTTTAATGAAATCCTTTCCAATCCTTACCGCACATACGATATTTGTCGGGCTGTTCGCAATATGAAGACATTCCCTTCGTGGTTTTCTCTGGAATTTTACATTTATTTGAGCATTGGTAGTTCGGTATTTTGACCACTGCCATTTCCTCAACAGCTTTAATCGCTTTTATTTATATATTCATGTACATGTATATATATGTACGTTAGCATTTTAATTCCTGAGAAATTATATCTCTATATCTACAGACTCGAATTTACAGATTTTTTTCACTTTTGAAAACAAAAAAAAATGGTTCCAACGATTTTTCACTAAACTACTTGGCTTTCGAGAGTGCTCACTTGCATTTTTTCCACTATGTTTACTTTAGCGCTGAACCGAACTCTGTGAACGTTATAATATCAGCTTTCAAATGAACAAACATAATTTTCTGTGTATCGACGATATCATTTTTCATCTACATAATTATTGCTGCGGTGGTAACATGCTGGTGGTAGCAATGAATTTCAAGAGGAGCTTCTGTTGGTTTCATCGGTATGTGTTATCAATCTCATCATAATTTAATGCCAGCTATTGTTTATTATGATTGATACCGTGTGAGTAGTATGCTTGTATTATTTCTTTTGAAGTTCTAAATTGCTATCTCACACATATTTGAGAGAGGGAAAAAGTTGTTGTGATGGATTCGTAGAAGTATTTTAAAAGTAAAATAAGCATTTGAATAAAATTTCACTAAGAATTTGCCTTATAGTCTAAAAACAGCTTAAATTGCAAATTATTAGAATGGGCTTGATAATGATTGTGTCTTTGTTTTAGCCATTGAGAACATTTTCTTAGAATTGAAATATAAATAGGAAAAGTAGTACATTTATATGAAATATTTGAATTAGGTACCAGAATTTGGAGAAGTTGATAAAAAATCGAGTGAATCAGTTGATTCAAAGTCTGGTTGAATTTTGTTTTCTTTAAATAAAACTCCAGTGATAAAAATTAAGACAAATTATTTTCATATTTTCAACGCTTTCATTGCCCTACTTGATAAAAACTATTTGCGCCCAGTGTGACCTTGCACGCTACAAAATAAGTTTACTGGATGCGACATTTCACTTTTAATGTATCATTCGCCTAAAATTAAATATAGTATATTTTACGGTTTGGTTCTTATCTATCAGCATTTTGTACGCATTTGTTTTCACTGAGTTAGAAAATATTATTAAAATATTTTCCACAAAAATATGGTGCTGGTAATTCAAAAGAATGGGGTATTTATGAAATTGGTGTGAAATTAATAAGGTATAGTTTTATTTGATAGATAAAGCAAGATAAATCTTTAACAGTAATATAGCCCAGTATACACTGAAAAAGCGGGCGGATTATCCTCGATATATCGATATCTGTCAAAAATTGTAATAAGTCTATCTTTGAAAGGGAAAATGGGCTTTAAATTAAAATATTTGGAATAGGATATCATTTTCAGCACAATGTCAGAACCATTTTGCAAAAAAAAACTACTACATACAATGATATTGCTGTGTTTTTACCGAAACACAGTGTGTGGGCTCTTGATTTTCTGCATTTCTTAAAACAGTTTGTTATCGAAACTAAACGTGTTATTTATTTTAATCTAAACATTTGCATACATTAGATTTTCACAATTCAACAAATAGTTCACTGTTCTTTGCTTGATTCGCTAGTTCAAACTGACTGCCTCAATTTATCGAAGGACTATTTATAGGACCCCGTTGAATGCCTCGCTTACTCTAAACATGTATCAAATACTCAAGTTTCTAGTTGTTTTCTTTATGTTTCGCCGTTAGGGAGCTCTGGTTCGGTTTTCCTTGGTTTTTCCTATAGATGGCTCTGAATTCTTTCAGCTAATACGTACATATGTGTCTTAAAGTTGGGTTTCAACAGAGCGTAATTATATAAAGAAACTATCACTTGATATAATCATCGGTTAAAAATCTTTTGAGCTAGAGTGTACACGAATTGCAAAAAATTCGTTTCAAGGAAAACCCTTCGCTTCGACACTTAAACAAAATAAACTCACTCAATTGAAATTTTTGTATAATACTTTGGGAAAGTATTCTTGAATAGTTTTACTAGCAATTAATAGAATAAATAAAAATCAAATTTATGGGTTATCTTAACTTTGAACCCCCTTAAATTTTTGTGACATGATTTCACCATCTGAGCAAACCTGAACTTCGAATGCCGAAGTCAAAAAATGCAGTAAATATCCCTTCATACCAACATTAAAATTTTGAGACACGCAACCAATTTTTAATACTTGTCAAATTCTGTCAAACAGTCAAATACTGTAAAACACCCTGGAGAAAAAGTACGTCTGAAAGTAGAATTAATAAACTGCAGTTCATTGGTGTCCCCTAAAAGGCTTAATTGTCTATTACTATTCATAAGTTATCTACTTATTCTCATGGGCAATTAAAATTTAGGTATTCATCCGAGCCAGGTGGAAGTTCCAGTTACTAAATTATTGATCGAAATAAAAGCAAAAAGTATTTATAAAGACTAAAAATATGAAGCCGAAATCTAGAAAGACATGGAAAAAAAATTAAAAACTACTATACGTCACAAGTATTAAAAAACTCTAGCGCATCAGAACGAAGAAATTTTCAAATAAATTGTCTTTGAATGACAAAAAAATGTGGAAAGACGTAATACACTTTTTTGTAGAATCATATCAACCATCCCTTATCCAAAGCAACAAAACACTTTTCCAACGAAGCAGCAATAAATTTACCATAACAAGCTTATACTTAAATCAACTGATCCTTAGAATTTCGTTCTCATCGGAGGATTTCATCGAAAGCTTCAACGGTTAAACGTTGTTTGAGGCTGCGATCCGAAAAATGTTCAAAACTCGGAAAATTTAAAAATTGGTTTCTTATTTTTATTGCAAATACTTTGCATATGAGTATGTAATTTGAAGCATCTGTTGGTGCAATATTTATGAAAATGGAGAATGCTGATTATCCTGTGTCAGCAGCAAAGCAAAATATATACCAAATCTGCTTCACGCTAAGTTAAACCCAACCAGTAAATTTTGTTTCGATTGAATCACTGCGCTGGAAGTTATACGGATGAAAAGAATTTTAAAATAACCACCCTCAAAACGTTGCAAATTTTTAAAGCGTTAATAATTTTTGTAAATTTTCATTGCAGGACCATTCCCATTTGCAAATCTAATGACACAATCGCTCAGTAAAGAAATTCCAAAAAATTACAAAAATTGTCATAGCTGGCAGCCCTTTCAAGATTTTTGTACGAAATTCCTACGAAATTCCACATTAAGTTCTATTTACTGCATGAACTTCGGTTTGATTTCATGACTGGACCGGAAGTTATAGGGAAAAAAGCTTTATTTTGCTGAGTAAATTTGCAAGATTTAGGAGACAAAAATCACCATAGCTGGCAACTCTATTCTAATTTTTCAGTCAAATTTTCACCAAATGTTATATAAAGTAGGATCCACATATTGTGTGAATTTCGTTTAAATGTGATTGCTAAATCAGAAGCTATAGGCCAAAAAGCTGTTTTTTTATTTTTCTTAGTGATTTTTCAAGATGGCACGACTGCCACAGGGTTGCTCGCATTTCAAAATCACTTCTATCAGACCTGGTCCTAGTTAATGCCAACATGTCCTGTGAATTTCACTATGATTGGATAATCCGGTCGTCAGTTCTCGTGAACAGAACTTTCGAGTGCTGAAAATAAAGGTAATTTGGTGATGGTTGCCGTTCTTGTGCAAATCGGAATTTTAAAAATTTCATTTTGACATGATGGAAAAAGGTTAAGATTTATCAATGATTTGAATTTTTTGTCAAAAAATAAAAATTTTTCAGGAAGGTCAATGATTTGAAGGATTTTTTTTCAGGAGCCTGCCGTAGCTACAGGGTTACCCGCACTATTTTGAAAATCCACATGTGTTAAATTTTAGTCAACGGCAATTTACGTTCTGCAATTTTCACGATGATCCAATGTTCTTGTCAGAAGTAATGACAAATCAAAATTTGAAAAAAAATCCTTACCTACTTTTAGGCACGCTGCACCCACACATGGCTCAGAATTTCCAATTTTTTATCATAGACAAGCTTAGAACATAATAAGTTTTCATTCCCAAACATTTATTTTAACAAAAATTTACACTGCTTGGAAATATAGGAGTACCTCAAAATTCACTAAAACGCTCGCCACCGCCAAAAAGTTGTTTAGGATATCTGAATTTTAGCGAATCATGGACCTACCTACTATATACATACTCCGAAAATTTCAGCTCAATCGGATTGGCCACTCCATAGATTATCTCCCTTAATCATTTTGCATATATAGATATATATATATTTTATATATATATATATATATATATATATATATATATATATATATATATATATATATATATATATATATATATATATATATATATATATATATATATATATATATATATATATATATATATATATATATATATATATATATATATATATATATATATATAAAGCGGCGAGCGGGAAATTTTCGGCAAAGTGAGTTTAACACTAATTTCCTTCGAAAATTAGTAAGAAGCAATGGTTTTCTTCGTACACTGGCATCTTATTACGAAAGTTGTCTTTTATATCTTGAAAAGGTACCAAATTTGTCGTGACAAATTTGGTACCTTTGCCTTGAAATTTGGCTTTTTTTTAAGTTAAATGTACTCAGAAAGCTTTGGTATAAAAGCTGTTTATCACGGCCTTAAAATATAATAAGCTGGAGAACATTTTCGTGCGGTTATTTGTTAGATTGTCATGTGACTTGTTTGAATACAACATTTTGGAGCATTAAGAACACCAGCATACATTCAATATTGCGCGAACATTTTGCCGTCCGAAAGAAATATTCGTGAAGTGTTTTGCATAATTTGACAACCTTTGATGAAAAAATTCGATAACAGTGCTTGAACGTTTATGAAATTGTTACAGGTGACGAATTGTGGATCTATGCTAATTTTCCAAAACCAAACAGCAGTCGACTGTATCGTTCTTTCAAGGCGAGCCAAATTCAACGTAAATTCTTCACGCACAAAGCATTTTGAACCAAATGGTCGCCCATTTCTTCCAAAAAGATGCCCAAACAGTACTGTCAAGGCAACGTAGAACGGCCAATTTCAAATTTTGCAGCAGCATTTGTTTGCTAGAAGTGTTTCAAGGAACGACAAGAACCAATCTTCGAATATATATCATTCTCCACCGCGACAATGCAAACTCTAACACATAAGTCAAACAAGTGACTTTTTGAGCATTTAAAATATTGAGCTGATGGGCCATACATTGACCAAAATGTCCTGATTTGACATCCAATGACTTTTTTATTCCCACACATCAAAAATAAATTGCAGCGTTAACGTTTTTCAACGCCTGTGGAAAAAGTTAACCCAATCAATCCATATGCATTAGAGGTGCCTGAATCTGAATGGAAAAAATGTTTTTGTTATGAACCAATTCATTTTGATTGTACCGTTTTTTGTCAACACTGATTTTTTACTATGAACCCTATTCTGAGAGTCACCTCACGTGAGATCTCTTGTCACTTGGAAAGTCACGTCACCTACGAATCGGTATTCTGAGAGTCACGTGAAGTGACTCTAAGTGAGGTGACTATGAATTTGTATTTGAATGGCAACGCCTGAACGTTTGAAATGTACCATCCCAGCAAACAAAATGCATCGTAATTAATTCATAAAAGAGTCATATTTTACGAATGTTTTTGTCGTTAACGAGCTCGCAAATGAATCGAAAACGATTCATTGGTCCTACTAAAATGGCCATCCGAGAAGAATAATTTTTAACGATTCGTAAATGAGTTAGAAAAAATGTGGTTTTAGCGAGTATATATCACCTATATACAGGGGCGGATTTGACCATTTTGCTGCCCTAGGCCTCAGAAATATTTGCCGCCCTTTTCGTGAATTATATTATATGTAACAATGCGCGATTTTTTTCAATTCCCTAGAATACTTCGCTGTTTTTCGTTGTGCCCGAGCTCACAAAAAAGGAAGATCAGAGCAAAATCGGCACCGGTTCGTTCGTGAAAATTCCCTATTATTGCGCCCTTGCCAGACAAATAATTATTAAAATACACACACGGCAAAGAACCTAAAAGTACCTAAAAAAAAGAATCCAAAAATACCAATTTTTAAAAGTCCAAAAACGTATACACCTTTACATCGCTTATAATTTCAACGTCTTCGCTCATATTTTTATAAGTAAGTTTACTATTCCGTTCAAAGTTTGCTTCCGCACTTAGCTGGAGATCAACTATAAGCTCGACTACTGTAAATTAATGTTCGATATGTTATTAGTTAAGGATGAACCTGAAATATTTTGACCTATGATGTTCTACATTTCATTTTATAGAAATTTTTTTAAAGAAATTAATTTCTGAAATAAAGTACAATTTAAAAAACACGTCAAAAATAAAGAGATTCGCATGAAGTTGATTTGGTCTGTACCATAATAATAAAAAATTCTCTGAAAAATCATTACACGCAAATATTTACCTCTGATAAGCTTTTCCTAAATTGAAGAGGTATTATTTGCGTTCTTTTTAGGCTCTTTTTAGGTATTTTCAGATACTTTCTAGGTATATTTTAGGTATTTTTGAGTTTCTTTTGTCCTTTACCGTGATCGCGTTTCGATATTTATTATAAGTCAAACTTTTTAAAGCCCGAAAAAAATCATAAGAGGTGAATTTTTGTGTGCATTAATTTTTTAGAGAATTCAGTTGTCTTGAGGTGTTAGGCTCATTCAACTCAGATATATGTACATATACGACAAATGCCGCCCCAAAAAAGAAAATCGAAAAGTGGCCACCCCAAAAAAAATCGAAAATTTGCCGCCCCCGAAATTTGCCTACCGGGCCTAGTGGCAAATAGCCTATATACTCGTTAAAAGTGATACTTTTATGAGTTATTAGCGATAGTTTTAACGATTTCCAATATGTATATTAGCTTTTGCGAGTAGAGTAAATTTGAAAGACTGGAAGAATGACGCAATATAGGCTGCTAAAGACGAACATAAAACATCGTAACATAATAACACTTTCCAGTACAGATAAATTAGGGGAAAACTAGGGGAAAAATCTGGGTAATGTTGCCTGTTATGTTACTGAGCCGCATAGACCACAGGGTACATACACATGGCTTGCATTATTTCTTGCGTCGATCTTCCTAATCAAAATTATTGCTTGCTTATTGATTTACGAACAGGTTTGGTTTCGTATCTGCGATATGTCTGCTGATTGTCGAGAAATTATCGTTTTTAGTGAATGTTCACTAAATTGTTTGCTGGGATGCCATTGAAATTTTTTAATGCTTGAAATTTACCACGTCCATAGCACACTGACATCGACCGGTTGTTGTTCGATCATCGAAGCTAAGCAGTATTGGGCGTGGAGATGGGGGACGGCTTGGGAACACCGCATGTCTTTGGCGCGCACAAACTTTCCATCCCTTAATATCACAAGTGCGGCTTACTTTGAAGAGGGAGTATAATAAAAAAAAATTTAAGTTCAAATGGAAAATAAGGAAAATCGAACGCAAACAGGAAATTTCCAGGGATAAGCAAATTATTAGTGAAATAAAAAAAAGGACGGTATTTACAAGTGTACCAGGTATACTCAAATTTGCTATACAAGATTATAAGTATAGTGATTAAGAAAAAGTATTGGTGAATATTAGAAGTGGTTTTTATGTGTTCGCTGTGCTGTTTCAGGCTTTGTGGATGACTCTCCATCAGTCCAATAAGGCATTCGAATTATCGCTTGTCTTTCCAATAAGAAAATCGATCGAAAATTGAAATCCTTGACATTTTATCCGTCAGGAATAAGCTTTGTAGCTGTTTTCCTCCATTGTTAAAATTTTCGCTCGAAATAATGACGAGATAATGGAGACTTGTAAAAATTTTACCTTCACGATTATCTCAGTACCAGCCTTTACTTTTTAAGGCTGGTACTTTGCTGGTCAATTTTCGATCGATTTTCTTATTGGAAAGACATTTGCACATTTCAATTTTCAAATTCAAACACCAAATGTCACTTTTTAGCTCGAAAGAATGAGCTGCACATACTAAATTGGCGTGAAATGATTGTAGGCATGTGTCAATGCCATCTGCGTTTTCAAAGCGAGAGCAATAAAAACAACCAATCAAACATAAAACACTCCAAAAATTAACACACAACAAGAAAATCACAAACATACGAGCCAAAAATGTATTGACATTTTATCACATTTTAACACGTAGTCGAGTTTAATCGCATTATTCAAATAAAAATATATAAATTATCTTCAAAATAAGATTTTTTTTTACTTTTTTTCCATGATTCACGATCCAACCTTCGTCAAAATCCTTCTTTTTTTTCAAAATATAAATTTATATCACTTCTGACTACAGTCACTTGATATTATCAAGGGACTGAAAATCTCACTTCACGTGATGCTCGTCACTTCATGTGACTCTCGGAATAGCCGACAGATCGAAAACGTCACTTGAGATGAAATGAAGTCACCTCACGTGACTCTCAGAATACGAAATCAAGAGAGTCACTTCATTCGTTACGGGAGGTGACTCTCAGAATAGGGCCCTATGTTTTAGAAGCACTAAGCAAATATCTTTATGCTATATACTAAGCTGACTCCTTACTCTTGATGTAAGGTTTCATAGTTGAATTGGGGGAGTAGTGCTATAAAATTGTAATAAATGTAAATTATGAAAATAAATGCACTTTCATTTAAAAAAAAAACGTTGCTAAAGAATTTTC
Source organism: Nemotelus pantherinus (assembly GCA_963978885.1). Lineage (NCBI taxonomy): Eukaryota > Metazoa > Arthropoda > Insecta > Diptera > Stratiomyidae > Nemotelus > Nemotelus pantherinus. Next base: position 190,913,097 of record OZ022263.1, on the reverse strand, counting down.
GAAAATATCTTGAAGAAGAAACATCATCCCTCAAAAATCTGCAGTGACAAAAACCATTATATCAAAACTCTTCATTTTCTATTTTCTAAACGTCTTAAAACTTTCTCTTTAATATTTAACTACTTGTGCTATTCTACCTTTATTTTTCAACCCCTATCTATTCGTAAGAGCAGTCATCTTCTCCGATATTCCTTTTATCAAACGCTTTCATTGCACACGAAAATTCGGAAAACCATTATCGCACCTCTATATCGCACAATTGCCATTAACATCAGCCCTTGCTCAAGTCTTACATCTTTAGTATTGCCAATTCTTGCATCAAAAAGCTCGAATTTATGAACGAAACAAAAACGTCACTTTTCAATTTGTTCACGCAATTTTTTTCTTCTTTTCCTTTTTTTCCTCTGTCTTTTTTTTTGTGTGGGGAGAAACTAAGACATTTCCGTCTATTCGAACGGCTGTTAAATTGGCATGGAGGTAAATGTATATACTAGTTCTAGGAAGAAATTTCCTGCTATGCCTGACTGAAATGATTTTAAAGTGACTTTTGAGTGATAAGAAAACCATCATCCTCATCGACGTCGTTCGAGGGCGAAAAGGGTGTCGTGACACCATGGAGAATTTCTGATGACAGTTTCTCTTGACTTTGCACTCCTTCAAGAGCCGTGATTTAAAGAAATTCGTTGTACTGGTCTCTCGCCGATGATGGCAGTCTTTTCCTTTGCCACCTCACATAATAGATAAAGTGAGGAGAAAACCGTATCAAAAACATCATCTCTCAATCGAGCAGAGAAGAACAAAGGTTGTGAATTGATAGGAAAGCTAAAATGGCAAATCAAAGGCGGCATCGTCGTTTGGTGCAAAGTGGGTGGTATGATTTCTTGTTCAAGAGTTAATAAGGAATTATTGAAAAAGCGTTGGTGACGTAGAAGTAAAATTAGATTGCTGCTATTTATGGATCTTAGCGGCTGGTTATACAATAAGCAGACAAATGATTCTTATACATGTTTGAAATTGTTATTTCAATTTTAACTTTTGTTACGTAGACTATATTACATACCCTTGGATATCCCACTTTCACTCAACCAACTTGAAAAAAATTGTACCACCTGTGGTTCAAACGCAATCCAGTTATAATTTTCTGCGTATTTAAACAATTATCCAATTTTCTGGAAAAACAAATTCAGACGTCCTAAGCTGAATTGACTAAACAGCATTTAGCTCTTCATATGCTTACAATTCTCGGAAAGGTAATATCTGCCGACGTAAAATTACGCGCTCAACTGTATAAAGATATCATAGACAATGTCCTGGCGCTTTCACAAAGCCGCTTGTACTGCGGCCGAGGAAGGCGGCGGCTGAGGACGAGGTTCGTGGGTAATAAAATATTAATACACTGATTGATTTGCTCACAATAGAAAACCACTTTGCGAAAGTGATGCTTTCTATGACTTACATAATCGTGTGGTGTGGGTGGTGAGCACACGCTGAGGGTATCATGGGACTGATGGGTGGTGGTACGTGGGGTAATCGATATTTCGAGTAAGACTAACATATCATATCAAATATAATATGGCGAGAGTGACTTTGCCGTTCCTCGGTCAGGATCGCTTTCCTTTGATTTTGTTGCCTTTATTTTATTTTCATCGTTTGTCACTGCCGCCATTGTATATCGTAGGCATTGTCGACTCGGTCGCTGTTGTCGTTGTAGTCGTCGTCATCGTCATCGTCATTTCAAATGAACCAAACACGTCCTGGAACATTATTTGCTTAGAGCTTATCCAATGGATATGACAAGCAAGCATTTTTATGTTATGTAACTTGATGGAATCTTAATAATGTAACGTTTATAGTGACGTGTTTCACAGCACGATATCATCACAGCCTGGTGTAGCAGGATTGCTGAGAAGTGATATTGGCGTCAGTTGTTGCGAAAATACAGAGACGGGAAAATCAAGTCAAGTCAGTCAATAAACGCCAGGAGACCAGGAGTAATGTTTAGTGTAGTATTAAATTATGCAATAAGTGCATGATTTAGGCATTACTCATTTGATGGCATCATATATGCGAAAATCCAGTGGGAAATAAGGAAACATGAATAAAGCCTACACGTTAAATTTACTGGCAGTATGGTTGAAAGAGAGAACGATAATTGTTTGATTGATAGACGATGATATGAATCGAAATGTTTTTGGCATTAAAATTTCAAAAGACTCTTGTTTGCTTATATGTTCATAGGGGGACTATGAATTTCAGTTAAATTATTTGCAATAGTAAATTAATCAGTTTCAATTCAAAAGTAAAATATACAATATACAATTATGAAAGTATTACGCAAAAATGTTCAATTTGTCGTCGTTGTCGTAGACGACGATGATACATTGTTGTGAAACCGGATTTAGTCGAGCCCCCGTCAATGCAACCTTTTGATTGAGGTTGGGCCCTGATGCGTTTCGTGTACCAAACCTATTAGCTCACTCATTCCGGCGTGGAGTTTTAGCATTGACCTGACTACTACGGCACGTACCTACAAACAAGACCAATAAAAGGACGACAAACATTTATGGGGAGAAAAACCTAGTGCGAAGGAGGATATTCCGCCTATAGCAATGCTATTGGGTTGTTTTTTCATGCTTTTTTTTATTCGCATTGCAACACATTCAATTTAATTACAAAATATACAATTCAATAATAATAAAATAACAGCAAAAATTACAAATTTAAATAAAACTTGACTTTATCTATTTAAACACTATGTTACAAAATAAAATAATTTAAACTCAGCTCGAAGGGAAAAAATGAAAAAAACCAATCAAAATTACCCATACATTAATGCATAGTAGATAAAGCCATTAAAACAAACAAAATACAGAATCAATTAAACACAGAAAAAAGCATAATGCCGGGTTTCCACCAAAGAGACAAAACAAGAAACACGGACAAAAAATGTTTTTCTGAACAAAAACACGAATGTTTTGTAAAAACTGAACAGTTTCGCGAACATTTTTGTCTCTGAAAACTGTTTTAGTAAACAAAACAACTTCCCATCGCGAGTCGGTAAGATCAAAAGAAAACATGTTTGTTCGCATTTTTTGTGTCTATTTGGTTAAAACATGCACTTTTGTTTTTAGCGGCAGCACTCAGTATATCGATTAATGTACTTTGATTCACCTCGTAAAAAATGTTAAATATAAAAATAATAAAAAAATAATAATCAGTACCAGTAATCATATACTTATGCTTAATATAGATTAAACACTGAAATAAAGCGTTGTATTATTACTTTGTCATGTTTAATTTATATTATGACCCATATTTATCTGATTGAACTGTAGATAGAGGTACACAATATGACTATTTTATTAATTTTATTTACCTTACCTTGATGTACTGTCCAAGAGCATCATATAGGGCCTCACATACTTCCGGTACTATTCGAGATATTGAAGGAGGTGAAACTTTGAACTAACATTTCAATGATTGAAAACTGTCTCCAGTGGCTAAGTACCTCAAAGTAAGGGCCAGGCGATCGCTTTTCTGTAATTTGTATTTTTCTTGGCGATTTTCGGTTCTAGCAAATTAATTAACAGTTCAAAATCACTGCTTGACATTCTTACAAAGTTGTGAAACGATGATCTCATTTCTCCACTTAAGCCAACGTCGTCAGTACATAAAATCTTCCAATAATACTTCCGTGCTATAATCAACTTTCCTTTTTAATTGAGAACTGACCCAATATATCGGTTTTTTTTCTTCCTTCTATGTCATTTATGAAGAAAAATCCACAGTTAATTATAAAATCACCGTCTTCAGACATTTCTCGGACACAGGATAAACAGAACTGAGAACAAAACCTGTCTGTTCAGTTGGAACAGTCTGTTTACAAAAAACAGAACTGTTTTCAAAAAACAAAACAAGTATTTTGTTTTGTTTTTTGAAAACAAAACTGTTTTTCAAATTGTCTCTTTGGTGGAAACCCGGCATAAGAAAATCAAATTAATAAAATCAAACAGTATTTATCAGAATTCCGGGCGACGATCAATCGTTATCAGGGACCAGGTTGCTTAAAAATTAATGCGAATATGTGACCCCAATGGCATGCAGTATGCAGGAAACAGATGTATTTTTTTAGCAGTATTGCAACTAATTAATTTTGAAGTCCATTTCTCTAACATAAATTATCTCATCAGAGATTATATTTTTATTGAACTTGGCAACAACCATCACGGGATAGCCAAATCCATTGATTGCAAAAGTTTCTTCTAGAGCACTACGAACGTCAAATTCAGCCCACGCTCAGCCCAACCGCATCTCCTTGCAGTGTTCAGCGATCTCTTTCAATACATTGAGGAAGCTATTGAAACATTTGGCCTGCTTGTGAACTGTGTTTATCCTGGAGCTGGTGCGGATGTTGCACCCTTACTCCACTTGTAGTTGTGAGCAGTGAGTAATCAGACTCAGAAAATGGCCATACTGTGACTTATTTTATGGTGGAGTGCGGCGTTCCCACACCACTTTAAGAGTTGCCTCAGGCTTGGATAGGTGAGGTTTAGGTGCGAATTTTGAGTTATTAACCCTAAATATTGTGTATTTTAAGTATTTCAGTTTGTGGCCATTCTAATGTCTGGCCATCAAGAATTAACTGTCGTGATGTCTGTCGTCTTTTTCGGGTAGTAAAGTTTGCTTGGGTTTTCCAGCTTTTAGTTTTAATTTCTATTCACTGGGATATTCTATAATGGAATCGATGGAGTGCTGTAGCTTCGACGTGAGAAATATACAAATACCGTCAACGAAAAGGGGAGATGTTAGCTTTGTTAAAACTGGGCATGTCAGCTGTGTACAGGTTGTACAAAATGAGTAAAGGGAGAGATCTTTGGGGTACTCTGGCTGCTATATATTTGTTTTCTAGAAAAGATCCGATGAGTTGGATAAATGAGGCTGGTATTTTAAAGTCCTTTAGTCTGAAAATGAGCCCAGTATGCCAAACTTTGTCGAATGCCTTCGCAATATCAAAAATGACTAGCCCTGTAGATTTCATTTTGTTTAGAATAGATATTATGAGTTGCACTACAGGAGATAGTTGAAGTTCAGAGGAGTGCTGTAATTTAAAGCCAAATTGTTGTGAGAGCTAGCAGTTAAGTAGAATCACAATTTCTTTGGGCCAAGAGAGAAATATGTAGTCTGGAAGATTGTCTATTAATAAGAGTAGGCTGATGGATTGCCAGTTTTGCGGAAAAGTTAAATCTTTCCCAGTCTGGGGGATAAGGATAATGGTGGCAAGTTTCTAGCAATCGAAATATTCTGTGGGATAAACGAGTCTGCCATATTTTGAAAATAATTGTCAGGTAGGTAGAAAAAGCAGAGATTGGTGACTTTACCTGGCCCCGGAGGTTTTATTTTGATTTTTGAGATTTTTTTTAACTAAGCGTTTCACTTTCTCCAGCGATATTGGAAATATCAACCTCCAACTTTGTGCTCTGCTATACAGAATATCTCTCCAAAACGGCATCTGGCATCGCCACCACTAATATGTGGTAGAACTAATGCAACATACAACATACCTTAGCAAGCATTTGTAAGACGGTTTTTCGAACTATTTTCCTTTGTCCAAATTTATATCAAATGCAGTGTAAGTGCCATAGTAGTCGAAATCTGCTGCCTTTTGCGCAGAAGTTGATTGTAGGATATCCTTGAATATCAAGCTTAGTCGCCACGTGAGTTCAAGCTGTAGCGTCCAAAGTATCACATCGAATTTGTTTTTTAAAATGTTTTCTAGCTTCGATCAATGCGATGTTAGATTTCTGCTATGTGCCGACTACAGTGCGAGGATTTCACGGCCCAGATATCATCACTAATATACAAGCGAGAGCTGAAAAGTAAAATAAAGTAACTTTAAGCGTCACTAATATCTCGCTTCTGCCAGTGATTGCGAATACTTTCAGTAGGGTAGATAATGAATTTCATGTCATTGGCATCATTACACTTTTTTGAACCTTTTGAAATTGATAGCTGAGTCTTTCGCGCATTTTAAAATTGGAGTTAAGAGCTGTCACAAAATTCCTCACAATGAAGAACGATATGTCAACGGAAATATTCGAAGAGATGTCTACAGTTTATGAGGAGTCTGGATCGTTGCAGATGAGTTGGAGACGAGAATTCGAGCATGACAATGAGTCGCTGGTAGATGCTCCCAAGTCAGGGTGTCCAAACAAAGCTGCCGCAAAAATTCAAAGTGGAAAGTCTGGCATCAAAGTTTCTATGGGATTATAGAGAAATTCGTCGAATGTCTTCCTAAAAAAAAATTTCAATGAAAGGGACTATTACGCTGTATTTTTGACAAAAGTGTGTCATGTGACTGTCGAAAAAAGGAGACGTAAACTGGCGACAGGACTCTTGTTTTTGCTGAACAATGCGCCTGTGTACACTGCACGAGTTGAAAAAAATCAGCGTCTCATCAATTCAAAATCAAAAAGTTCATTTCAAGCCATTATTTCCTGTTTTACCTTGAAAAAAAAAACTTTCCGTGGGCGAAGATTTTCGAGGAATGCGATGATGAAATGAGTATTTTGAAAGCAAAGACGGCGAATATTTTTTCACTGGGTTAAAAGTCATTTATGACAAATGCAAGAAATGCATTGAAATAGAGATTACATAGGTATATGAAACTTTTAAATATTTATGAATATCGGCATTTTTAATAACGTCGACTCAAAAAATTATATAACGTGGTCTGAACAGGAGTTTAATTTTGATCGGCCTACGCCGAGAGCATCTTTGATCTTTTTTATTTTTACCAACCTCAGCTCAGAAGCACAACTCGAACACGCCACGAACTTGGCAAAACTTCTTTATTCTCGCCGTTCACAAACCAACCCCCCAGAAAATAACTTTGCTTATGAAGTCAGTTGTTTACGCAGATGACTGACAAAAAATATTTCAAAATTCAGTTGCTCTCGCGGACGACTCACTTCCAACTATCGGGCTTGCTAGTCACTCACAGTAAGTTCCGTTTTTTGACATTAGCACCTCAGCTGAGCTCAAATGGTGCTTATACACCATCATAGACATCCGTCACACAAAGTCAAATAGAAACACACACACACCCAGCCAACGATGATCAAACAACTAATCTAATAAGAGGTGTTAATCAATGTAACTTCGATATTAGCATATTTTCAAATTGTTTTAAGTATAAAAATTTTATTTATTATTTCTACTATTTGTTTGATCTGTCAAAAAAGTATTTGCGGACACCAGGGACCAGAGACTATATATGACAATCTTATATTTACTACTTACTCATAATTTGAAAAAAGTTCAATGATTAATTCAGAAAAAAAATGTAGTTAAAACTATTTTCCTTCACCAATCAGCACATTTGAAAGACTTGGTAATGAATTTGTAAAATTCATTTACTTTTCTTATGCACGTGTGAAGTTGGTGGTAGTGTTGTGAATGTGGCGGTTTTTTTAGTTTCACAATCAAATCGATTTAGTTTCATGCTGTTATAGATTCTTAAGGTTTTTTTTTCACACCATTCGAGAAAAAATTAAAAATTGATTCGTGATTGATAGACCAATCATCAAATCACTGATCGAATTATATGTTTCTTCATTGACTCTGATAATCCGTGTAAAATTTGAGTTAGCAGAGACTCTTAAATGTATTTCAAAATACCACTTTTGCATATCTATTAGCTTTTCATGGAATTAATTCGCATATTTCCTCCATTTTCTTGGACCAACTTGATAAAACATGTTTGCGCCCAGCGTGGGTTTACATGATCAAATTTGTGATGATTACGAGACAAGTTTAATGATTAAGAAATTTGATGTTTTAAGTAGTCTGCAATGAAAAAATGAATATGAATGACATATACAATATGAATGACATATCCCCTGAGAGGAATGTTTTTATTTTTCGAAAAATAATTCTAGTGCTGGAGTGAAATTAGTTAGTTAGGTTTTGTTTGATATGCAAAACAATCTATTATGCATATTATATAACGTGTTTATAGAACATTTATATGTAAGTTAACTATACAATGGAGGCCCGGTAGCTCTGCTTGCTGGGCGTCAGGCCGAAAAACGGCGTGCTACGGGGCCTGCGGGTTCGAATACCGCCAGTGCCATGGCTGTAAGTGTGAATGCGTGTGATTGTCAATGAGGGTGGCAAATGGGCCCAAACTGGTGGCCTAATGCTGGCCGCGTTCCCAACAGCCCTCTTCAATAACCTAACCTAACTATACAATGCGTGAAACTTTAGACGTTTTTTGATATTTGCGACACTTTTGAGGTCAATACAAAAATTTATAGCTGATGAAGTTTTTGTTTACTTTAGAAATAATCGAATAAAAGCGATAATGATAGTAAATAACACAATAACACATCAAACAACGATTGGAGATTCAAATAAAAATTGTTCCTAGTGGTGACTAACAAAATAATTGTTATTTTATAGTTTTTTTCTTAAATCCACATACCAATCGAACAGACATTAAAATATTTCATGGAAAAACATATCCATCCACCAAATTATCCATCATAACGTGAAAATACATCCATCATTCCGAAATAATTAAAAGAAACAAACTCGGCCCATTCACGAACCAATTAAATTACTCGTCGACAGACAAACACTCTCACATGCAACACTAGTCCAGTACTTAAAGGTTAATTTATATATTCTTTTTAATACTCTGCTCACAATATGGCGACTGACGGTTTTATTACCCCCTGGGTCCAATAGCTCTCACGCTACGACTAAAATATTTGCTGGTTCGACAAGGAGCAACGAAAACTTCACGCAAATACTCTCACCGCTTGCATCTCTTTGTTTATAGACTATCAAATAAAACATCGTCGAAACGAAATTAAATTTTGGTAATAAATTAACACATACTGATGATGTTGATGATGATGGTGGTGACGACGGTGGCGACAATGACAGTAACAACGCTGTGGACGTCGTTGCCGCCGACTCAGGACGGCAATGATCACACCACGACTGACAATGAAACCACCGAAAAACAGCTAGTGAAAACATAGTGTCAGGACGCAGGATGGAAATAAAGTAACGGAACGCGATAGTGTGTCTGGCTTGCCAGCGATTCAATGAATTTGTCCTTGCCGTCGTTGTTCTCGTGGATGACTGGTGGAACGGTAAAATGGCAGCGAGAAAAAAATCCTCCGACGTAAACGAAAACGATGATGATGACGACGCCAGCCTTAAGGACTTTTTATAGTTTTCATTTAGTATCATACCAGAATCGTTCTCCACTTCATTTTATACTTTATCTGAAGAATTTTCCCGTTATAAGATTATGAGATAGAAATGAAAGCAAATATGCGGCTGGTATATAGGATTTTAGTTGCAAGCTTGGGGGAAAACTTATGGGAAATGAAGCAGTGAATGAATCGGGTTGGTTGTTGAAGTGAAGTTGGCGGTCGTGTTGTGGATGTGGCGGTATTTTAGTTTCGCACTAAAATTGAGTTTCATAACTATGCTATCATAAATTCTTGAGGGCTTTTTTTTCACACCATTCGAGGAAAAATTAAAAATTGATTTTCCACCAGCTGACATTGTGTTTAAATCAAATTACCGATCGAATAGATGTAATAAGTTGTATGGGGTAACTAAGGGGGATTAGGGAAAGGAAAGAGAGGAAGTTGGCAAAGCTGGTTTCCAACTTATAAAATGAGTTGAGAAGTTGGTCAAAGTTTGCTGGCAATATTGCTTGTAATTTATAAGCGATTATGTAAGTTGGCGATTTAAGTTGGTCCTGTAAATTGTCTAGTTGTTAGGATCAATGTAAAATTGGCGCCATTGTCGAGTTTTTAGTAGTTACAGAATATCAAGTTGGACGAGTATGTTCTAGTTCTCATTCAAATGATGTAATATCAATATCTGTCATGAAATTTGATTCTCAACACGCAACGTTATCTTTTATAATCACATGTCAACTTAGTATAGCTAATATGGTTTTCGTATTCGGTTACATTTAATTCAATTAATTCTAGGGTAGATACCGGCTAATTTGTGATTAGTTTTGTTTCAATTAATTTAATGTTTGTGTATCGGTACCGAGCTTATTGTCCTCACTGAGTTTGGTCTTGTGGTGAGCCATTTACTTTAACCGGAGGTAATTAATGAGCTAGGAGGGTATAGAAGGGGTCGAAGAATAATAGAGCTTATGAGTTTACTGTTGCTAATTGGTAGATAATCAATGAAAGACACACCAACTGGACTAGATCGTTAATTATTAACTTTTAATTTGATTTTTGGTTTGAAAGGAGCATTTTTGGGATTGTGTTTTATGAAAATATGCAGTAAATGCTTCAAAATAAGAGCTGCTCACTTTAGTGGATAGCAAAAGTGAGTTTCGTAGTATTTTTATGTCATTGTTGAAATGGAAATCCTCTCAAAAATGACTGTGAAATTAACACCTGCGCAAACCGCTACGATTTTCAATCATGTTTTCTTACAATTTTTAAGCCTAACCTAAAATCCTGACTATTGCTTTTGGAGATACATTTTTTCAATCTTTTAAATTGCCTTACCTACTTGATTTTTATTCAAGAAACTCTGTTGTTTTTGATTCAATAAGAACAAAAAAAAATTGAAAAGATTTAAGCGCTTCAAAAATATCCGTAGGGACGACCCACAACCAAAAAACCCATGTGGTCAAAGGAAATTATATAAACAAACAAAACTTCCTTAATAATTATAAATCTATCGTTAGTTTTCGTATCGTCAAATCAGTCAAATTGAAACTTTCACTCCGCAAATATTGAAATATTGTTTAAAATTTTTATTTTTATTTAAATTTTGTTTTTATATATATTGCAAAAAAAATTTGAAATGATCCTATTTGCTGTAAATCATTAGCCGACTTGATCTTCTTTGAACTGATATAGAAAAAAATAAAGAATCCATAATCGAAATTTGGTTCATTTAATTTAAATATCTTTACCTTACCCTCATCAATTACAATTCAACTGCCTTTATTATCACCGGGAAAAAATTAGAGCAAACACAAAAAAGAAAATATTGATAAAATTTCACTTTTTCACCTTCTTTAATGATCCCAGCACCGTAATTATTCCAATTGTAATTTGATATTTTAAACCGCAATTAGGATATAATATGGACCCATGCTTTATATATTCCCCATATTTCTCTAATGACTACTGACTCGGTGTAAAAGCAAAAATTATGTTCGGTAACATGATACAAGCCGCCAGACGCTTTATTAAAGGAAATCGCTGGAAAAAACTCATTAGCAATTTTCGAATAAAACAAGAAAATAATAAGTTTCGATTTTCCACTTAGCCAGACTATATGATAAATATTGGAAGCAGCCAGGCAGTAGTCAGTCTGGGTTCACTCACCGTGTCGTATAGTAAAATATTTCTCTTTATTACCTCAATTTAACAAATCTTCTGCTGCTTGTATACTTCACTCTCAAGTCCCTGGACCTGAACATACAGCCTTAAACCGAATTTTCTTTAAATCCTTGGTTATATAGAATGGATGTGTTTTGTTTTCTTATCTTTCACGCTGACACTCCGTGACCCTCGTCAGGATCTATAGTGAGTGAAAACTTTAAGGAATTTTGAAAATCCGAAGAAAATTCGTTTACTTCGAACTAGATATGAGAGTGTGAAATAGTTTATCTTGATGCAACGAATGGAGTCTTCTTCGGGAGCATAGTGAAAATATTACGGATTTTTATCAGATATGTACTCGAAGGATATTGCATCAACGTCACCGGTGCATGAATGTGAACGAAGCGAAGTCGACGAAGATATGGCAGGTCGTTTGTGCTTTACAGATTGTGGCGAAAGTATTTTATCCCTTGTGGAGAATACAACTTCACACTGGTGGTGTTATCTTCATTTGAGGATGAATTCCATTTTTCTGTAAAAATGTACTTTCTATTCGCTAGAGAGCGCAATACATAGAGTATTCGACTTTTCAATAGTATCAAAGCTTCCAAATTGCAACCGATTCTGTCGGTCTCAAAAAATCATTTCTAGCTCCACACATGTCTTTTGCGTTCGTTCAAAGCATACTGCATCCTGTATGGCATCCCACATTCTACGATTACAAGCAAATCATCTTCGAATTCACCACTTAACGTTTTCGAGTATCTTTCGAAGCAGAAAGAGATTTTCGCAACGAACCAACTAGTGAAACGAGAAATGTTGCACAGATGTAGTCGATTACACTTTTGCCACTTCATCTAATGCCAAAAAGTTCTTACATTGTTATCGGTAAATTGAGATGACGTCGAGGACTTGGGTCTCTTTTCCTTACCGACGTCGACATGAGAAGTAAGGTTGATGTAAACGACTCGGAGCGGGGGAGCTATTGCCTTACTTTTTCGTCTTGTTTACCTTGTAAACAGGATCATTTGTCAAATCGAGTGAAATTTATTATATGATACCCTATAATGTCACAGTGGGAAACCGATTCATATACGTATATTATAGGTATCTGCTGCCTATCAGTAAAATAGCTTATATACATATGTAGATACTTCCTGACGGAAAAAAGTGTGCAGTATAATCCCGAAGCATAGGAATTGGGAAAAATTGATGATAGTTCAGTTTTGGCTAGGGGATTTTAGGCGTACAGTTTCTAGATTAGCTAGAGATGAAGACTCAAGATGAATTAGATGGTGTCAGAGTTTAGTGTTGGTATGAATTTGACTTTGAAATGATATCAACCTGAAAGGAAATTGAATGATAAATGGAACCTGATTTGATGATTTCAGAGTAACATTTCCTTCGGTTTTTGTATGATATTTGTACGCTGTTTCAGAAAAGTGCTATCACCATTTAATTGATTTTCCAACTGATGTGGATTTATGGTCTCACAGTATTTGAAGATTTCAAATGAATTCTAATTTATTACATAAGTTTAGACACTTTAAATTTTCTTGGCATATGTAACACAAATTCTAATTAATTTTAATTTATCTAAAACTTCTTTATAGATTGTTGCATAATGGAAAAAAATATTCATTGCATTGTTAGTAATTTTTGCAGAAAAAATATAAGCGGGATCTATAAATACATAATAATCAATTGAATTTAATTGACTCTTCCTTTTTTTGAGCTTTTTAGATAAAAGATTTTCATTCAAAGACAAATTCTAAAAGACTAAAGACTATCCAGAAAGGGCA